>OZ025300.1:137734953-140134953 GCA_964019185.1 Maratus speculifer
TATCTAAAGAAGTTTTCCACAAGAATAATTGCACTGTATGTAATCCTCGAAAATGTGTTTTGCAGCATTCATAGATATTTCGAGCGTGATTGATATTAAATTTTTCATTCGAATCGCGATATACATCAGTGACTGGCACGGCATTTAATGTGTGTTAAAAACATTTTTCAAAATTTTATACTACTTTGCTGTAATGTAAGCCAAATGCGGCCAAAAGCCGATTTCATACGAATCTTATCTCGCGGATCAAAAGACAGAAAAAACAGGCTTGCCATTTAAATTTTTAAAATCAGACATATTTATTCACAGTACATTAATTAATGTAGTAATAAATATCACGAAATTAGAATTAATAACATTGTTAAAACATTGTGGCGAGTGGTCAGGAAAAAAGTACAGTAAAAAAAAAAAGGTGAAACACCAGTATTTTGTTAAAAGAAAATTCCCCTTCATATTACTGAACACTCAAAAAAACTTTCTTCTTTTCACGGAAAATTTACTGCAGAAGTGCTTCCAGTAATGTTCTCTCAATTGAAGTATATCTTTTTTTTCTCCATTACAAAAGGTAAAATATCCGCCAATTCAAGAAAATTTGGAAAATGTAAAAGCGGATGTCGTGGGGATCGAACCACTGACCCCACGACTGAAAGGCGAATGCGCTAGTGCTACGATTGTACATCAGGAAAACGCTTTGAAGTAAATGCGTTCGTTTCACATGGGTGTTGTTTGATCTGTTTTGTTAAAAAGCTTTTAATTTTGAAGTTAATTTCGGAAAAGATTTCGTCTTTAATAAGATTGTGGTTTTCACTGCGTTTTTCACTGACTACTCTCCACCCAGTAATACATCAACATCATAAATGTCAAAAATAAAAGCTTAACTTGGAGTGGTGGTTTTCGAAACAAGGTGAAAGGTAGAAGCCCACATTACATTATTTACACTGATACATGGATTCATGTCTCACACCATCCGCCGGATATACAACACATCTTCGTTTTCGATTTTTTTCCCCAAACGTATAACGAAGGAAAATGTATCCCTTATAAACCTTATGGGATATTTACCTCCTGACCTGCAGCACTGGTGATGCTCAGGGTTTTTTGTGGTACTCTTGTAATATTTTCTTATAATCAACTGAATATGAAATTTTGCCATTGAGATTTTGATTTAAAATATTTGAATTCAAATGAATATGCGTATTATGAAGATGGTTTAAAAAAAAATCAAAACTTCAAATGATTTCTGGAATAGGCATAATAAAATTTAGACATACAGCATATTCCTACTAAGATTTAGACAAATACCGTGCATGCTACAACTATTACGAAAGCAAACCCGTTCTGTTTTACAAGTTATATATAAAATTACATTAATTTAATGTTTCTTTTTATGTCATCTTTTATCCATTTTCTAGAAATCTTTAAAGAATACTTACTTGATGATATTTCTTTCTCGATTGTTTTGTAATTAATGAGAACGATAAACTCTGTTCTTATCTCAGATCGTTAATTTAAAAATAAAGCTGATGATCTCTGTCGAAGACATTTTCTTATTCGCTGTATCATTATTCTGCCTTTTGTCTTAAATTTCTTTCGACCTCCAATGTTTGCAATATCTTTTTTTTTCTTTTTAATAGGGTAACATCCCCAGTAATTGGCACATTAAGGATATGTCTTTAAACTTACTTCTATTTTAATTACCAAGAAATAAAATATTTACTTGCAAATATTTTTAAATCAAAGAGTGCTTGTCTGTGCATCTATTTTGCCCACTAAAAGTAAAAATATTTGAAAAAGTATTTTTATAAAAATATATTTATAAAAAGTTGCTGTAATCACCAGTAATTGGCACGTAGACTTTTAGACAATTAAAGTAACCCTTTTCAACTAAACAAAACTGTTGTCAATTAAAATTTAAAATATACTATAAATCAGATAATAATAAATTGAAATGTATGCCTTTCTTAAGCCAGAGAAGAAGCATTTGCAACAAAAATGGCTAATTTGATACAAGCCATAATTGTTTCTCTTTCCTAGGCACTATTGTCATTTAGTAGCATAAATCATAGTTATAAACTGTAAAGTAAATGAGCATATAACTGGTATATGGTCTTGCATTTTTAAAAGACTGGATATAAATCTTATTTTAGGACATTTTTGTAGGATATGCCAATCACTGGTGCCTGCCAATTACTGGGGATGTTGCCCTAGTGCAGTTGAACATCGTTTTCAAGATTGCAAAATGTCACTTGTTAATCGTCGTTAAATGAAGGTTATGTTTATACTGTGGAACAAATTAGATAAATTATAATTGCGAACATTGACGCCAACTTTTGAAAAATATTGGGTTGGCTCAAAAATTTTGGGTGGGCTCAGCAATGTTTTTGTAAAATGGTGTGACTAATTAGTTTTTCTGTAAAGAGTTGGCACATGGTGAAAGATGAGAATCTTAAATCAAACTATCATGTTTTAATAAATTTGCAATTTTATAAAATTATATACTTATGCGTTTTTCTTTATAAAGTCACTTATATTTATTGTAATGTCATTATATCATGAACATGACTTCAAAATTAATTAGAAGAAATTAAGCATGGAAGCAAAACACTTTAACGATCTGGGGTTTATATTTGCGCAGCCCCTAACTGTAGAATAAATGTAACTAGTTCGTTACTTATGCTCGTTCGCTAAAAATTAAATAGATATTATTTTTTCCATATAAATTTATTCTAATGGGATAACATCGGAGCGAAATAACATTGGAGGATGCATAATTTATAAATAAAAAAGTCTATACCGGAAAGCTGGGAAGTGTGTTTCAAATTATCCAACAGACCCTGGACAAAGTAAATAATTATAAGATACATATATTTATATTATAAATTAAGGTTTCGAATTGCATTAAAGTACGTTTTATAAAATTAACCCTTAACTGTGTTGCCCAAACTGGATTCGTGCCAGAACATTTTTCTTGTTCCGTCGCTAAAAACTTTTTGATACCACTAGATTGTAACTATAAATTTATCTTTATAGATTGATTTTTCAACTAGGTAAGACAAATAATTTAGTACGGAAAAAATAGTGTTTATCCCCTATTTATAATTTATGTTGACTAAAAATATGTAACAGTTAAAGTTTTAATGTCTCTTTCTTAAAGGCATGTCTTTTCTAGACCAGGCCCTGTCGATATCATGAAGTAATGTAAAAGCAAACATCCTAATGTCATCCTCTATTTTTTTAATAAGTGCCGTCTATTGAAACATAGCTGTAAATGTTAAAAACACTTCTATCTTCTTCCAACTTACATCTAATTATAATTTTAAGTCTCATTGAGGACTATAAGAAATTCTCTCGTAGATTACTTCTGAACTTGAATAAATTTGTTTATGGTCTTTTATGTTGTTTATGCTAGGAAAAATGCACACATTCGTATAAAACCTGCATGTGAAAGAATAACAGTTTTTTGCTACTGAGAATGATAACAAAAAAAATATATATAGCATTTTAGTTTTTAAAAAAATCTTAAATTACATTACGTGGACAGACATTTATTAACAAATTCAGAGCAAAAAAATTCTTTGGAGAGTTTTTAATCGTTTATCAGTAGTTGTTTCATTTTTTTTTCTGTTTTTTTTTAATTCGAACATATATTGTGATTAATTATGTCAAAAAATCTTTTTTTTTTATTGATTTAAACCAGAAAAATATTATTGAATAATTGTATAGATAAATTAAAAGACTTTCTTAAGTGTTTCTATGTTATTAGTCAAATAATCAAGATGTCTAACTATGCTTTTGCAGTATGTTAGAATCCGCAAAGTAATAAAGCAAGTGTTCAAATAATCCTATCACTTTGATGTAGCTTTTGAAATTAATGTTATATTTTTTCTAATTAGGTGTTACTCGATAACATGCATTTATGAAATTTAATACTTTTTTAATATTTTTTAAAGTGATTTTTCATGCTTAAGATTGTACAGCAAGTACATATATACAGTGCACTCTCTCTCTGAACACCCTCAAATGCAAACAACCCGATATTATAAACACATCCCCGTGGTCCTAGCAAAACATCATAGATTTAACATATGATTGGTGTCGTTCTTTACCTATCACTCGATCCGAAACTGATAGACGGCAGGTGCTGGGTTCGAACCCAATTGCGGCCGTTGGCCTAACCGTTCGGAGTTTTCGTGGTTTTCTTCGATACTTGCGTAAATGCGGGTTAGGTTCAATTAGAAAGACCCTCCGGAGGGCATCCCACCCCTTTAGAGCCTATATTTCACCTGTAGAATACCGGCCGACATAAAATAAATCAAATCAAACTGTATTCAAAACACCCTTTAATTTAAATATCTCACTATTATGAATGTTATTTTTAACCCCCATTTCTACTCCATCTATCTGTAAACTAAACATGTGTTTGCAATCTGAGTGAACTCGATGCAGCTGTTGTCTGTGTTATCACCTCCTAGTCTTTAAATAACATTTATTACATACATTTTTCAAAAGTGTATCTTATCTTAAAATTAATCCGATTTCAGACGTAGAAAAAGTTAATATTCCTTTAATGTGTATAATTTACAGAGTTAGGTAATCCCATTTAATCTCTAGAAATTAACCCTTTCGGGTTTAGTGTACTATTAATAGTACATGTCTTTTAATGGAGCATTATTTTGTTTTAAGGAATAGTTTTACTTACTATTTATATGTAGTAATGTTAATATATGTCTAAGCATTTGCTATATTACTCCATTTATGTTTCGGCATTTAGTAGTAATAATAATTAATATTATTTGCTTCTTTCGCTTTGAGCTCTTTGTGATTCTTTTATTTTAAACATAAATTTCAAACCTTAAATTTAAGATAAAAGGTTCTAATCTAAAAGAATAATGTGTAATAAAGCTAAAAAAATTAGAAAGTTGTAATATAAATTAAATTTAGTTGTAATACATTATTTTCTAAACATCTCAAAAAATTCTTCCTTAACCTATTGTCATATGAATATTAATCCAATAGTAAATAAAACAACAACATTCGTTATCATTCAGGCAATGCAATATTCGTTAAACAATAATTATTCTATTTGGATAGCTAGTGTTAATGTTATTACGCAAAAGTAATTTTTTCTAAAAACTGAAAACAAAATTCGGACCCGAAAGGGTTCAAAAAAATAAAACCTTTTCAAATTCAATGAAGATGAAATTGATAATAAATTTATTAAAATAATGAGTACGAAAGCGAAAATTTCAAAACTAAAAGAATTCTTACTTTAAAAATAAATGCTATGAAAAGGAATTAGTTTGGCTTTCTAAAAAATTTTAGATAACGATTTCTTCAAAAAAGATGAAACTTTATCCACCATACTTTTTAAAGTGCATTGTTTTAATTGAATATAATTGCTAAATCAACATGATACTTTTTGAAAAACGTAATGGAATCAACAAAAGCATCTAATGTATGTGATATTTCGATAAGCAGTTTTTTTTAAGTATTTGAAACTGTGTATTTGTGATGTTCTTTGACATTTAATTCACTAGAGATTTTTATAAAATTTCCTTCGAAATTTTATATTATATATTTTTTTTTGTTTAAAGTCTTAAAGAGAAATATTTCTCATGTTTGTCTCAGATAAATTCACAAAACCGATTAATCAATTACTTATTTACTATAACACTAATACCGCATTTTCAAATGTTTTCTACATGGATAGAACTTGCAGACTGATTGCGTTTTAATATTCGAATCACGTTTTACCTAATTCTGTAACTTTTGCTGTAAACTCGATAAAGTTATTGTCTATGTCACTGATTCCATGTCTATACATAGCATTTGTTATTTACATTTTTCTAAAGTGTATGTTATCTTAAAATTAATCCGAATTCAGGCGTAGAAAAAGTAAATATACTTTTAATGTGTTTAATTTACGCAGTTATATAATATTATTTAATCTAAAGAGTTTTTTAAATAATATAAATACTCATCAAATTGAATAAATATGAAATGAATAATATATTTATAAAAATAATGTGTAGAATTTTAAAATAAATACCATAAAAGGGAATAAGTTTGACTTTCTAAAAAAATTCTAAAATAATAATTTCTTCAAAAATACTGAAACGTTATTTACCGTGCATTTTAAAGAGTATTCTTTTAGCTGAATATAATTAATATTGGGTGAGTTCAAAAGTTCGTGCGGAGGTGCAATAGATGTCGTTAGAAGAGGCGTAAAGTGTTGTAATTAATACTGCCATATACGTAAGACAGATCGTTGGAAAGGCGACGTGAGCAGCTTTTATTTCAAACAAAATAATTTGTGTCGATACAAACTGCTTCAAGAAAATTTACTTTCAAAATCAGTGTCGATAAGGTGCATTTACGTCATGTTATGCTTTACGAGTTTCGAAAGGGAATAAACGTTACAGTAATCGGAAAAAACACAATTAAGAGGTTTATGAATATCAAGCACCAACTAAACGAACTGTGGAAAAATGGTTTGTGATATTTCGCTGTGGAGTGTTTAACCTTGAAACGGTTCACAATCTGTTCGACTTTTACACATTGATGTCGATATTGTGCGTACTTTAGTTAAAATACTTCACGAATTTCAACAGAGTAAGTTGCTACACATTTAACGTTCACCGATCAACCATTTTTCGGCGTTTAAAAAATATAAGATTCGATTTGAAGCTCGATATATGGGTGCCATATTTGCTGACCGAGAGGAGTAAAGAGAGAGAATTTCTGCTAAAGTTTCTTTACTTAAGCGGCTCAAAAACGAGCCGTTTTTGTATCGATCAGTGACGGGCAATGAGAAATGGGTCCTTTACAATAATGTTCAGCAATGTGAGCATGATGACGCTATGGCAAAGGCCAGTTTGCACCCGATGAAGATAATGCTATGTGTTTGGTGGTATTGGAAGCGCATAATTTATTTTGAGTTTTTATCCGCTGGCCAAACGATAGATTCATTCAAGTACTGTCGCCAATTAACCAGCCTGAATCGATAAATCGAACAGAAACGTCCGATTTTGCCAAATAGTAAGGATGTAGTCTTTCATCCTGACGATGCCATACCACACGTTTCGAAACAGGCGTTGCGCAAACAGAACAGCCTGATATGGGATATCCTAACTCATACACAATATTTCTCTGATATTTCTCCACCTGATTATCCCTTGTTCTGATCATTACAAAATCATTTAAAAAAGACTTGACTGTTTGGATGCCTGAAAAAACGTCGTGCCTTCGTTCTTCGAACCTAAACCGCGCAAATTTTATGATCCGGGCATCCGTATGTTGCCAGAACGTTGGAAACAGATTATAGAAAACCATGGAGTATATATCATTAATTGAATAAAGAACTTTATTTGCCTAATCAATGTGTGACTTTTACTCTCAAACTCCGCATGAACTTTTGCACTTACCCAATAATATAATTAATATATCAACATGATATATTTTTTTAATTAATGGAATCAACAGAAGTGTCTAATGTATTTTATTTTTCGATAAATAGTAATTTTTTAACTATATGAAATTGTGTGTATGTGATGTTCTTGACATTTTATTCACTTAATGTTCTTTGACATTTAGGTACAGGAAAAACCATTCATAAACATACGAGTAAACCACCAATATCTGGTTTTCGTGTGTTTCTTAAAATTAATAACTCGAATCCAAAATCAGATATACAGATTTTTTAATAGAATAACTGAAAACGGCTAATTTTAAGGCTAGTTTTTATTTTTTTCGATTTTGGTTTCAATTTTTTTTAAATATTACTTTAATTTTAGGAACTGACTTGAACCATTTCTAAAATTTAATCTATCCTAATATACAAAAAAATACATATAACCAAAATCAAATATATTAAAATTAGCCTTAAAACTACCTGTATTTTTACAATCCAAGCTGTTTTGCAATCCTATGCGAAAAAAAAAAAAGTTGTTTAAAAATATTAATATTGAGCGCGGTATTTGAAAATAACACGTTTCCATAGACTTAACATTATCATCCGGGTATTTTCGGAGACTTGTGTAGGGTCTCAATGTGTATAATTTACAGAGTTAGGTAATCCCATTTAATATCGGGAAATTTTTAAAATGAAAGAAAAACCCTGTCAAATTGAATAAAGATGAAATGAATAATATGTTTATTAAAATAATGAGTAGAAAAAATGACAATTTCTAAATTAAATGATATCTTAATTTTAAGATAAATACCATGAAAGAGGATTAGTTTGACTTTCTAAAAAAATTTAAAATGACAAACTTTATCTACCATACTTTCTAAAGAGCATTCTTTTAATTGAATATGATTGCTAAATCAACATGATACTTTTTTTAAAAACTTAATGGAATCAACAGAAGTATGTAATGTATCTGATTTTTCGATAATAAGATTTTTTTAAGTATTTAAAACTGTGTATTTGTAATGTTCATTGACATTTAATTCACTAGAGATTTTTATATTTCTTTCAAAATGTTATTAAACATCCTTTATTTGTTTAAAGTCATAAAGAGAATATTTTTCTCGTGTTTGTCTCAGATAACTTCATAAAATTTATTAATCAAATAATTATTTATTATACCCCTAATACCGGATTTTCAGGTGTTTTCCACCAAGATATGACTTGCAGACTGATTGCGTTTTACCTAATTCAAATCGAGGTTTACCTAATTTTTGAATTACCGCTGTAATCTCAAAGATGTTATTGTTCTGTGTTGCCACCTTCGTATCTATAAATAACATTTGTTATTTAAAATCGTCAAAGGCTTATCTGATCTTAAAATTAATCCCAATTCAGACGCAGAAAAACTAAATATTACTTTAATGTGTATCCTTTACACAGTTACATAATAATATTTAATCTCAAGAATTTTATTAAATAAAACAAAAATCTTTTCACATTCAATAAATATGAAATGAATAATATATTTATGAACATAATGAGTAGAAAAAATGAAAACTTCCAAACTAAATGGTATCTTAATTTTTAAATAAATACAATAAAAAGGGATCAGTTTGAATTTCTAAAAAAATTTTTCAAAAATGAATGAAATTTTGTCTACCATACATTGTACTACCATAAAGAGTATTCTTTTAAATGAATATAATTACTGTATCAACATGAAACATTTAAAAAAAAAACTTAATGTAATCAACAGAAGTATCTAATGGATGTGATATGTTGATATATTTTTTTAAGTATATGAAATAGTGTGTTTGTAATATTCATTGACCTTTAATTTGCTAGAGATTTTTATAAAATTTCTTTCGAAATGTCATTCAACGACCTTTATTTATTTAATGTCTTAAAAAAACATTTTTCTCTTGTTTGTTACAGATAAATCCATGAAATCGATTATACATATACTTACTTATTATATTGGTTAATATTTTAAATACTTTAATCAAAATCAAGAATATTCGTATTCAGAAATATATTTAATTATTACGTTGGGTGTCACTGTGTTTGACACCTAACTTTTCATTTTGGCTGCTTTTATAACCGGTGACTGACAGTGTAAAATATGACAAAAAAGCCTGAAAACCCTAATTTACCGATTGTCTGATAGACTTACCATTTTATTTTGCTGCTCCTCATGCACCATGTTTTCGTATCTTTAGGTACATGAAAACACGACCGTAAACCTAGGAATGAATCACTAATACCAGGCTTTTCAAGTTTTTTCAATCAAGATAAGACTTTCAAACCAATTGCTTTTTAATATCCAATTCGAGTTTTACATAATTTTAAAATTTCTGCTGTGAACTCGATGACGTTATTGTTCTGTGTTGCTACCTCCGTGTCTATAAATAACATTTGTTATTTAAAATCTTCAAAAGCTTATCTTATCATAAAATGAATCCCAATTCTGACGTGGAAAAAGTAAATATTCCTTTAATGTGTGTAATTTACAGAGATGTTCAGAGATAATTTATAATGCTATTTAATCTCTGGATTTTTTAAAAATAAAATAAAATCCTTATCATATTAAATAAAGATTAAATAAATAATATATATCTGAAAATAATGAGTAGAAAAAACGAAAAATTCTAATCTAAAATAAATCTTAATTTCAAAATAAATACTATGAAATTGGATTTGTTTGACTTTCTAAAAAATTAAAATGACAATTTCTTCAAAAAGATTGAAACTTTTCTACCATTCTTTTTAAAGAGTATTCAATTAATTGAATATAATTACTTAATCAACATTATACTTTTTTAAAAATTTAATGGAATCAACAGAAACATCTTATGTATGTAATACTTCAATTAATAGGTTTTTTTTTTCTTTTAGTGTATGAAATTTTGTACTTGTGATGTTCTTTGACATTTAATTCACTAGAGATTTTTATAAATTTTCTTTCGAAATGTCATTAGACGACCTTTATTTATTTAAAGTCTTAAAGACAACATTTTTATCGTGTTTGTCTCATATAAATTCCCCTAAATCAATAATTTAAATACTGATTTGTTATCTAGCGAATACTTTAAATACTTTTTATCTAAAAAAGGGTATTTGTGTTTAAAAACATTTTACTTAACACGTTGAATGCCACGGTGACTGACACTGACATTTCCGTTTAGGCCTGGTCAGTCACCAGTGACTGACATTTTAAAACATGACCTAAACCTAAACAAAATATATTTTTTTAAGTATTTATTAATAAAATATCACTCTGTAATAAATGAAAGTTTAGTAAATTTTCAATGTATGTTCAGTATTTACTTAAAGTATCCAAGCACTTTCAAAACGTAATTTTCGATCAAAATATCGATTTTCCATTCATGCAATAACATTAAAATCGATTCTTTTATTTGTTAAATTCTGTTTAAATTGCGTCTGTATCTTAATTATAACTAAAGTCGCAGCCGTTTAAAGTTACAGCTTTTAAATTGTGTTTCAAAGTTGTTTTTAGCTTTTTCTCAATATGGAGTTTTTCAGATTTCTGTTATACACTAAATATCCTGAAATAAAAAATTATGCGTGAAATGCTACTAAATTTTCTTCACTTTATTACAAATGTCTTTTGAAAGAATGAAGTTTTGAATGAAATGAAGATTTTCAGATTTTTACTACACGCAAAATCCTAAAATAATTTAAAAAAAAATGCATAAAATCCCACTCAATTTCCTGCACTTTTATTACAAATGTCTTTTGAAGGAATAGACTACACTCATTATAATATATTAAATAGTTTTATATTTACACTGATATAAATGACAAACTTGAGAGAAATTTTGCAGATTTTTCATTACTTTATTACTTGAACTGCCATATCATCTAAGATGGAGATGAGATTAAAATGTGTGTAGCCTAATTCCTTGAGAAATTTATTCTGTTTATTATGAATTTACATAATGTCAATACATTGTTTTCTTCGTATTTCACATTTTACATCATTTTGGCTATTTTTGTCTTTAAAAAAATATTTCTGTGTAAGCGCTAAAATGCTTACACTGTTAAAAATAAAGGTGACAAACCGGTGCCATTTGGGACCCGGAGGTGAAAAGGCAGTGCCATTTGGAACCCTAGGGTGTCATAGGAGCTTGAATATGCGGTTGGGGTGACGACAGCTCTGTTACTGGATGATGGGAGCTAAATAAGGTGCCATGCACTTCGTAACCACCTCATCGGGTGATTGGCAACTTGCGCATGCGCTATGACGCGTGTCTTTCTGCTTTCGGTGTCGGCAAGTAAAGTTTACGGGTGTGAGCAAATCAAAACATGGCAGTGTGTAAATTGGCGATATTAATTGAGGACTAACCACTGAGCTACAATGAAACAACAATGAGGACTTAACGATCCGATTTGCTTGACCAGTGAACCGGGCAAAGTCTGATTAAAGGTAAGATTTAACTTTATTTTATTTTATTTTATTGTTATGTTAATTTATCGTACATCCCTATAAGTAATGTCATAAAAAAAACAGTAAATTAGATTTTTTTTTTGTTAGTATGATTGATTGTTAAGTTTATTATGTGAATCTACAAGCTTCATTCTCACCAAAATACCCGCTTGCTAATGTTAAATCTATGAGATAGTTATTTTACAATTTCTCGTTTACCTGTCAATATTTTTAAATGATTTATCGAGGCCTTAGCTACCGAGGAGCAATTGGATCAAACTGCTCTAGGCACGGGAATCCTAAAGGCGCATAATTAGGAAGAGCGAAATGAAATATTGTAAAAATATTTACGTATTTTTTCATTACAAATCAGTTATTATAGACGAATCTTGTTGCAATCGGAATATTCTATGACTATTTTACCTTGTGTTTATACTCAACTGTTTAGATTTAACCCTTAACTGCTGTTAGTGGTCTCAGACACCGTGAGTTTTTCAAGTTTCACAGTTTAACTTGTAATTTTTAGTTTAACTATAGATACTGGTCAAATGTTTTTAGTTTGGAGTCTTATTACTACCTCTAAATACTTTTGAATAGCTGAATTTGATTTATAATATTCTTGTACATAAAGTTTAATACATAAATCGCATTCTGAGAATTTATGTAACATTTTATTCATCTTCAGATTAAATGGTCTGACAGACAGCTCACAGAAGTTATGTAACAATTTTTGTCAGAGCAGTTAAGGTTAAAATATGTTTTTGCGTCTATATACTGTTAAAAGCAATTAATTTTATTCGCGAAGTTTGAACCTTTACACGGGATCTCGGACAGCATCTGGCCGGCTTTGCATATATTGTCGGATAGATGCTATCCGAACCCGTCCTGTAAAGGCTAATTCACACCATATTGCAGCCTCGCGTAACTTCTCTAATATTGTTTCAGTATACCTGATTTGTCTTTATTTGAGAGGGGGGGGGGGTAATTTTTTCATTTAAGACAATTGAATACTTGCAAATCTTAAAGTAATCAAAACTTATTTACAGGTTTTTCATTATTAATATTTTCCTTATTAACCACCATTATTTGCAAAATAATCTTCATAATAAGATTAGGTCGGGAGGCGGTAGCACGGACAATCATTTAGTCTCATTTAAGGATAAAAATCATGGATAAAACCTCGATTTGCAAATTAAAACGTTATTAGTCAGCCAAGTCTTACCTTGGTGGGAAATGCCTCAAAACCCGAATTTAGCGGTATCTTGGGTTTACCATTATGTTTTCTTACTCCCAATTCTTCATATTTTCATACGTTTGGTTTCATTTTCTTTCAAAAAGATGAGAAAATGTTAGGGTATTGAATTTAATAAACCTTATGATCTGATTATCGGCTATGCAGATTTACCCCCATTTTTTTTTCGAAAGTATTCTTTCGCATTAAACTTTATTTAGTAGCAGAATTTTATGGTTGAATAAAATAAAATATTTTTTTTTCAATAATAGTAATTTAAGTTTGATTAGACCATAATCAGTCCCCCCCCCTTTCTCAATCATCAACATCATCCGATATGACAAATTTGTAGTCATGAACATTCAAATTATAAAAGGAAAACAATCTGTATTTACTCCACTGAACTTTCAGTATAGTTTACAGAAATAGTGTGTGTTCAAAAAATATAACAATGAATAAAAACTTATATCGTAATTTTACACAAATGTGAAAATTTTCCGCAGGTGATGATGATCTCGTGTTTTAAAGGCGATTTTTGCACTGTCATTTATAAATCTTAAACATTTTTCTAATGACATAATTTTTAACAATCTTTCATTCCACTCGTTCTGAAACAAGGCCAATAAACAGGGTTGGCTTTTTACCGGTAAAAACCTGGGGAGAACGTGGTAAAAACCTAAGGATATAAAATAAACTGTTAGCCCTTAAACTGTATTTTAATACTATTGATAAAAATTCTATTTTCGTGTAATTGGTGTATTAATATATAATATCTCTATTGGGGAGAGTGGGTTGGTGTGGGACTTTTTTTACAAAAGTAAGAATTATATATATATATATATACACACAAAAAAAATTCAATTTATAACATGCAAGGTAAAACACTTTTTAGCTCACAGGCTATCATAGCCTGAGAGCTTATGTGCACCGTTCTGTATGTACGTTCGTGCGTAACGCGATAACTCATGATAAAAATATCCGATCCACTTGAAATTTTGTATGTAGGTATATCCTGACAAGGTGCTTCCCTGATTAGTTTTTGGAGTTAATTCGATATGTATAAGGGGGGAACGGGGGACTGATGCCCCTCCCCTTAGTTGATTGGGATTTTCATGCAGAATTAAGTTTTTGTTCAAAATTTCGATTAGGATCATTCTGATGAGGCGATTCCGTGACTGTTATTAGGTGTTCATTGAATAAGTATAAATAGGGGGAACAGGGGTTCTAATGCCTCCCCCCCCCTTTATTTATATAAATGGGTTTTTCAAGCAGAATTTTCAGATTTCGTTCAAATCTCTGAATAGTTTTGGAAGTTTAATGGTTAAGTATAAAAGAGGGGGATAGCTCCTTTTAAATTATATAAATTCTAAATGGGTTTTTATTAAGAATTACTTCATCTGCTCTGAATTTTGGATATAGATTTTTTATATGATAAAGCATGTCTTTGATAGTATAGGAGGTTCAATGATTAAGTATAAAAAAAGAGGAAAGGGGAGAGCTGTTTCCCCTTCTTAATTTTTTTCGAACGGAATTAACCCTTGAAAATATAAGGCTTTAATGTACAATTAGTATTTGTAGCCTGTGAGCTCAATGCCATCAGTTTAACTGGGCAGTATTCTTTATTTATTAATCCCCCTGAACAATATAGAAACATAACGTGCAAATACTATTTTATTTTAAAGAGAACGTAAGTTTCAAAATGTGTCTCATACCTCCTCATTAAGAGTTATGGGACAGCAATAATAAAAAAAAAAGCTATATGGCACAAAATAACCTATAGTGTCGGTAATATAAACAATCAAACAAAGGTTGTAAGTTGATAATGTATATGCCACAATATAAAATTCCAGTATCTTCATGACTGGAATGAAAATTCAGGATTCTCTGTCATAGGTGTCATTAAGGCCCAACACTAGGCTCAGAATGTAAAGATGATAATGTAAAAGTTTATAGGAGCGTTCTTTTGAAATACCTAACTCAAGTTTTAATATTTTTACATGATTCTTTTGAGCAAAAACAGCTGAGGATGATCCATAACCGGCCTAGTTTTTAATTTTTTCGATTTTGCTTTTATATTTCTTGTATAACGATAGTTTCAATTTCAGAACGGTTTAAACCAATTTCGTAAGTTAAAGTAATTTTTAAAAAAATCTGAAACCAAAACTGAAAAAGTAAAAACTACGCCGGTTGCGGATAGCCCTCAGCAATTTTGTGCAAAACAATCACGTAAAAATATTAAAATTTCGACGAAATATTTGAAAAGAACGCCCCCATAGATTTTGCATTATCATCCGGGTCTTTTTCTGTGCCTAAAGTTGCGCCTTAAATAATCATCAATTTATTTACATTTTGAAGTATGAATGCATATATTATCAATGTTACAATTAATATATTATCTTCTAAGAAATTTGCATGCTAGCAATTCGCATTATTATTAATTAAAAAAAAAGGAACTGGGCGCGTCCCATTCATCCCTTTTCTGGCATGTCCCATTCCTCGCCACTTCCTTGTTTGTGTTAAACTTCTTGTTCAAACAAAAATGCTGCTTTAGGGTTAGTTTAAATTATGGATAATATACAGTATAACAATGTTCCATAAATAGGGAAACTATTACATTTATATATAAACAAGCCTTTAATATATTGAGAGCAAATAAATGAAATTTAAATTGGATTTTTGAAATAATTTTTTCTTTCATACATTTGCAAGTCTATGCATATCAATATTTTTTGTAAACTGAAGAATGGATTACCATTGCTTCATCTTGTATGCGATCGATGAAATGTTTAGAATAATGCACAAAGAGAAAAATCTACAGTCCCATTCCACCCGACTTTCCCCCATATAGCAAAAGGGGAAATAAAGAATTAGCCAGTTCCTTAAAGCTCCTGATATGCACTATATGGACAGAGATGACCGTCCACTTGCGATTTTAGACATTTTGTTAAATATCTAGAAAAATGTATGAGGAATTATCCGGAAAATCTTAGTGTATAAATATAATACACTATCTGGCCATTGATTATCGTCCACTTGCGATTTTAGACATTTTGCAAGATATCTAGAAAAATACATGAGGAATTATCCTGAAACTCTCAGTGTATAAACAATACAGTACAGGTCCTCTATTTCCGTGAAGATTTTTTCCAGAAACTTTATAGGGGACCGCCAACAAATTAAAAAATGTATGAATATCTTTTGGATAACCCTGTCAAAACTAATGCATCAAAAGCGCTCAAACTGTAGATTGTGATTAAGTGGCTTATTGTTATAAACTGTGTTCATTTTTATGTCGGTAGCATGTATACTCGTAGAGAAATGAAAGTTTTTATAAAAATACTTCCAAATTTTTCCAAGATTTTTGCTTATAATTTGCAGAGTTCTTAATATAAAATAATATTTTCTGAAAATGTGACAAACAACATTGCACATAATATTGAGAACTAATATTAAGAACTAATTTTATATTAAGAACTCTGCAAATTATAAGCAAAAATCTTGAAAAAATTGGGAGTATTTTTATAAAAACCTTAATTTCTCTACGAGTATACATGCTATCTGCTATACGTTGTATTTGGGGAATCGCTATCCCAGCAATATTTGGCAGCCAAAACTTGTGGAAACGAACACGTCGGCCCAAAACAATAATATTACCGGTAAACAACTCCTCAAATACAACCAGCAGCGCGTGAACGTAAGTGCGACATTGCGTTGTGCCAAAAAAAAAAAAACTGAATCATTTAATTTTGTAATATTGCTAATTCTAGGATACCTGAAATAAAAATAAAGAAAAATCACTCACCCAAGAAGCACGTGGAGAAAGGAAGACACTTATTTGCAGCAACTTAAGATTTATTAATTATAATGATGAATATATTTTACCGTGGCCACGTACTAACTTTGAAAGAAAAAAAATACATTATTGGATTTTGTGGTGCTGAATCATCATACAGTTCCGATAAGAGGAAAGTCTCTTGTCATGTAGATCGGGTAGACAGTCCAAATTATGTGCACTACGGGAACAGTTTAATCTATGAAGATTTTCGATGATCGAGGACGGCAAAGGCTTTTCCACAATAGCAGAACTCCACACTTCAAATTGGAGACTAAGAATCGCTGGTTCTCACGATGACTCTCCACACATTACCGCCGGAAAGGATGAAGTACGTCGATCAAATTCCGCAGCAAGATCACGTTGACAGCTCTTCAAGTTCCCGGTATTTACGTAGCCTCAATTGGCTGGAGGGACTACTAGCACCGTCATACTGATAGACACTAATACTTTGGTAAATCCTGTTGTGTACATATGGAATTTACGATAACTAAAGTCTTTTACTGGAGTTGGAGGGAAACTGTATGCCAAAAATGCAATAAAAATACACAGTGCGGGGGCTTTTAAAAAGGATAATAACATTGCTGCAACATTCGCAATTAGAGATCTTATTCTCTCAAAACTTAACAAAAAAAAGATCTATCTATCAGATGCCCTTCAGCAAGGCGCTTGTTAGAATCATTCTTTTGTCGCGTAATCCTAAAAAAAGGAGACTCTTCTGTCCCGATGCTAACCCTCGAGAGGGCAGTGCCGGGCCACGGACGTCTTTCGCTAACGCTGCTCTCTCTCAAAGTGTCAAATAAATCAGAAAATCTTCCTCCCTCTCACGGCAGCGCGCGTGCGCTCAGCCAATCAGAATCTCGCATCACCCGACGCTAGGAATGATCTGGAACAAACATGCGTCATCAAGGGATGGACGCTGAGATTTCAGCGGGAAATTTGTACCAAAACGACGCTTCCGGAATGTCGTAGAACATTCTAAGCCCCGATGACTCATGTCCAGCATCTAGGAGGTATCAGTAAAGAAAATGGCGATGCTCAAAAAGGAAAAATTAGCGATCGTCACATAAAAAATACGGAGATTATCTTAAATTTTGAAATAGCATAAATTAAGAATTATACGATTAAAAGACTGGGCAATTACATAAAAATGATCTATATTTAAAACTAGGACTGATTAATATAATTTTAAGAATGAATAATTAATAATAAAATAATTTAGAAAAATATTATTTTGTATATTGCTATTATGTCAAATAGGGAAGCTGCGGTGTATCAAATGAAAATACTGGATTTATAGGATATATTAATGAAATTATGAAAGATTAAAATTATTATTTTTTTAAATGAGTATTAATTAATTAATTTTTCTTAAAATAATGATCTGAATTTTTTTTTGAAAAAAAAAATAATCTGAAAATCCTCCCTGCATCCTAGCACTATCGACATAAAAATGAACACAGTTTATAACAATAAGTCACTTAATCACAATCTACAGTTTTAGCGCTTCTGCTGCATTAGTTTTGACAGGGTTATCCAAACGATATTCATTATTTTTTAATTTGTTGACGGTCTCCTATAAGGTTTCTGGAAAAAATCTTCACGGAAATATATGACCTGTACTATTATGTGTATACACTGAGAGTTTCAGGATAATTCCTCATGTATTTTTCTAGATATTTAACAAAATGTCTAAAATCGCAAGTGGACGATAATCAATGGCCAGGTAGTATAGTACAAGTCATATATTTCCCTGAAGGTTTTATTCCGAAACTCCAATAGGGGACCGTCAACAAATTAAAAAAGAATGAATACCTTTTGGATATCTTTTGGATAAACCTGTCAAAACTAATGTAGCAAAAGCGCTCAAACTGTAGATTATGATTAAGTGGCTTATTGTAATAAACTGTGTTCATTTTTATGTCGATAGCATGTATACTCGTAGAAAAATTAAGGTTTTCTACAAATCCGAAAAACAGTCTAAAATTTACTTAAGATTTTTGCTTATAATTTGGAGAGTTCTTAATATAAAGTAACATTCTTTTCAGAAAATGTGACAAACAACATTGCACACAATACGTAATCAGAATTAAAAAATAATAAAAATTGTTCCAATATTGAGTAGGTTTACTAAATAATTTTTCACTGCGCATGCGTCAAAGATATCAAAATTTCATTTGCATATTATGTTAGCCAAATGTATAGAGCAACTTTTGTGAAAGTCTCAAAATCACATCTTGAAAATTTTGAAAATAATCGTCAATAGAATTCGTTGAAAATTCGTTATTCCCAAAATGAAGGAAAAACACGAGGGGTTGTATCCATATATTCATTGATTAGTGTCAATATAAGATACATAATAGGGGCTAATAAATTGTAACTAATAAATTTAAATAAAATTCCTCATTTTTTTATTATTATTACTGGTATGGAATACATGTACATGTTAGGGAAATTCGTTGCTAATCTGGAATAGACTCTTTGTTGCAAGATATGTTTTGTAAATATGGTTAATAATGTAAATAGTTTGTAACTCTTAATGATAATACAGGAAAAGAATATCTGAATGACCAGTATGAGTTGGTCATGTAATTTTCTCGTTCTGTCCGAAAATAGGCAATAAAGAGGAAAGTGCCCAGTTAAACTGATGGCATTGAGCTCGCAGGCTATACATACAACTGTATATTATACTCTTATTTCAAAGAATATTGCCCTTCCAAAAATAAAAGAAATCAACTGTAAGTTATATGACAGTGGATTAACTGCCATCCCTCTTTATACTTAACCAATGAGCCCCTAAAACTAATCAGGGAAGTGCCTTATCAGAGTGAACCTATTAACAAAATTTGAAGAAAATGTGATAATTCTGCATGATTTCTGCATATTTATATAAATTAAGGATGGTTGCACTCTCTTCTCCCCCCCTTCATATTTAACCAATGAACCTCCAATGCTAATCAGTGAAGAACCTTATCAGAATGAACCCACATATAAAATTTGAAGCAAATCTGATATTTATATAAAGAGTTATCACGTTACATACAGAACCTGCGGGCACATTAGCTGTCAGGCTTTGATAGCCTTGTGAGCTATAATTTAAATTTTATTTAAATTTTATTCTTTCTTTTTTTGTTCATCTATCATTTTTGCTGTAGTTTGATGTTACATTTTATTTCGACTGTCTTGTTGTGTGTTTTCCTTAATGTGTTATTATTATTATTTCAGATAATGAACTTACATTTATAGTACTTACATTACCATGATTGATACAAGAAAAGTTTCCGACTCTTTATCATGAAGAAGGTGCAGAAATTTCTGTGTTTCAACCTGTTACTGTGCTCCGCAACTCAAGCAACTTGTTAAATTACTCATGCTATGTATTAATTTTATATAAACAGTTAATTACAAAAACTGATAATTTTATAAGGTTAGTTACTTTGTGGTATGCATTATTTTGGTTGTTTAACGTTAACTATAGCAAAAGCCAATTTAAATTTTTGTCATTTTTATTAGATACTTATGTCTTCAAAATTTTCTCAGTGTCATCAGTTCCACATAGTGTTACGTCTTTGTTTAATAATATTTAATATATTCTTGGTGTTTACAATAAAAAGATTATTTGAACTGAAAGGTTGTTTTTTTAAATTCAGTGTTTTATTCCTTTCATTATAATTACTCTTTAGATTAAAATTTCAGATGCAATAAGTCAAAACACAAAAACAATTTGGCAGAAAGTGTTTTGATGTGGATACAGGACTAGAAATCAGCAGTCGTTAGCCGTCAAATGAAACTAAATTATAGAAAAATTATTCCTAGTCGTCAAATCTTGATAGCTAGCTTTCTTTAACTTTAATTTTTGTTTAGCAAATGCTTTCATTTGTATTTTAGCATACATCCCCCTCCCTCTGCACCATGACATTAGCACATGTCTTAAGAATTTTGAACCTTTCAATAACCTCTAAGTTAACTTCACTTTCACCAATGACTGATAAAACTGGTCCTTGGATATTACACCCCTGTAAACAAGATTTTCTTTTATTATGAGATATTTCTGCATCCTTATATGTTCCTAAAATAAGAAACTGTATTAAAATCGTTTTAAAATTTTTGTATTCCCTTCCTCAAACAAACAAACAAAAAAAAAATATGTGTGATTTGGAAATGTTTTAAATGCCACACCGTAATTGGCAACCAAAGATTCATTTATTTGCTAACTTTTTATTTTCTGATGTACTGTTAGTCTCAGATTTTTTAAAGATTAGCTTATCCCTAGTTATATCTAAAGCTCATATTTTCTCTCTGTGGACATATTTGCTTGATTATCTGTTTTGTACGCATATTAGCTTTATAAAAAGAATAAGTTTTTCCAGAATCCAAATATTGTAGTTTAATCAGGTTTCATACTTATGAAAAGTCAGTTTTTATTTTGTTTAGTAAGAAAAAGTGTTTAATATATAAAGTTTCCTCCCCACTTCCCTTCAATACATTAAAATTAAATATGCAATTCAATATTATTACTATTAACATGGTTGTGAAAAGAAATAAGAAAATATGAAATGCAGTTGGCACATCGAAAAAAAATTGTAGGCATTATTTTGACACCTTACAAACAGTTCTTAATTTCTAATCCTGTGTGGATATATGCTATAAAATATGGATTTGCATAAGTTCACTATAAATGTAAGTACTACATATATTGTAAAAATGATTTTTTTTTACTCTATTTCATCTGTGATTTTACCACAACTATAAAATGAACTTATTTTCTATAATTCATTTCATAGCTTGATGGCTAACTTTCTGGAAGAATTTTACAGAATATGAAGTATTCTTACTAATTTAAAAGTTACACAGCATTTATTAGATATTCTTTTCTAATTTGTGTTTTACATTTTTTTAATTAGATACAGCAGGGTAGCTGAAAAAATATTGGTGCGTTGTTTGACATTAATATTTCACAACTAAAATCTGAGAAACGCTTATTTTAAAATTTTGTAGCATTTCTTCTATTATATGAAAATCTTAATCCTCCGAAAAGTTCACAACCGTCAAAATGATCAGCAACTAATATGTTCAACGAAGTGTTCGCCTCATGGAAGCAAAATAATTTTAATGGAACTTCCAGCAGTATTGCGGCCTTCACATGGAGCAAAAACAACATTGACCTTCAACA
Organism: Maratus speculifer; assembly: GCA_964019185.1. Taxonomy (NCBI): domain Eukaryota; kingdom Metazoa; phylum Arthropoda; class Arachnida; order Araneae; family Salticidae; genus Maratus; species Maratus speculifer. The sequence goes on from OZ025300.1 coordinate 137,757,048, forward strand.
CCCATCTGCGTAGATATTTAATAACAGGTGTATTGCCTTCGAACAATCAGATCTTAATTCACTTGACTTCTGTAGAAAAGCTAGAAATAGAAACTCCCCAGTTTGCATTGTATGTGATGCGAAATTATCAAGGCATAGAATGATTTAAATCAGAATTATCTGCAGCGGACTGTCAATTCTGTGATCTTTCGTTTTCAAACTTGTGTAAAAAATAAATATCAAGCCAGTGAACAATTTGTTAAAATATTGTTATTTCTTTTATTTTTTTATTATTAAATTATGGCATATATTTTACAGGATATAGCATTTTTCTGTGTCCCCATACTTTTCAGTTGCCCTGTATATAAAATAATGAAAATACATGTCAAGCAATATACTATGTGTCAAAAAAGATGGTTACGGATTACTTCTGAAACTATAAGAAAATTATAAAAATATTCATATGAAGATAGTAATTCAATTTGTACTTTCTCTTATTTTGGAGTCAAAAAACATCAAATTTTTATAATGTTCCTGCATATAAAAATGCCCAATCACAAAAATATTTACTGACCCTTTCTTAAACATTCCCAAAAAGATTGATCCAAACATATGAGATAGAGACAGTCAAAAATCATTATTTATTTCATTTTACAAGAACTTCAAAACATAAAATTGAAAATCAGGCTTCAAATTGCATGACAAAGTCACAATATTTGACTCTAACTCAGTGATTTTTAGAGGCAGAAAATAGGTGTAGAGGTTGTGTAAATTTTGCGATTTATTCTAACAAAACCTTTTGGGTATGACTAACAATGCAATAGTGATGACTTATGATTGGTGATTTTGAAATGCAAAGACTATATAAAAGTTAAAATTTTGAATTTTTCTTAAAATACTCTCCATGTAAATGAAAGTACAATTTGAATTCTCTGTCTTTCTATGATTATTTTTGTAGTTCATATTATCCCTCTCTGAGTTACAAAAATATGCTACAATTTTTCTTTGGACATCTGATAATGAGTTTAAAAATATAATACTCCATCAATCTAAAAGAAAAAAAAGACTCAAAATATTGACTGATAATGATAATTTTCTCTGCAGAATTCAATCTAAAAATGGGTAAACACTTTGTATTTCATGATTCAAACCAATAAAATTTCTTGACAAGCAGGGTGGGGGGAGGGGGGTTACAACTGTGGGCCATAGATTGTGAGTGCTATTCCTTGAAGGATGCCACAGGGCACACTGGATTATGTGTTTCATCCGTTTACCCTCTGGGGCACTCTGGATAAGTGGTATCATTATTCTCCCATGAAATGCCATTCTTTCACCCCTTAAGGTACCCTGGATGAGGGGTGCCATTACTCTCCCCTCAGATGCGATCCTTTCACCCTCTGGGGCACCCTGGATAAGGGGTGCCATTACTCTCCCCTGAGGCGCCATGTTTTCACCCCCTGGGGCACCCTGGTTAAGGGGTGCCATTACTCTCCCCTGAGATGCCACCCTTTCACCTCTGCGGGCACCCTGGGTAAAGGGTGAGTTTATTCTCCCCTGTGGTGCCATCGTTTCACCCTATTGAACACTGTGGATAAGGGGTGCCATTATTCTTCTCTGAGGTGCCGTCCTTTCACCCCCTGAAACACCCTGGATTAGGGGTGCCATCCTTTCACCCTAGTTAAGGATGCCATTTTAGCTCCTCTAGGGGTGTCACCAGTGAGACAAGCCTTTCACCCCTAAAAGGTGCAATGTGTCACCATTAGTTTTAATAGTGTATATTTTTTTTTTCAAGTATTAAACTAAATTTCATTATAAAAATGAATAACGAGAGAAAATTTCAAAAAATTCTACAAATCACTTCCGTGTGGATACCTAAAAACATAATATTATTTTTGTTTTGTATCTTATTTTAGATTATCAGTCGATAATCCCACTAAAAATAATCTTAAGATTGCCTGAAGAATTGCCACTTTCTTCAGAAACCTGAGGAATTTCTGTAGATTTAGCTTTACCTTAAAATTATCGACAGATTTTTTAAAAGTGTTTTTAGAAATATATGCAAAATGGGCCAATTATCTACAGCTTTTTTCAGATTTTTTGGGCCAAATACCTACAGATTTTCTTCAGGATTTATTTAGTGAGGATTAATCTGTAACTAATGCCGCCTGAATGGAAAGTTCAGTGCCAGTTACAGGTGACTGATGGGAGCTCATCCTGTTAAATATCAACATGATGTAAAGAGAGAGAATGATAAAAAGATGAAAGTGAAAAAAAGTCGGAAATCGTACGTCAAACGTGGCGAATGAAATACGTGATGTTTTCGAACAACAACTAGCTTTTAAATAGTAAATAAAGCCTTTGTGCAGAAATGTTTAAAGATAGGAAACCAACGATTAGATATGCACAGAAAAGAAGATGAAGACAGAACTGAAGAAAAGATCTTTTCTTCAGCCACCATCAACCATAAATGTCCTTCCATTCTGGATCTTGATTTTTGGGAAGCTTATCACATCATAAAAAATTCTCACTCCTTAGTCAATGACTTATCTAGTACTCCTTATTTTCCAAGTATTTGGAAATCTTTAATTTAATACTTTTTTTTCCACTTGCTTTTTAGTTTTTGTTTTGCTTGTTCTCCGATACATGTCGCTACTTGCCCACCCAGTTGTTTTGGCTGCTTTCTTCTCATTGGTTGCTTTTCTTTAGGTGGGATTGTTCCCATAGCGGGTATATAAGTCTGCGTCTCTCTGTCTCTTTGCTCAGTTTTCCTATTTTTTAGCTCGCTGAGTTTCGCACTGATGAAGAATCTCGATAGTAGATTCAAAATAGCTATTTGCTACCTTCTCATACTTTATTTGTGCATATCTAATCGTTGGTTTCCTATCTTTAAACAACTAGTTTTATCAATATTCGGATCTTGAAACAAGGTCTGCGGCGCTCGCAAAAAGGCAAGAGTACGAGTTTATTAAGATTACATATGTTAAGTTCAGTAATACGGAAATAATATGACTCTTTCTGAAAATGATGCAATCACCATGGCAACCTTGAATCATTAACTACTGAGGGTATCATTGAAGTAGTTGCGCATGGTAGTATTTCATTGAATAATTATCATAACAACCTAGAATCATTAGCCACATTGAATTTCATTGAATTTATTAAGTGGATAGATTTTATAGAGTACTGAATATTTTTATGAAAATCTTTTAAATTTTTGATTATATTTTCACAAATTTCGAAGGGACTCAACAAAAAAGTGCAATTATTATATGTTTTAATTTCGATTTGTTGGGCATTTTTTGTGATGTTACATGCAGAAAGACGTACACTGTTAAAAATAAAGGTGACAAACCGGTGCCATTTGGGACCCGGAGGTGAAAAGGCGGTGCCATTTGGAACCCTAGGGTGTCATAGGAGCTTGAATATGCGGTTGGGGTGACGACAGATCTGTTACTGGATGATGGGAGCTAAATAAGGTGCCATGCACTTCGTAACCACCTCATCGGGTGACTGGCAACTTGCGCATGCGCTATGACGCGTGTCTTTCTGCTTTCGGTGTCGGCAAGAAAAGTTTACGGGTGTGAGCAAATCAAAACATGTGTGTAAATTGGCGATATTAATTGAGGACTAACCACTGAGCTACAATGAAACAACGAGGACTTAACGATCTGATTTGAGCGACCAGTGAACAGGGCAAAGTCTGATTAAAGGTAAGATTTAACTTTATTTTATTTTATTTTATTGTTACGTTAATTTATCGTACATCCCTATAAGTAATGTCATAAAAAAACAGTAAATTAGATTTTTTTGTTAGTATGATTGATTGTTAAGTTTATTATGTGAAGCTACAAGCTACACTCTCACCAAAATACCCGCTTGCTAATGTTAAACCTATGAGGTAGTTATTTTACAATTTCTCGTTTACATGTCAATATGTTTAAATGATTTATAGAGGCCTTAGCTACCGAGGAGCAATTGGAGCAAACTGCTCTAGGCACGGGAATCCTAAGGGCGCACAGTTAGAAAGAGTGAAATGAAAGATTGTAAAAATATTTACATATTTTTTCATTCCAAATCAGTTATTATAGACGAATCTTGTTGCAATCGGAATATTCTATGACCATTTTACCTTGTGTTTAAAATCAACTGTTTAGATTTAACCCTTAACTGCTGTTAGTGGTCTCAGACACCGTGAGTTTTTCAAATTTCACAGTTTAACTTGTAATTTTTAGTTTAACTATAGATACTGGTCAATTTTTTTTAGTTTGGAGTCTTATTACTACCTCTAAATACTTTTGAATAGTTGAATTTGATTTATAATATTCTTGTACATAAAGTTTAATACATAAATAGTATTCTGAGAATTAATGTAACATTTTATTCATCTTCAGATTAAATGGTCTGACAGACAGCTCATAGTAGTTATGTAACAATTTTTGTCAGAGCAGTTAAGGTTAAAATATGTTTTTCCGTCTATATACAGTTAAAAGCAATTAATTTTATTCGCGAAGTTTTAATTTTAACCTTTACACGGGATCTCGGACAGCATCTGGCCGGCTTTGCATATATTGTCGGATATATGCTATCCGAACCCCTCCAGTAAAGGCTAATTCACACCATATTGCAGCCTCGCGTAACTTCTCTAATATTGTTTCAGTATACTTGATTTGTCTTTATTTGAGAGGGGGGGGGGTAACTTTTTCATTTAAGACAATTGAATACTTGCAAATCTTAAAGTAATCAAAACTTATTTACAGGGTTTTCATTATTAATATTTTCCTTATTAACCACCATTATTTCCAAAATAATCTTCATAATAAGATTAGATCGGGAGGCGGTAGCACAGACAATCATTTAATCTCATTTAAGGACAAAAATCACGGAAAAAACCTCGATTTGCATATTAAAACGTTATTAGTCAGCCAAGTCATACCTTGGTGGGAAATGCCTAAAAACCCGAATTTAGCGGTATCTTGGGTTTACCATTACGTTTTCTTACTCCTAATTCTTCATATTTTCATTCTTTTAATTTCATTATCTTTCAAAAGGTGAGAAAATGTTAGAGTATTGAATTGAATAAACCTTATGATCTGATTATCGGCTATGCAGATTTACACCCATTTTTTTTTTTTTTTTTTTTTTTTTCGAAAGTATTCTTTCGCATTAAACCTTATTTAGTAGCAGAATTTTATGGTTAAATAAAATAAAATATTTTTTTTCAATAATAGTAATTTAAGTTTGATTAGACCGTAACCAGTCCCGCCCCCCCCCCCCCCTTTCTCAATCATCAACATCATCCGATATGACAAATTTGTTGTCATGAACATTCAAATTATAAAAGGAAAACAATCTGTATTTACTCCACTGAACTTTCAGAATAGTTTACAGAAATAGTGTGTGTTCAAAAAATATAACAATGAATAAAAACTTATATCGTAATTTTACATAAATGTGAAAATTTTCCGCAGATGATGAAGATCTCGTGTTTTAAAGGCGATTTTTGCACTGTCATTTATAAATCTTAAACATTTTCTAATGACATAATTTTTAACAATCTTTCATTCCACCCGTTCTGAAACAAGACCAATAAACAGGATTGGCTTTTTACCGGTAAAAACCTGGGGAGAAGGTGGTAAAAACCTAAGGATATACAATAAACTGTTACCCTTAAACTGTATTTTAATACTATTGATAAAAATTCTATTTTCATGTAATTGGTGTATTAATATATAATATCTATATAGGGGAGAGTGGGGTGGTGTGGGACTTTTTTTTACAAAAGTAAGAATTTTATATATATACAAAAAGAAAAAAATCAATTTATAGCATGCAAGGTAAAACACTTTTTAATCCCCCTGAACAATATAGAAACATAACGTGCAAATACTATTTTATTTTAAAAAGAAAGTAAGTTTCAAAATGTGTCTCATACCTCCTCATTAAGAGTTATGGGACAGCAATAATAAAAAAAAAAGCTATAAGGCACAAAATAACCTATAGTGTCGGCAAAATAAACAATCAAACAAAGGTTGTAAGTTGATAATGTATATGCCACAATATAAGCTTCCAGTATCTTCATGACTGGAATGAAAATTCAGGATTCTCTGTCATAGGTGTCATTAAGGCCCCACACTAGGCTCAGAATGTAAAGATGATAATGTAAAAGTTTGTAGGAGCGTTCTTTTGAAATACCTAACTCAAATTTTAATATTTTTACATGATTCTTTTGAACAAGATAGCTGAGGATGATCCATAACCGGCCTAGTTTTTATTTTTTCGATTTTGCTTTTATATTTTTTGTATAACGATAGTTTCAATTTCAGAACCGGTTTAAACCAATTTCTTAAGTTAAAGTAATTTTTAAAAAAAATCTGAAACCAAAACTGAAAAAGTAAAAACTACGTCGGTTGCGGATCGCCCTCAGCAATTTTGTGCAAAACAATCACGTAAAAATATTAAAATTTCGGCGAAATATTTGAAAAGAACGCCCCATAGACATTGCATTATCATCCGGGTCTTTTTCTGTGCCTAGCGTTGCGCCTTAATCATCAATTTATTTACATTTTGAAGTATGAATGCATATATTATCAATGTTATAATTAATATATTATCCTCTAAAAAATTTGCATATTAGCAATTCGCATTATTATTAATTAAAAAAAGGAACTGGGCGCGTCCCATTCATCCCTTTTCTGGCATGTCCCATTCCTCGCCACTTCCTTGTTTGTGTTAAACTTCTTGTTCAAACAAAAATGCTGCTTTAGGCTTAGTTTAAATTATGAATAATATACAGTATAATGTTCCATAAATAGGGAAACAATTACATTTATACATAAACAAGCCTTTAACATATTGAGAGCAAATAAATCAAATTTAAATTGGATTTTTGAAATATTTTTTTCTTTCATACATTTGCAAGTCTATGCATATAAATTTTTTTTGTAAACTGAAGAATGGATTATCATTGCTTCATCTTGTATGCGATCGATGAAATGTTTAGAATAATGCACAAAGAGAAAAACCTTCAGTCCCATTCCACCCGACTTTCCCCCATATAGCAAAAGGGGAAATAAAGAATTAGCCAGTTCCCTAAAGCTCCTGATATACACTATATGGCCAGAGATGACCGTCCACTTGCGATTTTAGACATTTTGTTAAATATCTAGAAAAATGTATGAGGAATTATCCTGAAAATCTTAGTGTATAAATATAATACACTACCTGGCCATTGATTATCGTCCACTTGCGATTTTAGACATTTTGCAAAATATCTAGAAAAATACATGAGGAATCCTGAAACTCTCAGTGTATAAACAATATAGTACAGGTCATTTATTTCCGTGAAGATTTTTTCCAGAAACTTTATAGGGGACCGCCAACAAATTAAAAAATGTATGAATATCTTTTGGATAACCCTGTCAAAACTAATGCATCAAAAGCGCTCAAACTGTAGATTGTGATTAAGTGGCCTATTGTTATAAACTGTGTTCATTTTTATGTCGATAGCATGTATACTCGTAGAGAAATGAAGGTTTTTATAAAAATACTCCCAAATTTTTCCGAGATTTTTGCTTATAATTTGCAGAGATCTTAATATAAAATAATAATATTTTCTGAAAATGAGACAAACAACATTGCACATAATACCCTGTAATCAGAATTAAAAAATAATAAAAACTGTATGAAAAATGAGTAGGTTTACTAAATAATTTTTCACTGCGAATGCGTGAACGATATCAAAACTTCATTTGCATATTATGTTAGCTAAATGTATAGAGCAACTTTTGTGAAAGTTGCAAAATCATAGCTTGAAAATTCTGAAAATAATCGTAAATAGAATCACTTAAAAATCCGTTATTTCCAAAATGAAGCAAAAAATAAGGGTTGTATCCATATATTCATTGATTAGTGTCAATATAGAATACACAATACGGAACTTACTAGTACATTTGGATACAATCCCTCATTTTTTTTGCTTCAGTTTGGGAACAATGGATTTTCAACTTATTATATTGACGATTATTTTTAGAATTCTCAAGCTATGATTTTGCGACTTTCACAAAAGTTGCTCTATAAATTTAGCTAACATATATGCAAATGAAATTTTAATATCGTTGACGCATGCGCAGAGAAAAATTATTTGGTAAACCTACTCATCTTTCATACAATTTTTATTATTTTTTAATTTTGATTACAGGGTATTATGTGCAATGTTGTTTGTCAGATTTTCAGAAAATATCATTATTTTATATTAAGAACTCTGCAAATTATAAGCAAAAATCTTGGGAAAATTTGGGAGTATTTTTATAAAAACCTTAATTTCTCTACGAGAATACATGCTATCGACATAAAAATGAACACAGTTTATAACAATAAGCCACTTAATCACAATTTACGGTTTGAGCGCTTCTGCTGCATTAGTTTTGACAGGGTTATCCAAACGATATTCATTATTTTTTAATTTGTTGACGGTCTCCTATAAGGTTTCTGGAAAAAATCTTCACGGAAATATATGACCTGTACTATTATGTGTATACACTGAGAGTTTCAGGATAATTCCTCATGTATTTTTCTAGGTATTTAACAAAATGTCTAAAATCTCAAGTGGACGATAATCAATGGCTAGGTAGTGTAGTACAAGTCATATATTTCCCTGAAGATTTTATTCCGAAACTCCAATAGGGGACCGTCAACAAATTAAAAAAGAATGAATACCTTTTGGATATCTTTTGGATAACCCTGTCAAAACTAATATAGCATTTTTATGTCGATAGCATGTGTACTCGTAGAAAAATTAAGGTTTTCTACGAATCCGAAAAACAGTCTCAAATTTACCCAAGATTTTTGCTTATAATTTGAAGAGTTCTTAATATAAAGTAAAATTCTATTCAGAAAATGTGACAAACAACATTGCACACAATATCCTGTAATCAGAATTAAAAAATAATAAAAATTATTCGAATATTGAGTAGGTTTACTAAATAATTTTTCACTGCGCATGCGACAAAGATATCAAAATTTCATTTGCATATTATGTTAGCCAAATGTATAGAGCAACTTTTGTGAAAGTCGCAAAATCACATCTTGAACATTTTAAAAATAATCGTCAATAGAATACGTTGAAAATTCGTTATTCCCAAAATGAAGGAAAAACACGAGGGGTTGTATCCATATATTCATTGATTAGTGTCAATATAGGATACATAATAGGAGCGTACTAATAAATTTGAATAAAATTCCTCATTTTTATTATTATTATTACTGGTATGGAATACTTGTACATGTTAGGGAAATTCGTTGCTAATCTGGAATAGACACTTTGTTGCAAGATATGTTTTGTAAATATGGTTAATAATGTAAAACATTTGTAACTCTTAATGATAATACAGGAAAAGAATATCTGAATGACAAGTATGAGTTGGTCATGTAATTTTCTCGTGCTGTCCGAAAATAGGCAATAAAGAGGAAAGTGCCCAGTTAAACTGATGGCATGGAGCTCGCAGGCTATACATACAACTGTATATTATACTCTTATTTCAAAGAATAATGCCCTTCCAAAAATAAAAGAAATCAACTGTAAGTTATTGGACAGTGGATTAACTGCCATCCCTCTTTATACTTAACCATTGAGCCCCTAAAACTAATCAGGGAAGTGCCTTATCAGAGTGAACCTATTAACAAAATTTGAAGAAAATGTGATAATTCTGCATATTTATATAAATTAAGGAGGGTAGCACTCTCTTCTCCCCCCCCCCTTCATATTTAACCAATGAACCTCCAATGCTAATCAATGAAGAACCTTATCAGAATGAAACTACATATAAAATTTGAAGCAAATCGGATATTTATATAAAGAGTTATCACGTTACATACAGAACCTGTGGGCACATTAGCTGTCAGGCTTTGATAGCCTTGTGAGCTATAATTTAAATTTTATTTAAATTTTATTCTTTCTTTTTTTGTTTATCTACCATTTTTGCTGTACTTTGATGATACATTTTAATTGGACTGTCTTCTTGTGTGTTTTCCTTAATGTGTTATTATTATTATTTCAGATAGTGAACTTACATTTATAGTACTTACATTACCATCCTTGATACAAGAAAAGTTTCCGACTCTTTATCATGAAGAAGGTGCAGAAATTTCTGTGTTTTAACCTGTTACTGTGCTCCGCAACTCAAGCAACTTGTTAAATTACTCATGCTATGTATTAATTTTATATAAACAGTTAATTACAAAAACTGATAATTTTATAAGCTTAGTTACTTTGTGGTATGCATTATTTTGGTTGTTTAACGTTAACTATAGCAAAAGCCAATTTAAATTTTTATCATTTTTATTAGATACTTATGTCTCCAAAATTTTCTCAGTGGCATCAGTTCCACATAGTGTTACGTCTTTGTTTAATAATATTTAATACATTCTTGGTGTTTACAATAAAAAGATTATTTGAACTAAAAGGTTGTTTTTTTAATTCAGTGTTTTATTCCTTTCATTATAATTACTCTTTGGATTAAAATTTCAGATGCAATAAGTCAAAATACAAAAACAATTTGGCAGAAAGTGTTTTGATGTGGATACAGCACTAGAAATCAGCAGTCGTTAGTCGTCAAATGAAACTAAATTATAGAAAAATTATTCCTAGTCGTCAAATCTTGATAGCTAGCTTTCTTTAATTTTTTTTTTTAGCAAATACTTTCATTTGTATTTTAGCATACATCCCCCCCTCAGCACCATGACATCAGCACGTGTCTTAAGAATTTTGAACCTGTCAATAACCTCTAAGTTAACTTCGCTTTCACCAATGACTAATAAAACTGGTCCTTGGATATTACACCCCTGTAAACAAGATTTTCTTTTATTATGAGATATTTCTGCATCCTTATATGTTCCTAAAATAAGAAACTGTATTAAAATTGTTTTAAAATTTTTGTATTCCCTTTCTCAAACAACAAAAAAAAAAAATATGTGTGATTTGGAAATGTTTTAAATGCCACACCATAATTGGCAACCAAAGATTCATTTATTTGCTAACTTTTTATTTTCTGATGTACTGTTACTCTCAGATTTTTTAAAAATTAGCTTATCCCTAATTATATCTATAGCTCATATTTTCTCTCTGTGGACATATTTGCTTGATTATCTCTTTTGTATGCATATTAGCTTTATAAAAAGAATAAGTTTTTCCAGAATCCAAATATTGTAGTTTAATCAGTTTTTATACTTATGGAAAGTCAGTTTTTATTTTGTTTAGTAAGAAAAAGGTGTTTAATATATAAAGTTTCCTCCCCACTTCCCTTCAATACATTAAAATTAAATATGCAATGCAATATTATTACTATTAACATGGCTGTGAAAAGAAATAAGAAAATATGAAATGCAGTTGGCACATCGAAAAAAAATTGTAGGCATTATTTTGACACCTTACATACAGTTCTTAATTTCTAATCCTGTGTGGATATATGCTATAAAATATGGATTTGCATAAGTTCACTATAAAGGTAAGTACTACATATATTGTAAAAATGATTTTTTTTTACTCAATTTCATCTGTGATTTTACCACAACCATAAAATGAACTTATTTTCTATAACTCATTTCATAGCTTGATGGCTAACTTTCTGGAAGAATTTTAAAGAATATGAAGTATTCTTACTAATTTAAAAGTTACACAACATTTATTACATATTCTTTTCTAATTTGTGTTTTACATCTTTTTAATTAGATACAGCAGGGTAGCTGAAAAAATATGTGTGCGTTGTTTGACATTGATATTTCACAACTAAAATCTGAGAAATGCCTATTTTAAAATTTTGTAGCATTTCTTCTATTATATGAAAATCTTAATCCTCCGAAAAGTTCACAACAGTTAAAATGATCAGCAACTAATATGTTCAACGAAGTGTTCGCCTCATGGAAGCAAAATAATTTTAATGGAACTTCCAGCAGTATTGGGGCCTTCACATGGAGCAAAAACAACATTGACCTTCAACACCCATCTGCGTGGATATTTAATAACAGGTGTATTGCCTTCGAACAATCAGATCTTAACTCACTTGACTTCTGTAGAAAAGCTAGAAATAGAAAATCCCCAGTTTGCATTGTATGTGATGCGAAATTATCAAGGCATAGAATGATTTAAATCAGAATTATCTGCAGCGGACTGTCAATTCTGTGATCTTTCGTTTTCAAACTTGTGTAAAAAATAAATATCAAGCCAGTGAACAATTTGTTAAAATATTGTTATTTCTTTTATTTTTTTATTATTAAATTATGGCATATATTTTACAGGATACGGCATTTTTCTGTGTCCCCATACTTTTCAGTTGCCCTGTATATAAAATAATGAAAATACATGTCAAGCAATATACTATGTGTCAAAAAAGATGGTTACGAATTACTTCTGAAACTATAAGAAAATTATAAAAATATTCATATGAAGATAGATAATTCAATTTGTACTTTCTCTTATTTTGGAGTCAAAAAACATAAAATTTTTATAATGTTCCTGCATCTAAAAATGCCCTGTCACAAAAATAGTTACTGGCCCTTTCTTAAACATACCCAAAAAGTTTGATCCAAACATATGAGTTAGAGACAGTCAAAATCATTATTTATTTCATTTTACAAAAACTTCAAAACATAAAATTGAAAATCAGGCTTCAAATTGCATGACAAAGTCACAATATTTGACTCTAACTCAGTGATTTTTAGAGGCAGAAAAGAGGTGTAGAGGTTCTGTAAATTTTTCGATTTATTCTAACAAAACCTTTTGGGTATGACTAACAATGCAATAGTGATGACTTATGATTGGTGATTTTGAAATGCAAAGACTGTATAAAATATTAAAATTTTGAATTTTTCTTAAAATACTCTCCATGTAAATGAAAGTTCAATTTGAATTCTCTGCCTTTCTATGATTATTTTTGTAGTTCATATTATCCCTTTCTGAGTTACAAAAATATGCTACAATTTTTCTTTGGACACCTGATAATGAGTTTAAAAATATAATATTCCATAAATCTAAAAGAAAAAAAAAGGCTCAAAATATAGACTGATCATGATAATTTTCTCTGCAGAATTCAATTTAAAAATGGGTAAACACTTTGTATTTCATGATTCAAACCAATACAATTTCTTGACAAGCAGGGGGGGAGGGGGGTTGCAACTGTGGGCCATAGATTGTGAGTGCTATTTCTTGTAGGATGCCACAGGGCACACTGGATTATGTGTTTCATCCGTTCACCCTCTGGGGCACCCTGGATAAGTGGCATCATTATTCTCCCCTGAGATGCCATTCTTTCACCCCTTAAGGTACCCTGGATGAGGGGTGCCATTACCCTCCCCTCAGATGCGATCCTTTCACCCTCTGGGGCACCCTGGATAAGGGGTGCCATTACTCTCCCCTGAGGCGCCATATTTTCACCCCCTGGGGCACCCTGGTTAAGGGGTGCCAATACTCTCCCCTGAGATGCCATCCTTTCACCTCCTGGGGCACCCAGGATAAGGGGTGAGATTATTCTCCCCTGTGGTGCCATCGTTTCACCCTCTCGAACACTGTGGATAAGGGGTGCCATTATTCTTCCCTGAGGTGCCGTCCTTTCACCTCCTGAAACACCCTGGATTAGGGGTGCCATCCTTTCACCCTAGTTAAGGGTGCCATTTTAGCTCCTCTAGGGGTGTCACCAGTGAGACAAGCCTTTCACCCCTAAAAGGTGCAATGTGTCACCATTAGTTTTAACAGTGTACGAACATACAAACGGACCAGACAACGACTATAGTTATAATTACAAGTGCACCTCAAAAGGGAATACTAAATTAAGAACCTACACTAGTCTCTCAAAAAGACCCGGGTAATAGAATGAAAGAAATGAAGTACTCAAAAATGAGTAAGTCGATGACTCACATTGAACTGAGTATGTTTGGATCAACAATGAACTCAATGCTTTCTCAATATTGAAATAACATATATTATCAAATCTAAAAAAAGTTGTTTTTTAACCAGTATTGGTTTATCTCATTCATGCGGCATAAAACAGGCTTATTAATGTAAATATTATATTATGCACATTGTTTTAAAGTAATTTTAAAGTATACTTGCAAATAATGCTCTTGTCATAAAAACGATCGATTTGGATATTTTACTTATTACTTTGCTATTTCTCTTAATAAGTAATCAATTAAATGCTTATTGTTCAAAGTTATTGTATATAATTTTGAGGAAAAAATAAGTACCAGCATATTTTCTCTTTAATTTGTAAATTCAGGGGGCAGATAATATTTTTTTTTTTATATGAACACAACCATGGAATGAGAAGTGAGTACATCCGTATCTCAGTTTTGACAATTTTTTGATCAGAACTATTGTGATATAGTGAAGTACTTAAAATTGAGAACTTGTTACTCAATTTTGAGAACCCATTTTTTATTTATATTTATTTATTTATTTATTTATTCTGTAGTATCTTATTTTAGATTGTACTATTTTCTACAGAATTTATTTAGTGAGGATTCATCTGTGACTAATGCCGCGTGAATGGAAAGTTCAATGCCAGTTACAGGTGACTGATGTGAGATCATCGTGTTAAATATCAACATGATGTAAAGAGAGAGAATGATAAAAAGATGAAAGTGACAAAAAGCCGGAAATCGTAAGTCAAACGTGGCGAATGAGATGCGTGATGTTTTCGTACTACAACTAGTTTTATCAATATTCGGATCTTGTTGCAAGATCTGCTGCGCTCGCAAAAATGCAAGAGTACGAGCTTATTAAGATTACATATGTTAAATTCAGTAATACGAAATAATATGACTCTGTCTGAAAATGACGCAATCACCATGGCAACCTTGAATCATTAACTATCGTGGGTATCATTGAATTAATTACGCATGGTAATATTTAATTGAATAATTATCATAACAACCTAGAATCTTTAGCCACATTGAATTTCATTGAATTTATTAGATGGATAGATTTTATAGAATATTTTTATGAAAATCTTTTAAATTTTTTATTATATTTTCACAAATTTCGAAGGGACTCAACAAAGAAGTGTTATATGTTTTAATTTCGATTTGTTGGGCATTTTTTGTGATGTTACATGCAGAAAGACGTACGAACATACAAACGGACTAGACAAGGATTATAGTTATAATTACAAGCGCACCTAAAAAGGGACTACTAAATTAAAAACCTACATTAGTCTCTCAAAAAAACCCGGATAATAGAATGAAAGAAATGAAGTACTCAAAAATGAGTAAGTCGATGACTCACATTGAATTGAGTATGTTTGGATCAACAATGAACACAATGCTTTCTCAATTTTGAAATAACATATACAGTCGACTCTCGTTAGTTCGAAATCGGATAATTCGAATCTTCGCTTAATTCGAAATAAACATGAAGTCCCGAAATTTTCATTGGCAGAATAACGTTAAACTTTTTCATTAATTCGAACTCATTTTCTCGTGACATCGTTTAATTCGAACTAATGAGAATTCCGATTTTTCATTCTTCCTTTATTTCTCACGGATTTCAGATCATTTGAATAACTTTATTTCTTTGATTTTTGTGAAAATTGTTCCGAACGAGTATACATATAATCCCATGCATCTGATATCCACTTTCTAAGTGCCTTGTCTGTCAATCAGTGACGCTACAAATTTTTCTTCCATTGTGCTTGTTTCTAATCTTTTAATTAGTTTTTGTATTTATACATTCTAATTTAATATTAAGTTATATTCTGATGATAACAAACATAATAAATTTAATGCACTAACATAATTAACACTAACGTTAATTTCTTTGTAATAGTACCATATTAAGCATGTTATTATTATATACTTTCCATAATTCGAACTTCGGATAATTCGAACATTTCTTGTTGTCCCAACGAGTTCGAATTAACGAGAGTCGACTGTAGTATCAAATCTAAAAAAACGTTGTTTTTTAACCTGTATTAGTTTATCTCATTCATGCGGCATAAAAAAGGCTTATTAATGTAAATATTATATTATGCACATTGTTTTAAAGTAATTTTAAAGTACACTTGCAAATAATGCTCTTGTCATAAAAACGATCGATTTGGATATTTTACTTATTACTTTGCTATTTCTCTTAATAAGTAATCAATTAAATGTTTACTGTTCAAAGTTATTGTATATAATTTTGAGGGAAAAATAAATAACAGCATATTTTCTCTTTAATTTGTAAATTCAGGGGGCAGATAATATTTTTTTATATTTGAACACAACCATAGAATGAGAAGTGAGTACATCCGTATCTCAGTTTTGACAATTTTTTGATCGGAGCTATTTTGAGAATGTGAAGCACTTAAAATTGAGAAATTTTTACTCAATTTCGAGAATCCATTTTTTATTTTTATTTATTTATTTATTTATTTTATAATGCTAAGTGAATGGGGATGTTATTTTCAAATTCCTCGTCCAAATTGTTTTTTTTTTTTTTTTTTTTTTTTTTTTTTTTTTGCATAGGATAGCTGTGAACGATTTATAACTATTTGTTACTTTTTCAATTTTAGTGCAGATAAAAAAAAAAAAAAAAAAAAAAAAAAAATATGGAAACGTTTACAGTCGGTTCTGAAATTAAAACTGTTTTAACAGAAAACATATGTAACAAAAATCGAAAAAATAAAAACTAGTCCAGTTCTAGATCGTTCTCAGCTATCCTATGCCAAAAAAAATCTAAAAAAATTAAAATTTGATCGAGATATTTTAAAAATAAAGTCCCTGTAGATTTAACATTATCATCCCGGTATTTTTGAGTGACACAAGCAGTCTAGAAACGTGTCCTGGGGCAATAATATACATACTTACATACATACATATGTATATATGTGTACATTATTTTTTCTTATCCTTATTTATTTTCATACTCTATATTTACCTTAAAATTAATTCATATAAAATTAGTAATTTACTCTACATGCTGATGCCGCATCGAAAAAAAATCATTCTCTTCTGAAAATTAAAAAATATATACATATTTTTTTTTTTTCATAGGAAATTTTGTCTTTTTTCCTACCTAAGTTTTCAGGCAATTTGAATGCATGCAATCCGCTGTCTCTTTACAAAGAATTGATAACGGTAATAAAAGAATAGCCGCATATAACCGCATATAAAGAATAGCCGCCTTGGAATTTCAGCGCTTCAATAAAGGAGCAATAAATTTGTCCTACTAATCTTTACTATATCTTTCAAGGATTTTTTTTCTGAAAAAAAAATTATATTAAGATATGATAATAAATGTATTTATTAATTCTTTTCAACATACAAAAATAAACAAAAAAATTACAAAAAAATTTTATTTTACAAATTGCAACGACTATTTGGAAAATAAGATTTTCAAAGACTAAAATTTTAGACTTATAAATGATATCTATATTTAAAAAAAACAATAATAACATGATTTTTATGATGATCAAAACGTAGCTTACGTAATAACAGAGACTTATGAATATGTCTGGACTTTGAGAGACAAGTTAATATTCCTGGGCCAATCGTAAAGAAATATTAAATGGAATTTAAGTTTAACAATTTTCGGTAGTGCAAATTTTAAAACTTCTAAACATTACAGAATTTCAATTTTTGACACAGTCGTATAAAGAAAAAATTTACTTTTAAATGCTACTTGTCTGGAACTGGTACCTGAATTTGTTTGTCACTTATTATTATTATTATTATTATTATTTATATTATTTTATTTTTTAATATTTTTTTGTCATCGTGGCAACAAAATTATTCCATTTTTGGACATTAAATGTGGACCAATTAGAAAACGAATAAAATAAAAAACAGAACTGTTTCAGAAAAGATAAAAGATGTAATTTCAGAAAAGATATTTTTCAGTCATTTATAATGTCATTTTCTTCGAAAAAAAAAACGATAAACAAGTCTTTACATTATTATTTTAGTTTCGGAACTGAGAGAGAATAATTTAAAAATACAGTCCACTATATATTTTTTTAAATATTTTCTTTGTGCAAACCTAAGTTCTAAAAAATTCTCCTCCCCCTCTCCACCGAATTTCTTTAATTTGGGATCATTGTTAGAGAATGGATAAAAATATAACTTTTACTTTTGGTTATACGATTTGATACAATATAATTTAAGAGATGGTACTACTATTTACTGAAAATCACTTTTCCCAATTTTATTTCTTTAAAATCTCCTCTTGGTTTTAATTATCTATTTTAAAGTTTGATCATACAATGTATAAAAATATGTTCGGACAAATATGCTTGGGATGAAGACAGGAAAAATCGTTAGCTGGATCACCTCGCCCACCCGCTAAACGTAATTCAATATCTTTAATTTGTCTACATTTTATGTTAAATTTGTCTGGTTTCAATTTCTCTTATTTTATTTTTCTTTTTCTATTTAGAGTCCAAGGCATTCGGGTCGTAAGTGAGGGATTTTGGCTCTATCCATGATAAAAATAAAATAAAAAAATAAAATAAATTGAAACCAGATAAATTTAACATAAAAAGTAGACAAATTAAAGATATTAAAATATGGTTAGCGTAGGGAGGGGCGACGAAGCTAGCGATTACTCCTACTTTCATCCCGAACATATATGTCATATTATATACTGTCACATTATACTCGAACATATTACATACTTTAATCTCATAATTTACAAAATTATTTCATTTGTAATGTTTCATTTTAATAACATCTTTCTTCCATTTTCTAGAAATCTTTAAAAGGTACTTATTCAATGCAATTTCTTTTTCGGCCATTTTTGTAATTGATGAAAACGATAAACGCAGTTCTTATATTAGGTAGTTAATTTAACTTCCTGACTGCCGCGACCGTATTTTTTTGCACACTAAGCTGCAAGTTTAGCTGCAACATAAGCAAAATTTAAATTAATATAATTCTATAAATAAAACACAGTTTTGAAAAATTAGGTTAGGATTAATACTCCCAAAGATTGTACACTTATACGTAATACCATATTTTGTATCAGGTTGGAAAAACATGTTTTTTTAATATTTTTAATAAATTACAGAGAAAACAACATTACAATTTTACCCTTTTGCTGGGCAGTCAGGGGGTTATAACTCAATCTGATGATGTTTATCGAAGACATGCTCTCACATTATCTTTATTCTGAGCTTGTGCCTTAAATATCTTTCGATCACCAGCGTCCGACTTATCTTAAAAAAAAAAAAAAATGAGAACAGTTAAGTCCTTGTATGTAGATTACTAAATGTAAATTTTAAGCCGTTGTTAAATCAATATTACCTTTAAAGCGGAGAAATGATTAAAAAAAATCTAAAATGCATAAAGTTTGTTTATTTTTATTATTATTTTTATGATTGATATTTAATAATATTTTTCTTCTTTTTTAATCGTTATATATCTGTTTTTAATAATTATAAACTAACGAATAATGCGTTAAATTTTCATAATAGATACGGTTCAGAATTATCGCATGTGATACTTTTGTTTCCCATTCTAAAAAATGCCTGATAGAAGAAATTCAGCGAAAAAGGTTGTATCAAGGGGTACAATTCAAAGCATTGTGCTAAATATTGTATTTCACTGATAAATGTTTCAGGTAACTGGAATTTATGCAATCGGCTATCTCTTGGTATTGATAGGGGTAATAAAGGAATAGCCCTTTATAACTCGGAATTTCGGCACTATAATAAAGAAGCAACAGATTTCTCCTATAAATGTTTACTATATTTTTTAAGATTTTTTAAAAGTAATTATATTAAAATGTAATGATAAATGTATATATTAATTCCTTTCAACGAATAAGAATAAATAAAAATAAATTACTATAAGATTAAAGATATATATATATATTGGTACGTTTATCACAAAGTAAAGCCAGAATATTTAAGAATTATCATTACATTATTAAGAATATTGTTTTTTTATTTTAATTAATAATATTAAAAATGTAATAATATAATAATTTTAAAATACGGGTCATTATAGTTTTTCCATATATCTTTTCTTTGCGTAAACTTAAGTGCTTAAAAAACTCTACCCTCCCCCCCCCCACACACACAACCAAAATCACCGAATTTCCTTAATTCAGGATCAATATTTCAGAATGGACAATAACATAACTTTTATTATTATTTATACTATTTGATGCAATATAATTTAAGACATAGTGTCAACATTTATTGGAGGTTCTTTTTCACCAATGCATTTATTTTAAAACCTTATTTGGTTTTAATTACCTCTTATAAACTTTGATACATAAATTTACTTTATTTTATTGCTTCTTTTTGATAACATCATTATTCCATTTTCTAGAAATCTTTAAAAGGTACTTATTCAATGCAATTTCTTTTTCGGCCATTTTTTATAAATAATGAGGGCGATAAACGCAGTTCTTATGTTAGGCCGTTAATTTAAAAGTCAATCTGATGATCTTTATCGAAAACAAGCTCTTAGCATTATCTTTATTCTGTGCTTGTGCCTTAAATATCTTTCAATCACCAATGTCCAAATTATCTTTATAAAAAAAGGGCAGTGGAGTTTTTATATACAGATTGTTAAACGTAAAAAAAGCCGTAATTAAATCAAGATTATCGTTAATCCTTTCAGAGGCAAAATATTTCCACTTGTAAAATGCTTAAACGAGCGATTGGCATCATAAAATACAAAGTTTTATTATTTAAAAATAAGCAAAAGCTTTTGATTATGTATTAGATAAAAGGAAATTTTTCAGTGCAATATTCTGGTGCCAATGAAGCATTAAGGAATAAAAATTACGTAGTAGAAAAATGAACCACCGCCCTCGTTGGGGTTAAAGCGAAGAACATATTAAATAAATTGAAAATGCATAAATGTTTGCAATTTTCATTTTATTTTTTACGATTGATGTTTAATAACATTTCCTTTTTTAATTGTTAAATATACATTTTTATTAATTATAAACTAATAAATAACGTCAAATTTTCTTAATAAAATCAGTTCAAAATTATCTTTATTATTATTATTATTAATTATTAATTATTATTATTTTATTATTATTAATATTCTTTATTTATTATTCTTTTGTTTCCCGTTTTAAAAAAATGCCTGATAGAAAAAAATCAGCTTAAAATAATAGTGTTGCATGTTGTACAATTCAAAGCATTGTGCTAATTACTTTGTTTTGTTGATAGATATAAAAAATATTTTCATTGATCGTTTTGTATTTTTTTTTTCTACTTAAGTGTTCAGGCAACTCGAATCCATGCAATCCGCTGTCTCTTTACTAGGAATTGATAACGGTAATTGTTAGGAATTCATAAATAAATATTTTATTTTATTTTCACAGCATTTGCAAATTTGCTATTGTGATATTTATTTTATTTATCAAACGCGATCCGTTGCTATGGCAGCGAAGTTGTTTTTTATTTACTTTTCTTTTACATTTTTTTTTTTATCTTGTGAGATGAAATAAAAGTTTAGGGGGAAAAATTGGCATCAATTTTTGATGGAAGAAAAAGAGAATTTTTTTGAGAGAATGTTTATGTTTTTTGTTTGTCGTGTGCATCTTAAGTTTTATTGAAGAATTTTTTATTCTCTGCAGAGGTATGATAAGTTTTTTCAAGATCGGAACTCAGAAATTTATTTAGGATCATCTTTTCCGGTTTCAAGTACGATGATCTGAAATTTTCAAGGTAAAATTCGTGTATATTTTGTATATATGTTAATACATTCAATTCAATATTTGTTCATACGTCCCAGTCATACTTTTATTCTATGTATATAATAAAGATTATTGAAAAGAAAATTCAAGTGTAATTGGAGTATTTTTGAATACTATTATTAAGTTTTGATTGCATACGAAACAGTAATAAACGAATAGCGGCAAAAAACTTGAAATTTCGACGCTTTAATAAAGTAGCAATAATTTTTTCCAACTAATCTTTACTGTATTTGGTGAAGGGTTTTTGCTGAAAAAGTAATTACATTAAAATGTAACAATAAATGCATTTAGCAACTCTTTACCGCGAACAAAAACAAATAAAAATAAATTACGATAAGGTTTAAAAAATATGTTTTATTGGTAGATTTTGCACCAGTTGAAGACAGAATATTTAAGGCTTAAAAAATTTTAATATGATTAACGACATAAGAAATGTAACAATGTAATAATTTAAAAATACAGTTCAATATATTTTTTAAATATTTTCTTTGTGAAAACTTAAGTGCCAAAAAACTCTGCCTTCCACCGAATTTTCTTAATTTGGGATCATTGTTAGAGAATGAATAAAAATATAGCTTTTACTATTGGTTATACAATTTGAACAGATTCAGTTAGGTGAGGAGGCCTACCATATGGCTTGAGCTCAACAAGCCCCACCTAAAACAAAGCCCCACCTAATACAATTTGAACAATATAATTTAAGAAGTAGTGCTTCTATTTATAGAAGATTTCTTTTCCACATTTCATTTATTTCAAATCCCTTCTTGGTTTTAATTGCCTATTATAAAGTTCGATGTTATAATGTACAAAAATACTCTATTTTAATGTTTCTTTTTGTTTCTTTGATGAGGACGATAAAGGCACTTCTTATGTTTGGTCGTTAATTTAAAGGTCAATCTGATGATCGTTATCGAAGACATGTTCTTAGCACTATCTTTATTCCGTACTTGTGTCTTAAATATCTTTTGATCACCAGTATCCGAATTATCTTTAAAAAAAATGAGTACAATTGAGTATTTGTATATAGATCACTAAACGTAAATTTAAATCCGTTGTTAAATCAATATTATCGTTAAAGCAGAGAACTGATTAATAAAAATCTAAAATGCATAAAATTTTGTAATGTTTATTCTTATTGTTATTTTTTATGATTGATATTCAATAATATTTTACTTTTTTTAAATCGTTATATTTCTATTTTTAATCATTATAAACTAAGGAATAATGCTTTTAATTTTCATAACCGAATTGGCTCAGAATTATCACATGTGAAAATTTTGTTTCCCATTCTACTAAACGTCTGATAGAAGAAATTCAGTTGAAAACGGTAATATCACTTGCGGTAGAATTCAAAGTAATGTGCTAAATATTTTATTTCACTAATAGATGTTTCAGGTAACTGGAATTTATACAATCCGTTATCTCTTGGAAACTGATAACGGTAATAAAGGAATAGCTGCATAAAACTTGGAATTTCGGCACTTCAATAAAGAAACAACAGATTTTCTCTACTATTCTTTACTATATTTTTTAAGATTTTTTTTTTAACTAATTATATTAAAGTGTAATAATAAATGTATTTATTAATTTTTTTCAACGAACAAAAATAAATAAAAATAAATTACTGCCAGAATTATATTACACACACACACATATATATACAGGGTGTTTCTAAATTCATGGTCCAAACTTTAAGGGGTGATAGTACACATTAAGACAAACAATATTTAAATAAGAAACCAAGGGTCCCAAAGTCTTCCGAAGGAGATAGGCGCCATTAAAGTTTAGGGTCCAAAAATTCAAATGATTATGAAAAACAGAAAAATTGGTCGATTCGTTTGCGGTTTTCACTAAAATTATTCTTTATGTCAGTATTGTCTTGAAAATAAATTATAAAGATAAATTTCAAAAAATGACCATAGAGGGCGCTTTAGACTTTAGAGTAACGAAGAACTATTTTTTACCGTTATTTTTTGCATCTCATTAAAGGTTTCGTAAGCTTAGACTTAAACTTAAATTTTGAGCTCAAAATCTGAATAGTTGGAAGCAGTTAAGTAGCACAAACTTAACTGTGTTCAGAGGGTTTTAAATTCAAATGATTATAAAAAACGGAAAAATTGGTCGATTGTTTGCGGTTTTCACTAAAACTATTCTTTATGTCGGTATTTTATTGAAAATGAATTATAAAGATAAATTTCAAAAAATGCCGATAGAGGGCGCTTTAGACTTTGGAGTAACGTACAGCTATATTTTACCATTATTTTTCGCACCTCATAAAATTTTTTTAGAAGCTTAGACATAAACTTAAATTTCGAGATGAAAATCAGAATCGTTGTGAGTGGTTAAGTAGCGCAAACTGAACTGTGTTCAATGGAGGTGGGGAGGTTCAAATTTCAAATGATTATAAAGAACGGAAAAATTGTTCGATTCGTTTGCCGTTTTCGCTAAAACTATTCTTTATGTCAATATTTCCTTGAAAATAAATTTTAAAGATTAATTTTAAAAAATCCCGTTAGAGGGCGCCTTAAACTTTGGAGTAACCAACAACTATTTTTAACCGTTATTTTTTGTATCTAATTAAATGCTTGTAAAAGTTCAAACTTAAATTTTGAGCTCAAAATCTGCATCGTTTTGAGTAATTAAGTGCGGAAATTTGAAATGTGTTCGAGGGGTGGGGAGGGTAACATTTTAACTCCTGAACACTGTTCAGTTTCCGCTTCTTAACCCCTCCATCGATTTAGAATTTGAGCTCAAAGTTTAAATCTAAGCATTTGCAAGCTTTTAATTAGATACAAAAAATAACGCTTAAAAATAGTTGTTGGTTACTCTGAAGTTTAAGGCGCCTTCTATCGGTATTTTTTGAAATCAGTCTTTAAAATTTATTTTCAAGGAAATATTGACATAAAGAATAGTTTTAGCGAAAATGGCAGACGAATCGACCAATTTTTCCGTTTTTTAAAATAATTTGGAATTTGAACCTCCCCACCCCCATTGAACACAGTTCAGTTTGCTCCACTTAACCACTCCCAACGATTCAGATTTTCATCTCAAAATTTAAGTTTATGTCTAAGCTTCTAAGAAAATTTTATGAGATGCGAAAAATAACTGTAAAATATAGTTGTACGTTACTCCAAAGTCTAAAGCGCCCTCTATCGGCATTTTTTGAAATTTATCTTTATAATTCATTTTCAATAAAATACCGACATAAAGAATAGTTTTAGTGAAAACCGCAAATCAATCGACCAATTTTTCCGTTTTTTAAAATCATTTGAATTTAAAACCCTCTGAACACAGTTAAGTTTGTGTTACTTAACTGCTTCCAACTATTCAGATTTTGAGCTCAAAATTTAAGTTTAAGTCTAAGCTTACGAAACCTTTAATAAAATGCAAAAAATAACGGTAAAAAATAGTTGTTCGTTACTCTAAAGTCTAAAGCGACCTCTATCGTCATTTTTTGAAATTTATCTTTATAATTTATTTTCAAGACAATACTTACATAAATAATAATTTTAGTAAAAACCGCAAACGAATCGACCAATTTTTCTGTTTTTCATAATCATTTGAATTTTTGGACCCTAAACTTTAATGGCGCCTATCTTCTAAGACTTTGGGACCCTTGGTTTCCTATTTAAATATTGTTTGTCTTGATGTGTACTATCACCCCTTAAAGTTTGGACCATGAATTTAGAAACACCCTGTATATTACCCATATGTATATAGGTGTATATGTGTGTCCGTATTTTACATTTATCACAAAATAAAGTCAGAATATTTATGAATTACCATTAAAATATTAAGAATATTATTTTTTTCTTATAATTAATAATATTAAAAATGTAGTAATATAATAATTTAAAATTACAGTTCAACATAATTGTTTCACTCATATTTTCTTTGTGTAAACTTAAGTGCTAAAAAAACTCTACGCCCCCTTCCCCGTCACCACCCCCACCATCACAGAATTTTCATTAATTCGGGATCACTATTTGAGAATGGACAATAACATAATTTTTACTATTATTTATACTACAATCTAATTATGCAATATAATTTAAGACATGGTGTTAATATTTATTGGATGTTCCTTTTAATTAATGCATTTATTTTAAAGCCCTTTTGGTTTTAATTATCTCTTATAAAATTTTATACATAAATTTACTTTGTTTTAATGTTTCTTTTTGGTAACATCATTTTTTATTTTATAGAAATCTTTAAAAAGTACTCAATGCAATTTATTTTTCGGCCATTTTGTAATTGATGAGAACGATAAACGCAGCTCTTATATTAGGTCCTTAATTAAAAAGTCAATCTGATGATCTTTATCGAAGACATGTTCTTAGCATTATCTTTATTCAACGCTTGTGTCTTAAATATCTTTCGATCACTAGTGTCCGAATTATCTTTAAAAAATGAGTACAGTTGAGTCTTTGTATAAATATTACTAAACGTAAATTTAAAGCCGTTGTTCAATCAATATTATCATTAAGGCGGAGAACTGATTAAAAAAAATCTAAAATGCATAAAATTTTGTAATGCTTATTTTTATTGTTATTTGTTATGACTGATATTTAATAATAAATTTCTCTTTTTTTTTAATCGTTACATTTCTATTTTTTAATAATTATAAAATAACGAATAATGCGTAAATTTTTATAATAGAATTGGTTCAGAATTATCGCATGTGATTCTTTTGTTTCCCATTCTAAAAAATGCCTGATAGAAGAAATTCAGCTGAAAACGGTAAGTATCGCATGTGGGACAGTTCAAAACATTGTGCTAAATATTTTATTTCATTGATAGATGCTTCAGGAAACTGGAATTTTTACAATCCGCTATCTCTTGGAATTGATAACGGCAATAAACAAATAGCCGCATATAACTTGGAATTTCGGTACTTCAATAAAGACGCAACCGACTTTTCCTATTAATATTTACTATTTTTTTTATTTTTTTAAAGTAATTATATTGAAATGTAATAATAAATGTATTTATTATTTTTTTTCAACCAAAAAAAATTAAATAAAAATAAAGTACTTTAAGATTTAATATATATGTTGTATGTATATGTAGTGGTACTTTTATTACAAAGTAAAATCAGAATATATAAGAATTATCATTAGAATATTTAAAATATTAATTTTTTATTATAACTAATAATATTAAAAATGTAATAATTTAATAATTTAAAAATACAGGTCAATATAATTTTTTCATATATATTTTCTTTGTGTAAACTTAAGTGCTAAAAAAATTCTACCCTCACCCCCATACAATTTTTTTAAAAAGCTGTCAAAGTAGTCATTTCGCACAAAATTTCCCAAAGCAATCATGATTTAAGAATTGAGAATGTATTAAAATAACAAACTGGTTATTTTATGACTGATTTTTAAATTCAATTTTGCTTTCAAACGCATTCCATTGACAGATATTTGTTATTTCGAAACTGTATAATATGCCGTATTGGTCAGTTTTTTTTATAAAGGTTAAATATATATTTCTTTAAGGCTGTCGAAGTGAGCACTTCGCACAAAATTTCCCAAAGCGATCATGATTTAAGAATTGAGAATGTATCCAAATAACAAATTGGTTATTTTATGACTCATTTTTAAATTCGATTTTTCTCTCTACAGCATTAATTGACAGTTTTTTGTTATTTAGGAACTATATAATTTGTGTATTGGTCAATTTTTTAATTATAAAGTCAGAATATATTTCAAAATATGTTGTCAAAAAGGGCATTTGAGCCGAATTTCGCTTAAAATGATTTTGATAGAAACCAGTTCTTACATAAATATAAATTAAAAAAATTTCAAAAGCGGCCAAAGAAAATTGTGAAACTGGATTTATCTCTAATCATATTTCATTTTTTGTTGTTGAAATGAGCACTCTTCGAAATCTACCTCGGCTTATAGGCCAAGCCGACAGGGGTTTTTTTCAATTCAGGGAGGGAGGTGCTTATTTATACGTTAAATGTTTGAAATACGCAAGTTTTTATTTAGAAATGTATGTCAGGATAAAATAAAAATCGGAAAAGAAAACTAATTTAATATAGTTCAATGACTTTTTGTAGAGAAAATCATGTAAAAGACTATCGCACCATGGAAATAATCGCCACTCGCGGTTTTCGAGAAACGGTGTTCTTGCAAAAGACGGGGAATTTGACGTCAAAAGTTCTGGCCAATCTGGCTTCGAGAAGGCGAAACACGGTTGGGAAAACAGACATATGTATATGTCGATTATGCCTGATTACCACGTGATCAAGAAGGATTTGAAATAAACATTAAATACAAAAGTTACGTATTTTTGTCTGTAGATTCCGAATCTGCAATAAAAAATGGGGGTTATCATTTAAGATTTTAAAGTTGGACCCCTTTTGATTCCCAGGGGATAAGTTGCGGGAGTTAAATTTAGTATCACTGAGTAGCTTATTTAAAAAATATTTAATACGTATACTTTTGTTTTTCAATCTGATATATATTTCTC
Organism: Maratus speculifer; assembly: GCA_964019185.1. Classification (NCBI taxonomy): domain Eukaryota; kingdom Metazoa; phylum Arthropoda; class Arachnida; order Araneae; family Salticidae; genus Maratus; species Maratus speculifer. Next base: position 137,785,198 of record OZ025300.1, read on the forward strand.
GAGTTATTCGACCGTTTCCAGGCTTTTCGGATAAACTGTATATTTTCTTTGAGTAAACTTAAGTGCTAAAAACACTCTAACCTACACCCCCCCCCACACACACACACACAACCACCATCATCGATTCCTTAATTCAAGTTCACTATTTTAGAATGGACAATAACATGACTTTTATTATTATTTATACTATTTGATTCAATATAATTTAAGACATGGTGTTAATGTTTATTGGAGGTTCCTTTTCATCAATGCATTTATTTTAAAGCCCCTTTTGGTATTAATTATCTATTATAAACTTTGATACATAAATTTACTTTGTGTTAATGTTTCTTTTTGATAACATCATTTTTCCATTATCAAGAAATCTTTAAAAAGTACTTATTCAATGTAATTTCTTTTTTCGGCCGTTTAGTAATTGATGAGAATGGTAAACGCAGTTCTTATGTTAGGTCGTTAATTTAAAAGTCAATCTGATGATCTTTATTGAAGACATGTTCTTAGTATTATCTTTATTCTACGCTTGCGTCTTAAATATATTTCGAACATCAGTGTCCGAATTATCTTTAAAAAATGAGTGCAATTGAGTCTTTTTATAAAGATTACTGAACGTAAATTTAAAGCCGTAATTAAATAAAGATTATCGTTAAAACAGAGAACAGCTTAAATAGATGTAAAATGCATAAAAGTTTACCATTTTATGTTTTATTTATTTTACTTATTTACTTATTTATTTTGTTCGATTGATATTTAATTATGTTTTGAATCATAATATACATTTTAATAAATATAAACTAACGAACAATGTGTTAAATTTTCATAAACAAATCGGTTCAGCATTAGCACTTGTGGTACTTTTTTTCCCATTTAAAACTAGTCAGATGTGGCAATCCCAAAGTTTTAAAGTAGCTAAAGTAGGTAGAAAAACTGTCCCTTTCATAGCATGGAATAATCCAACATCCCATTATTATAGCATCAGAATCCAAACAATTGGTTAACACCTTAGAGGCGTTTTATAGACCATAATTTAGAGTTTAGTTTATCAAACTTTGTTTTAGCTACTAATATGCAGTTGTATTAAGGCTATACTTCGCGAAAGATTTTGAAAACATCTTTTATGGTTTCAATTATTTTTAATAACATATTTTAGAATAATTTGACTAAATAACTTGCTTTTGTGTGTGTATGTTTGTACACGTGTAGATATTTTTTACTTTTAATTCCTGATATTTTCATGAGAAAGAAGAAATTTAATCGTTTCTTTCAAAAAGTGGGAACTAGATTATTTGGCTTTAGGAGCCATTGGCCCTTTTACCCCCGACTTATCTCGGGGCAAACGGTAAAGTGGTTAAAATTTTTTGGAATCTGCATTCATATTATAGACGATAGTACAAGGCAGAGGTGATCATTTATAGGGGGTTAATTTTGATTAAGACACCGAATTCAGACTATATCCAACGAGTTTGAAAATCACGGAATTAAACATTTGGCCTGGAATTCCAATGCTATGTTAGTTTCTAAAGATTCATTTTTATAATTTAAATTTTCCCGTAGTTGGCGTCAGTCTTTGTAATTTAAAACTGTTACATTAAGCGGCAAATTCGTGCAAGTTTCAGATTTTATATTTTTACTTTAAAAAATTCATTCAGAGAGAAAGAGCCAGACTTAAAAATGAATTTACGCCAATAGTAGTTAACATAATAGTTTGAATTTAAAAAAATGTAAAATTTTAACACCAGATAAAATACTAGAAAACAGTAAATAAAAAAGGTTTTGTCATATAAAAGGCATTCACAATAATCTGTAAGACGGTGATCAAGATGCCTAACTTGTTTTGCGGCAAGTTGGAGTTCTAGAAAAAAAATTGAAGCATGTGCCCACCTTCCAGACACATTTTTAAAAAATTAAAATTTTAAAACAAACAATCTCATTTTAATTAAAGCAGGGAATAAAACAATGATATTGTTTAAATTTTTTAATGGAAATTTAATTATCTTTTCCAATGTAGGCAATATTTAGTCAATTTTTAGTAAAGAATTTCATTTATACAAAAATTTCTATAACTAAATCTATTTAATATACAGTCGGCTCTCCTTAATTCAAAATCGTCGGGATCACCAGGAATATTCGAATTATGGAATGTATGAGAGAAAAATATGTTTAAAGAAGTATTATTTTAAAGGAATTAATGTTATGATATTTTTCTAATTTATTTCTCTTTTATCATTAGAATATGACATAATATTAGATTAAAAAATATAAATACATAAACTAATTAAATATTTAGGAACAAGTATAGTGGAAGAAAGGATGGAGAAGTCACTGATGGACAGATGGGGCACTAAGAAATTGGATATCAAATGTATGGGATTATATTTAGACTTGCTCGTAACAATTCTAACAAAAATGAAAGAAAGAAAGTATTTCAAGAATCCATGAGAAAATAAGGAAAATGAAAAATTGGAATTCTCGTTAGTTCGAATTAAACAAAGTCAACTAAAAATGAATTCGAATTAAAAAAAATATATATTAACATTATTTTGCCATTGAAAATTCCTGGATTTTATGGTTGGTTTGAATTAAGCAAAGATTCGATTTATCCGATTTCTAATTAACGACACTCGACTGTATTTCATTTTTTTTCAACTGTATATTAGTCTATATTATTACTCTATATTATTTCAACTCTCTTCTATTTTTTCAACTCTCACTTACCAGTGTTACTAAACAAAATATTTGCGAAGCCTCTTAAATTTACTAATATAAACAAAATTTTATATACAGAACATGATTTTTATCTGAAAAAAATGGGTATTTCTTAATACAAAATAGCTCTTAAATTATTATTTACAAACTCTCAAATAAGAATTTTCCTTCATAACATATCTATAGATGAACAGAGCCTTATCACAAAGCCTATTTGAATATTCTAAAACCTTCCTAAGAAATAACGTTTACCGTAGACGTACTCAGCGTACAATGCAGTTTTATATAAAACGGAAATTGAGATTTTCAAACATCATGAAAAAATATATATAAAGTTTATAATTTTAAAATTCACCATATTTGTAGGTATTTATATGGTTGTGTATGTATTATTTATTATATATTTGTGTATTAAAATGTATTGTTCACATTTCTTGAGCTCTTTAACTCCTTCGCGACGGAGCCTTTTACGAAATTTTAAAGTTTTGTTATCGATTTTTAAAAATAGAAATTTATGCCCTATTGAATCTAGAAAATGCTTCGATTAAATAAGGCAAATTTTGCAGTAAAATTTTACTGATGGGGATAAGCAAGAATTCTTAAGCTTTATTGAGGCACGTATACGTGTCGTTCGTCCCCAAGGGGTTAAATGGTCACTTCCAGTTTCAGAAAGTTCATTTCCGATTTATATTTTCGGGTATAACTTTATTTCTAATCATCTGTGAACCCAAAGTAAGGCATTTTTAGAATCCTAAGTGTTTGAACTTTAACTTATAATAACAAAAAAAAATCGAAATTTTTTCTTAAAACAGCCATTTGCGAGTAGGTACATACCTTAAGAGTAAAAATACTTTGTAATTAGGTACATTCTTTTGTAAGCAATCAATGTACATATTGAAAACTACACTTAATTTAAAGACTTGAATTCATGAATTTTTCGAAAATTTCAGTTACAGTGCATTTTTTACGTGATTCGTTAAATTAGTTCACATAAAACAGTAATCACGAAATATCTGTGAAACGAATAATTCCGGTAAACGGCACCAAACCCTATAAAATTCTAGTCATGTGTGGCAATCCCAAAATTTTCTTCTATCTTATGCATGTTGATACTTCCTGGACAATGTAGCAGAGCAGAGCCACCGATTAGATGGTTTAAACCAAAATTTAGTCAGCAACAACTGATGTCAACTTATAACTGAATCTGAAGTTTGATGAAAATCGACGCATTAGGTCTTGAGATATCGCTATTGCGCAATCGGGAAAAATGCAATATAGCAGAGCCATCTGTAGAGCAATTTACACCAAAAACTAAACAACACTAATCAATATCAGGGACTTGCTGAATTTGAAGATTTAGAAAATTTTGTGCATTACTTCTTGAAACAAAGCTATTGCAATAATCATCACGAATTATGCTCCATAACAGTGCCATTTGTTAAGTGATTTGCACAAAATGTAATAAGCACAATTTTATACCAAGCGCTAAATAAAGTTTTATGAAAAGCCATGCTCTAGCTCTGGATATATAGCTATTGTGAACGCGCTATACTTACATGTTCATTTAAACAAAAGTAAAATGTTAGACAAAAATAAAAAGAAAATAAAAAAACAAGATTGTAAAAAATGTTTTAGTATGAAATTTTCATTAGCCTGACTGTCATTATCCTGCCATATACTTTCCAAGAAATGACATATAATTCCATAAAATTTAACTTATTATTTAAGTTCTTTTGAATTTAGCAATTTTACATGGAAAATCTTTTATTGTCTAGTAGAAATTACATTTACCTCTTGAAATTTTGAACTGTTTTCAATGGCTAATTTTAATATCTCAGATGATCAAAATCTCACATTTTGTGATATATGGGTGATTCTCCATAAACAGGGTAATTTGGAAGGTGCAAAATACAAATTTATAAACTATGAAATAAATAACTTTTTTTTATATATATAGCTTTAAAAAGTGATTTTGTATTAGAATTATCACCCATCGTTCATAACTCCTAAAATTTAATACATTATTTATAATAAAAAAAACAACTTCCAGGGGAATGATGGTAGTGAGCAGGGGAATGATTCAATAATCTATAAAGCACTGCAGTAAACTATTAATGATAGAAAAATTCATATCACTGAACATTTTTAATCAAATAAAGTAATATACATAATTATTTAAATTACTGTACATAGTTGTCACAATAATGAATATATATATATATAAGTTTCTTTCTAACAACTGAAGAAAACTTTTCTTTCCGCTTCAGAAAATAATCTGCTTTTGACCTGGGACTCGTATCTTCTGGTTTGCTGTTAATTTTAAATTTCAATCTTTGGTTACGTTTTTTATATTTTTCTAATTTTCTACTTAGACATTTTATTTGATTTTCCCTTTTTACATATTTTCTATGAAGTGCACTCCTGTTGCGCATTACGCGTTTTCTTCCAGATAATTTTCGTCTCTCGATTAAAGCATTACTTGATTTTGAATTAGATAAAGGAGCGTTGAGTAAATTTGACATTTAGCTTGTGTTTAACTCTTCATAATTATCATTTGTTGACACTTCTTCAACAGTCTAAGCTTGATGTTTAGTGAGACTTGATCGTTTTCGGTAATTTCTGGAATTATTTTTCCATTGTTTCTACTTGCTTCTTTTCTCGCAGGCAGTCATCTCTGTAGTAGGCTTTATTGCACCCTTCATCTTTTCTTAGTATTTCTGTCGCTTCTTTTCTTTTTGTATTTTATATGTAGCTGGGTCATTTTTTTATCTTTTGATAGAGTTTGCGCTGTGGTTCTATTTTATTTTTTTATTTTCTCCTCTCTAGTCAGTTTTTCTTTTACTTATGGCATCATCCTGAAAACAAACAGAATTTTTATAAAAAAATCATTTTGTTATCAGTTTAATTTTGTTTATTTGTATTAAATTTTAGCATCAATCTCAATGAAAAGAATTCTTTTTTTTTCATATTAATCATTTATATAAAACAGGATGCTGGTAAAGTAAAAGCTGATCTTTTTTTATTTTGTAGGTATAGACATGCTTTAATTTAAAGTGGTACTTAAAATATTTAAATTAAAAATAAAAATGAGACACATTCAAATTTAATGAAGTGTCTAAATTTAATCATACATTTAAAATAAAAATCTTAAACACACATTAATTTCTTTTTTAATTATGAAAATCAGTGTTGAATTCAGACTTTTTTCTCCGGGGGGGGGACATTATAGATTTCTGGGGGGGGGGATGCACATTTTGACCATTGAAAATCCAAAATCTTAAATTTTCCCCGGGCCATCCCCTGGATTCAATACTGATGAAAATTGAAAAATACAGATTTCAGATAAGTTACATTGAATTCTCCTTAAAAAACAACTAATAAAAAAAAAAGTTTTCGATTGAAATTAAGTAACAATAGCAATAAATGATCACATACTGTTTCAAATTAATGCAAAATATTGTCAAATTTTATGAAATAATTCAGTAGTAATATTAACTAAATTAAACATTTTTCGTTCTTTTTTAAATTTCCTAAATTGTAACAAACTAATAAGTAAAAAAAGTAGCATCTATATTTAAAGATTACCTAAAACTAAAGTATTTCAATTTTCATATAAAAAATCATTTATAGTTATCAATATTAAGAATTTTTGAATATTCTTAAATTTAACAACATTTAGTTTCTTTATTAATGTATTAATAGGGTTTTTACCCAATATCTTAATAACATTTTTAAAATTTAATCATTTCCCCTAACTAGAATCATTCCCCTGCTTTAAGAACAGGCAGGGGAATGATGCTAGGGGAATGATGATTTGTTAGTAATATCTACCTTAGAACCACATGGGGGAACAAAAAATTTTTTAAATGATTACACATATTAAAAAACATGTATTAAAAATATAAAACAAAATAAAAAAAGCTTACCTTTAATTTATCCACAAAAAATTGATCCAGGGTAATGATGGCTAATAAAAATATTCGTTTTGGAACTCCACTTTTCAACATCTGCACTCACAAACAAAATGGCTACAGACTCCAAACTTTTAAGGTGTCTCTTCCAAGCAAGTAGTTAAAAATGGATCAATGCCAAATTTGAAACCAGCGGCATCTATTGGTGTTTTTTAGAACTATTTTTGTAAGTGCAGGGGAATGATGCCCAAATTGATGGACATACTTCATTGTGTTTTTTCACAGAGTTGCATTATAGTATACCTCTACATATGTACTCCTCATATAAAGGAACAAATTGTGATACTATATTAATAATTACAGTTTTTTTAAATCAATATTTAATAAATATTTGGTGGATTCAAAGTCTAATTCTGGGGTTGGGGACAACCAGGGGAATGATATTTTACATACATTTATATATATATATATTGTTTAGAATTATTTTTTAAGTAAAGGATATGAGTAGTAGATGGCAAAAAAGTACAGCTTTTAGTAAAAATAAATGTTGTTGGTAAAATAGTTCAAAAGAATTATAGAATCAAGTGGGACTTCGTTTTTTCCTATTCAATGAGAATGATCCATATGCCCCTTACTGTTTATTAAGTCAAATGTTTTGCCGCTTAATATATTACGCCTTTTAATAATTTAAATTTAAATTTAAATTTGTTACAATGGGATCTTGTTTAATGAAATATAATGTTTTGCATTACACACTGCAGTTAAATGAAGGTCAGTTTTGTTTCATTAACTGTATAATAATTATTATAATTAGAGACAGACAGATACAAAATGAATAACATCATTTTCCCCCTCCTTGATTTAATGAATCCTAAATTAAATAATTTTGATAATTACATGTATGATAATATGCTGAAATTATAAACCTTCAATTCCATAACAATGCATATCTTTAGAATATATTCATTAAACCCTGAATATTTAAACTATAAATCAGAATAGTAATAACTGATTTCCACAAAATGCTTACTTAGTTAAACCGCTAATAATTATAAGCAGAATATACATATGTGGTGATATATATGTATTCACTTTGTTTCTAAAGAGATACTGACTTGTTATTAAATCAGAAATTTGAAAGCCTTGATTATTAAATTAATAATATAAGCGTGCGAAATAGAGAATTAATGAAATAGATGGCATTCATTTATAATGCTCAGCGGCATTATATAAGATGACTTTTCATAATTATTAATGATGGATTGTTATAAGACAATTAAAATATTTTGCATGTTCTTTTTATTATTATTATTAGTTTGAAGGGTTTATTTTAGGATAGTTATATTAATGTTTTAAAAATTGTTATTCAAAATTTTCTTTGACAATTTTACCGAAATCAATCAACAAATAAGAAAATTTCGCAATTTTCTTTTTTACAAGTATATTTTGTGTTTTGAAAAAAGCATAAGGCCAAACACAATTCAAATGATGGCAAATAAATGGAAACAGTTCAGTCAGTATAATTTGGTTTATTTAATAAGAGTGTGTTTAAACTTTGAATAAAGTCACAACAGTAAATAATGAAGAGGATCCCTATTGCGGAAATGTACTTGCCCTAAATAGTCAAATAACATCATATGATAGGGAGGGGGGTAGCCCAGTTCGGACCACTTCAGTAATTTTAAAGTGTAAATCACTTAGTTTTTGAAGTAACTGCAAAACATCACTATATGGAATCAATCTATTCGTCTACTAACGAAATATATTTCATATCAATTTATTTTTGAAAATTTTACGGTTTCTTTTAATCTAAAAAATTGGCAAAAGAGGTTCAAATTCAACAACTGTTCACCAAAGTTTGACTACCGATCTCCTAAACTGGACCAAACAATATCAGGTTGTTTAAAGGAGTAGGAAATATAACTTATTTTTAAAAAAAGTGAAGTTTGTGATGAATAAAACAATGAAACAAAACAACAGCAATGAGGTATAACGAAACCGGATACCTAAAAGTAAAAGTGATTCTTTTAAATCAAAATGAATTCAAAATAAAAATCAAAGTGAAACACCAAAACAAAGTTAAACGTGCGATATTCAACAGTTTTGTAGAAAAGCGTACAAACAGAAATATTGTTCAAAAAACATGCAAAAAGTTAATTAGTTATTGAACATTAATTTATGAAAAAATTTACGAAATTAATAATTTGTTTTTGATTTATATATGAGCTATAATGTTTATATTTACTGCTAAAAAACATTTCTATCTCTACTTTTAAGAGACATACTGAGAGATTTCTTAAAAACAGCATCATTTTACTGGTCAATGTGTTTCAAGTGCCCTTAAAAATACATGTAATCTATCATTATCAAATTACTTATTTCTGGATGTTAGATAGTGTCTGAAGTAAGTTGAAATTTCAAAAGCCTTGTTAAATGACGCTGAGTACCTGAATTTTAAGATTTACTACTATTCAGAAAATGTAACTTCTTTACCAGATTGCGTATAGTTTTCCATCTTATTAATTAATGCTTTTTTCGAAATTAAATAGTAAAAATCTATTTGAGGACACTAGAAGGCAAGAGGTATAAGTAAGAAAATTGAAAAAAAAAATAACTAAGTGCACAGAGTTTCTAGAAATATGCTTTTTTCTTTCCAGGTAATATTTATATGTATATATATATATATATATATATATATATATATATATATATATATATATATATATATATATATATATATATATATATATATATATATATAACTGATCTTCTAATTATGTGCTGTGTTCTAGAGGTAAACCACATTTGTTGTCGAATAATAATCAATATTGATTAACTGTAAATTTAACAAAAAATTTACTTTTCTTTTTTTTACAGTTACTGGAATAACAGTTTTAAAACTACAATGAAGCAAGAGGCAGTTTCCTATTTCAATTCAGTCAATTGTTATTGATCTTCAAATTTACCGTCAGTTATCTTTAAACTCAATGTACTCCAATTCGAATTTTTGTCACTTGTAAACCTTAGCTTCTGAGGACGTCATTTATAATACCTATGAATTACCTTCTAGATATTTAATAAAAAGAATATTGGCCTGTTAAACTGACGGCATTGAGCTCACAGGGTATGCAAACTAATTGTACATTACAGTCTTCTATTTTCAAGGTATAATGCCTTTCGAGAAACAAATTAGGGGGGAGGAATAGCCCCCTCAATTCCCCCTCTTTATGCTTAATCAATGAATTTCCTAAATTAATCAGGGATACACCTTATCATATAATAAACCTATATCCGAAATTTGAAGCAAGTCAGATAATTTTGCATAAAAATCCATTTATATATATAATTTAATAGGAGTTATTTGCCACTACCTCGTTTATACTTAACCATTAAACCTCAAACTATTCAGAGATTTATCTTATTTAAAAAAAAAAAAAAAAAAAAAAAAACACTACATTCAAAGTTAAAAGGAAATAGATAATTCTGCATAAAAACCCATTTATCTAATTTAAGGAGGTAATCGCTCGTTCCCATCTTTATATTTAAAAAAAGAAACCCACAATTAATCATGGATGCATCTTGTCACTATGAACCTGTATCCAAAAATTGAAGCAAATCAGTTAATTGTGCATGAAAAAATTATTTTTAATTTCTGATTAATCATATATTAGAATTTTAGGACATACAAAAATCAATTACTGAAACTAAGTATTTCTTAGCAATTTTTGAATCTACGAGGTTTTTCCCAATAGCGGACACCTCCGAATAGCGGACAATTTCCGCACTCCCGAGGTGTCCGTTATTTGGAGGTTTTACTGTATTTATATGTGTGTGTGTGTATTGGTACGTTTGTCACAAAGTAAAGCCAGAATACTTAAGAATTATCATTAGAGTATTAAAAATATTCATTTTTTAATATAATTAATAACATTAAAAATGTAATAATATAATAATTTAAATATACGGGTCAATGTAAATTTTTCATATACATTTTCTTTGTGTATACTTAAGTGCTAAAAAACTCTACCCTCTCCCCCCCCCATGCATACACAACCACCATTACCTAATTTCCTTAATTTAGGATCACTATTTGAGAATGGACAATAACATAACTTTTACTATTATTTATACTATTTGATACAATATAATTTAAGACATAGTGTTAATATATATTGGAGGTTTCTTTTCACCAACGCATTTATTTTAAAGCCCCTTTTCGTTTTAATTATCTCTTATAAACTTTGATACAGAATATTACTTTGTGCTAATGTTTCTTTTTGATAACTTAATTTTTCCATTTTCAAGAAATCTTTAGAAAGTACTTATTCAATGTAATTTCTTTTTTCGGCCGTTTCGTAATTGATGAGAATGATAAAAGCAGTTCTTATGTTAGGTCGTTAATTTGAAAGTCAATCTGATGATCTTTATCGAAGACATGTTCTTAGTATTATCTTTATTCTACGCTTGCGTCTTAAATATATTTCGAACATCAGTGTCCGAATTATCTTTAAAAAATGAGTGCAATTGAGTCTTTTTATATAGATTACTGAACGTAAATTTAAAGCCGTACTTAAATATAGTTTATCGTTAAAACAGAGAACAGCTTAAATAGATCTAAAATGCATGAAAGTTTACCATTTTATTTTTTATTTGTTTTACTTATTTACTTATTTATTTTTTTCGATTGATATTTAATTATGTTTAGTATCATAAATATATATTTTTAATAAATATAAACTAACGAACAATGTGTTACATTTTTATAAACAAATCGGTTCAGCATTATCACTTGTGGTACTTTTTTCCCATTTAAAACTAGTCAGATGTCGCAATCCCAAAGTTTTAAAGTAGCTGAAGTAGGTAGAAAAACTGTCCCTTTCATAGCATGGAATAATCCAGCACCCCATTATTATAGCATCAGAATCTAAACACTTGGTTAACACCATAGAGACGTTTTATAGACCATAATTTAGAGTTTAGTTTATCAAACTTTGTTTTAGCTATTAATATGCAGTTGTATTAAGGCTATACTTCGCGAAAGATTTTGAAAACATCTTTTATGGTTTCAATTATTTTTAATAACATATTTTAGAATAATTTGACTAAATAACTTGCTTTTGTGTATGTGTGTGTGTGTATATGTGTAGATATTTTTTACTTTTGATTCCTGATATTTTCATGAGAAAGAAGAAATTTAATCGTTTCTTCCAAAAAGTGGGAACTAAATTATTAGGAGCCATTGGCCCTTTTACCCCGACTTATCTCGGGGCAAACGGTGAAGTGGTTAATTTTTTTCGGAATTTGCACCTATATTATAGATCGACAGTACATTTCAGAGGTGATAATTTATAGGGGGTTAATCTCGCTTAAGACAGCGAAATCAGACTATATCCAATGAGTTTTAAAATCACCGATTTAAACATTTGGCGTGGAATTCTAATACTTTGCTAGTTTCTAACGATTCATTTCTATAATTTAAATTTATCTGTAGTTGACGTCAGTCTTTCCAATTTAAAACTTTTACATTCAGCGGCAGATTCGTGCAAGTTCCAAATTTTATATTTTTACTTTAAAAAAATTATTCAGAGAGAAAGAGCCAGAATTAAAAATGAATTTACGTCAATAGTATTTAACATAATAGTTTGAATTTTAAAAAATGTAAAATTTTAAAACCAGAAAAAATACTAGAAAACAGTAAATAAAAAAGTTTGGTCATATAAAAAACATTCACATGCATCTGTAAGACGGTGATCAAAATGCCTAACTTGTTTTTGCGGCAAGTTGGAGTTCTAGAAAAAAAATTGAAGCATGTGACCACCTTCCAGACACAAACAAACAATGCCATTTTAATCAAAGCAGGGAATAAAACAATGAAATTGTTTAAATATTTAAGGGAAATTTAATTAACGTTTCCAATTTAGGCAATAATTAGTCAATTTTTAGTAAAGAATTTCATTTAGACAAAAATTTCTGTAACTGAATCTATTTAATATACAATCGACTGTCTTCAATTCAAACTCGTAGGGACCACCAGAAATATTCGAACTAAGGAAAGTATGAGAGGAAAATATGTTTAAAGAGGTACTATTTTAAAGAAATTAATGTTATGATATTTTTCTAATTTATTTCTCTGTTATCATTAGAATATGACATAATATTAGATTAAAAAATATAAATACATAAACTAATTAAAGATTTAGGAACAAGCATAATGGAAGAAAAGATGGAGGAGTCACTGATGGACAGATGGGGCACTAAGAAAGTGGATATCAAATGTATGGGATTATATTTAGACTTGTTCGTAATAATTCTAATAAAAATGAAAGAAAGAAAGTATTTTTCAAGAATCCATGAGAAAATAAGGAAAATAAAAAATTGGACTTCTCGTTAGTTCGATAACATTATTTTGCCATTGAAAATTCCTGGATTTTATGGTTGGTTTGAATTAAGCAAAGATTCGATTTATCCGATTTCTAATTAACGACACTCGACTGTATTTCATTTTTTTTCAACTGTATATTAGTCTATATTATTACTCTATATTGTTTCAACTCTCTTCTATTTTTTAAACTCTCACTTTCCAGTGTTACTAAACAAAATATTTGCGACGCCTTTTAAATTTACTAACATAAACACATTTTTTTTATACAGAACATGATTTTTATCTGAAAAAAAATGGGTATTTATGAATACAAAATAGCTCTTAAATTATTATTTACAAACTCCCAAATAAGAATTTTCCTTCATAACATATCTATAGATGAACAGAGCCTTGTCACAAAGCCTATTTGAATATTCTAATAAAAAGAATATTGCCCAGTTAAACTGATCACATTAAGCTCACAGGCTACGCATACTAATTGTACATTACACCCTTGTATTATTAAAAAGAATATTGGCCTGTTAAACTGACGGCATTGAGCTCACAGGGTAAGCACACTAATTGTACATTAAAGTGTTCTATTTTCAAGGTATAATGGCTTTCGAAAAACAAATTAAGGGGATGGAATAGCCTCCTCAATTTCCCCTCTTTATGCTTAATCAATGAATTTCCTAAATTAATCAGGGATACACCTTATCAGATAATAAACCTATATCCGAAATTTGAAGCAAGTCAGATAATTTTGCATAAAAATCCATTTATATATATAATTTAATAGGAGTTATATGCCACTACCTCGTTTATACTTAACCATTAAACCTCCAAAACTATTCAGAAATTTATCTTATCAAAAAAAAAAAAAAAAAAAAAAAAAAAAAAAAACACTACATCCAAAGTTAAAAGCAAATCAGATAATTCTGCATAAAAACCCATTTATCTAATTTAAGGAGGTAATCGCTCGTTCCCATCTCTATACTTAAAAAAAGAACCCCACAATTAATCATGGATGCGTCTTGTCACTATGAACCTGTATCCAAAAATTGAAGCAAATCAGTTAATTGTGCTTGAAAAATCATTAATCTAAATTAAGAGGGACAGTCCCTCTAATTTCCTCTTTATAATAATACAATGAATTCCCAAAACAAATCAGAGAAGTGCCTTATCAAAATGAACCTATATCCAAAATTTGAAACAAATCGCTTGAAAAAACCATTAACCGAAATTAAGATGGATGCCCCAATCCCCCCCCCTTTTACACTCATCCAATGAGCTCCCAAAACCAATAATGGAGGTGCCCTCATCAGAATTCCCTATGTCTAAAATTTCAAGTAAATCGAATATTTTTATCAAGGGTTATCCGTTACGTACGTAATTACATACAGAACGGGCAGGCACATGAGCTTTCAGGCTTTAATAGTCGGTGAACTAAAAATGTTTCATCCTATTTTAACGATATTTGACGCTTAAAATCACCATTAATAACCATCAATTAAATTCATTTATAAAAATAATTATGCTATGGCGGATCTAAACTAACAGAAAATTTCGCGAGTGTATTCACTTATTATTTTTAATTAGATTTAATGGCACATACTTCCGATTAAGTATTCGTACTTTGATTTTGTAAACAATTAATAAAATTAACTATTTGCACACATTTATAGGAATATAATTATACAAAATAACCTCAAATTAGATGTCTTCATTATGGTTTTCTAAAATTTATGTTTTAAGTAAGAAAAATGTAACGTATAGAAACTCTTGAATAATTTTAAAATTTGAAATAAACTAATTCGAATGCTTTATATAAGGTGTAGAAATATATGTAGAAATATTAAAATGTGAATAATTTGTTTCATTGCGACCGCTGATCGAACAGTAGAATGGTATTTTTTATAACTATTTTTGAAAATTTTGCAGTTTATTCAAATAAATTTTAATAATAATAGTTGTTTAAGTATAACTGCGTTGAATCGTGTTTAATACAATAGTTCTTAAAAATTAAATTTGTAAGCATTGTTGGAAAATCTTAAATGCTAAAAAATATATATGCAACCCAATCCTTAATAAACTCAACCCCCAACTTTTTTGCATACTTTCATGGTGTTAATCCTGAATTCCACAGCATTAAAAATCCTGAAGAAACTTTCTGATACTGTCCGAAGTGAAATTAAGTTTATATTATCTTGCAAATATGAAGACGAGAAGCCCTTGATCTTAAAATTTATTAACAGTAAAGGAAGACAGTTTCAAAATCACATTCTTTATCTTTTTTATCCTATTATTTATTGACTCTTTTTAGAGTGTTTAATGAAAATCTCTATATAATGCATGAAATCCTTTTAGATTTTTGAAAATGATTCACGCTTCTTTAATAATATTTGATATTTAAAACTTCTATTAATGATTATTCTACAAATTGATTCATAAATAATAATTTTGAATGCGTTAGATATTAACTAATAGAAAATTTTACGTATTTATTCACTTATACTTTTAAATAAGTTTCAATGATACATACTTCCAGTCAAGTATTCCTACTTTGATTTTGTAAATTCTTTAATAAAATTAAACATTTACAAATATTTCTATGGATCTAATTATACCAAATATCTTCAAGTTACATACCCTCATTATGGGTTCAAAAAATTAATATTTCCAAGTAAGAAAAATATAACCTATAGAAACTCTTGAATAATTTGAAAATTTTCATTTGAAATCACTTAATACGAATGCTTATAGAAGTTTTTAAATACATGTAAAATTATTAAAATGTGACTGATAATATTTAAACTTGAATTCCATTAACTTGTTTTCATAATTGAAAAGCATTTGAAATAAAATTTTAGAATAGGAATCTTGCAAGTCTAATGATATATTTGAATTCCATCTTTCTATTTATGAAACACCTTAATGCATCGAATAATATATTTATGTTAATGTAAAATTTTCAAAATGAAATAAATTGATTTTATGTAAATAAAGAAGCAAAACTAATTCGATTCAGAAATAGATTTACATAGGAAGTTTATTTTTTATCGAATTTCTAAAAAATACTTGTTAAATATACACATACATATGTGTGTGTGTGCGTAACTTTCTCTCTCACTCTCTCTCTCTCTCTCTCTCTCTCTCTCTCTCTCTCTCTCTCTCTATATATATATATATATATATATATATAGAGAGAGAGAGAGAGAGAGAGAGAGAGAGAAACAAGAGAGAGAGAGGGTATAAACTCTCTCTCTCTCTCTCTCTCTCTCTATATATATATATATATATATATATAGAGAGAGAGAGAGAGAGAGAGAGTTTATACATACATACATATATATATAGATATATAATAACATATTATTGAAAGGTAATGAAAATTTTAGGTAAACTGCGTCCACTTTTTTCGAAGCTATTATTATAATTACATTGCTATTGTTATTATTATTATTTTATTGATGAATACGTTGTAAAAAATAGATTAATCTCCTAAAATAATATTGCATAAAATGAATAAAATAATAATAACGGTATAAAACGATTTTTAAATAATAAAACACATTTTCTGTTTAGTTTTTCCTCATTCCTTTCTAGAAAATTATTTTAATTTTATTAGCACACAAAAAATAAATCGTGGTCGAAAATTTGTAAAAGTTCTCTGAAATACTATTTTTGTAAAAAATGTATTAGATTAAAATTATGCTTTAAAAATATTTTTTTTATTTACTTAAACTAATTAAAAGATAAAATTGTTTTAGAAAATAATAGATATTATGTATCACTCTGAATTTTAAATCAAATCAATATCTTAAATCAAATCGCTTACAATTTTTTTAACGAATAAATTTGAAGTGAAATCTTTGAAAAGCTCAAGTAAAATAATATTTCTACCTGTGAATCTTTAAATACATATTTTGTACTCGACGTACGCAGTATCTTCTATAGCTCATTCCGTAGAATGCTCTTTCATAATCCAGAGGAAACATATTGTGTAAAATTTAAATGTTATAGTAATTCAAAATTACTCCAAAAATTCTTATACTTTGAACCCCGCTACAGTTTGAGTTATTCACTAATTATAAAAATTGAATTAAATTATTTTCAATAAAAATAAATTTACAGAATCTTGTGAGTTTTTAACGATGTTAATTTCCCCAGTCAATTGAATTGAATCTAAAATAAGCGTTTTAATACTCCCTCATCGTATTTGTACATTTGAAGCTAACATTTTAGTCCAGTGAAATGGTAATAATAATTTACGTTGAAATACAAAAATTAGGGTAGATCTAATTTTTTAATATGTTGTATGGGTAAGTACTAAGACTAATTTCTACAGGTTTGCCAACAAAATTTTTTGCCGCCGGCGACGCTATCTTGAAAAAATGGCGAAATTTTCACACTTTTTTTAGTTTTTCCAAAATATATGCGAAATTAAACGTGTGATTAAAAAATGTTTTACCTTTTTTTAAAGTAGACTTAATGTTTTACAATTTAAGCTCAGACTTGTTATTTTAACTCAAATAATTTTGAAGTTATGATTCTTCAAAGTTAGGCAAAACTTTCCGAAAAAGAGAAATTTTGGAGTTTTTCACCATATTTATCAAATAGTATCTTCTAAATAGCGACTCTTTTTATCCTCCACGCTTAAAACGTTAGAAACGCTTAGAAACTAGAATGGATCCAGTTGAATACAATGCCTTTACGACCCGTGGATGCTTTACCGTCAGGAGAACAGAAAAATTTTGGTCTGGTATATGGACCGATCAGACCATAGAACAGACCTTGGTGAGAATGATGAAAACATCTGGAGGGCTGACAACAAGTAGAGGAATTACAGAAGCTATGCTTACTCGCTGGACTCTGGGGATGGTGTACCTCCAAAGTATTTGCTCTGAAATTGAGAAATACTGTGGTATCACGTCAGCCAGCTCTGAACAACACATAGACATGAGGCCTGCTCGTATTGCCCGAGATACAGAAGATGCTGCAAAACTCTATATGTGGTTTTCTCAACACTATCCATTCCCTCAAAATGATGCAATAATGTCCATTTATTCAGAAATCATTGGAGGCGAAGAAGTAAACTGCCACCTGTCCGAACAGATTGGAAAAGATGTATTAGCAAGAATTGTCGGCAATAACTTTCAAGATGTCAAATTTCAACGCAAGAAGAAGGTAGTCACCCTCGCGGGCACCAGTAATACCGTAAAAATTGGAAACGATACGCTAATTATAGATCCCCTCACAATATTTCACAGGTTGTGCATTTCCAAACAATCTGATGAAGATTTGAAGAAATTCTTCAAGTTCGAGCTATCTCCTTACTCCATGTGATTATTTTTACGTACAGCTATGCGTAAGGGGACCAAATCATCATTTTATGATCCATTTATTCCATTGAAGAAAGAAGACATTTACGTTGTTGATGGCGGTCATATTTTACATAAAGTAGTGTGGCGTAGACATACTACATTCATGGCTATAGCAGATAGCTACATAAAATATTTGCGAACCCATTACGGTATGAACGTTTCTGTAATCTTTTATGGTTACCCTTTAAGCGCTGATCAAAAATTCACCAAAAACTGTGAACGATTTCGTCGATCTACTCATTCTACTCCGGACATCATCTTCGACAGAACCACTATATTTCAAAGTACACAAGAAAAATTTCTTCCCTATAACAATAACAAGAAACACTTCATTGATTTTTTTGAAAGATTTATTAGAAAAAGCTTTAATACATGTGCAACAGGCAGTTGAAGATGCTGATGTATTAATTGTCAACACTGCGATTTCAAAAGCATCTCTGTATGATAATGTTTTCATAGTCGGAAAGGATATTGATCTACTTGTACTCCTCACAGCATTACAATTGCCTTACAAAAATAACGTGTTCTTTCTAAAGTGCGGAAGATGTAAAACTCCTGATATATTTTACTCAGCTAATTCGTTTCTCTACAGCTTTTCCAAAATCCTACTGTTCTTCCACGCTTTCAGTGGGTGTGATACCACCTCAGCACTTTTTGGCCACGGGAAAAACCAGTTTTGTTCACTGGTTGTAAAGCAACCCTAATGCAACGTTGGAAGAATTGGAAAAAGTGGGAAAACATTTCCTGATTCGATTGTATGGAGGTGACCTAACAAAACAAAACATCGATGAGCTTCGGTACTACATGTTCATAAAATCTGCTTCCAGGACGAAATTCATCCTAGCTAGGTTACCTCCAACAAGAGATGCTGCTCAACTTCATACGATGCGTACATATCTCCAAGTTCAATCATGGTTAGGGAAAAAAATGATCCACTGATGTGGGGTTGGGTGGGACACTTCAATGGGTCTCTTTCCCATAAAAGCAAACAATGACGCAGCTGCAGATTCGATCCTCCACACTATCTTCTGTGCTTGCAAAAAAGGATGTTTGAAAGCATGTGGATGTCGAAAAGCAGGACTGAACTGCACAAATATTTGCAAGCATTGCAATGGCCAGTCCTGTGAAAATACACCTGAACTTTTCTTAGCCTCTGACTTGGAGGAAGAAGACGATATGGAACACATCGACATGCTGCGAGAAGATGAGAACGAAGATACTGAAAATCTTTCACTCAACTCTATAAACATTGGCGCATCAGTAGAAAATGACGATGAAAATTCCGCTATTGACCGACCAGGCGGTCGATAGCAAAAATCGTAAGTGACATTATAAACTTTATGTTAAATTTTTTATAGATTGTGCTTAAATGTGTAAATAAAATCATTAAGGTACACATAACTAGTTTTTAATTCTGTTATTGATCCTCACTTAAATAAATATGAAAAAAAAATAATATTTGAGGGATGCATTTGGCGAAAACAATATTTTCTAAAACTTTCTATCTCGTGATATATTTAACAAACGGAAACTAATCGATAGTCAAATTGTACAAGTTAACTCTTGTATGAAAGTTATAAATAGTTTTCTATCGTAGGACTCGCAATTTTAAAGTTATGTGTAACAATTACCCGAAAATTATCGAATTTTGTTTTTTTTCAAAACTTTTGCCTAAATTTGAAGAGCTATAACTCACCAACTGTTATAGGTATAAAATTCCAATTGTACTCAAACTGTAGCAAATTTAGTCTACTTTGTAAAAAAGTTTAAAAACATTTTTGTTAGATGGATATTTCAGCAAATATTTTGTAAAAACTAAAAAAAGTCCGATAAATTAGAGGTTTTTCCAAGATGGCGGCGCCAGCGGCAAAAAATTTTGTTGGCAAACTTGTGGAAATTAGTCATAGTACTTACCGATACAACATATTAAAAAATTAGCTCTACCCTAATTTTTGTAATCATTTTTTACCATTTGACTGCACTATTTAGCTAATGTTTAATTTTGAATACACTCAAATTTTTCATCATCATATACTTTTTTTTAACATAAAATGAAGTTATTACAACAGTTTAATAAGAAACACAATACATAAAATGTGACTATGCATTTATTTATCTTTCTGCGTGAGAAAGAGAGAAAAAAATTATGACCCTCCCCCCCCCCCCCTATTGTTCACTTCTAGCTACGGTCCTCGACTTAGGACAATGATTTACCCGTGAATTCTCTGTAATTTCACAGAAATGTTTTTAACAATACATCAGTATGCCCTTCAGCAACAATAAAAATAAAATATTTGGCTCAGTTTGTACAGACTAACATGATTTTTTTTTATTTACATGTAAAAATAACCACAAGTTTTTGAGATATCCTGTACGTTATGCTCTAAAATATCATTGTGAGAAAAATGACTTGAATTTTAGGAAAGGCAGTTATTAGCTATTCAGTGGGTATAATTATAAAAAAATATATAAATTAACTATAAAAGTGAAATTTTAGGAATGAATAATATGGAAGAGTTCAGAAAATATAGACGTTTAATATCTTTAAAAACTAAAATTTCGTAAATTTTAAAATCTTAAGAATCCTTAGATCTTTTTATATATAACTGAATGGAATTGCTTTTAATATAATAGTTCTTCAAAGTTTCAGAAAAATTGTGATATAGCTTTCTTTCTTAAAAAAATACATTTAATCTAACATTATAAAATTGCGGATTTCAGGATAAAAGATATTGCTTGAAGGGAGATGGAATTTCAAATGTGCTGCAAATTTGATTTTAAGTACTTGAATTTTAAGATTTATTAATATTAAAACTTTTTCACCACAGCGAACTGATTAGTCCATTCACTAAAATGTTTGTTTTACAGAATACAAGAATTAATTAAATTAATATAATTCAACAGATATAATGGGATTAAAAAAATTAAGTTGTGATTAATAATATCAGAGATTGTATACCAATACGTAATAAGAATTTTTTATCATGTTAGAGAAAACATATTTTTTTAGCATTTTAAAACAGTTTCAGAGAAAATATCATTACATTTTTTGCCCTTTTGCTAGGTAGTCAGGGGATTAAGGAAATGTAATATCAATATCACATTCTTTATAATTTTCTAACTTATTATTATTTTTTTTCGAGAGAGATTGTTGAAAATCTACTTATAATATGCTTGATTACCTTTCACAAATCTGAAAATGTTTTATCCAACATTAATGATTTTCACATTCAAATCTTTGACAAATGACCATTCTTTAAATTGATTCATAAATATAATGTTCGATGAGGCGGATGTAAACTAATTGAAAATCTAGGTAATTACTCACTTATACTTTTAAATTAGATATAATGATTTATCTCACCAATGATTTATCTATCTTCAAATCAAGTATTAGTATTCGATTTTATAAACACCCGAATAAAATTAAATATTTGCAGATATTTCTACGAATATAATGATACGAAATAACCTCAAGTTATATGTCTTTGTTTTCATAAATTATCATATCAAGTATGAGAAATGTAACCTAGAAAAACCCTTGAATCATTTCGAAATTTACATTTGAAATCGATTAATTCTGATGTTTAAAGAAAGCTAATAAATAATTATACAAATATTAAAATGTAAAAGAACTGAATTAAATAAATTTGTTTTGTTTCATTTCGACCGCTGATAAAACTAGATAGAACCCCTGAATAGAATTCTTTACATCTACCTTTAAAAATTTTACATTTTATTCAAATGTTATTTTTATAATAACTAGTTTGAGTCAAATCGCGTTTAATACAATAAATCTTAAAAATTACATTTTTATGCAATGTTGGAAAATTTTATATACCTAAAACAAATTTTAAAAAAAGTATAATCCGATAGTTTTACATAGTTTCAGGATATTAATCCTGAAGTCTACAACCTTATAGACCAGGCGGCGGCGACACGAATGAATACGTGATCGAGTAACGGGATGAAATCATGATGTAGGGCAAGATTATTAGGTGAAGATTAAGGAATGACTGGTCTACCTCTTCATTTCTTGCTACAATATGAGTAACAGCGACCGCTAATACGTCACTTTGGCGCCACTATCACTATTATCGAGTTACGAGATGAAATTGGTACCAAATTAAAGGAATGATAATGTATTTTAAGAATATTCTGGCCTGCCTGCGCATATTCTGGTACAAATTGTCGGCAGACTGAAATTTATAGCAAAAAATTAAGTTATAATGTGCTATTCAAACCCTGTAATAAACATTACATTTCGCATTACATTGCAATATATATTACTTCGTCATCGACTTTCAATATGAACAGATGGTTTAGAAAAAGCTTATTAATAGTAAGCTGGATAATGACTGTTTCGGCATAAATTAGTATAAAGAAATATGAAAAGGGAGCCAAACCCTTCTTTTGACAGTACTATCACATTATCGAATAACGACTTGTAATTTTGGCATATTAGAGAGATCGACTAGTACAATACGGAAATTTCAGTCTTCCTCGTTATATATTTGTACGAGACGAGAAGAACGGGGCGCCAATTCTCCATTTTCGTGGTATCATCAATTCATCGAGTTACGGCATGAAAATCTCATGTAGGACAAGAATATTACGGGTATATTAAAGAATGACGAGTCTACCCCGACATTCCTTTGTACGATATGAGTAATAGCGGCACCAACTCGTCCTTTTGGCGTCATTATCACGTCATTGAGTTACGAGATGGCGCCAAATTAAAGGTAAGATGTGTAACAAAATTAAAATATTCCGCAAATAATGTTCCAATATCTTTATATTACATAATTATTTTATGTGGCCCTGTAAATTAATAATAACTATTTTTGGCGCAGTATTATTCTACATCATTTGTATTTTAATATCCTTCGTAGAAGAATATAAATTTCATTATGTTCGGACGGCTGTAATAACATTAAAAGCACTTGAAACTGTTTTTTGCCATCGGCCGTAATGTAACGGAATATTTTGACAATCCCTGTATTGGAACAATACATCCGATTTTTATAAAATTTGAAAGAACTTGACAAAATTCTTCAACAAATATATAAATACTAAAAGAAATATTTAATGTTAAAGTTGGTCAAATTCGTTCCATTAAAAATGTTTTATAGGAGCAAAAACTATTCATAGAAATTCAAACCTTTTTAGATCATTTCATACATTAGACGTTCCCAATCTGCAGACTACATTTATTTTTTATTTGACTTATTTTTTAAGGATTTATTTGCATTTTAAAACTTAATTTTTCCTTATTTTAAGCGATACTTTTACATATTTTAGAAAAGATTATTTTAATTTATTGTCAAATGTTCAAAAAATAATTTTTTCAAATTAAAATAAATATATATATATATTTACACGCGACCATCTCAAACAGAAAAAAAACTTTTAAATGAGAATTAAAAAATTAAGAGCGAGAATATGTAGAAATAGTTATAAAGAATTAAGATCGGGGAAATATTTAAATTAAGTGGAAAAAATTTCGTCATATTTAAAATAGTCAAACAATAATAATGCAACCAATTTAAACTTAAAGATATATTTATATGAGACATTTCACGTTTCTAAATGATCTTTAAAACTATTATTATTAATACTGAGACAGTGGAAATAAAAATATTACTTTTCCAGCAACAAAACTATTTTTACGTGAGTATCAAAAAGAGTAAGAAAATTTCTAAATAATAAATATATTAATGTGCGTTAAAATCAGCAAGTAAGATAAATTACGTCATACTTAAAATGACAAGCAATATTGCAAAAGTTAAAATTTTAAAATACATTAAGAAGACACATTTGGGGCTGTGCATATATAATGTTATCAACTTTTTGATATTTTTGGACCTGCTCCCCCCTCCTTCGGATATCGTATATTATCATTTTGAGAACCCTTCCCCTCAGTAATGATAACGTTATCAATGTAAAAAAAAATGCTTTGGGAATTTATTTCTTTTGTTTGGAATGATATGCAAAACTGGTTACATTTACTTTTAGCATAATAGGAATAGAATAAGGTACCATGTTTTAAAAAATCCTAATATTCTTGGAATGTTAAATAAATAAATAAAAAATAATTAAAAGACGACATTTCGAACGTCGTTGCTTAACGCATTTTGATTTAAGATCAGTCATTCCCATGTAGACAATATTTTTCTAATATTGCGCTGATGCCAATAAAATCAAAACTATATGGATTGAATTCAAAATCGGGAAATAAAGGCAAAAGTGCATTTTCCAACGAGACACGCTCCATACCCTAAATCTTGTTAATTGGCATCAGTATTAAGTGACGTCAGTTTCCGTCTCGACACAGCACTTGTCTCTCTCAGCACCATCTATTGTTTATAATTCGAACTAAAATCCAGAATCACAGGAAAAAATTTTTGACCTTATATATAACTTTTCTTCAACCGATTTTTAAATATCTGTAAAAGTTTGCAAGTTATTGAATTTTAAAATCTTTCAGTTCTTTTCAGGCCAGCTGGTGTATTCTTTATGATTTCCATAAATTAAATTTTCAATTAAGAAAAATGTATTCTACAGAAACTTTTGAATAAATTTAAAATATGCATTTCAAATTCTGACTTTCCTAAAAGCTTATTAAATAATTTTACAAACCATAAAATGCCAATTATTAGAATTTTGTTAGTTTTGTTTCACTGCGACCCTTGATGGAACAGAAAAAAGTTTTATTTATAACTTTCCCTAGAAAATGTACTCTTTTATTCATGTACATTTGAACAAAAAGCAGGCGAAGAAGGAAATTGCGTTGAATCGTGGTACAACAATTCTTAAAAATTGGATTTCAATAATTATTGGGAAATTTTATCTCTATATTCTTAAAAAAAGTAACTAACGCAGCCACCGCCGCTGTCAATGAATTTTTTGTGAACTAGAGTATTTTTCCGCTAAGATTAAGAAAACTAATACACACAAAACTACTAAAATTGGAAGTATTGTAGAGTGAATTATTGATAAATGCGCTGGAGCACACAGTTTTTATATCGAATAACTACTAAAAGAAATATTTAATGTTAAAGTTGGTCAAATTCGTTCCATTAAAAACATTTTATAGGAGCAAAAACTATTCATAGAAATTCAAACTTTTTTAGATCATTTCATATATTAGACGTTCCCAATCTGCAGACTACATTTATTTTTTATTTTTTATTTGACTTATTTTTTAAGGATTTATTTGCATTTTAAAACTTAATTTTTCCTTATTTTAAGCGATATTTTTACATATTTAGAAAAGAATATTTTAATTTATTGTCAAATATTCAAAAAATAATTCTTTCAAGTTAAAATAAATATATATATATTTACACGCAACCAACCCAAACAGAAAAAAAACTTTCAAATGAGAATTAAAAACTTAAGAGCGAGAATATGTAGAAATAGTTATAAAGAATTAAGATCGGGGAAATATTTAAATTAAGTGGAAAAAATTTCGTCATATTTAAAATAGTCAAACAATAATAATGCAACCAATTTAAACTTAAAGATGTATTTATATGAGACATTTCACGTTTCTAAATTATCTTTAAAACTATTATTATCAATTCTAAGACAGTGGAAATAAAAATATTACTTTTTCAGCAACAAAACTATTTTTATGTGAGTATCAAAAAGAGTAAGAAAACTTCTAAATAATAAATATATTAATGTGCGTTAAAATCAGCAAGCAAGATAAATTACGTCATACTTAAAATGACAAGCAATATTGCAAAAGTTAAAATTTTAAAATGCATTAAGAAGACACATTTGGGGCTGTGCATATATAATGTTATCACTTTTTTGACATTTTTGGACCTGCTCCCCCCTCCTTCGGATATCGTACATTATCATTTTGAGAACCCTTCCCCTCAGTAATGATAACGTTATCAATGTAAAAAAAATGCTTTGGGAATTTATTTCTTTTGTTTGGAATGATATGCAAAACTTGTTACATTTACTTTTAGCATACTTTATTTATTCAAATTAAGATAAATCCATAAAATACCACTTAATATCAAATAACACTTTAAAGAAATAGTTACTATTTAAAAGTATTTTATAATAGCTTTTTGTTACATAATGCATTCAGCATTAGTACTACCTTTTTGCACTTGCCCTGCACGGAGAAATAGGGGATAGAAATTCTTTTCACAAAATAAGTTGATAGCATTCTTTCTCTTTCTTCATTATTTATTAGTAAACACAAACGTCAAAGCAAATATACCAAATGCTGAAGTATGCCATGTATGGGAATTAGATAATATTATTATAATTTAGTAATTTTAATAATTACTTTGTATGTTTACAAAAACAGATAACAGACTAAAAAAAGTCAATTGAATCAAAGGCCATGTTACAAATAATAAGAGAAAATTTTGGTTAGATCAGAAATGATATCGATATCAAAAGACAACCCCTCTCCCCATTGAGATATCTAACGATATAGTGTGTCAGACTCCTCCCCTCCCCCCCTAAAATGATAACATTATGTTTGCACAGCCCCTATACTTCATATTTTGATATAATCTTTTTAATTATTGTTATGAACACTAAAGTGGCACACATAATATTTCCTTTGAAGCAACAAGATAACTGTAATCCAATTTTGTTACATAATTTCAGAATTAGGATCTTGAAATCTGCAGCATTAAGCATCCTGAATAATCGTTCTGATATTGTATGAAATAAAACTAAATTAAAATTATCTTGCAAATAATAAAACGATGCTCCTGATCCTCTTACAATTTACTAGTAGTAAGAAAAAAACCCATTTCTATCGCATTTTTTATAAACTTTTATCCTATGGTTTACTGATGTTTTAGAGGGTGGCTAATACAGTCACCGTAAAAAAATATTTACATTTGTGATTTCAGATGTTTTGTTAAATATCTAGAAATATATATGAGGAATGACTCTGAAACTTCAGATGTATAAATAAAATAGTACAGATCATACATTTCCGAGAAGATTTTTTTCCAAAATCCAAAAGGAGACAAACAGGAGAATCAACATATTGAAAAAGAACGAATATCTTTTGAATAACCCTGTAAAAATTAATGTAGCAAGAGCGTTCATGTTGCAGATTATGATTAAGTGGCTAATGGCAATAAATTGTGCTCATTTTTATGCAGATAGCGTGTATACTCGTAGAGAAATTAAGTATTTTATAAAAACGGTCCCAAATTTTGCCAAGTGTTTTGCTTATAATTTGCAGAGATCTTAATAAAAAAATAATGTTCTTTTCCGAAAATATGACAAACGACATTGTACATAACACTCTGTAATCATAATTAAAAAATATTAATAAATGTATGAAAAATGAGCAAATTTACTAAATATATTTTTACTGCGTATGCGTCAACTCTATAAAAGTTTCATTTGTTATTGTGTTAGCTAAATGTACAGAGCAACTTTTGTTAAAGTTTCAAAGTCATAGTTTGGTAATTCTGAAAATTATCGTCTAAAGAATACGATCAAAATGCGATATTCCCATGAAACAAAAAATGAGGGACTGTATGCATATTTCATTGATCAGTGTCTACACAGTTCGGCGCATACTACTACATTTGGATACAGCTCCTCATCTTTTTGGTTCATTTTGGGAAGGACGGATTTTGGTCTTCTTCTATCGACAATAACTTTTATTAATTTTCAAGCTATGATTTTGAAAGTTTAATAAAAGTTGCTCTATACATTTAGCTAACACAATGCGCAAATGAAATTTTAACAGAGTTGACGCATGCGCAGTGAAAATTTATATAGTAAACCTGCTCATTTTTCATACAGTTATTAATATATTTTAATTTTGATTACAGGGTCTTATGTACAATGTCGTTTCTCATATTTTCTGAAAAGAACATTGTTTTTTGTTAAGAACTCTGCAAATTATAAGCAAAAAAAACTTCGCAAAATTTGGGACCTTTTTTATAGAAATCTTGATTTCTCCACGAGTATACATGCTATCCGCTTAAAAATGAACCCAGTTTATAACCATAAGCCCCTTAATCATAATCTACAGTTTGAATGCCTTTACTACATTAGTTTTCACAGGGTTATTCAAAAGATATTTGTTATTTTTCAATTTGTTGACAGTCCCCTATTGGATTTTCGAAAAAAGTCTTCTCGAAAATATATGACCTCTATTATTTTGTTTATGAATCTCGGGTTTCGGAGTTATTCCTTATGTATATTTTTAAATATTTAACAAAACGTCTTAAATCGCAAATGTCAGGATTTTTTTTTCTTTGCTGTGATTGTATAAACCTACTTATAATACAAGAAATCCTTTTATATTTAAAAATATTTCTATAGTACTTTAATGATAATTCACATTTTAAACTTGCATTACTGAACATACTTTAAATTGATTTATCAATATAAAGTTGGATGCATCGGATCTAAATTCATAGAAAATTTCACCTGCTTACTCACTTATAATTTCAAATTAGATGTAAGGATATAAACTTCCGAGCAAATACTGCCACTTTGATTCTGTAAACACTTAAATAGAATTAAACATTTGAAAAGATTTCTATAGATCATATTACATAAAATAACATCGATATCATCATTATGGGTTCCACAAATTAATATTTCATATAAGAAAAATATGATCTATAGAAACTCTTGATTAATTTCAAAATTTGTATTTGAATCGAATACTTGTAGAAGCTTTATAAATAAATGTAAAAATAATAAAATGTGACTAATAATACTTAAACTTGAATTCCATTAGCTTCTTTTCATCGTTGAAAAGCATTTTAAATTAATTTATGTTATAGAAAGCATATCAGGTGAAGGATATATTTGAATTCCATCTCTATATTTATGAAACGTCTTAATGCATCGAATAATATCTTTATGTAAATGCAAAAAAATTTAGAACGAAAAAAATTGATTATATTTAAATAAAGAGGGAAAACATTTTGTTTCATAAATAAATTTGCAATGGAAATTCGCCTCTTTGTTCAAATTTCTAAAAAATATTAACGCTAATAGATCAAAAACTTATTGTAGAAAAAAAATTCCAATTTTCTTTCAAGTTGTATTAATTTAACGTGCTTTTATTTTTCATAAAGTTGAGAAATGGAATTTGTAGAAAGATAAAAGTCAATCATATTTTATTCTTCTCTGAAATACAATAAATTTCAAAACACTGTTTTAATAAATTTCTTATAAGGCACTTCAATAAAGAATACTTGAAAAAGGAGTTAAATAATTTTGAACATTCATTTAAAATAACGTTAAAATGCTGGAAAAAATACAGATGAGGGACAAAATAACACGAACACATATGAAATAAATGAAGAGCTTTATTAATAAGAAGTTGGGCCACCCTTTGACATAATTACAAATGCTATGCATCATGGGATGGATTTATAGGAGTCATGAATAACATTTAAAGGAATATGAAGCTATTCTTCCTGGAGAGGAGTCTCTAATTCCAAAAGCTTAGATGGTAAAGGAAATCGAGCACAGAGTTTTGAATCCAAATATCTCCACAACCGATCAATAATGCTTAAGTCAAGTGACTGAAGGGGACAAACAGGATTCTTACTTCATTCAAAACCTCTGCAAATTATTATAGCTGTGGGAATAGAATCCTTTTCGTCTTGTTACTGTGAGCATTCGCGTGGAAGTAAAATCTAGATAAAAAGATGCACCTGAAGCCCAGAATATCGACATAGTGAGCAACTGTAACCTTCCCATGTAGAATAACAAGGTGGAAATTGCACGTGAAGCGTAGCAAATGAGGTGCGTTCGTACGATAACGAAGTTTTAAAAATATCACTCTCATATATCTCTCATAAAATCGTAAATAATAACAATTAAAATGCGCACCAAACAATGTTCTCCCTATACCATAATGCAATGGAATACTTTTGTGTGGCCTTGTAAATCAATAACAAATATTCTTTGCACCACAGATTATGGAAAATGTATATTATAATATGTACTTTATCGATTGATATCAATTTTATTACGTTCGAATGAGTGTAACACCATTAAAATGCATTTGAAACATTTTTCCCCATTAACCGTAATGTAATGGAACACTTTTGATTGTCCCTGTAGTTGAACTATCCAATCGATTTTCATAAAATTTGAAATAACTCGACAAAATTATGTAATAATTATGTATTTAAAATTTCAAACGATTAAAAAGCATTTGAAATTTTTTCCCCCATTGACCGTAATGTAACGGAATCCTTTTGATTGTCCCTGTAATTGATCTATGCATCCGATTTTCATAAAATTTGAAATGACTCGACAAAATTATGTAATAATTATGTATTTTAAATTTCAAACGATTCAGTTGGGTAGTTTTGGCGTTGTTATATGCGGACAGACAGGCGGATAGACAAACAGACGGATAGACAGACAGACGGACATACGGACGGACTGAACGACAACAATAGGTGTTATGTATTTACATAATTACGAACGCACCTAAAAAGCGGTCCAATGCCACACAAAGATATCGCATCCGATACCATAAGAGAACCGCTTCTATGCTTCACAGCTGGCAAGAGGCAGTTCAGAGAAAATGCTTCTGCGGTATTTCTCCAGAGATAAATGTGGCTAGTTGTCTGAAGTATGGTGAAAACTGATTTATCTGAAAAAAATATTTTTTTGTTGCCACTGTTGAGGTATCTAAATCTTCTGTGTTTTACATCATTGGAGTTGGATAAAAGCATGACATGATGTAACCAATGGCGTACGAATTTTATCTCTTCCATAAATGTTCGAAACATGAAGTTCCTTTTGACTGAAAGAGAATTCTAGAGATAACTATTTATCTCGGCCGTTATCTTGGATAAAGAGTGTCTATGCTTTTGGACAGCTATGTAAATCACATCTCTTTTATCCCGCTCCGAAAGCTTTCTTTTCCGCCCACTGCTGTACTATGCAGAAGAAACTTTACCGTATTTCGTATGAGCTGTTATAACAACTGACACAGTACTCCTTGCACGCATCAAATAATTGGCTCACGGAACAACCAGCGCATTTCAAAAATCATTTCTTTTCCGATTGTGACAGGTCACAGTTATTATTGAGTTTTACAGAGCATATGTTATGCGCATGCAACACCTTGACATATTGATACCTTAACTTTTATAACCACTAGGTGGCAGAAACGAGTTCAAAGTGACGTACATACTGCTCCTTTGCAATGGACCATCTATTTTTCTTGGTGTTCGTATTATATTGTCACCCATCTGTCAATGCACATTTAAAATTACCAAATAACATGCATAAATGAGATGTGTTTATGAAATTCGTGTGCCATTCTTTCACGTACAAATGGTGAGATTCATAAAATACATTTTTATTTATACAGGGTACATGGGTTTTTCAAGAAAAATAAATTATATTTTCACATGTGATTAATTGGCACACATGTTTTATATATGATTGGGATCATTTTTATATGTAATTCGGTATTTTTAAATAGCGTACAGATTTGTCCAGCATTTTCGCGTTATTTCAAACGAATTTTAAATGTTATTTAACTTTTGTTTTAAGTGTTCTGTTAGAAGATTCTTACAAAAAATTGTTTAAAATAATGCCTTACGTTTCGCAGAATAGAAAAATCTAGCAGCCTTTGACGACCAGTCTGGCCTCCTTTAAATATATGATAAGCATTGCATCATCAAACTTTTATTCATAATGTAATTTATTTGCTCAGTTCCATGCCAAATCAGAAAATTCTGCTAGAGAAATCAAGAAGTCGGTATTTTTATGCTAGTAGGCACAGGTAATCAATCGCCCAACAGTGTTTCCGTGGCATTTTTTCGCATTTCATTTAAAATATAATCCTTTCACTCATTTTATTCACAACACTTTTTTTTTCTAACGGTCGTTTTATTGCGGTTCCACCATTCTTTTTTATTAACATTTATATCCATATAATAAGAACATTCTGCATTTTTTTTTTCAGATATTTATGAGTGCACCAGTATGGGGACCATCCTTGATAGTCAATTACTTTGTTTTACCAGTAAGCATCATGGAAAAACTCAAAAGAACATGAGTGAATAAGAAATAAATAACCCAAACTCGCATAGTCTCTAGATCTCATTGTACTTACCATAATGTTAAATCCCAGTTCAGATGAAAGAATTATAATGTTATTTTGTTTCGGCTTTATCATATTTATATGAAAAATAGCAACAGTAAGTTAAAATAAAGTTTTAAAACTTATTAACAGCGATGTTTTAGTATTGGCCTTGCTGCAGGACAGCCATAGAAACACACAAAGATAACAATTTACAATCAGCTGTTTTGATTATGTTAATTTCAGTGGTGAATATACAGAATTCGATTAAATCTTAAGTTTTGTTTTTAGTTATATTTTATTATTTTAATCGTTGATTGACGAAAATTTTATTTTCGTTATTGAATATAAACTGACAACAAATACTGAGCTATTTATATCAAATTATGTGCAAACGGATTAATCTTTCGTAAATATTAATCGTTTGCATGTAGTAAATTTGGAAAAAAATAACTCATGATTAAATTAAAAAAAAAAAAAAAAAAAAAAAAAAAAAAAAAAAAAAAACACGAGAAACTGAGTAAATTGTGATACATTGGGATAAAGTTTTTAAACAAGTGTGATACAATTTTTAGTCATATTGTGGCACAGTTTTCAAATAAAATATGTTTAAAAATATAAATATTTCCGCATTCAACAGTCTTTTAAACTGTTTCAAAAATTGCAGTAAAAGTTTTCCTTGTTTTCCTACTTTTGAATGTACAGCATAGATTATATGGGAGTGCTTAGACCAAAAAGAAGATTACTCAAAACCAAGTAAATAATGTTTTAATTAATACTAAAAACTTTGTGTTACTAATACATGATCTTATGTGTAGTTCTCAAGAAAGGCGTCAATACATTCAACCCAAAAAATTCAGGTTTGATTTAAAAAAATTTTTTAGGTTCAACTATCACTTCAGGAACGAATTAATCTTGGGTAATTTTAAAATACATTAAGGAATGTAGTAACCGTATATTTGTAATGTTGCACATGTTCATGAATTTCATTAAATATTGTATTATGAGGTATTTTATATTGAAATTACACATGATAGCCATATTTATTCATAATACTATTTACTGTTGCTGAATATAAGCTAATGTGTATAGAAATTCTGCAAATTTCACATTTCATTTATCGTCCGCATACATTTACACAATCTTTTCGCCGGTCAAAAGTAATTTTCAAATTTAAATGAACCGGTGGCGTTCGTTTTAAAATAAACTTCTTTGTAAGTAAAGTAACTTTACACCATACAAAATAATATCTCTGTTCATAAATATCTTCTGAATCATATTCAATTATATCCCAAGGTATTTTAAATAAAACATGTCACTGTTAATGTATATAAATAAAAGAATTTACAAATATGAAGCTAATTATTTTTGTTTAGAAAAGCCCCAAGATAATGTTAAACGAAACCCATAAGCACTAAAGATAATTTAAGAACTCAAGCGAAGTAGCTATATTTTTTAATAAGACTATTTGTATGTGAAGTCACTTAGTATAATGTAACGAAATATCCACATTTGTAATTAGCTTTTGAATATTATTCATTGATATCCCAAGGCATTTTTGCTTTGAAACAAAGTTTCCTCTTGCCAATGTGCTGAAAGAAAGCAACTTAGAAAATGTAAAATTTATAAAACTAGATTAGAAAAGATACATGATAAAGTGAAATATTTCCCAAAAGTACCAAAGTAACGCAGTGGTAATTAGTCTGCTAAATTAATGATCTCATTCTTTAATGGCAAAATGATTTTCAGTGCTTTAAAGTTTGAATACTATACAAAAATTTATTACT
This sequence comes from Maratus speculifer, assembly GCA_964019185.1. Taxonomy (NCBI): domain Eukaryota; kingdom Metazoa; phylum Arthropoda; class Arachnida; order Araneae; family Salticidae; genus Maratus; species Maratus speculifer. The sequence continues at coordinate 137,819,421 of OZ025300.1, forward strand.
TAGACAAAATGTGACGTGATCGTATATTTAGTGTTCTTGTGTGTAACCTAATACTATTTTTCATACAATCTAAATTCTTGTTATAGTTTATATTTTTAAGTTTATATTTCACTGTAAATAAACACGAATGTTCTTAATTCGTGAAAATGCAAAATAAACACGAACTCAAGTACACTATATGGCCATCAATGAACCGGACACTTTCAATTTTAGACATTTAGTACCGAATATTTCGAAATATATTTGTAGGATTCTTCTAGAACTTCAGGTTTACAAAGATAATATTCGATATCATATTTATCAACGTCTATTAGATATGGAACATAGTTAGCGGGCCGACAATAAAAATCAAAGTATAATAAAGATATTTGGAAAAGATTCCCGAAACAGTGGATTTCACGAAACGATCTATCGCTGCAGAATACAAATATTGTACAACATATCCGCTATTTTTTGTAATAATAACACATATATTTATGGAAATAAAGTGATTTGTTTTTAAAGATAAAAAAAAATTCTTGAATGTTTTTAGCTTATATCATGCAGGGTTTTCAACCAAATTTAACGCCATTCTCAGAAAAATAAGAAAATGTATTAGAGATAATATAATGTAATTGGGATATAAATATATTAAATATTTTATGAAATATGAGTAGTTTATTTGTAAGAGTAATTTTGTTAGCTACCCATAATTTTTATAAACATTTTCGCAGTTTTACAATTCTTAATACAGTTCACTGCACCCAAAAAATCTGTTTTTTTTTGGACATTTAACAAGCAAATATTTTTGACTGCTTAACTTAGTTTATGCCAGCAATTATAATAAAATGATTCTAATTAACATATTAATGCTAAAGGTGTTAGTTTTCTATGTTTGCCTGTTAATCATGTTCGAACAATATAAAAATATTTTCCTGAGAACTGCTCGTATCCAAAAAAATAATATTCCGATTTTAGAAAACTGATTATTGTATTGTAAAAGCTACTGAAAAACCTTTAAGGATATGACTGGAAGCTTATAATTTATTTTTATAAATTATTTTCTAATTTCAAAAATAAATAGTTTTCTGAGGTTTCTAAAGGTTCAATGGTTTCGTTTCCACTTTCTAAGAAATTAAATAAATTAAGTCACTTTGTAAGTACGGAACACTAATAATTATAATCAAGAATGTAAAAAAAAAACAAATTAAGCTACAAGAAATAGAAATTAATTGTATCCAATATAAAAAACAATATTGTTTTGAAAAATGAAAGAAGGGTTTGAAATATTTACCGAAGTCATAACTTTGATTATGTTAAATTTCGCCAATCGAAACCTAGCGATCTTTATAGATCATTGTTTGCAGTTTCTGATAAATAAAAGTTATTTCAAAACTCAAAGCTGTGAGTGGAATTTCTTAAAAGATATGTATGATTATTTAAGTAAAACGTTTCGTGATAAATAAATTCTCAAGATTTTCATTTGAAAAGCACTGAATAATAATGTTTGAATTTCTTGAATTCTTATACAACTATTTCTTTCATTTCATAATGAACGATATGCATGGAGTTATTCAGAACTTTTATACCATTTACAAGGATTATTATATATATATATTACAAATTTTAAAATTTTTTCGCCAAAACTAACCTTTATACTATCTTAATTTTCTTATAATTATGTCCCGTACTTACTTGAAATTATTAAATTAAAATCTTGTTTCTAAATCTAATCTGTTAATCTTTATGCAGACGATATAAATTTTTAATTTGCCTTAAAAAACATTATTCCAGTATGCGTAAATTTAAAAAGATGGCTCTAAATTAAAAATATTCTTAATTAAACTTTATTTCTTAATATTCCAAATAAAACTAATTTCTTCTATGTTTTTATCAACCCTCTTTAAGACAGTCTTATTAAATTTATTCCAAACCCATACCTTTCAAAAAATATCATTATTTTATTTTTCCGCCGTCAACCGTTGATGTGTGCATATTAATAAATTCATTTCTTTTCTTTTTCTCTTAAAATTAATCATTTATAAAAATCGTCTGCCTAAGAAATTCTGAGTCAATTATAAATTGGTTAAATAATATTTTTTTTTAAATAAATTTCTCGTCTGTGGAAAATAGTCTCGTAGCCGGACAAGAATTCTGTTTACATAAAAGAATGTTGGTTTGAGGTTACAGAAGGTTCTAGAATTTTCTTTTTAGATTTAAAAGGGGAAGCCTCGAGTTGAGAAAAAAGATTCTTGGTTCTTTCTTGGAGGAGTACGGTTGGTTTAAGTAAATGATAGAATATTTTTTTTGGATATTTCGGTTAGAGAAAGTTGCAAAAGGAGCTTTTCCCTTTCTCATAATTACGAAATAAATAAATGAACTTACAGCAGCCAATGACTAATTATTGGATCTTCTACATTTATTTATTTATTTTTCCCCTCGCTTGCCATGACTGTGTGTTTTTTTTTTTTAACCAGTGGAAATAATTCGAGTTTCTCCTAAAATCGCCATATATATATATATATATATATATATATATATATTTAAATATATAAATATACACATATATAGATAGATAGATAGATAGATAGATAGATAGATAGACAGATAGAATAAATAGATATAATATATATTAATATATATATATATATATATATATATATATATATATATATATATATATATATATATACATACATACATACGTATATATATAGATATAACAAGGACAAATAAATAGAAAAACATACAAATTGCTTTCATATAAAACGTAATAACTTTAATAATAACAAGAAATTATCAATCAAAGTTTAACGCAAATTTTTATGTACCAAAATAAACTTAATAATGTGTAAAAATACTATAAAAAACTGTTGCTTTCAATGAATAGAATGTTGCAGATTTCTAACCTAATAAAGCAATTTCGAAATCTATGCGATTTGTTTTTCTGATGTTTTTGTTTGGATGTTTGTTTAAGAGTTTTTTCACATTTAAAAAACTTGTTTTATAAACAAAAATAAAATAAAAAACAATTATAATGCAAAATGAACTTTTGTTTTAAAAATAGCAAGAAATAAAAATTAATTTTAACCAATATAAATAACTGTTATTTTGAAAAATGAAAGCAGAATGAAAGCAGTTATTGGAATATTCACCGTAGGCATAGCACTGATGGTGTTGAATTTCGCCTATCGAAACCCAACGATCTTTATTGATAATTTTTTGCAGTTTCTGATAAATAAAGACTATTTTCAAAACTCAAAGCTTTATGTGGAATTTCATCAAACCTATACATGATTATGTTAGATAAAACGTTTCCTAATAAATGAAATCTCAATACTTTCATTTGAAAAAGACCGAATAATAAGGTATCTGTGCCTAATATGGACACCCTAAGGAAAATGTATTTTTTTCACCCCCATGAACACGTGATAGGACTCCAACATTATATGACTATGATCCCTGGACTGTTGACTATCATTATTAAAATTAGCGACCTTGTAACTATTATGGTATAATTTAAATGATAAAAACAAAAAATGTTTACAAATGTCCATATAAGGAACCACTAGTCCCTATTATGGACAGGTGGCTCCTTATTGACCTACTACACAGGATGTATGAAAGAGCCACTCTTCTATGGAATATTAGAAGAGAGGGGATAAAAAATATATCTTAAATTATTGCGGGGAGGTTAGGGCACAGCAAATATCTTTGGAACATGCACTTTAGAACGGGGGGGTCATTTTTGGATCTGGCTCTTCGAAGACCGATGCAAAGCAGCTCAGTTACTACAAAATATTATGAAACTATGTAGTCGGTTTTGCTTATCTCTCTATTTTTGTGAATCTGAAGATTCACTTGCTGTACTTCCAATGTGGACATAAGGTCCACATTGGACATAAGGAATCGGGAGTAGTTTTATTAAATCTTGTAATAAATAAATAAAGAAAACGTTTTTAAGCAATATATGCAATAGCAATCAAAAATATGTTTTAAAAGCTATCTAAAACACCCCACTTTTCAATATTTAAAGTAATTTTACAATATCTAATAAGATCTTAAACTTACCTGTATTTACTATCAGCGCACCACGAAACAACAAGTTTCCTTCTAAATAGCCAACAGCGCGCTTTTTTGTACTTTGCTGGATTGATTATATTTTCAACCGCTTTTATTCACGGACATGTAGAGCGATCTCTCTATAAAAACTGTTACTTTTAAAAATATTAGGGGTGCCCATATTAAGAGCACCGTCCATATAGGGTACAAATACCTTAATATTTGAATTTCTTGATTTCTTATAAAGCTATTTCATTCATTTCATTATGAACAAAATGAATAGAGTTATTCAGAACTTTTATACTATCTATAATGATTATTTTGTGTGTGTGTATATATATATATATATAACAAGAACAAATAAAGCATCGAAATTGCTTTCATATACAACATAACATTTTTAGTAGGAAGAAGAAATTGTGAACCAAAGTTTATCACAAACCTTTATGTACCAAAACAAACTTAATAATGTGTAAAAATGCTACACAAAAATGTTGCTTGTAATGAAAATGAATAAAACATGATATATTTATAGCAGAATAAAATAACTTCGGAAGTTTTACTTTTTATTAGTGTAATCCTTTTCTAAGTGTTTTTAATTTTTGTTCTTTTTTTATTTCAGTTCCTTTTCATAGATAAAAATGTTATTTTACAATCAGTAAAAAAAAAATCAAAAGATTATTAAAAATAGAACTTTTAAAAGAAATAATAAATATAAATGAATTTTCACTTACATAAATAACTGCTACTTAAAAAAAAGAAAGCAGATAGGAAAATTTTTCCCGTAAATTTAACATTGATAATGTTAAATTTTTGTGACAGAAGTGTTCAAAGTTGTATTAGCAGTTTTTAGAAATAAAAGCTATTTCCAAACATGAAAGCAATACGTAGATTTAAAAAAAGCTTTATTAATATGATAAATTAAATGCTTCCTGCTAAAAAAAGAAGAAAAAATCTCAGGACTTTATTTGAAGATGATTGAATAAAAGCTGTGAACTCCCTGAGTATGTATAAAATTATTTGATTGATTTTTTTATAAACTGGAATTATTGGAGTTATTTAGGTGTGTTATATCATACACCATAGTAGTTCCATTTAATTAATAGATATATATATATATAAAAGGACAACAAATAGAAAATCTTAGACATTGTTGTTCTGCACAACATAAGAGCTTTAATAATAAAAAGAAATTGGGAATCAAAGTTTAACAAAACCTTTTATTTACCAAAATAAAATAAAAAATGTGTGATTGTATTATACAAAAATATTGCTTGAAATATAAAAAAAAACAAAAAAAAAACATGATATATTTATAGCCCAATAAAATAGTTTTGAAAGCTATTCCATTCGATTGTGTGCTTCCTTTTCAAGGTTTTTGTTTGGTAAATGTTTCATATGTAAGAAACTTATTTTCTAATCAGAAAATAAAATAAATGCAAGAATTATTATATAGAGCTTTTCTTTAAAAAATAATAATTAATATAAATGAATTTTAGCTCATATAAAATAGGAAATCATTGAAATTGTTGCCGTATATAACACAATAGTTTTAATAATAAAACCAAATATTGAATCAAAGACTAACATAACAATTTACGTATCGAAATAAACTCAGTAACGTATAAAAAGATCAAAACATTTTTTATTGCGATGAATAAACCTCGGTACATTTATAACACAATAAAGTATCTTTGAAAAAGCTACACATTTATTAATGTAATTATCTTTTTTTGTTTATTAAAAAGTATTTTTGCAGACGACTAAGTGATAAAAACACAAGATATGTAGTTTATTGACTGTATGATGGAGAAACTCTTGGGTGTATATATAAAATGGAAATTCAATATCAGTTATAAAAAGAGAAAATAATTAATATCAGGCTTAAAGGAAGATATTATAATCGAAGACAAAGCGATAAAAAACGTATCTCATTTTAAATATTCGGCACCATAACTATGAGATCAGAATAAAACAAATCAATGTTCTTATAAATCTACTTCATTGATTTCTTCGGAGACTGAAATAAGCAGATTTATTCAGACAAGGTATGTGTACTATCTAAAAAGATTTCATAAAAATAGAGCAAGCAGATGGATATTCATTCAAATATTTTTCAAAAGTATATGTAATAGCTTTAAATAAAGAAAAGTGTTTCCCAACCAGTGTTTTTCACACACCTTTCTACTATTTAAAACACTTTTATTAAAATATAGAAGTAATACTGTATTTTAGTGTTACAAAAAGTAAATTCGTTTATAAAAATGATGCAGATACATTTTACTGTTACAAAGTCTAGGTAAATCTAAAAGGTTTCAAACATCAAAAAAAGTGTGATGTGTGATAATGATTTTATGGCAAAATAAAAAAAAAAACACATGTGCATGTTGGAAACTGCACATCAAGTGTAGCAAATATGGTGCATTGTTACTATAACGAAGTTTTTAAAATATACGAATCTTGGTGTAACTGTATACTGTACTTCGGATAAAGTAGAATATCCGAAATCTTTTGTGTGTTTCTGTAAATATTATCTGATTTCCATTATAAAATAAGTAATTTGTAATAAAAGTTAGCAACGCAAAAAAATGCATAAAGTTTGAAATCATTTCTATATAACGCTAAGTATGTATTTTAGATAATCCTCTCGCAGTTCAATACATCCAATTGAAAAATCTAAACGGTTTAATGTATTTTTTAATAAATTAAATCATAAATATATTTTTATTTTATGTAACATGCATTGTATTTGAAAAAAAATAAGTCCCAGATATTATCTGTGCGTAAATCCTTTCTAAAATAAACAAATTCATAGATAAATTCATCACTTGTAATCCCTACCTATAAAAACAATTTTCAAAACTAAGCGCAATGGATGAACTTTTTTTTCGAAGCTACATGTAAAGGTGCTAAATGTTCCCATAGAAATACCGAAAGCTTCATTTTAAATCACCTGGATAAAACCTGTAAGACGCTAATGTTCTTAGAAAATTATTTCATTGATTTCTCCGGAGACTGAAATAAACAGATTTATTCAGACAAGGTATGTTCACTGCGTAAAAATATTTCATAAAAATAAAGCAAACAGACAGATATTCGTTCATTGTTTTAACTAATGTAATATCATTAAAGAAAAAGTATCTTACTCTACCGGCATTTTAAATACAGTAGCGGTCAAAAGTTTCCGGCCAGCAAAAAATTTTCAGTTAATTTGTAAATATACCCATATGAAAAGGAGTCTGAAAGCGATACTTATACATTTTATTGACATATTAGTTAGGAACTTATAGAAGAACGTGTAAATATCAATAAATTTAATTGACAAAATTAAATATAAAAGAAAACGCATGTTCTCAAAAGTTTCCGGCCACTTATCATTCTTTAGTTTTTTCTATCCGTAAAGTGTTTTTTGGTTGTGTTTATGAATGAGTCAACGTGTATAGCATAGTTTGAATTCAAATTTGAAAAGTTCAACAATTATTGTTCATAAATGAGTGATTAGTTTGTCGCTAAAGGGCTAATCTTCTCGAGATATTGCGGCTAAGTTATCGATCGGTAAAATCAACTGTAAACGATATTTAAAAATTATATAAAGATGGCCATGGCTTTTAGGACTTTCAGAGGTCCGAGAGACCCCAGAAAATTACTATTCCTGTGGACAGAATCACAAGAGAAAAACAATTGATAATCCTCATGAAAATTCCGTTGCAATATACTGCGATTTACGGAATGAAAATATTGCTGGAATATGTTTGTCTACCGTGTTATGATGCTGACGTGATACAGAACTTTATGGAAGAGTCGGTGTTAAAAAATTTGCAGAGGTTAAAAAATACCGACATACCCTACTTTCATTTTCCAAGGAACACAAAGTCTGGTCAAGTGAAAACTGGACAAAATTTATATTTTTTTAATTAATCGAATTCAAAAAGGTTTTGGAAGTGATGGCAGACATAACGTCCGATATCATTCGACCTATGTTATTCCTACACTGAAGCATGGCGGAGGACACGTTATGTCGTAGAGAATAATTTCTTCAAAAAGTATCGGTCCGTTATTTGAAATCCACAGCCATGTGAATGATACAATGTATAAGGATATCTTGCAAGACCATTTTCTGCCTTATTAGAGAAAAAATTTTGGTCGCAACTATTTTTCTTAACATGATAACGACATAAATGTATCAAGCCTCGATAAGCAATGGTTTTCACACAAAGTATTTCGTTTTTGAAATGGTCAGCCTAAACGCCCAACATGCATCCAATAGAATATCTTTGGAAAGAAGTTGGTAAAAGTCTGCGGAACTATAAATATTCCAACTCAGCCGAAACTTTTCCAAAATTTCAAGAAATGTGGAAAAAACGTACCATAGACGATCTTTAACCGTTGATTGTATGAATGTCACGTTGCTGCGCCGCAGTACTTATTATTAATGCTAATAAAATAGTAATACGATAAAATAATTGTAAATTTTGTTGATCACTGTAATTTTCTATTACAATACCACTTTTTTACAAACTTATGAAGGTGGCCGGAAACTTTTGAGAACATCCGTTTTCCTTTATACCTATTTTTTTCAGTTAAATTTATTGATATTTACACGTTCTTCTATAAGTAAGTTCCTAACTATTATGTCAATAAAATGTACAAGTATCACTTTGAGATTACTCTTCATATAGGTATACTTACAAATAAACTGAAAAATTTTTGCTGGCCGGACACTTTTGACCGCCACTGTATAATTAACACACTTTAAAAGAAAAAAAAATTATATTAAGTTATAGAAATATAAGCAGCGTCATTATCTCTACATAAGTCCTTTATCAAATAACTAAATAAACTGATAAATACATCACTTATAATCCCTATCTATAAAAACAATTTTCAAAACTAAGCTCAATGAATGTCGTTTTTAACTACATATAAGGATGGAATATTTTTCCCGATAGAAATACCGAAATCTTCAATTTAAATCACCTGGATAAAAACATGTAAGACGCCAATGTTCTTAGAAAACTATTTCATTGATTTCTTCGGAGACTGAAATAAGCAGATTTATTCAGACAAGGTACGTTCACTGCGTAAAAAAGATTTCATAAAAATAGAGCAAGCAGATGGTTCAAATATTTTTCGAGGAGGGGGCACAAAAATACTTCAAGGAATTAAAAAGATAATTTTTGATTATTTTCCGGTATAAATTTGCTTACATATTGCATCTGATTTCTTTTTTTTTTATGCCATAAAAAGTAAGATATTAAAAAAAATAATCTCATTAAGAAAATATTACAAATAAAACGATGCTTTTTTATATTTTACTTTTATTTGACTATAAATTACATTATTCCACATTTCCTACCTTCGATTTTTGAAAATTTCTACAAACAATTGTATAAGGGAAAAGGTATCTACATCATTTCTATATACAAATTAAATTCTTGTACCGCTAAAATGCAGCAAAATATTTCTATACTTTCATTTCTTTTTAAATAGGAGAAAAGTATGTTCTTTAAAATCTTCTGCAATTTAACAAATATGTTTAAGGAGATAAATATTTTTTAAACCAAGATTATGTCCCTTTTTTATTCATGAAAACGTAACTGAATAAGGTATAAAAAATATTCATTAATTTTGAGTGTTAGAATATGTAGAATGACACGAAAAAATTTAAAGTAGATTAAAACAACGTATGCATTTTATATAATTCTTTCACAGTTCAGTATATCTATTTTTAAAAAGCTTAAAGGTTTAATATCTTTTTTAATACATTAAATCTTAAATATATCTTCATTTTATTAAAAAAAATGCATTTTATATTTAAAAAAAATAACAGGCATTATCTGTACGTAAATCCTTTATAAAATAAACAAATAAATAAATAAATATATCACTTGTAATCCCCACCTATAAAAACAATTTTCAAAACTGAACGCAATGTATGAACTCTTCGAGGCTACATGTAAGGATATTAAAATGTTCCTAGAAGAAATACCGAAATTTTCATTTTAAATTACATGGATAAAACATGAAAGACGCCAATGTTCTTAGAAAACTACTTCATCGATTTCTTCGGAGACTGAAATAAACAGATTTATTCAGACAAGGTATGCGCACTGTATAAAAAGATTTCATAAAAATACAGCAAGCACATGGATACTGGAATAAGTAGAATGACACGAACAAATTTAAATTATAGCTAAGGCTACGTATGTATTTTTGATATTCCATTCACTGTTCAATATATCTAACTTAAAAAGCTGAAATCTTTAATGTAATTTTTAATAAATTATATCTTAAATATATTTTCATTTTATAAAACATGCACTTTATTAAAAAAATCACAAATATTATATCTACTTAAATACTTTATAAAATAAACAAATAAATAGATAAAATACATCACTTGTAATCCTTACCTAAAAAAAACAATTTTCAAAACTGAGCGCAACAGATGAATATTTTTTCGAAGCTGCATATAAGGATGGCAAATGTTTCCCAGTAGAAATACCGAAATCTTCATTTTAAATCACTTCGATAAAGCATGTAAGACGCCAATGTTCTTAGAAAACTACTTCATTGATTTCTTCGGAGACTGAAATAAACAGATTTATACAGACAAGGTATGTGCACTATCTAAAAAGATTTCATAAAAATAGAGCAAACATATTTATATTCATTCAAATATTTTTCAAAAATAATGTAATAGCATTTAATAAATAAAAGTTTTTCCGCAACCAGTATTTTGAACATATCTTTCTGCTATTTAAAATGCTTTTATTAAAGTATAGAAGTAATATAGTATTTTAGTGTTACAGCAAGTAAATTCGTAGAATTGATACAGATACATTTTAGTGTTACAAAGTCTAGGTAAATCTAAAAGGCTTCAAACATCGAAAGCAGGGTGATGTGAGAAATATTTGTATAGCAAAATAAAAGTAACACATGAACATGTTGGTAACTGCACATAAAGTGTAGCAAATGTGGTGCGTTTTTACTGTAACGAAGTTTTAATATTCAGATCTTAATGTCATAATATACTGTAGTTCGGATGGAGTAGAGTATCCGAAATTTTTTGTATGGCCCTGTAAATATTATCTGATTTCTATTATACAAAAAATAATGTGTAGTAATCCTCAGCAACGCAAAAAATGCATAAAATTTGAAATCATTTATAGATAACGCTACGTATGTATTTTAGATAATCCTCTCACAAATCAATGTATCCAACTAAAAAAGCTAAACAGTTTAATGTATTTTTTAATAAATAAAATCATTATAATATTTTTATTTTATAAAACATGCATTTTATTTGCAAAACAATAACTCCCAGGCATTATCTGTACGTAAATCCTTTATAAAATAAACAAATATACCGTAAAGCATGGTGACGTCAATGCAACATCGTTGTGAAGTCACATTGTGACTTTGTGACCAACGATTGTCGATGTGAAGTCACTGTGACTAAAATGTGAAGTCGTTATGGCCGTTTTAGAGCTTTTTTGTGACGTTTCACAAAGTGATCACAATGTGACAAATTTGTGAAAAATGTGTCATTTGTGACTAATTTGACATTAACATTGTGACGAAACTGTGACACAAGCGACGATATGTAAATTGCCAGAAACATGTTTTTTAAAGTAAATAACATGTTTTGAAGGATATTTATAAATTTCTAAAGATTTTTAAGAAAGTCACATCTCAGTCACAATGTGACGTCACTGAGTGGTGGCATTTTGGTCACAAATGTGATGTGACCAAAGAGACTCACAGTGACTTCACTGTGACGTTACTGTGACCATGCATGCTATTAGGGATGTATATAAATATATCACTTGTAATCCCTACCTATAAAAACAATTTTCAAAACTCAGCGCAATGAATGAATTTTTTTCAAAGATACATGTAAGGATGGTAAATGTTTCCCAGTAGAAAAACCGAAATCTTCATTTTAAATCACCTGGATAAAGCATGTAATTCGCCAATGTTCTTAGAAAACTATTTCATTGATTTCTTTGGAGACTGAAATAAACAGATTTATTCAGATAAGGTATGTGCAGTGTCTAAAAAGATTTCATAAAAACAGAGCAAGCTGAAGGATATTGCTTCAAATGTTTTTCGAAACTAATGTAATGGCTTTAAAGAAATAAAAATCTTATTCAACTGGTGTTTTCAACAGACTTTTCAGCTGTTTAAGAAAGTTTTATTAAAGTATAAAAATATTTCTGTAATTTACTTTTATAGTAAGAAAATTCGTATATAGAAATGTTATTGATACATTTTACTGTGATAAAGTCAACGTAAATCTAAAGGATTTCAAACATTGAAAATAAGATTATATGTGATAATGTATTTATAACAAAATTGAAGTAATATAAAAGAAGCATAATTTTACTTGTAATATTTTCTTAACCAGTTGATATTTTCTTTAAATTAGTTTACTTTTTTCTATATTTAAAAAAAAAATATATATAAATAAATCACATACAAACAAATTCAAACTGGAAAGAAATGAATTTTTTTTTTACTATTTTTTTGTGAAGTAAAATATTGGTAATCATAAATAAATAGCCTAACTATACCAGACTATTTAAAACAAGTAATCTTCATTTTATATCACATGGATAAAGTATGTAATACGCCAATGTTTTTAGAAAACTATTTCATTGATTTCTTGGGAGACAGAAATATACAGATTGATTCAGTAAAGGTATATGCATTATCTAAAAAGATTTCATAATATTAGAGCAAACAGATGGATATTTGTTCAAATAATTTTCAAAACTAATGTAATAGCTTTAAATAAATAACAGTGTTTCTCAACCGGTGTTTTTAACATACCTCTCTACTATTTAAAACACTTTTATTAAAGTATAGAAGTAATACTGTATTACTTACCCATCATACATAGTATAGGGTAAGTCTTGCAATCGCTTTGAAAATCGAAAAAAAAAAATTTGACGATTTACACGTTTTAGATAATGGAGATTCCGAAAAACATATTTTTAGAAAAAAAAAATTTCCGTCCGTCTGTCTGTCTGTCTGTAAACGCCCTGTCTCCCGAAAAAATTGTGATAGAGACTTGAAATTTTGTATGTAGTTAGTATGTAAGAATGGGACGAAGCCTATTTAATATCAGCAACCTCGATTATCCGGAACTATTTTTTTCGGACTCTCGAAAAATTCGTTCTGATGAAAGGTATATGAAAATTTTCGAATTTTTTTATTTCGAGGAATGGACGTAAAAGGCAATAAAATAACACACATTTTGCATATAGAATGAAGTCGATCGGATTATTAGTTGCCGAGATATTTGTAATCCTGTTTTCCACATTCTTCGATTTTTCATGACCCTGTATTTCATTCAAATTTCAATTCAGAGGTATATTTTAATTGGAAATGAGACGCTTAATCCGGCGCAGTCAATAGTTAGTTAATAGAATTATTATTTTTGGAGTTATAAGGATGTTTCTTTTACGCAGTTCGGTACTACTTGAATAGTTTGGCGTTTTATATAATTTGTCGAAATTGGTAATCAGCAGTTCTTTAATATAGCATTACTATGTATATTAATAATATTTAAATTTTGTTTATGAATTGCAATGCATTGTATAAATAGTTTTCACATGTTTTATTTCCATATACATATCCATGATGGGTAAGTATTACGGTGGCCCCCAACGACTAGTTTTAGTATTACAGTAAGTAAATTCGTACATAGAAATGATGCAGATACATTTTACTGTTACAAAGTCGACGTAAATCTAAAAGGTTTCAAACTTCAGAAACAGGATTATGAGTGATAACGTTTTAATAGCAAAATAAAAGTAACACATGAACAGATTGGAAACTGCACATCAAGTGTAGCAAATTTGGTGTGTTCATACTATAATGGAGTTTTTAAAATATTCAGCTCTTGGTGTTATAGTATACTGTACTTCGGATAGAGTAGAGTATCCGAAATATATGTGTCCCTGTAAATATTATCTGCTTACAAAAATAACAATATTATTATATATAACAATATATTAAATACAATAATAACTTGTAGTAAATCTCAGCAACGCAAAAAATGCATAAAATTTGAAATCATTTATTGATAACGTTATGTATGTATTTTAGATAATCCTCTCACAGTTCAATATATCCAATTGAAAAAGCCTAACGGTTTAATGTATTTTTTAATAAATAAAATCATAAAAATATTTTTATTTTATAAAACATGCATTTTGTTTGAAAAACAATAAGTCCTGGCATTATCTGTACGTAAATCCTTTAAAATAAACAAATAAATAGATAAAAACATCACTTGTAATCCCTACCTATAAAAACAATTTTGAAAACTGAACGCAATGAATGAGCTTATTCGTGGCTACATGTAAGTAGTATTTTAAATGTTTCCCAGTAGATATACCGAAATCTCCAATTTAAATCACCTGGATAAAGCATGTAAGACGCCAATGTTCTTAGAAAACTACTTCATTGATTTCTTCATAGACTGAAATAAACAGATTTATTCAGCCAAGGTATGTGCACTATCTAAATGATTTCGTAAAAATAGTGCAAGCAGATGGCTATTCATTCAAATATTTTTCGAAACTAATGTAATAGCTTAAAAAAAGAAACTGACTCTACCGGTGTTTTAAATATACAGGGTTGTCATAAAAAAAAAACTTTGCCGTATATGGAGCTCTAGCGGCCAGTCCGTTCAACCGATCGAGGTGAAATTTCAGGAATAGCTATTCAGAGGTATCAGCTCGAGATTCTCAGAACGGCAACAAAATGGTGCTCACGGTTACGGTTATAGTTACAAAAACTTTAAATTTTCCAATGGTAACACCAATTTTTTTACATCGCAAAATGCTCAGCGCATGCGAAAACCCTAAAGAGCGTTGGAACAGAATGGTTATTGCAATGAACAGATGTGTTATACTCACAAAAAGACTGTTCTGCGAATCCCTCCCCCCCATAAAAAAACACGATTAGCGCAAGGAGTAAATTTGTATATGACACAAAGTCAGTACACTAATATCTGATTACAACAGAGATCGGAGAAAACTTTTATTTTGATTACACATTTTCCACATGGGTGCCATCACAGGCAATTACACATTGCATGGTGGCGACTGTGGACAATACAGCCGAATGTTACATCGCATGAGGGATGTTTGCAATCTCACGTTTTGATAGAATCTTTCAAATCCGGCAAGGTTTGCGAATTGCACATCTACACTCTAGATTTTAGATATCCCCAGAACCTGAAATCCATAGGAGTGAGGTCGGGAGATCGCGGATGCCATTGACGTTACCAGTTAAGGTGAAATGTGCCTCGTCCGTTCATAATATGCGAAGAGGTCGATCGTTATCTCCATCATGTTGGATAAGAAATTCATTAACAAAGTCTGTATGTTGTTGATGGTCTCTCACTTCCAACATCTGGGCGCGCTGGTACCGGTAAAGAAACAGATGGATAGCAGAGCGCAGTAACATTAAGACCATTGATTTTGGTGCATCAAATACACGAGATGTACTTTTTTTAGTTTGTATGCGTCCTCTGGTCACTGCGTGATGCACTTTCATAACAGTATCCTCAGGAACAGTTGGTCGTCCGGATCGCACCCTATCACAGGTGCAGCCAATTCTTCGAATTTCATTGCTAAATCACGAAGTGCTTGTGAAATTCATAGGCCACGTATTTGGCGATGGTTTCGACGGTAAACGCGCCAGGTTTTTCGCAACATTAATCTCATTTTGATAATAGTTTTACCAACTTAAAACGAACGACGTCATTTTGTTGGCATCTGGGAGCTCCGACTGAAGAACTAACATTCCCACCTCACCTTTTTATCCATTTTCTACGCTGCCTATCTGGCAAACGATGTTCCGTGATTGGTATTTTGTCTCTGTCATATTCAAATTATTTTCGTGCGCCCTGGTCGTGTTTTTTGGGGTCGTTTGTAGAGCTGATTTTGTGTTCTTTATCTATTATCTTTAAGGTATGTCTATTATTTTTAGGGTTTTCGCATGCGCTGAGCATTTTGCGATAAAAAAATGGGTGTTACCATTGGAAAATTTCGAGTTTCTGTAACAATAACCATAACCGTAAGCGCCATTTTGTTGCCGTTCACAGAATCTCGAGCTCGTACCTCTGAATAGCTATATCTGAAATTTCACCTCCATCGGTTGAACGGACTAGCGGCTAGAGCTCTATATATCGGCAAAGTTTTTTATGACTACCCTGTACTTTTCAAATATTAAGAAAGAAAAAAACTTTTATTATGGTATAGAGATATAAATCACAGCCATTCTTTCTATGCAATTCCTTTATAAAATAAACAAATAAATAGATAAATACATCTCTTGTAATCACTACCTATAAAAACAATTTTCAAAACTAAGCGCAATGAATGAACATTTTTTTTCGAAGTTACATGTAAGGATGGTAAATGATATCCAGTAGAAATTCCGTAATCTTCATTTTAAATCACTTCGATAAAGCATGTAAGACGCCAATGTCCTTAGAAAACTATTTCATTGATTTCTTCGGAGACTGAAATAAACAGATTTATTCAGACAAGGTATGTGCAATGTCTAAAAAGATTTCATAAAAATAGAGCAAGCAGATAGATATTCGTTCAAATATTTTTCCTAACTAGTGGAATAGTTTTAAAGAAATAAAAATTTTACTCAACTCGCAACCGTAGTTTTAACATACTTTTATCCTATTTAATAAACTTTTATTAAAGTATAGAAATATTGCTGTATTTTAGTTGTTGAGTAAGTAAGCTCGAATGTAGAAACGGTGTAGATACATTTTATTGCTATAAAGTATAAGTAAATGTAAAAGGTTTCAAACACCGAACAAAATTCAATATCAAAAAAGATGAAATAAGTAATAAAAATAGATAATTTACATATGCATTTAATACACTTAAAAATAGTTTTTGGAAATCCAATTTTTTAAAAGTTTGGTACAAGTTAATCATGGAAATTAATTAAATAATATAAATAATATTAATATAAATTAACTAATGCTACTCTACAATTATCCATACATTAGTATCAAATGAACAACCTGTGTAAAATGTTTTGCAATTTAGCAAATGCCTCCTATAGTTGTCGTTCAGTCCGACCGTCTGTTCGCATATAACAACGCAAAAACTGCCCAACCGAGTCGTTTAAAATTTAAAATATATAATAATTACATAATTTTGTCGAGTCATTTCAAATTTTATGAAAATCGGACACATAGATCAATTACAGGGACAATCAAAAGGATTCCGTTATATTACGGTCAATAAGGGAAAATGTTTCAAATGCATTCCAATGGTGTTACACTCATTCGAATATAATAGAATACATGAACCTATGAAGTATATATATACTAAAATATACATTCTGTACAATATGTGATGCAAAGAATATTTATTTTTAAATTACAGGGACACACAAAAGTATTCCACTACCTAATGCTATACGGGAAAACATTGATTGGAGTGTGTGTTAATTATATTAAACTATTTCAACGTTTATGAATATGATATACGTTGCTGAGGTGTAATAAAAGTTTCCTCCTGTATATTTACAGGAACACAAACAAGATTTAGACCACTATACTATATCTGAAGTACTGTCTACTATAACAGCAAGATCTGAATATATTTAAAACTTCGT
Source organism: Maratus speculifer (assembly GCA_964019185.1). NCBI lineage: Eukaryota > Metazoa > Arthropoda > Arachnida > Araneae > Salticidae > Maratus > Maratus speculifer. The sequence goes on from OZ025300.1 coordinate 137,837,130, forward strand.
TATCGTACGAACGCACCTCATTTGCTACGCTTCACATGAAATTTCCTACTTGTTTAAGATAAAATTTCAATAGTATTACACTGAAATAGTTATAGTTACAACTTAAAGATGGCGACACTGTAGAAGTTCAAAATTTATTTCCATGAATTTGAATTAAAATTATAACCGATGAGCACAATGTCAATTCCACGATAACTGTATCGATAAAAAAAAAAGAATTGAAGAATAACAATAGTTCAATTAAATTGCTTTTAAACATGAGCTACTTTCTCTGATTTCTAAGATCAATATTTAAAAGAGATATATTAAATATGGTTGATTGTGAAATAAAAATGGCGACACTACAAAAGTTCAATATTGATTTCTATAAACTAAAAAGCAACATTTCCAGTGTTGCAAAATATTAAAGTAAATGAATATAAATTCGGGGAATATTTTACAGGGGATAAAATATTTGCCCCAATAAAAATATTTATGATGCCTCATTCTTGTATATAATATTTACGATTATTTGATGAAGAAAATCAAAATAATTCCAAAATACCTGTATTGCTTTAATTTATAAGCGCTGAATGAATAACATTAAATATGTATTTTTACTACTAATGTTAACGAAAATCTAATGCAGAAATATTCAATAAGAAAGGCTTTTAAATATGAATTCGTTCCTACTTTTTAAAACATATCATTTCGAAGTGATTCGCTGGAATAGTTCTGAACGAGAAATAAAGATGGCAGCACTACAAATGTTTAAAATTTATTTCGATCCATTGAACATGACATATCAAGTATTTTAAAATATTAAAGCGAAAAGCTATTTATTATAAATTGTTTAGAGAAAAAGCGGCTAGATAAAATTAAAATTACTGAAATAATTTTTTATTTTTACAACTACAATTAACCGAACTTAGATTCAGAAATCTTCAATTAAATTGCTTTAGAATATGAGTTGCTTTTTTCTTTTTTTTTAAGATGAATATTTAGAAGAGATACATTAGAATAAGTTGACTGTGAAACACAAATGACGTCACTACAAAAGTTCAATCTTGATTTCTAAGTACTGAAAAATAACATTACCAACCTTTTGAAGTATTAAAGCAAATTAATATAAATTACAATATAGCTACTTTTTTATGTAGATAAAACATTCGTTACAATAAAAATGTTTATGAAGTGTTCTTCTTGAATATAAAACTTACATCATCTAGTGAATGAAACCAAAATAATTCCAGAATACATATATTGTTTTAATTTAGAAGACTGAATGAATAACATTAAATGTAAACTTTTTCTATTAAAGTTAACGAAAAATCTGATGCAGGAATATTCAATGAGAAGGCTTTTAAATATGAATTCGTCTCTACTTTTTAAAAGATATAATTTCGAAATGATTCGATGGAATAATTCTGAACGAGAAGTAAAGATGGCATCACTACAAAAGCTTATTTTAATTTTATTTCTGTGCATTGAAAAGTGACATTTCTCGTACTCTAGGATATTAAAACAAGCTATTATAATTGTTTAAAGAATAAGAGGCTGGAAAAAATTAAAATTATTTTAATAAATTTTTATTTTTACGACTACAATTAACCAAAGTCTAATGCAAAAATTTTCCAAAAAAAAATTGCTTTTAAATATGAGTTGCTTTCTTTTTTCTCTACGATGAATATTTAGAAATAATACATTAAAATGGATTAATTGTGGAAAAAAAAAATTACGCACCACAAAAGTTTAGTCTTGATTTCTATATACCGAAAAGTAGCATTTCCAGTGACGCAAAATTTTAAAGCAAATAAATAGAAAGTCCAATATTGCTTATTTATTTATTTATTTTTATGGTGGATAAATAATTTTTCCCAATAAAAATGTTTATGATGCATTATTCTTAAATATAGTACTTACGTTCAGGTTATATTATTCTTAATTCCAGAATAACTGTATTGTTTTAAATTTGAACCGATGGATGGATAATATTAAACAGATGAATAATATTAATACTACTAAAGCTAACAAAATTCTAATTCAGAAATATTCAATTAGGAGGCTTTTAAATGTAAATTCATTTCTATATTTTAAACAATGTAATTTAGAAGTGATTAGCTGGAATAATTCTGAACGATAAATAAAGATGGCAGCACTAGAAAAGTTTACTTAAACTTTATTTCCATGCGTTGAAAAGCGACATATCCTGTCTGTACTGTGAGATGTTGAAGCAAGCTACTATAAATTGTTTAAAGAATGGTTGTTTGGTTGTATTTGTAGGAGCAAATTATCAGCACGAGGAATATAGGCCCTAAGGCGGGTGTTGCCCTCCGTGAGGGTCTTTCTAAGGGGACCTAACCCGCATTTACGCAAGGAAGTCGAAAGTTCGAAAAAAACACAGAAAACTTCGAACGATTAGGCCGACGCCCGCGATTGGGTTCGAACCAGCATTTGGCGTCTACCAGTTTCGAGAATTGAATCTCTCAGTCAGCGGTGAAGCGTAACAATTAGCGGCTGAATATATTTGTTATTCGGGAAACAAATCTTTAGTTTACGCGTACAACTATCCAAAATCTAATGCTCAGGCATTCAATGAAATTGCTTTTAAATATGTGTTGCCTTCCGTTATTTTTTTCTAAGATGAATATTTAGAAAAGATACATTGAAATATATTGATTGCGAAATAAAAATGACGGCACTACAAAAGTTCAGATTTCTATACATTAAAAGAGTAAAATTTCCATTGTGGTAAAAGATTAAAACAAATGGGTCATTTTTGGGACACCCGGTATATATATATATAGCCACATTTGAATGAAGGCGGCTTTGGGATCTGGGAGTCATGATCGGTGAAAATAGACTAAAACTTTCCGGAAAAGCTTTCCTCCGGACGGCTGCAATAGGTAGCTTTTTACTTTTTGTAATGAAAGCTACCTAAAATGCACTTGAAACTTTTTTCCGCATTAACTGTAATGTACCGGAAAAATTTTTATTGTCCCTGTAATTGAACTATGCATCCGATTTTCATAAAAATTGAAATGATTTGACAAAATTACGTAATAATTATATATTTTATATTTCAAAAGTTTGGGTTCGAGTTTTTTTCAAAATTATATGAGGACAGATGAACAGACGGACTGATGAACGGACTAAACGATACCTATAGGCGCTACGTATTTACTACATAATTACAAACGCATCTAAAAAAGGAGAGAAAATATATTCCGTTTTACTAAATTTAATTTTTACGTCCTACAAACCCGAAAAAACAAACTATCGAAATCTAATAAAAAAGAAAACGAAACGGAAATTTTACTATTTCGGATCTGCGGACTTAAAGTGTGGAAATCTTTAAAATTTTGATGGTAATTCATGTTCTCTGGAGTAAAAAAAGATCCGATAAAAAGGAAAATTAAAATATAGATGATATGTTACAAGTTCAGAACTAATTCGAGATCCACTAGAGTTTTTAATTTAAAAAAAAATGCATCTAATGTGTAAGCCGGGCAGTACATTGGGAATCTTTAACATCTGTAGACTAATATAATCCAAAAATAACTGTAATAATTCCTTCTGTGGATTTCAAACTACACATAACTGGTTTAGTTTCGCTTCAAACTGTCTAACCAAAAAAAGAAAAAAAAAGCCGGAGTCGGAATCGGCTGGTTTTTTAGCTACTCCGACTCCAACTCTTTTGCTCAAAAATTGGCCCAACCACGACTCTGACTCTGCAGCCCTGGAAAATACTTTTTTTAGAATGTTAAAGCAAGTTATTATAAATTATATAAAGAATGAGTGGTTGAATAAAATTAAAATTATTGAAATAAATCCTTATTTTTACGACTATATTTAACCAAAGTCTAATGCAGAAATTTTAAATTAAATTGCTTTCAAATATAAAATTCCTTTTCTGTTTTTTCTTAGATGAATATTTGGAAGAGATACATTAAAAGAAGTTCATTGTAGAATAAAAACAACAGCAGCACAAAAGTTCAATCTTGATTTCTATTAAGTAAAAAAAAATCCCTGTCGGCTGGGCCTATAGTAGGCGGAGGTAGATTTCGAAGAGTGCTCATTTCAACAATATATATATATATATATATATATATATATATATATATATATATATATATATATATATATATGATTAGAGATAAACCCAGTTTAATAACTTCATTTGGCCGTTTATGAAAATTTTTTAATTTCATTTTTCTCCAAAAACTGGTTTTATCAAAATCATCTTAAGAAAAATTCAGCTCAAATGCCCATTTTGACAACATATTTTGAAATAAATTCTGAATTTATTAAAAAATCGACCAAAACAGTACGTTATACAGTTCCTAAATAACAAAAAACTGTCAGTTGGATGCATTTGAGAAAAAAATTGAATTTAAAAATGAGTCATAAAATAACCGATTTGTTGTTTGAATACATCCTTAATTCTTTAATCATGATTGCTTCGGAAAATTTTGTGCGAAATACTCACTTTGACAGCATTTTTAAAAATATATTCTATCTTTATCAAAAAAACTAGCCAATGAGTCACAGTCTATAGTTCCTAAATAAGAGGATCTGTAAATTGGATGCGTTAGAGAGCGAACATGGATTTTAAAACGAGTCATAAAAAACGCAGTTTGCTATGTGAAAAGTTCCTTAAATTTTCAAATCGCGAAGACTTCGGGAAATTCTGTTCAAAATACCCTTTTTGGTAGCCTTTTTTTAAATATATTCCTTCTTTATAAAAAAAACTGACCAATGCATCACATTATATAGTTCCTAAATAAGAGGATCTGTAAATTGGATGCGTTTGAGAACAAAAATGGATTTAAAAACGAGTCAGAAAAAAACGCAATTTCTTATTTGAATACTTCCCTAAATATTCAGTCCCGATGAATTCTGTTCAAAATACCCTTTTTGGTAGCCTTTCTTGAAATATATTCTGTCTTTATCAGAAAATTGACCAATGCGTCACTTTATACAGTTTCTAAATAAGAGGATATACCATTTGGATGCGTTTAAAATCAAAAATGAATTTAAAATGAGTCAGAATATAAGCAGTTTGGATTTGAGGTTTTTTCTCCAACTCCTATTTTTGTTTAATTTCTTTTTGCTATACGAATTGGTCTTATGAAAAACTTGTCAATATAAAAGTTGTAGATATTTTTGAGAAGATGTAAAATAAATTTAATCAGATTTGATATCTTAAAAATTGACGGAGTTGTGGATTTTTCTTTTTTTTCATCGCCCTTTTTCTTTTCGTTTTTAATTTTTTTCATCGGTAAATGTTGGTCCTATCAAAAACTTGTAAATACAAGTTTTAGATAATTTTAAGAACATTTACAAAAGATTTAGTTGGACTTGATATCTTGAAAATTGACGACGTTATGATTTTTTTCTCTCAAAACCCCTGTTTTTTTCGCCCCTTGAGCCCACTTCTAAATTTATCCAAAATCTGTTATGCATAAAATTTTAACCCATTTTTAAGAAGTAATATAAATTTTAAACCGATTCGATATCTACTTTAATTAAGAAGTTATGGCGTTTTTTCGGTTTTCACAAAAACGCCCCCTATTCCGATCCACTTGGTCCGATTTTGCCCATTAACGAACTTAGCCGAGATTTTAACCCCTTTGATTTTAGAGAAAGTTAAAAAAGAGAGAAAGTTAAAAACATTGTTACTTTTGAAGCTGTCTAATAAAAAATTTATAAAAATATTTCTATATCATTTTATTAAAGATTTTAAATCTAAATTCATTCTTAAATTCAAAGAAGCTCCTTTTTAATACACTTCTAAATTCTTTTTTTTTTTTTAAATTAGAAACGCATAAGATTAGCAGGTATCTTTATTCAGAAACTATACAATGGAATGGCGTTATCTATTTTTTGATACAAGCATTTTAAGAATACTGCAAGCAAATAAAATACTGTCATACTTAGCGTTTTGAATAGAATTAACGGAAGTTATAGCATGAGAAAGGAGAAAAACCTGCAACCATTTGAGGAACTATTATATCTCAACAACGTTATACAAGTATTTTATTTACCAAAAATGAAAAACACTATTATATTCCAAATCCCTTCAATAGTTAGGCTTATCACTTATATACTTTCACAATTTAAAATTAATCAGAAATGTGTCAAACTTTCGCATTATTGAGAAACTAATTTAAAAACTATCAATAAGTATATATCCAAAGATTAAGCTAACATAAGTTCTTTATCGCTGTTAATAATTTTACAAATCATGTTGTCTGCCCTACAGATCTTGAGAACAATTAAGTCTAGTTCTTGTCCAGCTAGTCTATATGTAGAAAAATAATGCAAGCTTGATTTCTACCCGGAACAAGTCAGATAAAAAAAATAATTATACGAGTTACGCACAATGCAACAATCCAATGCCGATCTCTACATGGCTCGTGACGCACATTTATACTTATTCTCGTTAAAACCATCTTCGTTGAAAAGAATTCATATTTTATCGTTTCTGCTGAAACTTTCAGAACGGACCGGTAGGCCTGAAAATTTTTTTATCTTCCCGGCCCGGCCCGTTTATGTTGTTCGTCGTCCCGGCCCGGCCCATTGAAAAAACTTTTCTAAATCTGCCGGCCCGTTAGAAAATTCGAAACGATTCCGCCGGGCCCGTGCAGACCTCTAATTACTTCGCGATCGACTTTTATGATGAATTAATGGTTTTGGAAAAAGTTATTAACAGTCTTTAAAATTGTGACTAATTTGGCATAACTGGCACTAAGTGACAAACAAGTTGGAAATTGCACGTGAAGCGTAGCAAATGAGGTGCGTTCGTACGATAACGAAGTTTTAAAATATTCATATCTTGCTGATATAGTAGAGCGTACTTTGGATACAGTATAGTGGTCGAAATCTTTGTGTTCCTATAAATATGCGACCAGCGTAGCGGGCGAAGGCCGCTAGTGTATTATAAATAAGAGATTATAAAGTATACTATGGTTGTGTAAAATAAATGTTTTTTGAAAATTTCCATGCATATCCCATTGATCCATGGAAAAATATGTATGCATTATGAAAATAATTATTTAATTGAAAGAAGAATTCTTTTCTATTTTTTTCAACCTAATAAAGACTTTCATAAAAGTAACGGGAACTTTTATTAGTTGAAGAAAGTATTAGTTGTACCGGGTTGTAGTTGCAGAAGTTATTAGTTGTATCGGGTGAGAAAGTTACAAAATAGAGAAGTATTCTTATAAACTGTGCTTTGAAATTAACATTGCATATATTTAAATTTACTACCTAAAAATTAAAATTGCCTTATTCACCTACACTCTGACTTCTTTAGAAATTATATAAATTTATTAAATATAAAATGTCTGTTGAGATGAAAAAGACGTCGGTGTGCAAATAACATTTACTGCTGCAATTTTTAAATGTTGACACGCAAGATGAAATCGGTAGGGAACATTTTAATAATTGGGGAAAATAACGTTTTTCTCTGTTTTTAAGGAAATTGAAAAAAAAAAAAATCTTATTTTTGATATGATGTAGTGCGTTTGCTGTTGAGTGTATAAAAAAGTTGTGGAGAGATTTTAACTCTTTAAAATTGCAACTGACAAATAATATTATATGTCAACGGGTCTCAAAATATTTCTTTTCTAAAAAGTCCCAAAATTTTGTTGTTTATCGGCCACAGAAAATTTTCCATTTTGAAATTTTGTAAGAAAACTTTGTTTGCCTCAGTATAAATAAATTAAAATTTAATAATAAAATCTTCCACCCAACTTTCTGCAAGATAAATTGTACATTTCTCATGGACTATTATTTTTGCAGCTACAGTTAATCAAACACTAATGCAACAACTATCAATGAAATTGGTTTTGTGCATGATTTCGTGTCTCTTATTTCTGAAATGAATATTTTGAAAAGGTGGATTCACACTAATTTTTGATTGTGAAATAAAGATGGCGATTCTATAAAAATTCAATCTTTTTTTTATGTATCAAAAAGTAACATTTCCAGTATTATAAAAGTTAAAGTAAATGAATATAAATTCTAATATAGGTTACTTTTTAATAGCCGACAAAACATTCTTCACAGTACAAATGTTTGTGATACTTTTTTCTTAAGTATACCATTTACATCATAAGACTAATACAACAAGACTATTTACAGAATAACTTTATTGTTTTAAATTAGAACCGCTAGGTGAATAAAACTATGTAGGTCTTTGTTTTTACTACTAAGAGTAGAAATATAACGTTAGATGAATATAACTGTTAGAATATAACTATAGAAATATAGCGTTATCAGTTTTTTTATAATTTTGAACTCCCACCCCATCCTCTTTTCGATATCATACGTTATTATTCCTCGACCCCCCGCCCCGCCTTTCGTAATGATATCGTTTTCAAAGTGTAATTTTTTAGAACTAATTTTTTTTGTTCGAAGTGATATACAAAACTGGTTACCTTTTATTTTTGCATACTTTTTTGATTCAAATGAAGAGAAGTCAATATAATGTCAGTTTTGCATATGAAAAAACTTCATATCAAATAACACTTAAAAAAATTGTTACTATTTAAAGATATTTTATAATAGCTTTTGTTACATAATGCATTCAACAGTAAAAAAGTCCTGTTGCACTTGTCTCGAACAGAGGAATTTGAAGAGCAGATAGAAATTATTATCATCAAAACAAGTGAACAACATTCATTAACTTTTATTTATCAGTAAACACAAGCTTCATTTGAAATATACGTCACATATGGTTTCTCGAACTGTAATTATGTATGCAAACACATATGAAGATCAATAGGAATGTTACATGTCAGGGTAGTCCATATTTTAGAATCAAATAATTTTATGATAATTTAGTGATTTTAATAATAAATTTGTATTTTCATAATGTTGTGGTTTCAGACTCTCAACTGTGAAACTCCTTGGCGCACAAACATCTTGTAAGCTGTGTGAACTAATATGACCTTTTTGGTGTTCTATTTTGATTTATGTTTTTGTTGCTCTATGATTTTTCTTGAAACGAGACGTACGATTGTACGCTGTTAAGCACCGAGATGTAAAAAAAGGAGAATTATTGTAGTATTTATATTCGTTTTATCAATTAAACTTTATTGTTTCGTGCAAATGGATGTTTTCTGAAGAATAATACTTAGATTTTAGACGAAATATATAAATAAAAGCGTAGAGAACCTACATCCGAAGTAAGAGGTTTAGATTAATAGAGATCCTAGTATTTTTTACAAAACACATAAAAATGGATAATCGCGTAAAAAATAAAATAAATAACATGCTATTTTTTGTACCAAAGACCATGTTGCGAATAAAAAGAGAAAATTTTGATTGGACCAAAAATTATATCGATATCAAAAGACAAACCCCTTGTCCTAGAGATATCTTACGATATCATCTGCCAGACTTCCTCCCCCTAAAATGATTAAAATGTATTTGCACAACCTCTAAAAGGCAACCAAAATCTACTGCAGAAATATTCAGTAAGAAGGCTTTTAAGTATGAATTCTTTCAAACTGTCAATTTCGAAGTGATACATTGGAATAAATTTGAGCGATTAATAGAAATGGAACAATACTACAAAAGTTTAAACTTTATTCCCATGCATTGAAAAGTGAGAGTTTTTAATATTTTTTTAACTGTTAAAGTAAGATATTATAATTTGTTTAAAAAATGAGCAGATTGATAAAAATTTAGCGACAGATTTATTTTTACTATTACAGTTAACCAAAGTCTAATGAGCCCCACCAGTGGCCAAGAGGTTCTGACCTCAAACTGGTAAACGGTAGGTGCTGGGTTCGAACCCAATCGCGACCGTCGGCCTAACCGTTTGGGGTTTTCCGTGGTTTTCTTCGAACCTTGCGTAAATACGGGTTAGGTTCCCTTAGAAAGACCCCACACGGATGGCATCCCACCCCTTAGGGCCTATATCCCATAGTGTAGATAATTGGCCGGCATACATACAACAACCAAAGTCTAATGAATTTTTTTTTAAATAAAGATAAAATCTTTCAATACAATTGCTTTTAAACATGAAATCGTTTATTAATTTTTTTTTGTATAAGATGAATATTTGGGAGAGGTACATTAAAATAGATTACATGTATGATATTGATAATAGATTATATAGATATTTTAGTATTTTACAGTGCATTAAAATAGATTAATCGTGAAACAGAGATGATGGCTCTAAAAAAATTATTTCAATACATTGAAAACAAACATTTCCAACACTGCAAAATGTGAAAGCAAATAAATATAAATTCCAATGTAGATTTTATTATTATTATTATTATTATTATTATTATTATTATTATTATTATTATTATTATTATTATAATTTTACTTTGTTATAATACACATGTTTACGATTTTAATTTTTGAATGTCATACTTACGCCATCTTTTGAACGCAAACAAAATAATTACAGTATACCTGTATTGTTTAAATTTAGAACCACTGGGTGAATAAAATTAAATAGATTTTCACTTTTACTACTAAAGTTAACCAAAATCTAATGAAAAAGTATTCAATCGGATGTCTTATGTGGATATATTCTTTTGATAATGATTAATAGGATTATGAATAATAAATTCGATTCTCTGTCTCTCTCTCTCTCTCTCTCTTTTTTTAGATGAATATTTGGGTGAGTAATAAATAGTAAAATAGTTTGATAGTAAAATAGAGAGGGAGGCGGTTACAAAAGTTCAATCTTTATATCTTTATATTGAAAACTAGCATTTTCAGTGCTGTAAAATGTCAAGGGAAAATTCACTATAAATTTATTATATTTTTCTTTTCTGTAGATAAAACAATCGTCACAACATATTTTTAAGGTATTTTATTCTTCAATATAATAATTACGTCATCTTTCGAACTGAACTAGAATAATTTTACAATCACTATATTGATTTAGTTTTAAACAGCTGGCTAATTAAAATGAAATGTATCTTTATTTTTATTACTAAAGATAACCAATTTCCAATGCAGAAAAATTCACTGAAACTATATGTTTTTGAATTTATACACTGGAATGTTTCTGACCGGGAAATAAAGATGGCAGCACTACAAAAGTTAAAATTTTATTCCCATGCATTGAAAAGTGACATTATCAGTATTCTAAAATGTTAAAGGAAGATATTGTAAGTTGTTTAAAAAATGAACTGCTGAATAAAAATATTCAAATACTTTTTTTAAGACTGCAGCTAACCAAAATCTAGTGCAAAAGCTTTCAATGAAATTGCTTTTAAATATGAAATCGTTTCAATTTCTTCTGAGATGAATATTTGGTAGAGATGCACAATAAGTTGATAGTGAAATAAAGATGGCGGAACAACAAAAATTCGATCTTTATTTCTATACATTGAAAACTAACATTTCCAGTGCTGTAAAAAGTCAAGCCAAATGAATAAATATTCCACTATAGATATTTTTTTAAAGAGAAGATTAATCATAGATCTTTTTACGACAACATTTAATCAAAGTTTAATGCATATACATTCAATGTCTGAAATATAACACAGACATGATCTGATGCACAACCAGAATAGTTTCTCAATACCTGTATTGTTTTAAATTGGATCAGCTGGCTAAATAAAATTAAATAGACCTTTATTTTTAGTACTAAAGATAAGTACTAATGTAGAAAAAAAACAGTATAGGAAGGCTTTTAAATATGAATTCGTTTCAACTTTTTAAAGCATATTATTTTAAATTGATACATAGGAATATTTCTGATTGTAAAATAGAGATGGCAGCACTACAAAAGTTAAAATTTTATTTCCATGCTTTGAAACATTCGCATATGTTGAGACTATCTTCCCACAGATCCTGTATAAGGGGGTTAGGTTCGAGTTTTTTATAGAAAAGAACAAAGATTTGATTTATTTTTGTCGTCCGATTATCTGCGCTAGGGATATAGGACCTGGGGGAGTGCCCTTCATGGGGGGTCTTTCTAAGGGAACCTAACCCGTATTTACGCAAGGTTCGAAGAAAACCACGAAAACTCCGAACAGTTAGGCCGACAGCCGCGATTGGGTTCGAACCCAGCACAAGACCACCCTATGTAATACGCCAATGTTCTTAGAAAACTATTTCATTGATTTCTTGGGAGACAGAAATATATAGATTGATTCAGTAAAGGTTCGTAAAATTAGAGCAAAATGATGGATATTCGTTCAAATAATTTTCAAAACTAATGTAATAGCTTTAAATAAATAACAGTGCTTCTCAACGGGTGTTTTTAACGTATATTTCTACGATGTAAAACACTTTTATTAAAGTATAGAAGTAATACTGTATTTTAGTATTACAGTAAGTAAATTCGTACATAGAAATGATGCAGATGCATTTTACTGTTACAAAGTTGACGTAAATCTAAAAGATTTCAAACATCAGAAACAGGATTACAAGTGATAATGTTTTAATAGCAAAATAAAACTGCACATCAAGTGTAGCAAATTTGGTGCGTTCGTACTATAACGAAGTTTTTAAAATATTGAGATCTTGGTGTTATAGTATACTGTACTTCGGATAGAGTAGAGTATTTGAAATCTTTTGTGTGTCACTGTAAATATCATCTGCTTTCTATTATGCAATAATCAACTTGTAGGAAATCTCAGCAACACAAAAAAATGCATAAAATTTGAAATCATTTATAGATAACGTTACGTATGTATTTTAGATAATCCTCTCACAGTTCAATATATCCAATTGAAAAAGCCTAACGCTTTAATGTATTTTTTAAAAAATAAAATCATAAAAATATTTTTATTTTATAAAACATGCATTATTTTTGGAAAACAATAAGTCCCAGCAATATCTGTACGTAAATCCTTTAAAATAAACAAATAAATAAATACATCACTTGTAATCCCTACCTATAAAAACAATTTTCAAAACTGAACGCAATGAATGAACTTATTCGTGGTTACATGTAAGAATTTTAAATGTTTCCCAGTAGATATACCGAAATCTCCAATTTAAATCACCTGGATAAAGCATGTAAGACGCCAATGTTCTTAGAAAACTACTTGATTGATTTCTTCGGAGACTGAAATAAATAGATTTATTCAGACAAAGTATGTGCACTATCTAAAAAGATTTCGTAAAAATAGAGCAAGCAGATGGATATTCATTCAAATATTTTTTCGAAACTGATGTAATAGCTTAAAAAAAAGAATCTGACTCTACCGGTGTTTTTTTTAATATACAGTGTGGTTATAAAAAAAAACTTTGCCGGTATATGGAGCTCTAGCGGTCAAGGTGAAATTTCAGGTATAGCTATTCAGAGGTATCAGCTTGAGATTCTATGAACGGCAACAAAATGACGCTCACGGTTACGGTTATAGTTACAGAAACTTTAAATTTTCCAATGGTAACACCCATTTTTTACATCACAAAACGCTCAGCGCATGCGAAAACCCTAAAGAGCGTTGGATTAGTATGGTTATTGCAATAAACAGATGTGTTATACTCGCACAAAAAACTGTTCTGTGTATCTCTCCCCCCCCCCCCCATAAAAACACGATTTGTGCGCAAGGAGTAAATTTGCATATGACACAAAGTCAGTACATTAATCTCTGATTACAACAGAGATCGGAGAAAACTTTTATTTCGATTACACATTTTCCACATGGGTGTCATCACAGGCAATTACACATTGCATGGTGGCGACTGTGGACAATACAGCCGAACATTAAATCGCATGAGGGATGTTTGAAATCTCACGTTTGATAGAATCTTTCAAATTCGGCAAAGTTTGCGAATTGCACATGTATACGCTAGATTCTAGATATCCCCAGAACCTGAAATCCATAGGAGTGAGGTCGGGAGATCGCGGAGGGCATTGACGTTACCGGTTAAGGTGAAATGTGCCTCGTCCGTTCATAATATGTGAAGAGGTCGATCCATCATATTGGATAATAAATTCATTAACAAAGTCTGTATGTTGTTGATGGTCTCTCACTTCCAACATCTGGGCGCGCTGGTACCGGTAAAGAAACAGGCGGATAGCAGAGCGCAGTAACATTAAGACCATTAATTTTGGTACATCAAATACACGAGATGTACTTTTTTAGTTTGTATGCGTCCTGTGGTCGCTATGTGATGCACTTCCATAACAGTATCCTCAGGAACAGTTGGTCCTCCGGATCGCACTCTATCACAGGTGTAGCCCATTTCTTCGAATTTCGTTTCTAAATCACGAAGTGCTTGTGAAATTCATAGGCCACGTATTTGGGGATGGTTTCAACGGTAAACGCGCCAGGTTTTCGCAGCATTAATCTCATTTTGACAATAGTTTTACCAAATTACCACGAACGACGTCATTTTGTTGGCATCTGCGAGCTCCGACTGAAGAACTAACATTCCCACCCTACCTTTTTATTCGTTTTCTACGCTGGCTATCTGGCAAACGATGTTCCGTGATTGGTGTTTTGTCTCTGTCATGTTCAAATTCTCTTCGTGCGCCCTGGTCGTGTTTTTGGGGGCCATTTGTAGAGCTGATTTTGTGTTCTTTATCTATTATCTTTAAGGTATGTCTATTATTTTTAGGGTTTTCGCATGCGCTGAGCATTTTGCGATAAAAAAATGGGTGTTACCATTGGAAAATTTCGAGTTTCTGTAACAATAACCATAACCGTAAGCGCCATTTTGTTGCCGTTCACAGAATCTCGAGCTCGTACCTCTGAATAGCTATATCTGAAATTTCACCTCGATCGGTTGAACGGACTAGCGGCTAGAGCTCTATATATCGGCAAAGTTTTTTATGACCACCCTGTACTTTTCAAATATTAAGAAAGAAAAAAACTTTTATTATGGTATAGAGATATAAATCACAGCCATTCTTTCTATGCAATTCCTTTATAAAATAAACAAATAAATAGATAAATACATCTCTTGTAATCACTACCTATAAAAACAATTTTCAAAACTAAGCGCAATGAATGAACATTTTTTTCGAAGTTACATGTAAGGATGGTAAATGATATCCAGTAGAAATTCCGTAATCTTCATTTTAAATCACTTCGATAAAGCATGTAAGACGCCAATGTCCTTAGAAAACTATTTCATTGATTTCTTCGGAGACTGAAATAAACAGATTTATTCAGACAAGGTATGTGCAATGTCTAAAAAGATTTCATAAAAATAGAGCAAGCAGATAGATATTCGTTCAAATATTTTTCCTAACTAGTGGAATAGTTTTAAAGAAATAAAAATTTTACTCAACTCGCAACCGTAGTTTTAACATACTTTTATCCTATTTAATAAACTTTTATTAAAGTATAGAAATATTGCTGTATTTTAGTTGTTGAGTAAGTAAGCTCGAATGTAGAAACGGTGTAGATACATTTTATTGTTATAAAGTATAAGTAAATCTAAAAGGTTTCAAACACCGAACAAAATTCAATATCAAATAAGATGAAATAAGTAATAAAAATAGATAATTTACATATGCATTTAATACACTTAAAAATAGTTTTTGGAAATCCAATTTTTTAAAAGTTTGGTACAAGTTAATCATGGAAATTAATTAAATTATATAAATAATATTAATATAAATTAACTAATGCTACTCTACAATTATCCATACATTAGTATCAAATGAACAAGCTGTGTAAAATGTTTTGCAATTTAGCAAATGCCTCCTATAGTTGTCGTTCAGTCCGACCGTCTGTTCGCATATAACAACGCAAAAACTGCCCAACCGAGTCGTTTAAAATTTAAAATATATAATAATTACATAATTTTGTCGAGTCATTTCAAATTTTATGAAAATCGGACACATAGATCAATTACAGGGACAATCAAAAGGATTCCGTTATATTACGGTCAATAAGGGAAAATGTTTCAAATGCATTCCAATGGTGTTACACTCATTCGAATATAATAGAATACATGAACCTATGAAGTATATATATACTAAAATATACATTCTGTACAATATGTGATGCAAAGAATATTTATTTTTAAATTACAGGGCCACACAAAAGTATTCCACTACCTAATGCTATACGGGAAAACATTGTTTGGGGTGTGTGTTAATTATATTAAACTATTTCAACGTTTATGAATATGATATACGTTGCTGAGGTGTAATAAAAGTTTCTTCCTGTATATTTACAGGAACACAAACAAGATTTAGACCACTATACTATATCTGAATTACTGTCTACTATAACAGCAAGATCTGAATATATTTAAAACTTCGTTATCGTACGAACGCACCTCATTTGCTACGCTTCACATGAAATTTCCTACTTGTTTAAGATAAAATTTCAGTAGTATTACACTGAAATAGTTATAGTTACAACTTAAAGATGGCGACACTATAGAAGTTCAAAATTTATTTCCATGAATTGGAATTAAAATTATAACCGATGAGCACAATGTCAATTCCACGATAACTGTATCGATAAAAAAATAAAGAATTGAAGAATAACAATAGTTCAATTAAATTGCTTTTAAGCATGAGCTACTTTCTCTGATTTCTAAGATCAATATTTAAAAGAGATATATTAAATATGGTTGATTGTGAAATAAAAATGGCGACACTACAAAAGTTCAATATTGATTTCTATAAACTAAAAAGCAACATTTCCAGTGTTGCAAAATATTAAAGTAAATGAATATAAATTCGGGGAATATTTTACAGGGGATAAAACATTTGCCCCAATAAAAATATTTATGATGCCTCATTCTTGTATATAATATTTACGATTATTTGATGAAGAAAATCAAAATAATTCCAAAATACCTGTATTGCTTTAATTTATAAGCGCTGAATGAATAACATTAAATATGTATTTTTACTACTAATGTTAACGAAAATCCAATGCAGAAATATTCAATAAGAAAGGCTTTTAAATATGAATTCGTTCCTACTTTTTAAAAGATATCATTTCGAAGTGATTCGCTGGAATAGTTCTGAACGAGAAATAAAGATGGCAGCACTACAAATGTTTAAAATTTATTTCGATCCATTGAACATGACATATCAAGTATTTTAAAATATTAAAGCGAAAAGCTATTTATTATAAATTGTTTAGAGAAAAAGCGGCTAGATAAAATTAAAATTACTGAAATAATTTTTTATTTTTACAACTACAATTAACCGAACTTAGATTCAGAAATCTTCAATTAAATTGCTTTAGAATATGAGTTGCTTTTTTTTTTTTTTTTTTTTTTTTTTTTTTAAGATGAATATTTAAAAGAGATACATTAGAATAAGTTGATTGTGAAATACAAATGACGTCACTACAAAAGTTCAATCTTGATTTCTAAGTACTGAAAAATAACATTACCAATCCTTTGAAGCATTAAAGTAAATTAATATAAATTCCCATATAGCTACATTTTTATGTAGATAAAACATTCGTCACAATAAAAATGTTTATGAAGTGTTCTTCTTGAATATAAAACGTACATCATCTAGTGAATGAAACCAAAATAATTCCAGAATACACGTATTGTTTTAATTTAGAACCGCTGAATGAATAACATTAAATATAAACTTTTGCTATTAAAGTTAACGAAAATCTAATGTAGAAATATTCAATAAAAAGGCGTTTAAGTATTAATTCGTTTCTACTTTTTAAAAGATATAATTTCTAAGTGATTCGATGGAATAATCCTGAAGGAGAAATAAAGATGGCAGCACTACAAAAGCTTATTTAAATTCTATTTCTGTGCATTGAAAAGTGACATTTCTCGTACTCGAGGATATTAAAGTAAGCTATTATAAATTGTTTAAAGAATAATAGGCTGGGAAAAATTAAAATTATTGAAATATACTGTCATTTTTACGACTACATTTAACCAAAGTCTAATGCAGAAATTTTCTAAAAAAATTGCTTTTAAATATGAGTTGCTTTCTTTTTTTTTCTTACGATGAATATTTAGAAATAATACATTAAAATAAATTAACTGTAAAAAAAAAAAAAAAAAAAAAAAAAAAAAAAAAAAAAAAATACGGCACCACAAAAGATTAGTCTTGTTTTCTATATACCGAAAAGTAGCATTTCCAAAGTCGCAAAAATTTAAAGCAAATAAATAGAAAGTCCAATTTTGCTTTTTTTATTTACTTATTTATTATTATTATTATTATTATTATTATTATTTTACGGTGGATAAATCATTTTTCCCAATAAAAATGTTTATGATGCATCTTTCTTAAATATAGTACTTACGTCATCTGATGAACGCAGACAAATAATTCCAGAATAACTGTATTGTTTTAATTTTGAATCGATGGATGGATAATATTAAACACATGAATAATATTAATACTACTAAAGCTAACAAATTTCTAATTCAGAAATATTCAGTTAGAAGGCTTTTAAATGTAAATTCATTTCTATATTTAAACGATGTAATTTAGAAGTGATTAGGTGGAATAATTCTGAACGCGAAATAAAGATGGCAGCACTACAAAAGTTTATATAAACTTTATTTCCATGCATTGAAAAGCGACATATCCTGTACTGTGAAATGTTAAAGCAAGCTATTATAAATTGTTTAAAGAATGTTTGTTTGGTTGTATTTGTAGGAGCAAATTATCAGCACGAGGAATATAGGCCCTAAGGCGGGTGTTGCCCTTCGTGGGGGTCTTTCTAAGGGGAACTAACCCGCATTTACGCAAGGAAGTCCAAGGTTCGAAAAAAAACACAGAAAACTTCGAACGACTAGGCTGACTCCCGCGATTGGGTTCGAACCAGCATTTGGTGTCTAACAGTTTCGAGAATAGAATCTCTCAGTCATTGGTGAAGCGTAACAATTAGCGACTGAATGTATTTGTAATTAGGAAAATAAATCTTTAGTTTACGCGTACAACTATTCAAAATCTAATGCTCAGGCATTCAATGAAATTGCTTTTAAATATGTATTGCCTTCCTTTATTTTTTTCTAAGATTAATATTTAGAAAAGATACACTGAAATATATTGATTGCGAAATAAAAATGACGGCACTACAAAAGTTCAGATTTTTATACACCGAAAGAGTAACATTGTGGTAAAATATTAAAACAAATGAATATAAATTTTAATACATGTATGTTTTTTATGGTGGATAAAACATTCGGCAAAATAAAAATACTTATGATGCATCATTCTTGATCATAATACTTATATCATCTGGTGAACGGAACCAGAATAATTCCACAATACCCGTATTGTTTTTATTTAGAACTGCGGAATGAATATTAATAATTATGTATCGTTACTACTAAAGCTAACAGAAATCTAATGTGGAAGTATTTAATCAGAAGGCTTTTAAATGAGAATTCGTTTCTACTTAAAAAAAAAAAAAAAAAACGTAATTTCGAAGTGATTCAGTGGAATAATTCTAGAACGAGAAATAAAGATGGCAGCAGTACAAAAATTTATTTAATTTTTTATTTCCATGCATTGAAAAATGCTTTGTCTTGGTTTACATTATGACGGCCGATTATCAACATGAGGGATATCGGCTCTGAAGGGTTGGGGTGCCCTCTGTGTGGGTCTTTCTAAGGGAACCTAAGAGGTATTTACTCAAGTAAAATCCAAGGTTCGAAGAAAACCACGGAAAACTCCGAACGGTTAGGCCGACGGTCGCGAATGGGTTTGAACCCAGCACCTGCCGTCTACCAGTTGAGAGGTCAGACCTTCTCGGCCACTGGCGGGGTTCGTTGTAAAATGACATATTTAGTACTTTAGAATATTAAGTTAACATATTATAACTTGTTTAAAGAATGAGAGGCTGAATAAAATTAAAATTATTGAAAAAACTCTATTTTTTTTTCGACTACAATTAACCAAATTCTAAACTGGAAATTTTCAATTAAATTTCTCTTTTTTTTCTAAGATGACTATTTACAAGTGATACATTAAAATTAGTTGAAAGTGAAATAAAAATAACGGCACTACAAAAGTTTAATCATGATTTTTATATATTGAAAAGTAGCATGTCTAGTGTCGCAAAATTTTAAAGCAAATGATCATAAATTCCAATATAGCCATTCTTTTTAATGGTAAATAAAACATTCGTCACAATAAAAATGTTTATGATGCATCATTCTTGAATATAATACTTACATCCTCTGATGAACGCCGTCAAAATAATTCCAGAATACCTGTATTATTTTAATTTATAACCGCTGAATGAATATTTTTACTTCTAAACAGTCAACTACTAACAAAAATTTAATGCAGAAATATTCAATAAGAAAGGCTAATAAATATGAAATCGTTTCTACTTTTGAAAAGATTTAATTTCGAAGTTATTCGCAGTAATAATTTTGAACGAGAAATAAAAATGGCAGCACTGCAAAAGTTTTATTTAAACTTTAATTCCATGCATTGAAAATACTGTTTTAGAATGTTAAAGCAAGTTATTATAAATTGTTTAAAGAATGAATGGTTGAATAAAATTTAAATTATTGAAATTAATACTTATTTTTACGACTACAATTAACCAAAGTCTAATGCAGAAATTTTCAATTAAATTGGTTTTAAATATCAGTTGCTTTCTCTCTTTTTTTTTTTTTTTTTTTTTTTTTTTTTTTTAGATGAATATTTAGAAGAGATACATTAAAATAAGTTGATTCTAAAACAAAAATAACCGCAATACAAAAGTTCAGTCTTGATTTCTATATACTGAAAACTAACGTTTCTAGTGTTGTAAAATATTGAAGCAAATAAATATAAATTTTAATATAACTATGTTTTTTTTTCATAGTGGATAAAACAATCACCATAAAAAAATGTTTAAGATACTTGATTCTTGAATATATTACTTACAACATCTGACTTACTGATTTTCATTTGACTTACATCATCTTAGATCAATGCAACCAGAATAATTCCTGAATTCTTGTATTTTTTTAATTTAGAACCACTGGATGAATAACATTCATATATATATTACTAAAGTAGACGAAATTCTAATGCAGAAATATTCAATAGGAAGGCTTTTAAATATGCATTCGTTTCTCCTTTTTTAAAGGTTAGCTTTCCTTAAATATGATTTAGGTCCCCTTAGAAAGATTCCCAGGAAGGCTTTGGTTTGGTTTGTATTATTATCGACCAATTATCTCCACGTGGGATATAGACCATAAAGGGGGTTATGCCCTCCGTGGGGGGTCTTTCTAAAGGAACCTAAACAGTATTTACGCATGAAAATCTAAGGTTCCAAGAAAACCCCGGAAAACTCCGAACAGTTAGGCCGACGGTCGCGACTGGGATCGAGCCCAGCACCTACCTTCTACCAGTTTTGAGGTCAGAGCCTCTAGGCCACTGGTGGGGCCCCCAGGAAGGGCAACCCTTTCTCCGGGCTTATATCTCACGGGTTAATAATCGGACGCCATAAAACAAACCAAGCTTTTTTAAAAAGTATAAAAACGGGAAGCGGCGACATAACGACTTTCGAGGTAAAATTATTAGAACAAAAATATTAGATGTAACAGAATGAAAGGCTGCCCTGTCTCGACATTTCTTCGTGCGATATAAGCAGCAGCTGGCGCCAGCTTGTTATTTTCGTGTCAGCAACATGTCATCGACTTATAAGATGTAATTGGTGACAAATTAAATGTAAAATAAATTATTTTAAGATTTTTTTTGTCTGGTTTTGTATATCCTGGTAAAAACCCTTGGCAGACAAAAAATTTATAACTAAAAAAGATGTCATTATGTACAACTGAAACCCAATAAATATTATAATTTGCATTCCATTGACGTATTTATTACTTAGCGATCGACTTTCATGATGAAATAATGGTTTAGAAAAAAATTATTAAAAGTCTTCGAAATAATGACTAATTTGGCATAACTGACACTAAGTGTGAAGAACCAACTGCATATTTTGAGGGCACTGTGAATTCAGTGAGTTATGACTTGACATTTTGTCACCTTAAACATAGCGATAAGTACAATAACAATATTTCAGTCTTTTTCTCATCTCTTTGGCCCCCCCAGTGGCTGAGAGTTTTTGATATCGGGACTGGTCGATGGCAGGTGCTGGGTTCGAACCGAATCGTGGGCGTCGATCTAATCGTTCGAAGCTTTCCGTTGTTTTCTTCGAACCTTGGATTTCCTTACGTTAATAGGTTGGGTTCCATTAAAAAGACCCACACGAAGGGTATCCTTGGGTCTATATCCCTTGTGTTGATAATCGGCCGTTTTAAAATAAACTAAATCAAACCTCACATTCAGTGTTGAATTCAGACACTTTTCTCCGAGTGGGACTTTTGTGGCTCTGGGGGGGGGGGGCATTGCAATTTTTGACCATTAAAAACACAAAATCTCAAAATTTCCGGGGGGGGTGACATTTCATAGCTCAGGGGGGAATGTCCCCCCCCCGAGCGACACCCTGAATTCAACACTGCTCACATCTTTGTACGATATGAGCAGTGCGGCGCACCGATTCTTTATTTTGGTGGTATTATCACGTCATTGACTTACGGCCTGAAATTTTTTTCACATTAAAGATGAGTATAACAAGAATATTTCAGCCTGCCTCGTCATAAATGAGTATGAAATAAGCAAATTAGGGCGCAATTCTTAATTTTGGCCATAGTATTGCATCGTGGAATTACAGTTTGAAAAATGAATGCACCAAAGATACATATCAGCACATTAAGAATATTTCAATCTGCCTAGTCATATGTAGACATGAAAAAAGCAGAGAGAGACGTCAATTTTTAATTTTTGAAGTATTCTCACGTCACCGTATTACCGACTCAAATTTTTGTACATTAAAGATAGAGATTAGTAGAATGTCTAGTAAAGATTCAGGCCGTAACATGATGATGCGATAACACTGTTAAAATAAGGAATTAGCGTCATTCTCTGATCGTCTCGTATAAGATAAAATGTGACAGACTGAAATCTTATTTTGTCAATTGCAATATTAAAGAAGACAAAATTATCTAAAACTTTCATATTTACAATATTTATAAGTGTTACGCGTATGCCAAATTCTACATATTAGTAGCGTAATGTTATCAAGGAAGAAACTAGCCTTTTTTCCACACACAGAGACGCCTTAAAAGGAAAATTTACGACGAGAATTTTAATTAAGTTAAAATAAATAATTTTTGAAATAATTATAAATAACATAAAAACAATATAATTTAATACACGGATTCTTTGAAAATTTTAAATATGTAATCACAAAATACGAAATAATAATGTGACTAGCTTTGTTAAATGTTGATTCATTTAATACTTAAAAATCGAATCGAAAGAAACCGAAAAATATTCCTCTTAACAGGTTTCCATTTTAGCATATATAATTGTTGATATTCTTTCGCTTAAAAACATACAATTTTTTTCTTTAAAGACGGATTCCGTATATGTAGATTTTATTTTTAAAGATTTTATGGTAGTTTTAGTAAAATCGAGTTTTTAAAGTCATAATGATATGAATTATGGGACTGTATTTCTCACACGAAGACATTAGCAAGGTAACATTAAACGTCTGCTAGTATTCTCCAACAAATATTTTGATTGCATTTCATTACTTTTATTTATATATTTTTCCCATGAGATCAAACTCTAATGTTGTAAGTGCGAAAGTTGTACAGAATTTCAACCTCTTTAAAATTGCAACTGACAAATAATATTCTACGTCAACGGGTCTCAAAATATTTCTTTTTAAAAAAGTCCCAAAATTTTGTTGTTTATTGTACACGAAAATCTTTTCCTTTTGGAATTTTGTTAGAAAACTTCATTTGCCTCAGTATAAATAAATTAAAATATAATAATAAAATTTTTTACCCAACCTTTTGCAAGATAAATTGTACATTTCTCATGGACTATTATTTTTGCGGCTACAGTTAATCAAATATTAATGCAATTATGCTATCAATGAAATTTGTTTTGTATATGATTTCGTTTCTCTTTTTTCTGAGATGAATATTTTGAAGAGATTGATCCATAGCAATTTTTGATTGTGAAATAAAAATGGCAGCACTACAAAAATTCAATCTTTATTTTTATATATCAAAAAGTAACATTTCCAGTATAATAAATGTTAAAGTATAGTTTGGTTTATTTTATGTCGGCTGATTCTACACGGGAAATATAGGCCCAAATGGGGTGGGAGGTCCTCCGTGGTTTTCTTTCTAAGGGAACCTAACCCGTATTTACGCAAGGAAATCCAAAATTCGAAGAAAACCACGTAAAACTCCGAACGGTTAGGCCGATGGCCGCGATTGGGTTTGAACCCAGCACCTGCCGTCTACCAGTTTAGAGGTCAGAACCTCTCCGCCAACAAAAGCTAGAGCAAATCACTGTAAATTCTAATATAGCTTACTTTTTTGTGGCCGACAAAATATTCCTCACTGTACAAATGTTTACGATACTATATTCTTAAGTATAACACTTACATCATCTGAAGAATACAACAAGAATAATTTCAGAATAACTTCATTATTTTAATTTAGAACCGCTAGATGAATAAAATTAAATAGGTCTTTGTTTTTACTACTAAGAGTAGAAATATAACGTTAGATGAATACAACTTTTAGAATATAAGTGTAGAAATATAACGTTATCAATTTTTTGGTAATTTTGAACTCCCACCCCTCCCCATTTCCGATATCATATGTTATTATTCCTCGACCCCCCCCCCCTTTCGTAATGATATCGTTTTCAAAATGCAATTTTTTAGAACTAATTTCTTTTGTCCGAAGTGATATACAAAACTGTTTACTTTTTTTTGCATACTTTTCTGATTTAAATGAAGAGAAGTCAATAAAATATCAGTTTTGGATATGAAAAAAATTCATATCAAATAACACTTAAAAGAAATAATTACTATGTTATCTTCCCACTGCCGCGACCGGATATATTCGTTCACTAGGAGCGTTAACTAAGCTGCAGATTTCACTGCAGTTGGAGTTTTATTTAAATTAGTGTAATCCTACAATTAAAAGTCAGTTTTAAGAAATTAAGTTATGATTGATAATTTCAAGACTTATAAGCAACAAAAAGATTATACCATGATAGAAAATCCCTCTTTTATCAACATTTAAAATAAATTACAGAGAAAAAAAATTACAATTTTGCCCTTTTCTTCGGCGGTTAGGGGGTTAAAAGCATTTTATAATAGCTTTTTATTACATAATACATTCAACAATATAAAATCCTGTTGCACTTGCCTCGAACGGAGGAATTGGAGAAGCAGATAGAAATTATTATCAACAAAACAAGTGAACAACATTCATTCGCTTTCATTTTTATTTATTAGTAAACACAAACTTCATTTCAAATAAACATCACAAATGGTTTCTCGAACCGTAATTATGTATGCATACAGATATAAAGATGAATATGAATGTCACACGTCGGGGTAATCCCTATTTTAAAATTAAATAATTTTATAATAACTTAATGATTTTAATAATAACTTTGTATTTTCATAAAAATAGATAACAGGCTAAAAAAAAAAAAAAAAAAAAAAAAAAAAAAATACATGTTATGTTGTACCAAAGACCATGTTACGAATAAAAAGAGAAAATTTTGATTGGATCAAAAATAATATCGGTAAAAGACACCCCTCCCCTCTTAGAGAGATCTATCGATATCATATGCCAGATCCCTCCCCTCCCCCCCTCCTAAAATGATAACAATATATTTGCACAACCTCTAAAAGGCAACCAAAATCTTATACAGAAATATTAAGTAGGAATGCTTTTAAGGAGGAATTCATTCAAACTATCAGTTTCGAAGTGATACATTGGAACAAACCTCTCAACTGGTAGACGGCAGGTGCTGGGTTTGAACCCAATCGCGGCCGTCGGCCTAACCATTCGGAGTTTTCATGGTTTTCTTCCAACCTTCTTCATTAGGTTCCCTTAGAAAGGCCCCTACGAAGGGCACTCCCTCCCCCCCCCCCCTAGGCCCATATCCCTCGAGTAGATAATCGGCCGGAGCAAAATAAACTAAAAAACCATTGGAACAAATTCGAACGACTAATGAAAATGGCACAGCACTACAAAAATTTAAACTTTGTTCCCAAGCATTGAAAAGTGGCGCTTTCAATATTTTAAAATGTTAAAGTAAGATATTATAATTTGTTTAAAAAATGAGAGGCTGAATAAAAATTTTGCCACAGATTTATTTTTACGATTACAACTAACCAACGTCTAATGAAAAAATATATTAATAATCATAAAATCTTTCATTAAATCTGCTTTTAAATATGAAACCGTTTCTTTTTTTATAGGAAGCATATTTGGAAGAGTTATAACTAAAGTAGATTACATAGATTATATTAATATAGATAATAGATTATATAGATATTTTAATATTTTACAGCACATTAAAATAGATTGATCGTAAAACAGAGATGATGACTCTAAAAAAAATCTTTATTCCTATACATTGAAAACAAAATTTCCAACACTGCAAAATGCGAAAGGAAATAAATATAAATTCCAACATAGTTAATATATACATATATATATATAAATATAAATATAAATATATATATATATATATGTATATATATATACATATATATATATAAATATAAATATATATATATATATATGTATATATATATACATATATATTTCTATACATATGTATATTTTTTTCTTTTTCCTGTTTTATATTGATAATTCTATTATGGTCTTGTTATTTTTCTTATATTTTTCTTTGAAATGAGTTCTCATTTGCGATTAATCGGGCAACGTGGAAATTATTTTTAGGTCTATCCTGATTTCCACTCAGAAATTAATCGCAATTAATGTGGCTATTTTGTATTGCCCTTGATAACGAGCTAAATACCACATTTCCAATTTTAATTATAATTCTGACAACTCCTCTGTATGATATAATTTGGCATTAACAAATATTTACAGTAATTGGTGTTGATTTGTAGTATTATCTAATGGTTCTATATATATATATATATATATATATACATACATACAGACATATATATATGTTTATGATGTTTAGTTCTTGAATATGATATTTACACCATCTTTTGAATACAAACAAGATAATTACAGCATACCTGAATTGTTTTAATTTAGAACCTGTGGCTGAATAAAATTAAATAGATTTTCATTTTTAATACTAACGTTAACCAAAATCTAATGAAAAAGTATTCAATCGGATGTCTTATATGAATACATTCTTTTGATAATGATTAATATGAATATGAATGATGAATTCGTTTATCTCTTTTTTTTTTTTTTCGATGAAAATTTGGGAGAGATACACTAAAATAGTTTGATAGTAAAATAATGAGGGAGGCATTACAATTTTTATTTCTTTATACTGAAAACTAATATTTTCAGTGTTGTAAAATGTCAAGGGAAAATTCCACTATAGATTAATTATTATTATTTTTTTTTACTGTACATAAAACAATCGTCACAATATATTTTTTAAGGTATTTTATTCTTTAATATAATAATTACGTCATCTTTCGAACTGAACCAGAATAATTTCACAATGACTACGTTGTTTGAATTTAGAACAGCTGGCTAATTAAATTAAAATATATCTTTATTTTTACTATTAAAGATAACCAATTTCTAATGCAGAAAAATTCAATAGGATGCCTTTAAATATGAATTCGTTTCTCCTTTGTAAAACATATGTTTTTGAATTCATACACTGGAATGTTTCTGATCGGAAAATAAAAATGGCAGCACTTCAAAGGTTTAAATGTTATTTCCATGTATTGAAAAGTGACAGTACCAGCATTTTAAAATGTTAAAGCAAGATAGTATATTTTGATCAAAAAATGAGTGGCTAAATAAAAATATTCAAATATATATATATATATATATATATATATATATATATATATTTATTTATTTATATATTTTTTTTTTTACGACTGCAGCTAACCAAAACTTAGTGCAAAAAAATGTGTGCTTTTTTAAAAAAAAGTGTGCTTTTAAATATGAAATCGTTTTACTTTTTTCTGATATGAATATTTGGTGGAGATGCATTAAAATAAATTGATTGTTGATTGTGAAATAAAGATGGCGGAACTACAAAAATTCATTTATTATTTCTATATATTGAAAACTAACATTTACAGTGCTGTAAAATGTCAAGGCAAATAAATAAAAATTCCACTATAGGCATTGTTATTATTATTATTATTATTTTGAATAAAACAACTTTCACAATAAAAAAAATCGGTATTTTATTTTTGAATGTAATATTTATATCATCTTTCAAATTCAACCAGAATAATTTAGAATACCTATATTGTTTCAATTTAGAACCGTTTTATGAATGGAATTAAATATGTCGTTATTTTTACTACTAAAGATAACCATTTTAAGCGAAGATTAATCATAGATCTTTTATGAGAACATTTAATCAAAGTTTAATGCAGATACTACATTCAATGTCTGAAATATAATACAGACGTTATCTGATGCACAACCAGAATAGTCTCACAATACCTGCGTTCTTTTAAATTGGATCAGGTGGTTAAATAAAACAGACCTTTATAATTAGTACTAAAGATAACCAACCTCTAATGTAGAAAAAAAAATTAAGTAGGATGGCTTTTAAATATGAATTAGTTTCATCTTTTTAAAACATATTATTTTAAAGTGAATTATTGGAATATTTCTAATTGTAAAATAGAGATGGCAGCACTACAAAAGTTGAAATTTTATTTCCATGCATTGAAACATTCGCAAATGTTGAAACTATATCCCCCCACAGATCTTGTATATAAGGGGGTTAGGTTCTAGTTTTTTATAGAAAAGAACAAAAGAACAATGGAAATATAATATACATATATATTAAGAATTCTTCACTAAAAGTATATCCTTTAAATAAATTTAAATAGTTATAAGCATATCGTGTACAAAATTTATTTTCTAATGTATAATGGAAAAAAATTTAGTGGTAGGCGATTGTTCGAAAGAACAAGCGCCACCAGTGGCCGAGAGATAGCACCAGGAGTTGGCACCTGCCGCCAACCTCCCAACTGGTTGGCGGCAGGTGCTGGGTTCGAACCCAACCGTGGCCGTCGGCCTAACAGTTTGGAGTTTTCGTGGTTTTCTTCGAACCTTAAGTAAATGCGTGTTAGGTTCCCTTAGAAAGACCCCAACGAAGAGCACTCCCACCTGGGCCTATATCCCTAGTGTAGATAATTGGCCGACACCAAATAAACCAAACGTTTGAAATAACAAATCTTATGTTTATGAATTTCCATGTAAAGAAAAGTTGCTGCCTCGATTTCTGTTTTAAATTTAAGGCTTCTCACCAGTGAACAGTCGTATTCTATTGCTTTTACAACAAGTGGTTGATGATGTTTTAAAAGTTCCCAGACAATTTTTAAATAGAATATTTCACATGCAATAAACTAGCAAAAGCCATGCTTTGTTTGGATTCGCGAAGCATTATTTTATAAAACAGATATTTGAAAGTAACAATATTTTTTTTTATTATTATTTTTGCATCTTTATTAAACAAAAACGTTATTTTATGTTTTGGCGCATTTTAATTTTTTATTTATGATGTAAAACTGGCATAATAAGATATTTTCGAAGCAAACTTTTACAAATTTTTTTTAAATTTTCAACTAAAAGCTCTTTTAAAGATGTTTTTACAATTTCAAGTAGCCACTGGTGTTTTTTAATTGTTTGAAATATGCATGTTTCCAATCTTTGTAATCAACATCCGATAATCTTTGATAGCTATTTTAGAATAATATATTTGAAGAAAGCTTGAAGAAAGTTACTTCTTCAAAATCCTATTTTCTGGAAAAAACATTTGAAATCTGCTTTCGTTGATACTATGAATTTTTAACTGTAAAACATTTTATTTTAATTTCTTCGTTTTTATACATGTTAGCGTATGAGAATTGCTGTAATTCTCTCCGCGTGGGAGAACTTTTTACTTTCTGCGAATGGCAACTCAATTAATGGAATTACCTTTTAACGAAGCGCTCTCTCATTCTCCCAGTGACGTTTTCACGAATAATTATTGTTGTGTTTGCGAACTTATTAAAGTCTTATTTTTCTATAAAATCCTTCTGATTAATGAGTCGATATTATTTAGCCACAATACGACCTTCGCAAAAATATTTATAAAGAGCTTGAACCAACAACTTCACGCAACTGGAATTTTTCATTTATATAAAAATTTAAGAATTAATTTTATTTGTTTACAATTATTTTGTTGCCAGTTTACAAAAAAAAAAAAAAAAAAAAAAAAAAAAAAAATCCATAATACAATTCTTTTAAAATGTTTAAGTGTCATCTGTGCAAACGATTTTGCGGGATAATGAAAACATGGTTTATTTAATAAATTAATCATGATTCTATCTATAATTATTTACTCCATGATTTAAACTTTTTTTTTCTGAAAATATACGCGTTTCATTTTTTTATTTATTTGCTAAAATGCGTCCGTATTGGAAATGCATGCAAAATAAATTAATTAAAATAATAATTTTTTTAACGTTTTACTGTAAAAAAAATTATATTCTGCAAATCTACAGATCATAATTTATTTTTGTGTTTAATTTGAAGTTAAAATATTGAATAGTTTTTTTGTAAAGCGTACGACAAATTGTAATTTGAGTGGACTAGTAGAGGATGAGCGAAGCGAATCCTAATAAATAAATATATTTTAGAAAAGTAAGAAAAATGAAAAAATCTGAAAAGAACGGAAATTACTGATCAACATTTTTCCACAACACATGGACATAAGTTCTCGTAAGTTTAGGCCATAGAATGTACACATTACAGTAGGCTACACATTACGCAAATATTCAGTGTCACGTAGTTCACAGAATTGGAAAAGCAAAGTGGCTTTACTTCGTTAATAGTGTTGAAATAGTGTTTTAAATAGTGTTGACGAAAATAGTTTCTTAAAATAATGTTGTACTCCCCAACACTTTGTCCGCAAATTAAAAACACGATGTAAACAACACACAATTTAGAACACTATAAAACACATTCAAAATATTTTCTACATTATGTGCCTTTAAAATTATACTCCCTCTATCCCAAATTAGTTGCGACATTTGAATACTTTTGCACTGATTATTGATATTTATGGCTTTATCATTTTGTTTGAACATTTTTCAAAAAGCTATACTATCAATCAACAATATTTACGTACCCAACATTCCCTCCATAATTCCATCAATCAGTAGATAATTAGTTAAAAAAAAAATCCCGGTTCACACAGTCTTAAGCCAATTTTCTAAATTATTATTTTTCTTTTACTTTAAATTCAAATTCAAATTTCTTCTGACACCTAATATACACCGTTAAATTCATTCTAGTATAATTTTACTGATGTCGATCTACTAAACTGCATCAGAAGTTATTTATGACTCCTCCTACTTGAAATGCAGCAATTAATTTGGGACAAAATTTTCAACATAAATGTCGCAACTAATTTGGGATAGAGGGAGTACAATTTAAAAAATGAATGTTTTGAAAACACATTCTCTCTTGTAATTTTTAACAAAACTTTTTTCACAATCTTTTTATTTCGTACAACACATTCACAACACTTTCATAACACAGTCGAAAATGATTTTAGTTAAAAGTGTTGATTCTTATTTTCAATTAGTGTTGCTAAAGTGTTTCACGCATTTGCAGTATATCCAATCAACAAGTTTTATCCAAATGCGCACTGTACAACTTTCTTAACAACTAATCTTTCATAATCGGGTTCATCTGATTATACAAATTTTCCGCTATAATAATATAACTATAAAATGTAAAAAATATGTGCCATTTTCTGTAAACAATCCATGAAAAATTATTGAATTAATTGTACACGTCCCATCAAAACCAGTTCAGTAGAACTCAAGTTATAAGCAGTCGGAAAGAATGTTCTATTTGCATTCCATCTATGTAGTAAATATATTACTGAGACATTTACAATCCATTTATTTATAAAGAAATGTTTTGTTTAAATTGAAATATTTTTAATTGTTACAAGTAAAATGATAAGTTCTTACTGTATTTAGTGTTAATGCATAACATCCAATTTATCAATAATTTACATAAAACTGATTCACCGTGATCAAAGTCAAAAAAGCCGAAAGTAAAATCTATACTAATAAAAGAACAAAATGCTCTGTCTATGTGTGTTTGGGATGGCTAGCAAAATCTACGGCACGTACGAGGCTCAAAATTTTTATGACAGTAGCCCAATATCTCTCCTGATGCACCTGAAGCTCAGAATTTTAATTTTTTGATTAGTTTCATAGATATTAATTATGAAGTGGAACTCACTCTCTTCAAAAAGTCATTTTTTTAATGTTCGGGGAAAGAAATCGTTTGCACATGCGCACCTATGAACCAATGAACCAATGCAGTATGAGTAGAAGTTCCTACTGGTGTCGCTATGCTCCAGTTAACCTTCCATCGAAGTCGATGAGTCGAGTGTCAGATTGCGTATATGTTAAGCAAGTAAAAAATGGAATTTATTGAAATTCCGGAGCACTGGGCTGGTCGGTTGAGTCTTAGGGTAAAGCAGTTTATAAAAGCCAAGGGCCATACATTTTTTTATATATAAATTAGATAAAATCCTAAGTAATTTTTAGGTAAATATCGATAAAAATAATTTTACGCACCTAAACGAAAGAAGAAGCATTTTTCGGCGTTTATTTCTGTTTTTGGATCAATTTGTTTAAATCCAAATCAACCAAACTGCTCGACGCAGTTAAACTTAACAGACATATTTCGAAAGATCGTACTTTTAGGTCTCAAATGCTATTATTAATTCGAAATAATGTTGCAGTTAACCATTTGAAAATAAATATTCAAAAATGTCGTTTTTCCACAAGACATTTTTTTTCCTTTTGTCAATGCTCTTACTGGGCGTATTTTTTAAAATGAAAACAAACAAAATAAAAGATCTTAAAGTTGAAACTTTCTTCTAATCGATGGTGTAATTGCTTTTAAAATATTTAGATTTTTACCCTTTCAGATACAGTGGCAAATGAAGGTCATTTTGCGATTCGCAGAGAGGATATTTTTTCCATGCTAAAATTATTTTAACGTTCATATTTCAACTCAATCTTTTAAAATCTTCTTAATAGACCAAATTTATAAACCCTATAAAAAATTCGAAACGTTCGGACCGATAAAAATATTTTTTACAAAATAAAATGTACGAAAAATTTGATGAAATCAATAAAAAACAGATCGTTTTTATTGCGGTTTTGTCTTAGCAAAGCGCAATCTAATAAGTACCGGCAAACAAAAAAAAAATATTCTTAAAGCTTAAAAACATTCTTATAATTTATGATGAAATAAGTTTTTAAAATATAAGATTTAACCGTTCCAAACACACCAGCAAAAGGAGGTCACTTTGCAACTCACGGATAGAATATTTTTCTACGCTAAAAGTATCTAAGCGTACATATTTCAGCACAATCTTTTAAAAGCATCTCAACAGACTAAATTTACACCCTCTTAAAAATTTTTTAAACGTTCGGACAAGTAGAAATATTTTTTACAAAATAAAAAATGCTGAAAATTTGACGAAATCAATAAAAACCAGATCGTTTCATTCCGTTTTTGCCTTTGCATGGCGCATTTCTATATGATTTAACAAACCGAAAAGATTTTCTTAAAGCAAAAACGTTTTTTTAATCTATGGTGCAATTTGTTTAGAACAAAATATGGGATTTAACCCGTTCAAATACAATGCAAACACGAATCACACCCCGGCTTATGGAGAATACATTTTTGCTACGCTAAAAGTAACTAAATGTCTGTATTTTAGCACAATCTATTAAGAGCCTTTCAATAAACCAGATTTACATATAAAAATTTTGGAACTTTCGTATGGATAGAACTATTTTTTTTATAAAATAAAATATGTGAATTTTTTTTCGAATTCAGAAAAACCTGAGTGTACCATCCCGATTTCGTTCGCTTTCGGTACGCATAGTTTTCGTAAATCAACTTACATAGAAAATAAAATACCAAGCAACATGTGCTTTCAATTCAATATCTTTTCGTGATTTTACCATTTAAAAATATAAATTTTGGCAAAATGGACTTAAAGATATAAAATCACAGGAATTTGAGTTTAATTTAAGAATCATTTAGAAAACAAATAACATCTTTGAAAACTAAATAACTTCACGGCCCGGGCAATGCCGGGCAGGTCAGCTAGTTATTAATATAATTTTTGGAATTTGCCTTCAGAAAGCTGAAAAAAATGTTGTTTCTAAATTCATGGTACAAATTTTAAGGGGTGATAGTATACATCTAAACAAACAGTATTAATAGGCAACTAAGGGTCCCAACGTCTTCAGAAGGTGATTGCGCCATTAAAGCTTAGGGTCCAAAATTTCAAATGATCATAAAAAACGAAAAAATAGGTCAATTCGTTTGCTGTTTTCCCTAAAACTATCGTTTATGGCAGTATTTTCTTAAAAATAAATTATAAAGGTAAATTTCAAAAAATGTCGATAGACGGAGCTTTAGACTTTGAAGTAACGAACAACTGTTTTTTACCGTTATTTTTTGCATCTCTTTAAATATTTTCGGAAGCTTAGACTTAAACTTAAAATTTGAGTTCAAAATCTGAATAGTTGGGAGTGGTTAAGTAGCTCAAACTGAACTGTGTTCAAGGGGGGAGAGAACGTTCAAATTTCAAATGATTATAAAAAGCGGGGAAATTGGTCGACTCGTTTGCGGTTTTTGCTATAACTAATTCTTTATGTCAGTATCTCCTTAAAAATGAATTTTAAAGATAAATTTCAAAAAATTCAGTTAGAGGGCGCTTTAGAAATTGTAGTAACGAACAACTATTTTTACTGTTATTTTTTGCATATCATTAATTTTTTATAGAAGCTTTGACATAAACTTAGATTTTGAGCTCAGAATCTGAATCGTTGGGAGTGGTTAAATAGCGCAAACTGAACTGTGTTCAAAAGTTCAAAATTTATATGATAAAAAAAAAAAAAAAAAAAACAAAAACAAAAAAAAAACAAAAACAAAAAAAAAACGTAAAAATCGGTCAATTAATTTGCGGTTTTCACTAAAACTATTGTTTATGTTATTATAGTTTTTGAAATAAATTTGCACTTCTTAACCTCTCCCAACGATTCAGAATTTGAGCACAAAATTTAAGTCTAAACTATTGCAAGCATTTAATTAGATATACTAAACATTTTTTTAAAAATGTTGTTTGTAGCTCTAAAGTGTAAGGCGCCCTCTAACGGAATTTTTTTGGAATTTATCTTTAAAATTTATTTTCAAGGCAATAAAGACATAAAGTTTTTTTTAGCGAAAACTGCAAACAAAACGACCAATGTTTTCGTTTTTTATAATCATTTGAAATTTGTACTTTTCCTTTCCCCTTGACCACAGTTCAGTTTGCGCTACTTAACCACTCCCAACTATTCAGATTTTGAGCTCAAATTTAAGTTTAAGTTTAAGCTTCCGAAAACAGTTAATGAGATGCAAAAATAATGGTAAAAATGGTTGTTCATAATTCCAAAGTCTAAAGCGCCCTCTATCGGTATTAAAAAAAACATCTTTATAATTTATTTTCAAGAAAAATACTGACACAAAAGATAGTTGTAATGAAAACCGCAAACTATTCGTCCAATTTTTTCGTTTTTAATAATCATTTGAAATTTGAACCTGCCCTATTCCCTTGAACACAGTTCAGTTTGCGCTACTTAACCACTCACAACTTTTCAGATTTTGAGCTCAAAATTTAAGTTTCAGCCTAAGCTTTCGAAAACATTCCAGGTGATGTAAAAAATAGCGGTAAAAAATAGTTGTTCGTTACTCCAAAGTCTAAAGCACCCTCTATCGACATTTTTAAAAATTTATCTTTATAATTTTTTTTAAGAAAATACTGACATAAAGAATAGTTTTAGTGAAAACCGCAAACGAATTGACGAATTTTTCGGATTTTTATAATCATTTGAAATTTTGGGACCTAAATTTTAATGGCACCTA
Organism: Maratus speculifer; assembly: GCA_964019185.1. NCBI lineage: Eukaryota > Metazoa > Arthropoda > Arachnida > Araneae > Salticidae > Maratus > Maratus speculifer. Next base: position 137,873,034 of record OZ025300.1, read on the forward strand.
TCTCCTTTGGAAGATGTTTAGGACCCCTAATTTCCTAGTTAATATTGTTTGTCTAGATGTGTACTATCGCCCCTTAAAGTTTGTACCATGTATTTAGAAACACCCTGTATATACACAAGAATAAGATAAAGAGTTTATATCCAAATTTCTGCATGTTGTTTATTAGCACTTGCAAATCATTTAAAATTTATTTAACCCCTTGCTATCGAGAGGTGAGTCTCAGATGCCACTAGTATATAATAAATAAACTTATACAAGGAACACAGTGAAAAAAAACACATTTTATTAAATATTTTTTTCTGTTCAAAAAAGTTTTTTTATTATTAAAATATATATTAGTACTGTTTTACGAAAATTATCGGTAAATTGGCAAGTATATAAGGGTGTTCTTAAATCAAAAAGGGCAACTTTGTGACACATGCGTTAATTTATTTTTGTTCGGAAATGCATGAAACTAGCAGGTGTTGTTACTCAGAAACTGTCTGATTGCACTCAATCTTCTTTTTTTTAAAAAAACATAATAGATTTTTCATAACAAGACTTCAAAGTTGACACTTTTGAGCATATTTCCCAAGAAAGCAAAAAAACCGGTCGAAAAGGAGGAGAGAAACGGGTGATTACGTCATCGAAATAGTTCATAACTCGATAAGTAATTTAATTATCATAAAATGGAAAAATAAGTTCAATTCGAAATCGCTCCCATATTCAGGCATTAAAATTTTATATCTTTCTGTTAGAAAATGAATTTGTAAATGTGTCAAAACGTTTTTCGCTTGTTGAGCGGATCAGTTAAGAACACCCATAAAGGATTAAACATGAAAGGATGTTTTTCATGGTTATTTATAATGATTCTTTCATTAATTTTTAATATAAATTTAGTAAAATAATTGTTTAAATAATATTATAGATTTTAACAATCGAACAGTATTAATTAAAAAGACAGTGCACGTGGGATTAAAAAAATATATTGCCATCATGCTAAAATTTTCTTATATTCTTCATCAATTTTCGGAAAACTAAAGCAACTTTTTCTTACGCATGTTTCTTACGACAGGCATTAACAAAAGTTTTCCCAACTTATCCTATAAAACTTTATTTAGTAGAGCATAAAATTTCTGTTCAGGAGCATTATAAGATGATAAAATCTAATTGGCTAACACATATTGATAAAAAATAGGTTTTAATTTTTTACATGTAAGTTATTATCTGAAAATTACTTTTAAAAAAGAAAGTGTAAAATAATATATATAGTTAAAAAGTTTTTTTCTGTGTTAATTAACTGGTTTGTTAGTTAACCATAATTACTTTGAAAATATGTTTCATCCTACGTTGCAGAACTTCTATTATAATGTGGAACTTAATAATCTGTCGTTTTACGTTCTCGTTTAAAAGCATTATTTTTTCGCATTATTTATTTTATTAAAAAAAATAATGAAATAAAAAAATAAAAAAACAAAAATAAGCTCGAGATTAACTTTTAAAAAACTTGCCTTTTTACTTTAAAAACTTGATAAGGCAGAATTGTTTACTGATAATGTTGTTACTATAGAAATTATAAAAATAAGCATTGAAGCTATATTGCAGTGCTTTAGAAATTCCATAGTTTAAAAATATAATTTTTTCGTTTAGCTATATACTATACATACATATAAATAATTCAAATTTTATTAAAATTTTGCTTTTTATTTTTGTAAAGGCTGATTTCAATACGTTTTAATATACAGTCGAGTCTCTCTACAACGAAACTCCATTCATCGAATTTCTCTATATAATGAATTTTTAGTAGGAACAGTCTCCTTTTCGCATGATAACATTAAAATCAGTCTCTATATAGCGAAATATCTATCTCCATATAACGAATTTTTTCATAAATCGGTCATAAAAAAAGTTTTAAAAAGCTTCGAAATTATATGGAATCAATTTTCCATTACTTATTTTTGATTTATCGTCAGTGCTGAGTTCTTATTATTATTATTACTTCTCTCCTTGTTCTTTAAATCCAACGAATTCATCCCACCTCCCACACACCTTTCCACATTTTTCTCAAAACAGTGTCAATTGGATTGATACACATGTAAGAGAGGAATCAATGAGAGTCACATAAGAGAGGCTTCCAAATGGAGGAAAAGATTAACAACAATTTTTCATTCCTTGGTAAAATTTGAGTATTTTTTGAGAGCGTACCCCAGTAGCCAAAGAATATTGGGCCAATATTGTCTACATCTTGGAGCAATATTGGCTCATTGGCGTAATATTGGCATGAAATATTGCTCCAATATTGGGGTGTTTACATTTTGCCCTTATTTAACCAATATTTGCAGCCGATATTATGCCAATATTGGGGTTTTATTGAAAATATTGCCATTAAAACGCCAATATTGATTAAATATTGGAATTTCATAGGAAATATTTCCATTGTAACGCAAACATTTGTACAATATTGACTTTTATTGGCAATATTTCCAATGAAACGCCAATATTGGCATAATATTGGATGCAAATATTGGCTAAATAAAGACAAAATGTAAACATCCCAATATTGGAGCAATATTGACGTTTTATTGGCAATATTTCCGATAAATGAAATATTGGCACAACGTTGGACCAATATTGGTTTGCTACTAGGGTAACAATTTTAAAATAAATAAAACAAAAAATTACAGATTTCTTCGTCTGAAATTAATGCAAGTCTTCCTTATTTGATTTCTATTAAGTTTTCAAATAAATGTCTGTTCTCTTTTTGAAACAGCTCAAATAATTAAGAAATAAAATGTTAGGTTAATATTTACTTTTAAACACTTCAAATTCTTAAGTCAACAGATCAAATATAATATTTGTTCAAATTTCACACATTAAATACGATTTCTAACATCATTTTCTATACATCGAATTTCTCTACATAACGAATTTTTTACTGGAATGGTGGATTTCGTTATATAGAGACTCGACTGTAATTATGTTGATACTGATGTAAAAATCTTGATTTCAAAACATTTTAATATGATTATGTTGGTACGGATCCAAAAATTTTTTTAATTTGATATGTAAATCATGTTTTAAAATTTGAATACTAATAAATATAGAAAGAAATGAAAAATGTTTTTGGATTTATTTGTCTGCGTATGTTAATCTATGTATACACGCTAAGTACTGAAATCGAACTCACGCTGAAATCGGCAGATTTGATTTTATTAAAAGAACTCAGTTAAAATACACTTAACCCCTTAACTGGTTTGCCCGAACGGCGTTCGGGAAAGACGAATTTGCGTATGGCATTTTTTTTTAGAGCTTTTTGACAACACTATTATTTTTAAGAAAATTTTCATACTATTGAAATGTGGAAATGTTTAGACTAAAAGCTTGTGTTTAGCCAATATGTTAATAATAAGCCTTCAGCAAAAACTTATGAACGAATATTGTTTACTCTCAGTTCGATGACATTATGATAACTTCCACGCATCTCAAGAGGAAATAGTATTAAGAAATACTTTCCACGGGGGCCTGAATTCGTATATAAATAGTTAATCAATTGGAGGTAAGAAAATTTTGGACTTACTCTTTCAGGCATTCTTCTTTTTTTCGACGTATCCTTTTTAAGTATATCGCTTCATTTTTGACGACACTATTCGGCACTATTGCTTTGCATAAATCCCAAATTCTTTAATTGTAAGCATTACTAGAATTAAATCCATGTTAGAAATAAATTGAGAAAAGAATGATATTTTATAAGTGTAAACAGGGAGCGAGATCGCCCTCCATCTTTATTGAAGTCATTATCACAACATAATGATCAGATTTTACACATTTACTTTTTCTATAAAAAATAACATAAAAAAGCTTTTAAATTTTATCAGTCAATTTGTAGTTTTAATTACTGTATGACAGTTATTATTGTTTTTAGTAATATGCGCGGCATATTTCGCAATACGATCTCCTAATAAATACACTAATGTATTTGGTTTTTGACACATTTTGCTTAATCTTTCTGCATCGCGCAACAGAAGTTTGAATTAAAGTGACTTATAATCCCTTATATCTGTCATTGTCCACATTTTTCTTGAGTTTATTTCAAAGTTAATGATTCAAGTTATCTGAAAAAGAAATATCTCTTCATTTAGGCTGTGAAAATAATGATTTTGCAATGGAAGAAATTGATATTTTTATTTATTGTTTATTCAAATCCATCAAATAAGAGTTTATCTGGGCATACCAAAAAGTCCCACTACCTACCAACGTCTTTCCTTGCCCGATGTCGTGCTGAAACCTGTTTTCCGGTAGCGAGTGGTAAATTCTGTAAAACCTTAGCCAGGCGATTCCCTTGCTCACATTTGGGATTTTATTGGCAGGGTCGGCTTTAGATTCAGAACTTTTCGCAAGAAAATTTATTACCACGCCTTTATTAGCTTCACCTGTATGTTTGTGAGTTTGTGAGTTTGTGAGCTTGTGAGTTTGTGAGTTTGTAACTCTCCTTATTTTATGTATTTTCACCGATTACTCCGAAACCATGCAACCGATTAATTTTGTTTTGGTGTTAAATGAAAGACGATGCTCTCGAATTGCTATCACTTCAATTTCATCGAAACTGGTTCAGTACTTTTTTAGTAATTAGGCAAAAACTAATAAAATTAGTGATTTTTCGCTAATTAAAAGTGTTGAATACGTTCACGGAATGTAGTGTAGAGAGCATGGCCGAGCGGTCTAAGGCGCCTGATTGAAGCTCGGTTTATCGAAAGAGATTGTGAGTTCGAACCCCTCTCCTGACATTATTTACATCTCTGTAAAATTTAAAAAAAATTCCGTATTACAATTTTTATTTTTAACCGGCTTCAGAAAAGGAAGAGGAAGTTATCAATTCGACGCATATGTATTTTTTTAATCCAAATTAATTACTTATACAATGAAATTAAGTTGGCCCGCAACCAAGAAGTCCATCAACCCGTTAATATTGTTCTATTTTCAATGTGCAATTCAAAATGTTCCTTAACTACTGAACTGATCAATATTTTTTAATAAATTTTCAAATAATGTCTATTTTGTTCATGTCTTTTATAGAATTTTTAATCTTGTATCACTGGTTTCTCAAAACAGAAAATTTTGCTTAATTGAATCAAAATAACACTCGGATTAAATAATGGAAAATTTACAATAAAAATTTATTGATGAGAATAATTAATCATAGTTGGAATGTAGATGTCCATATGTGGTACGAGCAAATCATGATTGGAAAAAACACGTTGCCCGTATGTCGTACAGGGAAATCAAGGAAAGGATTAAAAAACCGAATGAATTCATACAAGAGTTGCTTGCGCCGCATATTCACAGTATCCGCAAAGAAACTCTTCGGGAGGGTTGAATTCTGATAGGGATTGGCCGACGCGTTTTCACGTAACTTGGCGATAATTATACTTGGCGTAGCGATAGACGCTTCCGTCGAGTTTGATTTCCTTCGGAGCCGAGTACAAAGTAAACCGAGTACAAAGTAATCCCCAATTAAAAATTTGTGTTTAAAAACTTTTAAAGAGTACAGCTTTCAGTAAGACACGTTCCATCCAATGCAATGCTGCAAGAGAAAAGTTACTTTATACTCGGTTCGGAAGGAAATCAAACTCCTCGACGGAAGCATGTATCGCTCGCCAAGAATAATTATCGCCAAGTTACGTGAAAACGCGTCGGCCAATCCCTATCAGAATTCAACCCTCTCGAAGAGTTTCATTGCGGATACTGTGAATATGCGTTTGTTTGCGCCTGAGCGGAATTCTTCCACAGTTAAGGGTTGAAAAGATAAGATTATAAGAATTAAACATTTTTAAGCAATAATTTAAACTGGTCAGAGGGCGAGTGCATCGTATTTGCTAAATTTTATTTTGAAAATTGTATTTAAATAAAACGCATATAATTATCAAATTTTTAAAAAAGTTATATTTATTCCGGTTTCTCTATTAAAGGAATTTGAAAGAAAGGAAAAAATGATAGAAATAATAACATACAAAACTTGATAATTTTGGACTTTATTATTTTGATATTATTAGTAATGAAGCTTCGTAAAATTAATAAAACATTTTGTGTATGGATTTTATTTGCTCCAAAAAATTAATAAAAGGTCATAGCAACGCATTTTATTTATAGAATACCATATCACGTAATAATAAATCAGAAACTGATTAATTAACTCAGGAAATCATTCATTTTCTGTCATACCTTATTTAACAGATATTTGCATCGGCATCGGCATCGAGGCGAGGCAAAATAATTCATTTCCCAGACAAATCGGATCATTTATTTCTCAGGATATATTTTGTTTGCTTGTGTTGCATTAGAAATGATGCATTCGATTAATTATTATGTGCCAGATATTTAATGCATGCATGCATTGCCGTCTATCTAAGTAAATTTCTTGATATTTCAAACTTTAGTTTGAGTTTTCAAGCTGAATCCTACTCCAATGCAAAAAATACTATTATATATAATATAAATTTATATACATTTGGTAATAATAATAATTATTATTTTTAATTTAATTCTTTTTGCGCTGTTCGTGATTCTTTTATTTTAAACATATATTTCACTCTAATTTTAAAATAAAAGTTCATTTCATGAAAGAGTCATGCATAACAAAGTGTAAAAATCGTGATTTCAGTTAAATCTCGTTTTAATATGATATTTTCTAAACATCTCCAACAATTCTTACTTAGCGTATTGTCATACGAATACGAATTGAACGCTATGCAAAACAAAAGATTCGTTATGTTTTAGACAATGAAATATTCGTTAAACATTAATTAATCTATATGAATAGTTAGTGTTAATAAATTTTATAATCAATTCTTATAATTATTTTTTTAAACTGTTAAATAATCAATTAAAATAATCAATTTTTTAAACTGTTATGTTAATGCAGGTTTCTCCATTAAAGAATTTTTTTTAAAATTAAAATAAAAAAAAAATAATAACGTACAAAACTTGATAATTTTGAACTTTATTTTTCTGACACTATTAGTAATGAATCTTCATAAGAGTAATAAAAAATTATGTGTATGCGTTTTATTGCTCCATAAATTTAATAAAATATCATATTAATGCAATTTATTTACAGAAGACCATCTTACGGAATAATAAATCAGAAGCTAATTAATTAACTCAGGAAATCATTCATTTTCTGTCATACGTCATTTAACAGATATTTGCATCAGCATCGAGGCGAGGCAACATAATTCATTTCCCTGATAAATCGACTCATTTATTTCTGAGGATATATTTTGTTTGCTTTTGTTGCATTAAAAATGATGCATTCGATTAATTATTCTTTATCAGATATTTAATAAAATACATGCGTTAGATTATATTACTATATGTGTGTGTAAATTGCTTAATATTGTAAACTATAGTTTGAGTTTTCAAGTTTAATCCTACTCCAATGCAAAATAATAGGAATGTAATATGAATTTATATACAATTAGTAATAACAATAATTATTATTATTTATTTAATTCTCTTTTTGTTGTTTGCGATTCTTTTATTTTAAACATATATTTCACTATAAATTTAAAATAAAACTTAGTTTCCTGAAAGAATCATGCGTAACAAAGCGCAAAATGTGCGACAAAATTGTAATTTCAGTTAAACCACGTTGCACTATAATATTTTCTCCAACACGTTGAACTATAACATCTCCAACAATTCTTATTTAGCCTATTGCCATATGAATATGAATTGAATAGTACGCAATAAAAGAACATTTGTTATGTGAGGCAATGATATATTCGCTGAACATAAATTATTTTGGATAACAAGGTCTAATGTTGTTCAGGTAAATGTAATTTTTCCTAAAAATTGGAAAAAATGGACAGGAAAGGGTTAAATTAAACGTATGTAATTATCAATTTTTAAAACTGTTGTATTAATACAGATTTCTACATGAATTTTTTTAATTTTTTCTAAAAATAAAAAATAATAGTGACGTACAAAACTGAATAATTTTGGACTTTATTATTCTATTACCATTAGTAATGAAGCTTCATAAAATTAATGAAACATTATGTGTATGCATTTAATTTGCTCCATAAAGTGATGAAAGTGATGAAAAAATGAAAGATTACATTAATGAGTTTTATTTATAGAACACCATCTTACGGAATAATAAATCAGAAACTAATTAATTAACTCAGGAAATCATTCATTTTCTGTCATACACTATTTAACAGACATTTGCATCGGCATCGAGGCGAAGCAAAATAATTCATTTTCCTGATAAATCGGTTCATTTATTTATGAGAATATATTTTGTTTGCTTTTTGCTGCATTAAAAATGATGTATTAGATTAATTATTCTGCGTGAGATATTGAATACATGCATTAGATTATATTTCCGTAAATGTGCGTAAATTGCTTAATATTCTGAACTACAGTTTGATTTTTCAATCTAAATCCGACTCCAGTGCAAAAAATACGATTATAAACAATTACTAACAATTATATCTATATAATTAGTAATAATAATGATTATTATTCTGTAGTGAATTCTCTTTGCGCCCTTTGAAATTATTTTATTTTAAACAAGTACTTAACTCTCAATTTAAAATAAAATTTACTTTCCTGAAAGAATCATGCGCAACAAAGCGCCAAAGGTGCTACAAAGTTGTAATTTAAGTTAAATCTCGTTGTAATATAATATTTTATAAACATCTCCAAGAATTTTTACTTAAACTTTTCTCATATGAATATGAAATGAATAGTATGTAAAACAACAATATGCGCTATGTTTAAGACAATAAAATATTCGTTAAAGATTAATTAATCTATTTCGATAGCTAGTGTTAATGTTATTCACATAAAACATTTTTTTCTAAAAATTGAAGAAAAATTGGACAAGAAAGGGTTAAATAAAAGTATGTCATCATAAATTTTTAAAACTGTTATATTAATACAGATTTCTCCATAATTTTTTTTTTATAATTAATGAAAATAATAAATAATAACAACGTACAAAACTGAATAATCTTGGACTTAATTGTTCTAATACTATAAGTAATAAAGCTACATAAAATTAATGAAACATTATGTGTATGCATTTTATTTGCTCCATAAAATTAATAAAAGATTATATTAACGCATTTTATTTATAGAACATCATCTTACGGAATCATAAATCAGAAACTAATTAATTAACTCAGGAAATCATTCATTTTCTGTCATACATTATTTAACAGATATTTGCATCGGCATCGATTCGAGGCAAAATAATTCATTTCGCTGATAAATCGGCTCATTTATTTCTCAGGATATATTTTGTTTGCTTTTATTGCAATAAAAATGATGTATTCAATTAATTATTTTGTCTCAGATATTTAATACATGCATTAGATTATATTGCTGTCTATGTGCGTAAATTGCTCAATATTCTAAACTACATTTTGAATTCTGTGTAAAACAAGAAAGAAAAAAATCTTGCGTCAAGCATAGATTATGGAGCACTTTCCAGCACATTCAGAATAATGTAATTAAAAAAAAAAGAAAAAAAAATGCATTTGTTTAAAACATGTTTAAAAAATTAAAATATTACGTCACATTTCACCATATGGAAATGTAAACGCATTTCAAAACCGAATTTCAACCGTTCCAATCAACAATAGGAAAATTATCCGAAATTTTTAGAAGCCCTGTATATGAAATAAAGATTTTATCTATTAACTATGCAGTCTCTAAAATTTAGTTCATTAGGAGTTGTATGTAATTCAGTTGAAAATTCCCCTTCAGCAATTTCCTTTAATAAAAAGGGAACGTATACGCACTTTTGGGATTTTAAACCAATTTTGTCTATTATGTCGTCAATATTGACTTTGAACCGTGTAAGGTAAAAATATACGAGTAAGAAAAATGTATATTTGATTAGGTATGAAGTTTTATTTATTTATATATTTTCTAGATGTATTTTGATTGATTAAAGATTGTTTTAAAGAAATCGACCAGCGCTAGTGGTCGAAGACTTCTAGTAATAGATGAGAAAATAAAAATAATAAATCTTATCTTTAGGGTATGATATATTCCTATTAAATATCTTATAAAAATGTCTGTTGAAGATTATTGATAAAAAATACTGGTAAGAACAATAAAACTTGTCCTATATGCTCCGATCCCTGAATATATTTCCTTATTCAATTCTTTCCCTGATTTTCACGTACATAATACGAGCAAAGTGTTTTTGCCAGTCATGATTTGCCCGTACCGTGTATGGTCATCCATATTTCAATTATGCTTTATTATTTTCACCAGTAAATTTTTATTGTAAATTTTGTAATTTTTTAATTCGAGCGTTTTACTGCTTCAACTAGGCGAAAATTTCTGTTTTCAAAAAACAAGCTGACAACTTCTAAGCCTATTTAAAGTAAAATGAATATATCAGAAACGAAAATTCTAGTAAATAATTAACGATATGTATTATAGTGCAGAAAACTGAATATATTTAGCATGCATTTTACTAATTTTTTTTTCGATTCCAAACATTTTTATATGATTTAAACAGGCGTAGTAATTGGCAGCTCTATTCTTGCAAAAATATTCGTTAACTGATCTGTAGTGAAATCGAAGAAATCGTTAACCGATCATTCACTTTATTAAATATTACATATTTTTTTTGTAAAACTTAAATTTGCCAGTATAATTTTTAAAAAACAATAATGATAATAATAAATAAATTTCAATCGTTTTAAATGTCTGTATTTCTAGTGATAGATAAGAAAATTTTCGTTAGCTATAGTCGAAAACAATTTCCATTTTCCCAATCTAATATTTTTTTTCTTTGGTGACTGGGCGTTCGGATTAACGAGGTTTTACGATCAATATTTTCTAAGATTTTTTATTTAAGTATGTAATGGGTTTTTATAAAACAAATTCTATAATATGGAATGTGTGGATTCCTAATTATAAAAAAATAATTACTTTCCATCCATATGTAGCATAGGATAATATTTGTTCTGAAAGTTATGTAACAAATTTCGATTTTTTAAAACTTTTATAAAAGATAACAAAAAAAAAATATTTGTATAAAATATGTATAAAGAATAAAATCGATCGGATAATTAGTTTTCGAGAGATTAATAATTTTATTTTCCACAATCTTTGATTTTTCATGACCCTGTATTTCATTAAATTTTAAATTCAAATATATATTTTAATTGGAGATGTGACATTATATACGAGTCACTAAATTGTTAGTTAATATATTTATCTTTTTAGGAATTATAAGGATGTTTCTTTTACAATTTGATTATTACGTTGACCAAAAATCTATCTCCAAACTATAAGATTAATTGCCAAGAATGGATTATCGCAAATGGCACATGTTCTTGACATTAAATTGAAATTATTTATACATCAAAAGTTATTTTAATTTGACGTTTAATTTGTATTTTTATTTATCTTGTAACAATTTATTTGTTCTTTCGATATTTTAAATAACAATTATGCCAATTTATATCATTTATGAGTAGCTTGGCGATTTATATATTTTGTCGAAATGGGTCATTTGGATAATCAAGTAGTGCCCGCAATTCCGTAATGGAGCCTTATTATTCATTAAAATATTAAAATACACATTATTTTGGAATTGCAATGAATTTTATTAATAGTATACACATGTTTTTTCCCTTATTTTATAATATGCATATCCATGACGGGTAAGTATTATAGTGGCCCCCAAAGAATAGTTTTTCCTTTACATCAGTTACTTTTTTTTCTGAATCTGATGGATAGAATTTTTCCTATGCCAGCTATGAATTCGAATTAATGGGAGTCAACAATACATATTTTTCAAAACATTCACTGATCTTTCATATTGAGACTGTTTTATAGTGTACAGTTTTTCCTAAAGTGAAATTAACTGAATAATTCAGAATGCGGTTGATGAATTTAAGTTATTCTATCAATCTGATAAATTTCTTTTTAAAAAACAACTTGAAACCGTAAAAATTTGATTACTAATAGCAAATGCGATTTTAATAAATTTTCAGAAAGCTACCAGCTAGAAGTTTGTGGTCTAGTTCGAGAACCGTAGCTGTTATATCCAGATGGCTATGTTTGTTTCTAATTCAGAAATACGGCTCTTAGGAAAGAACCGTTGTTGCCAGATTGGGTATTTTGTCCCCATTTTGGAGAATTTTGAACCTACATGGAATTTGTGGGGGACAAGTAATTGTTGGGAACATTTTGGGGGAAAAATTTTGGAAATTGTTTTCACAAGTTTAATTTTTGCTTTCAGACATTTACCAATACTGAGCCTGTCTCGAATTCGATTTTAATTTGAAAAGGAAAATAAAATACAGAAATAATTGATATAAATGATAATTCTCGTAGTCGAATCAGTAATACGCACTACTGATTTATCACGATCTGCCCTGGATTATCCCCCACCTGAATTTTCAGGTAAGTAAGTGAAACAGATTTTGCTGTCATCGCGGTCAGACACACAAGCACAAAAATACATTTCATTTAATAGTATAAATTTACACAACAACAATAAAAACTATTTCATAACTTTTTTTGTTTTTTAATGTTGGTTAATTTGTGTTTTATGGAAAGCCAGTACAGATACTTGAAATTGCAAGATCTGCAATTGCATGCTACAATCACATTGCTACGTTTATAATGGACAGTTGCTCGATGAATGCAACAGCCCTCTTAGTTCTTTTTCTAAGAAACTTGAACGAAAACTCTGAGTTCTTGAACTATTAGACATTCACATTACTAAATCTTTAGAACGCGTCCGAAACGTTCATTTGCTGTGCTTTTTAAAAGATGTTAAAAACAGCTATATTTATTGTATTATAGACTAAATCTCAGTCATTAAAACAACACCGATGCTTTACATTAGATAGGTGCTTCAGAAGCGGTGACGAAAATTGAAAATAATATTTTATTGCTTAATTCAGATAAAAGCAGATAATGCATGCATCATCTCAGATTCATTCAAACCCCCAGCGTATTAGAGATGGTTTAAACATTGAAAAATATTTTGAATTAAAAGTGTAGATTTATCTAATGTAATGATAGGCCAGCATCATCGACTGGTAACAATTTAAATAACAAGTGTAAACGAGATTGCCGTTGTAAAATATATCACTTATTCTCGTCAATTAGCTGTGAATACATATGCGAAATTCTGTTGAGTTTAAACTTTTATGATTTTTATTATTTATTTTATTTATTTATTTATTTATTTATTTATTTATTTTGTAAATGGGGAATTTTTTCAAAAAATGCATGATTTGAGGGAAATTGTAGTTTAAATTTGTTAAAAAAATTTTATAATAGAAAACTGAAAATTAAAAACTTGCCTTTTTGAGTAGAAATTAGCTTAGGGACTTTTTCTGAAAAAAAAATGCCCTGATTAGGGGGAAAATTCAGAAATTTTGGGGAAATTGGCTTTTGACAATCTGGCAACACTGTAAAGAGCAGCAAAATTAAATAATCCTGTAAGCGTCCTAACCGGATTATTCCGTCACGCAACTTTTTGAATCAAAGGCTGTATTAACATTCATTGTGTTAACTGTGTGTAACATTGTGTTAATACATTATTCTGTATTAACACAAAATTGATATTAAAACTTTTTTATTGAATAATTTTATATATATATATATATATATATACATGTATATATATATGTTGTTAAAAAATATGAAAAAATTATATAATGAAGAATCTTATGACAATAATTTTCATAGTTACTATTTTAAGAATTCTGAAACGTGAATGAAAATTTCTTTAAGACGCAATTTTTTTTCAACACTTCCGGAAATTATTAACATAACTTCGTTATCCAGGGAAATAAGGTGCTACTGCCCATAGCCAAATATGTATTTCAGTACTTTTGAAGAACCTTGTATTTGATCTGTCGTTTGATATATATACTATATAATGGGGGGAATTTAGTTTATCAAGAAATGCCTAACTGGTTGAAAATTTTCTTTCAGCTATTTATACTAATAGTTGGAATCATACTTGAATATTTTTTTCAGCCCTGTAATTCATCTAGTACCTTTATTAATCAAATTTTTTTTGCTAAAACTTAATTAAAACAAAAATACTCTTTAAACTACTTAAATTACATTTCTAGAAAATATCATCCATAAGCGAACCCGTATCCAGTTCTTTCCGTGACCTTGTATATAATTTTATCTATATTATATAAAAATTTCTTAGTAAACTGGCAAAGAAGTTCTCCATACTGGTCATATTCAGATATTTTTGAAAAAACAAATTATTAAACTACTTTTGTATATAAAAAAGAATCAGACAAATTTAGAGGTGGAATCACAGTAAATAGTCTGTAAAAAAATAAAATATTTTCGAATATTTGGCGCGAAAAGACGAAAACGTCACTCGATTTCGCGAGAAGCACACTTCCTTGCCAAAAGCCAACGATTTTAATGCAACTGAAAATTCTTTATCAATGAATTTTAAACGTTTAGTACGTATATTTTATTTTTGTATTATATACTTATGCTGCATGTTGCTGTAGTTATATAACTCTATCATATAAAAAATGATTTCATACATAAAAAATGTTTTCATATACTAAAATAAAGACCAGATGAAGAATGCTACGGTAATACATTTCAATATGGGAGAAGTTTTTGTTTCCATAGCAACAAACTTGAATCAACAATGCTCATTTGGATTTAATTTTGCGATTGAAACAATTTTTAATTTTATTTTTTTTTTTAGTTCAGATTATTTCCTAGATAACTTTTTAAATTCAAGTTTAAAATGAAACATTTTTACCTAAAATATTTGACGTAAAGAAGTATTTTTTTGAAATTTTATTTTGTCGCCAACTACTGATAAACCGCCAAAAAAGCGAAATGTTCATTATTTTTTACGAATGTTTTAAAGGGATTCTGCCGAATTTTTTTTCATAAACCTATATATCCACACGAGAAGTATACTCTGTAATGTTTTCAGAATTTTCTGAGTCTGCTCGTAATGAGACTTTCTTTGTGAGTGCAGTTCAACGTAAAAATGCATAACTTATTTAAAAACCAAATGTAAGTAAATTACGCTCATATTCAGTAACCTTGCTTAGTATTTTGAGTAACCCTGTATATCTAAATTGCATAACTAATAGCATTTATACACACCATATAATGTGCATCTCATTTAGTGAAACTTAAAAGCGCATATCATAAATAAAATGCATTTCATCTATCCAAAATCCATCATCCGTAGTATACATAATACATAGTACTTCGGATCAAATATACTATTTGAAATGTTTTGTGAGTCCCTGTAAATGCTAAGCACTTCGTATTATGCGAGAAATAACTCATAATAAGCCTTAGTGATGTATTCAATTTGATTATATATGAAATCGTTTACCATAATTAAAGTATGTCGCAAGCAATTTCCCCCTTTATTATTATGTAACGGAATTTTTTGTGTGACCCTGTAAATGAATAATAATTATTCTTCACACTGCATATTTTACTGAATGCACCTTTTAGTGCACTACGTAGATGCATATAAATTTGAATATGTTTGACAGGATGCAACATTTTAAAAATTCATTTGAAACAATTTTTCCACATAGGTCGTAATGTAATGGAAAAGTTTTGACTGTCCCTGTAAATAAACTAAACATGGTAGAAACTTCATTTTCAATAGGGTTCGTGCTAGGATAAACGTTAATAATTTTATAAAATTTCATGGCAATCCGAGTATATTTACGAGAGTTAGAGACCGGAAGGACGGCCATACGATTAGGCAATCAGATAAATCAAAAACATAAGCACATTTTAAATTTGTTAGAAAGTGTTAAAAAAAGACCAATCATATCAATGATTAAATGCCGCAGTCAATAATATCCCAAAAAAGCTAAGGGTAAACATCAAAGAAAATGCTGATACTTTTGGATTTAATATGGTTTTCAATTATTTGTACGTTTGATTTAATTAATTTATTAATACGTTGTTGACATTTACAGATTTTTCAAAAATAACAAATTTTATGTTCATCGAAAACTTTTTTCACACTCTATAGTGATGGGTATAGAAGCATCACTGTGGTTTGTTTATCAGTCTCATAATCAGATGCTTTCTGAATCCGTATAATGTTGCATAAATATTTAATAAACCTTTCTAAATTTTGTTTAAGTGATTTCAGCCTTTTCTTATATAAATTCTTTTTTTGTATTTAACCCTTCCGACTCCGGTGCCTCTTACACAAATTTTATTCGATTAGCACAGCTTTTTAGCTCACAGTCTATCATAGCCTGAGAGCTTATGTGCCTACCCGTTCTGTATGTACGTTCGTTCGTGCGTAACGCTATAACTCATGATAAAAATATCCCATCCACTTGAAATTTTGTATATAGGTATATCCTGATAAGGCGCTTTCCTGATTAGTTTTTGGAGTTCATTCGATATGTATAAGAGGGGAAACGGGGGGTTCATGCCCCTCCCCTTAATTGATATAAATGGGTTTTTCATGCAGAATTAACAGTTTTTGTTCAAAATTCAGCTATAGGATCATTCTGATGAAGCGATTCCGTGACTGTTATTAGGTGTTCATTGAATAAGTATAAATAGGGGGAACGGGGGTTCTAATGCCTCTCCCCTTAATTTATATAAATGGGTTTTTTAAGCAGAGTCAGGTTTGGTTCAAATCTCTGAATAGTTTTGGAAGTTTAATGGTTAAGTATAAAAGAGGAGGATAACTCCTCTTAAATTGCATAAATGCTAAATGGGTTTATATTAAGATAATTGAATTTAGGATATAGATTTTTTATATGATAAAGCATGTCCTTGATAGTTTAGGAGGTTCAATGATTAAGTATAAAAATGGGGAAAGGAGAGAGCTGTTACCCCTTAATTTGTTTTTCGAACGGCATTAACCCTTGAAAATATAAGGCTGTTATGTACAATTAGTATTCGTAGCCTGTGAGCTCAATGCCATCAGTTTAACTGGGAAATATTCTTCTTATTTAAAAGAACTTCCCTTGAAGTAAACAATTTCAAAAATTCACTGATTAAATAAGGGAAATTTTATTTTTCTTTATCACTGGTGCCAAAAACAAATTTTGGAAGGAAAGATGATGTTTCCGCAGCGGAGAAAACGGAGTACCAAAGGTTAAATATAGTATTGATTACAAATATGAATCATTTTACAATTGTAAAAGTTTAAATCAAAGATATTGATTAGCGGAGAGTATTATTATTTTTTTATGTACTTAAATAAAAAAAAAATATAAGACTAATTTCATAACAATAATTTATCTCAGAAATAGGGAGACATTATGCGCAATTATGCCCCTGAAAATGACAGCTTCTTTCTTTACGTGACATCACATATTAATTAACGTAGACATTATCTGAAAAATTAGAAAGGGGAAAATATGTGAAATGACATTAATGAAATGTAATTGAAATATCGGACGTCAGGTGTAATGAGGTTATCAGGAATTATAAAGAATTTAAAATGAAAAATTGAGAAATAAAAAAATGAAATGTCCCAATTAATAAATCAAAGGGATTTATGTCAATTAAGACTTGGCAAATAAGGATATAAAATTGTACACTCTTTCTTTCTTTAATTAAAAGAATAATGAAACTTAAGTGATTTAATTTTTTTTGTTTTATTTAAGTATTTCGAATTTATTTTAATGGATTTTTTTCTGGATATTTTGCTGAAAAGAATGTATTACCTTGTCTTCTACTAATATTTTATAGAATGAAATATCCTTTTTAAGACCGGGAGATTTTTGATAGGAATGATTTGTTTTGATGGTTTCTGGATAGAAGAATGTTGAATAGAATGAAATGTGCGAATAAGAATAAATTCATCAAGTTAAGAATTTCGAATTTAAAAACCCGAATGAAAGAATTTAAAATGAACCGAATAAGATGAATAGAATGTTTTTAAAAAAATGGTTTTAAAGTTAGTTACCCATCTCCCAAAAAAGGACAGTACAGCTAAAAGGGAAATTTTACTTGAGCTATTATAAAAAAAAAAAAAAAAAAAAAAAAAAAAAAAAAAAAAATATTTATTTCGTATATCATCACGAGTAAGAATCTTCGAATAAAAAATACTGTGAATGTAATAGTTTAGTCTATAAAAAGAATCGAATTATTTGTCCACAAACGTCCAACTAGAAGACATCAGTTCAAAATGAATTATAAATACCGAATAAACTTCGTTATAAGTCCGAGTAGAATAGAATCCGTTCTTCAAGCCGATAAGAAAAGAATAATCAACAGAATTATGCCTCGATCTGATGCCAAAATCATTTTCCTAAATAAAAATAGCGCAACGTCAGACGAGAGAAATAAAAACCACTCTTATCTAGGCTTTTAGCGGTTGTCATGGAGATCAAAACTTGGCTTCTTTTTTCGTCCAGTTTCAACTAATTAATAAGATCATTTTTGATTTAAAAAATGTCCTGTGGCAGGTTACGCGAAAGTAAGACTCACTCAGTTCTATGTGTGCAGGCTCGTCATGAAATTGCACAAAATAGCAAATTTTTTTTTCTTTAAGATTATTTGCAAAATTGTGTATGCCATGTCTTAAAGGTATATAGAACATAAAGTGATTAAAATTTTTGTGTTTTTAACTACCGGCCTGAAAAATAGAGGAACAAGATAATCAGTAGATTAGACCTCATAGTTGCCAGGCAACATTATGTCTAGTGTAACACAGTGTAACATTGTAAACCGTATTGCTTGGGCACTAGGGAAACATACAAAAAAAAGTAGACGTGGCTGGAAGCCACAGTTAAGAATAAAATTAGCTAACATAAATTAAATTATATTATATAATTGAAATATTAAGAAAGAAGAAAAAAAAATACAAAGAAAGAAATAAGAAAAGCAGTTAAAAAAGAAAAATGTTCCATTAATTCCATAAAGGCAAAGGCGAATAAAGCTACCGTCGGGGTGCCCCAACATAAAAAACTCTTTACAGAGACCATACATTTAAGAAATAGCATAATTAATATTGCTAGAAAAAACTAGCTGTATAGCATTTTTTTCGACAAAAACAAACAAAGAAAGTTAAAAAATAGAGCTAAAACTTTTGATTTTAAATGATTAGGGACCTAAATGTTTATGGTGTAGGTTTTATAATAATATATTTTATACGTTGCTGGTGTATCTATATTTTTTCGATTTTCATACTGTTTTTGTAGATTTTTCTAAACTTCGATTTTGGGATTTTATATTATTGAATTATCAAGATGACGAATGATATTTACACCAGGGTGTGCAACCACCCTCGTAAAATATATGTTCTTTATAACAAAACATTTAGAAGATTAATTAGTCCAAAACCTTCATAAAGAATAAAACATGTGTAATACACTTTAAAAATAACATTTTCTGAGCAAATGGGAAAGCTTTCATGCATAAAACTATTCTCGAGTAATAAAAACATAAAACGTGAAATTTAATATTCTAGATAATTGTTTAAAATGATAGAAAAATAAAAAAAGTGACAACTCATCTGACGACTTAACTCTCTTCTACAGATTTTCTAATATATTTCAGGATCCAAGCAATGTACAGATTTAAAAGAAAGTGTCTTATTAAAAATTGACAATGCACGTACCTATCTCTATGATAAAATAAAAAACATGTCTAATCATAAGGCTGCCTTATAATGACACTTAAGCAATTTCAGAAATCCATATTCTTTTTTTAGCAAATTGAAATACCGTAAAGTACTGAATGTGAGCCTCACCCTCATATATTTTGGAAGCTTTTAAAATCTTGGGAAATTTGTAAATTCCAAATATATAATCTAATTCTCCTAATTTTACCTATCATTTCACAAAATTTCAATTATAAGCATCCCTTAAACTTATTAGAATTTCTCATCAGCAGCTAAAGGGGGGCTTATTTTATGAACTTTACGATGCTTCTAAATATGAATCTTTTGTAATTTTTACTTCGTCGAATATGGGAGAAACATGTTTTTTCAATGGAATTTTTTGAAAACTTATCTCAATTAACTGTTTTCTTATGCTTTCTAAAATAATTTTTAAGGATTATTTTTTTAAACTCTATCTCTATAGCTATCTCTTCTACAGATTTTCTAATATATTTCAGGATCCAAGCAATGTACAGATTTAAAAGAAAGTGTCTTATTAAAAATCCGTAATAATTATTTCCAAAGTTCTATTTAAATTTTACTAAAGCGGATTCATGAAATACGATGACTTTAATTAAAATACTTACATAAAAATATTTCATTGAAAACGTTTTCGTAAATATGTCACCTTTTAAAAATTGTTTCAAGTATGTTATAATAAATCCGTTTAATTCTTGGAAATTTTTCTGTAGAAAATCTCTCATATACTGCATGCAATAACATTTAAAATTTCAATTGATTAAAAAGCGCACAGCCTATATAGAAATTTTTTTCTCTCTGTACGCATTTGAAGTAATTAAAATTGGATACTATTGGGTCATTCGATAAGTCGTGTATGCTTGAAAAAATTAATTCGTACCGAAAAATTCTATCAATTATTACATAGGTTCCCAACCTTTTCTGGACCACCGCCCCCTTTACAAGAGAAAAAAATGCCAACGCCCCCTCCCTTCTTCCATAATAGTTAATTATACAAAATGTTGAAATATTGTTCCATATTATCTACATTTTATCTGTTTATCTATCTATTAAGAATCACAAAGTAGAAGTTAATTAAAACGACCATCAAACGTAGTAAAAAATTGTTTATCAAAAACAGAAAAAAATGAACACAAAACCAAAAAGAATTTTAAAAAAAATACCAAAATGGTTGACACTGGTGGAGTTTTAACAATTTGTTCATGTCGCATTCCAATTTCTTTAACACTAGTCACAAATTATCAGGTTCAAAGATGTCTGTTCCCTTTCTTATACAGTAAATTAGCTACTGCACGGAACCACTCTCAGCAAATCAGATGAAGGAAAAGTACTATATAATCTCGCTCACAATCCATGTTAGAGAAACGTATTGTTTTTTTAAGTTAGAACTCTTGGTATCAATTTCTGAATTTTACTTTTAGTTCTCGTTTGCTGCGAGTTCCACTATTTCCTCGTCTAAATATGATGATACTGATGTATCTGCATTTGCGAAGTAAATATTCCCGTTTTTACAAACTGCGAATAATGTGCAAAGTGGCTGGTATCCTCATTTACTTAGATTTCGTTTGAACAAAAAGAGTTTATCC
Source organism: Maratus speculifer (assembly GCA_964019185.1). Classification (NCBI taxonomy): domain Eukaryota; kingdom Metazoa; phylum Arthropoda; class Arachnida; order Araneae; family Salticidae; genus Maratus; species Maratus speculifer. The sequence continues at coordinate 137,894,232 of OZ025300.1, forward strand.
ACAGAAGCAGCTATGAGGTTTTTTGTTTTAATTAAATCAAACTCATCATCTTGCAATCATCTGATGCCTTATTAAAATATTTAGAATGTTTAAATTGATTTAATTAAAGATTCTAAACAGCTCTGTCAAATAATCGATGTCATATATTTAATGTAATCGGGTTTTAGCGTATTTTTACATCTCTGTTTTCAATTAAGTATAATACGAAATTCGATGTTTCTAAACTTCGATTTTGGGATTTTATATTATTGAATTATCAAGATGACGAATGATATTTACACCAGGGTGTGCAACCACCCTCGTAAAATATATGTTCTTTATAACAAAACATTTAGAAGATTAATTAGTCCAAAACCTTCATAAAGAATAAAACATGTGTAATACACTTTAAAAATAACATTTTCTGAGCAAATGGGAAAGCTTTCATGCATAAAACTATTCTCGAGTAATAAAAACATAAAACGTGAAATTTAATATTCTAGATAATTGTTTAAAATGATAGAAAAATAAAAAAAGTGACAACTCATCTGACGACTTAACTCTCTTCTACAGATTTTCTAATATATTTCAGGATCCAAGCAATGTACAGATTTAAAAGAAAGTGTCTTATTAAAAATTGACAATGCACGTACCTATCTCTATGATAAAATAAAAAACATGTCTAATCATAAGGCTGCCTTATAATGACACTTAAGCAATTTCAGAAATCCATATTCTTTTTTTAGTAAATTGAAATACCGTAAAGTACTGAATGTGAGCCTCACCCTCATATATTTTGGAAGCTTTTAAAATCTTGGGAAATTTGTAAATTCCAAATATATACCCTAATTCTCCTAATTTTACCTATCATTTCACAAAATTTCAATTATAAGCATCCCTTAAACTTATTAGAATTTCTCATCAGCAGCTAAAGGGGGGATTATTTTATGAACTTTACGATGCTTCTAAATATGAATCTTTTGTAATTTTTACTTCGTCGAATATGGGAGAAACATGTTTTTTCAATGAAATTTTTTGAAAACTTATCTCAATTAACTGTTTTCTTATGCTTTCTAAAATAATTTTTAAGGATTACTTTTTTAAACTCTATCTCTATAGCTATCTCTTCTACAGATTTTCTAATATATTTCAGGATCCAAGCAATGTACAGATTTAAAAGAAAGTGTCTTATTAAAAATCCATAATAATTATTTCCAAAGTTCTATTTAAATTTTACTAAAGTGGATTCATGAAATACGATGACTTTAATTAAAATACTTACATAAAAATATTTCATTGAAAACGTTTTCGTAAATATGTCACCTTTTAAAAATTGTTTCAAGTATGTTATAATAAATCCGTTTAATTCTTGGAAATTTTTCTGTAGAAAATCTCTCATATACTGCATGCAATAACATTTAAAATTTCAATTGATTAAAAAGCGCACAGCCTATATAGAAATTTTTTTCTCTTTGTACGCATTTGAAGTAATTAAAATTGGATACTATTGGGTCATTCGATAAGTCGTGTATGCTTGAAAAAATTAATTCGTACCGAAAAATTCTATCAATTATTACATAGGTTCCCAACCTTTTCTGGACCACCGCCCCCTTTAGAAGAGAAAAAAATGCCAACGCCCCCTCCCTTCTTCCATAATAGTTAATTATACAAAATGTTGAAATATTGTTCCATATTATCTACATTTTATCTGTTTATCTATCTATTAAGAATCACAAAGTAGAAGTTAATTAAAACGACCATCAAACGTAGTAAAAAATTGTTTATCAAAAACAGAAAAAAATGAACACAAAACCAAAAAGAATTTAAAAAAAAAATACCAAAATGGTTGACACTGGTGGAGTTTTAACAATTTGTTCATGTCGCATTCCAATTTCTTTAACACTAGTCACAAATTATCAGGTTCAAAGATGTCTGTTCCCTTTCTTATACAGTAAATTAGCTACTGCACGGAACCACTCTCAGCAAATCTGATGAAGGAAAAGTACTATATAATCTCGCTCACAATCCATGTTAGAGAAACGTATTGTTTTTTTAAGTTAGAACTCTTGGTATCAATTTCTGAATTTTACTTTTAGTTCTCGTTTGCTGCGAGTTCCACTATTTCCTCGTCTAAATATGATGATACTGATGTAACTGCATTTGCGAAGTAAATATTCCCGTTTTTACAAACTGCGAATAATGTGCAATAGGGTGGAGCGAAAAAAATTTTTTTTTGAAAATCAAAAACGGGTAGGTGCCAAAAGTTGCCTTTATACTAGTACATTAACTGCGTGAAATTTTACAGCTGAAAAAAAATTTCTTGAGTCTGCGCTTTTGCTCCAAAAATCGAAATTTTGAGTAAAATTTGTCATTTTTTGACATTTTTTCAAAAAAATTAAAAAATTCCTACAGAGCTGGTTAGTATTTAAAAGTGTTGCTTAGACCTTTATATTTATCTGCTTAACATATTTAAACTATAAAACAATATCTGTAGTCTGTATAATTGGAACAAATCTGACAACTTTTTGTGAAAAATCAGCGTTAACCTCTCTATTGGAGCATACGACGAAATGTTCTTTTGAATGCATTTCTTACCTAACTGCTTTCAAAACTTAACTCATAGAGGTGGTTGCATTATCCCACCCGTCTCAACCACCCAATCATCTAGGCCCAGTGTTTTATTTATGTATTGAATTGTTACTTTTTTCCCGAAGATGAGTATAAGTTTTCTATATTTCAAAGTAATTTATCTCTTCTTTGTATTCACTGACTTTGGATGATTTGGATTGCTGGTGTGACCTGCTGCACGTATATTTTTATACCATGTATAAAGAAGAGAAGTTGAGTAATGTATTGGGTATGTTCTTAATTGAACCTATTCAGCAGTCTATTATCTTCATTAAATTTTCATGCAATTAATACATTATGGTTGGAAATTCTGTTACCACAGCATTTTTTTAATCAATTAAATTTTATATATAATGATTTGCCAAAAAATTGATTGTATGAATTCAATTTCTAGTATGTCATCATTTACTGTACTTATTACATTGAATATATTTTGAGAAGCTGGCTGCTTAATATTATGACGATCGTCACAGGGGATTGCAAGCAAAATTTGCGTGTAAAACAACAATATTTCTAAAGAAGTTTTAGTATGCTTTATGTCGTTTCCTGTGTTGTTCCATAGTCTAGTAATTTCTAATAAGATTTTAGATCTATTATTTAGGTGTGTAATACATTTGGTATAAAACATCCCGCGGTATAAACTTGGATTATACATTTTGTGAGTGAACATATAGACGCTGATTGCCAATCTGTGCTTATATAAAGCGGAAAATTTTATTAACTTTATGAGCTGTCTTTTTTGTGAGATGTTTTCTAAACTCCTATTCCCCATTCTTTCTGAGAAATAGCTTTCCTTATGAATTAGCTTTGCAATCTCTGACAGAAATTTCTAGTCTGTTCTGAGTTTCTTTTTCTCAATTTGAGAAAATAATTTTTCAAAATTATTCTCTATTTTATAAAAAAAAAAAAAAAATAAAAAAATAAAAAAAAAATAAAAAAATTGTAATAGGAAGTGAATAGTACGTAGACAAAGATTTTCCTTACTGATCCAGTGAATCCATGTAGCTTAGAACGTTTTATATCGACTTCTCTAATAATTGGCGCAGAGGAAATTCACTGGAGTTAAAGTAGCGAATGATTCAATATTATACACAATTCTAAGCTTACCCCATGCAAAATGGTTCACAGTGACAAATAAAATTTTCCTAATTTTAAATGAGCACTTATAGTACTTAATCCGTACATTCCCTCATAAAGTACTATGCATTATATGTTTATGCCCAGGACATTTCACCATCAAATGTTGTCCACTCATAAAAAGAGGATCCAAAAGTTAATAGGAAATTACCTGGATACGAAAACACTTAGAAAACGGCATAAAACTAACGCAAAAAAAAAAGTTATTTACAACAGCGGTTGTAAACTATAAGTGAACAATGGAGAACACATGGAGAACACATGGAGAACAAATTTTGATTGCAATTCTCGCTGACGATCACCATCACATTAAACAGCTCTCTTCTCAACATATAAAAAATGCAAAAGTAGAATAAATGATGGCATACTTATAGTTGAAATATCTGAAATCATCTTTGAAGCAAATCATTACGTAAAAAAAATACAATTGATTGAAAAAATGTTGTGGTAACAGAACTTCCAATCACTATTCATCAACTGAATGTAAGTTTGATAAATATAATAGATGGCCCTTTAATAGATTCCCGTGCATTACTCTGCTTGTCATTTTTTTTTTATAAACTGTAAAAATATATTTGAAGACAGTTACAGCAGCATGTGGATGCAAAGAACAGATGAACAAGGTGGAAGCATCGAAAACATGCCAAATTTTTATAAAGAAAATCACAAATCAATGTATAAATAAAACACTGTACTAGGATGATCGAATAGTTGGGCCGGGTGGTATAGGAATAATAGCCACCTCCACGACGCATGTCCAAGGTAGTTTTGAAAACAAGAGCTGTATTAAAAACAACAATTCGTTGTATGACCCAATAGAGTGGTAATGCTGTTTCCTTACTAAAAGTTGCCTGCTTTGCTCCAGCTATAGGGAATAAACATATTGTTTTATAGTTTAAATATGTTAAGCAGATAAATATAAAGGTCTAAGCAACACTTTTAAATACTAACCAGCTCTGTAGGAATTTTTTAATTTTTTTGAAAAAATGTCAAAAAATGACAAATTTTATCCAAAATTTCGATTTTTGGAGCAAAAGCGCAGACTCAAGCCATTTTTTTTCAGCGGTAAAATTTCACGCAGTTGATGTACTAGTATAAAGGCAACTTTTGGCACCTACCCGTTTTTGATTTTCAAAAAAAAATTTTTTTCGCTCCACCCTAATGTGCAAAGTGGCTGGTATCCTCATTTACTTAGATTTCGTTTGAACAAAAAGAGTTTATCCACAGAAGCAGCTATGAGGTTTTTTGTTTTAATTAAATCAAACTCATCATCTTGCAATCATCTGATGCCTTACTAAAATATTTAGAATGTTTAAATTGATTTAATTAAAGATTCTAAACAGCTCTGTCAAATAATCGAAGTCATATATTTAATGTAATCGGGTTTTAGCGTATTTTTACATCTCTGTTTTCAATTAAGTATAATACGAAATCAAATACCTTTTGAAAGACAACGAACTTCTGTATGCAGCAGCAAACAATTGTAATCATTTGCAAGTCTGACACAAAAGTCTGATAGTAGCAACTGCACTACAAAGTGAAACAATTGTTTAACTGTGTTTTGAAATGATTTTTACAATAAAGTTGGCTAAATATCCGGTCATTCAATAAATTGCTTCTATTCATATTGACTACTCTAATACTGTAATGAAGCTACGTATACTGGTGTTCATTCTATTTTATATAAAACCAAATGTTGATGATTTGTAAAAGAATGCACAGAGAGTACATTTATTACTGCTTCTTTCAAATGTATTAATGAAACCCTGATGATGGCCCGCCATTGCTGGAGCAACATCAATAGCAAGATATTTTGAAAAGTAATTTCTCTTGGACTAACTTCATGGTATTAAATATCAATTCTCTCTTCGTATTAGTTTCCAAATTTTTAGCAAATAATAAATCTTGACATTTTTTTTTCTTTTAAGAGTTTTTGTTATTTGGTAACGCTGATCCATCGAGTTGGATGGAAATTTTTCAGGTTTTTAAGTAATAGCATGATGATATTTGAATGCTATATCTTCCTCTTTGTACAAAATTATTACTCAGTACTTTTTCTGGTGATATCTCGCGGTTTCTTATGATGAAGAGAATTTTTTATTATCTCTCTGACCTCTGACTGCCGGCAAGATTAATTACTCGCTGTTTGTGTGCCGTTTTCATACTTTTGCGATTAACAATATATTATATATTTATGCCTAAGTGGGACAAGATCACCAGATCGCTAGGATCCGGTGTAGACCCTATTTGTCCCACCCGGAATGTTCCCCGGCATGTGGGGATTCATTACAATAACTTCAACAACAAAAAAAAAAAAAAAAAAAAAAAAATAAATAAAATAAAATACATAATATACAGGCTGTATACAACATCAACACAGTGGTATGCGCGCCGGAGACCTGCTCCATCGCGACAAGTGGCGCTACGACTGCCAAAAGCTCAACAAAGGCTCTAACGCGACAGCGGGCAGTCTTAGGAGAGAACGGTTAAGTGGTAAGATTGGCCAGGTCCATAAGGAAGTGATAAATTTGTGCCAATTGACGGAGTAGTTTTGGGCGGGTTAAGATATTTGTGAGCCAGGTATCTGGGCGGGAATAAGGGTTCTTAAGGTGCCAGGCCTCTGTGAGTGTGCAGAAGAAATAGTAGTGGTCTGGAGACCCTATGGCCCCACACTCACAGAGGTCCGTATCTGAGCGTTTAAAATAATTTAGGTATGTTCTGAATGGACCATGGCCGGAGAGGAATGCTGATGTGGGAGGGGAGAAAGCTAAGAGATTGTATGAGACTTTTGGGATAAGGGAATAGGTGTGCCTGCCTTTGCTTGAGGCATCCCAGTAGAGTTGCCAGTCAGAAAGAATGTTTCTTTTGAGGAAGTGGCGAACATGAGACGGGGGAACAGGAAGGGGGATATCTATGTTTGGACGTGAGGTGGCCTCCTTGGCCAGTGCGTCAGCTAGCTCATTGCCAGCTATGCCGATGTGAGCGGTGACATGGCCGAGAGAGACCCTATGGACGAGAGTTTTTAAGATAACTTTTATCTTAAGCACTAAAGGGTGTTTAGTTCTATGGGCGAATATTTCTTGTAGGCTTGAAAGGCTGTCACTATAAAGGTGAAAAAAAGTAGTATGAGGATAGAGAACAATCCATTCCAAAACCCGCAGGACTGCGAAGAGTTCTGCTTGGAACACCGAATTGTTATCTCCAATCCTGCAAGCCCACTGATGAATAACAACACTGTCTTTGAAAACACAGAAGGATGATGCTACTCCCGTCTCCGTGTGTGAACCATCGGTGAAAATGGCTGGATTTTTCGAGGGGCTGTAAGAATGCTTATTAACATTAACTTGAAGATAGGATGTCTCATCCGCCGGATGCATAGTCCAGCTGTGGACTTTTCTTTGTAAGAGCAAGTTAGGGAAAAGTGCTGACTGTGTTGGTTCGTGTTCTAAGTGTAGTATTCTGTTTTTCTGAAATTCGTAAGCGAGTGTTAAGTGTATGGGTGGAATGCCAGTAAGTACTGTAAGTGCATCCGTTGAGATAGTTCTATAACCTCTAACCATTTGCAGAAGGAATATGCGCTGGATAGAGGCAAGTTTTTGCTTAGCCACTTTGGTTAGCGAACCTCCCCAAACGCCCACACAGTAAAAGATGATGCGTTCAATGATTATGTGGTACCATGTTTTTAACATATTGGGCTTGATGCCCCATGTTTTTGATGTTAATTTACAGGAATTATGGTAGTAATTTAAAAGTTTAATTTTTAGTGCTTTGATATGTGGAATCCAGCTCTGATGTTTATCAATAATTACACCTAATAATTTAAGAGTATGAACGTGGTGGACGCTAACCCCATTGACTCGCATCACGGGCTTGCGTTTGAGTTCTCTTGGTTTTATGAAGGTTAAAGCTTGGGATTTTCCGGGTGAAAGCTGGAGATGAAGGCGAGCCAACAACTGGCAAAAAGCAGGGAGAGCTCTTGCCGCTTGCAGTTCGAGATCCAGACGACGACGGCCCGAAAAAACAAAGTTGAAGTCATCTGCGAAGGAGTAAAGATTGAAGCCTAATTTCTCCAATTCTTTTAGCAAGACATTGGCAATAAGCAGCCAAAGGATTGGGCCCAAGCACGAACCTTGGGGGCAACCCTTTTCTAATGGGTGAACTGAAGTTCCTGAACCCCAGTTGATAAGAATGCTACGAAATTTAAGATATGTTGCAATGGTTCCAGCTATGTTTCTCGGGCAGCCGATTTCACGTAATTGTAATAAGATGTCCCGCCACTCTACATTGTCGAAAGCACCTTTAATATCTAAGGAGACAAGAGTTGTGTAATTTCCTTCAGCTATGCTATGAGCACAGGAGGTAAGAATTGCAAACAAAGCCTTTTCACATGATCTGCCTTCTCTGAATCCGTATTGTCTGTGATGAAGTAAGTTATTAGATTCAAGAAAGTGGTTAAGCCGAAATACAAGTAATTTTTCTAATAATTTGCCTAAGGATGGTAGTAGGCAGATTGGGCGGTAAGAAGAAGGTTCTGAGGAGTCTTTCCCTTGCTTCAGGAAATATACTACTTCCCCTTGTCTCAGAGTGAGCGGGAAGTAATGGTGAGTGAGACAGAGATTAGCCCAACGCGTAAAAATTTTGGGAATTACATGGAAAGTTAATTTCAGAATTTTAAAGTCTATACAGTCCGGACCTGGAGCTTTTTTGTCATTAAACGTACGTAGCGCGGTTGCTACCTCAGCTTTTGAAAAGGGATTGTCGGGGGGTGCATCAAAAGTAATGTCAGAATTATCTCCTGGCGGATATGAGGAGGGGCCAAAAAGATGTTTGGTGAGGTGCTCCATGTTTTCCTGCCTAGATGATCGGCTGGGTGGCAGTTCGAGCTTAATTTCATCAGGAGTGAAAAACTTTCCTGTGAAAAATTTTTGAGCTGTTCCGAAAGGGTCTGTTTGATTTGTGCAGAACTTTTGCCAGGCAGCATTTCTCGCATCCAGTACACTGCGCTTATATTTAGCGGAGAGAAGACGATAATTGGCGCTGAGATTGCGATAGTAATCCGTGTTAACATCTTCTGTTAGTCTGAGTCTTTTTAGTTTCCTCCTCAGTGAAGGTGAGGTGATTACGCTTAGTCCTAAGATCGGAGGTCCAAAACGAGAATGACTGCTGCCTCCGAGTGTTCTTTAATCTAAAGGACGCTTTGGCTGCTGTTTTCATGGTTTCTAATAAATTAATGGTAAAGTCGTTTAATTGAGTGGTATTTGTAACGTCCTTTAGGTGTTGATTCAGGATTGGTTTGTGAGTTTTAATAACATGCGAGAATTTACGGAAGTTACCTCTTGCAGTATTGAATCTTCTTTGTGAAGTGTATAAGGGTGTTATTTCGAAAGAAAATCTTATATAATTATGATCTGAGTCATTGTGGACATCTTCAACTTGCCATTGCCGAATTTTCGGTAGTGTTGGGGGATTTACCAGAGTGTGGTCTGGAAAACCCTCAGCTATTTTCTCTCCTTTGCTGTTATATTTTTGAAATGTAGGTATAGTGTTGTCGATATTGGCAATGACAAGATTTTGAGCAACAATATGTTCGATGAGGCATTCTCCACGGTCATTTTCGTAGTCATATCCCCAGAGTGGAGATGTAGCATTGAAATCACCACCGCAAATGAAGAAATGCCTCTGTGTAATGAGGTGTTGCCACTCTTCGAGGGTTTCCTCGAAATCTGATTTTGGTGCTGCATAAGTCGAGCCAATTATGAGTTTTCCCTCCTTAGCAGTAACTGTGACAAAAGCGCAATGTGTGCCTGTGTAAAGATGTGAATAAATAAGGCTAGTGTTCTGAATGACAAGATGGGCACTCTTTGACGTGGACGGGAAGACCGCCCAGGAAATAGGAAAGTCCGTGAGTGTGCCCTCTCTGTTGCAATATGCGTCTTGCAGAAGAGCAATGTCAATGTTTTCACTGATAAGATAATCTCTCAGGGTTGAATTTGCTGCTTTGCAATGATTTAAGTTAACCTGGAGAATTTTGATGTGACCGAAAGGTGGGCAATCCTTAAGTTTTTGATCAGAGATTGGTGAAGCATTACTTAACGAGTTGAACCTGAAGTGAAGTTTTTGATGAAGGTATTTCTTCTTTGTAGGTTATATTTGTAAATTGGGCATTTATTTGAATCGGCTGAATGTGGAAAATAGTCGTCGGAGTGTAGGCAATTGACACAGTGAAATTTCGATGGGTCATTTTTTGTCGAGCATGTAGATGAGTTGTGTGTTCGAGTGCAGTATGCGCAGGATGCTTGGAATCCGCAATTTACCTCTGAGTGTCCGTAACGCTGGCAATTGGCACATCTTATTACCGGGCGATATTCGGATATTTTACATGAGTTAAAACCGATTAGAAGACGTCCAGATTTCATTAAGTAGAGAGCAATTGTGTCATCCACTTCTAAGACTAGTTGGTATGTCTGTGCTTTCTCCCTTTGGATCTTTTTGTGAATCGTTATTGGGAGTTCTAAATTTATGTCGTCCAAGATTTTCTCGGTGACTTCCTCTGGTTGTATAAGATTTGGGATTCCGAGTATGATTAATTTTTTCGATTTTATTGCCTTATATACTACTTCTGTCATTGTTTTAAGGTGTTGTATTTCTTCTATTATATGCAGCAGTTTATCTGTGTCGTCTTCACTTACTGATTTGATTATGAGTGTGTTGCGATCTCTCGCTTCTTCACAGAAAATCGTAGGCAAGTCTTTATGGTTTTTTGTTTCTTCATTTAATATTGAGCGAATTGTTGAGAGTGACACATTTGAGTTGCGCAATCTTTTCAGCAGAATTGCTGATTTTGAGGTTGTCGTTGGATTCTTGGCTGGTGTTTTAATTTTGTCGGAATATTGAGGTGCTGAATAATTTCTGTTTTGTTGATTTTCAGCTTTACTTTGATCATCATGTGTTTTCAAGTTACTCATGATTTCTTCTGTGTTGTTTTGGATTACTTGTAACTTGGTTTGAAGATCTTGAAATAATTCCTTGCCGGGTGGAAAATTTTCTGACGTTTCATTTATTCTTTGCAATTGTTTCTGTAAATCTATTTCTATTTGTTGCAGTTGTTGAGTCTTTTCTGTGATTTCTCTGTGTAGCTTTTTATTTTCTTCTTTAAGATTAAGTGTTTCACTTTCTCGGTGATCTTTTGGCATTTTCAAATATACTAATAGCTGTTGTTTTCTCTCTTCGCTTTGTGCCTGTGACTTAGTCAGTTGCTCTTCTTTGAAGTTCAAGTCTTCTTTTAGAAGTTGGAATTGTTCATTCCAAGTGTCTTTTTCTTTTTGGAGTTGTTGGAGTTTGTTCTGTAAGTGAGGTATTTCTTTTAGATTATTCTCCATGACTGCTAATTGACCCTGGATTAATTGATAATATTTTGTTGCCTCGTCCCTGGAACCTTTGACGCGCGTTTTCATCAGATCATAAAGGATCCTTATCAATCCTGATGTTGGCAATTTTTCCGCTTCTTCAGGAACAAATTTCTGAAGATATTTACTTTTCTGCAGAGAGGTTATACTGCTTGACACTAGTCCTGGAATCTTTGTCTTATTTTGTTGAACTGGTTGTTCAACCTTTGACTGATGTTCCATTCTTGGGGATGAAAGATCAGGGAAGGAAGAGGATCTATCTTTACGTTGGATTCTCTTTTCTAATTCCAAAGACTCATCCATATTTGTTGAATTATGTGATGGCTATTTTGTACTAGCCCTTATCAAAAAGGTTTTTAAAATTTTTTTCAAGTACAAAATATGCAAAATACCAGGCTTCGTCAGAGCCCCCTACATGTCTCGATGAAAGAAAGGAATATAGATGGATTATAGCATAAACCGGTGAACTTGTTCACCGTAAATGGCTAAGATAAAAATTAAAAATAAGTTAATATTAAAAAAATAATTATAATAATAATTAAAAAAAAAAAAAAAAAAGACTAATTTTGAATAGTTTTTGGAATAAAGAGGGGAATATTTAATGGAAGTGGTCTAAACGAAGAATGTAAAGAAATAACTAATACGTAGTTGAAATGAAAAAATGTGCTGCTAATAAAAAAGAGAAAAATTTTGTATGTTTCTGTGCTTATTATTGTCGATCCCTGCCCTTGACATTCTCAAGAACTACTGGACATATATACCAGAGTGAGAAGCGTGTAATGAATTAACTTGAGTAAATATACTATTTTTATCACAAATATACAAATATATACTACACATACACACACGTATACATATACATACATACATACATATACACACACACATGCACATATACATACACGCACATACATATACACATACATATATACATACATATATACACATACATATTTATATCCATATATATATTTTTTACATTAATATTTTTTTTTTTTTTTTTATATATATATATACACATATATATATACAGAAAAAATATCCCGGTAAGAAAAATGCGTATATGAATCTTGAGTAAATATACCAATTTATAAATAGTTATCTGCTCAGTTATTTCAAAATAAATACAGTAAAACTATTAAAATATGTTTGAAATCACTCTCCGCCACAGCAAAAAAAAAAAAAAAAAAAAAAAAAAGTAATAGGAGCAAAAAGTAAGTTGTATTGGTGTGCCACATACTATGCATCATATATTGATCTACATTTTAAATTACAATATACATTGAACATTATACGAAATAATTAGACTTTAGGAGAATTACAATACTTGGAATAGGGAGGGACCTCTTATGGGCTAACCTGTTATTGAAGTTTACCTAGCAGCGCTTAAGCTGGAAATCTCCAGACACCTATATTATAAAATGCTCCATAGAGGGGGGGGATGAAAGTTAAATAGTGACAAGCGCTCTTAGAGAAAAAAAAAAAAAAAAAAAAAAAAAAAAAAAAAAGATAGAGGTGCAACATGCCTGTATTACGGTGATAATTTTGAATAGTCCCGAGAGTAGTTTAGAAGATGAAATTAACCCGATAAGGGGCCGCGGCGTGGCCCAAAACAGCAGGAGAGATCAAATGAAGGTAGAATTGAGCTGTGGGGGTCAGTAGCTTTCAGTAGACATGTTACACCAAAAATTGAAGACTCCCCCCCCCTGCCCCCCCCCAGGGGCGGTCCCCTTACAGTTACCGGGGAAATTCAAAACCCAGAAAAAAGTCTGTGCAAAGCCAGTCTAGCCAAAACATTTCTCCACGCTGTAGCACCCATAGAACAAGAGATATAAGCTGTTAAAGATTGAAAAGAAGTGAAGAAATGAGCCTTTTTGAGTGAATGACCAACAGGGGGGGTCTACAGCCCCGGGGGTGCAAAATTAATAAAATTTTTTAAATGAAGGTGATAGACAATTGAACGAGCGAAATTTTAAGGTATATGTTAGGGGGGTACGTACCCTTTCCCCCCCCCTGGACTGGCCTTCAAAGATAAGATATTTTGAACTTAAAAAAATTTTAATCATTTCCTCACTGTTCAATAAGATCTTTTAATGAGGAGGTCTGGGAGGGCCCAGCAGCCCTAATAGCCCCTATAGATCGAAACAAAATCAGAATGGATAATTAATAGATAAATTGAAGAGGATTAAGTTAATAAAGACAAGGAATAATGCTATCAGAGTATAATACATGCTGTAATGGTTACCCGCAGACCTTCATACCTGCAGCTAGACTACTAAATGCCCATGATATTACAAAAATCATTAAATCCGGAGAATAACTGTGTGGCAACACCATACCTCAAGCCTCTAGAGCAATTAATACCATTGAAAATATTTTAAATAAATAAACTAGCTATTAAAAAGGAACAACAAGAGATGGCAACTGGACATTGCCTCTCTACACTTTAGATCTTTAAGCTCTCTAAGTTATAATTGAGTTGATCCCTTAGATCAGCAACGGACCACAGTTTACGAGCTGGGGGACCAGCTATAAACTTCTCAACTTGTTCTGAACTTGGGCGGGAAGTGCTATACCCAAGCGTCGTAATGGGAGACATTTAAAAACAATGATAAACACTTTATAAAAACACTATTAGAGACACTTAAAATATTCAAAAAAAAACAATAAAAAGCATGGCGGAGAAAAGTTCAAACATTACTGTAGACATACAAATGCATTATTTTAAGTTAAGAGAAGAATTAATATTTTTAATTGATTTTTAAAAATAGTTACTCCCTATTGGGACCACATAAGCATATTATAAAAACGAACTCAAAACATTTTTCAAAAATTTATTTGAATAACTTAAAATAGTCAAAATGCTATCGGAATAGCGGCGGAGCAAAGATAAATCATTAAATTATATATAATGATCACTTTTGTTAAGATACTATTATAATTTAGTATGTTACAAGGTAAGTAAAAATGTAAACAATGCAATTTTCAATGGGGGGTATTAAAAGCACTCGTCATTGCGTTAACAAACTATTTTGAAAGATAATTTAAGCATAGTAAATAAATAGAAAACTTAAAAGAACTCTATCTAAAACATTGAAGAAACTATAATAAACGAAGAATAATACCTAATATGAGATTTTAAATTAATATAATATATATATAAACACTTTAAAAATGACATCTATCGTAGCGATAGCAACGGAAGGGATTGACAACGGTTTATTAAAGTACCCATAACATCGTTAATATGTTACGTAGAAAAACAAATTATACCTCAAAATGTTCAGAATAGATTTGAGTATCAATAATAAATGACAAGATAGCAAAATAATTAAGCATAATTAGAGTATAAGCACAGAAAGTTATCAGTGTAGTTGCAATGGCTGGTTGCCTGGGGACGAGATTAAGTAAAAAGCTTAAAAGTTTAAATAACTATATCTCGGCAACCACTGCACCGATTTTGAACGAACAAGTGCCAAAATGATCAGCGGCACTTTAGGAAAAGAATGAGACATGATTTAAGGCCCTGACTTACCTGGTTCCTAAGCCTTTAGCCCTCCATGATGAGCTCAGCAAAACGCGACATACTACGGTGATGGCCTGGCGGGGACCTCCCCCGACGATATTGCATTTTTGACCAATATATTATATATTATTATATGAGGCTCGTTGTCCGTCATTTTGTTTAGATGACGACAGAAAAGGTTTAATATAATTGACAGTTCTAAATTTTTCCAGGGCTGCCAAGTCTCCGGCTTTTTCGATACCAATATTTTAATTTAAAAAAAAAAAAAAAAATTATTTAATTTTAACATTTGGGCGATTTAAAATAACCATATTTTCACTAAGATAATAGTGTTGTACCAAAAGTCTAAGACTTGGCAGCTCTGCTTTTCTATCATCACGCATTTATTCAAATGCTTTTGTAGCCTAGAAGGCTTCATTGCTTAGTTTGAAAAAAACATTTTTTAGCAAATTAAGCACATAGGCAACGAGTGATTTGTAGGAGAGTGTGTCTGCGTAGATCCATATTTCAAACACTCAATATTGTACTGCCGCCATTTTTTCTTTAAGATATTTTGAAATTTTTTTTTTCCTATTTAAGTTTAAATAAATTTAAATTTGAACAAACTTATAGATATAATGATTTTTATCACTTTCACTAAGAAAAAGTAAATTTCTTTAATTGATTCAAATCAATCGTTTAAAAATCTCTGTTTAGACATTGTAGTCATATTTCAGAATTTTTTTAATACAGGTTAATAAAAAAGAATTCTGTTCTTTCAGACAATAAATTATCGCGAATTTTGTAATATATAATTTTTAAATTCATAATGATTTTTAATGTGAGTCATAGTGATTTTTCGTGTTCCGCTGTGATATTTTGACATTCATGAAAAAATTCCAGCTACAATATTTTTAGCCTGATATAATAAAATTTTGTTCTTTGCGATTTTAGCCCTTTTTCGTCTTCCACTTCGATTTTTTTATGCTAGTAAAATAAATTTAACACTCAGATCTAGGTTCGTCTGCATATATTTTCCTTTAAAGGTGCAGTTAAGATTTTCGTCACGGACTGGGCAATGCAGAGGAGATCAACTATTTTCATTATATAATTCCTAAATACGCAAGTAAGCTATGACCGCCCCCCTTGACTGTCCTAGCGCCCCCCATTTTTCTTCAGACCCGCTACCGCCCCCCTGGAAAGCACCAGCGCCCACTGGGGGGCGGTACCGCCCCCGTTGGGAACCTATGAATTATTAGATACTGTTTCCGATATGTAAAGATTAGTAATTAATGGACAGAATTTTTTAATTCGTACCGAAAAATTCTATCAATTATTAGATACTGTTTCCGATATGTAATGTTTAGTAATTAATGGGCAGAATTTTTTAATTCGTACTGGAAAATTATATAAATTATTCGATACTGTTTCCAATACATAATGTTTAGTAATTAATGGGCAGAATTTTTTAATTCGTACCAAAAAATTCTATCAATTATTAGATACTGTTTCCGATATATACTGTTTAGTAATTAATGGATAGAATTTTTTAATTCGTACCGAAAAATTCTATCAATTATTAGATACTGTTTCCGATACATAATGTTTAGTAATTTAAGATAGAAATTTTCCGAGACAAATTAATTTCCCAAATGGACACGACTTTCCGAACGACCTAATATTTCTTATTAAATGAAACTGATGTTAGAATAACTCGTAAGCGCCAAACCACCTTTAAAAATAACAATAAAAATAGCTTAAACAAGGGGAACACATACAGTGGTATTATATTATTGTATTTGTATAAAGTTTTCTGAACTTGGTTTTAGATTTCAAGCAAAATGAAATTTGAATCACTTGATTATATCTACATACGAGGTTAAAAGTAGAAAGAGTTTGTACGACTGGTGTATTTTAGTATAAAATGTTACATTCAAATTCGCTCAATAGTTACATAGAAAATTGACAATGCACGTACCTATCTCTATGATAAAATAAAAAACATGTATAATCATAAGGCTGCCTTATAATGACACTTACAGCAATTTCAGAAATCCATATTCTTTTTTTAGCAAATTGAAATACCGTAAAGTACTGAATGTGAGCCTCACCCTCATATATTTTGGAAGCTTTTAAAATCTTGGGAAATTAGTAAATTCCAAATATATACCCTAATTCTCCTAATTTTACCTATCATTTCACAAAATTTCAATTATAAGCATCTCTTAAACTTATTAGAATTTCTCATCAGCAGCTAAAGGGGGGCTTATTTTATGAACTTTACGATGCTTCTAAATATGAATCTTTTGTAATTTTTACTTCGTCGAATATGGGAGAAACATGTTTTTTCAATGGAATTTTTTGAAAACTTATCTCAATTAACTGTTTTCTTATGCTTTCTAAAATACTTTTTAAGGATTATTTTTTTAAACTCTGTCTCTATAGCTTACAACTCAAATATTAATTCGTTTCCCAATTTCAATTCTTTTCCCAAACAATTCAAAGAGTTTCGATTTTGTTTACAGGTAATATACAGGGTGTGTCATAAGTATCGAAACAATGGGCTATCTCCTTAAATATATTTCCTAGACCCATATTTTCAAATGCAAAAATTCATTTAAAAAGGTTGCACATACGATGGCATAAATATCAACTGCATTGGGGGTATATTTTAAAAAATATGAGAATTAAACTTTTATATGGTAAATTAGGGTGTGGAAAGAAATGTTCATAATATGAAAGAACACCCAGAGAGCTTTCCGATCATATATCACATGATGGATCCAAGAAAAGTTTAAAATTTTTCGACCTCCATTTTAACCCCCTCGGGGGTTGAAATATTAAAATCACTAAAACACGACTTTAATTATTTTTTAATAGATTTATTTTATGTCTTTTCACGCTTCTACTAAAAACGACTTCCGAGATGTATTAAATATTCTAAAATCTTCGACTCCACTTTTAACCTCTCACGGGTTATACGTGTTTAATTATTTTTTTAGTAGATTTATTTTCTGGAATTTCATGCTGTTACCATAAATGGCTACTGAGATATAGGAAGATGTTCGATCCCGCGTTTCTTTCCCTTAGGCGAGGACTTTTTTTTTTTTAAATCCCATCTTAGTGCACGCTTACATCATAAGAAGAACATTTCCCCCCAATTTTCATGTTTCTACATTCAATATTTTGGGCTGTGCATTGATTATCAGTCAGGACAAACTATTTTATATATGAATAGATAGATTTGTTAATACAATAACTAATTATATTTACTACTAATAATGCTCAAAATATTTAAGCGGTTACTTTATTTAAATAACAGAAAAAAACACAACGCATCAGACCTATCTATTATACAGCAATACCGTTTTTTCCCCAGAAAAATACATATTATGCGAGTGAAAGTACGATGTTCCACATAAACTCACGATTCAATTCATGTTAGTAAAATTATTTCTATTAGGATTTTTTTAAACACCATGAATTTTTTTTTAATGTGGAAGGCCATTCAGAAGAGCTTAGTCTTCCTTGATCAGGCGCAAATAATATATACTTTTACTCTGAAAGCAAAAACAACACTGCTTTCAGAGTAGACGCACGTACCTTTTTTTACGCTTCATGAAGGAAGACTGGCTTCATTTGAACCATATTCAACCATACCTGTATGTAAAAATGATATCCCTAAAATAAAAAATACTGATATACTAGAAAGTTACTACTGATAGACCACATTTGTAAGATAACCACTTGGCAGAATGCCAAGCCGTTTCCATTCAGAATTTGGGGATAATATTGCCTATGAGGCCGAGATTACTTCTACATATTCATGGAAATGACATTAAATATTGTTTTGTATTTTTTGTTCTGAGTAAAATTTTATTTTAAATTAAATAGATTGTGCACCTTCTATCAGTTCTCGGAATATGACTTTCCAAAGTACATATTTTCTCTACATTTTTGTGAATTTTAATAAAAGCATGTATGTTTTTTCTTTTCTTTCTTCTAATTTTTTTACATTTATATTTATGGCTAAAATGCAGATTTAATGATTGCTTTGTATCTGACTTGGCCGCTCTGGGAGATTTTCGGCAATTTTATAAACGTAAATATTCAGATCCGATGTAAACAAATAATATAAACAATAAATAATGTAGCAAATATTGTAAACAATGATGTAAGTAAACAATCTAAATAAATGTTTTAAAGCAATCGCCAATTTAGCAATTTTTTAAAATCATGCCAAGCAGTCATTAATCCTTTAAAGTCGATAATTTTAATACGATTAAGTTACGTTATATTGTGAGGGAAAATTTATTACATTTAGTTCAGTATTCATATTTTTAAATCATAATTCTTACAGTATTTGTCTTTTTATAACTTATCATAATAGAGTAGGATTACAATATAATATTTTAAAACATAATTCAATGACAGAAATAAAAAGGTATTCACCAAAATAATGCGACACATCTGGAAAGTTTATTAAACAACCTCATAAAGAGATAATACGGACTTTCCTTTTGTAGAACTTGGATTAACCTTTTCGCCCATGCGCAGTTTGTTCCAGGTTTCTACCAAACGTGGTACATCAGTGATGTTTTTTTCGCATTTTACGTGAATAATGATAGATGATTACTTAACTTTTATAACCATTATTTTATATAAGCTTATAACGTGCTTTAAAAGAAAACACATGTTCTTCATTGTACAAGGAAATAGGTTAATATTGCTTATTAACCCTTTCATAGGCTCGATTTGAGGTCTGCAAATGGCTAATTTTTATGCCCAAACTGCGATCTGCCACCAGTAAGATTTTACTACAATTTCGATCTCATAATATATCTGAAAAGAGCATTTAATAAATTTTGAATTAAATTTATTCGTAAATTGCTCTATGAATTAACTGTTTAAATGCTTTCAGAACAGAATTACTTTGCCCTTGAAAAGATTAAAACAATAGTATTTAGTTCAACAAATCATATTTTTCTTTTCCAAAACGGCACCCGTTTCCTTAAATCTGTTTCAACTCAAAATAAGTGGTTTTTATTTAATATTTAAAAGACAAATTTGAAAAACAAATTTAAATATTTTTTTTTATTCTGGGATTTTTGCTATATACAAACTTTATTAAAATAATAGTTTTAACGTTATTATTTTGAACGTCAATGAAAGAAATAGTGCTGAAATTAGCATCATATGCAATAACTGTTAAGATTTTTTGTCAAGAGAATAATTAGTTTAGTTTTTTGAGATTAATGTTAGTCTTTATTCAATTAGATTAAAATTTGCATATTTAAAGTTTTATTTTTATATAGGTTTCTGGTTAATTGAAAATTCAGTTGGGCTCCGTGAAATAATTTTACGTTTAAAACTAATTTAAAATTACATTAGGGTTTTTTTCCCCAAGTAAAAAAAAATAATAAAAAACAACAACAACAAAATAATGACAAGCACAGATGTCTAAATAATAAATATTGTATGTATAGAAAGATGTAAGTCACTACAAATACTTCGATTAAAGAGAAAAAATTCGCAGTTGGCATTTTTACTATTTAATTAAAAAATATATCTAAGCAGGCATAAATGTAATATAAAAGAATCACCAGTCTGTATTAAAAAACAAAATCGCATTTGTTGTATACCTGACGTCAGAGTGAGGGCGGCAAAGGTGTAAACGACCGATTCCTCTTTATTGGAAAAAATTAAGTATTTTTAAACATCGCATAATTTAAATTATGCACAGTGGAACAGTGAAGTATATTTATATTTGAAAACGGCTTTTGAAATTACTATTTTTATGGTCTTTTAAATGACTTTTAATGTAAACTAAAAAATATATAATTCCCTTCTTAGCAACTTAATGGAAAAATAATCTTTTTGTATTTAAATCAGTATAAAAAAATAAGCGTCTTTTCCTGTTATTACTGCAAAAGAAATTTAATTTTTCACCAATAAATAATTAAAATAAAAATAAAAATATATGAAAATGTTTGCGACAGTTTGGTTGACGGCATTGATTTAAAGACATCTTGTATTTACACATAGTTATAATGTATGCCCCAAAATATTTTAAACATTTTTTTTTTACTTACATTATTCTGTTTTTTATTAATAATTCAAATTTTAATTATTCTCATAGCGAAGCATTCATAATTTTTTTTCCTTTAAAATATAACGAAATTTATGGTATAGTTTCCAAAAATTCAAGAAGCAGAATAATTATTTTACTCCAGTGATTAATATTTAACTGAAAGAATGATACAGTGGCATCAACTTTTAACAAATACTGGGTTGGCTGAAATATATTTTGGTAAAATAATACAACCAGTTTTTTTATGTAGGTAAATAGACAGCTGGAGAGAGATGAGACCTTTAACTACAGCTGTCATCTTTTAAGATAGTTGCAATTTTTTTAATTATATTTTTATACGTTTTTAGGTGCGTACGTAATAATGTAAATACGTAGCACCTATTGTTGTCATTCAGTCCGTCCGTCTGTCCGTCTGTCTGTCCGCATATAACAACGCAAAAACTACCCAACTGAATCGTTTGAAATTTAAAATACATAAATATTACATAATTTTGTCGAGTCATTTCAAATTTTATGAAAATCGATCAATTACAGGGACAATCAAAAGGATTCCGTTATATTACGGTCCATGGGGAAAAAAGTTTCAAATGCATTTTAATCGTTTGAAATTTTAAATACACTAGCAAAAGCCGTGCTTTGTTTGGATTCGCGAAGCAATATTTCATAAAACAAATATTTGAAAGCATTTTTTTTTCATCTTTATTAAGCAAAAACGTTATCTCATGTTTTGGCGCTTTGAAATTTTAGAAATGTAAATTCAGCCAAATAACTAAGAATTTCCTCGGAATTTTTTATTTAAGATATAAGGCTGGTATAAATAATAATATTTTCGAATGCTGATGTCTAGCCTCTTGCCTTAAAGCTAAAATATTCGCATAATATAATGTTCGCATTCGTTCCGGCTAGTAAGTGTTCTTTTTCTCGGCATTTTTAAATTACTAATACATTCCAGAAATTATTTATAAACGTTAATATAATTAATTTGGTACAATTAAATTATTCTTCAATCAATTAAAATATTCTTAAATTATTCTTCAATCTCAATTATTCTTTAATCTTTCATTTCGAATACAAAACTTAAGAAACTTAATAAAATATTCAGTTTAAATACCAAATATAAGAATTAATTTTACTTGTTTACGATTCTTTTGTTGCCACTTTATCAAAATAAATACCTAAATAAATAAATAATAATATAATTCTTTTAACATCCGTAAGTATAAACTGCGCAAATAATTTTGGCAGAATAATGAAAACATATTTTATTTAAAATATTAATCATGATTGTATCAATAATTACTAACCCCATGGTTTATTTTCCTTCTTAAAATAAAAAGATACGGATTCAATTTTTTATTTGCAAACGATTCTGGCGGAATAATGAAAATATATTTTATTTAATTACTTAATCATGATTCTGTCTATAATTATTTACCCCATGGTTTATTTCCCTTCTGAAAATAAAAAGATATGCGTTCAACTTTTTATTTGGAAAAACGCGTCCGTAATAGAAAAACATGTGGAACAAATTTGTTATTAAAATAATTCTTTTTAAAGGTTATTCTGTACAAAAAAAAAATAACATTGTGCAAATCTACAAATCATAATTTATTCTTATGTTTAATTTCAAGTCAAAATGCTGAATAGTTTTTTTTATAAAGTGTACGGCAAAATGTAACTTGAGTGGCCTAGTAGAGAATTCGCTTAGCTCATCCTAATAATTATTAAATAATTTTGTAGAGTTATTTAAAATTTTATCAAAATCGGATGAATAGTTCAACTACAGGGACAATCAAAAGTGTTCCGTTACATTACGGTTAATGGGGAAAAATGTTTCAAATGCATTTTAATAATGTTGCACTCATTCGAACGTAATAAAATTGCTATGCATCTATAAAGTACATATTATAACATATATTTTGTATAATCTGTGGTGCAAAGAATATTTGTTATTGATTTACAAGGCCACACAAAAGTATTCCATTGCATAATGGTATAGGGAGAACATTGTTTGGTGCGCATTTTAATTGTAATTATTTGCAATTTTATGAGATTGATATATAAGAGTGATATTTTAAACTTCGTTTCATACGAACGCACCTCATTTGCTACGCTTCACGTGCGATTTCCAACTTGTTTCTTATAAAGACACTAATATTTATTGAAATATATCATGAACATGACTACAAATTGAAACAGCAAGAGTTAAACAATTACATTTCAGTCATTTTGGATTTATGGGTGTCAGTTGGAGAATTAACACGCGCGGTCATTGGCAAAATAAATTTGGCTATAGGGAGAAAAATGACTAGAACAATGAAAATTGGGTACGCAAGTATTCAAAATTATTGGGAGGGGCTCAGACCCCATAGCCCATATAAGTTGGCGCCACTAGATTGGTACATGTAAAATGAAAATGGAATGCAAATTCTTAAGAATGATACCAAAAATGTCAGAAATGAAATGAAAATTTGAAACGTGTGGTACTATATTTGAAACATTAGTCATCAGTTAGGTTGAAAAGAAATTTAGTGTAAGAAATAACGTTACCAGAAAAAGGTAATGGGAACGCGTAAAATTTCGCAATCATACGCCGACAACAATAAATTCAAGTTTTGTAAGAAATTATGAAAGGAATATAATTTTCAATTAATTATGATAAATAAAAATTAAGAATTTCTAGTTTTAGAGAGAATTCTGGATAAAATTATACAAATTTTAATGTTCTTAAAAATTCCTGTGAAGCATCTGCGATGCATGTAATTCTTATTTTGAAAACATGCAAAATGAAGCTTTCAGTATTCAAAGAATCGAAATGTTTATTCAAAATTTTAAAAAATCTTGAAAAAATAAACAAACACTAAATTGCATCAGGTATTTATAAATGATAAAAAAAAAACTCCATCATAAAACATTCGGTTGTTTTTAAATTTTAAACTTTCCTTTTTTTGGGGAGGGGGGGGGGGGGCTGTAACTTTTTTTATTAAAATAAAGATAACGTGGCTTTAGCATTTTAATATTAATCTTTTTTTATATGTAGAACTTTAGAATGCAATTATAATTTTTACGATGTTGCTTAAAACAATTCGACTTAAAATAAGTATGTGTTTTTATTATATACAAGAATGATTTTGATTTAGCGGTAGTGAAAATTGTTTTCTATTTTTACTTCTATAATATGCAGTTTAAATTAACAAATACCAACAGTATTTATTGTTTTTGAAATTATTTTCTTTTCTTCCGAAATCAGTTTGGAAAACATGTTTTAAATCGTTCCTTCTCGAATCCTGACCTATATTTAGTGCATACTCTGAATAAGTTTCAAGTTAATCGATTAATCAGATAAACTCAATTTTTTAAAAAATTATCACCGTAAAAATTAAATACACAATATTATA
Organism: Maratus speculifer; assembly: GCA_964019185.1. Taxonomy (NCBI): domain Eukaryota; kingdom Metazoa; phylum Arthropoda; class Arachnida; order Araneae; family Salticidae; genus Maratus; species Maratus speculifer. The sequence goes on from OZ025300.1 coordinate 137,918,376, forward strand.
AATATATAAATAAATACTCAATCCTCTGCTCATTATTCTGACGAGGCATGGTTCATGGTACATAGCTCTCTTTGCAGATAGCTATAAAATATAAAATAAAATAAAATATCTATCTTGAGGGATGCAATGATCCGATGTTCTAATATAAGTCTACAGTCGTCTTTCTTTCTAAATTTACAAGGAGCGGTCATTAATTTTCAGGACTAAACGAATAACTCTAGAAAACATTATACCAATTATATATACTGTAAATATTATTTCAATGTAATTCCTTTCCGTCGTAATGTATTTATGTGCTTCTCTGTATAAATTAAAAAATAATAATAATAAAGCCCTCATTCGGAATGATCTTTAATAGGTACTCATCGTTTTCTTGGTGGCTTTAACCGCTTGCTTGTTTTGACCGAACGTCGTGGGCAACCTGTTTTTACCAACCATGATTTGCCCGAACCACGTACGGGTATCCGTACTCCAATCATGATATATCATTTTTACCAGTAAAATTTTATTTTAAATTTTGTGATGTTTAATCCGATCATTCTTCTGATTCAATTAGGAAAAAATTCTGTTTTAAAAAAATCGGTGGTAAAAAAATTAAAAGGTCTGTAAAAGACATGAAGAAAAAAAAAACATTGTTTGAATGTTTTTTCAAAGATCAGTTAAGTGGTTACTATTCTCAATTTTTTTTCAGATAGAATTTGTTTACAATCACTTCCTTGAAAATGTCCAGTTCATTGATTCCAGTATTTGAATACTATTGTTTTTAACACAATCAAACTGATTGGTAAAGTTATCATACGAATTGATTATTTCCAACTGAGCCAAAAATTGCCCAGGCCGGGAATCGAACCCGGATACTTGGCTTACAAGGCCAATGCTTTACCTGTTAAGCTAACCGGACGATAACCAGCTGGGATGTTTTGCTCAGGTAACCATGTAGGTGTTTTCTAGAGTTATTTGTTTAGTCCTGGAAATTAATGGCCGCTCCTTCTAAATTTAGAAAGAAAGACGACTGTAGACTGATATTAGAACATCGGATCACTGCATCCCTCAAGATAGGTATTTTATTTTATTTTATATTTTATAGCTATCTGCAAAGACGGCAAAGACAGCAATGTACCATGAACAATGCTTCTGCAGAATAATGATCAGAGGATTGAGTATTTATTTATTTATTTATAATATTGTGTATTTAATTTTTACGGTGATAATTTTTTTTTAAATGCGTTTATCTGATTAATCAATTAACTTGAAACTTATTCAGTCGGAGGCTAAAATCACATGCCCACAAACATTCTCAATTGTTTCTGGCTAACACACGGGTCACACACATTTTGGTCCTGTAAATTAATGACCGCACTTTGTAAATTCAGAAAAAACAGACGACTATAAAACTGATATTACTGTACCTGTTCAATGCAATACCTCAAGACGAGTATTTTATTTATATTTATTGTTTCACTTTCATTCATCCAGCATGAGCTTTACCTTCTGCACATTCACGGCCGTCCTGAAAACAGCTAAATAATTCAAAAGTGTGTAAACATGTTGATGCTCCCGTTCTCCTACACTATTAAAAATTTTGTGCTACTTTGAATCGAAATTTGGTGCTTAGTAGCTGCCACCATAAGATGGCGAAATCTTGTTCCAAGATTTGGGACTAAGGTTGAACCATAGTACCATTTTTTCAAATAATATGGCGTAAACTCGTTCCGAGATTTGGAGCTTCGATTGAACCATTCTATGGTGGCAGCTGGCGAGCCCCAAATCTTGGTTCAAAGTAGCACGAAATTTTTAACAGGGTAGACTTATTTCAGCATTTCATGAGATTTTGTAGCGGTTTTGTTAGCATATTTTAATGGTTATTCTCTGCTCAAACGAGTTATTTTTATTTTTATTTATTTTTTTTTTAAAGGCGCCTATGTAAAGTTTTCTTTTTATATAGTATTCTGGTTAATTGAAAAATCAGTTGGGTTAGTAAAATAATTTTGAGTTTAAAACTAATTTTAAATTACATTAGGTTTTTTTTCTAAGTAACACAATAAAAAAAAAGAAAATAGCAAAATAATGACAAGCCAGATGTTTAAACAATAAATATTGAACATATAGAAAGATGTAATTCCGTCCAAATAGTTTGATTAAAGTCGGAAAATTCGCAGTTGGCATTTTTACTATTCAATTAGAAAATTATCTAAGCAGTTTTGAATGCAAAATAAAAGAGTCACCAATCTATATTAAAAACCAAAATTGTATTTGTTGCATACCTGACGTCAGAGTGAGGGCGTCAAAGACGTAAACGACAGATTCCTCTTTATTTGAATAAAGAAAATTATTTTTAAACATCGCATAATTTAATTTTATGCACAGTCGAATAGTGAAAAATACTTTTGTTTGAAAACGGCTTTTGAAATTATTATTTTTATCGTCTTTTAAATAACTTTCTAAGTAAACTATATATATATATATATATATATGTAATAAATTTATGTTGAACTCGACGAAAATAAACTATGTTGCATAAATTCTAGGTATTCTTAGCAGCACGGGCAGAGTAGTCGCTCCGACAGTTGGCGAGCAGTAGAAGAATTTCATTGGGGTATTTCCCCATTATAAAAACAAACACCATCAGTCTTCAAGTTCTTTATTGGTGAGCTCATAAAATAGATAAACTCTTCCCCGCAATCACCTTAGTACACATCGACACTACAACTTTCATTATCTCGTCCACATCATCAAATATTCTAATTCAGCGGAGAAATGAAACGTGCGGCTTGGTAGTTTAAAGGGCAAATCCATTCTAACGCTCCTAAAAAGCCAAATGAAAATAATCATTTTCACGACAAAACTAGCTCCCTCCTACTCCGCGTCAATCATTTTAAAAATCCAAGAACTCGATGAACTCGATGAAAGGACGAACTCGAGTCTCAACGGAAAAAATGATCAATTCTGATTGGTCGTAGCAGGCGGTCCTTGGCAAGAACTATATTTTTCCCTCGGAAGTACAAGCCCTTTAGCAACGCGTATTAACACCTGTCACGCGATGTTAAAATAAAAAATAAAATTAAAATCCCAGGAATATTCCAGAAAGTAAAAAGGTTACGAAATACCTCCCGCCGTTTTGAGAAGCAAGCAATAATTTATTAATAACTAAAGTAAGAAAAAGAATTTTAGCTGTTACAAGTTACGAAACTAAGATTGAAATATGTTCCACAAATTTAGTATTGAAGTTAAGAGAGAACAAAAATGGCGCAATTTTTTTTATTTTATTACAAATCCCCCCTCCCAGAAAGACGGGTGAAAAAGTAGGTCTGAGACCTGCAATTTCACAGAAAGGGAGATGATGCAGACTTACCTCACGAAGTTGTTGATATAAGTAATAATAATTAGATACTAAATAAAAGAAAAATTAAATTACATTATTTTTTTTTATAAATATAGAATTCAAATTTAGGAACACTAAGGTGATGCGTGGAATGACTTTATATTTACATACAATAAAGTAGGCATCAATAAAAATACAAGATATGATCTTGTTTAGCAGTACATAACAGGAAGTAAATTGAAAATATAAACAACTAATCTTAATATGCTAACATGAAAAATAAAAATAAAATAACGTTGAATGCATTCATGATAATGACAAATCTAAATATGAAGAATTTCACTGGAAAGTTCTAGACATAAATTTCGAGAGTTCATTTCAAAAAATCCTCTAAGGCTCAGAATTAGAGTGGTATAGTTCATACCTCTTTTTTCAAGGAGTCTAATTATATTTTTATTAATTGTCTAATTTTCATTAGTTAATATTATAACAACAGTTCAGTTTTCATGTGACTGAGTCCTTGTACCTTTATAACAGTTCCATATTTGGGTATCTTTGTGAAAATACTTTATACTTGTAATTCAATATAGTAACACATTTTATAGTATATTAATATAGTAATAATAAATTTTAACAATGTAATAAACAAACAAGATAATAAAGAAACATAATAAAGAAAAAAAATCACTAATAATAAATATCATAATAAGTATAAGTTACTCTCATAATGGGTAATTATAAATCTTTCAGTAAGTAATAGTAAATATTTCAAAACACATTCTTTAAATTCTAAATTATATACTAAATCTCGTTTTTCTCATCTCAGGTATTTTTGGGATGAAATATAGAGGAAAGTGGAATAGAATAAAGAATATAATCAATTATTTAATCATTTACTTAATCTTGTAAATCGAGTACAGGATTAAGTAGGAATATGCAAAAAAAAAAAAAAAAAAAAAAAAAAAAAAAAAAAAAAAAAAAAAAAAAAATTAAAATATAATATGATAAAATAATATAAAATAAAAATAATTAAAAATTCATTTCATTTTTGAGAATGCACGTGACCTTCAAACTACTAAGATTCTTTAAAAGAAATATTAATAAATAATAAAAATAAAAGACAAGATTATTAATGTCAATTCATGTCAAATAATTACGCAATAAATATTCTCTCAGTGTGATAAAACATTGCAAGATGCAAGTAGGAAAGAGAAAAAGAAACAAAATTACATTCTAATTGACATGTACTTGGACTGGAATGTAGCAGCAAAGAGAGAGAGAGAAAAATTAAAATAAAGTGATAAAAATTTTGTTACTTGGCAAATAATTAATTTATTAATTCATAGCTTAAATTTAATATTACAAATAGGTTCAGTTGATTTTTTTTTATATTTACTTGTTATTATATTATTCTAAGTAGAGTAATTCAGTACAGAATAAGAAATTTCCACTTTGTTCGTCTACGCCGGCATAAACAAACAAATATAAAAATTTCCTGACAAGTGACACTCTCGCTGCAGTCAAGAGATATCATTGCCATTCTGTAAGAATTACAGGATATTATCTGAATTAAAATATGGAAAGAAATTTACTGTTTAAGAGAGAAAAAAAAAGAAAAATTATAAAATGATAAACTAGAGATATAGTCTAAGCTACAGTTTTTACTTGAGTTTGTTGTTGTTGATTAGGGGGTTGTTGCTCATGACTTAATTTAAATTTATCAGGGGAATAATAAGGCCTTAATTTAGATACATGTACTATTTCTGAACTTTTGAACTGGTTTTGCCTATCAATTTCAAAATTTACTTCGGATAATTTGTTAAGAATTTTATAAGGGCCACTAAATACTTGTGATAACTTTCTAGTATTAGGGTACTGAAATTCTTCATAGATAACTAGATCTCCTATTTTAAATTTTGGTTCGATATAATCTTTATCATAATATCTTTTATTTTTTAAATGAAATTCATCAGTTCTTGCTTTAGCAATTTTAAGTGCTTCATGAACAGGGGGATAATAATTTTGTTGTAAGGGGGAGTCATAGGGTAATTGGCCAAAAAGCAAGTAAGCAGGTGGAAATTTAGTAATAGAATGGGGTGTATTATTATATTCATTAATTACCTCAGTTAAAAGCTTAGTCCAGGGAATTTTAGAGGTAGTGGAGTTTACTTTACATTTTAATCTAGTTACTATTGTCTGATTTACTCTTTCACATTTCTCATTCGTTTGTGGATGATGGGCAGTGGTCAAATGTTGTTTAATATTATGATTTCGCAGGAATTTTTTGAATCTTGAAGAAGTAAAAGCAGCATTCCTGTCACTTAGTATTTTTTGAGGGGACTGTACACTTGAAATCTTACTAAAACAGAATAATTGTTGAGGGATTTTGATAGTGAAGATTTGTTTCAGACAATTTGTATAAGTTTCTGTAGTGACACTTTTGGAAAGAAATGCCCAAACATATCTTGTGGCATGGTCTATTATAATATGGAGATATTTTTTGTAGAATTATAATAATTGAACCCTCCTACATTATCAACAGACAGACAGTCAAAAGGTTGATATGTATTGGGCATAGCTTGTAATAAGCCAAATTTTTTCTGTCTAGGTTTTTTATTTTTCTGGCAAATATCACAGTATTTAACAAAGTTAGTAATGTCTTGGGTCATATCTGGCCAATAATAGTTAGGAGAAATTTTGCATTTTTTGAACACCAGGGTGACCAAACTGTTCATGAGCAACACTAAGCAATTTTTTTCTTAGGGACATGGGAACTACCACTTTACGAAAACCTTTTCTTTTAACTATAATCAGTCCATTGTCATTAATATAATTTGATCCACAGACATTTTCTTTTTCTTGCATCTCAATAATCTCTTTAACGTCAAGAAGAAAAGTAAGGGGTTTACAAAAATGAGAAATAGGGTTTCGGGACAACATGTCGGCTTCGACATTTGTAGATCCCTTTAAGTACTCTATTTTGAAATCGAACATACTTAACTTCAATGACCACCTAAATAATCGACTTCTTAAATGTTTGACATTTTTTAACCAAACAAGAGATGCATGATCAGTATGGATGGTAAATTGTACACCGTGAAAGTAATGATAAAATTTATCTAAAGTATCAATGATAGCAAGACACTCTAATTCGGTAATGAAATAATTTTTCTCATAACTTCTCAATCCTCTAGAAAAATAAGCAATTGGATGTAAAAAGTTATTATGGTCGGTTTGTTTAAGAACTGCACCTACCGCCACCTGAGAAGCGTCAACAAACATGTGTAGGGGTAATTTTGGGTCATAAATCTTTAAAATTGGTTTAGCAATGAGGGCATCTTTTAATTTTTGAAAAGAGTTTTGACATTCAGTATTCCATTCCCAAATAGTATCTTTATTAAGTAATTTATTTAGGGGGTGTCTAATTTCAGCATATTTGTCAATAAATTTATGATACACATTTATAGAACCAAGAAATCTTTGTAATTCTTTAGTATTAGTAGGAGATTTTAATTTTTTAATTGTTTCTATATTAGTATTAGCTGGAGTTAAAGTTCCATTTTGGATTTCATACCCTAGAAAATTGATTTGTTTTTGAGCAAAAGTATATTTAGATAATTTTAATTTAATATTTTCTATTCGGCATAAATCAAAAATTTGGATGAGATGCTGTATATGTTCAACTATTGATTTAGAAAAAATAATTATATCATCAAAATAATAACAAGCAAAGTCTATTTTATATTTTGTAAGAATTCTTCTAATTATCCTATTGAAAATTGGGGGGCCTACCTTTACACCAAAGGGGAGAACATTCCATTCCCAGAGCCCACAATTAGTAGTAAAGGCTAACTTTTCGGAATCGGCTGGGTGAATAGGTATGTGCCAATAGCCTGAGGCTAAATCTAGTGTAGAGAAATATTGGGCACCACTTAATTTGTCTAAAATTTCATCTATTCGGGACAAAGGTTCAGCGTCATTTTTCATAATAGAATTTAATTTTCGGTAATCAACACACATTCAGTTTTTTTTTTTTTTGCCTTCATCTCGTTTATTTACTAACGTCACTGGAGAAGAATATGGGCTATAACTTTCTTTAATTAACCCAGCAGCTAATAAGGATTGGATTTGCTGAGATATTTCTTTTTCATCAGCAGTGGATGTACGATAAGGCCTCAAAGATATTGGTAGGTCAGATTTAAGATAAATACGCTGAGGTTCAATATTAATTCTCCCTACATCATATTTATTTTTTGCAAAAATATCTAAATAATCCCTTAAAAGTTCCCTTACATTTTTATTTTGAATAGCATTCATATCCCCCAATAGATTATAATCATCATTATTAGTTCGCGGCAAGGATTGAGGAGTTATGGTATTTCCATAATCGGGTTGCACAGTAGTATCATTTTTTATAATATTAAAATGAAGCAATTCTAAGTTATCACTGGATATGTTGACATATTGGTTTAACGAAATATTGTCTTGTAGCACCTGGCTTTTTGCACAATCAATTTTCAATTTAAATTTGGCACAATCAGGTAAACCTAAAATAGCATAGTCCAAATCTAGCTTACTTACTAAAAAATTAACATACCTCTTTATATTACCAAATTTAATACATAATCGACAAGATTTATTAATTGTAAGAGTTCCTTGTGCCTGTCTAATAGTAATAGGGGTAACATTATGTAAATTACCATTTAAATATCGAACGAATTTGAGAGGTAAAATTGAGACAGTTAATCCACTGTCCACCACACAATACATTTTGTTATTGCCCACATATTCAGGGATAAATAATTGTCAAATTATATTAGTAGGGTGTGGTTGAATATGAGCAGGAGTTTGAGATTGAAAGGAATTTGTGTTAAATATACAACTCCTCTCCCAATGATATGCATTTTCTATGCCTCTGTTTAAACATATTCTGCACGGACGACTTGGGTAGTTGTTTTGATAATGAGTCGTAGGCATTCTAGGAGTGAAAAACCTAGGATTAAAATTTTGGGATGGATTGTTTGGAGTAGGTCGAGTCCAATGTCTGGGCTGAGGATTGGGATTGTGCATAGGTCTAGTTTGTTGAAAATTTCTATTGCTGTTATTAGAGGTATGATTTGGAATCGCTGCTAATTGTTTAGCAATGCGAAACCATTCACGAGTATTGGAAGGAGGGTTAACCATCAAACAATTTTGATACTCCGGCTGAAGTCCATCAGTTAATCCCTGTATAATTAAATTTTCCCCAAGCTGAAGTTGCCTTCCAATCTCAACTTTCTTTCTAAAATAAGAATCCCAATCACTTAGATCATTCAACTTTAAGGAGGTAAACTCAGAAAATTTTGGAACTCTAACCTGAATGAATTTTTCTGTTAAAATTTCGACAATTTCCTCATAAGTAGCACAATCCAAACAATCATTTATATAAGCTTTTAGCGCCTCCCCCTTTAAATATTTTGAAATATTTTGTTTTTTCCACTGATTATCTTTTTTTTTTCCAAAACACCCATTATCAAAGTGTTTAAACCACTTAAAAATATCCATGCCTGACTCAAAGTCAAAAGGTACAATATCAAGTTTATTTTCTGACATTTTTTCTTCCTTTACTAATCCGGATCTTAATAACATGAAAGAAGGATAATTCATATGGAAAATATTTAAATGCTATACTTCAATTACTAAAATTCAATTACTATACTTCAAATACTTCAATAAATAACAATAAAAATAATAAATAATAAATAATAAATAAATCAATTCTGGGTTTGAATTCATGTGAAATAAAGAAATAATAAATAAATAAGTAATAAATAAATAAAATAATAAATATCGGTTTTTTATACATGGGAAATAACAAATAATTTTAAGAACAAAAATACTTTTCTTTACGTATTGATAATAAATTTAGCAACAGAGAATTTTTTAAGAACAAAGTATCCATCTTTCGTACTAAAAACACCTTTTAAAACTAAATAAAATTTCTATGAGCAGAAAATTTCAATTAATTATAAATTAAGAACAAATTTATTTTTTAATATCTGTAATAAAAGAAAAAAAATCAAGAATTTAAGCAAAGAAATTATTATTAAAATTTCTTAAACAGTAAATAAATAAAATAATAAATAATAACTTACAGACTTCTCGATATGGACTTGTTCAAATACCTAAATTTTATTAAAATAAACAAAAATAAAGCACTTCGTAGATACGACTCACAGGTGTAAATTTTAATTATCTTGTATTACCGATGGAATCTACCGTGGTTTCGCAATCATGCTGCAGGTGTTAAGTTGGTCAAAATATTGCAGCACTGTTATCTAGGAAATACACAAATAAATAAATAAAAGCAAATGATGTTGAATTGATTTCGTGCAGGTGATCTTTTGTAATTTTTATTTTGCATATCTCAAAGTTAAGATTTCTCATTTGTTTGCACATGAAGATGCTGTTTCAAGTTAATTTAAGTAGAAGACATTTGGTTGTATATCTCACAGCTGAAAAGTTTTTCACTAGAATGCGAGGTATATTTCACAATTAAAAGATTTGTAGATATAGATACAACACATAATTACAAACAAAACTTTATAAGACGATCCTTTGCACAGCTGAAAAGTTTCTCATTTATATGGACAGGAAGATGTTGCTCTCAGATTACCTTTTTTGAGAAAAAAATTTTCTTTATCGACCGCATTCCCCTCAACACCAGTAGCACAACTGCGATGACTCATGTCGGTTCAAAATGAGTAATAAACAAAGGCAGAAGTTCCAGCAATTAGTTTCAAGCTCGGCGAAAATGGCGCGTGCACACACAGCGTTGGGAAGAATTCTCAGGCAAATGTTCAGTTGTTAGTTATTAAGCCACGATAATTTCCTTTTCGCAAAAGTCGTACGCCGTTCATTTTTCATCCTACCGGCTAAAATGTAATAAATATATGTTGAACTCGACGAAAATAAACTATGTTGCATAAATTCCAGGTATTCTTAGCAGCACGGGCAGAGTAGTCGCTCCGACAGTTGGCGAGCAGTAGAAGAATTTCATTGGGGTATTTCCCCATTATAAAAACAGACACCATCAGTCTTCAAGTTCTTTATTGATGAGCTCATAAAATAGATAAACTCTTCCCCGTAATCACCTTAGTACACATCGACACTACAACTTTCATTATCTCGTCCACATCATCAAATATTCTAATTCAGCGGAGAAATGAAACGTGCGGCTTGGTAGTTTAAAGGGCAAATCCATTCTAACGCTCCTAAAAAGCCAAATGAAAATAATCATTTTCACGACAAAACTAGCTCCCTCCTACTCCGCGTCGATCATTTTAAAAATCCAATTAGGATGAACTCGAGTCTCAACGGAAAAAATGATCAATTCTGATTGGTCGTAGCAGGCGGTCCTTGGCAAGAACTATATTTTTTCCTCGGAAGTACAAGCCCTTTTGCAACGCGTATTAACACCTGTCACGCGATGTTAAAATAAAAAATAAAATTAAAATCCCAGGAATATTCCAGAAAGTAAAAAGGTTACGAAATACCTCCCGCCGTTTTGAGAAGCAAGCAATAATTTATTAATAACTAAAGTAAGAAAAAGAATTTTAGCTGTTACAAGTTACGAAACTAAGATTGAAATATGTTCCACAAATTTAGAATTGAAGCTAAGAGAGAACAAAAATGGCGCAATTTTTTTTTATTTTATTACACACACACACACACACACACAGTCTCGTGTAACATGGTGAGTGCGGACTAGGTCAGAATCCGGTTCACTGAGGACATCACAGAAAATGTGTATTTAGCTAGATTTTTTTTATTTTTGAAATAAGTATATGTTTAACAATACGTATTTGATTTTGAAATTTTAAAATTTTAATTTTTTAAATATGGTATTTTTTCAATGTATCCGAGGACATACCCATACATGCACCGAACCGAGGACATACCCATACATACATCTATCCGAGGACATATGCATACACACATGTATCCGAGGACATATGCATACACACATGTATCCGAGGACATATGCATACATACATGTATCCGAGGACATATTCATACATACATGTATCCGAGGACATATGCATAGATACATGTATCCGAGGACATATGCATACATACATATATCCGCGGACATGCCTATACATACATCTATCAGTGGACATACTTTTATGACAATGGACATGAGATATCTGTAAGGGCCGGACCTCTGCCCGAAGCCCCAGCTTGAGCCCGAGTCCCGCCCGATCCGCAGACCAAGTTCGGACCTGTTCCCATTTACTGTACTCGGGCCGGACTCGTGTCTTATTTTTTAAGGCTCGGAACTGGTCGGACCTAGTCAGTTTCCGAGCTGGGCTGGACACGGGCTTACTTTCTTCCTGAATGATAAGGCCGGTCGCCGGCCCAGATGCCTATGTGCTAGCTTTTTTTTTTTTTTTTTTTTTTTTTTTTTTTTTTTTTTTGTACGACGCCGGAATTGACTTCATTCTTTCAAGACTTCACGGATCAAAATATTCAGTTCCGGCTTTGAGCCTGTCCGTATGAAAATCATGTTCTCGGCGTGATTATGTCCGTTCAAAGATCAATAAAATCTGGCCTGGCCCAAGAAATTTTGTAAAAAATTCTTACATTTTTAAATCGCTATTATTCTACAATTAAACATTAAAATTTATTATTTTTAAAGGATCGCAGATTTCTTGGCATATTAAAATATAATTACTTTAAAATATAGCTAAACGTATGAAAAATAACCTGCCTAAGACGGAATTTTTATTTAAACTGAAAAATGTGTCATCCATGCAAAATGAATGCAGTAATATGTGAGAAACATGCAATACATTTACACATGCTTAAAAAAAGCTTGTGCTTACAATTTTTTTAATGCGATTCCGTCTTAAAAGATTATACTATGTACCGTTTTTTTTTTTTTTTTTTTTTTTTTTTTTTTTCTTGTCACAATTACATAGAATAGAGATTAATGTTATTAATGATATTTGAAACGTTTACATACAATAAACAGAGTTTCATTAAAAATATAATTATTGCAGCCTGCGGCACTTGTTTATAAATGAAAATTATAAATATGGAAAAAAACAAGAAAAAAAGGGGGGGGGGAAAGGCTAAGTTTTTATTTTTTTGGTCAAAACTACTCCTCTTTAATAATCAATGTTTTGTAGAAATTCATTCAAGAAGGGCCGTACGGAGCTCGGGCAGAAATTTTAACTTTTTTCTGGCCTGGGCCCGGTTCGGGCGGAATTTTTAGACATTATATCGGTCAGGCCAATAATTTTTTCATATGGGGCAGGCCGAATATTTTTCTACAGATCAGGCCAAGACCGGGCATGGAAATTTCGGCCGGTGTTGATATCTACTGGATATGCGCATACATATCGGCGGATAATTTTTAAAATTTTTATGATAACTAAACGTACGAGGATTTCGATTTCGCTTGCTCGCATTTAAAAATCCACAATCTAAATAGAAACGTAAGACTTATAAAAATCATAGGTAGCATATTTATGAGTCAGGTTTTCAATGAGATTTTTAGATCTGAACTAACAAACGCACCAAAAATTAATTCATACAATTTTTAAATATCCCGATATTGAGTAGATATTGATTAAGAAAAAAATTTAAAAATTGTCGAAGTCTTTTTGGCACAATTGGTACACATATTGGTATTTGAGTTTACAATAACTTCAACAGCCACTCAGAAAATTTAATAAAAAGTTAACTTTTTTAGCGCACGTGAAAATAAGCATGTACTTTTTTTCTAAATTAGTTTGTAAATTCTGGTGTCGGTGAATTATTTCATAATTTTTGAAGCAGAATAACTCAGAGTCAGAAAAAATTAAAGGATGGTGACCAAAGTGAACCTATTGGGGCTAAGTACTCCGCGTTTCTACGTACTTGCTTCTGAAAAGTAATTTCATGCGTACATTTCTTACAGGAAGCAAGCAGTGTGTACAAACGCTCGATTTAGGGATATTTTATCCATTGTCCCTTTGAGGTGGCCAGTATATTAGAACAAGTATTGCAACTCAGTGGAATTAAAAATTCAAGTAAAATTACGAAATTCTAAGTGGGGGTTCAAGGCAGAAGTTCCAATTCATACATTCAATTTCGAAATTTTCACTAGTTAATAAAGGGTAAAAATAATGTCGAATTTTTAGGCCGCGATTGGAAAAATTGGGATTTTTGTGCAGAATTGTGAAAAAATTAGAGGAAGAGAATAATAAGTTATTTAGCACTGATATATAAAATAAATGGTATAGTTAAAACTGTAAGGGGAACGTCCATTCAAAAAGATTTTCCGAAATATAAATTGATTCGTATAAGCAAACATATTCCAAAACTGTAGTAAAATTTTTTCTTAAGGTATGCAAGTCCCAAAAATTTGATTTTTCCTTTTTTTTTTTCTTTTTTTTTAAGCTTGTTCTCTCGTATATTTCTTAAATTTATAAACTGAAAACTCACTAACAGAAAACTTAATGCGGTTCAGGAAAAATATTAAGGATTTCGTGCAAGCAATTTTTGTGGGAGGAATAATCATCAAAGATTCGTTTTTGCACTTAAAATATTTTGAATGCATTTGACATGGTTGGATTGTATATAATAATAAGTTTCAAAAATATTTTCCCCCCTTTTCGAGATACGTATGTATATCTTGAAAATATGAAGAACAGATTTTTAATTAAAAACCATTCCACTATTTTCCACAATAATTTTGTGAAAAATTTGAAAAGTTGTTGAGAAGTTAAATACTTTAACGACTCCAGAAAAAATACAGAACGCGAAGGATTTCTTTTAGATATTTTTTGAGGTTGAGAGAAACGAAAATTCAACTCCACTCTATATGTGTAAACTACAAAAATATTTTCGGTGACATTCGAGTAATGTATGGTTAGATTAGAGGAACGGCCATAGCTAAGGGAGTGCTATGGGTGGCTCACCCCCCCCCCCCCTGGGGATTACTTTCCCGACTTTTTTTTAAATAGAAAGATTACATTAAACAAAATTGCTTTAATTTTACAAATAATTGTTTTTAGTCTTAAATACCTTTCAGTAAGTTTTACATGGCGCATTATTTCTTTTTAAAAACTCTCTCGATATTTATAGAACTAGAAGACAGCCCGTCAAAATGACGTGTTTGCGTTTTTAAAAGGATGATAAAAAATTACAACTGTGGTCAATCAGCCACTTTAGGTTTAAACAATTTTCAAAAATACAGCGATTAAACATGGGGGGAAAATGTATAAAAAAAAAGAAATTTTTAACAGAAATTTGCATTTAAAACTATAACAAAACTGTCTGGTGGATAGGGGGATTGTAATGAACAAATCGTAAATACATAAATTTTAAAAGAATAAAGTAAGGCAAGAAAATCAATTATGAAAGATTATATTGTGAAACTACAGCCAAAAAATATCTAAAAATACTGAGAGAAAATAATAAAAATATCTAAAATGTATAAAAAAAATTTCCTATTTTGACCCATTTTTTAGCTAATACTTAAAAGAAAACACTCTATAATATCGAAAACAAATGTCAACAATAAAGAGTAAACAATGAATGTGTTCGGGAAACACACGCTCAGGAGTTTTTACCGAGTACTATTCCGCTGTAAGATGCCATGTACCTATCTCCAGAGCGCGGGCGCTCAGCGCGCATAGATCCCGAACGCGTCCGATCATTCCTGAGTCGTGATGTTACAAAGGAGTCATTCTAAAGATTCAATCACGGAATTTGTCATTCTTGAATGGCAACAGTATTGATTTGCTTACATTGTTTGTTTGGTTTGTTTTTTCCGTAATTCTGGTTGCTTTATTTAGAACTTAAACATTATAATTAAATAGTTTTTGTAGGTTTTAAAGAAAATGAGTAATGAATAAATCTTTCACATGTATATTTTCATAAGTTGAACAATTAGAATATTTGTGAACAGCTCGGAATAGTTAAGCCTAACGTGGACGCAGTTTCTTTTTTTTCGTGGATGGGCTGTCCCCGGAATCGTCGTACACGGAGGGGTTTTATATATATAAGATTATTCGACCTCTAGAAATATGTTACTTTAATGTATCCTTGCATTTAGAAGTTTAAAATACATTATCATTTTATATATAAAGCTCTTTTTAGATGCAAAAAAAAAAAAAAAAGTTTTTTAAATATTATTTGTTCTTTTGTTTATAAAAGCATGCTAAAAGATATTTTTATCTGCTTAACAAAATAAACAATAACATGCGTTGCATAAGAATTTTGATACTTTATTAAATATCACTAAAAAATTATCAGAAAATCAAACTATTTGTTAGAATTGGTTTAAAAACAAAGCTAATATTAAATATATACAATAATTCAAATATTTTCCTTTTTTGCATAAAAAAAGATTTCATGTGAATTTTAAAATTAATTAAGGCGCGGTAATATTGCTACTATAATTTTATAAGTTTCAAGACGGTAGGAAAGTTTTCAGGGAAATAAATAAATATATTTTAAGAATATTTCTTGTCAACAGTTTTATTAATCTAACAATAAAGAACGATTTCTGAAAAATATATAGTTCAGGTGATGTCTAAATTAGTGTATCCATGGAAATAAGTATTTTTAAATGAGAAACACAGAGAAATATCTAGAATAAAGACAAATAAATTACAGCATACTTAATATACAATAAATTAGTGAGTCTACTGTATTAAAATTGTATTTGTGCATGTGAAAACATGAAAGTGACCTCTGATAATAACAATAATAATATAAAAAAATTAAAAGTTTACAGTCAACAAAGTTGATCTTTCTCTCAAATTTATATGTAAAAGCATAGAATTAGTGGAAATTATTATTTACGTCCTTTTAAAACAATAGTGTTTTTAATTTAGCAATGTATTTATGGCATCTTTAATTGCTTTTTTGAATAGTTTTTCTTGAATTGCTTCCTGCAATCCTGTCTGTAAAATCAGTTCAAAATGTCTATTTCAATGCTCTTTCTCTCTCTATCTCTTTTCCCAGAAGTTTTGTCTATATAAGTATAAAAGAAAGCGCTTCTCAAATTATTACGTATATGAATGTCTATAAAATTGACCTGTTTAAAAATAAAAATGATTCAATGAATACTTCACAAAATAACAAGTTTATATGAGAAAATAGTCTAAATTATAATTTTAATGTTGAAAATGTAAAATTAATAAGAAAAGAGCTTCGCAATCAATACTGTATTCAAAATTCAAAGTTAACCTCCGCCATCATTAAACAGCAAAATTCCGCAAATTTAGTTAACGCTTTTTTATTTTTTTAAATAGATATATATGTAAACCCCCACTTCTCACACGCAGTTCTGTTCACAATGCTGATGGGGATAAACACAACAAAAACTATTTACAACGGTAAAACCCTCTGTGGTTGTTTTCTTACAAAGAAGTCTGTGGGTGCATCAAAAAATGCTTGGGGCGAATCTCTGCTTTTCTTCTCTTTGGGTCGACGCCGATTGCAACAAAGCATTTTCATACCCCCGCGACTGGCTCTTTACAGGATATAATTAATCTTGCTCCTGTATTCGACAGCCAGCCTATTTTGTTCACTCTAAATTCGTACAAAATTATTTTTCGTATATGTTTTACGTAGTTCTGTGAATTTTCTGCAAAACACAAATTTTAAACTATTACAATTTTTGTATAATATTATAACATAACATTTTGTGTTTCGTTAGCATTTCATAATCGAAGGGATAAAAAAGCACAAATCATATATTTCTTTTAAAAATTTACATTAGAAATATATTTTTTCGTTATACGAATGCATAAATTGATAGCTAAAGGTGTGATGTCTAAAATACTTCATAAAAAATGTTAATGTCCTAATTGAGTGTATTATAGAAGCTGAATTTTAGAAGTTAATTTTAATGAATTTTACTACACTTCATTTTCAATATAAAATGAAATTTTTGATAATTATGAATGAAAATAAATCAAATATTACTCAAGAAAAAAAAAAAAAAAAAAAAAAAAAAAAAAACCTATAATAAAATTATTTTTATTTATTTACTTTTCCTATTACAACAAGTCAGTCATTCAAACAAAAATAGGTTTGTTTTCAAAAAGCATTATTATTATTATTACTTTGAATCATTTCAACGAGTATTAATAATCAAAATAGAAAAACAGTGTACTAAAAAACACGAAAAGTCTAAGGTAAGTACCTAAGTAAATTTCACTACTACTTTGACTTTTGCAGCAAAATAAAGCTTGTAAAGCTGTATATTTGACACCAGAGCATGCTAATCGATAAAGATAGAGGATTATTAAATGAATTCTTTATTTTATTTTAATTGTTTCACCTTTTAACACTATTATTTCGGAATAAAATGAAATAATTTTAAACTCGTATATTTGTCAATTTAGTGACAAACAAGTTGAAAATTGTACGTCAAGCGCAGCAAAGTATGTGCGTTCGTACTAAGGAAGTTTTTAAAATGTTCAGGTCTTGGTGTAATAGTATACAGAACTTCGGATGAAATAGAGTATCCAAAATTTTTTGTGTATCCCTGTAAATATTATCTGTTTCCCATTATACTGGAAGTAACTTGTAGTAAACCGTAGCAACGTATATCAATTTCATAAAATGTGAATTAGTTTAATATTAAAACGCGCCCTAAACAATGTTTCCCCTACCATTACATGTTATGGAATACTTGTGGGTGGCCTTGTGAATTAATAATAAATATTCGTTGCATCGCAGATTGTGCAGAATATATATTTTAGTATATACTTACATAGATACACATAAATTCTATGTTCGAATGAACGTAACACCATTGAGTTGCACTTGAAACTATTTTTTTCCCATTGCCCTTAGTGTAAAGGAAAATATTTTATTGCTCCTGTGACTAAACTATGAATTCAATTTTCATAAAATTTATAATGACTCGACAAAATCATGCAACAATTTTATATTTCAAATTTTCAATATATTTTTAATTTCAAATGGTTCGGTTGGGTGGATTTTGCTCAGTTATATGCAGACGGACGGATTGAACGACGGCCATAGGTGCAACGTATTTACATAATTACGAACGAACCTAAAAAGATATTATTGTTGTTTTTTTTATTAAGATTTCTTCTAAAGAATCTCGTCTAAGAAAATACAAATCTTCTTTTAATAAGTATAATGTGTGATTTTCATAATAATTTTGAAAATTTTGGATTTTTTTTTTTTTTTAGCAGTTTAAATTACTTTTAATCTTAAAAATCCCATTTTTAAATTATTTAAGATACAGCACTTATTTTATGAAAGAAATATTCACTTAAATGATAAATTAAAATTTGTTTTGTGTTTTGGATGCTAAGGCGCCATTAAATTAAAAAACAGTATTGAGTAGCCACTATGTGCTAAAATTGATTTTTTTTCGGAAATAAATAAATAAATAAAAATAAATACTATGGGGAGGGGGGTTTCGTTGTCTTAAGAAATATTTGTTGGAATCAAGGGACGATACATTCTAAAGATTAAAAAAAAAAAAACTCAAAAAATATTTTTAAAACCGATAAAATATATATATATATATATATACATATAATCAGCTTTCAGAGCTTTTATGAAGCAACTTTATATTCTAACGAAGCCTACTAATATAAGGTACGAAATACAGATTCTTTTACTATTATTTTTATTATTTGCAGATATTTTCAAATAATTCTTTATCCCCCCATGTTGGGCACGTTCACAAAATAAACGAACTAACTCAAACTCACGTTCAATTTCTGAAAAGTGATTTAAGTTCATGTTCAAATTCAAAAAATTTCAAACGAACTCGTTCAAATCAAACTCATATGTAAAACTGAACGAAGTTCACTATAAAGTTCACTTTTTTTTATGTTTGGATATTATTGTCCAAATTTACAAAATTTTGTGAACTAATCATTTGATTATTCGATATGTAAGATAAAGATATGCACAGACGGAAATTTCCAGGCCCGATCCATAGAAAAAAAAATGTCCGGCCCGATATTAAAATAAAAATTTCGGCCCGAGCTCAGCCCGGCTCGTAGAGAAAATTTAGCGGCCCGACCCAGCCCGATATAATAGCTAAAATCAAGGCTCGACCCAGCCCGATATAATAGCTAAAAACAAGGCCCGAGCTTGGCCCGGCCCGGAAAAAAAGTTGAAATTTCGCACTGAACCCGGCCCGACCCCGAGTACATTTCTACAGGACCCTTACGGATATTTAACCTTACGGAAGATTTCTGGTCAAAAAAACTTACCTTAGTCTGTTTATAATCTCCATTTATGCAGAAGTGCCGTAGGCTGCGATGTTTATGCTTTTAATGAACCTTTGTTAGATGTATGTAAATGTTTCAGCTATCATTAGTATTGTTAATCCAATATCCATGTTATGGAGACATAAGAATAAAAAAAATGACATATGGTAAAAGTAAAATCTTCTAAGATGAAACCGCATTTGAAAGAAAAAAATACGTTTCCTTTTTAGCAGGTGTAAATGCTTAACATATTTTTTCTACTATATTATTGTATTCATTTTGCATGGATGAACAATTTAAAAGAACTTTAAAAGAAATTTTCAGTCTTCAGTTTATAACTTCATATATTTTTGGTCGGTACAATATTGAAAATGGTACAAAAATCGCGATTGCAGCGCCCTCTTCCGACGGATTCTTTCAAAATTCAGGGAGGACCAATTAGCCAACGTCATACACTTACACAAAAAAATTGGTTCACTTCGATGCATAACTTCATATACTTTTGGTCGGTACAATATTGAAAATGGCACAAACACGCGATTGCACTATCTGGATGTCTTTGTGCTGTGCATACCCTTCGAGACAATGCTGGTCTGAGTATTGTGCTTTAGTAATTGCTCCTTTTTGCTAGTTTGGAACTTAGTATTAATTTTACAGAAGAGGAGGGGCTAAATTACCTTATAGCAATTGTGATAGACAAAAAACAGACACAAGAGGGAGATCTTATAATGGTTCCGTTTAAATTTTTTAAATACGGAACTCTAAAAAGTACTTATTACAGTTTCCCTTTCATGCTTATGTTTTTCATTTAAAAAAGGGGGTCATGGGCTGCGTAAATAGGCACATTTATTCCAAAATATTGGTCTTTCCATATTTATTTCTGTATATCCCATTGTAAACTAAATTGATTTTAAAATGAGTCCTTAACTGTACCTAAATATCTGAAATATTAATAACATTAACACATTTCCACGGATTGGAGGCTTAAAAATATAAAAATTTCTATACTGGTAAATCTAAAAAGAAAAAAAAAAAAAAAAAAAAAAAAAAAAACTTAGAAAAATTCATTGTAGACAGATCCTTTATTAAGAAATTCGTTGTCTTTTACAAATGTGTTATGATTTTTATACACGGATTATTCTATCCATTTTGCACCGATCTAGAAATTGTTTCGTTTAAGACAGGATTTCGTCATATACAGATTTTTGTAGCACCTTTTATAATGCTGTTTCCCCCATCCCCTAGCATTGTATATGAACTATTCTTTAAAGAAAAGTTTAATTGTTGAATCATGGTAATTTAAAATTAGAATAAACTATGGCTATAGCGGAATCGATCGGTATATTGAAATTTTTCCGTAGAAGACAATATACCGTCTTAGACAAATTCTACTCTGGCTGCGGACTCGCATGAACTTGAAAATCTTTTTTTGATTTAGACATATTTCTGCCTTACACAGTCCACCTTGTACAGAGAGTTTACTGTATATATCTATTTTCGACGAAATTGTATACAGCCCAGGTCCGGTTCGGCGCAACCCGAGTCTGCAGAAGAAGTAAGACTAGGATACTACCCAGAGAAGTGATATCCAGACTTAACCCGTCCTGAGGCTCGTGTAAGCCTCTAAATGGCATTTGAAAGAGGGAAAAATGCACTAAGGTCCGGAAAAATTTTAAATTATCAAAAAATTGAACGTAAATTTGAACGTAAATTTCGTTCAAACTCGTCTATTTTTTGAGTTTCCGTTCATTTCAAACTCGTTTGTAAAATAGTGAGCGAAGTTCAGTTCAAAGTTCACAAATAGTGAGCGAAACTCGTGAGTTTTCGTTCAGTGAGCGCGTTCATACCCAACACTGTTTATATGATATTATATAATGTTAAAAAGAAAAAAAGAAGTACTGACAAACTCAAAACATTTTTTAGAATATTTAAATTTTCAATTTTCAATATACTTAATTTTTGATATAACTCTTGAATCATAAACCTTAGAGCCTTAGAGGCCCGTGCGGAGCAAAAGCCAGGCCGACAAACAAAATAAGCTAGCCGGACCAGTAAAAATAAAAATGAACAGACCATACGGGCCGGGCCGGACCAATAAAAAAATTTAGCAGGGCTCCCGATCCGTTAAAAATATTTTAATAAAAACGATGAAACATGAGTTATTTTCAAAGAACATGGCTTTAACGTGAATAAGTTTAAACGCGCATCACGTGTCGATACTAGTTTGAAAACATCAATACAAAATTGTAACTTGTAAAATGAAGAGATTGGCATCGGAGAGTTACTTTGTGTCTAATCCAGGCATAATATTTTTTTAGCAGATTCGTGCTGGGCCGAGATTAGGCTTGAATCGTTTTTTGTATATAGTCGAGCCGGGCCGGAACCAAATTTAATTGTTCTCAAGACATTTAGGGTAGATAACATGATTGTAAAAGTATTAATATAAATAAAGAACTTATGTTAACTTAATCATTGGAAATATACTTCTTGGTGGCTTTTAAACTCACTTCTCAACAACGCGAAAGTTTGACACATTTTCCGACTAGTTTTTAACTGTAATATAAAATTGACAAGCTTGACTATTGAAGAGATTTGGAATCGAATAGAGTTTTCCATTTTTGGTAAATAAGATAGTTATATAGATTAGATGAGATATAAGACATTCTTGTCACGTGGTTAAAGATTTTTCTCTCTTCCCATGCTACCGCTTCTGGAAATCCGATTCAAAACGCTCACTTTGACAGTATATTCTTAAATTGCTTACATCAAAAAATGGTTAACGCCATTCTATTTATTACATAGATTCTTAATAAAAACACCTGCTAATCTTATGCGTTTCCGAATCTCTTTTGGATTTGTGAAAACCTTTAATAAAATGACACAGAAATATTTTCATAATGTTGCTTTGATTAATATTGAATCATTTGAATCACTAAATCATGCGAAAAATATATGTAACCAGCTTTCTTTATAATTCCAAACAAAAGAAATACATTCTAAAGAAAAATAAATAAACAAAAATAAGCATTTCGATAGCGATATTTACCTCGGGGGGAGGGGATTAGATGTATGATAGCGAATGATCTCGAAAGGGGGAGAGGAGTCCAATATTACGAAAAAGTTTATAACGTTTTACTTGCTCAGCCCTTTGTGTTGTTAATTTAATTTTCACTAAAGTCATTTCAAAATACCATATACTTCAATGCACCTCATCCCTCAATTATTATTATTATTATTATTGAAATGAGATGGATACATACTTGAATACTTTTGTTCAGCCCTGTAACTTAGCTTGTACATTTATTATACGTTGGCATTAACTAAAGTTTATTGTAAACTAAAACACTTTTAAAACAACGGAAATCTCATTCTCATACATTATCATTCATAGGCGTCCACGTACCGAATTCTTTGCGTGGCCCTGTATATCCTTTTATCTATATTCTGCAAATATTTCTCAGTAAATTGAATGCAGTTCAGGATAAAAATGCATAACTTATTTAAGTACCACGTTTAAGTAATTTACGCTCGTATTCAGTAACGTTGGCGAGCTCTTTTGGGTAGCCCTGTATATCAACTATAACATTTATACTCACCATATAATGTGCATATATTTAGTGAAACCTAAACGCGCATATCATAATTAAAATTCATTACATCCCTCCATCAGCCATCATCGAACACATATACGGTAGTTCGGAAAGAATATATTATTTGAAATCTTTTGTATGGACCTGTAATTGCTATGTACTTCATATTATGCAAGACAGTATCCTATAATTTATATTAAGCTTCAGTGACATATATCAATTTTAATATACATGAAACAGTTTAATATATTTAAAATATGTCGCACACAATTCCCCCTTTACCATTATCTAATGAAATTCTTTTGTGCGGCCCTGTAAATGAATAATAGCTATATTTTCTCTGCATACATTACAGAATTCATATTTTACTACTTTCCATATGAATATGAGTATGTTTGACAGGGAGTAACACCTGTAAAATTCATTTAAATGATTTTCCCCCATACGCCTTAATGTAATCGAAAAATTTGACTCTCCCTGTAAATAAACTAATCATGGTAGAAACTTCATTTTCAATAGGGTTCGTGCTGGGATAAACATCATTAACGTATAAAAATCTCATAGCAATCCGAGTATATTTACGGGAGTTAAAGCGCGGACAGACAGCCATACGGTCAGACAAACCGAATGCATAAGCACTTTTCAACTTTGTTGGAAAGTTCTTAAAATGAAATAAAAATAAATAAATGATAATTTGATACAAATAATCATTGATGTAGTATATAATAAAAAAAATAAAGCATTAACAAAATAACTATGAATAAACATGAATTTAATAAAAAAGGAAATAATAAATAAACAGGTAATATAAACAAAACAGTAAATATGATTTTCACAATATATCGTAAATATTAATACTTTTAGCCATATTGAATGCATGCAGTTGTGTCATTTAATCAGCACATTACACTTATATCTTTCATTTTTCTCACTTTATTTCCCTTAAAATTCATATAAATTTATTAAAGATCTTCTCCTTGGCACAGATGTGCAATGCCAAATTGGAGGTGGAAAAAGTTCGTGAAAATGGGGTGCGTATATGACATCTGTGCTCAAAATTTGAGTTTGGAGAGCATGGGCAGCTTCCCTGTTTGCCCTTGCGATAATCATTGAAGTAGGACCTTATTTAATATGGAGGTTTTACTATTAAACGATGTGTATATAATACCGTAATTGTTTCCAGTATAAATGACCGTGATTAGCACGTGGTCTAATTTAAGCGTGGGTAATAATCACCCGCCGCCCCCTTTTTAATTAGAAAAAGAACCCCATATCTAATCATAGGTGCACCTTATCATTACATAATGAACCTATAATCCAAAATTTGAAGCAAATCCGATAATTCTGCGTGAAAAGCCATTTATTTAATTTAAGGGGTGGAGGTGTATTCCATTCCTTTTCTATACTAAGACATTAAACATTTAAAACTATTCAGGGATTCATGTTATCAGAAAGTATCTACATTTAAAATTTGAAATACAACGGGTAACTCTACATAAAAAAGATTTATCTAATTTGAAGCGAAATAATTGCCCGTCCTCCCCCCTTTATTTATAAGCCCCCCCCCCAAAAAAAAACAAAAAAAACACCATAACTAATCAGAGATATTCTTATCGTAATTAACTTATGTTCAAAATTCCAAGCAAATCTAATAATTCTGCGCAAAGAGCTATTAATTTAATTTAAGAGAGATAGAGATTGTTCCCTGTCGTCCCTCTATGCTAAACTATTAAGCTCCCAAATCTCTCCAGGCATTATATACTATATATAACCCTTATCAGAAAGAGCCTATATTCAAAATTTGACACACTTTGGATTATTCTATATAAAACCCCATTTACCTTATTTAGGTCGGATGAGGGGGCGGGGTAATTGTCCATTCCAAAGACTAACCAGGCAAGCGTCTTTTCAGTATGAACGTATACGCAAAAATTAAACCAAAACAATTAATTCAGCATGAAAAACCCATTTACCTAAATTATGAACCTTCCCCCGATCCTCCTTTCATACTTAACCAATGAATCTCCAAAATCAATTATAATTCCCTAAAATCAATTCCTTGTCACTTTTTCCCTATAACTTTTTCCTTGTCATTTTTTTCGGTAACTTTTTTTCCGTGTCACCTTTTTTCCGCTTCTGAAGTTTGTGTCACTTTTTTCCGATAACTTTTATTCCGGTCACTTTTTTTCCTAGGTCCAAACTATCTACATTATAAAGGCCAAACGCAAAAAATTGCTGTAAGAAACAGCATTTTTATACGTTTCTCATTTGTTTACTGTTCATTTAAATTTTAAACACTAAGAACTAAGAATAAAAATACTCAGCTGTAATTTAAAATATATCTGTTGGATTTCAAATGTAAATAATAAACTTTTTTTTTCATTATTTACCGTGATTAAGATCTTCGAAAGCTTTGATATGGTGAAGGTAGTATTGCGCATTCCAATAACAGCACAAAAAATAAAGTGCTGCGAAGACCTTAAAAAAGTAAGGATTAATGAAAAATTTAGTAGATGGCATTTAGAAAGAAGTACTTACAAGAAGAAAATTCTCTTATTATATATCATTATTCCCAACAATTCACAAGTGTGAACTTCCTTTGCACTTCTTTTTCTGCGTACTCCCATCAATAAAGCGTTGTCTTTCATAGTGTCTCATTTCATTTTACACCTAAGAATTATTGTTTAATAAAAGGACGTAAATTTTGTTACAATAATTAATTAAATTCATAAATTTCAGTTTTATTAAAGAAAGAAAAAATGTATGCATTAAAAAATAAAATGAAAAACTTTTTCTCAAATTATGTAAAAATCGCTCCTTTTTGGTGAATAAGGATTGTAATTCTGATATACTTGAAAATAAACGTTGCTAGGATTGCTCACAGTAGCGCCAACTTTTGTAAAATATAGGATGGACTTAAAAATGTTTTTAGTAGAATAAAATAGAGTTTTTCATCCTTACTAGGAGTGTATGTAGAAAAGAGTGGGGGAGAAGCGAATGAACAAAAGCAATAATCCGACGTCAAGTTATTGTTTTTCGAAGTTAAATATAAAGTTATTATAATTTAATTAAATTGAATTAACATAAGTTCTTATTTATAAACACATTAATATTTATTATAAGTAGCAAAAAAATTGTTTATTTTTAAATAAATAACTAAAACTTGAAAATGACAGGCTATTAAATATAATATAAAGGGAAATTATAATACAATGCAGATCTGATGCAAAATATGCAGGAAATCTATCTTTGAAAGAAATTTAATTATACATCCTCGAAAAAATTTTCAGTTCTCCTGAGGAGTTCAATTGAGGATTTTACTATTTTTCGAACAAAATTATTTTGAGAACCTCAATAAAATCAAATTTGATTTCTCCGATTAAATAAAAAATAAATAACACGAAATATTATAAAAAATAAATATACACGAGCCGATTAAATAAAAATAAATAGGCACGGCGATCAGGTATTGGGTGCTCTCTCGCGCCTCACGGGCTCATAAAGGTTGGCGCCACTGATTGCTCATGCCTGTGACAAAATTTGGCTGTAAATCTGATTACGGAGGATTAGCTCTGTAATTGAGGTACAAGGAGTAAAGTATATGAGTTGCGTTACGTATTTTTCAGTTACTTTTGAATACCAGATATTTAAATCCAAAATTTTCTATAAATATTCTATAATACTCTATAAAGGAAAATACATGAATTGTCTTATTTTTTTTTTTTTTTTATATCGCAATACAGGACCAGAATAATGAAACTGCAAATAAAGATTATGGGGTACCACTTGAAGTTAAGGAATTTCATCTATAAGTTTTAACGGACATTTTCCGATTTATTTTTGAATTCATTTTTGCTCTCAAATACACCAAACTTTCAAAATCTCTTATTTGGAAAGTACACAAGGTACCATGATTGTCGATTCTTTGATAAATGTAGAAAATGTTGGAAAAAATGCTGCTAAAAATGGCGTGTTGGTCCAAATTTTCCGAAGTGGGAGATCTGCGAACGAAAAAAAGGGTCACGCTGAGAAAATAATTGTTTATAAATGAATTACTAATGAATTGAGCGTTAAGGGTGTATTCGAAAAAACGCTTTTTCCATCTTCAACAGCTCGAAATTTTCCGATACAATTTCAGACACATTTTTAAACGTAGAAACATGAAATTTGCTGAGAAGATTCTTGAAGGGACGTATGAGGTGCCGTGTGATATCTTTTTACGCTCAATTCATTAGAATTTGAGTTATAAACAATTATCTTCTCAGTATGACCCCCTTTTTCGTCCTCAGATTTCCCGCTTGGGAAAAATTGGTTCGAAATGCCTTTTTTAATTGCTTTTTTTGCAATATTTTCTGCATTTATCAAAGAATCGACAATTACGGCACCTTGTGTACTTTCCAAATAAGAGATTTTGAAAATTTAGTGTATTTGAGAGCAATAATGAGTTCAAAAATAAATCGAAAAATAGGCAGTTTGAATCGAAATACACTCTTAAAGGACATCACATGGCACCTCATACGTCTCTTCAAGAATCCCTTCAGCAAGTTTCATGTTTCTACTTTTAAAAATGTGCCTGAAATTGTATCGGAAAATTTCGAACTGTTGAAGGTGAAAAAGCGTTTTTTTTTTTTTTTCTTTTTTTTTAATACACCCTTAACAATAGATTGTTACATTTGTTAAATTAAATATTTATGCACTAATAATTAGTATATATATTAAAAGTCCATTATAATACTATAGAGATATGACTGCAAAAATGTAAGTGCGGTTGTTAAAAAAAATTTCAAACCAGCACCCTTTTTTATTTTATTTATTTATTTTATTTTTATTTATTTTATTTTATTTTTTGTTACAGAAATTTTGATGGGAATTTTTAATATACAATTCAAATAGAAATATTCAATTTGTATTCAATTTGTTCTAATTTAATTTTTCCTAAAACTAGTATAAAAATACATCAGAAATGCATTTCAATTTCCTTGAAAAAATGTCTTTCTTGTATTGATATTTTCATTCCATGTTTTTTTTTTTTTCATTTATAATGATAATTTTAATCTTAAATAAAAAATTATTGCTATATGGATGAATTAAAAAAAGATACACACGCGTTTTCAGTGAAAATACTTTTTTTATATATTGGTTAGTTTGGTGTAAATTTTACTGGAGATAAATCACTAATTTTATTCAAAATGATTAATACTTTACAATATGTACAATACGTATGGAAATAGCATTTAAAAATACAGTAAAACCCCGATAATTCGGATTAATTGGGACCAGACCCAATCCGGATTATCGAAAATCCGGATTTTCCGGAGAATTAGAGAAAAATGAAATAAAATGAAACATACTTAGAGAAAATCACCGTCATGTTAAACGTATTGAATATTTAGTCAGTAAAAACGTTTACTTTGTTTAATTCTTCGCAAAAGATTGCAGAAAAAGTTTTTTTTTTTTTTTTTAATTTAGAATACGATGATGAAACAAGTTAATGGTATGGAAAATAGCCAATCGCTTCTCAAACTTGAAAAGAAATGTCCAAAATGATCCGGATTATCCGGAGATCCGGATTAACGGGGTCCGAATTAGCGAAGTTCTACTGTAATCTTCTGTAGAACATCTTTTTAAGGGGGAAAAATCCCCTTTTGAGATTACCATTTTCAGTTATATGTAAAATGGGATTTCATACAAATATGTATTTTTAATATTCGTTGCATGCATGAGAAAAGAAACGAAAATTCATGTATTACAGATAGTTTATGATAAATACTTAACATTATTAATATTGTAAACTGAGTTAAAACTTAAAGTTAATTAATAAACCATTTCTTATTTCATAAAATACCATAATATGTTTTTCCTATCAATAATTAATAATGATAAATTATAATAAATAATAATCTATCAATCAGACATGCTACAGGCTCAGCAAGAAAAAAGCTGAACTTTCACGGCCTCACAAACTTTTGGCGAAATCTGCGTTTTTCTGCAATTTTTTAACGAAATTAGCGTTTTTCCGCAACCAATTGACAAAAATCGCACTTTTCCCCACAGCATTTTCAATGAAATTTGCATTTATTTTCTCAACCTTTTTTGACAAAATTCGCGTATTTTCCGCGAGCTTTCGAGAAAATTTGCTTATTTTCCAGGATTTTTCCTCAAAATTTGCGTATTTCCGTGATCTTCCGTCAAAATTTGCGTATTTTTCGCGATCTTTCATCAAAATTTGCATATTTTTCGCGATTTTTCGTCAACATATGTGTACTTTCCGCGATCTGTCGTCAAAATTTCCGTATTTTCCGCGATCTTTCGTCACAACTTGCGTATTTTTCGCGATCTTTCTACAAAATTCGAATAGTTTCGGCTATCATTCGTCAAAATTTGCTTATTTTCCACGATATTTCTACGAAATTTCATTGTTTTCCACGATCTTTCTTCAAAATTCGAGTATTTTCCGCGACGTTACGTCAACATATGTGTATTTTGCGCGATCTTTCGTCAACATATGTGTGTTTTCCGCGATCTTTCGTCAAAATATGTGTATTTTCCGCGACCTTTCGCCAAAATTTGCGTATTTTCCACGATCTTTCGTCAAAATTTGCGTTATATCCACGATCTTTCTACAAAATTAGAATATTTACAGCAACCTGTTCACGTTTTCCCCGCATTTTTTTGCCGAAAATCGCGTCTTATTCGTGATCATTTAACGAAAATCGTGTTTTTTCCCGCGATCCTCTGAAGAAAATAGTATTTTTTCCGCGATTGTTTGATGATTTTATATACTATATACTTTTTTTTACGATCCTTTGGTGAATTTTGCGTTTTTTTCTGCAATCTTTTGAAGAAATTTGTTTAATTTTGCGCAGTTTGTACTCGCGTTTTTGCTGTATTTCATCCGTTACCCCCCCCCCCCCCCCACATATAAATGTCAACAAATTTTAATGCATTTTTGCATCGATCCCAGAGATAATAAAATTTGTCGCCGAAAAAGCGGAATTCCGCGTTTCCGCGGAAAAGTAGCATGTCTGATCAATAAAATCTAAAACATTTTTCCTATTTTAGTGACTTCTTGCTTTTTAGTAATTCCTATTTGTATTTCAACTTTTACAGGTTTACAGCTTTATTAAAGTTCTTCTATAATAAATGTTTAGGTATTAATTGCAGAAAAAGATTTCTTTAAAAAAATAATTTCTTTTATTTACTTAAAATATTTAAATACGCTAATATAAATTCGCATTCTCAAATGTTCTATAACATAATTCTAGGCCAACTTTTATAACTTAATAAAACTACTTAAATTTAATACATTATTACTTGTATAAGTATATTTCTGTGTGTGTATTAAATTTATATTTTTATGTTATGTTATTACAAATATTCAATATGTTTTATTACACTATAGATCCAAGTCGAGCAATTATGGCGATAGACAATATAAACATCCCCTTTAAACTGTTATTTAATTTTATAAAGTGAATAATCTCTATTTAAAAACTACTGAAGTGAACAATTACCTATATTGAAAGTACAGTGCTGAAAGAAGTTTATGACCACCAACAAAAATTGTAAAGTTCTTACTTTAATGAAAAAATGAAAAATTACCTTAATATTATTAAAAAATTATAGACATTATTTATTTTAAGTTTTGCTTATAAAGCTAATTATGAGCGTTATTTGTTTGTTTGTTGTTGTTTTTTAAAGAGGGAAGTACGTTGTATTTTTCCCATTTATGTGTATTGCATTTACCGTTGTAAAAAAAAAAAAAAAAAAAAAATATTTTCTTAGTTGTTGGCTTGACAAACGAAAGCTATTTTTTAATCATTTTTTGGTCAGTCGCCTGTTCAGTATCTCGGCTATGGGCTAACTTCCCTGCCAACAGTCCCCCTCTCGCTCTAAGAATTTCCCCGAAACACAACAAAAGGACATGATTGCACCATCGCACCGCAAGATACGTGGATAAAAGCCTTTGTATGTTTCTCTTCGGATAAGATAGTGAACTTTTTTCATTTTTCTTGAGGTTGTTCTCAAATGCTTTGCTCAACAAGCGCAAAACGTTTTGTCACATTTACTAATTCATTTTTTAACACAACTATACAAAATTTGAAAGCTAGACTAGAGATATAAATTTTCCGGAAAAATATAAGTGGCAGAAAATAAACTGGTTTTTTACCGGTTTTTTTTCGGAAAAAACGTAAAAGTTGGAAAAATTTATTTTTTATGACTGTTTCTTCCAAATAAATTATATTTTCCTAGAGAATATTAAATAATAAACATTTTTCCCCATTTATTTGTATTAAATGAAAATTTTTTCACTTTATATTACAAAATAAAAATGAAGTAGCAAAGCCTGCTTTTAAAAATTTATTCCTTTTTTTCCCACAGCCTAAGAATTTTTATTAAACGCTATTGTTTGTTATATCACATCTCTGTTGAAATGATTTTTCAGTTACATGTTTAGCTGCCAACTGACCTAATGTGTCTGCATGACCTGAGCCAATATGTCTGCATTTTGGAAAAAATAAATTATGCATTCCATTTACATAAATATAGTTTTTAAGTAAATTATGCTAGTTTAAAGAAATTGTTGCAGTTTTGTCATTATTATCAATATCAATATTCAAAAGTTCTATTGTTTGTTTAAAAATCCTTGTCGGCTTGGCCTATAGGCGGAGGTAGATTTCGAAGAGTGCTCATTTCAGCAACAAAAAATATGATTAGAGATAAATTCAGTTTAACAATTTATTTTTATGTAAGAACCAGTTTTTATCAAAATCATCTTAAGCGAAATTCGGCTCAAATGTCCATTTTGACAACATATTTTGAAATATATTCTGACTTTATTATTAAAACATCGACCAATACGCAAATTATATAGGTCCTAAATAACAAAAAACTGTCAATTCAATGCTTTTTGAGAGCAAAATCGAATTTAAAAATGGACACAACAAAACCATTAGTTAAAATAGCCATTTGTTATTTGAATAGATCCTCAATTCTTAAATCATGATCGCTTTGGGAAATTTTGTCCGAAGTGCTCACTTTGACAGCTTTAAAAATATATATATTTACCCTTTATCAAAAAACTAACCAATACGGCATATTACACAGTTCCTAAATAACAAATAACTGTCAATGGAATGCGTTTGAAAGCAAAATTGAATTTAAAAATCAGTTATAAAATAACCAATTTGTTATTTTAATACATCCTCAATTCTTAAATCATGATCGCTTTGGGAAATTTTGTGCGAAATGCCTACTTAGACAGCTTAAAAAAAAAAATATATATATATATTTAGTCTTTTTCAAAAATTCGACGAATTCTCACATTATATAGTTCCTAAATAATAAAAAGCTGTCGATTGAATGCGTTTGAGAGCAAAATTGAATTTAAAAATGAGTCATAAAATAACCAATTTGTTATTTGAATACATCCTCAATTCTTTAATCATGATAGCTTTGGAAAATTTTGTGCGAGTGCCCATTTTGGCAACCTTTTTTGAAATATATTCTGCCTTTATCAAAAAACTGGCAAATCCATCACATTATATAGTTCCTATATAAGATATGACTTGTAAATTAGATGCGTTTGGGAACAAAAATGAATTTAATAATGAGTCAGAAAAAATGCAATTTGTTATACTTCTTCAATTTTTTCAATCACTATCACTTTGGGAAATTCTGTTCAAAATACCGTTTTTGGCAGTCTTTTTTGAAAAATATTCTGATTTTATCAAAAAACTGGCTAATATGTCACGTTAGTTCCTAAATAGGAAGATCTGCCATTTTGATGCATTTAAAATCAAAAGTGAATTTAAAAATGATTCAGAATATAAGCAGTTTGGATTTGAGTTTTTTTTCTCCAACTCCTATTTATTTAATTTATTTTTGCTATAAGAATTGGTCCTATGAAAAACTTGTTAATATAAAAGTCGTAGATATTATTGAGAAGATGTAAAATAAATTTAATTAGATTTGATTGGTTAAGAATTGAGTAAGTTATGGATTTTTTTTCATTTTCCACTCCTCCCCCCCTTTTTCTTTTCGTTTTTAATTTTTTTCATCGGTAAAAGTTGTTCCTATCAAAAACTTGTAAATACAAAAGTTTTAGATAATTTTGAGAACGTTTATAAAAAAATTAGTTGGATTTGATATCTAATGAATTGACGAAGTTATGATTTTTTTTTCTCTTCAAAACCCTGTTTTTTTCGCCCCTTGAGCCCATTTTTAACTTTATCAAAAATCTGGCATACATAAACTTTTGGAACATTCTTTAAAAGTAATATAAACTTTAAACTGATTCGATATATATTTTAATACAGAAGTTATCGCTTTTTTCCTGTTTTCACAAAAAACCTCCTAACTTCCACCCTCTTGGTCCGATTTTGCTCAATAACGAACTTACCGAGATTTTATGCCCCTTGATTTTATGTAAAAGTTTGAAGAAGATCTGAGCATAATTATGGAAGTTATCGTGTCCAGAAGAAAGTGATATACACCAATAGATAGATAGATAGATAGATAGATAAACTTTTTTACTAATGGTAGTTTTGGGGTCTAGGGGTCGTGATCGGTGTAGATCTACAAAAAATTTTCAGAAATTCTAACATGGGAGCGATCGCAATAGGTAGTATTTCATACGAAATCTACCTAAAAAATGTATATTTTTACATTGTTACATTTTTTTTCTTACGATTATAATTTTATTTCCTTTAAAAAATATGTTTAGTTTTGGTATAGCTTTCCAATCTCAATTCAAAGTTTTGGTTTAGTTTTATAATCTAAATTCAAACAAAACTAAGTTTTAGTTTGCCTTACTAAGGTCTGCAACTAAAAAAAAAACATAGGATTTATTGACTGTTAGATTTTTACTCACTAAAACCAGAAAAATATATTTTTTAAAGTTTAATTAAACGTAATTTTTTTCTTTTTATCCTGAAATCTGGTATTCTATTCTTGAGTAAAAAAGCATATTCAATAATGTTTCCATATGGTAATTTCATATTTCTAAGAATGGAACTTAAAAGTTATAACAGAACACTACAAATAGAAAATGCTCGCTATTTGAGGAATTAATAAAAGCAGTTGTATACAGAGATAAACTTCTACTGTGCTTTAGAAAACTACAAAAATTCAAAGTTTAATGAAGAGGGAAAGTATAATTTGGAACATAGTTACTTTCAATAAAATATGTTTTTTTTTGTTTTTTGTTTTTTTTTTTCTCATCGCATTTGTACTTTTCTAATGCAAACTGCCCATTTTTGCAACATTACTGTACATTATGGAGGTAATATGGAGGTCAATTTTAGATTCAATACCTTGAAAAAACATTCAATTAATCAGCTATAATGAAATCTTGAAAAATGCAGCATAGTTGTGCCACCTATAGGGCAATTTACACCCAAAAACTAAACAACATTAATATATATCAGGAACTGTCTGAAGTCGTAGTTTGATAAAAAATCATCCTTTACTCCTTGAGATAGAGCTTTTGCGATAATCATGAATAATGCAACATAGCAGCGTCATCTGTTGAGCGATTTACACCAAAAAGTAATGAGCACAAAAGTTATATCAAAGATTAACTTACTCTGAAGTTTTATGATAATACATACAATAATTCTTGAGATAGAACCATTGTGGAAATTATAAATAATGCAGCATAGCAGCGCCATCGGTTGGGCGATATACACTAATAACTAAACATCTCGAGTTTATATCAAGGTGTAACTCAATCTAAAATTTTGTGAAATTATGTGCATCAGTTCTTGAGATCGAATACCCATAAACTTTCTGTCACATACAGACTCACAGAGTTACAGATATTTTCCAAAAACCATCAAATTGTGTTCAGGACTTTCTAAAACGTTTAAATACACCAAAAACTGCAAGTCAAATTTTTCACGAATTCAATACTTACTTCTTGAAAAGATAGATTAAAGTAATAAATGCATGCTTCAAATTTTATATTAAATTTTTAATTTTACCATTTCCATTAATATGCATATTATTGAAATAATTTTGCACATGAATTAATTTTTAAAAAGAGAAGTTGTATTTAATTATACATCTAGATTTTTTTCATGTAATCCTGTTTTGGGGAAATTGTGAACTTCTTGTACAAAATATATTCAGAATTTGAGAATAAGAAATTATTACTATATTTAGGTTCCTATTTAGACATTTTTAATTAGGAAAGATTCAATTTGTAGAATAAACTTTTTTCTGAAATGTCTATTTTCAAGAAAAGTTTTGCGAAGGGTCTTGTATTTCAAGCAAAAAAAAAATGTGAAGGATCTTTTCAAGTCTTTCTCAAACAGATTTCTGCTCAGAGATCAGATTACCCATATTAAAGTTTTCATGTGGGACACCCAACATAAAAATAAATAAAATAAAAAGTATGAGAATGTAGCTATTACAAAATTTTCACTATATTATTTCATAAATGAAATTTAATTTTTTCCAGTTCGGAAAAATTAAAAAATAAGCCTTCGGAAAAAAAACTGAAAAAAACCGTTTTTTTCCCAAATTTTTCGTTTTTTTTCCGAGCATTCCCATCTCTAAGCTAGACTATGGAAGCAATTTTGAATCGCACTTTGTTTTCAACTTTATGATAATTAAATTACCCATCGAGTTATAAGCGATTTCGATTACGTGATCACGTCCTTTTCTCCCTTTGTAAGATTGTTTTTTTCACTTTCATCGGGAAATGCCCTTTAAAACGTCCATTTTGACAGCTTGTTCTGATATATCTATTGAATTTGAAAAAAAAATTATGAGTGAGATTAGGTAGTTTCTGAACAACAACATATACTAATTTCATGTATTTAAGATCAAAAATAAATTTAAGCACGCGTCACAAATTTGCCCTTTTTGATGATAGAACACCCTTAAGGGTGTTTACTCTTAGGGGTTTAATTTATTTTTTTATCGGAAATGCATGAAACTAGCAGGTGTTGTTATTCAGAAACTGTTTAATTGCACTCAATTTTTAGTTTTTCAAAAAAACATAATCAGGTCCTTCGCGAAAACTTTTTATTGGTGGGGGAGAGAACTTAAAATTGCCAAGTCAAAATTCAGTATTCGCCAACTGAATGAAAAGCAAACATAAATAGTTCTAGATGTTTGCCAACTAGTTTTATAATTTTACCAAGGGGGGGGGGTAAAAAACTTAATAATATTTCTAATTATATTGGTAGCTTTCATCAAATCTATCAGAAATAGAAAGAGTATTATTGTTTTTTATTAAAGATTTGAACTAATCTGCCAGTTCAGTTTGTAAATTTTCCAATTGTAACAGCATATGCAAACGTTTAGGGGGGAGGCTCCCCCTTATCTACCCCCCCCCCTTTGCGAGGCCCCGGAACACAATAGATCTTTTATAACAAGCCTATAAAGTTGACGTTTTTGAGCACATTTTCCGATGATAGCAGAAAAACTGGTCGAAAAGCAGGATAAAAACGGGTGATCACGCGATCGAAATAGCTTAGAATTTGATAAGTAATTTAAGTATTATAAAATGTAAAAATAGGTTCGATTCGAAATCGCTTCCATAGTCAGGCATTCCAATTTTATATTTTTCTGCTAAAACATGAATTTGTAAATGTGTCAAAACGTTTTGCGCTTGTTGAATGGAGCAATTGAGAACACCCTTAAAGGTGTATTCCAATCCAAACTGCTTATTTTCTGATTCATTTTTAACTTCATTTCTGCTCTCAAACGTATCAAGCTGCCATTTTTTTTTTTTATTTAGAAACTACACAATGTGTCGTGCTTATCCATTTTTTCATAAATGCAAAAATTTTTGCTAAACAAAGATGTCAAATTGGGCGTTTTGAACAGAATTTTCCGAAGCGAGGGATCTAAAAACGGAAAAAAAGGTCATAATCAGAAAATAATTGTTTATAAATCAAATTCTAATTAATTGAGAGAAAAAATGAAATCACACAACATCTTATACACTCTTCAAGAATCATCTCAGCAAGTTTCATGTTTTTACTTATAAAAATGAGTCTGAAAATGTATCAGAAAATTTCAAGCTGGTGAGAGTAGGAAAATATTTTTGAGAGCGGGCCATATGTCCCGTAAAATATATAGACTTTTTCAGAAGAAAATGTTTCATATAACATTTTTTAAAGAAACAAAAGATATACCTAATGAAAATGATTAAGAAAATTACCACACTTTAAAATTATTTACCGTCGACTAATCTTCCATTCTACTTAAACTAGATTGAGTAGAATATATTGTGTGTTAATAATAATAAAAAAATCATAGATTGATTACATAAGTTTTTTTTTTAATTGAAATTTCTTCAGTGATACTTAAAAGTACCGTCAGTGTATACAATACTAAATCTAGTAAAATGTATGCGACAAATAGAGAAATTTTAAAAGCGTTTCTTAGTTAGCGTTGCGGTCTTTGTATTGACTCCTGCGAAAATACGCTTAAGCTAATATTTAACCCACGACACTATTCGTTTCAGAATTATAGCTTGAATTAATATGTACATATAGATTCCGAATCAGAAGATCCACAATCCATAAGAAGAATCAGATCCATATAACACTTGAGATCGATGCATAATCTTTGTGCGTTTCTACTTTTTCGATTTCGGTTGAATTGTTTTAAAAAGGTCCAGGACAAAATTCTCACGGATAAAATCCATTTAGAGTTGTAATACTTTCTTAGAAAACATAACTTTAGTGATAAATGTTTTAATAAAATAAAATTAGTCTAATTGAAGAATTTTGTGTAACTTATAAAAAATTTTTATGTAAAAAAAAAAAAAACCTTAATTTTATTTTAAAAAAGCATATTAGATCCCCTATAATTTGATGATTTCAAAATTTAGCAATTGAATTCTCAGGATTTAATCAATCATTTTGTCAACGTGATTTTGCTTTGCAAATTATATAATAGTAATTATATTAATTTTAAAATATGTAATACATTTGTATACATTATTGCCTATTATGAATCTTTAGGATAGAATTTTTACTTTATTTGTATTTTAAAATGTACACATAGATATTTTCACACATTTTGATTCATTCAGATTCATTGTTTTTATTGTAACTCAACCTATAGGAATTTCTAATAACTTGATAATTTTGTGTTGACATTTTCATGAGCAGTAAAATTCGTAGGTTTTGAGTTATAATGAATATTTGTTTAAAATGAGAAAAGTAATATTTTTTTCTCTTCTGTGTGCCGGGGATGGGAGGTAATGTGTGGCCTAAAACCATCCTCATCATTAAGAGTTTCACTGTGTAAATCGGAAAGACTGTTTATGTTATTGCATGTGCTTGTAAGAAGCTACCTTATTCACGCAAAATCATCCGATTGTGAATGTTAATCCTATATGAAGATTTTTTAAAAGATATTTCATTTGCATTTTAGTATTTCTAATTTTATTTTTTATTTATTAAATGCATTGGATAACTGAGATAGGTCTCTACAAAAACCGTTTCCTGTTTTTTATTTTTTTTTTATTTTTTTTTTTTTTTTGATTGCTGGATTTTATGAAGATGTTCTAATCTATAAAACTGCTTTCGGGTTAAAAAAAAAAAAGTATGGCACTAAATTTGCAAAAGTAAGAAGCGGCATTAGCAGAGATCGACTTCAACTGTCTAATGAAAAAAATCGAAAACTGAAATCGATCTAAAAATATTGAAATGGATTATTTACAACCGGGCTAATGTTTACTTTTTCGATTTTGGTTACATATTTTTTAATATTATGGAAAGTTTAAATTTCAAAACCGGTTCTAACCGGTTTTGAAAATTAAAGTATTTTTATTTTTAATCAGAAGCCAAAATTGTAAAGTAAAAGCTAGCCCGGTTGTAGATCACCCTTAGCTATTCCATGCAAAAAAAATCATGTAAAAATATTAAAATTTGAGTCAGATATTTAAAAAGAGCGTCCTCATACACTTTATATTATCATCCGGTCCAATGTATTTTTCGGTGACCAGTTTGGGGCCTTAAATGACATTAATCAAAATACCCAATCGACTTGTCACTTTAAC
This sequence comes from Maratus speculifer, assembly GCA_964019185.1. Taxonomy (NCBI): domain Eukaryota; kingdom Metazoa; phylum Arthropoda; class Arachnida; order Araneae; family Salticidae; genus Maratus; species Maratus speculifer. The sequence goes on from OZ025300.1 coordinate 137,957,562, forward strand.
ACTTTTAGTATAGTTGAAGTAAAATTTTATTTTCTATGATACATACTTGCAATCCACCAGAGTGATAGAGTCGACTGAGTTTAGAATAAAAATATTCTTATCTGGAGTATTGGTATATTCTATTAATTTGAATAATAAAATTTTATCATGACAAATTTTGAACTACGCCCCCTATCTCTCCCAGCAGAAGAGCAAGAATCTCAAAATAAATTAAAAAATAATTCTTATCTGGTGTATTTATAGAAAATTTGACTGCTCTAAAATTATATTACATTGCATCGTGATAATGTATATACTCTCTTTAAAGATTGAGGGATGAACAGAAAATATAGATATGAAAAGTAAAAAACAAACAAACAAACAAACAAAAACATCAATTTTTTTAAATTAAAAACCCGTGCAATTTTTTGTGCCTCACTGATTAAATGTTTTGATCAAAAATTGTGCATTTGCAGAATTTTTTATTTTTTAACACCAGATTTTCAAAACAGTACTTTTTGTTTAATTTATTCGGGAAAATGCTTTGCTTTAAGAAAGCGAAATTTACATAAAAAAATAAATGGTGAAAATAATCATGGGGGATTAATTAAAATGAAAAATGCAACGTCGCGGGATAATCAATGAGAGGGTTAATACTTGTAGAATTGAAATAGAAAATATGTATCACACTACTCAAAACTTCTACTCTAGACTTGACAGCGGGGGGAGGGGGGAGAGATGAAGAATTCTTTTGTAAAAGTCGTATTAGTAAAATAGGTTTTTAAAATGTTTCAAATTTCTTTCTGTAAAAGAGTCTTGTTCGAAATCAAGCAATTCTACCGCAAAGAGTGGTTTTTGTCCGTTAGGACTCTTACGCATCCCGACATATTGTGCCTCTCAATTAAACGTTGCTCAATTCTCGTTAAAGTGAAATTATTTAAAATGAATTTCAAGCAATTGAACAATTCCAAATTTATTTATTTATTTTATTTATTTACTTATTCTTTTTTTGCATAAATTTAAAAATGTTTATGGGTTTACGACTTTTAATAATTAAAAATAACATTCATTTTATTGCTGGACACAAGTTTCGCTAAAAAATAGAGAAATATTTACAAATTGTCCTTTTTTTAGCTAGAACTAACAATCTAAATGTATGACCCTTTATTTTAAACTATTTAGAGGAGAAAAACGCAGAACTAATTATTATAAAGAAGTAAGAGGACTAATACACAAAATGCTTAATTTTAATGTATTCTGAGTACTCACACACAAAATGCTTAATTTTAGTGTATTTTGAGAACTCATACAAATAAAACTTTTTTTTAATGTAGTCTGAGGTTTCATATACCCCTACAAGGGGTTAGTGTGGACAAAACCAAAATATGTCGGAGGCTAGTGTGGACAGGTAATTTTTTCCCAAATATTCCTTATTTTCTAAACTTTTAAGTTTAAATTACAGTCTAAAAGGTTTATGGAGAAAGAAGTAACATTAACAATCACAAGCTGTGGGATTTTTTCCTCTATTATTCCCCATTTTTAATTAGGGAATTATTTTTTATATCAAGAAATATAAAATGATGTGCTGGATCTTTTTTTCTGCGAAATACATCATACACACTAAAACCATTTACACTTTCCACTCTGCCTACAAAATATACAATATTGCAATATCTAAGAGTTGGTGACGATGGAATTCGTTTATAATAATGTAACAGTTGATATTTCTCATGTTTCTAACCAACATAGAAAAAAATGTATATTCTATTTTATTGAATTAATTTAAAATTGAGGCTAAATTAATCCTTTAAAAATACAAAATTCATGAATTTAAACAAAAAAAAAAAAAAAAAAAAAAAAAAAAAAAAAATCAAATTTCTGCTTGAAATGGTTTGATGAAAATTTCAATACATATTCTTATTTATATGGAAAATAGTCTTATTTGATGTTTAATATAGTTATTACATTTGTAAGTTAACATACTTTCTATAAATCTTTACATTATAATAAATTTAGTACTTAAAATACAAATTATGTAGTACAATAAGCTGTCTTCATGAACCCCTAGTAGTGTGTCTACACTAACCCCATGCTAGCATTGTGAAGTTATTCTTCAGTTTTACTTATTTAATCAACTTAATATCTTAATGAAGGTTATAGAAATAAAGAAGACAAATCACACTTGTCTTATAGCAACTTGTTTATTGGATTCTAAATTTAAATTCTTTGTGCTGCAAAAATGAATAAGAAATCATTTCTTTACTTTTCATGCATGAAATTAAACTTCTTGCAACTATTCAAAAAATTTTGAACCCTTTGCAACTAAATTTTTGCTTAGTATGGAGTGCATTGTTGTCAGTTTGTGTAAATTTTTTAGTAATTTTTTCTACATTATTTAAATTGTTATGTTGAATGTATACACTAACCCCTTGTCCACACTAACCCCCCTCTCCCCTACTCATTTTTGATTCAGTGGTTGTGTTCAAATGTTAATCCCTATATACTGCCCCCTAAACTCACAAATTAAAGTAAAAATATACTGGCATTTATTTCTTGCTCAAAATTATTAACAATCAATGTTTAATTAATTTTTTACTAAGCAAAATAGCAAATTATTGGCAAGATCCACAAATCGAATATTTTTTAATAAGAGCATTATTTTCAAGCAATTTTAAGCTTTTTTTTAAACAACTGTACATAACTTAATATTTACATTAATTAGAATCTTTCATGCCACGTCGAATGAGATAAACCAATACAGGATACGAAATTATCCTCTGTTTGGATTTGATAGCATATGCTGTTTCAAAATTGCTAAAGCGATATGTTCATTTGTGATCCAAACATACTTAGTTCGATATTAGTACATCGATTTACTCGTTTTAAATGCCTCATTTTTTCAGCGTAGTTTCCAAATATTCAAGAAGCAGAATAATTATTTTCCTACGGGAAATCCTATTTGATTAAACCTATTTGATTATACTGAAATATTGGGACGTGTAAAATGAAAATAGAATGCAAATTCTTAAGAATGATTCCAAAAATAGCTGGAATTAAATGAAAATTTGAAACGTGTGGTACTATATATGAAACAATAGCCATCATGTACGTTGAACTGAGATTTAATTACAAAAATAACGTTATCAGTAAAAAAAAAAGTACAAACGTGTAAGATTTCCTCGATCATATACCGACAATAATGAATTTAACTTTTGTAGGAAATTATAAGAGGAATATACAGTAGACTCCCTTAAATCCGCAAACCTAAAATCCGCCACACTCTAAAATTCGCACATAATTTACAGATGCAAACAATGAAACATTTAGTTCAGATATAGGGACAAAATTTGATTTTTACAGTCTTATATCAATTCAGAACATATTTTAATTTATAATTTTTCTTCTTACTACTGACTTCATATTTTTTTCTTGAAGGAAAAATATGTTTATTTCTGAAAAAATCCAGATATTGCTGATTTTAATGATAATGATAATCTTCTTACTGAATATATTTGTGTATTAATAAAGCTTTTTTGGTTATAAGTCTGGCTGCACTTGGAATAAAACTTCCTTATTTTATTATTTTGATGTGAAATAGTATCGTACATTATTTATGAGGCAAGTTTCATCGAATAATTTAAGGAAAATACATTTCATCAATATAATGAACACTTAATCATACATTATTAATTAGACCTTTGTTTTTAATATTTTAATTATTTTAAAAATTATCTAGATTTTTATTATTTTAGTTTATTATTTATTTTAATGTTTTAATATATTGTAAGCATTCATTATAATTTAGATTGAATTATTAATTACATTGAAATTACTGTTTAAAATATGTAAATAAAGCAATGACCAGAAATTCTCAAAATTCTAAAATCCGCACAACCTCTGTCTCAAGCTGTGGGGACTTGAGGGAGTCTACTGTAATTTACAATTAATTATGATAAATAAGTATTAAGAATTGCTTGTTTTAGAGATAATTCTGGATAAAATGATATAAATTTTAATGTTCTTAAAAATTCCTTTGAAGCATCTGCAATACATGCAATTCATATTTTGAAAAATATGTAAAAATGAAGCTTTTAATATGCAAAAATCTGAAATGTTTATTAATTTGTTTTTAAATTGGGGGAAAATAAACGAAGACCAAATTACAGCAGATATTTATCAATGATTAAAAAAAAAAAAACCCTCTATTTTAGAATAATTGGTTTGTTATAAATTTAAAATTTTCCTGTTTTTTTTTTTCTTTGTTTATTATTGGGTTGGAAACTAAGTTTTCGCCGTTTGTTTAAAGACAATTTTTCTACCGGAATCTATACTCTGTTTTTTTGATCGACCTAATTCATGTTAAAATGTAATGTCAGCGATAAAGTAGCAAGTGGGTTCGCAACGAAGTTCCCGCCGTGTTTTTAAATACGTTTTTGTTCTGCCAAATTTACATTTTTTTTTGATCGAGTTAATTTATGTTATATTTCCGATCATTAACTCTTTGCATTCGTATGTCCAGTTTGACTCGACATCATCTTTCTTTGCAAAATTTGTTTTTGGCACCAGTAATAAAGTAAAATAAAATTTTCCTTATTTAATTACAGCATTTTTGAAATTGTGTACTTGAAGGAAACTTTTTTTTAAAAGTGGTGTAAACCAAATAAAATTTGTGTAAGTGACACCCGAGTCGAAAGGGTTTAAATGGAATGTCAACTATGGAATGCCAACTGGGTTGGCAACTAAGTTTCCGCCATTTTTTTAAAATTATTTCAAAGTTTATTTTTCAATAAAAAATAACAAATAATTAATCAACAATGTATTCTCCCTTGTTGTTTACAACTTCTTTCCAACGTTCAACAAGATTTTCAATACCTCGTTGGTAGAAATCCCCTGGTTTCGACTCGAAAAATTCATCCAACCAAGCTTTGAAGTCTGCATCAGTATTGAACGAAACTCCGCGCATAGCGTTTGATAGAGATCGAAAGAGATGGAAATCCGTTGGTGCCAAATCAGGAGAGTACTGCGGGTGCGGCAGTACTTCCCAGCCATGCGTTTGAATGGCTTCCTTGGTCATATTGGCGATATGAGGGCGGGCGTTGTAGTGCAGCAAAAGGACTCCATGCTGCCTATTAGGTCTTTTCTCTTGAATAGCTACGTTGAGTCGTTCCATTTGTCGAACATAGAGTTCCGCGTTGACTGTTTGGTTCCGTTCAAGCAGTTCGTAATGGATAATGCCTTCCCAGTCCCACCATACGCACAACATCGTTTTACGTGGGTGAAGATCTTGTTTTACACGCGATGTTGGTAATTTACCAGGGCTGAGCCATTCCTTGCGTTGCTTCGTATTAATGTACAGGCACCATTTTTCATCGCCAGTAACTATTCGGTAAAGAAATCGTTGCTTGTTTCCATGAGTTGAGCGGTGACGAGCAAGCAAACCAGCGGAGATTGCGGCTCGTTGATTCTTGTTGTTGTCACTTAAAGCATGCGGAACCCATGCTCCAAACTTCTGAACTTTTCCCATCGAGTGAAGATGCTTCACTATAGCAGTGTGGGAGAATTTCATTTTCTTTGCCAGTTCTCTTGTCGTTTGACGCGAATTTTCGTGCAAATGTTGGTTTAATCGCTCCTCATCGAACTCAACTGGACGGCCAGAACGAGGTGCGTCTTTGATGTCAAAATTTCCATTTTTGAACTTGGCATACCAATCATGGGCGGTTCTTTCAGCTATCGCACCCTCGCCATACACAGCACAAATGTCACGAGCAGCTTTTCCGGCCTTACAACCTTGATTGAAAGCAAAGAGAAGGAGGTGTCGAAAATGTTCCCTTTTTTCAACTTGACACTCCATGTTATAGATCTGAGTTTCAAGACAAATTAGCTTTAGTATCCAATAAACAAAATATAGATTCTGGTAGAAAACTTCTATTTAAAAAAACTGCGGGAACTTAGTTTCCAACCCAATATTTTTCTATTAAAAAACTTACCTTTTATAATTTTAAGATTAATCCTTTTTTTTTTTTTTTTACTAATTGCAACTTTAGAATTTAATTTTAAGTTTTACGATGTATGCTTAAAACAATTAGAAATAAAATAAATATGTATATTTATAAAACTACAGCAGTGATTTTTCTTTAGCGATAGTGCAAATATCGTTTTTTATATTTACCTTTATAATATGCACTTTAAATTAACAAATGTCAACAGCATTTGTTGTTTTTTAAATCATTTTCTTTTCTTCCAAAATTAGTTTGGAAAACATGTTTTAAATCGTACATTTCCGGTTCCTCACATATATTTAGTGCAGTATCAAAAGAACGCTCTTGATGCATTTTAAGTTAATCACTTAATTAGATAAACGTGTTTAAAGAAAATTTTACTACCGTAAAAATTAAATAGACAATATTATAAATAAATAAATAAATAGTCTTCTGATCATTATTCTGCAGAAGCATCGTTCATGGTACATAGCTGTCTTTGCAGATAGCTATAAAACAATAAATGAAATAAAATGTCTACGTTGAGGGACGCAGTGATCTATTTTTGAAATATCAGATCCACAGTCATCTCTTTTTCTGAATTTGCAATGCGCGGATATTGATATCCAGGAAGGCACTTATTACTCTAGAATATTTTATATCAGTTATATGTATAATTTCAAAGTAACTAATATCTGCCGTAATACACTTTTGTGCTTCTCTGTATCAATTTCGGGAAAAAAATAAAGCCCTCATTCAGAATGATCTTTAACCTTCCTACCCTGTTTAATTTCTACTCAATCTTGATAAAAGCATTTCACACAAGAATTGTTATTTAAGACATTTTAATATATTTAATTGACTCATTTCTCTGAATCTGTTATTGAATTTTCTTTACGAAAAAAGTTCTACTTCGAATCGTATAAAACAAATTATAGCTATGGGTCGATTAGACCCATTCAGGGTAGGACGGTTAATAGGAATTCATCATTTTCTTGATGGCTTTAAACACTTACTTGTTTTGTCAGTACGTCGTATGGGCAACGTGTTTTTACCAATCATGATTTGCCTGAACAAAATACGGGCATCCATACTTCAATCAAAATTTATTATTCTTACCAGTGAAATTTTATTGTAAATTTTGTGTTATTTAATCCGATCATTTGTCTGAATCAATTAGGAAAAAATTCTGATTCGAAAAACCGGTGATAAAGGATTAAAAATTCTGTTAAGACATGAAAAATAAACATTATTTCAATGTTTATTTAAAAATATTGATCAGTTAAGTAGTTAATACTCTCAAATGTTTTTTTTTTCAAATAGAATTTGTGGAAAAAAATTGGATAATCGCCTCCTTGTAAATGTCCAGTTCATTGATTCGAGTATTCAAATTGTCAACCGGAGATCCGAAATCACATGATCTCAAACTTTCTAAAACATTACTGGAGAACACACAGTTCAGTCCTGGAAATAGATGGCCACACATTGTAAATTCAGAAAAAAAATAAACGACTGTAATTCTGATATTACAGAACCAGGTCAATGCAAACTTTCAAGATGAGTATTTTATTTGTATTTATTGTTATATTGCGGCCATCTAGCATGAGCTTCTCCTTCCGTACATTCACGGGTGTTTTGAAAATAGCTAAATCATTCAAAAATGTGTAAACAAGATAATGTTTCCGCTCTGTAGACTTGTTTCAGCATTTCATGAGATTTTGTAGCGGTTTTGTCCAGTTTGAAGCAGAATTTAATGGTTATTTTCTGCTATAAATGAGTTTAAAAAGGCGCCTATGTTTTAATGTGAGTTCCATTGTCAACCATTTACTTCTGAAGGGTGCATACGCTGTTGGACGCACGCAAATAAACGGCCTTCCAAATATAAGCATTAATTCATTCTAACAAATCCAGATTTTCGTATAGCTGTGCCAGTCTTGGAAATTAATGGCTGATCCTTGTATTTTAGCCAATACTAAGAAAGTGGTTGTTCAAGTTCATCGGTAGAAGATAAATAAATTTATCCTCCTTAAAAAAGAATGCTAACAAGTATTGATGGTATTTGATAAAAAAAGACTTCAGGTCATTTTTCGGAACCTAGTCCAGAAGATTTTTAAAATTAAACCTCTTGATACCGACAAAAAACCCAACAGGGATAGAAAAATGTTAATGATATTTTTAAATTATTAATGACGATTTTGTTTTCAATGTAAACTATATTTTCGAAAAGGTTTAATAACGTAAGAATAATAATCAATCCTACAACATGACGTCATTTCTTTATTTTGATGTCCTTAAATATCTGTAAAAGAAGCAAAATTATTGTTTACAGTCATAAATTATGTTCTCCATTAACTTTGAAAATTTACTTTACACAAAAAGAAAGAGGCGTATTATTTTTTTCTACTGCTATTTCAAAACAGAAATTGTTACCTGTGTGTTATCCTTGCACAGAAAATGCAACTGCGTAAACAATTTCCCCAATAATATCAGAATGAAGCAGCCCCCTCCTCCCGCGCCTTTTTAGGTGCGTTCGTAATTATTAAATACGTATCACCTATAGTTGTCGTTCAGTCCGTCCGTCCGCAATGCAAAAAATATCCAACTGAATCGTTTGAAATTTAAAAAATATAATTATTATATAATTTTGTCGAGTCTTTTCAAATTTTATCAAAATTGGATGCCTAGATCAATTACAGGGACAATCAAAAGTATTCCGTTACATTACGGTCAATGGGGGAAAATGTTTCAGATGAATTTTAATTGTGTTTCACTCATTCGAATATAGTACACTGTCAGAAATATTCGTCTTTATACACTACATTTTCCCTCATTCTCGAACAAATAATTTCTGTACTCCTTCAAGAGGTTATTTTTCTGTGAATCGTTGCAGCAAGTCAGAAAAAGACGAATAAATTTCGTTTATTCCCCGCACGCATGCGCATTTGTCTTTTTCTTCTCTACGTCTGATGTTACCTGCTTGATGTTGTTTGTTCCTAAACTATGGCTCTGATTATACAAAAATTATATAAGCCTTGTGTGATTATATAACTCTGTGTGCACATGTGCCACGTTTGACTAATTATTACAGGATTCGGATAATATAATATCAAAAATGGGTAAGTACTTATTTCAGAATTTGATTTTAATCATTTCTATGTTTTCATTGTATAACCGTTAAATTATTAGAGATGTCTTTGGCACATGTCATTTATCTTTTTTATTATCTACACTTTAAAAACAAAGGAGCATTATTACATTTAAACTGGAATTATGAAATGCCGAATAAACTTTAAATCTATACTATTTTTTATAGTAGCTCCGTAAAAAGTTTAAGAATAATCACGTAATGATGGTATTTTATTCTTTAGTCGCAATTCATTCCAATAAATCATCAAATTCAGTGTAATAATAAACTCAGATTGGTGGTATTCTATTCTAAAGTCGAAATTATTGTTATGTAACACGAAATTCAGTGGAAAGAAATTAATTTTCTGTTTTGATTGCGAATCGTAAGTTATCAGATGACATGCGCCATTTTACATCCGCTTTCAAAGTTCCAAACTTAGCAGGTGAAAAAGTAAACATAATGTAAGCAATATTATTATTATTCTTTTTAGATTTTAGACGTAAGCTAAATAATGCTTGCATGTGTTTTTTTTTAAATTAGATCATGTTTTTAATAGTGCACTAGTACACTGTCATTTTAAGAACAATGTCGACATGGTCGAATTTAACGAAAAGTATGTCTTTAGCATAACAGTTGTAATCAACTTTTTTTTTTATACAGCTTTGTTTACTTTTAAGCTGGCATAATTAAGCATTTTTTATGCTATGCATTAAATTGTATAATTGTGAGATAATGTAATATCATATGTAGCTTATGTTTGTTATTTTCTTAAAAAAACTAGAAACTCCGAATTAAATTAATAGTGATAGTTACAAGTAATTATAATTTTTGTTACAAAAATATTTTATAACGTGTGACCATGATGTTTGCCCGAACTCAAACAAAAAATATTTTCATAAAAAATTAGTTATATGTTTTTTAGCTTACTTGATGCATTATTAACCTATGAGAAAGATATTTTTAAGCATGCAAATATAGGAAATTTCGTTGTTTAAAATGTATATTTTATTAAAATGTCTCAATTAAAAGGAAGTTTCGCAACCTCATTGCGCCAAAATATTTATTTTAAGTTATGTCTGTATTAAATTTAAGATGTAATATCTACAAAGTTTCCCCCCAGAGGGTTTCAGAGGGGCGCTCCGCCCCTCCTGCCCTTTAGTTTAAAAAATAGCGCCTCCCTTGCCCCTCATCCAAAAACCAGCGTCTCTCTTATCGCTCATTCAAAGAAAAAAAAAAGAAAAAAAAAGCGCCCTTTATGCCCCATATTTGAAAAAACACAACTCTGCAGCGATAATGCGAAAATTGATTATATTTTCCCTTCATAATCTATCAAAATTCATTATTTTTTACTTTTGCACTATTTTTCCTAAACTCGAATGAAATTAGCGTTTTTACTCAGCTACCAAGTGAAGATTTGTGTGTTTTCTGAGATAGCAACAAAATTTTTAAAGAAGAAAATTCTTGATATTAACATTTACGAAAACACGATTTATTGGTGGTTAAGAAACATTGAGGGTTTTATGTTAACAACTTTATTGTGCAATCTAGTTTTTTTGTCCAAATTTTTAAACTAACTGTCGTTATTTTAAAATTTCCGGGACAAATGCTTTAAAATTTAGGAAATTTCAGATCAATCTCCTTAAAAATGTTTCATGGACTAAAAATTGCAAATGTAAAAAATGTGTTTGTGATTTAAGACATTTCATAGCATTGCAGTTTATAATAACTCAAGCTTGTAAGAACTAAGGTTTATTTTCATAGCAGTTGGCAGATCTGCATATAGTTGAAATGTATGTTTTTAGTAAAAAATAAAACTATTTATGTTTTCATTGCTTATTTATTCTGTGGCAGGTAATTTATTATTATTTATAATAATTACAATACACTCCTTCTAATCACATGTTGGGATCAAGGATTTTGTGAATTATAGAATTGTGCAGATTATAGGTCAATTCTTTGTTTACATCTTAATATTAGGAATTTATCAACAAATGTAATAATCATACTGCAAATAAATTACACAGAAATGAAAGAAATGATTTTTAATATAAAAAAAGGTTATATTCAATACTATGAAACTATTCAAATGATATAATACAAAACTATTAGAACAAATTTCTATTTGCTTTATAGGTTTTTAGTTTATTGTATCCTGAAACCTTTAGAGATCAGTCTATCTTGATCAATAACAAAACTTTGTTTTCCTAAAAAGCTGAGTTTTTTACTCATGGGATACTTATCCCTTCTAAGAATTTTTTTCTTTTTATATAGCTAGTGAATGTGTTTAGAATATATCACATTATTCATAATGTACATAAAATATCTCGGTCTAAAGAATGCATTAAAAATTTCTTAATTCATAAGGGCAATCAACTTTTATTATGGTCTGAATCCAGTTACACTGTGGATTATAGGCTATTGTGGATTAGAGAGAGAGTGAACTTATATCATATAAGCTATATCTCAGTGGAATAATATTTTATAATTTAATGAAATGCCTATTTAATAACAATAAATAAAATCAACTTCTAAAGTAAATAAAAAATACTTCTTAGATGTTCAACTTCTTAACTGCACATTTTCTTCTTCTTCTTCTTTTTTTTTTTTTTTTTTTTTTTTTGTCAAATCCAGCCATTTGATATGGGCAAAATTAGTGTTGTTCCATTCTTTGGACTATTCTTGATCAATTACAGTAATCATATTGGCCAAATTTATGGCACACATTGAGAATTATGTTTTAAGGTATGTGCCATATGTGGTACACAATGCAATGAGAGTTAAACCTAATAGTTGGTCCTATAAGTTTTTAAGTGTGTTGTTTGAATTCAATTTTTATTTGTTTTTTTTACTACATTTATTTGTTGCATGACCTGTTGGATTAACCGAATGGAACTGCCTAATGTTTTTTTTCTTTCTTGAGCTGTAACAATTAGATTGTAATTATATGTATGTATGTATATGTTTATAAATTCTGTAACTTGTGTTTTTATTTAAAAAATCTTAAAGTATGCTAGACACAATAACTTTAATTATTCTTTATAAAACAGGTATCTCTGTTGTAAACAGCTTAATAGCTGATGTAGTGAATCTCTATTATTTTGAATGGTGGAAGAAGTCTATAATTGTCACCGAATAATGATGATATGAATGATAAGCAAGCTGATTACCTCACCATAGCTTAATCTCTTTCAGTAGAACGAATATGACTTTGGCTTGGTATATTCGAAAAATTAGTAATCAACCGAGTTGCCAAACTTGTTTTTCTGTACGAGCACTTTAACTAAACAAATGCTTATATCTTATTTGCTTCCGAATTTGTTTAAAATGTGTTAATGTCTTTTATATACTGTAGTTATTTTTTTTATCTTAACTAAAGCAGAGTTTCCCCCCAGGTTTAAAAAGGGGCAGGGCGCTACTGTTTTGAAAAGGGCACTTTTTACATTCTTCAGGGCACTTTTTATAGAGTCGAATCTAGAATTTAGCGGTTCAAAAAATCGTGAAAAAAACAGAAATTCCGTCAAAAAATCGAAAAAGAACAAAAATTTCGCCAAAAAATTAAGCAAAAAGAAAAAAAACCCATAAAGTTTGGTAAAAAATTGCGAAAAACAGCAGATTTTGCTAAAAAAATCACGAAAAAACGACAAATTTTGTTAAAGATCGCGAAAAAAGGCAAATTTTGTTAAAAGATCGCGGAAAAACGGCCGGTTTTGTTAAAAGATTGTTAAGGGGCAGGCCTGATTTATTGAAAAAGACATTTTTTTTTTGAGAAAAAAGAATACATTTGTTCAATAAAGGGTTCTTTTTGTTTCATAAACGGTTGCTTTCAGGATTCACATTTAGAAAGTTTTGTACAGTCAAAAGAGGATTGTGAACAAAGGGGGGGGGGAGAAGGTCGCCTCGGGCTCGGAAATTTAGGGGGCGCCAAATTTATGCTACAAACGTCACTATTGGGTTGTCACAAGAAAAAGTTGGGAGGGGGGGGCAGGCCTCAAATTCTAATTATGCTCCAGGAGTAATTTTCCCTTCACACGCCTAGATCGTGAAGTAGGAAAATCCGCTTTTTGAGCATTAAAAACACAATTTTCAAGCAGGAAAATTAGTTTGTAGAACAGAAAAATTCACTTCTGGCATTAACTTTGTGTGTGTGTGTGTCTCTATGAAGAAATTTGCATTTTTTTACAATCTTTTGACAAAATCTACCGTCTTTTCGAGATATTTTGCGTTTTTTTGCGAACTTTTGGCAAAAATACGTAGCTGTTTTTCGGAAATTTTTTGAAAGAATTTTCCGCTTTATTGCGATTTTTTGACGAAAATTTGCCTTTTTTTTGCAAATCTTTTGACGACATCTGCCGTTTAATCGCAATTTTTTTGACGAAAATTGCCGTTTTTCGTGAATTGTTTGACAAATTTTTCCGTTTTATCGCGCTTTTTGCATGAAGATTGGCCTTTTTTTTACGATCTTTTAAGGAAATCTGCCGTTTTTATGGGATTTTGTGACGAAATTAGCCATTTTGTCGTGAATTTTGCTAGAAATGAGTCTTTATTTCGTGATTTTTTTTAGTGAAATTTGACTTTTTTTTTCGCAATTTTTTGGCGAAATTACACGTCCTGTGGGACGTTTAAGAACTATTTTTTTGCGTTCCGACGCCGATTTTTTATGTAATTTATGCGTTATAGCGCGTCTGCATCATCGCTGAAATTCTGTGTTTTCTCAAATGTGGGGCAAGAAGGGCGATATTTTTTTTCAATCAGCGACAAGAGGGGCGCTAGTTTTTAAACTAAATGGCAAGAGGGGCGCTAGTTTTTAAACTAAAGGGCAAGAGGGGCGGAGCGCCCCCCTGAAACCCTCTGGGGAAAACTCTGACTAAAGCATTTGCTTGTCCTTTTCTTGTCTTATAATTTTTTACATTTGATTTGTAGTTTACCATGTATTTTGTACAATAAAATTTTTTACCGTAACCTAAATGTTGCCTTTTAATCATTTACATAAATTGTGTAATATTATTAATAATATATTGGTAATACTTTGACATGCATATTTTTGTGTATAATGTTTATTTTATAAATCAAAAGAAAAGTCATAAAACAATACTGTGGGAGTTTTAAAAAAATCATAAATTCTGATGTGTGATAAGACCAATAATAAGATAAGACAAAAGTTGAAAGACATATTTAGCTAAATGTGTTTTATAAAAGAGCTGAATTTTTTAAAATGTATGGAATGCAGCTGGATGGATATATATACCACAAAATATAAATTATTAATACTGCTCTTAAAATTATTACTGATTATTTAGAAAGAAGTGTAATACATATCTTGAAAGTAAAGTTAAATATCTGAAATGTGCAATATTTTGTATAATTTAAAATTTGGTATTAAAATCGATCTAGAATTTAAGAATTCACAACTTGAGTGTGAGGGGGTGAAACTTAGAATATTTATTACAATATACTTCAGCTTCGATTTCATTTTTCTTTTTAGCTTCCGATGCTATTTCTTTCAGACATGATAAAAATGTCGTGTCGTCAGCCCAAAATTTTCTACTCAACAGATTTTGATAATTATTTTTTTTAATGAAAGCTATTATTTGTAGTTGTGCCCATTTTAGCTATTTTTTAATTTATTTCCATTTTTATACTTCATTTTTAATTTTAAATACTTTTGACGATATTTCTTAAATATGGTGGCAACTCAATTTTCCCTTTCTCTCGATAATAAAAATTTATTTTCCATTATCACTTTCCACGAGTCAGAAGCTTTTTTTCATCAGTGAACATGTCCTTGCATTTAAAAGAAAAAAGTCAATTGTTTTCGTAAAATCTAACCACAATAAAATGATTGCGTATAATTATGCACTAATTGAGGTAAAAAAATTATATTTACTGAGAAATAATAATAATAATGTAAATAAAATAACAGAAGATAATTTATGATAAAAATTGATGTCTAAATAAAAATTTCAAATGAGGAAAATGATGTCATTCAGCAACCAGATAAATATGAACTAGCAAAAACCGTGCTTTGTTTGGATTCGCGAGGCATTATTTCATAAAATAAATATTTGAATGTAACAAAATTTTTCATATTATTTTTGCATCTTTATTAAGCAAAAACGTTAGCTCATGTTTTGGCACATTTAAATTTTAGAAATGTAAATTCAGCCAAATAACTAAGAATTTCTTCGCAATTTTTTATTTATGATATAAGGCTGGTTTAAAAAATGGAATGGGTAATAAAGTACAAAATTCCATAATGTCTTGTGGAAAATTAATAACTTGCCCACTGTATCCAAGTTGATCACCTTTAACCTGATAAACAGCAATAATTTGATTCAATTAAATTATTCTTCAATCAATTAAAATATTCTTAAATTATTCTTCAATCTCAATTATTCTTCAATCTTTCGATTCGGATACCAAAATTAAAAAACTTAACAAAATATTCACTTTAAATACCAAAATATAAGAATTAATTTTACTTGTTTACGATTCTTTTGCTGCCAGTTTACCAAAGTAAATACCTTAATACATAAATCATACTGTAATTCTTTTAAAATCTGTAAGTATAAACTGCGTGAATAATTTTGGCAGAATAATGAAAATATATTTTATTTAATATATTAATCATGATTCCATCTATAATTACTTACCCCATGGTTTATTTTCCTTCTTAAAATAAAAAGATACGGGTTCAATTTTTTATTTGCAAACGATTTTGGCGGAATAATGAAAATATATTTAATTTAATTAATTAATCATGATTCTACCTATAATTACTAACTCCATGGTTTATTTTCCTTCTGAAAATAAAAAGATACGCGTTCAATTTTTTATTTGCAAAAATGCGTCTATAATAGAAAAACATGTAGAATAAATTAATTATTAAAATAATATTTTTTAAGGGTTATTCTGTAAAAAAATAACATTGTGCAAATCTACAAATCATAATTTATTCTTATGTTTAATTTAGAGTCAAAATACTGAATAGTTTCTTTATAAAGTGTACGACAAAGTGTAACTTGTGTGGACTAGTGGAGGATTCGCTTCGCTCATCCTAATTACAATATTATTACGGATGCCTTTTTCATATTACTAATAACAGTAGCTTTTAAAAAACATTTGAAGAGAAAATGACATCACTGTTTAAAACATCGCATTTTTACTCATAACGATATTACGTTTAAATATTTCTTTTCATTATGGACACTGAGTTGAGATTTTACTTTCAGATGACTTCAGTTAGTGAAAATAATGTCACAGTAAAAATAAAATTAGTTTTTTTTTTTTTAATAAAACAATTTTTCTGTGAATGCATATAAAATAAAATTTCTGGATTTCGCCGGCACTCAGATTACAATTTTAACTGAAAATGTGCGAATATTTGCATGCAAAATTTTAACTGACAAACTTGACATTAAGTTTGGAAATATTTGTTTATTTAATGGTATTGTCTGAATAACTTTGGATGTATTTATAAAAATATTTATATATTTACTATACATTGATTCAATAAAGTAATTACTTTTGATTTTTTTAAAACCAAATCGATCGGGTCTTTTAAATATTTCATTCGTCAAATTCGATGGGATTCCATTCGTTTTATTGTTAAAATGCATTTCCTTTTTCTCAACGTCAATAAAAAAGCGTTTAAATTAAAGAAAAAATCCGTTTTTGATGAATCTAGTCAATGAAGAAGTAGCACGTCAAATTGCATCTCTTTATTATTCCGCAATTCCAATGACTCAGAGAGAAATTGCTAATCAATTGGGGTATTTCACGCCGTTCTGTTTGCTATTATATTAATAAACACAAGAAAAATGAAGTTAGTTCATTGCATTCTAAACAGGGTCGCCCTTCTAAAAGACCCTATCAATTTTATTTTATTTTATTTTTATTTTTTATTTTTTTTTGTAATAGGAGGCGAAACTGAATTCTGCAATGGCAGAATCTATATTCAACTTGTCATAATTTTGAAGTAAAAATACTTTTAAAAATGTAGTTCTATATCATAAAAAAAATATAAATTAAATGCAAAATAACATGTTATGATGTAATTGAAGAAAACAGATCCATACATTCTAGAATTTTTTAAATAAGTGATCGTAATGTAATAAGCAAATCTGCATGTAGTTTCTTTATATTTCAATCTTTTTGGTATTATGGAGGCACGGAGAAAGGTAATTTCTGAAAAAAATCCTGTGAAAACATCAATGTTTTATTTTCTAGGAAATGAGCTTCCTGTAATATATCTCCCCTCCCCCTCCCTCCCAAAAAGATTTATGGATATTTTTTGTTTTTAGAATAAAATTTCTTAAACGTTCATATGCTTTAAAATAGAATAACTTCTCAGCAGAAATTTGTTTTTCAATTTTCATTAATAAAGTTTAAGGTATTGGAAGGTAAGTGAATGTTTCTTCAATGACTGGCAATTTTGTGAATGGATACTAGTATAAGTGAACAGATTCGAAATAAACAAATCATTCCCATTCCTTACATGGAATAAATTGTTAATTATATTCAATATTTTGCTCAATATCTACTCATCTATGAAATATATTTATGATATTTGCAATAGAAACTTATAGTAATGGTTTTTTGAAGTTACTTTGATGACACATTAAAAGATATTTTTTTCAAAAGATTGTTTTTAAATCAAAAAGGGCAACTTTGTGACATACGTTAATTTATTTTTGTTCAGAAGCGCATGAAATTGACAGGTGTTAATCAAAAACAACCGAAATGCACTCAGTTTTCTGTTTTTTGTAAACAAAATAGATCTTTCGGAATAAGCCATCAAAATTGTCATTTTGAACCGCTTTCCCGACAAAAGCAAAACCAGTCCAACAAATGGGGGGGGGGGTATAATCACATGATCTAAATATTTAATAATTTGATAGGTAATTAAATTGCAATAAAATGGAAAACTGAGATAAAACAGGTCTTCCATTTCGACTTCATTTGGTATTAAGTTTGAAACACCAAAGATGACAGCATTTTATGAATGATCTGATTTTTATCAAAAATTTAAACATTTTTTGAATGATACCTGCCAATTCTGTGTGTTAAAGTGTAGATCCTTTTGGCTATAAAGAACATCTTTAATGAAATAATAAAAAAAAAAAAAAAAAGAAAAGAAAAAAACATAGCTGGCATTTGCTCAAATAAAACAGAAAATCACCCCCCCCCCCTAAAACGAAGCAAAAAAACGGACTTTCTTCAAAAAACAAATTTTCTCTTGCAACGAAGAAAAACATGACGGACATTCCTTCAAAAGACGGAAAATCCCCCCCCCCCTAAAACAGACAAAAATATAACGGACGTTCCTTCAAAAAACAGAAAATATTCTTTCCTAAAACGAAGAAAAAGATGACGGACGTTCCTTCAAAAAACAGAAAAATTTCTTCTCTAAAACGGAGAAAAACATAACGGACTTCCGTCAAAAGACGGAAACTTTCTCTCTTTTAAAGAAGAAAAACATGACGGACGTTCCTTCAAAAAACAGAACATTTTCTTCCTGCGACGGAAAAAAAAAAGACGGATATCCGTCTTTTTACAGAAATTAGCTGGCAGCACTGCTGCCAGTACTTTTTCTGTGAATTGACGGAAGTTTTTTTGAGAGTGTAGAATACATGAACCTATGAAGTATATATATGTATATATATATATATATATTAAAATATACATTCTGTACAAACTGTGATGCAAAGAATATTTATTATTAAATTAGCCACACAAAAGTATTCCACTACATAATGCTATACGGGAAAACATTGTTTGGATCGTGTGTTAATTATATTAAACTATTTCACATTTTATGAATATGATATACATTGCTGAGATGTAATAAAAGTTTCTTCTGTATATTTACAGGAACACAAACAAGATTTCGACCACTAATACTGCATCTGAAGTACTATATACAATAACAGCAATATCTGAATATTTTTTTAATTTCGTTATCGTACGAACGCACCTCATTTGTTACGCTTCACGTGCAATTTCCAACTTGTTTTTCTCTTATTTATGTATATGTTACGGGCAATTTGATTAATCGGTTATTATTAATTGTATCTAGTTATATTTAATAATATGCAAATCATATCCAAATAATGTAGTAATTAAATATTAATGCATCAACGGAATAAATTCTCTTGTAATAGGTATTATGCTTTTCTTAAAAATTATTTGCTTAAAAATTTGCAGTCAGTTTGAATTATTTTTTCTTCGACGTGTTTTACATTTGGTTTTTCAGATAACTACTGCTTTCTTCAATAGGATTATACATTTTTAATATAACTTTAATATACATTTTTTAATTTGAGATTTTAGATATTTCTATATTACTTTTTCAAAACCTACTCTTAAAAACATCTTTGTAAAATAAAGTGAAAAACTCATGTAATTGTATTCATTGTTTAATTTATTATTACAGTAAAACCCCGATAATTGGGATAATTTGGGACTATCGAGAATCTGGATTATCTGGATAATTAGAAACAAATGAAATAAAATTAAACATACTTACAGAAAATCACCTTTATGTTAAACTGAAAAGTGCCTAAATTCAATGCTGCATCTTTATAAATATAAATAATTTACTGCAAGTGATATTGCAGAAGCGCTTTGTCACAATAACAAGGAAACTGACCTATCGGCTGACAAAGATCAGAAAGCTATTATAATCAGACAATAGATCTTATAGGGACTATTTTACAGTGGTTTCTTGCAATGCTCCAAGTAAACATTTATTGTGGAGTGATTTTTTATGGCATTTCTAAGTGGTTTAAATAGAAAATTGGGAGAATTGAAATTGCCATATTTAGCGATACATCGTTGTTTCTTTGAAAGATAACATCGAAAAATTTAAATAAGAAAGCTTAAGGTATTCTTCTGAAAAGATGTCGGAAAAAGTCTTTTTTTATTCAGAATACGACGTTGGTACAAGTTAATGTTATAGAAATTAGCGAATCGCTTCTCAAATTTGAAAAAAAAAAAGAATTAACAAATCGATCCAGATTAACAGAGTCCGAATTAGCGGGGCTTTGCTGCATCTATAATATTTAAATAATTGTTACATTAAAATAATGCCAATAACAGTGTGTAAAAAGATATGATATTCAGATATATATTATATTACTATATAAACGATATAGATAATATTATAAATATATATATATATATACATATACCGATATATGCACTCATTAAAAAACTGAAGATGAAAATGAGAAAAAATAAACCATTAAATTAAAAGTGGTAGGTTTTGCTTTAGAATATAGTAATTTTAATTCACAGTTTTCGTCTCGCTCTATTATTTAAGGTAAATATGTAACTTCAGATTCCAATACTTATTATACGAGACATGCTGTAGATTGTTTTGAAAGTGCTGAATATTGTTTGGGGCATACATGTAATGAATGCGTTTATGAACTATCTATCTCTTAGCTTGAATATTGGTCTGATGTGTTTTACGGTCTATAAATCCTCGAAATGACAATACTCTGCTTTAAGGACATTAAATGGTGCTAATATAGTACTACAGTCATTTTCGGATAAGAGTTTAGGGATTTTATGTTAAAAGCTAAGCATTTAATCAATTTAGAAGAAATCATCAATAAGCAATGTATAAATATTAAAGATGTATTCATGTGGAAAATACTATAAGTTCTTTAAAGAAATACATTTTCAATTCTTCACACAAAAAACTGTTCATTATAAATTTCTTTAGCTTTATTCAATGAACTAGTGACAAAATTGTTAGATAATTCGAAATCTTTAATGAAATATAAATTATGACTAATCAATTGTAAGAATGAAATTTTAATTATTCCTCAATATATTGTGAATATTAAAAAATGTATTTATGTAAAAATGTATTATAAGCATTTTTAAGTAGTAAGTTTTTAATTCTTTACGCAAAAACCTGTTCATTAAAAATCTATTAAGCTTTATTCAAGCAAATAATGATATGATAAAATGAGATAATTCTAAAACTTAAAATGAAATATCAATTATACTAAAAAATTGGAATAATTAAATTTTAATCATTCCTCAATATACAGGATGTCCCAAAACATCTGCATAACTTCAAAATCTTATTTTAAAAGATGAATAGGCATACAGTGAAACTAGTTACAGCAATAGATAGAATAACTAAAATTTTCGTAATGTGAAGAGTATGAAGACGATATCCAAACTAATTCACGAACGTTTCAGCGTGCTCCTATGAATCGTTCGACTTCGATTGACATGAATTGATTGACGTTAATCGTTTGAGAGTTTCTGCAAGTTTAACTGTCAGATTTTGTCTCGATACGAGTAAATCACTTGACACATTAAGATTTCTTCAAGGGATACGCAGTTTTTACGTATTTCAAAAAAAAAAAAAAAAAAAAAAAAAAAAAAACTTTATGTGTTGCGCTGTTATAATTAGATTTCAACAAAAACTGTGATTCTATATAGAATTGCACCCAATTTATTGGGTGTGATTATGTTGTAGTGTATGTTTTTCTCCATTAAGGTCATATAATTCCTCTGAAGATGACTAATTAGAATGATGGCGAAACGTTAGGTATAAACATGTTTTAATGATGTTTTTATCTATATTGTACGCTGCTGAGTACGAAAGTTTGCTTTTTATCAATAATTTTTTACAGCGTGAGTCAATGTTTTCATTGACTTCTATTTGTTTGAAAAAAAAGATCCCTAAATGAGAATTGGTGAAAATAATCAGAATTCACTTTGCACAACAGTTAACTAAAATTCCTGTAATTTAAAATGCAATTGGCACTAATTAATGTGTTATAGATATGATTAAAATGCATTTTTAGTAAACTTCATAATGTCATCACATTGAAAATAACTAAAATAGCGCAAAAAACCTTATTATTGGATTATGTTTTGATGAAAAATTCAAGTTAACCTTGTTAAGTAGCCAAATTAATACATTATAGACCATTAGATGACAACACAGACAATCACTTCATTGAGTTCACGGCTGAAATTCAAGAATTATTTAAAACATCAAGTTAACCTTCTTAAGTAGCCAAATGAATAAATTATAGACCATTAGATGACAACAGTGACAATCACTTCATTGAGTTCACGGCTGAAATTCAAGAATTATTTAAAACATCAAGTTAACCTTCTTAAGTAGCCAAATGAATAAATTATAGACCATTAGATGACAACAGTGACAATCACTTCATTGAGTTCACGGCTGAAATTCAAGAATTATTTAAAACATCAAGTTAACCTTCTTAAGTAGCCAAATGAATAAATTATAGACCATTAGATGACAACAGTGACAATCACTTCATTGAGTTCACGGCTGAAATTCAAGAATTATTTAAAACATCAAGTTAACCTTCTTAAGTAGCCAAATGAATAAATTATAGACCATTAGATGACAGCACAGATAATCACTTCATTGAGTTCACGGCTGAAATTCAAGAATTATTTAAAACATCAAGTTAACCTTCTTAAGTAGCCAAATGAATAAATTATAGACCATTAGATGACAACAGTGACAATCACTTCATTGAGTTCACGGCTGAAATTCAAGAATTATTTAAAACATCAAGTTAACCTTCTTAAGTAGCCAAATGAATAAATTATAGACCATTAGATGACAACAGTGACAATCACTTCATTGAGTTCACGGCTGAAATTCAAGAATTATTTAAAACATCAAGTTAACCTTCTTAAGTAGCCAAATGAATAAATTATAGACCATTAGATGACAACAGTGACAATCACTTCATTGAGTTCACGGCTGAAATTCAAGAATTATTTAAAACATCAAGTTAACCTTCTTAAGTAGCCAAATGAATAAATTATAGACCATTAGATGACAGCACAGATAATCACTTCATTGAGTTCACGGCTGAAATTCAAGAATTATTTAAAACATCAAGTTAACCTTCTTAAGTAGCCAAATGAATAAATTATAGACCATTAGATGACAACAGTGACAATCACTTCATTGAGTTCACGGCTGAAATTCAAGAATTATTTAAAACATCAAGTTAACCTTCTTAAGTAGCCAAATGAATAAATTATAGACCATTAGATGACAACAGTGACAATCACTTCATTGAGTTCACGGCTGAAATTCAAGAATTATTTAAAACATCAAGTTAACCTTCTTAAGTAGCCAAATGAATAAATTATAGACCATTAGATGACAACAGTGACAATCACTTCATTGAGTTCACGGCTGAAATTCAAGAATTAGTTAAAACATGACTCGCATATTAAAACGCAATCTGTTTGCCAAGCAATATCTTGGTGAATAATTTCTAAAAATCCTACTTTAGCTGTTGACTCCTAGTTTTACCATTGTGCTTTTCGGCACCCAAAAACTGAAAATATGCAGAATTGGGAGCAGGAAAACACAATGAAAAATCTATGAACACACCACTAAAATCGGGTTTTTAGGCTTTTTCCACCAAGATATAACTTGGCAAACCGAATACGTTTTAATATACGACTCGAGTAATGACTAATTCGACTAATTTCAGCCGTGAATTCGATGATATGATTATCTATGATGTCACCACCCGGTCTCTTATGTACAATCTTGCCTTTTTAATACAATATTTTTAAATTTTAAAGAGTTTGAGGCTGTAATTTTACAGGCTGTAATTTTATGACAGTAAGTTCTAATGAATTCTGTAATTTTCAAAATTATATTTTGTTAATTCAGGTATCTTTTATGTTAATAAAAGAACATCTCCTTAAAATATTTTAAAATGCCGATATGATAGTAAAATGCATATAAATTCCCTGTTTTAAATACTCAAAACTCATACATTAGCTAAACACAGTAACTATTACGCTAATAACAGTAAATGTCTAAGAAAACAGGCTGTAACTTAAATCATGAAATATGTCATTTCATAAAACCAAGGTTCATTTAATCTTTGATAATTAAATTTTACATTTACGGTACATATTTCACAGAAGGTAGATGTATAGCGTTTTTAGACATTTTAAAAATGTCTAATTAAATTAGAGAAATCAGATTTCTACATTGAATTACACGAATGTTAATTTTTTCGAATTTTTATTATTTTAAGGAATGGTTGTAAAAGACAAAAAAGTAACACAAATTTTGTTCAAAGAACGAAGTCGATTGGATAATTAGTTGAGATATTTGTAATCATGTTTTCCACACTCTTCGATTTTTCATGACCCTACATTTCATTCTAATTTCAATTTAAAGATATACAGTCGAGTCTCTCTTCAACGAAACTCCATGCATCGAATTTCTCTATATAACGAATTTTTAGTAGGAACGGTCCCCTTTTCGCACGATTACATTAAAAAACAGTATCTATATAGTGAAATATCTATCTCCATACAGCGAATTTTTTCATAAATTGGTCTTAACTTATTCAGTTTTAAAAAAGATTCGAAATCATGTGGAATCAATTTTCCATCACTTATTTTTGATTTGTCGTCAGTGCTGAGATTTTTTTTAAATTACTTCTCTCCTTGTTCTTTAAATCCAACGAATTCATCCCACCTCCCGCACACCTTTCCACATCCTTCTCAAAGCAGTGTCAATTGGATTGATACACACGTAAGAGAGGAATCAAGGAGAGGCACACAAGAGAGGCCTTCAAATGGGGGGAAATGTTAACTACAATTTTTCATTCTTTGCTAAAATTTGAGCCCTTTTTTAAGAGCGTAAAAATTCTAAAATCAAAACAACCAAAAATTACAGATACCTTTACCTCAAATTAATGCAAGTCTTTCTTATTTAATTTCCATTAGGCTTTCAAATAAAGTTTCTTTTCTTTCTTTGAAACAGCTTAAATAATTAAGAAATAAAATGTTAGGTTAATATTTACTTTTAAATATTTCAAATTCTTAATTCAAACTATTAAAAATAATATTTGTTAAAATTTCACACATTAAATACGATTTTTAACATCATTCTCTATACATCGAATTTCTCTATACAACGAATTTTTTATTGGAACGGTGGATTTCGTTATATAGAGACTCGACTGTATTTTAATTGGATATGAGACGCTTAATCGTACGCAGTAAACTGTTAGTTATTATGATAATTATTTTTGGAGTTACAAGGATGTTTCTTTTATGCATTTCAGTACTACTTGAGTAGTTTGGCCTTTTATATAAATTGCCGAAATTGATTAATCAGTAATTAATTAATAGAGCATTAATATGTGTTCAAGTTATTTAAATATACGTATAAATGTTATTTTGGAATGGCGATGCATTTTATAAGTAATTTACACATGTTTTATTTATATATTTTATATTATGCATATCCATGATGAGTAAGTATTACCGTGGCCTTCCAACGACTAATTACAATACGATATATTTTAAAGGGTTTGACGTACTGAAATTTATTACAATAATTCTTAATGAACCCTATAATTTTCAAAATTATATTTTATTAATTTTGATTTATTTTATGTTAATAAAAGAAAATGTTCTTCAAATACTATTTCAAAATGCCGTTATTATAGTAAAAGGTATAAGAATTTCCCGTTTTAATTACTCGGAACACATAACTAGTTAAACATTGCAACTGCTACGCTAATGACAGTAAATGTCTAAGAAAGTAAGCTGTTTACTTAAATCATGAAATACGGCGTCTCATAAAAAGAGAGATAAAAGATTCATTTAATCCTTGATAATTGAATTTTACATTCATGGTACATATTTTACTGAATGTAAAAGGTATTGCGTTTCTAGTAATTTTAAGAAGGTTTAATTAAATCAGAAAAATCAGATTTCTATATTAAATTACTCCGGCTTTTAATTTAGATCTTTTCATACATATGAAAAGATTTCTGCTGCATGAAGGTGTTTAGATTTTAATGAAATTGCAAGAATTTATTCTCGTGTACACAACTCACAAATAAAGAATTGTTTCTATTTATATGAATAAATAAATTACATTTATTTGCTGTGATTTACTTTTCACTTCTTTTTAAAAATTATAGCTATTTTCTTGTTTAAAAAATATAATAATAATCTTACATTATTTGAAAGTGAAAAAAGCAAGTTTCTATAAAATAAAGTGATATTTTACAAGAATATTAGCTAAACAATGAACTGTTTCTTTCAATATTAATTAAATTATCAAATCTAAGAATTTCATAAATCTGGATCTAATATAATGAAGTTTTATTAAAATCATTAGAAATTATATACAGTCGAGTCTCTATATAACGAAATCCACCGTTCCAGTAAAAAATTCGTTATATAGAAAAATTTGATGTATAGAGAATGATGTTAAAAATCGTATTTAATGTGTGAAATTTGAACAAATATTATTTTTGATCTTTTGAATTAAGAATTTGAAATGTTTAAAAGTAAATATTAACCTAACATTTTATTTCTTAGTTATTTAAGCCGTTTCAAAAAAGAGAACAGACATTTATTTGAAAGCTTAATGAAAATCAAATAAGGAAGACTTGCATTAATTTCAGACGAAGAAATCTGTAATTTTTTGTTGTTTTGATTTTAAATTGTTACGCTCTCAAAAAAATGTTCAAATTTTACCAAGGAATGAAAAATTGTAGTTAACATTTTCCTCCATTTGAAGGTCTCTCTTATGTGCCTCTCATTGATTCCTCTCTTACATGTGTATCAATCCAATTGACACTGTTTTGAGAAGGATGTGGAAAGGTGTGTGGGAGGTGGGATGAATTCGTTGGATTTAAAGAACATTGAGAGAAGTAATATATATATATATATATATAAACTCAGCACTAACGATAAATCAAAAATAAGTAATGGAAATTTGATTCCATATGATATCGAAGCTTTTTAAAACTGTTTTTATGACCAATTTTTGAAAAAAATCGTTATATGGAGATAGATATTTCGCTATATAGAGACTGTTTTTAATGTATTTATGCGAATCATGGACCGTTCCTGCTGAAAATTCGTTATATAGAGAAATTCGATGTATGGAGTTTCGTTGTAGAGAGACTCGACTGTATATTATGATTCGAATATCGAAGTCTGTATGTGGTACGGGCAAATCACGAGTGGCAAAAACACGTTGCCCGTCGATGTACGGGCAAAACAAGATCGGGGTTTAATTTTACTAATTCATATTTTTGTGTGTGTGTTAATAAAGAAAGAAATATTCTTCAAATATTTCAAAAGGCTATCATGATAGCAAAAGATTTAAGTAATTCCTTAAGAAATTAAATTAATTATTCTGAGTATATAGATAAACTATACACAGAAACTGCAGCGCTAATGACACTAAACGCCTATGAAAGCAGGCCGTAACTTAAATAATGAATTATGGCACCTCATAAAGCCAGAGGTAAAATATTAATTTAATACCTGATAATTAAATTTTACCTTCACGGTGCTCAAAGTAAACGTATTGCTTTTCTAATCATTTTTAAAAAGATTTAAATCTGAGGAATCATATTTCTATATGAAATTGCTTCAACTTTTAATGCAGATGAAATGATTTCTGCTGCATGAAGGTGTTTTGATTTCAATGAAATAACTGAAATTTAGTCTAGTGTAAACAACCTACCAAATAAAGATTGTATGTATGTGAATAAATAAATAAAATTTATTTGCTGTGATTTACTTTTCACTAATTTTTTAAAGTATAGCTATTTTATTGTTTTTATTAAAAATTAATAATGTTAACTCATTTGGAAATGAAATAAAATAAGTTCATACAAAAAAGGCGATAATTTGCAAGAAGAATTGCCAAATAATGGATTATTTCTTTGAATATTAACTAAATTTTCAAATCTAATTAAGAACTTCATGAAATTAGATGTTAAATAATAAGGATTTCTTAAAACCATTGGAATTTATATATATTATGATTTGAATATCGAACAAGAAATAAACTTCCGAACTGGCTCAGCCGAGTTTAGCAATTTGACAGGCTAAAACTGGAGGAAATGACGTAGATTCGAATCGGTCCTAAAACAATTAAGAACAACCGAAACTAATGCAGGAATCTGCCGAATAAGGTTTATGTTGTTCAGAGGATTTACTGTATTTGAATATTAAAGAATTCAGATTTGTCCATTTTTTTATGTAATACATAAAAGTTTGGACTGAGCTAATTTTAGAATTAAACGCTCATGAATATCGATGTCTATATGTGATACGGGCAAGTCCCGATTGGAAAAAAACACGTTGCCCGTACGAAATACGGGTAAAACAAGGAAGTGGTTAAATTTCATTAATTAAGATTTCCTTTATGTTAATAAAAGAAAATAGTCTTCAAGCATTTCACAAGGCTGACATGATAATAAAAGGTATAAGAATTTCCAGTATTAATTACAATAGAGAAACTTCCACACTAATGACAGCAAATGTCTAAGAAAGCAGGCTATAACTTAAATCATGAAATACGGCACCTCATAAAAACAGAGATAAAAGATTCATTTATTCGTTGATAATTAAATTTTACGTTCACGGTATATATTTCACTGAAGGTAAAAGTACTGCG
The DNA here is from genome assembly GCA_964019185.1 of Maratus speculifer. Lineage (NCBI taxonomy): Eukaryota > Metazoa > Arthropoda > Arachnida > Araneae > Salticidae > Maratus > Maratus speculifer. The sequence goes on from OZ025300.1 coordinate 137,986,135, forward strand.
TTTCTAGTCATTTTAAAAAGATTTGATTAAATCTGAGGAATCAGATTTCTATATAAAATTACTCCAACATTTAACACAGATCTTTTCCTGCAGATGAAATGATTCCTGCTGCATGAAGGTGTTTTTATTTCCACGAAATAACAAAAATTTATTTTAGTTGAAACAATTCCCCCCCCCCCCCAAAAAAAAAAAAAAAAAAAATTGGAAATTGCACGTGAAGCGTAGCAAATGAGGTGCGTTCCTACTATAAGTTTTAAAATATTCAGATCTTGCTGGTATAGTAGAGCGTCCTTTGGATACAGTATAGTGGTCGAAATCTTTGTGTTCCTGTAAATATGCAGGGAGTAAATTTTATTATACTTCATTAACGTACATCTTATTCATAAAATATGAAGTAGTTTAATACAATTAAAACACTCCCCAAACAATGTTTCCCTGTATAACATTATTTAGTGGAATACATGTGTGTGCCCCTGTAATTTAATAATAATTATTTTCTGCATCCCAGCTTGTACAGAATGTAGATTTTAGTACATACATCATAGATTCATGTCAATTTTATTATGTTCAAATGGATATAACTCCATTAAAATGCTTTTGAAACATTTTTTCCAATTGATCGTAATGTAACGGAATACTTTTGATTGTCCCTGCAATTGATCTATGCATCCGATTTTCATAACATTTGAAATGACTCGACAAATATATGTAATAATTAAACGTTTTAAATTTCAAACGATTAAAATGCATTTGAAACTTTTTTTCCCATTGATTGTAATGTAACGGAATAATTTTGATTGTCCCTGTAACTGATCTATGCATCAGATTTTTATAAAATTTGAAATGACTCGACAAAATTAGACGGACAGACGGACGGACCGAGCGACAACAATAGGTGCTAAGTATTTACATAATTACGAACGCACTTAAAAAGAATTGTTTCTGTATATGCGAATAAATAAATTAAATTTATTTGTTGTGATTTATTTTTCACTACTTTTTAAAAAGTAGTTTTAATTTTTTAGTAATTTAATTTTCAACTATTTATTGTTTTTATTAAAAAATAAATAATGCTAAATCATTTGGGAGTGAAATAAAGTATGTTTATATTAAAAAAAAGATGACATTTTACTGAAAAAAATGCTAAACAAAGAATTATTTCGTTCAATATTAATTAAATTTTCAAATCTAATTATGAAGTCCATTAAATTGGATCCAATATGTTGAAGAGTTCTTAAAATTATTGGAAATTATATAAATTATGATTTGAATATCGATCGATGCCTGTACGTGATACGGCAAATCACGATTGGAAATAATATGTTGCCTGTGCGACGAACGCGCAAAACAAAGTAGTGGTTAAATTTTATTATATTAGATTTATTTTACGTTAATAAAGGAAAACAATATTTAAGTATCCTTAAATGCCTATATGATAGTAAAAGGTATAAAGATTTCCCGTTTTAAATACTCAGACCACATAGATTAGTTAAACACAGAAACTGCTACGCTAATGACAGTAAATGTCTAAGAAAGTAGGCTGTAACTTAAATCATGAAATACGGCACCTCATAAAACCAGAGATAAAAGATTCACTTAATCCTTGATAATTGAGTTTTATATTTACGGTGCATATTTCACTGGAAATATAAGTATTGTGTTCCTAGTAGCGAAATTTTTTTTTCCGAGCACCTTAGTCGTTCCAAGCCCAAGCTCGCATTCTGATTGGTTGTTGCTCTCGGCACTGTTTTCAAGTAACTTGGCGATAACCATACTTGGCGAAAAATACTTCTCTCGTAAGTGAACGAGTAAACCTAAAACCTAACCTACTCATTCTTATTCTTCCTTCATTCTTATACTCGTGGTCTTGTGCTCTTGTGTGTAAAAACTTTTAAAGAGTACAGCTTTCAGTAAGAAACGTTCCATCCAATCCAATGCTGCAAGAGAAAAGTTGTTTTATACTCGGTTCGGAAGGAAATCAAACAACTCTCGACGAAAGCATCTATCGCTACGCCAAGTATGATTATCGCCAAGTTACATGAAAACAGTGCCGAGAGCAACAACCAATCAGAGTGCGAGCTTGGGCTTGGAACGACGAAGATGCTCGCAAAAAAAAAAAAAAAAAAAAAAAAAAAAAATACGCTTCCTAGTACATTAAAAAGGTTTAATTAAATCAGAGTAATCAGATTTCTATATTAAAATACTAGAATACTGAATTTTTCGATTTTTTTATTAGAAGGAGTGGATGTAAAAGACAAAAAAATAACACAAATTTTGTTTAAAGAACGAAGTAGATCGGATAATTAGTTGTCGAGAAATTCGTAATACTATTTTCTACATTCCTTGATTTTTCATGACCCCGTATTTCATTCAAATTTTAATTCAAAGATTTTTAATCAAATATGAGACGATTAATCCGATTCAATAAACTGTTAGTTAATACGATTATTATTTTTAGAATTATAAAGTTTTTTTTAACACAATTTGGTACTACTTGAGTAGTTTTGCGTTTTATATAATTTGTCGAAATTGATTCATCAGCAATTTATTAATAGAGCATTATTACGTGTTAAAAATATTTAAATATGCGTTCAAATTTTGTTTTGGAATAGGGATGCATTTAATAAATAATTTACACATGTTTTTTTTTCATATTTTATATTATGCATATCCATGATGATTAAGTATCACAGTGGCCCCCAACGACTAATTTTAATGCGATATATTTTGAAAAGTTTGACGTACTGAAATTTAGGACAATAAGTTCTAATGAACCCTATAATTTCCAAAATTATATTTTGTTAATTTATATTTCTCGTATGTTAATCAAAGAAAATAGTCTTCAAATATCTCAAAATGCCGACATGATTATAAAAGGTATAAGAATTTATTGTTTTAATTACTCAGAACACATAAATTAGTTGATCACAGAAACTGCTCCGCTAATGAAAGTAATGTCTAAGGAAGCAGGCTGTAACTTAAATCATGAAATACGGTACCTCATAAAACCAGAGATAAAGGATTCATATTTAATCCTTGATAATTAAATTTTACAATCACGGTACATACAGGGTAAACATAAACTTCCAGCCCATTTTGTAGAAATAATTTCTGCATGAATTTTATATTTCAATAGTATTATACAGCATATAAGTACTTTTTACGTGATGTCCATCAGGTCCGGTGCGCAAAAATATGTTCACCATTTTTCGGATATTTCCTCGTGTTGGAGCCTCTCTTCCAAATTTTCTTCGAAACATCTCCCTGACCTTCTCGAATGTCTGACCACGCAAACGTCCCGCTACAACCACAATTTGTACTTCTGTTGTTAGCATATCCTCGGAGTATTATTCACCTGTAATATAAAATCCATGCGTTAATTATTTCTGCAAAATGAGCTGGGATTTAATGTTCACCCTGCATGCCTCTGAAGGTAAAAATATAGTTTTTCTCTTCATTTTCAAAAGATTTGATTAAATCAGAGAAATCAGATTTCTAGATAAATTACTCCAACATTTAATGCAGATCTTTTCTTGCTGGTGAAATGATTTCTGCTTCATGAAGGTGACTTGATTTTAATAAAATAACACAAAGTTATTCTAGCGTAAGCAACTCTCAAATAAAATATTATTTATTTATAGGTAAATAGCGTGTATTTTTTAAATTTATTTGCTGTCATTTACTTTTCACTACAAAAAAAAGAATAGATATTTTGCTGTTTTTAGGTATTCAAATTGTTTTTTTAAATCATTTGATCGTGAAATAAAGTAAATTTTTATAAAAAAGGCGAGTTGTTTTTTTATCAGAAAAGTTAAGTATGATTTAATTAAGAACTAAATGTTCAAGTTATCAATGAACTAAATATTCAAATCTAATTTTTAATTTTGTTTAATTGAAACAAATATAAAAGAAGATTTTTTATAATTATTAGAATTTTTGTATATTTTTTACCTTGCTAACTAGAATAAGTTGTTTACGGCAAAAACTTTCTTTGCTATATTTGGCCGCCGTATTTAATGTGCTATTATTATGCATGTTATTAAACTTCAAATAATTCAAAACGTCGATATCGCATTAAAAATTAAAAATTTCTCTTTTTGATTATTCTAAACTCATAATTTTATTAAAAACAGAAACTGCTACGGTAATTCCTGTAAATGTTTAAGAAAATAGGCTGTAACTAAATTCATGAAATACGGCGCCTCATAAAATCATTGACAAAAGATACATTTAATCCTTGATAGTTAAATTTTGTATTCACGGTACATTTTTTTAAGGTAAGAGCATTGAGTTGCCAGTCGTTTAAAGAAAAGGTCTATTTAAACCAGATAAATCAAATTCCTATATTTAATTACTCGAATACTATATGTTTAAATTTTTTTTATTTTAAGGAGTAGATGTAAAAGACAGAAAAGTAACAAAAAAAATATTTTAAAGAACGAAGTCGTTCGGATAGTTTATTGCAGAAATAATTATAACCATATTTCCCGCACTCTTCGATTTTTCATGACGCTGTTTTTCATTCAAATTTCAATTCAAAGATATATTTTAATTCGTTATGAGGCTCTGAATCCGACGCAGTAAACTGTTAGTTAATATGCTTATTATTTTTGGAGTTATAAGGGTGTTTCTTTTACGCAATTCTGTTCTACTTTAGTAGTTTGGCCTTTTACATAAACTGTAAAAAAAATCTGCAATGGTTCTAAACCTTTTCTAAGAAACTGGGATTCCAAGAACTTTTTCTGTAACGGTAACAACAAAAATTCTAGTTTTAGAATCATGGATTTTTCCTGTTATCGTTACATGAAAAGTTCTTGGAATCCCAGTTTCCTAGAAAATGTTTAGTACCTTTACAGATTTTTTTACAGTGTAATTTGCCGAAATTTATTTATCAACAATTAATTAATAGAGCATTATTATGTATTAAAAATATTTAAATGTACATTTAAATTTTATTTTGGAATGGCCATGCATTTTATAAATAATTTACGCATGTTTTATTTTCATATTTTATATTATGCATATCCATGATGAGTAAGTATTACGGTGGCCCCCAACGACTAATTATAATACGATATATTTTAAAGGGTTTTATGTACTGAATTTTAATACAATAAATTATAATGAACCCTTTAATTTTCAAAATAATGTTTTATTAATTTAGATTTCTTTGATGTTAATAAAAGAAAAATATCTTCATATATTTCACAAAGCCGACATGATAATAAAAGTTAAAAGAATTTCCCGTTTTAATTACAATACAGAAAGTGCTACACTAACGACAGTAAATGTCTAAGAAAGCAGACTGTAACTTAAATCATGAAATACGACACCTCATAAAACCAGAGATAAAAGATTTATTTAATCCGTGATAATGAAATTTTATATTTACGGTGCATATTTCACTGAAGGTAAAAGTACTGCGTTTGTAGTCATTTTAAAAGGGTTTAATTAAATGAGAGAAATCAAATTTTCATATTAAATTACTCCAACTATTAATGCAGATATTTTCACGCAGTTGAAAAAATTTCTGCTGCATGAAGGTGTTTTGATTTCAATGAAATAACAGAAATGTATTCTAGTGTAATCAGCTCTAGTGTAATAAATTATTTCTATGTATGAGAATAGAGTCTATTGTTTAAATTTATTTGCTGTTATTTATTTTTCCATACTTGTTAAAAGAATAGATATTTTGTTGTTCTTATTTAAAGAAAAATAATAAAGTTAAAGCATTTGATAGAAAAATAAAGTAAGTTTATATAAAAACAAGTTGGAAATTGCACGTCAAACGTTGTTAATGAGGTACATTTGAACACTGTGTAAAAAAAAAAAAAAATCTGTGATAGTACTAAACATTTTCTAGGAAACTGGGATTCGAAGAACTTTTCATGTAACGATAACAGGAAAATTTCATGTAATCGATTCTGAAACTCGAATTTTTGCTGTTACCGTTACAGGAAAAGTTCTTGAATTTCCTAGAAAAGGTTTGGTACCTTTGCAGATTTTTTTTTTACATTGTACTATAACGAAGTTTAAAAAATAATCATTTCTTTGTGTAATAGTATACAGTACTTTGGAAGCAGTATAGTACTTAAAATCTGTCCCTGTTTTCTAGTATACTGGAAGGAACTTGTAGAAACTTCAGACACCTCCTTCAATTTCTTAAAATGTGAAATAGTTTAGTATAGTTAAAACATGCCCCAAACAGTGTTTCCCGATACAATTATGCATGGAATACTTTTGTGTAGCCCTGTAAATTAATATGAAATATTCTTTGCACCACAGAATGTCCAGAATGCATATTTTAGTAAATACTTCATAGATGAATATCAATTTTATTATGTTCAAAAGTGTGTTCATCCTTAAAATGCACTTAAAATTATTTTTGTAACGGAATACTTTTCATTGTTCGCGTAATTAAACTATGCATCCGATTTTCATAAAATTTGAAAAAGACTCGACAAAATTATGCAACAATTATAAATTTTAAATTTCAAGTGATTTGGTGGGTAGTTTTTGCTTTCTTAGATGCGGACAGACGGACGGACCGAATGAAGACTACATGTGCATCGCTTTTATATAAAATGTATACATATGTATTTAAAACCATACTACATAATATACGTACAAATGTATGTAAAAATATATTTATATTATGTAAAACAATACATAAACAATTGAATTTAATATTAAATTATCACATTGAAATGTAGAGAAAATAAATCAAAATGAATACAATAGAAACTTGTAGAACAAAGCAAAACCCTCAGGCCCTCAAATACACTGTAAAAAAATCTGTAAAGGTACTAAACATTTTCTAGGAAACTGGGATTCCAAGAACTTTTCATGTAACGATAGCAGGAAAAATCCATGTAACCTATTCTAAAACTTGAGTTTTTGTTGTTACCATTGCAGGAAAAGTTCTTGGAGTCCCAGTTTCCTAGATAAAGTATAGCACCTTTGGGCCATTCCACTGTCACGTGCGGGACAATCAGACACCATAATTCCACCAAAATTGTGTTAAAGGGCTTAAGATTTTTCAGAAATAAGAATAAACATATTTTTGTAAGTTTATATTTGATATAACAATATCTCAGGCAGGGACAGATTTTTCCTAAATGGTTTACTGATTTAGTTATTAATTAATTTGCATGCGTCACGTGCAGGACATCTGAAGTCAACCACTTGTAATTTGCTGTATGATCCAGATAACATTTCTGCTCTACTAATTTTGTAATTTCAAAACAAAAAATATGTATTAGAGGCTAAAGGTCTAATGTTCATGAAATAAGCTTTCTTATTTCAAAAAGAAATTTTTAAATTGCTAAAAAAATATATAACGTATAGTGTCATGTGTGGGACATTTGCAAATATCATTCAAGTAACCTTTTCAAAAATCAGAAAATAAAGGAATGCAAAAAAGAAAATTCATGTTATACATTTTACGATACAAAATATTTATTTTAACTTTTTTCTGTACAAAGTAAATGTTCAAATTGACATTTTTAAACATAAAATAAAGTAAATGTATCAACAAAAATTCAAAATTTTTCTAGAAATTTGAAACAACCTCTTTTATTAGCTACATTGGGGATTGATATCTTTTTTTACTACATCTTTAAATGAATATAGAATTTTATCTGGATACAGTGGTCACTTGTAGAATTTACCACTTTTTATCATGACAGACACTTCAACACTATCATCATGGGTGCTTGTAATTTCATCAGAATAACTAATGCCGTCATATTTTACAACTACCCATTCACCCATCTTAAAAGAAGCTGCTGTTTCTGATCCTTTTATTTTCTTCTTTTTGGAAATTGGGATTTTCTAATGACATTTTCTCTCTCATCCTTTTCATTCTTCTAGCACTAGTAGACTTAGATCTTTCCATTTCCGCTAAATAAATAACAAACTTTATCAATTATAAACGCTTTTGTCTAAATTTACTTAATTTCATAGAAAAATTGAACATAAAATAGAATTAAACTTAGAAAAACAGAATATAGATAAGAAGTTTTATTATTTTTTTTCTGTAAAATAATAACAAGTTCTTAAACACACGACTCTTCTTATTGTATAGAAAAAATCCCTATAAATTAAGTAGATCAATTCTTGCTGGAAAACAATATGTTCTTAAATTAAAAATAACTATCAAAGTGTTCAAATTTTATTAAAATAAATTTGTAAAAAAATGGAAATAAAAAATATTAGCATCACAAAAAAGAAAGAAAAATGCAACTATCATAAAAATTAAAAAAAAATCTTAATTTCGTTTTAGTTACATAGAATAAGTTCTTAGGACAAAATAATCATTAAACTGCTAAAACTATGCTATAATAAATCTCTATTTAACATTCAGAAAACAAAAATAATCATCCTGCTCATAAGGTGTCACGTGCGGGACAATTTTGTTTTGATATTTTTCACCAATTAAAAATTTCACCCAAATTTTTAACTAGCATAGGATAAGTGTACTACACTAAACTGCTTTAGAAATGCCAATTAAACAAAATAAATGCGTTTCTTTTTCCCCCTAAATGAAAAAATTCATGTTTTGTGTCACGTGTGGGACACAGAAACAAAGTTCTTTTGTGTGCTGTAATAATTATTTGAAATTATCTTATATATTTCAGTTTAGTGAAATATAAACAATGAATATTAGACTTACCTAAAATGTTAATTTCAAAAGTTTCACTGGATTTTCTTTATTAAAAAAACTCACTCAAAATGTATTGTAAAACGCAACATACTTGCTTGCACATGGACGCCATCTTTAAACTGTTGTGTTGCCAATCCACAAAAATAAATTTACATTCTTATTCAAAACATAAAATTTGACATGTTGCCAATCAGTAAATACCAAAAATATTTATTTAAACAAATTTTTTAAAATGACTATAAATTTACCTGTTTTCATGGAATGGCCCCTTTACAGATTTTTTTTTACAGTGTACTTTGGATTCTATATATATATATATATATATATATATATATATAAATATTATATACTTTTGTATGTTTGGCCATCAGAATAATTTGTTTACGTCGAAAAATTACTTTGCCATCTTTTTAATTCTCATATATTTATTTGAAAAAATGCCCCTTGATTTGTCCCGAGAAAAATGCATTAGTAAAGAAATATTCCTTTCAAAATTAACTGCATTGTCAAACTCAATTTAGAATTTTATGATTATGAATCAAAAATAAAAGTGACATTTTAAAATCATTGGACACTGACTATACTTTTATGCTTTGGCAGCCGCGAAATTTTCAGAAAGTTGACTGATAATAATTGTATTGTTTATGATTATTATTTTCTTTAGAAAAAAAAATGCAGTAGGGAAATCACATTCTGCAAAAGAACTAGCACGTCAGAATGTAGACGATGTACAGAAATTCAACCCTTCAAAATCTCTTTCCCCGGTAAAATTTGCATAATATTTCAATAGTTACCTTAGCCTTTTAAACGCCGCACTATGATCGAAACATAACACAAACTATTTATTGGTAAAAATCCTATTAAAACTCAAATATAAGCACTATGAGTAATTTTTTTTCTCAAAAAAAATTTATGTGCATGATTTCTAACATGTTCCAGAAGTGGAACATTGGCGGGAAACACTTAGTTTTTTTCACATGTTTTTTATAAAATATAATAAATTACATTTCAATTAAAATCTTTACTTCTGTGCACAACCTTTTCATAATAATCAGTAATTTTATAACCATACTTCAGTAATAACACATGTTAAGCATGTAAATAGCCGGGCTTCGCCAATCCAGCCTTCGTTTGACTTAGAATTACAGCAAGAATTCAAGCAAAAATATTCAAAAATCCTTTTGAAGCCTTTACAAAAATGCTTTTCCATTAACTTTATAAATAAAATTACATAGATAATGGGCAGTAATTATTGTACAGTTTACAATTATTTATCAATGATACAGAAAAAAAGAAATATATACAAAAACTGAGACAGAAAATAATAATTATGTCTGTTCTAAAATTGATATCAAAATAATGAAATAAATCAAAATCTAAAAAATACAAAACAGAAAAAACTTACCAAAAATTCTTAAAAAATATATATATATATATCGTACTTTACTTTTGAGTCCTACATTTAATCTATTGTCCATGGTAATGAGGAAAGCATTTCTCATGCAGTCTTTTTTTACACTCAAAACACTTTTTTTTGGTGTTCTTCTGGCATACCGCACATCGTCCTTGTGTTGATGGCACAAGATTGTCTCAAAGATACAGAGCAATGTGCCCGATGTCCAGGAGCAGAATGGATTTTTGATTTCATCCGAAGTAAGTGCAAAGTGACTTCTTTCCGGAAATTGAGGTGTGACAGTTCTGTTGTTGTACCTTTGTGTAAATGTAAATGTAAAATCCATCCAGCTGCAACTGCCATGTTTAGAGCATTGCTAAATAGATTCCAGAACCATTTTTTACTTCTAAACATAGGTCTATATGATCCAAGAAGTCTGTCTAGCAAATCGACACCTCCCATTCCCTCATTATACATTTTAATCAGATGTGGCTGAGGAACATCAACTTTCTTCTTTTTTGCACGACAAAATCGCTTAGTTTTAGAAGTAGGCTCGTGTGTGGAATAATTGGATGCAATAGTTACTACAGCACTGTCTTTCCAGCGGCAGACATAAACTTGACCATCACTTCGGTACTCGAAATTTCCCCTTTGCCACTTTGAGGCTTCTTTTGGTGATTTGAGGGGACATCTACCCGTTCGAAATTCTCGAATTGTGCCTGTTGCTTTGAAACCTTTTTCAGTCAGCTCAGTAAATAGTTTATATGACGAGAAAAAGTTATCAAAAAATATTTCATGTTTCTCAGGATTTTTAACTGAAGATAAAAGCTCCCACACCACTCTAGATCCAAGAGGTGAATTTTCTGAATCTGTGCTTTTTCCACTATATATTCTCATAGCATACGGATAGCAACTGCTGGAACACAACATCCATATTTTAAATCCAAACCGTATTGGTTTGCCCCGTATAAACATTTTGGCTGAATGATGACCGTAATAAGGTACCATTGATTCGTCTATACTTAGCTTTGAATGAAATATACCAAATTGCTGAAGATTTTTTTCCAATTCTGCATAAAAGGGAGATATTTTTCCCAATTTATCTCCTAATTTCAAGGTAGTATTATCTATGATATGAAATTTTTTTTAAGCTTTCTAAATTTATTTCTGTGCATTACTGTGGAAACGATTGGAACCGATAAATCTTCTTGAGTGCTCCACTATAAATCTTCTCCGGGTACTTGGTGATATCCGCTAAATAACAACAAACCAAAAAATTGACCTATGTCATTTTCATCTACATTTAAAATATCTCCTTTTTGAGACGCATAAAGTGTTGTCATATTTGCTAAATGCTGTAAATATTCTACTGAAATGAACTTGTGAAATATTTCAACAGGAGATAATGTAACCAACTCAGGAAAACTTTCAGAAATATTCTCTACATTATAAGTTTTTAGAATATTTTTAAAATGTGCATTTTTTTCCCAGCGGTGTTGGATTTTTTCTTCTTTTGACGTTAGTTTTCGCTTCAAATTCGGTCTTTCTTTTGACGTTGAAGGTACTTCTGTATCAAATGGAACTTTATTAGAAATATCAGTGTTTTCTCTTTTTGTGGCAATTTCAATTTCACCACAAACATCTGCTGGCAAAACAGGTTCAAAAATGTCCTCATTTATATTTTCTTCGTCCGTTAAATCTCCACTTTCGTCTGGTGGTAATTGACAAATGTCAATACATTCCTCTTCAGAGTCATCTGATAATTCATAAAAATATTCTAACGCCTCTTCTACAGTTCGAAATGGCTTTGAATGAGACATCTCGTCTATCTGACGCATCCTAACTAACTGAAGAAAATCCCCGACTGAGGTAAAATATAAAATAATTCCTTATCATGCTATTTTCCGATATCACCCCTTACATTCTAACTTTCTTGAGTCATAAACAACAACTAACTATCAACAAACACACGTGTTTGCGCCGTCAGTAATCCTCTTCAGATGGGAGACCGAGTGTGGGGGAGGGAGAAGGGGGGATGTAAGGGACAGGGTGAGGCGAGCGGGGGAAAAAGAAAGTTTATCACAGTAATAAACATCTTCTGTTGACACTTAGTAAACTACCTCGTATTCGGAAACTTTTTATCAGTACTTGCATGCGCTGCAATCAGAGAAAATTATTATGTTGAAAAACTAACCTTTACACGCCAATGTTCCATTTATGGAACATGCAATTTTTTTATCTAAAAAAAGCAATAAAAATCAATCTTTTTTTTAGTAACTTGTGTTCTACGAATAAAATGATCATTTTTACGTGCTCTCAATTAGTTATAAACATAATTGTTAAAATTTGAATTTTTTACAAATTTATGAATTTTACCCAACGAAAAGTCTGAAAAAAGGCTTAAATTACGATTTTTTTCCTGAGACATGATTTATTCTATCAATAAAATATCGATGCCAAAAAATCAATCCATACTTTCTTTTTAAATACTAATTTTTACAGAGCAATACGATTAAAAATGTATTTTTTGTAGAATTTTGAATTTGATGTTCCCTTTATGGAACATTGGCGTGTAAAAGGTTAATTTCCAAGATATTAAATTTAGGCAATCTTTTCATTCAGCAGTGTAGAAAGAGATACACTTTACGACCAAAGATGACCGCCCACCTGCGATTTTAGACATTTTGTAAAATATCTAGAAAGAAACATGCGGGATTATCCTGAAACGCTAAGTGTGTAAACATAATAGTACAGGTCATACATTTCGGTGAAGATTTTTTCACGACACCGTCAACAAATTGAAAAAGAATGAATATCTTTAGGATAATTCTGTAAAAACTAATGTAGCAAAAAATTTCAAATTGTAAAATATGATTAAGTGGCTTATTGTAAAAAAACTGTTTATTTTTATGCGGATAGCATCTATTCTCGAAAAAAAAAATTAAGGTTTTTATAAAAGCAATCCCAAAATTTTCCAAGTTTTTTTTATTATAATTTACAGAATTCTTAATATAAAAGAATGTTCCTTTCTAAAAATATAACAAACAACATTGTACACAATACCCTGTCATCAGAATTAAAAGAAATAACAAAAAATGTATGAAATATGAGCAGGTTTATTAAATATTTTTTCATTGCGCATGTATGAATGCTATCAAAATTTCATTCGCATATTATGTTAGCTAAATGTACAGAGAAACTTTTGTGAATGTCTCAAAAACATAGATGGAAAATTCTGAAAGTGTTTATCGACAAAATAAACTTAAAATATGTTATTCCCAAAATTAGGCAAAAATATGAGGGGTTGTATCCAAATATAGTAATACATGCCATATTATGTATTCTATATTGACACTTATCAATAGATAAATGGATAAAAATTGTTTACAAATGATATCGCTAACCATCAAAACACACACACACACGCACAAAATAATTTAATAAATAAAAATTATTTTAAAATGTGTCCTGGACCCTATGAAAGTAATTTTAGATGGAGAAAGATCTATGATGATCACAGATGATCAGAGAAAGATCAGAAGATGAATCGAAGAATCTTTGTGTTTTTGATTTACCAAGTCATAATATAATTTTATTATTCCAGAATAAAATAAAAAGTTTTAATATGCATGAAAAATTGTGTAGATGTTGAAGAAAGTAAACTATAAAAACAAGTTGAATGTAGATACTGCCATTGCAGAATTCAGTTTCGCCTCCGATTAGAAAAAAAAATAAAAAAAAAATCGATAGAGGTTTTTTAGAAGGGCGACCCTGTTTAGAATGCAATGAACTAACTTCATTTTTCTTGTGTTTATCAATATAATAGCAAACAGAACGGCGTGAAATACCCAATTGATTAGCAATTTCTCTCTGAGACTTTGGAATTGCAGAATAATAAAGAGATACAATTTGACGTGCTACTTCTTCATTGACTAGATTCATCAAAAACGGATTTTTTCTTTAGTTTAAACGCTTTTTTATAAACTCTGGGGAAAAGGAAATGCATTTTAACAATAAAACGAGTGGAATCCCATCGAATTCGACGAATGAAATGTTTAAAAGACCCGATCGATTTGGCTTAAAAAAGGCAAAAGTAATTACATTATTGAATCAATATATAATAAGTATATTTCTAAACTTAATGTCAAGTTTTTCAGTTACAATTTTGCATGCAAATATTTGCACATATTTAGTTAAAATTGTAATCTGAGTGCCGGCGAAATCCAGAAATTTTATTTTATATGCACTACAGAAAAAAAAACTAATTTTATTTTTAATATGACACCATTTTCACAAACTGAAGTCATCTGAAAGTAAAATCTCAATCTCAGTGTCCATAATAAAAAGAAATATTGAAATGTAATATCGTTATGAGTAAAAATGCGATGTTTTAAATAAAGACGTCATTTTCTCTTCAAATGTTTTTTTTTTAAAGTTACTGTTATTAGTAATATGAAAAAGGCGTCCGTAATAATAGTGTAAATTCATTTTATCTGGTTGCTGAATGCCATCATTTTCCTCATTTGAAATATTTCTTACTTTGCTTTAGACATTAATTTTCATCATAAATTATTTTCTGTTTTTTTATTTCCATTATTAATATTATTTCTCAGTAAATATATTTTTTACCTCAATTAGTGCATAATTATATGCAATCATTTTATTGTGGTTAAATTTTACGAAAACAATTAACTTTTTTCTTTGAAATGCGAGGACATGTTCACTGATGAAATAAAGTTTCCGACTTGTGGAAAGTAATAAGGGAAAATAAATTTTTATTATCGAGAGAAAAGCTAAACTAAGTTGCCACCATTTTGAAGAAATATCGTAAAAAAGCATTTAAAATAAAAATAAAATATAAAAATGGAAATAAATTAAAAAATAACTGAAATGGGCACAACTACAAATAAATAGCTTTCATTTAAAAATATAGTTATCAAAATCGGTTCAGTAGAAAATTCAGGGCTGATGACACGACAGTTTTAGCTTGTCTGAAAGAAATAGCATCGGAGGCTAATAATGTTACATAATTAGTTTATATTTTGATGTTACACGTGATAATTTATTTTTTTGCCATTTTGATTTATTTACTATATTTCTGTCATTGAAAATTTAATTTCCTTTAGTTTACATCCTTTTGAGAAATATATATTTCACTAAATACAACACTTAAAAGCATAGTTATATTAAAAATAATAATAACACTTTTAAATTTTTTAGAAACTTTAACGTTAATGACTGTATTCATTGACGATAAAAGGAGCTATAATAAAAGTAATCCGCTATTCTCAAAAAAAGTTTTCAATATGTTTACATTTTCATGTTTCACGCATAAATTAACATTCCAAAGTGCTTCTATATCATTGCGTAAAAGAAGAAAGGTTTTATGAGTTTCGCTAATAGACACATAGTCGAATATACATACAAAGCTTTTAACCAACAAAAAGGGAATTTATTTGAGTAATTTTAATTTTGTTAAAAGCAAATGCTTTCATGAAGGTAATAAAGTAAAAGTTTATGATTGCGAAGGCTTTAAAAATAGAAATTTTTTTCATTTACAGAAACGTGGAATAATTTAATCCAAAAGAAATAACCAATAAAATATTATACATGTGTATATTATATATGTGTAATATATTATAATATTATACATGTGTATGCATTAAAATATTTATTATTAATAAGAATTATATACATGAATAGTCTTTAATCATGCGTTAAGCATAGATTATGAAACACTTTCCAACACTTCTTGAAATCTTTAAAAAAACTTTGTTATTTAGGGAAATAAGATGCTAACATCCATAGCCAAATATGTATACCAATACTTTTGAACAGCCCTGTATTTGATCCGTCAATTGATATATATATATACTATATAATAGAAAAATTTAGTTTAGTAAGAAAATGCCTAACTGGTTTAAATTTCTGTTTCATCACTTTATTCTAATAGACGAAAAATACTTGTATGTTTTTGTTTAACCCTGTAATTTATGTAGCATATTTATTACACGCCAACATTTTGTTAAAATTAGTTGTTAATGTTAGAAAATACTTGAATACTTTTGTTCAGTCCTGTAATTTACGTAGTACTTTTGCTATACGGCAGTATTTTGTTAAAATTTAGTTAGTTAAATTTGTTGATATTTACATTTTCATGTTCCACGCATAAATTAACATTTCAAAGTGCTTCTGTGTCATTCCGTAAAAGAAGAGAGGCTTATATATATATATATATATATATAAGGTACCCTGGGGTAATAACGCCACGTTAAGATTCTACCAATTTTCACGGCTTAGTTTTAGATTGTATTTTTCAAACAAACATAGGATCTGATACAGCAACTCATTGACTATCTATATAAAATAAAATAATTTAACAGATATGTAATCATAAAATGTAATAGCGTTTTTTCTTGACCAATGCTATTTGGCGTTATTACCCACCTATATGAGTAATAACGCCATGCAAACAAAACTATGAAATAAGATGGAATAATTGCATGTAGATAGCCCAATTTTAAAAATACAAACTCTACAAACTTAGAAATTGACAAATTGCATTCTAAGCTATTGAAAATGTTCAATTTTTTGTGAAAGTGTAAGAAAAATAAAGGTGTGGTGTGGAGGGGGGGAGGATGAGGCAAAAGAATGCAGACCGTGAGCTTCTTTTTGCTTAAAAAGGACCGCTTAAATAGAAATATGAGAAACATTGGACAGTTTTAACTGTGTTTATTTGAATCAGTAATAGGATGTAGCTCGGACACTGTAGGGAATCAACCGGGGTATTAAAGTCAAGGATTGGCGTTATTACCCCGGTATAGTTATTGCGCAGTACATTTTCAATTACAAATTATCTCGAGAAGATATCCAAAATCTTCAACAACATTTTAAAAGTACATGAAATACACTACAAATCTATGTAATTAACAGAGTATTTCCGGATAAAAAGATAGTCTTCACATCACAAAATGTATCTCGCAAATTTTAGATCAAGCGTTAATTTTAGTTGTTTGTAAAAATAATAAGACCTAAAAATGAAACAAATTAATTTGAAGCTGTTTTTTGCGATTTATATGACTCAAAACCCTTCTGCACAGAGCACATGGGTATCATTTACCTGATTATTTCATAATTATGCAAAATATAAGCACTTGGCGTTATTACCCAAGTGTACCTTATATATAAAGATTTCAACTAATATAATATATAAATATAATATATTATAAAGATCTAATATAATATATAAAGATATATATATATATATATATGAAGATTTCAACTAATAAGAAGTGAAATAATTTGAATAATTTTAATTTTGTTAAAAGCAAATGTTTTCATGAAAGTAATAATGTAAAAGTTTATGGTACGAAGGCTTTAAAAATAGAAGAATTTTTCATTTACAAAAAGCCGGAATAATTTAATGTGAAATAAAATTAGTTATTACATGTTTGTGTATTAAAATATTTATAATTAATAAAATTATTAATTCTAATTGTGTACATGATAGTCCTTTTCTTTAACTATCATCATAGCTTATAAATTTGAAAATTGTATCTACTAAATAGTATAGGCAATATTTAAAAAAATATATATAAAAGACCATTTTTAAAATAGAATAGTTTATAAATATATTTTTCAATTCTCGAGACAATTATCTAGTTTTTTTTTCAATTGTATAATGTGGCATAGATAATAACTTACTTAAAATTACACGAAATAAATCGTTTCCAATAAAATATTTCAAATTGGTGCATAATCATTTGTTCAATATTAAAAGTATGGTTATTATAGCTGTGTTTTGACATATGCTACATACTTTCATGTATCTTAAATAATGCAAATAGAAATAGCTCAGTTGTATATTTAGAATAACATACAGAAATATATTTATTATAAACTAGAGTAAAATATTTCTTATTTTGTAAGTACTCATTGAATTACGCAAAGTAAGCTTTAGGAGAAATCTACTTACTACCTATGACAAAAAAGTTCGGTGAATGAATTCATTACGACCGATTTGGCAACATTGGGGAAACAGAACGATGCATCTGCATAGAGGCAAGTGATGACCATCTTCTCCAAACGTTGTTCAGCAGAACGTCGTTTATGTTCTGTGTAACACATGCATTACTAAGTGCTTCTTCAGTTTGTTGGTTTTTAACTGGGAACAGGAATATGAACGAACAAAAGATCAGTTTAAAGTTTGGTTTTAAACATTGCAAGACACCGAAAGAAATTCATAAGGGGTAGTGTAAATTTAACATTCACCATAATTGCCAGATCCGAATCCTCCAGATTTCTTCCTATTTTCACGACTCAAACTCTCTTTGAAAGATATTTGATCATAATGCTGACATCCAACGAAATCTGGCGAAGCTTTTGAACTCTGTCTCAAAAGAAGACTTCTTGCGAATTTCCCAGGGCATGCATAGCAGATCTTAGCGGTGCACAGTTATGAGAGATGACTATTTCGAAAGATGCTATGATAACTTTCGTTAATATTTCATCTACATTAATGTTACAGGACTTTTCACCGAACTTTATTGTCAGAGGTTGTATTTTCGTGATGTGATAGATCGTAAAAAATGTGAATTTCCCAATTTACCCGTTTAGTTGAGGCCACAAAGAAACATAAATAGATCTCCCTAACTGCTACAAGAGTGGGAAAATGCACCGATGTTGTGATTGCCAACAAACTATTTAATTATATGAAACATCTTGTTACATTTTCTTACATAAATTTATGTAAAGTTTATAAGGAAAGAAACTAAATAAATATAAAAGATGGTTTACGCTCTTATTCACCAACTACTTCTACCCCGAGTTACATCGAAACCTCGGTCGAACGCTCAAACGGTATTCATCTTTAATCCTGATTGGACGTCTCCTTGATAATGTCCAATCAAATGTTATCATGAATTTCATTTGAGCGTTCGACCGAGGTTTCCTAGGTTGAGGTAGATGGTGAATAAGAGCATGAATGAAATCTTCGCCTTGCTTTTAACATAAAATGTATAATATAAACTTTAAAATGTTCAGGTTTACTTAAAAAGCGTTTAAAATAATCAACTATAGATGTCAATAGTTAATTTTTATTTTTATTATTAAGATGTTTTTAAATAAAATTAACTATTAGCATCTATAGTTGATTATTTTAATCGCCTTTTAAGTAAACCTGAACATTTTAAAGTTCATATTATGCATTTTATGGAAAGAAACTAGGGGCGATCAAATGAAAAGAAATGCAATGGGTGATCATTGCAAAATCCGATGATTAAAGAACAGCGAGGTGTATGATCAAAGTCTGTCGCAGTAAGAAATCTGATAACACCTCGCTTCAGTTTAATCATCGGATGATTTTGCGATGGGAAAGCCATGATTTCCGCACAGGCACTGCCGCGTCAATTGGGAGGAACTCACTTGCAGTCTGCTTCTCTCTCCCTTCATGCACAAGCGCCTACGCATGTTCACAACGACGCTGGTTACTGCAATCGCATCAGTCGATGTCTCACTACTTTATCCCAAAGCGGCATATTCAAATTTCAACCGGTTTTGAAGTTAGGGCGTTTCGTACCTTTTCATTTGATCGCCCCTAGTATTTAATGAAAGCTGGATAGAAACTTTCATATACATTTTCATTAATTATTTATGGAAAACATATCATATCTCTTTAAGGTGTCACCGGAAACTTGCAAAAGTGACACTGAATGAAATAAAAACAAGAAAGAAAAAAATCATGCGTCAAGCACACATTATGCAGCACTTTCCAACACATTCAGAATAATGTAACAAAAACGAATCTTATAAAAAATTAAAATATTGCGTCTCATTTCACCTTATGGAAATGGTTAACGCATTTCAAAACCGAATTTTAGCCGTCCCCATCTACATTCAGAAAACTATCCAATTTTATTAGTAGCCTTGTACATGATATAGACATTTGTAATTATTAAAGAAATGCATTCCAAAATGTCGTTCATTTAAAAGATACATACATTCCAGTTAAAAATTCCCCTTCAGCATTATCCTCAAATGGTATGCGAATACTGTTGTGTAGTCCTGTATATGAGATATAGAATTTATATATAAAGAGTAATATGCAAATAACTAATTAAATTTAAAAACGCATACCGAATTTTAAAACAGGTTTTGTCAGGTTTTAGAATCCACATTCTGTACTAGTAATTTTTTATTGTTTCATTCTGTCAACATGCTAAAAAAATGAATACAATTTCAGCAAAATGTTTGAAATTTACACGAGTTTTGATAATTGAACTTCATAAATGCAGAATATTAACGCTGTTAAAATTAATGACAGAAACTTCCTGATACATACTGTCGATTTTATTTAATGGAATATTTTGAAAAATGTAATACAGGTTGTATTTAAATGTCCACAAGCATAAATATTGATGGAGCTCCTGGGACGACACTTTTGATGACATTTGAATTGCATTTGGAAAACAACATTTGATATTAAACAGCATGAAGCAGCATAAGCATACAAAGAAAATTTTTAATTTATTTACAATAAAAAAGACGTATTAAAATAGAAAAATAAAAGACATATTAAAATTTATTTTGTTGTTTAATAATTTGAATTCGTATTACAATATGATTTGCATTATTTAAGATACATGAAAGTATGTAACATATGTAAAAACACAGCTATATTAATCATACTTTTCATATTCAACAAATGATTATGCACCAATTTGAAATATTTTATTGGAAACGATTTATTTCGTGTAATTATAAATAAATTATTATCTATAAATCAAAAAATATTGTAAAAATGTCAAATTAACAAAAAAGTGGATTTAGAATAAAAATTAAATTTGAGGTCATAAATCCCCCTTCGAAATATTTTTCTGGCTACGGCCGTGCCGATATTGGCACTTGCTAATGGTTGTTTTTTGTATTTTCGATAGTACAGCTGACGCACTTCTTCATATGTTTTATCACCCAGTTTCCAGGAAACGATGGCTATTCTTTCTTGTAAGGGGAGCATTTCTTCCAACACCTGCGATAAAAGAAAAGAATAGATTAGTATTTTTATACAAATAGATCGTTACTTTTGAATCACCTTGTAATTGGAAAGTCTTTTGCAATTGAAAATTTTCCCTATAATGTTATTAAATTTTTTAACTGTGTGGAAAATAGTTGTTGTAATCGGTAGATAATTGGGAAATCTGAAGAATATCTGAATCTTCTAATTGGTTGAGTTCCGCAACATATTCGTTTTCTAATTGGTCTATGCTTAACCCTTTCCGGCGCAGTGTTACCACTCCGGCAACACCTAATTTTAATTCCAAACTTACAAACGGCACCAATAATATTTTAGTAAAATTTTACTTTTAAAATGACAGCTTAAATCAGGGAATTCTTAATTTCTAAACAAGTCTTTTGTAAATTCCGGTGTCAGTCGACAATTTCTCATTTTATGAACAGAATTTGTCTGCGCCGGAAAGGGTTAATGTATAAAAATGGAATTCTTCTGTTTCCACGATAAACAAAAAAAGTATTAAAAACTACAAAGTAATTAATAACTCAAAAACAAATTTAGATACAGATTTCAAACAAGTTGTATTTAAAAATTTTTTTTTCTTTATGCAAAAATTAAGAAATGAGCGATGTTTAGAAGTTTAAAAATTTACAGTACCAAAAATTGTTAAACTGAAATTTCATTTAATATGTATTTATGATTGATCCAGGAATATCAACGTGACTGTAAATGTCCGAGAATGTTAATATGATTTTGTTATTACATAAGTTACGTTTTGATCATCATAAAAATAATGATATTATTGTTTTTTTTTTTTAAATATAGAAATCATTTATAAGTCTAAAATTATAGTCTTAGAAAATATTATTTTACAAATAATCGTTGTAATTTGTTAAAAATTTTTTTTTTTGACTGATTCTCTACGTTTTAAAAATTTGATGGATCAGAATAATTTGTGTGGAAAGAAAAAGATGCTTTTATTAAACTTTTGTGCAAAAACAGTTAAGGTCGAGCCTGCACCGGCAGAATTGCGTGGATTCTTCCTTGGTATAGCCTGATATCGGATGTTGTCAAACTTTTTCCTCCTTATCAAAAACTTACCGATCTTAAAGAGTTAGGGAGTAGAAAAAGATGTATCATTCGCTTCAGTTACGTCTACAACAACAACAACAACAACAACAACAACAATAATAGTAATAATAATAATAATAATAATAATAATAATTTTTACGCACTAATTTTTTTTGCCTAAAACCAGAGATTAGATAAAAACAAAAAATTGACATTCCTACACCGTTACTGCAAATTGTATTAAAAATATTGCAATACTTTAAGAAGTCGCTTTGTTATATGTATATGGCTTTATTGTGAAATCAAAAATCGATAGAGATACACTGTATATACACACAGATATATATACGATATATATATATATATACAGTGTATCTCAACCGATACATATATAAATATACATACATATATATATATATGTAATGTTACTAATTTTTTTCAAGAGAATTGGGATTCTAGGTAAAAATTCCTGATGTAACAGATTCTTTTACATGATCCTTTGCTGTTAAAGCTACATAAAAATTTCTAAGAATTCTAGTTTAATAGATAAAATTTAGTGACTTTACAGACTTTTTTACAGCATTCATTCATAAATAAACACCAATTCGCTTAATGGAAATTCTATGTTAATGTGGTTTCTCTTGCATTATACCTATCAGTTAGTGTTAACAAAAATTCTTAATTTAAAACCCTTTCAGCGGTTGAGGGTTTTCCTATATTTTTGTAGGAACGCATGTAATTAATAGTATATATATAATTTTAAAATCTCAGTTTAAGTGTATTACAGATTTAATATCACTTCTTAGTATATGTGGTACAAAATATAATTTTTGGTTAAAATATTCTTGTCATAACCATTTTAACATAATTTCAAGAAACGGAAAAATCCGGACTAGCCAGTTAAAGTGTAATTACGTATTTAAGAATTAATCTTTTCCTGTTGTTTTTCTTATTCGTATGTATTTATAAGTATTTTAAATGTTCACAGCATTTCCAATAGAATTTTCTAAATCGCGATATAAATTGGTTTATGAATAAATAAAAAAATATTAATTTTAAGGTGTGCTGCCTACATGTTGAATTTGTTTAATATGATAAAAAAATATATAACACTGCTGGTTGCGAAAGAAACAAGTTCGAAATTGCACGTGAAGCGTAGCAAAAGAAGTGCGTCAATAGGATAACGAAGTTTTAAAAAATTTCAAATCTGGTGATATAGTAGACAGTACTTCGGACACAGTGTAGTGGTCGAAATTTTTGAGTTCCTGTAAATATACAGGAAGTAAATTTTATTACACCTCAGCAATGTATATCATATTCATAAAAGGTGAAATAATTTAATATAATTAAAACACGCCCCAAACAATATTTTCACCCCGTATAGCATTATGTGGTAAAATATTTTTGTGGGGCCCTGTAATTTAAGTATAAATATTCTTTGCACCGCAAATTGTACAGAGTGTACAATTTAGTATATATATACTTTATAGGCTCATGTCAATTTTGCTATGTTCGAATGAGTGTAACACCATTAAAATGCATTTGAAACTTTTTTTTTATCATTGACCATAATGTAATGGAATACTTTTGGTTGCCCCTGTAATTCATCCATGCATCCGATTTTCATAAAATTTGAAATGACTCGACAAAATTATGTAATAATTATATGTTTTAAATTTCAAACGATTAAAATGCATTTGAAACTTTTTTCCGCATTTGACCTTAATGTAACGGAATCCTTTTGATTATCCATGTAATTGATCTATGCATCCCATTTTCATAAAATTTGAAATGACTCAACAAAATTATGTAAAATTATGCATTTTAAATTTCAAACGATTTGGTTGGGTAGTTTTCGCGTTGTTACATGCTGACAGACAGACGGACGAACGGACCGACAGACGGACGGACAGACAGACAGACGGACTGAACGACAACTATAGGTGCTACGTATTTGCATAATTTCGACCGCATCTAAAAAGAGCTTGAATTCATTTCTAACGGGTTCTAATGATAGTTTATCTCCATTTATTGGTAAGGATCATACGACATTTTTTTCACTTTTTGCATCCCATAGTTAATGAAGAATCAATTCGGCTCGATTTTTAAAGATCTTATTTATAAGTATTTTAATGATCAGTTTGCTTAGAAAGAATTTTTTTAATTCACTATATAAATTTAATAATGAATAAATAAAATATATTTATTTAAAGGTGTGCTGTTACATATTTGACTTATTTGAAATGATAAAAACGTGAAACTGTTGCTTGTGATTCCTTTCTTTTCTCACTTTTTTCATTCATAGTTAAAGAAGGATCAATTATAATACAAAAGTTAAAAAACCACAACGTTTTAACGCATGAGTTTAATAAAAACACAAGCCCCCACAAAGAATTTCATACGACGTTTCAAGGCTGCCTTGAAACCTCAGAGAGAAAATAATGAAATGGGTCCAAAAAATATTCGGTTATATTATATACCAAGCCGGTTTTTTAAACCCATTTCATTTTTTCTCACTGAGAAAGGGGATCAAGGCAACCTTGAAACGTCGTATGAAATTCTTTGGGAGGTTTGTATTTTTCTGAATTTTGTGCGTTATAACCTTGTGGTTGTTTAACTTTTGTATTGAAATTCGCAAAAATTGTTACAATTTTACTTAAGGATCAATTATGTTGTATGAAATGAAATGAATGTGAAAAAAATGATATCCAGAAAACTGGCCTTGCAGTAAGCGATCGTGTTCCTGAAACTGCAACAAAGGCATTCTATCTTTTTTCATAGATTTATAGCTATCGGCAAAAGATAGCTGTATTCCTCGATGCTAAATTAGTCCTCAAAGAGAAAGTTGCGAAAAAAAAATATTTTATTTTCTTAATAGCATTTGTTATTATTTTTTATGGTATTAATGTATTTTTTAAATAATTCTTTTCTGATTAATAGACTATATTAACCCTTTATCTTCCACATTATGAATTTATGAAAATTTTACATTCTAAAGCATTTTATTTGAATTGTTAAAGCTAAATCAAAAGATTTAAATAATCATTTAATAAATATCTGAAGGATTTTAGACGGATAGACAGATTTAGAAGGATTAATTAACTTCGAATTTACAGGGATTTGGTACAATATTTATAACCCCACTCAAATCTTTTATTTTAAAATGTTTTCTTTAAATTGCTTTCTTAGTATTTACTAGAATTATAAAATGTAAAAATATGATGTTCTTACAATATAAATATAGAAATATTTCCGAATTGAAAAATTTACATCTCCCTCCTTTACCATCAAGAAAGCTGGAAAAACCCAAAGGCAAAAGAAATCATCTTTTTAAAAATAATTTTGTTTTGTGTAACTGTTAATGCTTTTGGAAACAAATAAAAAATGTATCTGTAACATATTCTAAACAATATTACAACTAATTGACGCATTAAAATAATTTTATAATAAATACCTTCATAGTACTTATAAGTACTGTCGGTAGATAAAGGGTTAAAAGTCTTTAAGTGCAATATTGAGCGGAATGCACATGATAAAGTAGAGCGACGTATGTATAACTTAAAAAAAAGGTTAATTGACTCATCTTGAAAATATAATACATTGTTTGCAAAAATACATGCAGCTGGATTCCGTTAGTTCAAGTTATCAGCATTCGAGATAAAACATCAAATTATTAAAAAAAAAATACTTTCCACTATTGTTTACGAAATACGCATTATTAAAAATACACACATTTCGTATGATTTCAATTGTTTAAAGTATATTATACACTGATCAAAACAATTAAAGGATATTTGAAGTTTTATATAAAATAAAGATATAAACGATTTTTTTTTGCCGAAAATAGAAGAAGAGAATCACAAATGCAAATTTTTCTGGTTTTCAAACTGTGGAGTATGCAAATTTTGAGTTCGACATCAAAAACGTCGCTTCAGCGGCAGCGAATGAAATTTGACTTTAAACTGGATAAAAGAGAATGAAGACAAGGATGATTGGCATTCAGTGATTGCTTTGTTTCGATGAGTACGATGTCTCAGCGAAGTCATTTGACAGATTCAGAAGCTTGGAGAATTGTTGGTAGGTTAGAAGGGGGCAAAACTCAAGCCGAAGTAGCGCAAGCCATTGGAGTGTCACAAAGTGTCATTTCCAGGACCTGGAACCGTTTTTTGGAGAGTGCATGTGCAGGCCGGAACCAGGGCAAGGTCGTAGACGAGCAACAACGCCTAATGAAGATCGGTATTTAGCGTTAACAGCTCGAAGTTACCGAAACATGAACGCTACTCTTCTCCAACAACACCTTCGCTCGGCTACAGGCACCACGATTTCAACTCAGACTGTCCAAAACCGGCTCCATGCTGTAGATCTGTATGCTCGCCGACCGATGGTATGTGTTAGATTAACATCAAGGCATCGTCGCGACCGCAGGGAGTGGGCAACCGAGCATGTCAACTTTAGGAGAAATGAATGGAGCAATATTCTGTTTTCTGACGAGTCCCGTTTTTCTGTGCATCCGGATAATAGGCGTATTTTCATCTGGAGGGACCGTGACAGTAGGAATAATCCTGCGTTCGTGCACGAAAGTGTCAGATTTGGCGGTGGAGGAGTGTTGGTGTATGGTGGCATCTCCATTGACGGGCGCACTCTCTACATCATTCGAGATGGAACTTTGACTGGTCGCCGATATAGGGATGAGATTCTCAGACATATTGTAGTCCATTACGCTGCAGCAATCGAAGATAACTTCATTTTAATGGACGATAATTGCAGGCAACATCGTGCAATCCTGGTGGAGGATTTCCTTTTCGAGAAAGGAATCGTTCGAATGGAATGGCCAGCGTGTTCTCCAGACAAGAATCCAATCGAGCACGTTTGGGACGCTCTAGGAAGACGAGTTTCTGGCCGCCAACAACCCCCCACAAACTCTCCAAGAACTGGAAAGAGCTCTTCTGGAAGAGTGGGGCAGAATACCCCAACTCGTTATTAATAGCCTCATTGAGTCCATGCCTCAAAGGTGTTCAACGTTGCTGGCCGCCCGTGGAAACCATACCCCCTACTGAAAATGATTTTCTTTGAAGAAAACATCTTTTCTTATTCTTTTTTTCTCATATGCACAAATTGTGTTTTTTTCCTTTTGCACAGAAATGCGCAATAAAATTATTTTTTTTCTGCCAAACATGTGTAATTTATTCTCATATAACCTACTATGTCTGTCGACCATGTATCAATAAGCTAAAAAGTTTCCCAGATACAAAATCCACCTAAAACTGCAATATGCTTTAATTGTTTTGAGCAGTGTATTTAAGAAAAAGACACATTATAGTCTGTAACTGAAAACTATTGCAAGTAACAGTCTTAAATGCAAAATCTATATTTCTCAAGCATATAAAATTATGCATGAACCTGCAGCGATAATATGAAAAAAATTAGTAATATTGAAAAATTAAAAACAAATTATAAAACACAGAAATTAGGGTTTTATACTAATCACCATTTTCATGAATTCCTAGTAGTTGCGGTTAATATTACATTGTAACTTGTGAAATCTTTTATTTATCGTTTTTGCTACACTGTTAATATATCTATATCTATATCTATATCTATATCTATATCTATATCTATATCTATATATCTGTAATTTTACAGATGTAAAAATACAGAAATCTGTAAGCTTACTAAAATTTTAACTGTACATAGTACAAAAAAATATTTAAATATAAAAATTTAGTTTTTGCAGAGATAAGAAATATGTTTCTTAGAAAGAAATTACGAAAATCACAGTTATCTTACTATAATTTTATCAGTAATCCAGATTGAAGTTACATAAAAAATTCCAGGCATCCCAATTTTCTAAAAGAATTTAGTAACCTTGCAGAATTTTTCATTTATAGTGAAATCATGTATTTTATATACGAATTTTTGTTTTTACCGTTACATAGAAAGCTCTAAAAATCCCAATTTCCGCGAAAACTTTTTGAAATTTTAGAGTATTTGTTTACAGCGTATTTGCTTTGTAAAAGTTATTTATTGATCGAGCGGTATTAAAAACTTCTACTGCATAATTTTGCGTAAAAGGCGAGAATTTTTTGATTTTTTTTGCTCCAAAGTAGCACTGTTAAAACTAATGGTAACACATTGCACCTTTTTGGGGTGAAAGGATTGTCTCACTGGTGACACCGCTAAAAGAGCCACAATGGCACCTTTAATTAGGATGAAAAGATGACCCCTTTAATCCAGAGTGTCCAATAATAAAAAAATAAAAAATATACAAACCGACTTTTGGCCGTCGAAGGATTCGAACTCACAACGTCTGATTACAAGCTCAGCGTTCTAACCGCTCGGCCATCGAGCTCACCTTCATTCACTCATAGCCATAGATTTTACTTGCCGTCACAGAAAACAGAAAAACACACGTCACAGCGCATGCGCATGGTTCCAGTCACCCGATGAGGTGCCACATTGCTGCCAATACGAAGAACATGGCACCTACTTTAGCTCCAATCACCCAGTAAGAGACCTGTCGGCACTGCAACCACATATCCATGCCCCTATGGCACCTTAGGGTTCCAAATGCCTCGGGTTCCAATGCACCTTAGGGTCTTTTCACCTCCGGATCCCAAATGGCACCGGTTTGTCACCTTCAATTTTAACAGTGAGGGGGTGGGGCAGCTTATACACAAGTACAACAAAATTTCAAAAAATGATACTCTAAACCAGGTCTCGCTAACCTTTTTGGGAACGGTGCCATTACCTGATGAAAAAAAAATATTGCGTTTCACTTTCAATTTTTCAAACATTTTAAAAATATAAAAAAGGGAAAATATGTTATTTATAGTTTGATTATGGGATTTTTTAACAAATATCTCATTTTCCCCCGTAAGTCTGCGTAGTGGAGATTTAAAAAATAACATAATAAACAAAATAACAGCATAAACTTAAGATTTATTGTTAATAAACTTTTTAAAAGAATGCCTGCCAAATTATGTATAAAATAAAAATGAATAACTTGGAACACCTAATTCTAAATACATAAAAAGCAAACTGCCAGTACGTACTTACTGATGTGGTTTTTTTAATTTTTAGCTATTTCACTAAGTATACTATACTATTATTAGCTTTTGAAGATGCGAACAAAATTTGACGTTTTAGGTACATAACAATTGATTTCGAACGGTACCTTGATTTTGTTATTTTCTTAATACACTGAAAAAAAACCTCTAAAGTTAATAAATTTTTTCAAGGAAACTGGGATTCCTAGAACTTATCATGCAAAGATAACTGTAAAAAATTATGTAACATAATAGTTTATAAGAATTTTAGCTATTACCATTACATGGAAAGTTCTAGGAATCTCCGTTTCCTAGAAAACGTTTAGTAACATTTCAGTTTTATTTATAGTGTAAGAAACATTTGGTCAAAAACATACAGTCGACTCTCGTTAATTCGAAATTAAATAATTCGAATCTTCGCTTAATTCGAACTAAACATAAAGTCCCGAAATTTTCAATGGCAAAATAACGTTAAACATTTTCATTAATTCGAACTCATTTTATCTTGACTTTGGAGAATTCCGATTTTTCATTCTTCCCTTCTTTCTCACGGATTTAAGATCATTTGAATAACTTTCTTTCTTTGATTTTTTTGAAAATTATTCCGAACGAGTATACATATAATCCCATGCATTTGATGTCCACTTTCTAAGTGCCCCGTCTGTCCATCAGTGACGCTTCAAAGTTTTCTTTCATTGTGCTTGTTTCTAATCCTTTAATTAGTTTATGTATTTAAACATTCTAATTTAATATTATGTCATATTCTGATGATAACTGACGAAATAAATTTAAAAAACACTAAAACATTAATTCCTTTATAAAAGTACCATATTAAGCATGTTTTCATTTCATACTTTCCATAATTCGAATTTCGGATAATTCGAACATTTTTCGTGGTCCCGATGAGTTCGAATTAACGAGAGCCGACTGTATTTGATCCAAAGCTACAGCACTATCCTATAGCCAAGTTACGTAAATTTGTAAAATTCCATCCTGAAGTGAAAAAACTTCTTTAAAACACCATTAAATAAACTAAGAAGCGCAAGGCCTTTCGAAAGAACTGTGTCTTTCTTCGTCAGGTGCAAAGAAAACGTGCGTCTACTATGAATGTATTGGCATGACTGTAAAATTGGTGTCAATCAATCGAAGTGAAAAAACTTCTTTAAAATAACATAAAATAAATTAAAAAGCGCATAGGTCTTTCGAAAGAACTCAGTCATTATTTGTCAGGTTTTTCCTGTTTCACCTAAAGGACAAAGACTGAGTTGCGCTTTTTTAAGGCCTTGCGTTTTTTAGTTTATTTTATGGCATTTTAAAGAAGCTTTTTCATTTCGATTGATTAAGACCAGTTTCCACTTCTTATCTTAATTCCATCCAGTTACAAATTTTCAACATTCAATATAATTAGGATCCCTTGCAGTTAAATTCCTCCTTATATTTGCTTTTCAGTATAGTAAGGTGCTGTAATTCAATTATATCGATTTGGATTTCGGATGGGGAAACAATTAACTTTTTCCAGAGAAATTGAAAAAGGATTTTTGAAAAGATTCACATTTTCTTTTATCATTTTGAAAATCCTCAAACTTAGCACTGATTGAATCCTGCAAGGGATAACAAGTTATTAAATATATCATAGTTCGGAGCATTAATGGCTTTTGCAGCTAGTTCTTGCATAATGCGAAATGTGTTTATCTTTTTTTTCATCCAAAATCGATATTAAAAAAAGTTTGCTCACAAAAGAAGATGCATGAACAATTAGAGTAGAAAAAAAAACAATCTTTACCCTATAAAACATTTTTTGACAACAGGACAAAATAATCTAATAGTTTTGTAAATTTGAGTTATAAAAATTTACACATTATTCCCGCATTTCATTCTGTTATTTTGTTTTACTTTTAACTAATATAAAAATAATCTCACATTATTTTCTCTTAATATATTATTTACTAAATCATCAATTAACAATTTGAAATGTATTTTTCGAATATCTTAATTATATCTTAACTATATCTTATTAATTATAATTATATCTTAACTATATCTTAATCACTGGAGACTATTTTCATATTCTGTTTCTATTAGTATTTTTCTAATATAAATTTTTAGCTATGTTTTCTTACAAATGTTGTCAAAGTGTCTGTTAAAGGTCTATGTTTTTAAAAAAGTGGTGCAAGTTCTAATAAAACAAGTTGGAAATTGCAAGTGAAGCGTAGCAAATGAGGTGCGTTCGTACGATAACGAAGTTTTAAAAATATTCAGATCTTGCTGATATAGTAGACAGTACTTCGGATACAGTATAGTGGTCGAAATCTTTGTGTTCTTGTAAGTATACAGGAAGTAATTTTTATTACACCTCAGCAACGTATATCATATTCATAAAGTGTGAAATAATTTAATATAATTAAAACACGCCCAACACGACCATGTGTAGCTTTGGATCAAATGTTTCCCTGTATAGCATTATGTAGTGAAATAATTCTTTGCATCACAGATTGTGCATAATGTATTATTTTAGTATATGTATATTTCTTAGGTTCATGTCAATTTTATTATGTTCGAATGAGTGTAACACCATTAAAATGCATTTGGAACTTTTTTTCCATTGACTGTAATGTAACGGAATACTTTGATTGTCCCTGTAATTGATCTATGCATCCTATTTTCATAAAATTTTAAATGACTCGACAAAATTATGTAATAATTATATGTTTTAAATTTCAAACTATTAAAATGCATTTGACACTTTTTTCCTTATTGATCGTAATGTAACGAAATCATTTTGGTTGTCCCTGTAATTCATCTATGCATCCGATTTTCATAAAATTTTAAATGACTCGACAAAATGATGTAAAAATTTTGTATTTTAAATTTCAAACGAATCTGTTGGGTAGTTTTCTCGTTGTTATATGCGGACAGACAGAACTGAACGACAACTATAGGTGCTACGTATTTACATGTTTACGAACGTACCTAAAATCGTCGCATGTGTCAGCATTGTACTTATGATCAGTTGATTTATAAAATAGCTTTTTTTAATGTTAATTTTTTAAAGGGGCTCAAAGGTTGAAAACTTTTCAAAAAATCGATTTTTTATTATCTAGTTTGATTATTCAATTAATTCTAAACTCAGCTCAAAAAACCGCATAAAAATATTTGCATTTTTAACGGAGTTATAAGCATTTATGTATCAACACTTTCATAGCCGCACCCATATAATTTCAACTTTGTCGTGTTTTCTCAAAACTTGATTTTCGACGACTAACACAAAGATATAAAAAACCTATTTGATGAAATGGTTTAATTTTTTTGCATGCATATAACATTATTATGTATAAAATGAATTAACATATTTTAGATAGTTGAATATTTTGAGTATTTTTAATGAAAAAAAGTTGTATTTTTTAGGGATTTTTTAAATTTTCAAATTTGAGAGTTTTTTTAATAATTTTTTTTTTGAGTGATAATTCTATCTTTAATTCATTCTATAGATAACGATGTTATGCATGCATGCAGAAAAAAAAGCCATTCCATCAAATAGATATTTTTTAAATCTTGATGTTAGTCATCAAAAATTAAATTTTGAGAAAACGCGACATAAAGTTGAAATTATATGGGTGCGGCTATGGAAGTGTTAATACATAAATGCTTATAACTCCGTTAAAAATACAAATATTTTTATGCGGTATTTTGCACTGAGATCAGAATTAATTGAATAATCAAACTAGATAATAAAAAAATCGCTTTTTTGAAAAGTTTTCAACCCCTGAGCCCCCTTAAAAATAATGTTTCAAAGTAACCAATTCGATTTGGTAAAGAATTACAAATGCTCATGCATAATTTCTTTTAAAACCTGATTGTTTAAAAGAAAGCGTCAATATTTTTTCATCAATTGTTTTAAAAATAAGTTAAAATCGAAAAAGGAAACATCAACTAAACGAAAAACTTTTACCAGCGAAAAGAAATGAGAAATTTCAACACAATTGAAAATAACACAAACAATTATTTCGATGTTTTTATTACATTGTATTACTTATATAAAAGCTTTTTGTAGCGACAATTTCAGTTAAAATCGATTAATTTCTTTTTCACCCCCTCTTTTCTTCTCCAGCTTCAATGAAGTGATAAACGATTACTGTTTGCGCCTAAACAGATTTCAAAAACACACTTCATAAATTACATTCCGTAATGGAGTTTTTTTAAATGTAAAAAACTCATGAAAAACGCTAACAAAAAAGTTTACAGAAAGAATGCATTTCTTGATGAAATTCTCTTCAGTAAAGCCGATTTTTAATATTAAACAATTGTCAAAGGATTTATGAAATTGATATAAGAAAATAACATTGTATTTTGTACACTGTCAAGAAAAGAAAAATTAGTAAAGATGATATATAAGCACCTAAAGTGAAAACTATAAAACAACGTTACAATTTACAAATACTTTAAAATAAAGCTCTCCCCTCCGAAAAAAAATTGTTACATACGACCGTTTCAAGGATACTCAGATCCCCTTCTTCAATGAAAGAAAAGTATGTGAAATGGGTTCAAAAGAACCCCCTGCCTGTAGCTGCGAATATTGGCTGAATGAATTTATTGAACTGGTGATGACAGGAATCTAAATATCTTAAAGAAATGTCTATGAGGCAAATTGTTTTCTCTCCAACAGATAAAGTTTATTTCTCCAACCTCAAAGATCCAATTCATAACCACAATAAACGGGGGATTTACAGATATTTTTGTGAATGTCGCTTCATTTATATTAAACAGACAAAACGTGCTTTAAAAATTAAGCTTAACGAACATCAGAATTATAAAGTAGAAATTAAAGAAATCTACAATATATCAACATTGTTGAAAATTCAACCATCTCTTTAATTATAAAGAAGCTAAAATTGCATAAAAAGTAGTTCCTTTTGGATTTACAATTTACGAAGCTTACTATATTCATAAACACATTTCTTACTTACCAGGGAACTCCATGAAGTGTAAGTCACCGATTTTCACGAAAGTGGTATCGTTGGAAAGATCTCATCGAGTACAGTAAAAAACTCAATGGAAGTACCCGTCGCAAATGAGCTGTTTTCGTGATATTCCACAATTTATGTCACATAGCTATTGCACACTTAATGGTGGACCGCAAAAAATGTTATTCTCGATTTTAACGGAAATGGAATCGTTGAAAAGATATCATCGTGAGGATTAAAAAACTGAATGGAATCACTTGTCGGAAATGAGACGTTTTCGAGATATCCAACAATTTGTGTCACATTTCTAGTGCACATTGCTGGTAAACTGCATTAAGTGACATAAATTGTTGGATATTTCGAAAACAGCTCATTTCAGATGGTTACTTTCATTGAATTTTTTACTTCTTACAATGATATCTTTGCAACAACACCATTTTCATCAAAACCGAGAAAACAATTTTTTGAGGTCCCCGATTAAGTGTGCACTAGAACAGTATACACTAGCTATGTGACATAACTTGTCGGATATCTCGAAAACGGTTTATTTCCGACGGGTAGTTTTATTGAGTTTTTTCTCCCTCATGATGAGGTGCTGGTCACGTTTTAACGATACCACTTTCGTTAAAATCGAGACTAAAATTTTTTGCGGTTCCCCATTAAGTGTCCTAATTACGTGTCATAAATTGAGGATATCTCGAAAACGACTGACTTGCGACGGGTAGTTCCATTGAGTTTTTTACTGCTCTCTATGATATCTTTCAAACGTTACCACTTTTGTCAAAATCGGTGACTTACACTTTTTGCATTTCTCTAGTTAGTTAACGATATGACCAGCACCTCTTTTTTCTCGCCAATGTGGAGGGATCCACAGTGACTGCTTTTTTAGGTGCGTTTGTAATTATATAAATAAGTAGCACCTACAGTTGTCGTTCGGTCCGTCCGTACGTCCGTTCGTCTGTCCGTTCGTCTGTCCGTCTGTCCGTCCGTCCACATATAACAACGCAAAAACTACCCTACTGCATCATTTGAAATTTAAAATACATAATTATTACATAATTTTGTCGAGTCATTTCAAATTGTATGAAAATCGGATGCATAAATCAATTACAAGGATAATCAAAAGTATTCCGTTACATTACGGTCAATGGGGAAAATGTTTCAAAATCATTTTAATCGTTTGAAATTTAAAATACATAATTATTACATAATTTTGTCGGAGTTCATTAAAATTTTATGAAAATTGGATACATAGATCAATTAGGGCAATCAAAAGTACTCCGTTACATTACGGTCAATGGGGAAAAATGTTTCAAATGCGTTTTAATGGTGTTACACTCATTTGTACACAACAAAATTGACATGAACCTATGGAGTATACATATATACTAAAATATACATTCTGTACAATCTGTTATGCAAAGAATATTTATTATTAAATTACAGGGCCACACAAAAGTATTCCACTACATAATTCAGAACCAGGAAACATTGTTTGGAGCGTTTTTTAATTATATTAAACTATAAGTTTATAAAAAATGGAAATTATTTAAAAGTCACAATGTAACTTTTGTCTAATTGTACATAATTTACTTAAAGTCAAAAAGAAATTTAAAAACATTTCTTATTTTTCTTAATTAACTTCGTTAACCTCTTAGAAAAGAAAAGAAAAACATTCTTGACAAGGGAAAATTACACGTGAGCATTCGTTTTAAATTAGGAAAGTGTATTTTATGTTTCAAAATGTTGAATACTACTTGCTTCCTTTGTCACTGTTCTTTGAAATGAGGCCACGTCACTGTTTTGAAAAAAAAAAAAGAAAGAAAAATAAATATTGCTTACAGATACTTAATAATTATCCCTAGATGCACTTGTAAAAGACAGTTTTCAGTTTAACAGGCGTTATTTACTTTATAAGCATATCTATAAAATTTCTACACTAAAAAAATAATCTTTTTAAAATTATATTTTAAATAAGCATTTCAATGCATGTTAAACAAAGGCAAAATGGTATATTTTAAATTGAAAGTATGATTTAATTCTGTGTTACACTGTAAAAAAAAGGGTCGATCTACTAAAAAAACTTTAGTGATCCTTGTAATTACTAAAAAAATTTTAGTAATCTTAGTCGGTTACAAGAAAATCTGTAAGAATTACTAGAAAAAAGTTAGCAACGAATAGAGTTTTTAGTTTTATATTTTTAATAGCTATTATTAAAACTCACTTGGTGTGGCCTTGATAGCTTCTTGGTTATAGTAACGGACGCCAGGCCAAAAGGTACCGGGTTCGATACTGGCCTACGCCCCGAATGTATGTAGTGTAAGTACTCGTTAATAAAGAGCTTATGAAGATCCTGTCGGAGCAAGTAACTGTGTTTGGTGCTGCCATCTATTGCAGTTTTGCCGAAAACCTTCCGCTTCAGAAGTCTGGATGCAGCTCGAAGGAAGCTCCTGCACTTCCGGCGCACGTAATGGGTATTAAAAATAATTTTGGAGCTATTACTAAAATTTGCTTGGTGGCTCATACTAAACATTTTTAAGTTAGTTATACAAAAAATTATTTTGTTTAGTTTACAAAAGAAATGTTTGTTTCACTTGCAAAAAAAAAGTTTGTAATGGTTACTAAAAAATTCTGTGGAATACAAATTTACCAAAAAAATTTTTAGTAACCTCTTGAATTTTTTTTTTTACAGTGTATTTCATATTTTTTATTTCTATTACTAGAGCCAAGGCGTTTTGACACGGCATTCCCGGATTCAAGAAAGTAAGTGTAAATAATACATATATGTAAGAAATAGGGTCCGGATGGGTAATTATTACCACTCTTTACATTTCCAAGATTGTTATTTTTTTTTACTTTTTTATACTTGGAAAGAGGGTGTTTTTAGTACATCGGAAGTAACTTTGATCATTTAAGAACACTTTTTAAAAATTTTAATTCTGATAAGCCTTTTCTTTTTGAGTTAAAAGGATGGTTACAACTACCCCATTAAAAACGTATAATGACAATTGTCCCACCTGACCCAATTAATTGTTATTTTCATACTATTGATTTAATATTACATTATAATATTCTCCTATGACTGTAACTGCATTCTTATTATTTTATTTTCATTGTTATTTGTTATTCTTTGGCAATGAGCGAGGGGAAATAACGACATGTGACTTAGTAGTTGTGTAGTGTTAGTCGAAGATGTTCTAAGGAATGGGAAGCTGCAAATGTGTGACTCTGCGATCTGTTGTATTTTATTTTTTTAATTTAATTTTTGCCAGCTCAATTTTCTAAATGAGTGCTTTATTAAGTTTGCGATTAAAAGTTTCCTAGACATGTAATCTGTATAACAAATGTACAGTACATACTGTCCAATAACTCGACTTTTACCATCTATCAATCGTCCTAAATAATAAGTTACCATCGTCCTAATCGTCCATTTTCAAGCCTTAAATATTAAATATTATTTTATTATCGTGAATACAAGTGAAAACAACACATATATATAGGAAATATTCATCGTTATCTTCATACTATTAGTTTATTTTTATATTATATTCCGCACTTATGACAGTAACTGCATTCTTATTAATTCATTTTCATTATTATTTCTTAAATCTTTGGAAATGAGCGAGGAGAGAAAACATTATGTGATGTAAAAGTTGTACAGTGTAAGTAGAAGCTATTCTAAAAAGCGAGAAGCTACGAATGCGTGAGTGTACCTTATATATTTTAACTGTGTTTTGCTTATAATTAAATGTTGTGTTCGTCAATTTATAAGACTGATTAATTATTCATCCCCTAGACATGACGACACACATACATATTTTTTTAATTTAGTATACAGGGTGTTTCAGTACAGCGGTTATATATAAACAAATGGAATCCACATAGCGATGCATATTCGAAAACCTTTTCTTAGCTCGGTAGTGATGACTCAAAAATCAAGAAAGAGAAGACACAAACAGATTTAGAAAATATGTTTAATATAATTAGTTCTGCAAAAATGTTGGGAAAATGATGGAACGTGATGAGTATTTTATTGCGAGTAATGTGGCAGCTACTTGGGGAGAACTGGACGCACCCAGCGTTTTCCCAGAACATTAGATCTTTCATGTGCCGGGGTCGTAGTTCTGAATATCAGTTTTGATGACAAACCTTTCTTTTTTAAGGCGTTTGTAATCATATAAATACATACCACCTATAGTCATCGTTTAATCCACCCGTCAGCCCACATAAGGTACCCTGGGGTAATAATGCCACGTTAAGGTTCTACCA
Organism: Maratus speculifer; assembly: GCA_964019185.1. Taxonomy (NCBI): domain Eukaryota; kingdom Metazoa; phylum Arthropoda; class Arachnida; order Araneae; family Salticidae; genus Maratus; species Maratus speculifer. Next base: position 138,024,548 of record OZ025300.1, read on the forward strand.
ATTTTCACTGCTCAGTTTTACATTGTATTTTTCAATCAAATATATGATTTGATACAGCAACCCATTGACTACCTATATAAAAAAAATATTTAACAGATATGTATTCATAAAATGTAATGGCGTGATTTCTTGACCAATGCTATTTGGCGCCATTACCCACCTATATGGGTAATAACGCCATGCAAACAGTACTATGAAATAAGATGGAATAATTGCATGTAGATTGCCCAATTCTAAAAATACAAACTCTACAAACTTAGAAATTGACAAATTGCATTCTAAGCTATTGAAGTTAAATTTTGTGAAAGTGTAAAAAAAAATAAAGGTGTGGTGTGTGTGTGTGTGGGGGGGAGGATGAGGCAAAATAATATCAGAACGTGAGCTTTGCTTAAAAAGGACCGCTTAAATAGAATTATTAGAAACATTGCACAGTTTTAACTGTGTTTATTTGAATCAGTATTTAGGATGTAGCTCGGCCACTGTAGGGAATCAACCGGGGTATTAATTCCAAGGATTGGCGTTATTACCCCGTTATAGTTATTGCACTGTACATTTTAAATTACAAATTATCTCGAGAAGATATCCAAAATCTTCAACAACATTTTGAAAGTCCATGAAATGTACTAAAAATTTATGTAATTAACAAAGTATTTCCGGATAAAAAAAAAAATAGTCTTCACATCACCAAACGTATCTCGCAAATTTTAGTTCAAGCGTTAATTTTAGTTGCTTGTAAAAACAATAAGACCTAAAAATGAAACAAATTAACTTAAAGCTGTTTTTTGAGATTTATATGACTCAAAACCCTTCTGCGCAGAGCACATGAGTGTCATTTACCAGATTATTTCATAATTATGCATAATATTAGCACTTGGCGTTATTACACCAGACCAGCTTATAACAAAGTAAAAGCTACCCAACCGAATCGTTTGAAATTTAAAATACATAATTGTTGCATGATTTTGTCGTGTCATTTAAAATTTTATGAAAATCAGACTCATAGTTTAATTACAGGGATAATCAAAAGTATTTCGTTACATTGCGACCAATGGAAAAAAATAGTTTCAAATGCTTTTTAATGGTGTTACACTCTGTCGAACATAATATAATTAATTTGCATCTACAAAGTAAAAACTAAAATGTACATTCTGTACAATCTGTGGTGCAAGGAATAGTTGTTATTAATTTACAGGGCTACACAAATTTAGTGCATTGTATAACTGTATGGGAGGAAACATTATTTGGGGCGTGTTTAAATAACATTAAACTATTTCACATTTTATGAAATTAATATATGTTGCTGAGGTTTACTACAAGTTTCTTCTTGTATAACAGAAAGCAGATAGTATTTAAAGGGATACACAAAAGATTCCGGATACTCTACTGCATCCAAAGTAGTGTATTCTATTGCACCAAGATCTGAATATTTTAAAAACATCATTACACTACGAACTCACCTTATTTGCTACTCTTGACATGCAATTTCGAATTTGTTGTTCTTATTGTATCTTCTTTTATTGTATTGGTCTTTTTTATATTCTAAGAATAATAAACATGTTTTCTTAATCGGTTCGTCTCATTCTTTGTGTTGCTAATATCGAGCTAAGAAAACATTTCCAGTCATGGCATCTGGTGCATGTAAAATTTGTCGTGGGTGCAAAGTCCTTCAAGTTACCTGTGAATTATACCTCTGGAGGTGCCTTGCCAAGTGAAGGTCTCATCATCTGATCAAGGCTCTAAATTACGAGAACAACTTGGGGAGCCATTTGTAGTACAAATGAGGGGATGTAATGCTAAGCAGCCGAAAAAAACATACTAAAATGAGAAGCAAGTATTGCATATATGATGACGTGTGAAGAGAAAAAACAGGTTTATTACCTTTTCGCGTCAATTAGGCGGTCACCCGCTTCGATACGAGGTATCTAACCCGTTAAGCTGAGGTAACTCGGCAGGTAGGGGCATCGTCATCGGTTAGAAAGAAAGAAAGAAAACATTTCCGACCGTGCTTACATTGTGATTTACCATTGTATAGGTGTATTCTTGCTCTCCTGAAACATTGTAAACGCTGTGTTGAAATGCATATTTTTTTCCATATTACTAATAATACCAACAATCAGTTTTACACGAACAAGTCAGAAATTGCATGTTAACCGAAGCAAATGGGAGGGGGGCGTTTGTACAATAACGAAGCTTTTAAAATTTTTAGACGTTGGTGTAATAGCATGCAGTACTTCAGATACAGTACAATATACGAAATATTTTGTAGTCGCTGTAAGTACTATATGCTTTCTATTATACAGAAAGTAACTTGTAGTAAACCTCAGCAACTTATATCGATTTCCTAAAATATGAAATAATTTAATATAATTAAAATGCGCCCTAAACAATGTTTCTCCCTATACCGTTATTTCGTGTACAGTAGCTACTGATGTGCATTCAATCGCTTTCTCAAATCGGAAAATCAGTTTTTCGGTTGCTGTCGATTATCATGTAAATATTTTGATATTTACAAAACATGTTTAATATCCAAACATACTAAATCAACATCAGCATTAACATCAGTATGAACATTAATATTATTTTTCTTACAATTGTATGCAAAAGTCAGTCATGTAGCTGAAAATGTTTACTTGAAATTATTATAAAGTGAAAAACCGATTTATCGGGTACATAAAATTAATTACTGCATTGTAAAAGCTACTAGGAAATGTTTCCGAAATTTTCGGGCAACTAATAAAAGTTTGTTTTGGTTTTTATAAATTCTTCTTTCAGTTTCGGAAAAAAAAATTCTAAGGTTTCTAATGATAAAAAACACGTTTCCGAATTTTGAATGAATCGGAAGAAGCTATTAGGTGCGTTCGTAATTATGTAAATACAAGCATCTATAGTCGCCATGTAGTCCGTCTGTACATCCACATATAACAAGGCAAAAACTACCCAACCGAATCGTTTGAAAATTAAAATATATAATTATTGCAAAATTTTGTCGAGCCATTTCATATTTTATGAAAATCGGATGCGTAGTTTAATTATAGGGACAAACAAAATTATCCCGTTACATTACGGTCAAAGTGGGGAAATAGTATCAAGTGGATTTTAATGATGTACACTCGATCAAACATAAGAAAACTGATATGCGTCTGCGAAGTATGTTCTCCAATATACATTCTGTTCAACCTGTTGAGAAAATTAATTTACAGGGCCGAACAAAAGTATTTCATTACTTAATGTATAGGAAAAAACATTGTTTGAGGCACGTTTTAATGATATTAAAATATTTCATACTTTATGAAATTGACGTAGTTGCTAAGTCTTATTACAATTTACTTCCTGCATAACAAAAAGCAGACAATAATTACAGGGATACACAAAATTTTCCAAGTATCGTACTGTAATCCGAAGTACTGTATACTATTACACTAATATTTTTAGAACTTATAAAACGTTACTTATAAACGTTATATATATATGAACTTATAAATGTTATAATACAGATGCATCTCATTTGCTACGCTTGAGGTGCAATTTTCGACTTCTTATATGTTTGTGTTCATAATTATTGTACATTTCCATAGATTAAGAAACATATATATTTTTTGACAGGGTATGTATTATTTATAAATTTAAGAACTATTTCTGAAGTATCATTTATCTAAGCTACTAAAGTAAAAGAAAAATCTATTGAAAAATAAATAAAAATATAATTCATACAATACATTCTTTCACTTTTGTAGAATGTATTTTACAAAATTCTCAAAATAATATTTTTCATTTCATTGTTACCATTCCACAAAACACATCAAAACATCAATACCACATTTAAGTGAAAAGCTTTGTAGCTGGCATTTCATATCAGAGGTACTAAAAGGTGCTTAAATGTTAACACCTTCAAACATTTTGAGTTATTAACCATTAAAGAAGAATTGTAAAAAAAAAAAGCTATTAGAACTTATCATTAAATTATTTCTATTTTAAAAAAATTTCGATAATAGGGGCCTCCTAAAATAAAATCCAATAATTTGTTTTCTTCTTAATTCCTTTAAATGTGATGTCTTTTATAACTTCTTTGTATATTACATTTAGTAAATTGGTTTTCTTTGAATTTTGTTTGCAATCTTACAAAGCCTGTTGTTTACAATAACTTCAATCTCACGATTCGAAATCTTGACGACCACTTTAATCCTCTGAGCGTCTTGCAAAAGAATAAAATATTAATGTTGTTTTCTCTGCATTTTGTTTTAAATGTTAAAAAATATAATTCTTTTAGAATTATGAAAAAAATTAAATACAAATATGTATGTAATCCTTGAGGACATTCTTCAATGCATTAAAAATTTAATAAATCTATAAAATTATATTATCTTAAATATTGCTTATATTGCAGTGAAGCCTGGGGCTTAGTGAACGAGATATTACGTGCCAAATACTTAGAGGGTTAAATATATATATACATATATTTTTTTTTTTTGACGAATTTATGACTGATCTGAATAGTTTTATCATATAATGTACGTGACATTTTATTACAAAAAAAGCCAAGAAAGCTTTGAACGTGGCATTTCTTTTCATAGATGCTAAGAGGTACCTAAATGTTAACACCTTTAAACATTTTGAGTTATTAGTCATGAAAGTAGGATTGTAAAAAAAGCTGTTAGTGTCTATTTTGAAAGTAGTCTAATAAAACATTTTTTTAGATAAATGTTGCCTCTGAAAAAAAAAATAATAATTTGTTTTCCTCTCAATTCCTTTAATGTGATAGATTTTATATTGTAAAACATTTGTTTGTATATTACATGTAGTAATCTGGTTTTCTTTGAAAAACGTTTGTCTACAATCGAACACGATTCGAAATTTCGATGATCACTTTAAAGACTTTTTGCTTTATTTTGTCTAATATATGACAGATCTTTATAGTTTTATCATCTAGAATCAGTGATATCTATCTATATTAATAAAAGAACAAAACGCTCTGTCTGTGTGTGTGTCTGCGATGGCTAGCAAAATCTACAGCATGTACGAAGCTCAAAATTTTTTTGAGAGTAGCCCTAAATCTCTCCTGATGCACCTGAGCTTCAGAATTTCAAAATTCCAAATATTAACTGCCCTGGTTCTATATCCCATTAGCGTAGATAATCGGACGACAAAAATCAACCAACCAACCAACCAATTATTAACTGAGTAATTAATTAAAACCGAGAGGTCACTCTCATAAAAAATCATCTTTTTCCAATTTTTTTCTCTTTCGTTTCTTTACGGTTGGTTGGTTGTGTAAAAATTTTCGCAGAAGTAATAAGAAAGCTGAGACAGAATTAAAGAAACCCATAGAGGAATGAGATAAGTGGAGGTGAAGTAAGCCTCTAAAAAGTTTTGCAATATGAAACCATTTATCGCTCAAATTTTAATGTGCCAAACAAAAGGACGTGGAAGGGATTTTGTATTGTAAGACGAATTGAAAGAAATGAATTACAATTGAAGCATGTTTTAAGAGGAAATAGCAAATTTTTAAAATGGTCTTTTTCTATTATTATTTATTAAAATAAATGTTCGCTTTTAAAATGAAGGAATTTGGAAAATTAGCAATAATTAAATATCAAATTAATTCTTTTAAAATCATGTATGAAAACTTAAGTAATAAATATTAATCTAAAATATAGATTTCTGACTGCAGACGATTTTAATGTATTAACAAAAGAATGTTATATTTTCAAGCAAAACGTTAGAATAATTTTCTATTTAAAACACATATTTAAAACACATATTGATATTTAAAACACATATGATAAAATAATTAATAAATTTTTACCGGTGAAGCGATAGATTAGTTCTTTTTAAGAAACAACAGCAAAAAAAATACGGGTTTAAACCTGTTTCAATTGATAGGCGTGTCAAAGCATGTACTTTAGTTGGTACTTAATTGGACTTAATGTAGGGTTACATTTTTAGCATCACCTCCAGGGATAATATTTACATTCTATTAATTTCTTTTTACTCTATTAAAGAAACCAATTTGAGATTTTGACATTTCAAAAGTGACTGTTTTTTTTTCCCAAAAGACCTTTCAAATTTAAAGATTGGCCATATGTCAGTTTAACTTAGGATTTTTGAACACAGCTGTTACGGCAGATCGTTGGTACTTCGTACATTAGAATGTATGTGTGGTTAGCTATAATGCAGTAAATATATGTATTGACTGAACTGAACTAAATCTGAATCTGACAAAAATATTCCAGAAAAGCATATCCTTATTCAAACAATGCAGAATAATTTCCGTTGATGCGCAACCCAACCTGAACCTAAAAATTCCATTAAAAAAACCGAAATCTGAATTGAATGACATCTGAACCCGAAAAAATATTCCAAAGACCCAAAACCGGACCCGTACAAGACAAAATAATTTCTCTGGATATGAATCCGAACAGAACCTTAAAAATCAATTTGAAAAAATACCTGAAATTTGAATCGAACCAAATCTGAATCCGACGAAAATATTCCAAATAACTATAACCAGATACGAACAAGACAATATAATTTCCATGGGCTTAAACCCAATCCGAACCAGAAAATTTGTAAAAATAAATAAATAAATAAATAAATCCCGAAATTTGAATCAAACCTAATCCGAACCTAACAAAAATATTTTAGTGAAGTATAACCTCATTGGAACTAGGTAAAATAATTTCCATGGAAGTACAACCCGAACCGAACTTAAAAATCTCATTTGAAGGAAAAAAAACCCCACGAAATCTGAATTGAACCGACTCTAAACGGAACAAAAATATTCCAAACAACCATAACCGTATCTGAAGAAGACAAAATAATTTCCATGAACATAAATCCAATCCGAAACTAAAATTCGGATGTTCTACAAAACATAATGCGCTCCGTAGCGGTGGAAAGTGAAACTAAGTACTTAGCGCGAGATGGTTAAGATATTTCGTTTATAGTTCGTGTTAAATTAGAACTTCGTTACGTTTAGGTAACAGTTAGGTTGCAATGACGTTCCGGTGAACCTTATGTTATATTTATTTTCCGGTTAGGTTACAGTTAGGTCATGGTTAAGTTACAATTAGGTTAAGGTTAAGTTGCGGTTAGGTTGTGGTTAGATTATGGATAGGTTATGATAAGGTGACGGCCAGGTTACATTTATGGTATATTTAAGTTACAGTTAGGTTACTGTTAAGATACAGCTAGGTTACAGACAAGTTATCACTACAATACAATTAGGTTACGGTTAGGATTTTGTTCACAGAATGAATATTACGCATGTTTGATAAAAAATATGCACCTATTTTTGTAAAATGGCTCTGATATTATAATACTATATACTAACCTTTTAGCTAATCATTGAGAATCGATTTCATTCACGGTATAGTCGGATTTAAGAGTGATATAATTAGTTTGAAATTTAAAATATTTCACTTGGGATATCTATGTGAAAAAAGTATTTACCGTAATTTCGGGTGTATAAGCCGCGGATCAAACAATTCTTTTTGGACCCAGAAACCTTATTTAGTGATTGAAGATAAATACTTACGGCGATCTAACTAGTTATATTTGTCTCTTAAAAAATTCTGGGTCGAAAAAGAATTGTTTGATCTGCGGCTTATACACCCGAAATTACGGTAGTTAAGTCACTTAACAGTAATTTTAAGGATAAATATCAACAGTTTAACACGAAAATTACGCAATTGTTGGACATATATTCCCTCCTGCGTTTCCCATTGCAATCCTTTTGGTACTTTTGCAGCTAAATATTACTCTTTTTTTAACCAATTTTTGACACAGTCAGGGGGGACGTATTTAATATAATGTTCACTGTAAAAAATTTTACCCTTTTGCTGTATCATCACTCTCCCGCTTTTATAGAATATCTCTCTTGTGACCTATGAGAATGCTCCATAATACACTGAAGTAATCATTTTCTATAAGAGCGGTGGAGTGACGATGCAGCAAAAGGGTCAAGTTTTTAATAGTGTATTTACACATATTTCGAGTTAAAGATAAAATCATAAAAATTTCAAGTTCGTGTAAGATTATTATTACGGACCCGGGCAACGCCGGGCGAGTCAGCTAGTTTTATTATAAAAATACAAAATATAAAACGTGTGTTAATTTTTATACCTATAAATATATTCTTCGATTAATATATACGTTTGTAATTATTGTACATTTCCAGAGATTAAGAAATATAAATCTTTTTTTTTTACAGCTTTTATTTTATACATAAATTTCAGAAATATTTCAGAACTATTAAAAAAAATCTATTGAAAAATAAATAAAAATATAACTCATATAATACTTTCTTTTACTTTTCTACACAGTTTACAAAATTTTCAAAATAATATTTTTCATTTCATTGTTACTATTTTACAAAACACATCAAAACATCAATACCACATTTAAGTGAAAAGCTTTGAAACTGGCATTTCTAAGAGGTACTTAAATGTTAACACCTTCAAACATTTTGAGTTATTAATCATGAAAGGAAGGATTGTAAAAAAAATTGTATATATTTTGAAAGTATTCCATTAAAACCTTATTTTTCGATAATGGTTGCCTCTGAAAATAAAATAAAATAATTTGTTTTTAGCTTAATTCCTTTAAATGTGTGTGTTTTATACTATAAAGAATTTCTTTGTTATATTATATTTAGTAAATTGGTTTTCTTTGAAAAATGTTTGTCTACAATTTTACACGATTTGAAATCTTGATTATCACTTTAAAGTTTGTTGCTTTATTTTGACTAATTTATGACTGATTTGTATAATTTTATTATATATCAAAAGTGACATTTCATTACAAAAATACAAAATATAAATAATGCACAAATTTAGATACAAATAAATATTTTCTTCGTATTAATGTGTACTTAATTTTTCATTTTCATTTTTGGTTTCCGATTTTTGTTTATATTATTAATGTTTTATATCAATTTATTTTCACTTGAAATCTTTTAAAAGATTTCACTTACATTACAAATATAAATGTAATTAATAATAATAATAATAATAATAATAATAATAATAATAATAATAATAATAATAATAATAATAATAATAATAATAATAATATGAACTGTTTTGGCACATCCTTTAAAATTATTTTCTTTGACCGTAATTTTTATCTTATTGATTACGTAAAATAAATGAAAAATTGCAGACATATTAGTAAAACGATATTTTTCTTCAGATCCAAGTTATGCTTATTTGTATCTAAGTAAATTTCGATAAGAATTCACTTTTGTGAAACTTTAGGCAAAATTTTAAGAATTTGATTATTACAAGGCTAATTTCTATCAAAAAAAAAAAAAAAAAAAAAAAAAAAAAAAAAAAAAAATCGAAAATTCTGTTATTTTTTACAATAAAAACAAACCTAATGTATTCATCCGCCTCTCTCCTTTTCCGCATAATTTATATAATAAATTAATTGCAAACTATAAAAGAATTTTGTCCTCATGAAAATATATTTTTTAATGTATTTCGACTACATCGATATGTATTTCGATATATTAGATATAATACAATCTATTAAATAAGCAGATCAAAAACATAAATAAGGTGGTCTGGTGTAATAACGCCAGGCGGGGTAATAACGGCAAGTGCTAATATTATGCATAATTATGAAATAATCTGGTAAATGACACCCGTGTGCTCTGCGGAGAAGGGTTTTGAGTCATAAAAATCGCAAAAAACAGCTTCAAGTTAATTTGTTCCATTTGTAGGTCTTATTGTTTTCACCAGCAACTAAAATTAACGCTTCATCTAAAATTTGCGAGATAAGTTTTGTGATGTGAAGACTATTTTTTTTATCCGGAAATACTTTGTTAATTACATAAATTTGTAGTGCATTTCATGTACTTTCAAAATGTTGTTGAAGATTTTGGGTATCTTCTCGAGATAATTTGTAATTTAAAATGTACTGCGCAATAATTATACCGGGGTAATAACGTCAGTCCTTGGCATTAATACCGCTGTTGATTCCCAACAGCGGCCGAACTACATCCTAAATACTGTTTCAAATAAACACAGTTAAAACTGTGCAATGTTTCTGATAATTATATTTAAGCAGTCCTTTTTAAGAAAAAAAAAGCTCACGGTCTGATATTCTTTTGCCTCATCCTCCCCCTCCCCCCCACACCGCACCTTTATTTTTCTTACACTTTCACAAAAAAAAATTAACATTTTCAATAGCTTAGAATGCAATTTGTCAATTTTTAAGTTTGTAGAATTTGTATTTTTAGAATTGGGGCAATCTACATCCAATTATTCCATCTTATTTCATAGTTTTGTTTACATGGAGTTATTACCCATATAGTTGGGTATTAACGCCAAATAGCATTGGTCAAGAAATCACGCCATTACATTTTATGTATACATATCTGTTAAATTATTTTTTTATATAGATAGTCAATGAGTTGCTGTATCAAATCATATATTTGTTTGAAAAATACAATTTAAAACTGAGCCGTGAAAATTGGTAGAACCTTAACGTGGCGTTATTACCCCAGGATACCTTATTAGGAATGTGGCATTTTCAGAAATATTATTTGCGAATAAGTTCTTTGTATGTAGCAAAATGCAATACACTGTTAAAAAATCTTGTCCTAGTTTGAACCAAATTTTTGTGCTCAGTAGCTGCAACTCTAAGATGGCGAAACCTTGAACCAATATTTGAAGCTCCTGATGAAGCACAGTTCGAATAGTTGGAACGAACTTGAAATAGGAAGCTCCAAATGTTGGTACGAGATCTCACCATCTTATGGTGTCATCTACTAAAAAACAAAATTTGGTTCAAACTACAACAAAATTTTTAACAGGGTACACAGCGCTGTACCGCTGGATTCCGAGTAAAAATGGCATATACCCTTAATAGCATGCATGGTCACAGTGACGTAACTGTGAGTCACTTTAGTCACATCACATGTGTGACCAAAATGCCGCCACTCAGTGACGTCACATTGTGACTGATATGTGACTTTCTTCAAAATCTTTAGAAATTTATAAATATCCTTCAAAACATGTTATTTACTGTAAAAAACATTTTTCTGGCAATTTAAATACCGTCACTTTTGTCACAGTTTCGTTACAATGTTAATGTCAAATTTGTCACAAATGACACATTTTTCACAAATCTGTCACATTGTGACCACTTTGTGAAACGTCACAAAAGAGCTCTAAAACGGCCATAATGACTTCACATTTTAGTCACTGTGACTTGACATCGACGTCACGTGGACAATCGATGGTCACAAAGTCACAATGTGACTTCACAACGACGTTGCAGTGATGTCACCATGCTTTACGGGACGGTTGCTGTTAATTCTGGTTTTCATCTTCATGATTCGAAAAACACTGGAACAACAACAACAACAATAAAAGTTTCTACATTTGAAAGAATTAGATAAGTATGCTTTTACATGTTTGACACGCTACGACGCGTATGTGAGCACTTTGGTAAGGATGAATGCAAATGTTTAGCAGATGGTTGGAAATGAAATAGTGATTTTCAGGCATTGTTTTTGCAAATGTGTATTGTAAAGAATTTGTGTAACATCACTACATAAAATTGGCGGCATTAGTTGCCTCCAATCCTGAGCTTTATACATAACGTTAACAGAAAAAAAAAATGTAAGATAATCGATTGTATGAATTTTTGGTATTAGCTTTAGATAAATAGTTCTAGGGATATCAGTTTCCTAGAAAAAAGTTTGGTAACTTATAATGCAGGTAAGCTCTAGAGTGCAGTATTTTTTATTTCCGCTGGATTACGATCAATAGTTAAATTGGTTAATCCCTTCGCGATGGAGACATTACGAAATTCTTAATATTTTGTCACCGGTTTTTAAAAATAGAAATTTGTGGCTTATTAAATCGAGAAAATGCTTCGATTAAATAAAGCAAATTTTACGGTAAATTTTTATCTACCACGATTCTTAAGCTTTTTTAAGGCACGTATATGTGTCGCTCGTCCCCAAGGGGTTAAGTGGTTGGTTGTATTTATGACAGCCAATTATCGATACGATAGACATAGGCTCTAAAGAGAAAGGGGGGAGGGAGCTCTCCAGGGGGGAATTTTTTTTAAAAGCATCCTAATCTATATTTACGCAAGGAAATACAAAGCTCGAAGAAAACGTGTAAAACTCCGGTGGATAAGGCCGAAGGCCGTGTTTAGGTTTAAATTCAGCACCTATCGTCTCCACTTTTGATAGCAAAATTTCTGGGCCATTGGTGGCGACAAATATTTAAATATTCACTAAAAAGTAAGAAGTGCCAAAGCTTCCCTTTTATGACAGCTAGGAAGAATTAAGCACATGATTAGGTACATAGAAAAAAAATATTCTGCATAAATTTGGATAACTATATAGAACTAAAAAAATTCAATAGATTAGTAACAATGTTTAAAAATATGTTTTAAAGTCTGTGATTGTGTTATTATGTGACGGTCAGTGTTATCATCACTGTTCCAGAGAACAATTTCTCAAAAGTTTTAAGGTAAAATAAAATTTACTGACGAAATATCATTACTTACAGTTTTAGTACTGAGCTATACATGCTGGAATGACGTATTATGGACGTTTAGAAATATATGAATGGAAGTGATTACTTTAAATATTTAGTATGGGATCAATATACATCTAACATATTGCCATTTAAAAATGCCGATATATATTGAATATTTTATATAATTATCGTCATGTATCATAACATAAGAAACAGAATATTTTCAAATTGTAGATGATATTTTTAGACTAATATTTAGTTCATTTTTTGTCCTTCAAGTTACTCTGGGCACCGAAGAATTATATATTTAAATTATTCTTTACAATTTTGGGCTAACTTGCCGAACCTTATTCATATCTTATATATTACCTTACAAATAATTTTCTTCATCATATAATTTTTGGACACCTAATTTGAGAAGTTTCTGGCAAACGATTAAATGATGAAAATATATGTTTAAGAAAAAAGAATAAATGCTATATTTTATGTAAAAGTAACTAATTTGTCGATTATAGTTGGAAAAAAAATCGGATAAAATTTTTGCTACATAAATGTTCATTTTAAAAGTTCTTTTCTTGACATTGAAAATGTTAATAACTAAGTGTGTGTATTCTCGAAATTCATATGACTTTCTCTTTTTCTTTTCTTTTCTTTTCTTTTTTCTTTTTAGTTATTACTTACAGACTTCTCTTGTTACATAAATGGCTTTTTACTTTTTCTTCGAAAAATGAAGTCCAGTCTAACATATTTACGTAAGTAATTTTGTTAAGGATGCATTTAATAAGCTTCAGTTAGAAACATCTGACGAATTATCTATATATCATACGTTCGCGCTGTTAGCATTATTTTTTTTTCTAGATAAACAAATTAGTTTTATGAAACAATGTGTTGTATTGAGAAGAAAGGCATTTTCCTCGAAAAACTTTCGCAAGAAAGTTTACTTTAGGTATATAGATAAGTTATTTCTTTTGAAATCTTCAATAAATAATTACCTAATTACTACTGCTGTTTTTGAAACTAAATTTTTATATGCTAGATTAATACGAATAAGAAAAAAAATACGAAAGAATTTCTGATAATTTGTAAAAAAAAAAACAGGGATTTTAGTTGTTGTTACTCTTAAAAGAATATAAATAATTTAGTATCTGTTTCAGCTAATAGCATCGAGACTTCATGGTTTGAATCAAAATGATCAAATTAAAATACCAATTTTTTGGAAAAAGTGAATAAAAATATGAAATGTGCATATGTACTTTTGATATGGTGAAAATGTTATCGCATTTAGATTCACAGTGAAAAAAATCTATGATTGAGACAAAATAGAATAAATTTTGCGTTTTTTTATTTCAGAATATTAGCATAAGAGCTTTAATTGATAACTTTATCATAATAACAGATCTTTATTATTTTTCTACTTACATGTATGTTTAAAGTTTAATTTTAACAATTTCTACAACTGACTTTTATTGAAATTGCATGTGTCAACTTAAGATTTAGTATGATTTGTTAAAGGTTAGATCTACCAATATAAGGAGCAATTTTTATTATAGCTAATTGTGTAGGTTTATTACAAATCAAAGAAATAGTTCCTTCTTAAACATTTCTTTCGTCAAAGTTTAACGGTTCTACCTTCTATAGCTAATGGAGACCTGATTTGTGGCCGCAAATCAGGTCTCCGTAATACTTATCAAAAATTATCTGTCCTCATATGAGGCCTGTATAAATGAAAAGTTTAATTGACTTAAGTTTAAAGACTTAATGCTTTATTTTTAATATTCTTCATAGTTTTAGATTTATACATTTTTTTCTTCATTAGCACTGCAATGTAAAAAAAGAACGATTTTACAGAAGTTGTGCGCTGGTTCATTTTTTTTTTTTTTTTTTTTTTCTTTTTTTTTAAACGGAAATATTTTTGTAAATTACAGATATATTTCCGTTTTTTTTTTCGGATTTTTTTTTTCGAGTTTACGGAAGTTTTTCCGTAAAAAAACAGTAATTTGTACTGGCATCCCGATTACTAGTACAATTTCCCTAAAATCGTTTGTTCTTTTAATCTGTAGAAGAACCAATAGCAGCCAATTTAACTGTTACCATGTATGTATAATTAGATTTGAAACAGATGTGTTTTTAAAAAAGAGTTATATAAGAATATCACAAAAATTACTTTGAAAATATGTTGAAAGCTTTAAATAAAATTCTGGTGAATATATATTTTATGAAACTTCAGAGAAATTTCCGGCGATTCCAGTGTTAAAATTCTCTACTTATCCTTTAACAACTCTTGAAGGGCAAGCAAATGTCTCTGTAATATATAATTCACACCGGAAAAATCTAAAAATGTAATTTTAGAATAAGAAAAGACAAATTTTAAAGTATTTGCCATCAAAGACAAAATATATAATTTCGTTAAAAGTTTCTAACTAGAATATCGTTTAAATGAGGTGGGATCTCACCGCCGCTAAAGGGGTTAATTAGTTTATTACTATGCCTTTCCTGTCCCAATTTGCTCATAATAATATTAAATATTGCAATATGAGACTGGATGTTAAGTTGACCACAGCTAGGAAACTCCTTAAAGTTTCTTAATTGTTCAGCGCCGTTCAGCCTAATACAGTTTACTTAATATGAACTTTATGTATAACTTATACCATTTTGCCAAAAATATACTAAATACAAGATTTCTTCTTTTTCTGCAGTTGATTTGGCTAAGTATTCCTTCGCCTCCCTTTTTACGATATCATAATATTTACCGAAATATTGGGTCGTTCGGAAAGTCATTTTCGTTTCGGAAAATCAATTTGTACCTGAAAATTTTGTCCATTAATATCTAAATATTAGATATCGAAAACAATATCTAATAATTAAATAACAGAATTTTCCAGTACGAATTGATTTTCCCAAACGGAAATGACTTTCCGAACGACCCAATATTTCGGTATTTCGGTATATTCCGAACAATCCAATAGTTCATTAAAAGCTTACAACAGAAGCGTTTTAAAGCATTTTTGGGTTTGATACAAAGTCATTTTGGTACCTTTTACATTCGAAGATTTACGAGACTTCTGTAAAGAGTTTTTTTTTTTTTTTTTTTTTTTTTTTTTTTTTTTGTATTACGGCATCCCTTTGGCTACCGTTTTACATCTGTTTATGAACTATCTCAATTATGTTTGGAACACATAAACAATTTTTTTCTCTTTTTTTACTGCTAATCAATTATAATTACCTTTTTGTTGTTCTATTTCTCTTTATATTTATTTTTTAAACTCTATTTATTTGTTGCCATCAGCTTTGTTTATACACTCTTTTATGATTCCCAATGTATTGGAAATCATTTTTACCTGTATACCGGATATACAGTTGTTTGTAACAAGGGAATCCAGAACGCATATATATTATTTCATTGTTCCATTTTTATTATTAAATCTCGTCAATATTGTTGTTTAAATTTCTGGTGCGAATTTATAATATCTGAATTAAAAAATCTACTAAATTGGAAATGACGATGATAGCAATGGGCTTTAGACTGTTAATAGCCTTTCTGTATTCCTATAAAGAGAAATGAAACTGTAATTTTCATTTTCTCATGATGTTTACTCCACGTATTTCAGTGATTTAAATTATTATAGATTATTCTAAACTGTAACAGACTACTAAAGAAAGGTTTCATATTGTTTAATAATAATTATCTTAAAATTTAGCATATCATAAGATGTATATTTTAATGAATATGGAATAAAATGGCAATAAATGTTTAATGTTTGAAGCTCATCTTAAATGTGTGCTAAGAATATTAAATTTTTTAGCATAACAAGCCTATAATTTAAAAAATATATATGATGGATTATTATAGCTAATTAAAATGTCTTCAAAGTTTCACAGTGATTATCTTAAACCTTTATACAAACGGAATACGTAATTAGATATTACAAAATTTATCATATTTTACTGTATAAAATACTTTTTTTAATGAAAATGTAATGCATTTTCGAAATAAAAATGTATTAAAACATATTGAAACATATTTACAGCTTTGAAAGTAAAGCTGTACAATAATATCTATTCATAACTGTTTAAATTAAAAGTAATTTTTTTGCAAATTTTTGTTAATTCTTCACAAAGGTTTTCTTAATTTCTCTAATTTTGAATTTAATTTATTCAAATTAATTCACTTCTGAGAATTCCGGTATTAGTTAGTGTCTCGTTTAATATCCAGTTTGCTATATTAGTCACAATATCCATGAATATTTCATTAAGGTAACATGACAAATTAAAATAAATTTTCATGAATATCTCACTTTTGATTTAACTTGAAATAACAAGCTCTATTCGTTTATTAGCTCTGGGAGAACAATTTAATAACTTATTTCTCATAGCGCTAATCTCTGTACTTAAGTGTAGAATTAAAATGAATACATCCTATTAGAATTTTCATAATTAAGTAACGAAATCATTGTGATAAAACTTGTTTGTAATTAACTACATTTGTGTATGACTTATACCAAATTTACAATGTTATTATACAATAACAAAAAAAAAATACTTTTAATAGTTTTTCAACATCGAAATAGGTTTTCAAAATGTACAAAATGATTATTAAAAAGAATTATTATAAAAATTATCAGTAATTCATCCACTTAGCTGATTTTTTTTATTCTATTAAATTGAAATATGAGGTAAACACCACTTTTCTGAGTAAACATTTTTATAATAAATCTGTAGCTTCCGGTAATAACCAGGTAAGGCACATTTTTAATATTTTGAGAAATCAACGTTTAAAGTTTTCAAAAATGTCTTTTTATCATTACTTTTATAAAATAGATTAGACCTTAATAATTTTCACTACATTCGATTAGGGTAAAAGAACCTTTTTTTGCCAAAATAGTTACATAAAAATGGTTTTTATTAATTGAAACCAATTAAAAATGTAACTTTTTTCTGGTTATTACCGTTTTACATTATTTTAATAAATGTAATTAAAATAAAACTTTAATTTGTAATTTTTTAATAGTGAAAATTATTAAGTTCTAATCTATTTTATAAAAGTAATGATAAAAAGTCATTTTTGAGAACTTTAAACGTTAATTACTCAAAATATTAAAAATGTGCCGTACCTGGTTATTACTGGAAGCCACATAATTACAGACGATTTAAAGAAATAAGTAGAAAACTTATCCGGTTATCACCGTTACTTTATGCACTTACCCGATTGTTAGTGATTTCTGTAAAATTTAAATGAAAATTCATAGTCGCCCTATGACGGTAAGTATTCGATTTTCATATTTCAATACTATGGAAGATGAAAGTACTCTTTTAAAGCTATATTTTTCCATATTATCTCATTTTTTTCAAAAAAGTGCCTTACCTGGTTATTACCGGAAGCCACAGATATAGTTTGAACATTTTTAACATCAAATAATATAAAATTGTATCCAAACATAGTAGTGTAGCTAATAATAATGTATAAAGCAAACTCTTTTTGCCCGTATGACATACGGGCAAACCAGTTAAGTGGTTAAGGAAGGTCTTAATCCAATTTTTCTCATCAGTAATAATACATGGCTGTCCGAATACCGAACAGATTCAAAGTAGGAGCTCTGTAGCCGGTAAATTAGGCAGAAGGAATCATAAGAGAAATATAAGGTTATATGATAAAAATGTAAAATAATGATGAATGATACGGTGCATAGTGTTGTTATCTTAGTCCCCTTTTTTTAATAAAACAATACTTCTATCGACCAAAATATCTCAGGGTGGCGCTTGGTCAGGGAAAAAACACAGTCGATAAAAGGGGAAAATCAATAGACAATACTTTGAATATAATAAAGAGATTCATGAAAGCGAATATCTTTTTAACGAAATACTGGTAGTCAACACATTTGGTTAACACCATTTTTAACTGTGCTTTTTCCTGACCACTCGCAACATTGTATCTGCTTAGTAAACTTGTAGCAGTAAGTGTGTTTAAATTAGTAAGTAATTAAATAGTTAAGAAAATACATTTAGAAATTTTAACAAAAATGTAATTTTTTAATACCAAGGGGCTGATTAGAAATACTGACTGGTAAAATCAGAATTGAACTTCATGGCACTAATTATGCGCAAAGAAGTCTGCATTAAAAAAGTCTGTAAAATGTGATTTTAGTGTTTCGTTCATCTAACGAAACCCTATTCGTCGTACTCTTTTGTCTATTTGTTCGTCAAAGCAGTGGCGTAGCCAGGGTTTCGTTTCGAGGGGGGGGGAGAAGATATAGAAAATTTCTTTCTCATTATAAGTATAGTAAAATCTATTGATATAAAATTGCGAATGTTGGTTAAAAGATTCAATTTAACCGATTTTCGTATTACCAGGTTCAAAAGAATCACTGATCCAAATGATCCAAAATTTCACAAGTATTTTACCAAAGCATAGGAAATTTTAGGCGTGGTTAAAAATCCCCTTTTATATCAAATTGACTGATAGCGCTATGTATGCATTAAAGTCAGTTGACGAGTTGCGCACGACACACGCAAATTGGCGATGGAAATGTGCATATCTCGTGTTCATTATTCTACAGATATTCTCTCAACGATTGTGGCATTGGCGCTGGAAACGGTGGGCAGTACACTGAGAATATCTTGCGTTAGTTGCGTAGTTCCGTACGAATGCGTAGATGTTCTCAGTCACTTCTCTCAATTACGTCATTCTGGAGAACAATGGACGGGACTTTAAAAAAAAAGAAACTTTATTGCTCAAATATAAAACATACAGATTGCAGTAATTTGGAAAAGGAATTGTGAACATCTTCGCAAAAGCAGAACAAGATAAAAATATGGAGAAATTATTCGTAGGAACTGCGCAACTATTGCAAGAGATTTTCAATGAGCTGTTCATTGTTTTCAGTGTCAATGGAACAGTTATTATCAGAATATCTGTAGATAATGAACACAAAGTATGCATTATTTTGAATTTTTATCGCCAATGTACGTGTGTCGTGCACAAGCTCATTATTCTGAATTTTATGCATATGCAGAGCTAACTGTCGATTTGATTTAAAGGATTTTTTTACCACGTATAAAAATCTCTTTTTGCTTTGGAGGTATACCTGTGAAATTTCAGGTTATATGGACCAGTATTTCTTTCATTACAGGATTTTAATTTCACGGCTTTAAAAAAAAATGCTTGGAGAGATGGTCGAAAAAATTATACCCGCACAGGGATTAAGATATTTTAAAGTTGATTAATATTTTTCTGCAATGTATCAATCTTTTATGAAAAAAATTATTAAATTATGTCTTTAAATATAAAACTATAAGATTTCGAACTGAAATTTGCTGGAAAAGTTAATTGGTTAATATTCTATTCTATTACCTTTTCTAAGAAAAGTGACACCTCTTCCATTGCTTTTAAAATTATACATTCATACACAACTTGTGAAGGTATACAGAATTTTTTGACTTTTTCTTGAAAAGCTTTTATTCGTTAAAAAGTATTGCATAGATAATTTTATGACACATATGCATTATGTTGGAATTAAATTAAATAGGAAATTTATCTCCCAAGAAGCTACTAATAATAAAGTTCCGATTCTTCACCTTTTTCTATATATAATATTTTCTAATATCTAGCATTGGCATATATAATTAATCCTTGTCAAAGTTTATCGATTAAATTCCTATCAAAGACCTTGAGCTTTCTTCCTATTCATGGCCATCTAATATACACCAACTTTTAAGAGTGGGGCAGAATTCCTTTTATCAACAATAGACATTTCCATATAATAAATTCATCGTTTATAAGCAAAACTTTATGCTTTGTGTAAATTTCTATTAGTGAGTGAAAAAAATTATGATTCTATGTTATGAAAAATGCACTCTTAGGAATATTAATGTCAATCCGTTTAACATTTTCAGCATGTAACGCAATCTAACATATACGTACACCCAAGTTTATAATTTGTGTTTTTTTATGTATTTTTACCATAGTACGCGATTGCTTTTTTGCAAGAAAACTTTCATGTTACCAGAATTATGTAACAAAACTGCACAATTTTAAAGAATAAAATATTACGTATCATTTCACCCGATAGAAATTTATAGCACATTTCAAAACTAAATTGCAGCTATTTTCATCGACAAAAGGAAAATTATCCTAATTTCCAGCAGCCCGGTATGTAATATAGATATTGATATCTTTTAGTAACCACAGATACATGTACTTCAGTTAAAAAATTAACTTCAGCTGATAAGAATGATATACAAATACTTTTATGCTGTCCTGTATATGATGTATAGAATTTATGTATAACGTGTAATACGCAAAAACCCAATAAAATTTAAAAGCGTATCCCGATTTTTAGACGTTCTCTCCAGCAATTATAAAGCGAAGACAGTAACTATAACTTATTTCTTTTGTGTGTCACAGTAAATGAATAAAAAATGCTATGAATGCCCTATTTTAACTGATCGTAGTAAAATTCATTGATTTATATCACTTTCAATACAGATGAAATAGCGAAATGTCATCAAAATAATTTGCAAAAGATTTTCCGTATACACCTTAATGTAATCGAATTCTTTTGAGTGTCCCTCTAAATGAAATTTTAATCGTACATACTTCACATTAAATACCAATCATACTTTGTTAACACTAAATAAGCTTTATCCAATTGCATGAAAACCGATATGTATATGTGAGTTAGAGCGTGGAGAGACGGACTGGTGGAAAGACAAACCGAAAACATAAGCACTTTTGAACTTTGTTACAAAGTGTTAAAAAAGTTATTTCTTAAAAATTAAATATTATCCTTAAAGATATGTTTTTAATACAATAAGAATTTTAAATAAAAGTTATACTTTTAATTTTTATGACTTGATACCTTTATTAATGTCCTTCATTTACATATATAATAAGTAATGTGAGCATTTCTAATTACAGAAAATGATCGTATGCATATCATAATATTATCTCTACTAAATAATAAGTTTCATTATATGAAAAAAGAAACAAATGTTAATTGCTACCCAAGGAAATTATTTTTTCAATTATTACTTTAATTATGTTAATAAAATGTTCGGTAGATTATATTACTGTTTTCATTAAAGCACAGCAATATAAAATAAAGAATTTTTTGTGTTTTTCATAAATTATGTTCTATATTTGTAAGCGATTAAAGAAACATATTGAATTTTTTATTTATTTCTGCAAAATATTACAAAGTTAAGGAAAAAACATATGTTTGTTACAAGAAAATTCTTTTATGCCATTTATAAAAACTTCAATTTTCCATACATAAAATGGAATTGCATAAATTCAAATAATGTTATGCAAAAGATTTTCAGTTATAATGTTATCTTTTAGTTCTTACTGCTTGACTTATATTCTTTCATAATCTTTTGAATTTATAAAAGACGTAGATATTGCTTTTCAACATTTTAAAAGTGACCATCATAAAATAATATTTTTATATAAAATAGAGCGTTTTTCGAGTTGCGTTCATAATATTAAAGGTATTTTAAATCCAATAAAAATAATTTCCAATGTATAAGGGCTGCCACAGGGAACAATTTTATTTTCTGCTCAAAAAATCTTTTTGTTGTGATAAATCCCATTATAAAATAATTTTATCATTGTGCGGCATGTTAGCTATTATCTGTCCTCAAATCAGATCTTCATAAGTGAATGCTCTTTTTTTTTGCTTTATATGGCCATAATTTTCTGTCGTCATATGAGTTCCGTATTAATTAGAGGATTAAGATTGAATGTCAATGGAAAAATAAGCCAATTTTTATTCTTATTACGAAATTTAGACTTCTTTACTTTATAATCCATGTTATATTTTACGTGTAAGTCTTTTTCTGCAGCTGATGAGTCTTTAGTATACATAGCTAAAATTAATTTCTAAATCTATATTGATATATATGCCTAGAAGCCTACAGCACAAAAACGTAAATTATCGAGCACAAAAGAAACTTTATTTTATGCAAGAGTAGAAATAGGGAAATCTAATGATCCATGTTTGTCGTAAATGAAAGGTTGTATAAGCAAAAAAATTAATACCACTAGTGGTTACCTCGTAGGTTTATCTTTGTGTTTGTCCTACAATCAAAGGTATGTAAACATGAAAAACTGGCATCAGGAAATCATGATGACAATCTAATGAGGCAACCACTAGTTGTATTTATATTTGGCTTATGCACCACTTCACTTCCAGCAGATATGGATAATTACATTACTCTATTTCTACTCTTCCATAAAATAAAGGTTTTTTTTCTTGAGCTCGATACCTTAGATTTATGTGCTGTCGGCTCCTGGACTAATAAACGCATTAAGCCTTTCCAGATTGGAGTAATTCTGTTTATAAAATGATGAAATAATGGACTGACACAAGAAATTTTAAAGGAATTTATTAGAAAATATAAACTTGGGAATTTCCTGTACATTATAAAAAGAATTCTTTTCTAAAATATTATTGGTGCCAGTACTCTTAAAATTAGGTGTTTTTTATTAGTTCCCGCCTGCTAAATGGTTAAATAACTTTAGAATGTCATTTTTTAGGTATAATTCAAAAGAAATAGTACCTATTACAGGAGTTACCATGGTGCGAATTTTGAAAAATTCCATCATAATTTTCTATTATTTAACTTCAGAAACCTAAAATTGCCCACACATAAAAACATTTTATTTATACATAAAGATATTTTTCATCTGAATATTTGAGAATTGGGAAGTGAGAATGTAAAACAAAATAACTATTTCACTATTTAACAATTATATTATTAACAAGAACAATAAAAACTAACAATTCATTGCCAATCGGCAGGTGGGATGATACAAAAAATAAGTATAAATAATTTAAAAATGTATCCTCACATGTTTCGAATACTCCTTTAGTATAGAAAAAAGATCGCAAAATGATAACTTAAAATTATGTAATATATCTTAAAACAAAACAATCAACCTAATTACAGCTACAACCATTTCCTGTTTTGCAAATTAATATATAACGGGCTGGGTGAACAAAAAAAATCTGCATAAAATTTGAAAATTTGTAAAAATATGAAAAATAATCGAAATAAAAAACGGTTTGCAGGGTTAACATCTATAGGTCAAGAGATTTTTCTTGACTGTGAAAAAATTACTTAAAAACAGCCAATAGGTGGCTCTGACTCACTCAAAATAAAGAAAAGTTCGCAAATTACAAACAGAATGCCGATTATAGATCGTTCTCAGTTATCCTAAGCAAAAAAAAAAAAAAAAAAAAAAAAAGAAAAGAGCGAAATACTTAAAAAGAACGCTCCCATAGTCTTTATATTTATCATTCGGGATATTTTCATTGTTTATTGTGGGGCATTAATTGTTTTTTTTTATTAAAAAACGAAAACTAATATTTATTTTTAAAGTTTCTCATAGTCATTTTAACATTTTTTTAGATATGTCAGTAAATATCCTCGTTTATAAATTACTTCAAATGACTTTAATCTTTTTGGAAGAGGGTTTTTAATATCGACAATGATTCTTTTTAATACAAAACTGTAAACAAAAATCCAATTTAACGTGAGTTTTATAAGCATTTATATAAAACATAACATCACAATGTTAATCTGAGAAGGCCCTTGAATTATTATTACATCATATCATTCGACGCGGAAAGGAAGAAAATTATTTTTCCAGGCTATAGAAAATTAGAAGATAAGAAAAAAAAAAATCACAGCTGTGACCTCCTTATAGAAACATATTATTTTCTTTGGCAGAAAAATTCTTATCTTTCAACGCTTGCGTACATAAATAATAAAACACTGTAATCGTCAGAAATATTTCGAGAAAATTAAAAACAAGTTGTCTGTGTATAGACTAAGAAAAAAAAAGTATTTACGTAATTAATTAATTATTAAGAAATAGAATAAAAACTAGTATAAAATAAAGAAAGATAATAATATTTTATTAATTTTCAGATTTATATTTGCTAGAAAGAAAAAAAAATCATAAGAATAATTCAAGAAATAAAGAATATAGATAAAAAAATATAAAAGAAATAAAGATAATAAATAAAATTTAATTTAGTTCCTAAAGAAAGTTCATACAGAAAATTTAATTATTATCAAAATTGTTAGGAAATTTCAAATTTGGATTCTTCAATATGAATGTTATGAACGATCGATATTACAAAGGTGCCCGTGGTTAACACTGACGTCGTTTTGAAAGTGGTAACATTAGGCGATTAAGTTATTTATTTTTTTTACATTTATTACATTTTCTTTAATTTTTAAATACTGTGTATTGTTAATTTTTACACCGTCGTATAAGTAAAAAAAATGTATCTTCAGGTGCAACTTATTTGAAAGATATATCGTGATTTGTTTAAAAATTGTACCTCAATTTACTCAATTGTTATTCATTTTTAATTAATTTTCAAACATGATACTTTAAATATCTCACTATAGCGTGTTGTCGATTATGAAAGACCAATCCGTTTCCCTTAGCCAAATATAAATAATTCAGCATTTATTTTTGGTTTTTATTTCATAACCGCATTCAAAGTTCTCCAATAAATAAATAAAATAACATAAAAATGAAATAAAATAGAAATTTCAGACATGTAATTGAACTATTTGCTTAAACCATTGAAATGATAAACATCAAAATATCATTGCTGAAAATAGCAATCTATGACAATTTTTTCACTCTGGACATGATGCCAATACAAAAGTACCACTTTCAATAAATTCTAAAACTCTATTTTAATACACAACTTCTATTTTTAATAGGAAAATGAATTTCGTTGTTAATGGACTATCTAAAGAAATATATTAACTGTAATATATATATATATATATATATATATATGCATATATGCATATATATTCGAATTTTCAATTTTAAATAATATGATTTTCACGCAATATGATCCTGGAAGCCATAGATGGTCCTGGGACAATAACGCCACATTAAGGTTTTACAAAATTTCACGGCTTTGTTTTAGTTTTTTTTTTCATATATTAATTGATACAGTAACTTATTGACTATGTATACAAGTAAGTATTTTTTAGTAGATATGCATTCAAAAAATTTCGTGGTGTTCACCCACATTATTACCCATACATGTGGGTAATAATGCCATGCAAACAAAAATTGTAAAATAAGATTTAATAGGATGGATCTTGTAAAATTCTAATGATGCAAACTCTACAATCCTAGAAATTGACTAATTTTTCTTCCTTACCATTAACTGCGATATCAGGATGTAATAATATTCATCTGATATTTTATTTTTATGACATAAAAGAAGGAACGTTTAAGGCATACAAATTTCTTTTCATCCTTTTTGATTTTAAACAATGACAAATAGGCTCTCTCGCGTATATAAAAAAGAAATGCATTTTTAGATGTAGTTCCGCAGTCAAAAACATCTACTCGGGTAATAACGCAAGAAGACAGTGTTATTACTCCAGTGTATTTACTACACCGTAATATTTAAATTACAAGCGACCCTGCAAACGCACCCAAAATTTCACCCAACATTTTGAAAGAACATGAAATACATTACAAATTTATGAAATAAAGAAAGTGTTACCTAATAAAAACATTGTTATCACAACACGGATCTTATCTTGCAAAATTTAGGTCTATTTTAGATCGGGTGTCACTCTTACAACATCTTTAAGCGATAAGGACTGAATAAGTGCAATAAATGTGATACGGACACGGATGTGATACACACAAATGTGATATAACTGTATAATATATGAAAAAGAGTTATTTCGT
Organism: Maratus speculifer; assembly: GCA_964019185.1. Classification (NCBI taxonomy): domain Eukaryota; kingdom Metazoa; phylum Arthropoda; class Arachnida; order Araneae; family Salticidae; genus Maratus; species Maratus speculifer. The sequence goes on from OZ025300.1 coordinate 138,050,789, forward strand.
ATACATAGTACATAAACTTGTAGTTTGGGACGTAAATTTTGAATTAAATATTCTTAAAAATCGCAAAGCAAATTCGCATAACACGGGTGAGTACTCGTGTATTTGTTAAGTTTCGTTTCTTTCGACCAGGTTAGTTTTTAGACTACAAATTAGTGTGACCTTAATTTACAAAATACGGATCATCTGAAATTATTACATGGCAATTTGTAATAATTTCATTTTTTTATCAAATTTAATGTCATCTGTGAATAAAACATAGAAAAAGATTTATATTTTAAAACTAAACTAAATTTCTCTCCTGTTACACATTTGACACCGCTAACAGCAAATAAACGCAATTCAACAAATAATAAGATTTATATTGGATTTTAAATTACTTCAAAGATTTCTGTCTTATTATTTGTTAGAATATGCATGCGCTTTAATTTCTTTCACTAGATTAAGTTATTTAAGAAATACAGATATTCTCTTTTATTTTAAGTATAAAGTATTAACTAATGTGTATAAAATAGTTTAGAAGAGTAAAATATCATTTTTAAAACGTAAATCTTGCTAGATTTATTTTAGCCTCTACTCCATTTATCACATATTTTAAGATACAGACTTGTAATTTTATTTTTGTTACTATACTTTTTTCTTTATAACTCTTGGCCAAGTCCAATTTTGTGGGTTTGATTGCCTGGAAACGTAGTCAAATCTGTTGTTCGACACAGGGCGGCGGCCCTCTGTATCAGCACATACGATTTAAGTTATTTTGGTTCTATGTTGGCCGGTGTGGTGGTTACTCGATAACCCCCCCCCCATATTTTTATTTTAATTCAATTGTATTAACTATTTTATTTCCTATCATCTCCTTTTTATTAATGTTCTCAATTTAAATATTATTTCGATTTCGTTTCTTTTGACATCGTCGCCTGTAAATTTTTCTTCCTTACATAGCTTATCGAATGTTCTAATCCGGTAAAATCTTGTTTGAATTCATTGTTTCCGGTTTAGAAAGCTTCTAGAATTATCTCGATCGTTCTATGGGCGGTATTTCCGGTTAGTCGGGCCCTCCCCTTGGCCTATCAAATTCAAATCCACAGGTGACGTGATTTAACCAGCTAAGTGCCTGGCCACCTTCTTTGGCCTTCCTTCTTTAAGAGTTTGTCATTTTTTTCCTTATTAAATTTATATTTCACCATACATTAAAACGTAGCTTGGCTTCTTGTTCCTCGCTCTCCCCATTCGAACGTTGCCAACTTGGCGTATTCCGGGTTTACAGTAACCCTTGTTCTTTTCTCTCTCCTGGCTCTGCGCCACCAAGCAGTCGAGTTCGAGTTGAGCGTCAGTTGAGTTCAGTTGAGTGTCACCGAGGCAGTTGAGAGTGATGCTGAGAAGTTCCGTAGATGCCGAGAAAATTTAGCGGGTACCGGGGCAAGTGAGCGCGCCCCGAGGCAGTTGAGCGGATGCTGCAAGATGGATGGTGAATCCCCCAAAATCGTCGTTAAGCTGCGAGCGGCAATGCACCTCTGCCGCTGCGATCTAAATTCCTTTGTTCATTTTATTCCGGCTACTCAGTATGTTCTAATGGTGTGATAAAAATCAGTTATTTGTCTTCATAAATGATTTATCATAGTTCTTTTCCAAAGAACTCTCTTCAATTTATTTCAAGTTTCTTCAAACCGATTTCCATATCATTATTTTTAGTGAATTCATTTTTCCTCTGAAGAGAATGCAGAGAATGTGATTCCTACTTAAAATATATCATAACTTAATTCCTCTTCGTTTCATGATAAATCGGCCATTAAGCGTAAATATAATTATCTGGGCATAAAACGGCATCCCCAATTGAAGGTGTTGAATATCTTTTGTGATTTTTCAGGCATATTCCTTCTGAAATAATATTTGGTTGATATTCTAAGATAATTTTTGTCTTCATATCATTAAGAAAATGTTATCATGTTATCAAAATGCATACAAATACATACATGAAGAAAGGTTGTGTTAAAATATGTCAACTTATGTATATCATCCTTGTAGAGCATTTTTGTACGAAAATAATAATAATTCTACTTATATAAAAATGTACATGATAACAAATATATATAAAAAATATATTCAAGTCATGAAGTATTTCACAAGTGATTATAAATAAATATGCTTGTCTTCTTCAATTTTTTTTCTCTTCATTTAATTGCGTCAAAGCCTATTCATTTGTCTACCTGAATTTGTCTTCATCAGCCAAGAAAATTCCAGGTAACTTTTCTTCTTATCATTTTATTTTTTTACAGCTTTGTTTTGAGTTATTATTATTATAGTTAAAGATTGCACTATTCAAGAACTATAATGATTGCCTTTTTTGGGTCGTTTGCTGGCATTCATCCAACACAATGTGCTTTATCCATTAATACGATCACCTAGCCTATATTTGAGATGAAACAAAGAATAAGTGTTTCTCATCTCCTTCCTCCTTTAGCAAACACCACAGATTCAATCTTCTTTGGTGCCGTGTTTCCTTCTGAACCAATATTTTTCTTCTGGCACCATATACCTCTTTGAATCCATTAATATTTTTTTTTTCAAGACATGACAATTATTACATGATATTGTGTTTTCTTTATCTATACATATATTCAACAAAAAAAAAATAAATTATATCGTCATTATCGGGTCTTTATGCAGTGATCAATATTTTATATTTGTATTTTGTTGAGTGTGGTGTAATAAATGAATGCAAAATATATTATGATTTTATGCTGAAATAATATTTTTTTTGAAGCAGTAGATTATATATAACATAATTTATTGATATATTTTTCTTGTCATGATATAATATATAACTAATATATATTTTATTTAACAAAGGTGCTGGTAAACATAATTGTTTATTTTAATATAAATTATTCTCTTCTCATAAATATAAGAATAGGTGTTTTGAGTGATATGATATATATTTACATAAAGCTTTCTCGGGCCATGTTCTTTTGATCTGATCCTAAGAGAGATATGTTAGTATTTTTCTTCTCTTCATCATACATTTATTTTTCTTCTTAATATATAAAAATGATATATAACGTAGATGAAATTCGTCAATATGTTAAATAATGGGTCAATTTATATATTATTCATTATGTGACCAGTCTATAACCAAATTTAACCTGTCAATTATTGAGCTCTTATTTTAATTAACTCATCATGCCTCCCAAGTCAAAATTAAATATTGCAATTCAGCCGTTCGACGGCAACCCTCAGACTGTGGAATTCTTCTTTCATCAATTGTCTGATATACAAGAGTTAAATAATTTTTCCGATAAAGAACTTTTTGTTCTCTTCAAATCGAAACTTGAGGGTAGCGCCTTACTCTTCTTTCTTGAAACACAGTCTCAGTTCAAGAACTATAATTTCCATGACATTCGGAAAGCTTTTATAGACTATTTCTTACCTTCAAAAAAGACTGTTTCTCTCAAATCCTTGCAGAATTTAATCTTAGATTCAAATGAATCAGTCAAAAATTTTGCATTTCGTTTGGATAAACAACTTCGACTTGCATACCCTAAATTGGATCCTCCTGCTCTCAATTCATTAAAATTCACCCATTTTCTTGAGGCTTTGCCTAAACAAATTAAGCGAAAAATTCTAGAAGAAAATATTTCATCTTTTGACTTAGCTCTTGAACGAGCAAATTTTCTTCAGGATATATATGACTCTCCCCCTAAAAAATCATACGAGAATTATAATCAAGCCTATTGTTTGGATTCTGAAAAAGTCCATGATAATTCTACTGCTTCTAATAATGTGCTCCATAAGACTCCTATGAAACATACGAAGGATAAAATTTATGTCAATTCTCAAACTACCTTCTCACCTTTACAAACTCAAAAAGACAATTCTCATGCTTCTAGTAATTTTAAAAGAAAAGCTAGAACATATTCACCTTCTCCAAATAGACAAGAGGCTACAGATAAACATAAAAATAATTTTCGTCAACATACATTTTATCGGAAACGCCCTTATCATCAACCCACCTTCGACAAATTTTCTCACAAAAAAAATTCTACATCCTTTTATCATAAACGAGATGTTGTGCAATGTGCTTTCTGTGGAAAATTCAATCATCGTATGGACTCATGCTACAAATTTAAAAATATTATTAATGCTTCTAATCAAAACTCTTCTTCTCAATTTTCGTCTAATTCTCACAGAAGGAAAATCTACACCTCTTCTCAAAATAAAAACAATGTTTATCATTTAAACGAATAGGGGAGATTGGTTCTACTGACCGCCTTCTCTCCCGTAATTCTCATTCAGGGTCAGTACGCTTTAGTGACAAAAGCAAACAACAATTTGACAAAAGCTCTTCAATCACTTTAGTATCATCCACAGCTGTCCAAACTTCCCCTGTAACACCTAAATTTAACAAATCTTCATCTTCTTATAATTCCTTGACATCCAAACAAATTTTAGACATTGATGACGATGTACAAGAAAGACATGTCATATGCAGTTCCTTTAATAACTCGTATGTTCTTCCATGCATACTGATAAATATACAACATAATGAAATCTCAACGTTAATTGATACTGGATCAAGTTTGTCCCTTTTGGATCAAGAATGCTTTAATAGCATTAAATCCAGGCTTCATTACAAATTCTTATCCAGAAATGTATCTGTGTCTACTATAAATTCTAAAGTTTTTTTCAAAGGATGCATAGAGATTGCATTTAAAATCGATAAATTCTTTTTTCATCATGTCTTTTACCTTACAAAGATACAAAATGTTCATTTTCAAGCCATACTTGGATTTGAGTTCATTAATAAACATTCTGTGACCATATCACCAACGTTTAAATCTATCTTGATTAAGGATAAACATATTCCTTTTCACAGTTTTAACGAATCTCCCACTTGTTATTTCATGAATTCTGAATATACTTATGATAATTCAAATGTGCCATATTCTTTAGATGTACACAAAATGCCTTGTTATGAAGATTCTACTATATCAAATAACCTAAGTAATGGTACTTATACTGATGATTTATATACAAATTATGGTGACACAAATTTACAATTAGTCAACAATTATACAACCTATCCTTATAATTATAATTTTCAAAATAGTGGTTTATTTACAAATAATGTTGCTAACACTGCTATGAATTTTCATAATCCTTATATTGATGGTAATTTTACTTATTTGTCTAACTATTGTCCAACTGATTATGGTAATGTTGTGAACTATTTATCTACTTATAATAATATGCCTGACAAAAATCTTACATCTGAAAATACTAATGATCTTAGTTATGTTGGTGAAAAGCAAACTCATTTAAATATTGGTAATAAAATTTTGGTGAATTCCAACATGGTACAATTACTCAATAGGCAATTAATTCCCCCTAATTCATTTGTTTATTTACATGTCAAGTACTTGAATCCTCCATCTGAATATTTTATTTTCAAACCTTCTTTAAAAAATAAAGGTCTTGTGTTACATGAATCTTTGCATTCCAAATCTTCAATTCAAAATGATTTATTTTTGGTTGTATGTCAGAATATATCAAAGCTGGACATTCATTTAAATAAAAATTCAATTATTGGCGAATGTATTAATGTAGATGAAAAAGATATTGAGGAATACTCTTTTGATTTAGACTTTGAAGACGAATATTGCAATTTAATTTTACCATCTGAAGAGGTTAAGAGAAAACGAATTCAAGAACTGTCTCCAAATGACTTTGATCTAAAACACTTACCTCCTCATGAAAAAGAATCTTTAACAAAATTATTGTGCAGTAAAGCTTTAGCTTTTTCCAAATCTCTTGACACTTTAGGTCATACCGACCTGGTCAATCCTCAATTTACTATGCTAAATTCTCATCCAGTCAAAACTCTACCTTTTCCTGTGCCACAGGCACTCGAGCAAGAAGCTCTTGACCAAATTAATCAAATGTTAAATGCTGGCATTATTGAGAGATCAAATTCATCTTGGGCGTGTCCCATGCTTCTTGTTAAAAAAAAGAGAACTGATATGTCCAAGCCTCAAAAGTATCGTTTGGCTCTAGATTTAAGATTGCTAAATTCGATTATAATTCCATCTTCATATCCTCTTCCTAGAATTCAAAATCTATTAGTGCAATTATCAAAATTTAAGTATTATACTACTCTTGACTTGCCCTCTGCATACTGGCAGATCGCTGTACCTAAAGATATGCAGGATAAGCTCAGTTTTACTACTCCATGGGGAATTTTTACCTACTTGCGTCTCGTATTTGGCTTGAAGACAGCTGCAAGCACCTTTCAACAATTAATTGACTCAGTTATTCAATTATCTCAAATTGATTCGTGTTATGCATACCAAGACGACATTGTAGTTGACGCTAATTCATTTGAAGAAATGACCATGAAACTCACAAAGCTCTTAGACACTCTTATTGCTAACAACATTACTCTGTCTCCTGAAAAATGTGCCTTTATGCAAACTAGTATTAACTTTTTAGGATTCCAACTCACAGATCATAAAATTCTTCCTATTACAAGTAACATTTTAAAAATCACTTCTTTTCCAACGCCTAAAACCAAGAGGCAAACGAAAAGTTTTATAGGTTTATGTTCATTTTATAGATCAATTATTCCTAATTTTGCTAAATTGATTACTCCTCTCATTGAAGTCACCAAACCTAAAAATAAATTTTCTTGGAAATCTGAACAAGAAAATGCATTTAAAAAATTACAAGACATCTTCTTTCAAAAACCTATTCTCAATCTTCCTAAGTGGAATGAAACCTTTTATGTTAATACAGATGCATCAAAGACAGCAATATCAGCTGTTCTTATGCAGAAATTTGATGGTGAACTTAGACCCATCTCCTATTATTCCAAAACTTTGTCTCAGTCGGAAAGACAATACCCTGCCATCAAATCGGAACTTTATGCCATTTACAAAGGCATAACGGCTTTTAAATATTATATTTTTGGTCGACCCTTTATTCTATTATCCGACGCCAAACCTCTTAATAATTATAAAAAGGCTACATCACCAGCTGATATTACTACTCGATGGATGTTAGAACTGTCAGAATACTCGTACACATTCCAACATGTACCAGGCAAAGAAAATGTCTTAGCAGATTTTCTGAGTAGAACACCTCACATTCCTACTGAAGATCTCCATAATAATCCAGATCTTATTTCTACACAAGAACCACTACCAATTGTAGATAATCAAAAAGATCTACATAATGAAATTCCTCACTTTCCATGTGGTTTAGTTGACAAAATGCACCACACATGTCATCTTCAAAGTGACTCTTCACCTCCAAATAATGATAATAATCAAGATCCATTATTAGAAATTCTTGATCACACCATCTTCTCTGAACAACAAAAAGACCCAAATATCAAAAAAATTTATGAAGATCTTAAAAATAACAAAAAATCTAAAAGTTTAAATGGTTACTATATTAACCCAAATAATGATTTACTTTGCTACAATGGACAATTTTCTTCAGAAGATATTGAGCTACATAAAGCTGTTTTACCTTTGTCACTTAGAGCAAAAGCCTTAAGAATTGCTCATGTTACTCATACTGGAATTCATAAAACTATTGTTAATTTAAAGAAAAGGTTTACCTGGAAAACCCTTGTTTCTGATACCATTAATTATGTTAACTCTTGTGAAATTTGTTTAGTAAACAAAAATCATAAAAAAAATATTGCTCCATACTTACCAGCACCACTTCCAACAGCTCCCAATCAAAAAGTTTCTATGGATTTACTCGGCCCATTGAGAAATCGCCAATATGTCATGACCGTTATTGATCATTTTTCTCGTCATTTAGAATTATATGCCTTGAATAATATCAGCGCTGAGTCTGTTACAAAAGCTTTATTACATTACATTTCCACTCATGGAAAACCCGAATTAACTCTCACTGATCATGGCTCTCAGTTCACTAGTGATATGTTTTCTTATTTTAATAAAAAGCTTGGCATTAAATTGGAACACAGTTCTGTAGCACATCCCCAGGCTAACGGATTAAGTGAACGATGTAATTCTCAAATAAAATCATCTGTGAATACAATGGCTTCACAAGGATGTGATGTACCAACTGCTCTGAAAATTCACCAATCCATATATAATGCTACACCTCATCCAGCTACAAAATTCACTCCAAATCTTCTTCATTTTGGAAGAGAGGTAAATGACATTTATTCTAATTACAAATCTCAAGCTTCCTGGAAAATTCTCAATGCTGCCTATGAAATTCATAAATTGATGGATGTCATTGAGAAAATATACTATCAAGCTTACAAGAATAACGAATCTTCTAGACAAAAAGTGTACCAAAAATCGAGAGAAAAATTAAAATTTGCCAACATCAATGTTAATGACATTGTTTACGTAAAATTTCCCACTGTGTTTAACAAAAAAGTACAAGGCCCATACCTGGTGAAGAAAATAATTTCTCCTGTACTTATTCAAATTCAAGATTCCAATAATAGTCAAGCATCACCCATGTTGATTCACACTAACAGAATCTTGAAGCTTCAAAAGAGAAATGAAGCATTACAATATCCTTCAGTTTCTTCTAAAAATGCATCACATGATTAAACATCTGTTGATAATGCATCTTCTGCTCCTGTGAGACAACACTCTCCTACTCAAGTGTCTAATCATGATGCTGCTTGTAACACATCTCCTCGAATTCTTTCTTCTTCTGAGTGCCAACAAACATCTTCATATTCCAGTAAATCGGTACAGTCACAAGCTCCTCCTGATAGCACTCATACTGGTGTTAGAAACAAGTCTACTCAATATAAAAATTATGATCTTCGCCCTCGCACTCATAAAATGTATAAAAAATGAACTAATCTTCTTTTCTTTTTCCAGGATGACTCTTGATTTGTAACATATTCAGTCAATACTAGTTCGACTGATATTCGAGTAAGAAGAATGACTGGGTAATTTTTGTTTTCTTCCTCCAAGCTGCAGGCAGCTGTTATTTTTTTTCTCTTCTTTATTTTAGTCTTCTTCTCCTTGAAGCAATACAATGGTCATCCTCCAACTGTATGTATGGTTTTAATATTTTTACTATTCACTGTATTCATTTCTAAACCATAATTATTGTAATAAGTATATATTCTCTCAAATATGCCATATACTACTACTTCTAAACTTACAAAGTCTTTAATTGCTATAGTTGGTGCTAAAGTTGAGAAAGAATTTGTCTTTTTATATAGTTGTTGAAATATTGTGTCATTATTTAAAGTTATTCTTGACAAATGTTTATTCTACTAAGAAAAGTGGATTGTAATTGATGTAAGGTAAACATAAATATGAGTACTCGTGAAATCATTTTCCCTATTGTGACTTATATAATAATTTCTCTTTACAATGCATGCATGCTCTAACATTTAATCTCTGTTAACAAAAAAATGATAATGCATGATAAACTTATGCATACTAATAATTTTACTCTTATTATTGAACTATAAAAAAATGAATGACTCACAATAAGTATTATTTTTTGTATACTTCTGAGTATTTGAAAGTTATTAAAGATAAAAAAAAAGGTTTTTGTTATACTATAATTATACTTTGGATCCAAAGATGTCGGTTGAGTCATTATATATTTATATAAAGCAAATACTTCATATATGACAAATACAAAAATGATCACTTGTTATTTCAAAATGTTTGAAAAATTGCAATTAAACATTCAAAATATCTTATATAAATTTTTGATATAATTGATTTTTGTTTGTAAGATGACATTATCAAAGTTATATACAAGATTCATATGTGTATATAAGTTCTTTTTATCAGAATATAAATACCCTATGTTTTATGTTTATTTTGAATGAAGTATAGTATTAAAAGTATTTATGCAATTATTGTCAATTTATGTTGAAAGTGTTCAAGAATATTCTTTTATGAGAGTGTAAACATTCTCTCTTTGAAAATTATTATATTCATTTTAAAAATGTTTTTGTTGGAAGATAACATTGCATTTTTCTATCAATTTACATATGCCTTTGGAATTTCTTATATTTTTCTTTGAAAATGTTGTTATTGAATGATGCTAAGATTAATCAGTTAAGATTAGGTAAAAGCTTAAAAAGATACTATTATATGTTGATATATGTACTTTTTTTTATGAGAGCTTAAATAATCTCTCTGCACCATTTGTATGTATTCTTTTCAAATTTTCAACTTACAAATTTACTCAATTTATCATGTGTCATTTGAAACCATCCATTTTTATATACAGTTATAGTATGATTCATATGCAGTTATTGTATGATTCATTTTGTTGTCAACTGAAAATGTACATATACATGTTATTGTTGTACACTGAAATATTTTACATATGCTAAAGCATTTAATTATCATATTACATTTTGCACAGCTTAACAAGAGACTGTTGAATAGTTAAAGACTGTTGTTTCTGCAAATATATATAGACTTTAATAATAATTTTTGATGCATGATAGGTACCTCTGGAAGAAGCTTATCTTTTGTATACCTTCCATTTTAATATTTGCTATCTTTGGTGTATTAACATAAGGACTACTACCATAATAGTAATTATTTTTATTATTTAATATCATGTAAAACAATTATTTGTATTCATATAACTATTTCTGGTGCACTTATTTTGTGTAATTATTTTATATCTTTCTATATGTTTTAGAAAATATTTTTTCGATGAAAAAATTATTGAATTTTTGTCATCTCTCAATATTTTCTTTTGGGGAGGCCCGGGTAGATATGTGGTGGTTACTCGATAACCCCCCCATATTTTTATTTTAATTCAATTGTATTAACTATTTTATTTCCTATCATCTCCTTTTTATTAATGTTCTCAATTTAAATATTATTTCGATTTCGTTTCTTTTGACATCGTCGCCTGTAAATTTTTCTTCCTTACATAGCTTATCGAATGTTCTAATCGGGTAAAATCTTGTTTGAATTCATTCCTTCCGGTTTAGAAAGCTTCTAGTATTATCTCGATCGTTCTATGGGTGGTATTTCCGGTTAGTCGGGCCCTCCCCTTGGCCTATCAAATTCAAATCCACAGGTGACGTGATTTAACCAGCTAAGTGCCTGGCCACCTTCTTTGGCCTTCCTTCTTTAAGAGTTTGTCATTTTTTTCCTTATTAAATTTATATTTCACCATACATTAAAACGTAGCTTGGCTTCTTGTTCCTCGCTCTCCCCATTCGAACGTTGCCAACTTGGCGTATTCCGGGTTTACAGTAACCCTTGTTCTTTTCTCTCTCCTGGCTCTGCGCCACCAAGCAGTCGAGTTCGAGTTGAGCGTCAGTTGAGTTCAGTTGAGTGTCACCGAGGCAGTTGAGAGTGATGCTGAGAAGTTCCGTAGATGCCGAGAAAATTTAGCGGGCACCGGGGCAAGTGAGCGCGCCCCGAGGCAGTTGAGCGGATGCTGCAAGATGGATGGTGAATCCCCCAAAATCGTCGTTAAGCTGCGAGCGGCAATGCACCTCTGTCGCTGCGATCTAAATTCCTTTGTTCATTTTATTCCGGCTACTCAGTATGTTCTAATTGTGTGATAAAAATCAGTTATTTGTCTTCATAAATGATTTATCATAGTTCTTTTCCAAAGAACTCTCTTCAATTTATTTCAAGTTTCTTCAAACCGATTTCCATATCATTATTTTTAGTGAATTCATTTTTCCTCTGAAGAGAATGCAGAGAATGTGATTCCTACTTAAAATATATCATAACTTAATTCCTCTTCGTTTCATGATAAATCGGCCATTAAACGTAAATATAATTATCTGGGCATAAAACGGCATCCCCAATTGAAGGTGTTGAATATCTTTTGTGATTTTTCAGGCATATTCCTTCTGAAATAATATTTGGTTGATATTCTAAGATAATTTTTGTCTTCATATCATTAAGAAAATGTTATCATGTTATCAAAATGCATACAAATACATACATGAAGAAAGGTTGTGTTAAAATATGTCGACTTATGTATATCATCCTTGTAGAGCATTTTTGTACGAAAATAATAATAATTCTACTTATATAAAAATGTACATGATAACAAATATATATAAAAAAATATTCAAGTCATGAAGTATTTCAAAAGTGATTATAAATAAATATGCTTGTCCTCTTCAATTTTTTTTCTCTTCATTTAATTGCGTCAAAGCCTATTCATTTGTCTACCTGAATTTGTCTTCATCAGCCAAGAAAATTCCAGGTAACTTTTCTTCTTATCATTTTATTTTTTTACAGCTTTGTTTTGAGTTATTATTATTATAGTTAAAGTTTGCACTATTCAAGAACTATAATGATTGCCTTTTTTGGGTCGTTTGCTGGCATTCATCCAACACAATGTGCTTTATCCATTAATACGATCACCTAGCCTATATTTGAGATGAAACAAAAAATAAGTGTTTCTCATCTCCTTCCTCCTTTAGCAAACACCACAGCCGGTAACTTAAAATTGATTTAAAGATAGAAAACCAACGATTATAAATGCACAAATCTTAAAATCTTCTTATAAATGCACAATGTTTTCAAATCTTAAGCTCCCCATTGATCGCTTAGATAACTGGGGTATTTACCAAATTTCTTGCCAATGTGATCATTCTTATATTGGTCAGACTAAACGTGCGCTCAGAATTCGTTTAATGGAACATAAAAGGTATGTCAAAAACCAAGAGCTTAAACGTTCCTCTATTGCTCAACATTGTTGGTCTTCACAACATAAGTTTAACTTTTCTTCAACCACCATCATCCATAAATGTCCTTCCATTCTTGATCTTGATTTTTGGGAAGCTTACCACATCATAAAAAATTCTCACTCCTTAGTCAATGACCTATCTAGTACTCCTTATTTTCCAAGTATTTGGAAAACTTTAATTTAATACTTTTTTTTACTCGCTTTTTATTTTTTGTTTTGCTTGTTCTTCGATAGATGTCGCTACTTGTCCACCCAGTTGTTTTGGCTGCTTTCTTCTCTTTGGTTGCTTTTCTTTTGGCGGGATTGTTCCCATAGCGAGTATATAAGCCTGCGTCTCTCTGTCTCTTTGCTCAGTTTTGCTATTGTTTAGCTCGCTGTGTTATGGACTGTTGAAGAATCTCTATAGTAGATTCGAAATAGCTATTTGCTACGTTCTCATACTTTATTTGTGCATTTATATTCGTTGGTTTTCTATCTTTAAACATTTGTGCACAAAGGCTTTATTTGCTATTTTAATTAAAATTGATTTGTTTGTTTATTTTTACACTCCATCGCATACCTATACTTAGGATGTCTGAAAGGAGTGCTTGGGTTTTGTTGCCAAATGTTAGATGCTAAGTTATGGGCAAGACATGACTAATTTAGCAAGGGTGACTTGCAAACTCATGTCGCCTCTGTGGTACAATTAGTACTTGGAATGTGAACATCAGGGTCAAAACGTAAAGCGAAATAATAAAAAAAATTGTATTTGATTTGAGTTATTTGAGAGTGTTTACTGTGTACTTCCCGTTTCTATGGAACCCTAAACAGTATTTAATATACAAGGGGCAGAGAAAGTCATGGAAAACTTTAACGAAGTAGGATAATGATCGCGATTTTTAAAAAAATATATATTGGGAAAAATCTTCTATAAGAAGATTATTAGGTTTTTTTAAATGTCTTAAAATAAAATTCCATCTTTAAACACAGAAATATTTATCCTATTTGTAAATATTATTTATCGTTAAAACACATAATTATCGAAAGAACCATTTAGATAAACCACAGATATATTTTTTAAATGGCAATTCTAAAAAATAGAAAAAATGTAACTAAATTTTCATTTACAAATTAAATATAAATGCAATATAGTTCCAATTGCTTTAACAAAGAAATATCCTTTTTTGCCCTATCTAAGTGAAATTTGGTATCAATTTCGAAAAAAAAATTAAATAAATATCGAAAATACGAATACCGAAACTCTAGACTTTCGAGGTTTGGTAAATTAAATAAAAATTAATCTTTACTGTAACCACTCATTCGAAAAATTCTATTCTTTACCACTCTGTTTCTTTTTATCTGAAATCTGGAAACAACAATTTGATGAATGTCTTTTGTTAACGGCCGAATAAATTTTCTAGCCTAGTCTCATTTATCAATCTTTTACTTGACGAGTCATTACGTTGATGGCTGAGACCCAAAATGTTATTGACCGTAAAATACAAAGAATAAACAAATAACAAGTAAAAGTCATTCTTTAACTATCAAAAACACCCATTTTTTTCTTTTTTTCTTTTAGGTCATAAATTATCCATTTTTTCTTTTAAATACATAATTCTGCTGGGAAGCAATTTATTTAATCTAAGATTTGTATACATAATATGCCAAAATTGAATTCAGTTGAAAAATGCTTAACAAAGTTCAAAATTCCGATTCATCAATTTCTGTCAAAAAAAAAGAAAAAATGATATGCTTTTTATGTGCGATTGTAATTACGTAAATGCGTAACACCTACAATCATCGTTCAATCCGTCTGTCTGTCCGCATATAACAAGTAAAAACTACTCAACAGAAACATTTGAAATTTAAAATATATAATTATTACATTATTTTGCTCAGTCTTTTCAATTTTTATGAAAATCGGGCGTAGAGTTCAATTACAGGGTCAATCAAAATCATTTCGTTATTTTACGGTCAATGGAAAAATTAGTTCCAAGCTCATTTTAATGATGTTGCATTCTTTTGAACATAATACAATTAATATCCATCTATGGAATATATACTAAAATACATATTCTGTACTATCTGTAATGCAAAGGACAATTTTTATTGATATACAGGGCGACACAAATTACTCTATTATACAATGTTATAAGTTGAAACGTTGTTTGGTTTGCGTTTTTATTTCATTAAACTATTTAATATTTTATGAAATTGAAATACGTTGCTGTGTTGTAGTACAATTTAATATCTATATAGTAGAACGCATTTAGTATCTACAGGTGCACGCAAAAGTTTCGGATACTGTATTGTGTCCGAAGTACTGTATATTTTAAGTAGTGCGTTATAGTACAAATGCACCTCAAATGTTACGGCTCACGTGCGATTTCCATTTTTTTTATAGTGCCTTGTAATTAGCTATAAATTTCATACACAAAATCGGCTTTTAAATTTTTTGTTAAAATCAAAAACGCATACTATAACTGAAAACACAGTTTCAGCAACTATTAATCATAAACAGTACTGCAATTTAATTATTTTGTGTCTGATTGCACACTGTACAAAAAATCTGTAAACAAACTTAATCTTTTCTAGAAATCTGCGATTAGTAGAGCTTTTTATGTGACGACAACAACAACAATTTATGAATCAGGTATACTTTTTTTTTATAAATCTAAACTTAAATCAAATCAACGGCAACCCGGATTACAGAAAAGATTTTAAAAGATTTCTGTGATTTTAGAAAAATTATTTGTAAAGTTACAGGTTTCCGTAGCTTTATAAATGCTGGCTTTATAGATTTACATGTTTTTTGTACTCTGTACAGATAAAATTTAGGAGGCGTACATATTTCAGTAATTTTCCATCTGTACAGTTACAGTTTTTTTTTTACTGTTTAATTATAGATTAATATTATGCCCAACATATTCTACTGTAGACATCTTGTAATGATATCTGTTGACATCTTGTAATGTGTTACATTCCTATCTGTATTTTGAAATTAATATAGCACCGTGAAAATACGCTACACGGATTTTCCATGGTTAGTGTAACGTAACTTAATTCTTTTGAGTACTCATGTAAAGAATTTATATGCCGCGCACAATGTTTTTAATACCAAACATATCATGTAAAACCTTAATACCGTATATGTATCCGTACCATATATGGGCATCCATATTCTATTATATATATATTTTTTTATTCTCACCAGAAAATTTTTACTATAAATTATGCATAATTTATTTCCAGCATTTTTTATTGCAATTCAGCAAAAAATTCTGTTTTGAAAAACCGGTAATAAAAGATTAATAATTATGTGAAAGACATAAAAAAGTAGGCATTATTAGAATTTTTTTATTTTCAAAATTATTGATCAATTAAGCAATTAAAAATCCCTTTTTTATTTTGTAAAAAATGTGACAAAATTATATATGCTATAATGTAAATGATAGATATATTAAGACAATTATTGTTAAAAACTGATGCTAATTTAACAACGTGTGAAATATAATATAGCTTTAAAAAAATTAATGTAAATTGCAAGTATTTTAATACTGCAAGAATATAAATAATATGTATATATATATATATTAAAAAATGAATTTGTAAATCACATTTTAAACATTTTTATTTATTATTGTTTCATGTTACTTTCATTAACTAATTTTAGTAATTAATATGGTTTTTATATTTTTTCATACAACAGAAATTCCGAAAGTGATAAAATAAAATGCATTCTAATAAAACTAAATACAATTAACTTGGGACAAAAAGAGTGTAAATTTAAACAGCAAAGCTACACTTTTAATATTTTATTTTTGGTAGAATTAAAATACTTACAAAACAAATACTTTTTTGAAATCGTTCTTAAAGGAGGCGTAATTTTTTTTTTAATATTATATCCTAAAGAAAAATTATGTGAAATTCAATTAATATTTCATTAGCAAATCGTATATTTCAAACAAAAAATGACTTTCGAGATTTTAAAGCACAGACAAGTAAAAAATTTTCGTCATTAAATTATAAAAATACCTTTTTACCATAGGTTATTGATTAACCACTTAACCGTCTGCCCCGAGATAAGTCGGGGGTAAAAGCACTGTTTTTTCATACCTATCGCCGGTTAAGTGGTTAAAATGTTACGTAAACACAATCTTGCTTGCAAGTTTTATGTATAAATGATAATATAAAATGAAAAATTCAAAAAAAAAAAAAAAAAAAAAAAACATTGTATAGAAAACTACGTTACAAAGGCCGTCATTTCCTGGCAAAGGGATGTGCATATAGATGAAAGTTCGTATAAATTTCATGATCCAGAAAATGTTTTTTTAATGTTTTCATTCTAAAAAATAACCGTTATTTTTTTTTCTTTTATAAAGAACAACTCTCTATACATAATTCAAATTGAGACACGTTTCGTTTAACTATTTCTATATTTATTTCTTCTATTTTTATATAGACGCATTTCTCATTTAATATAAGATTTCCTTTGATAAATCTGATTTCAAAATAATAAATAAATTGAAAAATTGAATGTAATAATTTTGATTAATTTTGAAATTTTTACAGCAGAAATGAGGCTGAAGGAAGTGGAAAAAATATGCCACTACTTATGGTATATCAGTTACAGATGATAATCCCGAGCTCGAAAGCCCGAGCCCGGACAGGGACCCGACACGGGTTCGTACTCTATTCCAGTCTACGGATTCGGAATGGCTCGGGATCATTTTTTCTGAATCGAAAAAATATATATATATTTATTCATGTGTAAAAACGATTGAAAGAATTTATTTCCACTTAAAATTGTGTACTTACAATTTTTAAGTCGTTTTAATGCAATTTTGATCAAAATTACGCAGTAATTTTAAATCGTGTTTGTTTTAATGTTTTATTGCTGTTCCAAAAGAAAATTTCTGATAATTACAGATTTGTGCCTACGAAATTTTTCCTTCGAGGACCTATTGATAAGGCGCCAACTAAAACTAACACAACAATGAATTTACTTTTAGTTGGCCTTTCGTTAGCAGAAGATAATTTTTAATCAGATCGTTTATTTATTTATTTATTATTTAGTTAAGTAACACGGGGATAATATTTTCCGCTGTTTTCAGTAGACGAGAATCAGCTGGAGGTTTGGAAATTATTTTATCTCCTATTGTGCACGAATGATATTCATTTTTCATAAAAAAAAGAAGTCATTATTATACATCTATTTGTGGTCATGAACTTTGCTCATGCTGAAGACGCTGTAAGATTTTCGAAATCACCTTCCATCGTAAGTAAATGTAATTTCCATATTATTCCGATAGAAACCAATCGATCAGTGTTTCCATGTTTCTTATAAAAGCATCGAACCTTTAAGATAATGTCATTGTTTAACAAAATACATTAATTTTCAGGAACTTGTCAATCCCAGAATATTATTATGAGTAAGAAATGGATTATAGTTAACTATGTACACTTTATACAGAAAATTGAAATAAATTGTTTGATTCGTCATCTTACAAATAATAATTTTTGCAAATTTTATGCATTAATTCATTAAATATACGCGTGTCAATCGAATTTACTTGTTAAAGGAGGAAAAAATATTAAAGTACTTTTAGTATAAAGTATGTTTTTGCTTGATAGAGATTTTGATAAGATTAGATTTCAATTTTCATTTAGCAATTATACCTATGTAAGAAAATTTAAAAAATGATACATTAATTTTTAAACAATTTTTAATTATCATTCAATTTTATTTTGTATATATTTGGTATCCGACAAGGGCGTGTCCGGGCTTCTCGTGATAAAAAAATATTTCTAAAAATAAAAAAATAAATTAGTTTTTTTTCTTTTTAATTGTTTAATAGGTGCTCGCTTCTGTGCAGCAATTTTTACGATTCCGCAATAGCGAGCATATTATTTTGATTTCCCCTGTATTTAGCAGTTACATTTATCATTCATAAAAAGTTAACTTGCTTTAAATGAGTCATATAAAATTTACATACATACTGTTTTTTTTCAAGTTCAAATTTTCGGCTTTTTTATATTGATAAGATCGTTAAAAAGGTTTAAATAATATACAAAAAAGATTTTGAATGTTGTTATATAAAAAACAAATCAAGGTTTCATAAAGCACGTGTTTATTTTTTAAAACTTATTTTTTTCCGAATACAATAAACCTATTAATTCTAGATTGTTACAAAAATAATATGGATAATTTTTTTTATCTCTGTAATTCTATTATTTCTTTAACAAGCAACAATAAACAAAAGTTTGCGGTAAGCTTTTTTTGACTTTCCTAAGAATAAATGAATGTTGATCTAAAAAAAAAAAAAAGATCTAAGAAAAAAATCTTTGTATTTGGTAAATCTTTACAAATGAAAATCAAAAGTTGCATAAGCATATTATTTTTTGATTTTATACTAAAAGAATGCTTTCGAAGGATATTCAGACACTTTTTTAAAAAAAAGATGAGAAAAATGGTACTTTTATAGCAGAAATTTCCGTTAAAATTAGATATTTTTTAATGTGTAACAAAAAATATTAAAAGAGAAAAATATTTTAAAAGGTCTCAGGACTCCTAAAGGGGGGGGGGGAAGTGAAAACAAGTTGGAAAATGCACATCAAGCGTAGCAAATGAGGTGCGTCCGTACTAAAAATAAGCTCTAAATATATTGAGAACTTGGTGTTATAGTATCCAGTATTTCGGATGCTGTAAAGTAGCCGAAATCTTTTATGTTCTCTGTAAATACTATTTGCTTTGAATTATACAGGAAGCAACTTGTAGCAACAGATATCAATTTCATAAAATGAGAAAAAGCTTAACATTATTAAAACGCACCTCAAACAATCTTTTTTCCTATACCAGTACATAAAGGAATACTTTATGTAGGCCTGTAAATTAATAACAAATACATTTTGGACCACAGACTATACAGAATGTGTATTTTAGAATATACTTCATAGATGCATGACAATTTTATTATGTTCGATAGAATGAAACGCCGTTAAAATGCATTTGAATTTTTTTCCCTATTAGCCGTAATTAAACAGAATACCAACAGAATACTTTTAAGTGTCCGTGTAATTAAACTATGCATCTGATTTTCCTAAAATTTGAAAGAAATCGACAAAGATATACAAAAATTGTATGTTTAAATTCCAAATGATTCAGTTTGGCAGTTTTTGCTGTGTTATATGCGGGCGGACGGATGGAGTGAACAGCGATTATAGGTGCTATGTATATACATAATTACGAACGCACCTAAAAAATGACTATATTCAACATTTAATAACTTAAATTGTGTGTGGTTTAAAAACGCAATTTTTAAGGGGATGAAAGATAAAAGTAGCTTTATTCATTCCATGTATTTAAAAAGTTAGTTAAAATCATATGAAAGCTTTTAAAACAATCTCACAGGGACGTTTCGAATTAATTCATAATCAATCATCAGCAATTCCAACGTGAAAGCAATTAAGATTTTGATGTTCAACATTAAGGAAAAATTACGAGCTGTCAAAATAAAGATTACAGTTAAAACAAAACCGAACAATCTGTTGGTAATGAGGCAATCTGTACGACCCAAACTTAAAATGTTTTTTTTTTTTTTTTTTTTTTTTTTTTTTTTTTCTAAAAATTCCAATTTTCTCCTCTTTTAAGGTTTAAAAATGTTAAGGCTTTTATTTATAATAAAGATACAGATTCATTCTGTCTTTTACATTTTCTTTATTATATACTAGCTGACCCGCCCGGCGTTGCCCGGGTCCGTATTAACAATATTAAACGAACTTGAAATTTGTATGATTTTATCATTAACTCGAAACATGCAGAAATGCATTGTCTGAAATACGTGGCCACTGACTGTGTGAAAAATCGGTTTAAAAAACAGCTAATGTTAAGCTCTAAAAATACTCAAAATGAGCGATGAGAAATGTGGGAGGGAATATGTATCCAACGACTGCGTGATTTTCGTGTTAAAGTGTTGATATTTATCAAATCACTGT
This sequence comes from Maratus speculifer, assembly GCA_964019185.1. Taxonomy (NCBI): domain Eukaryota; kingdom Metazoa; phylum Arthropoda; class Arachnida; order Araneae; family Salticidae; genus Maratus; species Maratus speculifer. The sequence continues at coordinate 138,071,468 of OZ025300.1, forward strand.
TAAGTCACGTAACTAATATATATATATATTTTTTCACATAGAAATACCAAGTGAAATATTTTGAATTTCAAACTAATTATATCACTCTTAAATCCGACTATACCATGAATGAAATCGATACTCGCTCGTAGCTAAAGTATTGGTATGTAGTATTATAATTTCAGAGCCATTTAACAAAAGTAAGTGTTATTTTTAATCAAATTATGCATAATGTCCACTCTATGGATAAATTCCTAACCGTAAACTTTTTTACCGTAACCATAACCTGCCTGTAACCTAAGTTTGACTTAACAGTACCTTACCGTAAATTAAATATAACATAAATGTAACCTAGCCTTCACTTTATTGTAACATATCCTTATTCTAACCATAAAACAAATGCGATTTAACTTTAACCTACATTTAACTTAACCGTGACCTAACTGTAACCTAACGGGATATTAAATATAATCAAAGACTTACCGTAATGTAATTGCAACCTAAATGTTACCAAACCATATATTGGTTTCATGTCCATGGAAATTATTTTGTCTTGTTCGGATCTGTTTATGATTCATTAGAACATTTTTGTCGGGTTCAGATTTTAGGTATTTTTTGATATTGAGTTATAATGTTCGGGTCGTATTCATGTCCATGGAAATTATTTTGCCTTGCTCGGATACAATTATGGTTCTTTGGAATATTTTTGTCGGGAACAGATTTGTTTCAATTCAGATTTCAGCTTTTTCTTCAAATGGAATTTTTGGGTTCTGGTTTTCTTGCGTGTTCACGGAAATTATGCTGCCTTGTTCGAATAAGAACATGCTTCACTGGAATATTTTTTTTCAAGTTCAGATTTGGTTCAGTTCAGATTTCGTGATTTTTTCAAAGAATTTTTTTAGGTTCAGATTCGGTTCATGTGAATGGAAATTTTTTGTCTTATTCAGATCCGGTTACGATTCTTTGGAATATTTTTATCAGGTTCCGATTTTGTTCGATTCAAATTTCAGGTATTTTTTCAAATAGAATTTTTAGGTTCGGATCTCGTTCATGTCCACGGAAATTATTTTGTCATACTCGAATCCCAGTTATGATTCTTTCGAATATTTTGGTCGAATTTAGGTGTGGTTTAGGTAAAATTTCAGTTTTTTTCAAATCGAATTTTTTAGGTTCGAATTGGGTTTATGTCATAGAAATTATTTCGTCTTGCTTGGATTGGGTTATATTGTTTGGAATATTTTTGTCAAGTCCAGATTTGGTTCAATTCAGATTTCGGGTTTTTTCTTCAAATATAACTGTTGAGTTCGGGTCTTATTGGATGCTCACGGAAATAATTCTGTCTTGTTCGAATAAGGACATGCTTCACTGGAATATTTTTGTCAAGTTCAGATTTCGTTCAGTTCGCGATTTTTTCAAAGAAATTTTTTGGGATCGGATTGTGTTCATGTCCATGGAAATATTTTGTCTTGTTTGGATCCGGTTGCGTTTCTTTGAAATAGTTTTGTCAGATTCAGATTTTGTTAGATTCAAATTTCAGGTATTTTTTTGAATGAGAGTTTTAGGTTTGTTATGGAGAGGAATGGAGAGTTAGGGTTCATTTCCACGAAAATTATTTTGTCTTACTCGAATCCGGTTATGGTTCTTTCGAATACTTTGTTCAGATTTAGATGTGGTTTGGGTCAAAGTTCAGGATTTTTCAAACGAAGTTTTTTAGGTTTGAGTCGGGTTTATGACCATGGGAAGTATTTTGTCTTGCTGGGATCGGGTTATAGTTCTCTGGAATATTTTTATCGGTTTCAGATTTCGTTCGAGTCATATTTCGGGTTTTTTTAAAGAAAATGTTTAGGTTCGGGTCAGATTTCATGCCCACGAAAATTTTTTTTCCTTGTTTGAATCGGGTTATGCTTCACTTGAACATTTTTGCGGGATTCAGATTTGGTTCGGGTCAGTTATCAAATCCATAGTTTTTCCTAAACAGAATTTTTAGGTCAGGGTCGGGTTTATACTCACGGAAATTTTGTGTATCACGGATCGGAGTGTGGTCCGTTTTTTTTTCTGGTTGGAATCGGGTTATGTTTAAATTAGTCTAAACATTAAGGTTATAATCAGTTTTGCTACTATTCTTTTTATGTCTATTTCTGATAGATAATTTACTTAGCTATTTGATAATTTATTATGGTGAATGAATCATTTGCGGATACAAACAATTGTACGCCAAACAGCTATTTTATTTTTGTTTTAAAAACAAATTAGAGACATATTACAATTTTAAATTGAATAGAACACATTTAAATTTAATCAATGATTTAAAAAATAAACTCATAGAAAAGTGTTGTGTAATGTTTTTTACTGCAACACAGCTAATGACTCATACATTCTAATGTTCGAAATGCCAAAAATATGCGTACAACTATATAGTAAAAAGAAATTAATAGAGTGGCAGTATAATGTCTTCGGGTGACGCAAAAAATGTAACTCTAAAATCCGCGACATTAAGTCCAAATAAGCACCAACAAAACCATGTGCTTTGAAACTCCGATCAATTCAAACTGGTTTAAACCAGTATTTCTTTGTTTTTGTTTTTTACCTTTTAAACTGTTATTGAATAGATGACTAAAATTTCGTTTAAAAAATAACGTTTTGTGCCATTATTGCCTGTAATACACGATCAGAATGCATGAAAGATACAATTAGATCAATCATAGGCAAAAATTATTTGATTATTTTTATCATATGACTTTGAAATATCAATATAGAAGCATCATTTAAGACTTTGCTTGAAAAATTAACATTCTTTCGTTAATGTCTTGAAATCGTCTACACTCTGAAATCTAGATTTTAGATTAATATTATTATTTAAGTGCTCATGCATGATTTTAGAAGAATCTTTTCATCACTGTATTTTATATATTGACATGAAATTATAAATATGTTGTTAAATCATAAACATTTTTCATCTACGTCTTAAAGTATTAAAAATTTCTGAAAAAAAAACATAAAACTTTTAGTAATACACATTTTTAACTTCAAATCATATGTTTTCAATATTTTATTTAATTTTGTTTTGACATTTAATTATTTTAATTTTCCAATTTCAATTATTTTAAAAGCAAACATTTATTTCAATAAATAATATAATAGAAAAAAACATTTAAAAAAATTACGATATCTTCGTAAAATATTCTTCAGCTGTAATTCATTTCTTCCAATCCGTCTTATTAATACAAAATTCCTTTCTCGTGCTTTATTTTGAGACATTAAAATTTCAGCGATAAATGGTTTCCTCTTGCAAACCTTTCTTTTTTTCGGTTTACTTCGCCACCACCTATCTTTTTCCTCCATGGCGTACAGCAGCTGTGATAAAAAAAAAAAAAAAAATCCTCATTTAAACTGACAGTTTGCCAGTCTATGAATTTTAAAGGTCAGTCTCAGTTTTTAAGATTATTTCTGCGAAAATTTTATGCAACCAACCAACCATAAGAGAATGAAAAGGAAAAAGACTAAAAAAAAAGCGATTTTTTATGAGAGTGAGGTTTGGAATTTAATTAATTACTCAGTTAATAAATAGAATTTTGAAATTCTGAGCGTCAGGTGCATCAGGAGAGATATTGGGCTACTCTCAGAAAAATTTTGAGCTTCCTACGTACCGTAGTTTTCGCTAACTATCGCAGACACACACACACACACACACACACACAGACAGAGCGATTTGTTTTTTTATTAATATAGATGTGATAAATCTGCGCATAGAATTAGCTTTCCATTTTTTAAAAAAATAAAAGTACACGAAGTTGTGTTAGATTCCATCGTTTTATACTCATTAGTAAAACTATGAATATGAGTAAAAAATTATATTAAATATAAAATTAGACGTATCCGTGAGCCGAGCATAACACACATTTGAAAATTTAAAAATTGAAAAAAGGAAAAATTATTAACATTTAAAAAAAGAGTAGAAATTAAAAAAAAATTAATTACCTTAAACTTTAAAAAATGTTAAATTAATATGCGGTTTTTTTTTCAAAATATTTTTTTAATTGAACATTAAAATTATAATAAGTTCACTATTTGAACCATGTTTTTGAAAAAAAAAAATATGGAAATGTAAACAGTCCCGTTAAATTAAATAATTATGAAAATCTATCACTCTTTTGATGACACTGCCTTGAAAGCATTTTGCACAATCGGGCGAAAATACGCATTAGTGATCATAACGTTTTTGTTCAAAAGCAAAATATATTCAGCTGTAATCGACACTGCCATGTAAATTATGTTTTTTAAAGTCATTCAGCAGTACTCTGTTAAATAAGAAACTGAAATTCTTTGATATATTTTCCCTGGATTTCACAAATAAACTCCCTTTTCACTAGAAAAATGCATTTTCACTAGAAAAAGGCATTTTTCGGAAATGTAAATCATATTTCCTGAAAATAACGAAACGGACAAAAATGAAGGAAAAAATGGCGATACTCAGTAATATATCCCAAATTTATTGTGGATGTTTATAAAACTGACATGCAGTTGCATAGAAATAAAAAGACTTAAAGAAAGAATCCTGGCAGCAGTACTCTGTTAAAAAAACTGAAATTCACTGATATATTTTTCCTGGATTTCACAAATAAAGTCCCTTTTCACTAAAAAAAGGCATTTATCGTTAAGAGTCGGAAATTTAAATCATATTTCCTTAAAATAACGAAACGGACGAAAATGAAGGAAAAAACGGAGATACTCAGTTATCCATTGCAAATTTATTTTGAATGTCTATAAAACTGAGATGCTGTTGCATAGAAATAAAAAGACTTAAAGAAAGAATCCTGGCAGCAGTATTCTGTTAAATAAAAAACTGAAATTCACTGATATATTTTTCCTGGATTTGACAAATAAAGTCCCTTTTCACTAGAAAAAGGCATTTTTCGTTAAGAGTCGGAAATTTAAATCATATTTCCTTAAAATAACGAAACGGACGAAAATGAAGGAAAAAACGGAGATATTCAGTTACTATCGCAAATTTATTTTGAATGTCTATAAAACTGGCATGCTGTTGCATAGAAATATAAAGTCTTAAAGAAATAATCCTGGTTCCTTTTGTAAAAGTTGCATGATGCTGCTGAATTGCAACTGTAACTGATACCAACAATTTTCTTAGCAACAAATTAAACCAGACTATATTCTAATCATTCGTTGAGAAAATTTCCCTTATAAATTATTTATTCAACCCATATTATAATCATTCATGAACCATAAGAATATCATAATAATAAATTAATTTTATTAATTTAAACTTCCAAGAATTATAATAGAATAAAAAAATACAATCTGTCTTATAAAAATGTAAACAAATTGTATTTGAATTTGAATTGACATTGCTTTGAGGCCTATAACTGCTATGGCTGTCGCCTCGATTGATTCATTATATGCAGAAACAAAGACAATACAGAACAATTTTTATTAGACATATCCATTACACTACTACAGAGGGACAACACACCATCCATGTCCCTTCCCGGATTCGAACCATGAACCCTCGGTGGGCAGCAGCTGCCGCAACTGACCGCGGCACTGGGACGACAAAACACATCGTATAATCCACTATGTGACTTTAGAATTGGGCGCATCTGAATATTCTATGGTGCTATAGCTAGAAAATGGTTTCCCAATCAAAGGCCGCAGTTCGAACCTCCCCCTCCCCCCAAAGAAGTCACTTTTTTTTGACAAAAAATATAGGACCTTCTAACCTGCTCGATAGATGGCACCACCAGTCACTTCTTATACCACCACTTTTACAGAGTTTTTCCTTCTTTTATTTCCCATATCGGAAAATCTACTAACGGTAAGGCGAAAGTCTGGAAATTTTGCTGCCTGTAGTTTTACCGTGGATTCACGAGATTATATTTAACAGCGCAGAACATACACATTATTATGTTATGTATTATTTTTTCCATATAGGCTAAAATAACAATAAAATTATTCAATTCGAAAAAAAAATACAATAATAAATATTTGAACAAATAAAAATATAAATGTTTAAAAATAATTGTATCCTTATATATATTATAAATGTGAAAGTGTGTCCGAAAAATTGCAATGAACTTAGCTTCAAAACGGATGGATTAATATCTTTGAATCTTTGCATATGAATAGATTATAGGAGTGGAATGAACATAGGCTAATTTTTATTTATTTTATTCAAATATTTTCCTTAATAATTCAAAATTTAATTATTTTTCATACAAAATCAACAGGCATTTTTCAGATAAAATTTAACCATTTTCCTTTGCTGTTGCAAAGAAAACAAAAAAATTGGAATAATAATTTTTCAGCGGCAATGAATTTTTAATAAAAAACTTCCACGCGAAAAACTATAATAAAATAATTTAAAAGAAAATAAATATGACGTCATGTTTGAAATAAAAATAAAAGGTGTATTTTTTATAATATATTTAACAAGGATATTTGTTTAGTTAATGGGAATTTTTGTGTAAAATATGGCGACATAAATTAAAAGTAAAAAGAATGAAAAAGAATTATATTTTTAATAAAATGGTTCACTTATGAAAATGTGACGTCATAGTTGAAATAAAACAGGTACTTTATAGCAGTCGTTAAAAATATAAGGGGTATGACTATGAATATCAGTAGCTAATGGAGCGAGATAAATAATGAGTCATATTTAAAATGAATCAGAAATATTTTTTACTTATATTAATTAATAAGTTATAAGTTACATACAAATGAATATTTTTATTCAAAACTCATAATTATCAATGGAAGAAATTTTTTGTGGGGAAAAGGCAGAAAATAAAACTACTGATTAATATATTTTTGGCTCGATTTTTTAACACTTTCGAACAAAGTTGAAAAGTTATTATGCTTTCCGTTTGTCTGTCTGGTCGCTTTCTAACTTTCGTAAATATACTCCGATTTCCATGAAATTTTTGGACTTTCTTAACGTTTACCTAGAACGAATACCTAATGAAAATAAAGTTTCTACCATGATTAGTTTATTTACAGGGATTGTCAACAAATTTCCTTCCATTACGGCATTATGGGAAAATCGTTTTAATTAAATTTAACGACGTTACACCCTGTGAAACATATTCAAATTTATATGCATTTACAAAGTGCACTAAAATATGCATTTTGTAAAGTATGTAGTGAAAAGGACACTTATTATTCATTTACAGGGTTACACAGAAGAATTCCTTTACATAAGAATAAAGAGAGGAGCAGTTTCCGACATATTTTAATTATGGTAAATGATTTCATGTATAATCAAATTGATATACGTTGCTGAGGCTTAATGTGAGTTATTTCATGCATAATACGAAGCGCATAGCATTTACAGGGACACGCAAAAGATTTAAAATATTATATATTCTATTCGAAGTACTGTATATGATGGATGATGACTGTTGCATGGATGAAATGCATTTTGGATTATGATATGTGCTTTTAAGTTTCGCTAAATGTATGCATATTAAATGGAGAGTATAAATGGTAATAGTATAAATAGTTAAATTTAGATATACAGGGTTACACGAAAGATCTCAGAAAGGTTACTGAATATGCGCGTAATTTACTTAAAGGTGGTTTTTTAAAAAAATATGCATTTTTATTTTGAACTGCATTTAGTAAACTAAGAAATGTTTGTAGTATATATATAAAATGATATACAGGGTCCCGCAAAGAACTGGATACAAGGTTGTCTTCGGATGATAATTTCTGAAAATGTAACTTAGATAGTAATAAGAAATATTTTTGTTTGAACTAAATTTTAGAAAGATACTTTCGTGTATTAAAGGCACTTGGAAAAATACAGGGCTGAACAAAAGAATTCAAGAATGTTTCTATCTATTAGTATTAATCGCTGAAAGGAAAAAAAAACCAAACAAATTAGCAAATAGGATTATCAGAAGTTTTTTACTATAAATTCGCGATAAAAAGTTAATTACACATGCTTTTCATCATCGAAATTTTTTGCTTGGTTGATCAATTATTTCTTCTTTAAATGTTATGTGAACGAAGTCACAGCTAGTACTAACACTACTACTACAGCTAACACTACTAACTACACTACAACTAACTGCTAGTATTACATATATACAAAAAAAAAAAAACATATATTTAAATGTATTTTTTTTGGGAGATATAAAGGATAACCAGAATTACTTATAAAAAGCGTGTAGATGTTTATAACAATAGCAATTGAAAGAACGTTTTTGTTTTTTGCTTTTTACATTTTTTATAGATGTAATATTTCAAAGGATCTAAACATTAGATAATTGTTGATAAAGCCTTTAAGAATTTTTTCTTCCTGTGAGAAAAAAAGCGATTTTTCACGTAAAATAATTTTTAGGGTTTTGAAAGTATTATTTGCTTAAGGGATAAAAATTTCGATCATTCCAGTAAAGTCTTACAAAAAATTGATACTTCATGGAATAATTGAAAATAATACTTTTTACGCAAACAAAATATTCTTAAATTTATACATGCTTTCTTTTTTATAGAATCAAGAAGAAAATAAAAATTAAAACTGAAGTAATTTTAAAATGACAGTTTCTAAATAAATTGAAAATAATGGGTTGCATTATTTATTTTATTTTGTTTACTAAAAGCCTTAAACTATTATGATTAAAAGTTTTTTTATACATAATTTAAAAATAAAAATAATAATCTTAGGCCAGTAAAATTGTCATAAATAGATGCAAAAATTCTGCTAGAAGATTTTATGTTTTAAACTGTTGATGAGGATGCTAGTAACAGGAATTAATGGTTTTCCAACAAAATATCTCGAGGCTAAATTTTGTGGAGCCAAAAAAACCGCAAAATTTTCGGACTTTTTTCAGTTTTTTCCCTATAACACAAAAATTATAAATTTTTTGCGTACCATACTCTGTTACTAAAAAAAGAGCCATAAATTCTCTACAAATTTCACACTAAAACTGTTTTTCCAAAGCCAATATTAAGCGCGCTACAGCTTTCTGAAAGTGACTCTTTTTTTTCTAACCTTGTGAAAAAATTGCAAAAACGAAAATTTGACACAATTTTTCATTATTTTATCCTCTTTAATGTAACTTATTTAAATAACAGGTATTTGCATGATAACAATCATGATGAATTACAACGTTAACATTGTACAAAAAATTAAGAACGTTATAACTTTTTTGAATTTAGAGCTTTAGTGGAGAACATTAATGTATAACATTAATATAATAAGGTATTTAACTGAATGTAAGTATAAAATACTTATAGTGACATCTTTACATCCCCTCCTTCTTGATAAATAATGTCATCGACATTTTCGTAGTTGATCCCATTGCATTTTTTTTACAAATTGCTAAGCATTTGAGTCTTAATTTATGAAAAGAACATTCTTTGCTGCACCCTTTTCTACGGCTACATGACACAACATGGAGCAAGGATTCAAGTGCCGGGTCTTGGCACATTTGACCTGGCTGAAAGAGAGCCCGTGAGACCAGCCACATCCTTCAGGAGGGACGTTGTTTCCAAGCCTAGCTTGTACCTGATGATAACATCGGAAAAAATGACGCTGCGCAGACTCTTGTGTTGGTGATAGTCTTGCAAAGTGAACTTTAATTTTTAGTGGCAGATTTAGCAAATAACTGGAACCGTAAGGTGTTCAAATTCTGTGTGGTAGCTATGCATCCACTGTGTAGTGCAATATGGATTTTGTTTCCAATCTTGATGATTTCTTGACGGGTAGAACCTATTTTATTGAATACGCAGGCTATTTCTCTAAGCTGATCATATTTTTTCAAAGTGTTACAAAACTTTGACTTTCTTTGTCTTAAAAGAGCGGATGTTGTATCGCATCCGCAGATTGCATGAGTGAAAAGAGCATTGTTGTAACTGTATTTGAACGACATAATTGAAAACTACTTGTTTTCGATGTTACTTCTTCGTGGCTTTTAGAAAAACAGATTTTTGTGCTAATAGCCTAAGCTCGTCATTATCACAAGAAGGTCAATGTCTCCTCCGACAATTAAACACTTTCAAAAGATTCAGCTCTTGAAATGGCTGAGGCAATTATCATGACATCAGCTTCTTTCTTTGCCTGTTCAACTTGAATTCTGTTATTTTGAAATTCTTGTTTTGAAATTTTTAATTTGTTTTAAGCAATGAAATAAAGCGGCTCTTGTTTCTGTTTTTGGCTCCGTCAACGGATGATGCGGGTGCCCTCTTTTCTCTCATCTTGTTATAGATTGATCTAGTTTTACGTGACAAAATCTATAATACCATGCATCTGCATGTCAGGCTCGTGCTGAATACGCTCATCTGGCTCACAACGCGAGTATCACTATTTGAAGCCGTTTGGCAAATGAAACACAATTTTGTGTAGAACTCACTCATTTTTCATTACTGCATGAGAGGAGATACAATAAACTTAATAGCAACATATTAGAAGAGTATGTATTTAAAAAAAAACACTTGCATCTGAACAAATGAACGAAAGCGGTTCGGGAACGTCACTGACCACAATCTTCCATTTGCATTCACTTTTTTTTATCCCCGGCCTTCCCTTTGTAATTGTTTTCTTATAGGGTTTCTAGAATTTGTGCATCTTCTGCATGCCTTTCTTAAAACTTTCTTTTTTCATCAATCAATAGGTCTATTTAATTTTCACTGTTAGTGATGAAAAGTTTTTTTGGGATGGGAGGCGAAAAAAAGGTCACTTTTTGTAAAGTTAAAAAAAAGTGACATTTTCAAAAAACCATAGAGCGCTTAGTAATGGGTTTAGAAAAATGTTTTTATAACAAAATTATAGAGAATTTAATATTCTTTCTTTTTGTAATTAAGTATGTTACGCAAAAAGTTTATAATTTTCGAGTTACAGGCAAAATACCGAAAATATGTTTTCTTACATTCAGTTAAATAGCTAATATTAATGTTCTTTACTAAAGCTCTAAATACAAAAAAGTTATAATGTTCTTAATTTTTTTACAATGTTACCGCTGTTATTCATCATGATTGTTATCATGCAAATACCTGTAATTTAAATAAGTTACATTAAAGAGTATAAAAAAAGAAAAACTGTGTCAAATTTTCGTTTTTGAAAATTTTCACAAAGTTAGAAAAAAAGAGTCAATTTCAGAAAGCTGTAGCGCGCTTAATATTGGCTTTAGAAAAACAGTTTTTTTATGAAATTTGTAGAGAATTTCATGTTCATTCTTTTTGTAATGGAGTATGGTTATAATTTTTGATTTATAAGCAAAAAACTGAAAAAAAATTTATAATTCTTTAATATCTATTGATTTTATTAATATAAAATAGTTCATTTATATTTAAATAAGTAACTTTAATCTGAATATTTTCTGATAAAATTTATAGAATGTGAATTATAAACCCCGTTCTTACCATTCATTTTTCAAAAATCCATTCTAACAGATATTAAGGGGAAATGTGCTTATAAAAAACTGGAAAAGGTTTTACTAGCTTTTCTCTGGGATAAGAATAAAAATTGTCGTTACGAGATTTTTGCAAATTATTTATTATCATTCGAAAAACATTTGGATTTGTTTAAGGGGCTTGGTATCTTTTGAACATTATTTTTTATTATTTAAGCATTTTATGGGACATTTTTGGCATAATAATACAGCACTCAATAAAGGTAAATGATTCTATCAGAAAAATAATTGGATGTGTCAATCACCAAATATTTTTCTATCTCATACGTGGATTTTAATGTTTCAAAAAAAATATATGTATATATATATATATATATATATATATACATGTTAATAATTTAACATTATTAACTCAATACTATACCAGCTTTAATTTTCATTTTAATTTCCGCTCCAGTCGATTAATCGAAGTAAAAATGAGTTAATGTAGATCATGATATGCGTTAAAATCAATAGTTTTCCTTTATTCTGTTATTATCAGCTGTTTGCAAATAGTCGGCTTAGCAGGAAGCAAGTTCCCGTCTCTGCACGAGCCGATGACAATAGGGAAAAGGAATCGAAAAATTGATACAAAAAGCGCTACGCCATCACAATTCTCCTTTTCCGCGGAATATTTTCAAATAAGGAATATACGTTGGACATAGTCAAAAACATACACAAAAATCTCAATTCTGCACATATCTTTATACCCTTTTCGGTGGTACAATAATGAAAACAGTACGGAAATATATCTTTTACAGAGATTACTCTTTTCTCAAATACAGGGAGGACCTACTTGCCATGTCTAAAAATACTCAAAAAATTTAGTTTAGTTCTTTGAATAACTCCGTTTACTTTTTGGTTATAAAACAATGAAGTTGGCACAGATATCGCGATTATTGTGTACCCTTCGGCCGGACTTTTTTCAATTTTAGGAAAGGTCTGCTGACCATAGTCAATTACTTACACAAAAAATTGGTTCAATTCTATGCATAACTACATGCACTTTTAGGTGGTACAATATCGAAAATGGCACAAAAATCGCCATTACAGCGCCCCATTCAAGCAGATATTTTTTTAACTCAGGGCGGACCTACTAGCCATAGCCAAACACGTACACAAAAAATTGGTTCGGTTCTATGCATAACTTCATAAACTTTTAGGTGGTACAATATTGAAATTGGCACAAAAGTTGCTATTGCAGTACTCTTTCCGGCGAATTTTTTTTCAAATTCGAGGAAGACCAATTAGCCATAGCCAAACACTTATACAAAATTGTGTTCAATTCTATGCAAAACTACTTACATTTTTAGGTAGTGAAATATTGAAAATGGCACAAAAATTCGTTATTGCATTGCCCCCTTCCGGTGGAATATTTCAAAATTAAAGGAGGATCTGATTGCTATAGCAAAAAATTTGGTTCAGTTCTCGGCATATCTTCATACACTTTGTGATGGTAGAATGGTGACACACGGACACACACAGACACACACACAAGGACAGACGGATATTTTGTAAAACATGTTTTTTTTGGAATCTCTGAACACTAAAACGTGTAATTCCGTCGAAAACCGGAAGTTGAAAAAATTCGATTGCAATACGTTCTTCTATTGAAGATAGAATAAAATAAAAAAAATAAATGACTGCAGTTAGACCTCTTATATTTCTTAAGTTTACGAAAAGCTCATATAACTTAATTTATGTAATTTTAAATTTTAAATTCGGATTTTATTTTATTTTCAATCTTTAAAACTCCCTGTTACAAATAAATTTCCGAGATACATTGAAGCACTTTTAAAATGCATATATAAATAAAAAAAATTTATATTCCTTCCTGGCAATATCTGCCCTCAAAACTGGTAGACAGCAGGTGCTGGGTTCGAACCCAATCGCAGCCGTAGGTCTAAATGTTCGGAGTGTTCTTGTTTTTCTTCGAAACTTGCGTAAATACGGGTTAGGTTCTCTTAAAAAGACCACCCCAAAGGGCACTTCCCCAGGGCCTATATCCCTCGAGTAGATAACAGACTGTCACAAAATAAAACAAACAAAACAAAACAAACCTTCCTGTACATTTTAAAATATTTCTGAATAGAATGTGGAACGTAATTATCAGGGTTTTTTTCTGCAAATAATATTATTACATAAAATAGTATCCATTCTCAAATAAACTTTTGCAGTTTCATAGACGACTCTGTGTATGCAAATTACTAAAAAAAAAAATATATTCATTTTGTTTGTTTATCATGTTTTTTTTTTTTTTTCATGAAGCATTTACAAGATAATTGATAAAATGGATGAAACAACTGATCTATGAACTGTAAGAACTTCTCAGAGAGAGAGGGAAAGAGGAAACTGGCTGTAACATTTTATCAGACATTTATTTGACACATTTGTTTCAGAAATATTTCATTAAGTGTCCAAAATGATTACGTTTGGGAATTTTATGAAGATATACATAACCTTTGAAGAACCGGTGACAACTTGAAGCAGATTATGTTAAAAATGTTTGAGACAATAAGCAAAATAAGAAAAATCTAAAAGTCCAACAATATATAAAATAATAAATATAACGTAATATTTTTTATGTGTGTCATTAACTCCATCATCAATAACAAAATAAAATAAAACATTGACTTACAATCCTTTCAATCTAGAGCTGGCAATCTAAAGTTTATTTAAATAAAACAAAAATAAAATACTTCGTGAAAGCAACTCAATTGTTGATAATTTCAGTTATCTTCCACTATCACTTTTTAGAATTAATTAAAATAAAACACACTTTTATCAAAGGTTTCTCACTAGTTGATGAAGAGTTGATGAAAGGTTTCTCAATAATCAAAGGTTTCTGAGGGTGTCTATTATAAATTCGCGGCCTTTTCAGGAGCAAAGAGCACTCCAAATATTACCAATTATATTTATTTAGTACTGCTTAGTTCTGCCACAGGTATCCTGCCGGATTTCAATTGTGATGGATGTATTAGGGGTGTTCCCGCAGAAGCACGACGATCTGACGAAGCGAAAATGATAGCGCGAACAATGTCGACTGTCGATCTGTCATCATCAATCACATTACCTCCAATTTATTCGAGGTCGAAGTAAGTTGGTAGATGGAACTCGATGAAAGGTGTTGTCACTTCAAGTAATTAAAATTATACGAAATCAGTGAACATCACATTTTATTATCGTTCAATTTCACTGTTACTCTACAGTCAAACTCTATCAGTACTGCATTCATGAAAATTGGAAAAATCAAAAACATCAACTGTGAATAAAACACAAAAATGTTCGTTATCTTACTATTTCAAGTATTAAATTCCATTATCAGAATTAGAGTCCTTGACTCTATAAGTAAATGTCACCGAAAATAATAAAAGAACAAAAAGGGGGTCGGTGCAAAGCCATTTCCGGAAAAATATCATCACTCCACAAAACGTTCTTAAATTAATGAGAAAGGCGCCGTACGTGCTTAACAATCGGAAGGTCAGTCAATTCTGATTCTTCCCTCAGCCAAAACGGACACTCTGAAAATTCTCAGGGAAACTGGCCCCGCCTACCGACTGGCGCACGTAACTAAACCCAATAAGGCTCATTCGAAGATATGGGTATAACATTTATAGCACTTCCATTGGATTATAGGCGGAGCTTGAGGCACTTTCTCTTAATCCACAGGCTTTTAAACCTACACAGAGGTGAACAGTCCAAAGTGCGAACTTATTTGGAATTGCCGGCAGACGATATTTTAATAAAAATTAATAAAACAAAATTAAAGCTTTTGATAAATGTTATTTATTCTAAAAAGGGTAAATGGATTAATGGAATGATTTTGACACTTCGAAGTAAGATATTGACATTTAAGTAATACAGTTTAGTTCTTTTAAGGAAAATAAATAATATATTATGCTGGATTAAAGAAAAAAAAGAACTTTAGCCGATAATTAAATATTAGTAGATTACGGAAAATATGTTCTTATACGAATTTAGAACGAAATCGAAACGAGAAAATGACGAAAAATTTTTATTATTACATATATATTACAAGTTTTATTATGTAATTTTATTTACAACCAATAGGGTTAACCATCACAAAAAAATTCAAAATTTTCATTCAATAAATAACAGATTATTTTCAAATGTTCCCAGATCCCCTTAAAACTAGAAAGAAAAAATTTATTTGATTAGACAGCAATGCTTCGAAATTATTGACCAAAAGTTTCATTAACTTATACTTTTGTCATTATAGGTTTAGGACCTTACTCCTAACTCCCTACAAATAACAAAATGTTTAAACAACTATGAAATAATTTTCTGCTTTCTTTTTTAAATTTAATAATTATCTAATTAAAATTATTATAATGTATTTTCACAAGATGGATATACCTAGCGATTTTCTTTAATTAAGATTCATTTAATTCCTTTAAATCTTTAAGATATCTTTCAGTATAATCTTGTTACATGAGGAAATAAATTGTATGTGAAATATCATCCTAGGAAAACTTATAAAATTTCAAAGTTGCTGCTTCATGTTTTTAAATAGATACATTCTTTTAAAAGCTACATATTTTACTTTTAGGGTCTTCAACCCCGCAGACGAAGAACAAAAAGTCTTACGTATTCTTGTTCATCTGTACAAGTAAAATTTTACAGTAAAATTTTAATCGTAGTATTTCCTCTATTTAATAAGACACAAATATCTGTTTTTAAAAACCGTTGACAAAACATTAAAAATTTTGTAAAATGTTCCCGTCGCAAACGAATATTTATTTTTTTAATTAATTATTTATTTTTTTCATGGGTTTCTTTTCTGCTTTATTTTTTGTAAGAAAAGCGCATATTTTACATGCGCATCCTGAATATTTATTTATTTTTTTTTTTTTTGAAAAATTGATTATTCTTTATTTCTTGTTATTGTACCATGTCATATATATCATGTCAAAAATACTAAAACATAGCATGCAAGATATTCGCTAATTCGATTTGCCTGTTATCTTATGTGAAACAGATTTACATAATCACACTATATTACAATGATAGTTGTTTTTTATGTGCCCAAAATGTACAAATTCTTTTTCTTATTTTGATAGCACGGAAAAGATTTATAGTTTTTTAATGGTTTACAATATTTCTTCTTGGAAATTTCTTCTTTTTATATATTTCTTAAAACACAAGGGAGCTCTTCCCCCTACGAACTACACTCGTTAACCCCATTAAGACATCACAAATTCTAAAATCATGCTATTTTGATCGACTTTTAAAAGATTACGAAACACAAATCTATTATTATTATAATTGTTATTGTTATTATTATAACAATCTTCATGTAAACGGATTTTCCTTCCTTTCCCTTTGACTAGGGAATTTTAAGTTCGAATCAACTGCTGTTAAACGTCTACGGTTTTTTTACGTGTTTGATTAAACAATATCAAATAAATAGTGAAATACGCAGAGTTTTGTTTCTCCTGATATTTTTGGATCCGCTGTAGAAAATTTTTTAAGTACGGCATTTTAATGTATCGTTTAAATCGGATCTAATCTTCACTAATTTTTTCTTTTTCTTTTAATTTTCATTTGGAAATACTTTTGTTCTTAGATATGAAACATTTTTGTGACGTATTAGAATTCACAACGAAAGAGTTTTTTTCCCGAATATCTGCAATAAAATCATTTTTCTGACTTATGAAAAATTCATGGCTTCCTAAAATAAATGTGTGGCGTTAGTGGTTTTAAAATAAGGTCATTTGACAGTAATTTTATTTCTAAAAAATATTTTCGGACATGCAATTTCATGTTCCGAGAGATGTTATATGTTTACAAATGGAGAAAATTCCCTTAAAAATACAATTCCCATTATTCTAGAACAAAAGGAAAAGCATTTGCGCTCTCAAATTTGAGTATGAATTATGCAGTTGATGCTTGAGTGTTGATTTACTTTACTAGAAAATTTATAGTTTTAAATTACCTGTTTTCAAAATCTCAAATAACTTTTCATGTTTTATTTATTTTATTTTCCCAACTACCAGTTCAAAGTAGTTTAAATTTTTTGCAGCTCTCTCACAATTGATTTTTTTTTCTTGTCTAGCAGATATGTTTAGTAACATGATAAATAGAGATTAAATGATATTTTAGATCAGCACTTCCAAACTCGGAATAGGGGTTCAATGGGTTTACGTGGCGTGTCTGATGGAAATACAGGAAAATAAATTCGGTGATAGCGGAAATCATATAAATGGTTAATAAAGTCACAAAAAATTTTAAAAATGACAATGTAACTTATTTGGATTTATTAAATAGTTTTGATAAGAAGATATCTGAAGAAAATATGTTGGAAATTGCACGTCAAGTGTAGCAAATAAGGTGTGGTCATACTATAACGAGGTTTTAAAAAAATCAGCTTTTGGTGCATAATATACTATGTTTGGGATACAGTATAGTTTAATAAATGTTTTGTGTTTTCCTGTGATTGCTATTTACTTTCTAGTAGACAGATAGTAACTTATATTAAACCTTAGCAACGTATATCAATTTTATAAAAAATGAAATTGTTTAATATAAATAAAAGGCGCCCCAAACAATGTTTCCCTCTACGCCATTATGTAATGGAATACTTCTGCCTGGCCCAGTAAATTTATGAGAAATATTTTTTTGCACAACAAATTGTACAGAATGCAAATTTTGGAATATATTTTAAAGGAGAACATCAATTTTCTTAGGTTCAAAAGGTCTAACATAGGTCTAACATTTCGAAAATGCATTTGAAACTATTTTCTCCCATTGAATTAAATGTAGCAGAATACTTTTGATTGTTCTTGTAAATACTACATGCGTTCCATTATGCACAATGTAACTTGTAGTAAATCATAGCAACGTATATAAATTTTATTAAATATAAAATAGTTTATTATAATTAAAACGTGCCCCAACAATTCTTCCCCCTATAACACTACATAATGGAATACATGTATCTTTGAGTGGTCCTGTAAATGAATAACAAATACAGTGAATTCTCTCTATTCCGAACACTCATGGGACCAACCAAAAATGTTCAGATTAAGGAGGTGTTCATTATAGAGGGAGATTGGGAAATTCATTATTACTGCTACTATGTATTAAGTTTATAGATTCCTGAATATTTAACCTGGTTAGCCATGCCAGTTATCGAGATGTAAGTGTCGAATTTAGATTTGGTGGCTAGTGCAAAGTTTTACAAACTATATAAACACATATATGCAATGCATTACTTGAATAATTAGTACATTACTCTAAAAATTGAGCAATTTTAGTCTGTTTTCGCACTGTGCATACTCTATTAGTACATATGTTTTTTAGTTGTTTAAGAAATGGAAATACTTCTGGGTGGTTTTCAGATGCACAATAATTGCACTTCTTGTTTAATCGGTTTCTTCTGGTTCTGCTTCTTCTTCACTACGATCTGCCTCTTCAACGATGTTGCATTCGCAAACCGGAAGACTACTGTCAACTTCAAGATATTCTCCAGGTTCAATTTCAGTATGACGCTCCTGAAGAATTGACTTTAAATCCCTCACAACTGAAGCGTTTTGGTACTTTATTCTTGATTGCTCATTCTAGATCGAAACATCTTTGGAGGGTGAAGGGAGTTTCTTCATCTCATGCTATTAATATTCAATAGACAGCATCCATGATGTAAACACTCTTTATTAGTTCGGTTCTTGAATTTGCCCTATGACCGCAGAAAATGGATTTGGTAATGAACTTTAAAAATCTTGATTACTCATTGATCTAATAGCTGGATTATAGACGTACAGTCGGTGACAAGGACTTCAGGCTCATGTTGCTCGGCTAAATTTGCACATGTTGCGCGGCTAAACTTGCTCATGTTGCTGGCTTAAACTTTTTTTAGGGAACTGATTCATAGAAATTTTTAAGTAACGATAACAGCAAAATCTCATGTAACAAATTTGGTTACACGAGTTTTTGCTGTTACCGTTACATGAAAATTTCTAGGAATCCCAGTTACCTAGAAAAAGTTTAGTACCTTTACAGAATTTTTTTACAGTGTACAACCCATCATCAACATCTATGACTACCAAATACTTTGGGTTCTTTTACTTTTGCTCACAAATATACCTAAGCGTAGGGAATTTAAAAAGTTATAACGTTGAGTCTCTAAAGTTGAACTTTAAATAGTTGGATTCCTTTATCGGAAAAAAGTCCATTTTCATGGTTTTCCTGTGTAATATGTATTATATACATAACTTTAATTATATAACAATAAACATAGCTTACTTAAATGACTATGTAAAAAAAAAAAAACATATTTACCTAAATGTATAAACTGAAAATTCAACAATTACGTTTCAGAATATAGTTAATTTTTTTGAATATCTCATTAAAAAAAATAGAAACAATATTATTTAACATGTAAATATATATAATTAAAATCCAAAAAATAATAATGAAATAAAATAAAAAGATTATCCATTACATATTTGATTTTATTTTGAATAAATTAATCGCAATAATTGTACTTATTCATGATATCAAAGATTAACATATACTAAAGCAAATAAAACCTAAATATAATAAATGAATATGCATTATATGCTCAAGAATGTTTTTATGTAAGCGAATTCTAATTGAATATAAGATACTAGAGAGATTTGAAATATCTCTCAGAAAATTACTGTCTTTAATAACGCGAATAATAACTAATCTCTGGAGCAATTGGAAGAATACTTACTGCCGTATTGTCTTAATGATAACCAAGGAAAAGTTTTGCAAAGATTTCCTTTCTCCCATAAGAATGTGGAATAGGATTTGTTTATCTAATTTAGATGGTATAATGTTAGTATTACAATAATTATTTTTGCATTAGTGGAAGCGTTTAAACTTTTATGCGTTGAGACTGTGTTGGAATGCATGAAAGTCTTATTTAAACATTTGTTGGAAATATATCTTTACATATAAACATACGTTCAAAGTCTGGATGTAAATTGCTAAATATTTATAAGAGTATCATCTGTCAGGAGTGGTTTATAAAAAATTTTTTATATGTTGGTGATTTTAGAAGATTATGAAAAATGAATTATTTTTTGAACTCAATTCTGATTGAGTTAAAATCTTGGGTTTTCAAAAGTTCTTATTAACAATGGCGCTTATTCACAAGTTTATTCATTAATATTACTTTACCCCGCAACATAAATTCTATTTTACAATAAGAATATATTTTAACCGTGTTTTTCCATTAGTCTGTAAATGCAGTAAATAAACAAATAAATGCCCTAGAGCCTCGATTATCGGAAATTCACTGAATCAAACTTTCAGTTATATGAACACACTATTTCTGTCAAATTTTTTTAAACCGAACTTTCAGTTATCCGAACAGTCTATTTCTCCCAAGATTTTTTTTTTAAATCTGAATTTCACATTATCCAAACATCCTATTTCTCTATCCCCCAACTCCTTTACGTTTAATTTGAGAAATCGAATCCCATATAAGTGTATCATTGAGAGCAGTAACAATGAGAAAGTAAGTGGAGAAAGAGAACACGAATGCTCTGCCGTTGTCACAGGCGACGAAAACTTTGAATGTTTGAATACAGATACGAAATGGCTGGAATGACAGAAGAACGCTAATACTATCCATAAGACTAATTAGAGATACATTAGCTGTGAAAAGAGTGTTTTATTTGAAGCAAGCAACCATCCAAAGTTATTTTTAATTTAAATTATATTCGCTGCAATTTAGAAAACGGTAAAAAAATAATTAAAAAAAAAACAATTTTACACGCCACTCTTAATGGTGTTGACAGTCCAAAGCCTGGGTAAAGTGTGAAGCTTTTAGCATTGTCAAGAAAAGGGGTGTGAACTAGAGTATACAGGAGTATACGCCGTATACTTTATGGATTTTTTAAAGGAACACCGTAAACCCTCTGTTTCTCAAGAAAGATATAGAATACATATTCCAGGGTATACCCTTTGCCTTGTGCGTATACTCTCTGCTTAGAGCTGTTAAATTCTGTAATTATGAAGACTACGCTACTGTTCGAGAGCATCCCTTAAGCTGTTTGTCCATTTATCAAAATTTTTGCTTATCCGACCATGAGTCAGTTATCGACTTGTCCGGATAATCGGCGCTTTGCTGTAAATACTATTAAATATAATTTTTAAAAAAATAAACGATGCTTCTTTTTTCATATCATTATTTTCATTGTAACTTAAATCAGAATTCTTAAGATATTTAAAATATATATATAAATTCAGAACGAAAAACGAGGAATTGTACTAAAGAATTGAAAAGAAAATTTGCCCAGATGAATATAAAAAAAAAACTATCTCTCGCATCTAAAATAAAGAAACATACAGGTAATTAAAACAAGTTGGAAATTGCACGTAAAACATGACAAATGAGGTGCGTTCGTACTATAACTATTTTTATAAGAGTTCAGATTTTGATGCAATAGCTTGATGCAATAAAACTCTCACGCAAAAATGCATGAATACAAAATACGATACGATTATATGTCACAAATTCAATAGTAAGAAAATAATATGACTTCATTTTAAATAGTCCGTAATCAATATCACAAACCTAGAATCATTACCTATAATGAGGTAGCATTGGAATCATTACGTATGATAGGATTTAGTAGAATAAAGAAACCTTTTATTATTATTTTTATAAATTGTGAGCAAATTTTTATAAATTTTGGAATGACTCGTCAAAATTATCCAACAAATAGAGAAATGAAATTTCAACGGAGGATTTAGGAGATTTGTGCTTTTTTATACGGACGGACGAATAGCCCAGATGATGATATTAAGTGTAAAATATTTATATAAATATGACATTTCTCATAAACAATAATGTAACGGAATATTTGTAAGTGGCTATATAAATAAAACATGAATGTTATGTACTTTATTTTCAATACCGAGCATGGCATATTAAACCTCAATAACGTATATCAATTACATAGCAATCCAATTATATTAGCACATGTTAGAGTACGGAGAGACTAACCGAATTCTTAAGCATTTTCAACCAAGTTGTAAAGTGTTAAAACGTTTAATAGGTTATTATTTTTCTTTAAAAAAATTATACTTAATAGACAGTAGCACAATTTAATTATTTTGTACAGACCAGTATTTTGCCTGCACAAAAAATGAAAACAATGAATTAGATGAATGATTATTATGAATTAAATGAAATAAATGGGTTTTATGCAGAATAATCCAATTTGCTTCGATTTATGGATATAGGGTCATTATGATAAGTTGTATCCATTATTAGTTTTGGATATTCAATCATTAAGTATAAAGATGGAAATAGGGAATCTAATCTCCCCTCTGAATTTGTTTCTCGAGGGGCATAATTCCTTGAAAAATTAAGGCAGTAATATACAATTAGGTTGACTAGCCTGTGAGCTCAGTGCTATCAGTTTAACTGGGCATTTTTTAAATAGCTTTGTACTCAAAATCTTCTTTGTAATTTAAGTAAGAATTTAACCTTCCCGAACTCAGTAATATAAAAGACCAATAAAGAAGTAATTTCATTTTCTTATGTAGTCGGGCACAGTTTAATGCAGATTTTTAGAGCATGTTTGTATTAACTAAACGAAAAAATAAGATGCACATGTAACTTTTAGGCAAGTAAAAACGAAGCAGAATATAAAAAAAGAAAACTTTTGATATGTATATATCTATATATACATATCTATATATAAACAAGTTACATCATTTCTAAAACTTATATTTTTAATATTTTTAAAATTAATATTGAAAAAAACTCGGAAACAAAAGGAAATTTTTATATTCCTCTGTAATAAAATGAAAAAAAAGGAAATTTCACAAAGAAATATTTTAAGCTATAATGATTTTATATTACCGGACTTTGAAAAAATAATAATAATGTTTTAATAAATACTTATAGGATGTGATTTTTTTTTTTTTTTTTGCAAATTATATGTTTAATAATCATAAAACATAAAGTACAGCCTAAACTCAAACTCAATAAATTTATTATTTTACATTCTTCATGTATCTTTTTCAGTGTATCATTGTTTCTTGAATTACATGCAATTCAATTCGTGTCTAATACCTTAAAACCTGATTTATTGAAACTCTGTGAATTTGGTACACAACATTTTTTGCAGGTTTTTGTTTTTAATTTGGGGCTAAATAAGGAAAATTTTTTAATTATTTTTTTATCCTACGAGAGCCATATAAAAAAATATTTGTATATTATGAGTTTAATAACAAGGTGTAAATTTCCATCAAGACCCTGGTATTAATACAGTGATTTGACTCATTGAAATATAGTATTTTTAATACATTGCAACACTGTTATTTAAGTTTTAACACCTTTTTCTATTTAAAACTTAACTGATTTTTCACCTATTTTTAAAATATCCTTATAGAATATCTTTTTAAAATATACACCTAAACATACACCTAGTTTTAAAACATCTAAACTAATACACCTAGATTATTTCGGTTTAAACAAACTTATACAATAAATGTAAATATTACAATTTTGGATGTCCTGTCCGTGTTACGTTTAGACTTGAATGTTTTCAAGTGGTGATGAGTGTGTTTCTTTCACATCGTTTCTGTAATGTACATTTATATCTTCTATACACTGTAAAACATTTGTGTAATGTTACACCATAAAATTGGTGGCAGCTTTGCTACCCCCAATCTTATAGTGGAATCTCTGCTTCCTCCAATTTTATGGAGTATTTTAACAGATTTAACCGGTGTAACATTGCAATGTTACACCAGTAATATATGTTTAAATTACACCATTATATAGGTGAAAAAAATCACTCCATGGAATTGGAGGCAGCAGAGATTCCACCATTTATATGCAGTAAAGTTACACAGTGTTTTACAGTGTAGTAAAATATTTTAAATCTGTAAAAAAAAGGAAATTTTTTTTTAAATGCGCTATTTTTTCTATCCATATTTCTCGATTTATGTAATTACTTATTTATGCTTCTCAAAAATACTGTCAAACGCCAAAAAAAGAAAAAAAAAACTTGCAAAAGTCTAATGTATGTCAATTAATTCATAAAACTTTAGCAATTTCTTTTTATTACCCAGTTTATTTCATTTATAGAGTAAAATTTCATTATTCGAATCTAGCTATAATCATACTTTATTCATTTATTTACTTTTTTTTAATGGGAATTTTCCAGTTTCATAATATCATGAACAAAAAAGAACTTTTTTGCATTTACGGTCCATTTATCAGTGGTCTATTAAACAGAAAATAAAAGGAAAAATATCCTTGTCGGTTTGGCCTATAGGCGGAGGTAGATTTCAAAGAGTGCTGATTTCAACAATAAAAAATAAAATTTTATTAGAGATGAGCCCAGTTTAACAACTTTATTTGGCCGCTTTTGGAATTTTTCTTATTTCATTTTTCTGTAAGAACTGGTTTTATCAGAATCATTTTAAGCTAAATTTGGCTCAAATGCCCATTTTGACAACATATTTTTAATATATTTTGACTTTATTAAAAAATCACTCAGTGCGGCACATTATATAATTACTAAATAACAACAACAACAACAAAAAGTCTGTCAATTGATTGCGTTTGAGAGCAAAATTGAATTTAAAAATGAGTTATAAAATAACCAATTTTTTATTTGAATATGACATCAAATCTTTATTCATGATCGTTTCGGGAAATTTTGTGCGAAGTGCCCACTTTGACAGCATTTAAAAAATATATTTAGCCTTTATAAATAAACTGACCATTACAACGCATTATACAGCTAATAAGTAAGAGAACCTGTCATTTGGACGCGTTTGAGAGCAAAATTGAATTTAAAATTGAGTAAAAAAAAACGCAATTTGTTATTTGAATACCTCAATTTTTTAACGATCGCTTCGTGAAATTCTGTCAAAAATACCCATTTCGGCAGCCTTATATATATATATATATATATATATAAATATATATTCTGTCTTTATAAAAAAAATGACTAATGTGTCACATTATACAGTCCTAAATAAGAGGATCTGTCATTTGGATGCGTTAAAAAAATGAATTTAAATATTTGTTAGAATATAAGCAATTTGGATTTGAGTTTTTTTCTCTAATTCATATTTTTCTTTAGTTTATTTTTGCTATGTGAATTGGTCCTATGAAACACTTGTCAATATAAAAGTTGTAGAGATCATTGAGCAGATGTAAAACAAATTTAATTATATTTGCTAGTTTAAGAATTGACGAAGTTATGGATTTTTGTCTTTTTTCGAACATAGAAGGGAACTCAATAGGCAGTATTTCATACGAAATATACCTAAAAGCAGATAAAAATGAAACAGGAAGAGGATAGTATGATGACTTAGCCTGTGAAGTTTATTATTATTATTATTTTATTTTTATATTTGATTTGTGTGTGTGTGTGTTTTCAGGTTAAATCCTCTCATATTCCATCATATTACACTCATTTTCAACCAATACTACAGTGGTTTTTGCAAATATCAAATTTCAATTTTAAATGGTCGAAAAAGTGTGAAAATCCGATACTATAAAATTGATGCGATTGTTGTGTTTATTAACTTTTGATAAAGTTGGTGTATTTTTTAACGCTGAATTTGAAAATTACCTTAAATTTTGACCATCAAGTCAAGATTTTTTTGCAAATAGTAAATTACAATTGAAAAAAATTCAAAATTTGTGGGAAATAGGAATAATTCTTGAATTCAGATTGTTTAGTAATAATAATTATACATCTACAATGTGTTTGGCTTATAGTAAGAATTCTTACTGTTAAGTAGCTTAGTAGTCTGATTAGGGGTGGGGTGATAACTCTAATGAACCTCTGATGTTATATAATATTTCATTTTCTATAGTATTGGCATACTACAAGACGTAAAAGTAGCCTTCACAAGATCGTTGAGGTGATTTCATTATAGGGAGACCGGTCACTGCACAAACTGAGAGCAACGAAATTAGCGCATTCGTATTTTGATTTCTGGCCTGCTCGTTAATTTAAGCACAGGACTGACGAAATGACAATCGTACTTATTTTATAAAATGTACATTTTCATCAATTGCTTTTAGACCGCAATTTAAAAAAATGTATAGGATAATTGAAATTTACAAAAAATATAAATTAAATATGAGTTTTGTCACATATAAGTGCATTTTTAACTACGAATTGCGTGTTTAAGTTTGTATTAAAAAGGAAAATTTAATAAAATAAAATAATCAAATAAACAAATAGATAATAGAAATATGTATTCCTGTAGAAAAAAAAATTTAAAATTATTTATAGTTATTTCAATGCAGTATCTACTATTTTTAATAGAGAAATAAACTTTCGTTAAAGTAAGTGTGAGCGGAAATTGGAATTTTCATAGAAAAAATCTCAAAATCCGTATGCTGCTGACCATGCTACGGATCAACTAGCAAAAGAACGAAATTTGGCGGATTATAAACTGTAGTGCTGTATTCATTCAATATCGATTTTCGAGCAGACGACAAAATAAAGCTTAAATACGCATGCGCCATTTTTTTTTTTTTTTCTAACGGTTGCATGACATACCAGAATATTGAAAATTTTTAACAGTGGAGCGTTACTTAACAGAATTAAAAAAAAGGTATTTCAATATTCTAACGTAAAAGTTCATATATTTTTCTACTTATTTTCTATTATTTCATCTTAAAATAACTTTTCCATCCATAAAAAATCGTTCTATTTTCTTTTCTCTTACGTAAAGAGAAATTAGAAACTGCAAATATTTTACTAGAAAATTTAAGTCATTCAAGAAAATGTAAAGTTTCTCGTTTAAACTCGAGTAATTTTTATTTGAATTTCCTATTTCCTGTTAAAATTAAAAGAATATAAAGAACAATGCATTTAACAAGATGAAATTTACAATGCTATATTTTTATTAATAAAATTACATCCGTAATTTGAATTTCAAATTTTCAATTATAGTCTCTGATTTTTTTAAACTATTTGGAAAACAGTTGTTGTCTTCAGTAGAGAATTGGGAAATCTGAGGTATATCTGAATCTTTTATTAATTGAATTCCACAACGTATTCGTTTTCTGATTGATCCATGTTAAATGTCTAGAAATGGAATACTTCTGTTGCTACGATGACAAAATAAGTATTAAAAACTACCAAAAAATTAATAACTCAAAAACAAATTTAGATACAGGTTTGAAACAAGTTGCACTTAAAAGTATTTTTTTTTCTTTATACGAAGTGTAAAAATTCAAAATTTGCGATGCTCGGAAGTTCAAAAAATTACAATACCAAAAATTGTTAAATTGAAATTTCATTTAATATTTGTTTATGAATATTCCAGAAGTATTAACGTGACTCTAAATGTCCAGGCATATTAATATCACTCTGATATCACATTTTCATATATTCAATCAAAGGATCGATTCAGTTCAATCTCAATTCTAAAGTATGCATTGGTATTCAAGGTATTTAAGGAAAGAAGTTCTTGCTTCAAAACCTTTGACTTTCTTAGGAACAAAAACAAAATATGCAACTTACAATATTTTTCATTACAATAACATTGGAATGTATATATATGTAAAATTATACTTTTATATTTCAAAATGCTTTTTTTGTCATTTAAATTACCAGACATGAAGGAATTAATAGAAAAACATTGTATTTTTTTAACGGTCATTTTGTATGTTTTCAAATTAAAGATATAATAATCGCAAGAAATATATTTTTATAACGATGCATACATACATACATATATATATATATATACACACACATATATATATATATATATATATATATATATATATATAATTATACACTATATTGCCATTGATTATGGGACACTTGCGATTTTAGACATTTTACTAAATATCTAGAAAAATACATGAGGAATCATCTCGAAACTCTTAGTGTATAAACATAATAGTATAAGTCATACATCTCCGTGAAGATTTTTTTCCCGAAACTCCAAAGGGGACCGTCAACAAATTAAAAAAGAATGAATATCTTTTGAATAACCCTGTCAAAACTAATGTAGCAAAAGCACTCAAACCCTAGATTGTGATTGAATGCTATATTGTAATAAGCCTTGTTCATTTTTATGCAAATAGCATGCATACTCGCAGAGTAATTAAGGTTTTTATAAAAATGATCCCAAATTTTTCCAAGTTTTTTCGTTATAATTTTCAGAGTTCTTAATATAAAATATTATTTTTTTCAGAAAATATGACAAACAACATTGCACACAGTACCCTGTAATCAGAATTTAAAAATAATGAAAATTGTATAAAGAAGGAGTTGGTTTACTAAATAATTTTTTACAGCGCATGCGTCAACGATATCAAAATTTCATTTGCATATTATGTTAGCTAAATGTATAGAGCAACTTTTGTGAAAGTCACAAAATCATAACTTGAAAATTCCGACAATAATCGTCAATTAAATAAGTCGAAAATCCGTTATTCTCAAAATGAAGCAAAAACAAGAGGGGTTGTATCCATACATTCATTGATTAGTGTCAATATAGAATACACAATATGGGATGTACTACTGCATTTGGATAAAATCCCTCATTTTTTTTGCTTCATTTTGGAAACAACGGATTTTGTCCTTTTTCTATAGACGATTACTTTCAGAATTTTCAAGCTATGATTTTGAGACTTTTTGAAAAGTTGCTCTATACATTTAGCTAACATAATATGCAAATGAAATTTTGATATCTTTGACGCATGCGCAGTAAAAAATTATTTAGTAAACCCACTCATTTTTCACACAATTTTTATTATTTTTTAATTCTGATTGCAGGGTACTGTGTGCAATGTTGTTTGTCATATTTTCTGAAAAAAGTATTATTTTATATTAAGAACTCTGAAAATTATAATGTAAAAACTTGGAAAAATTTGGGACCATTTTTATAAAAACCTTAATTACTCTGCAAGTGTGCATGCTATTTGCATAAAAATGAACACAGTGTATTACAATAAGGCATTCAATCATAATCTAGAGTTTGAGCGCTTTTGCTACATTAGTTTTGACAGGGTTATTCAAAACATATTCATTCTTTTTTAATTTGTTGACGGTCCCCTATGGCGTTTTGGTAAAAAATCTTCACGGAGATGTATGACGTATACTATTTTATTTATACACTAATTGTTTCGAGATCATTCCTCATGTATTTTTCTAGATATTTAGTAAAATGTCTAATGTCAAGTGTCCCATAATCAATGGCAATATAGTGTATATAATTAAAATGAAATTACACAGCAAAAACAAGAAAAAAACTCATATCTCCTTGGCAAATTTTTTAGTTTCAGTCTTTTTAAACAGTAGAATATAAATATTCGGAAGTTTCTGATTCCAAATATTGTACTAAATATTGCCTTAAAAAGCAATCTCAATTATAAAAAACATTTCATGCATTTTTTATTATATTTAATCTTAAGAAAAAGTAAACACGTATTCCAGATAAAAGAAAAATAAATAAGGGAACGTGTTTAATAATACATAAAAGGATTATTTTGTTAATGGAAAATCTACCAAACTTCAATAGCAGATAAATTACTCACTTAGAGTTTTGAAAATTACTACTTGAGAGTCTATTGCTTTCGCTAATGGTACCTTAGTGCTTTTAAGTTGTAAGTTTGTTCAATGAAAGCTGTTTCTGTTCCTTAAGTAAGTACTCGATAGACAGCATTTTGTGCATACTGTGAAGAATTTGTTAGTAAGGAAATGTCGATCATCACTAAAGTTGGCGATATAGCGATTTTTGTTATAAATAGCAAAGTAAGTGAATCAATTGAAGTAAATTAAGGGAATATAATTGTGTGTACTGTAATCTATGTATTACAATAGATTTATAATAAAATGTTTGAAAAACAAAAATATTTAGAGATTTTTTGGGAAATAGCAAAGGAAAAAAAACAA
This sequence comes from Maratus speculifer, assembly GCA_964019185.1. Taxonomy (NCBI): domain Eukaryota; kingdom Metazoa; phylum Arthropoda; class Arachnida; order Araneae; family Salticidae; genus Maratus; species Maratus speculifer. Next base: position 138,101,745 of record OZ025300.1, read on the forward strand.
TTGAAGTGAATAAAGGGAATATAATTTAGTGTACTGTAATCTATGTATTATAATACGATTATTATAAAATGACTGAAAAGCCGAAGTATTTAGCGATTTTTTGAGATATAGTAAAAAAAAAAAAAAAAAAAAAAAAAACAATTTTAAGTAAAAAAAAGGAATATAAATTAGAGTATTGAATTCTATGTATTATAATAAAATTGTAATAAAATGTTAGACAAATAGAATATATTGTAATAGAAAGAAATAAAACACAATGAAATACACAATGCTTTGTTATTACATTTCATTTCAGTTATTTCGCAAAATGTTAATTAAGAGGTTTACATCGGAAAATACATGAATTTGGTATTTCGTATTTAAACAGATTTTATGCTGCTTCCAATGCCAAAAGATTGGTTTTTCTTGGACGTATCATTCCATTATTTTAAATATGCTAAAAAAAAATAAAACACTTAATAACTGGACTTTTTAAAGAAAATTTTGCTATCAAGCTTCGATAGTAAGTAAATTACTAACTTGCAATTTTGAATATCATAGCTTGAGAGACTATTGCCTTTGATTATGGTACCTTAGTGCTTTTAAGTTGTAAGATTGTTCAGTGCAAGCAGTTTCTGTTCTTTTAGTAAGTACTAGATAGGCAGCATTTTGTGACGATTGTGGAGAATTTGTTTGTAAGAAAAAAGAGAAAAAAGCTAAAGTTGGTGAAATACTTAGAGATGGGTTTTTTTATAAATAACAAAGAAAATAAATAAATTGAAGTAAATTAAGAGAATATAATTTAATGAACTGCAATGTATGTCTTATAATACAATTATGATAAATTGTTTGAAAATCAGAATATACTGTGATAGAAAAAAGCGGAATGATGTACATAACACTTTGTTATTAAATTTTATTTCAATTATTTCGCGAAAACTTAAAGTAAGAGGATTAAACCGGAAAATACACAAATTTTATATTCTTTATTTAAACAGATTTTATGTTTCTTCCAGTGGCGGAAGGTTGGTGTTTCTTGGTTAACTTGAGAGATTTTAAGGAGGGGCATTGAAATAATAAACTTACCTGAGCTCTTTGGAAATATAAAGGATTCTAATCGCTGTATTTGGCTTATTTAATTCTAAATTAAAGGTAAAGAACTGTTTTAAATGAATAAAAAAAATTGATTACAAGCTATTCCTCCTTCTTATGTAATTTTGATGTATGTTTTTGTAGAAAAAATATTACAAAATCTAATGTTGTATGATGGAAAGTCTTGAATTTCAGGAACATCGATGTTGGCATTAAGATATAATTTCTCATGGAGTTATCTGAAAGAAAGAGAATCAGAGACTGATTACTGGGGCACTTATAGACTGTTCATATTTGTCCCAACTATCCCACAACTGCCCCACAAGTCTCCCACATGGTAACTAGGTTTAATTGGAAAATCATTAACATTTCTCAATGTTATAAGCTTTTTCTCTTAGCGAATATTTTTTTAATTTTCATAGTATATTTTAAAACATTAAAATTCAAATAAATGAATAAATAATTAAAGTTATTCGCTTAGAAGTTGGTACTTATATTTTACTTTTTAGATCTATAAACAAAGGTTTACTTCAGAAGTAATATATATATATATATATATTATAAAAAACCGATTTTTTGGGCACATAAAAATAGTTATTATTTAAAGCTACTAGGAAATGTTTCTGAAATTTAGAGGCAAATAATAACATTTTAACATTTTTATAAATTCTTCGTTAAATTTCGAAAATAAATTGGTCACTAAATTTTTAAAGTTAGGACAACACTTTTCTGAACTTTAACAAATCGGAGGACGATATTAATTGTATGCGTAATTATGTAACTACGTAGCATCTATAGTCGTCGTTCAGTCCTTCCGTTTATCCGCATATAACAACGCAAAAGCTACCCGACCGAATAATTTGAAATTCGAAATACATAATTATTACATAATTTTATCGGTCATTTCAAAGTTTATGAAGATCGGATTTATAATTGAACTATAGGGACATTCAAAAGTATTGTGCTACATCACGACCAATAGGCAAAATAGATTCAAGTGTATTTTAATGATGTTACAGCCTTTAAAACAACATAAAATTGGTATACATCATTCAAGTATATACGAATTTATGAATTCTGTACAGTCTGCGATGCAAAGAATATATTTTTTTTCAATTATTTTACTGGAAAACATAAAAGTATTTCATTGCATAATGGTATAGGAGGAAACATTGTTTGGGGCGCGTTTTAATTAAAATAAACTATTTCTAATTTTATGAAATTAATATCCGTCGATGAGGTTTAGTAAAAGTTACTTCCTGTATAATAGAAAGCAAATAGTATTTACAGGAACGAATAAAAGATTTCGGATGCTATACTGTACCTGAAGTACTGTTTACTATTACAACAAAATCTGAATGTTTTTAAACTTCGTTATAGTACGAATTCACCTACATGCTACATTACTACATTTGACGTACAGTTTTCGACTTATATATTTGCGTTTCTAATTCTTGTACATTCTCACAGATTAAAAAAAAACATTTTTTTCCTTTTTTTTTTTTTTTTTTACAAATTATGTGTTATTTATAAATTTCAGAAATTTTTCAGAAGTATCTTTTGTTTGAGTATTAAAAGTAAAAAATGAATAAATAAATAAATAAACCCTGCATTGAAAAATAAGTAAAAATATAATCCATACAATTCTTTCTTTTATTTTTGTAGACTGTTTACAAAATTCCCAAAATAAAATTTTTCATTTCATTGTTACCACTCCACAAAACACATCAAAACATCAATACCACTTTTAAGTGAAAAGCTTTGAAGCTGGCATTTCCTTTCAAAGGTACTAAGAGGTACTTAAACACCTTCAACCATTTTGAGTTATTAACCATGAAGGAAGGATTGTAAAAAAGCTGTTAGTATCTCTTTTGAAAGTAGTCCATTAAAACCTTTTTTTTCGATAATGGTTGCCTCTGAAAATAAAATAAAATAATTTGTTTTTATCTTAATTCCTTTAAAGATATATGTTTTATACTATAAGGAATTTCTTTGTTATATTGCATTTAGTAAATTGGTTTTCTTTGAAAAAATTTTTATCTACAATCTTACATGATTCGAAATATTGATGATCACTTTAAAGTCTTCTTGCTTTATTTTGACTAATTTATGACTGATCTGTATAATTTTATTATGTAACATACAAAACATAAATTATATAACGAAAGTGACATTTTATTACAAAAATACAAAATATAAATAATGTACAAATTTAGATTCAAATAAGTATTTTCTTCGTATTAATGTGTACTAAATTTTTCATTTTTGGTTTCCGATATTTGTTGATATTATGTAATATTTTAAATTAATTTATTTTCACTTGAAATCTTTTAAAAAATTTCATTTACATTACAAATATAAATGCAAATAATAATAATAATAATAATAATAATAATAATAATAATAATATGAACTGCTTTGGCACATACTTTAAAATCATTTTACTTGTCCGTAATTTTTATCTTATTGATTACGTAAAACAAATGAAAAATTGCAGACATATTAGTAATACGATATTTTTCTTTAGATCTAACTTATGTTTTTTTTGTATCTAAGTAAATTTTGATAAGAATTCCCTTTTGTGAAACTTTAGGCAAAATTTTAAGAATTTGATTATTCCAAGGTTAATATCTATATCCAAAAAAGTATCCAAGATATGTTACTTTCTATAATAAAAACAAAGGTAATGTATCCCTCCGCCTCTCTCCTTTTCCGCATAATTTATATAATAAAGTAATTGCAAAATATAAAAGAATTTTGTCTTCAGCAAAATATATTTTTCATGTATTTTGACTACATATTACACATAATACATATTAAATAAACAGATGAAAACATGAATATCAGGAGTGTATGTAGTAAAAGATCGAGCTGTACCGCTGGGTTCCGAGTAAAAATGACATATACGGTTGCTGTTAATTTTGGCTTTCTTCTTCAAGATTTGAAAAACACTGGAGCAACAACACCAACATCAAAAAGTTTCTACATTTGTGAGTATTACATAGTATTAGATAAGTATGCTTTTACGTGTGTGACACGCTACGACACATATGTGAGCACTTTAGTAAGGAAGAATGCAAATGTTTAAGAGATGGTTGTGGATGGAAAGAGATGGAAATGAAATAGTGATTTAGGCTTTGTTTTTCCAGATGTGCACTGTAAAGAGTTTGTGCAACACCAATACATAAAATTAGTGGCAGTATGCTACCTCAAATTTTATGGAATATTTTTTTTTCACTTATAAATTGTGTAATTTAAACTTATATTACTGTTGAAACATTGCACTTTAGTGTAGTACAGCGCCGGTTATATCGGTTAAAGTTTTTCATAATACTGGAGGAAGCAATGCTGCCACCATTTCTATGGCTGCCACCATACTTTTTCATAGTATGTTGTTCACACAGTAAAAAAGTGTAAAATTACTAAACTTCCTTTAGGAAATTGCGATTTCTGGAGCTTTTTTATGTAACTATAACAGAAAAAAATATGTAACATAATCAATTACATGACTTTCTGCTGTTACATTTAAATAAATAGTTCTAGGGATAACAGTTTTCTAGAAAAAGTTTAGTAACTTAACAGATTTTTCTTTGCATTGCAGGTAAGCTCTAGAGTGCAGTATTTATGAGTTCCGCTTGTTTACGATCAATAGTTAAATTGGTAATTCAATTCGCGATGGAGACTTTTACGAAATTATTAATTTTTGTCACCGGTTTTTAATACATTCGCTACCAGTCAAGCGCTAGTGCGTGAAATTCTCAATTATTCAACAAAGGGAGCGGAGTTACTGGCAGCGAACATGTTAAAAAGAGAAATTTGTGGCTTATAAAATCGAGAAAATGCTTTGATTAAATAAAGAAAATTTTACAGTAAATTTTTACTGGTGGGGATAAACGACGATTCTTAAGCCTTTTTGAGGCACGTATATGTGTCGCTCGCCCCAAGGGGTTAAGTGGTTGGTTGTATTTATCAGGCCAACTATCGATACGATCGACATAGGCCCTAAGGGAAAAGGAGAGTGGTCTCCGTGGGGGACTTTTTTGCAAAAAAGATCCTAATCTACATATACGCAATTCAAAGTTTGAATTTTAAATATTCGAATGTTCGAATTAAAATATTTCTAATAATAGTATAAGGACTCCAATCGAAAGCGAATTTTAGTTGTAGCTATAGTTAAACTGGAAAATACAAGTTAAACTCTAAAATAAGGGCCGGGGGGGGGGGGGTCAGCGTTTACTGCGATCGCTAATAGCAGTTAAAAGTTAATTTTGTTGCTAAGAATAGAAATAAGACTTCATAATTACATGAATCATGTATAAAATTTAATAAGGGATCTCATACGGCCATTGATTTTTATCAAAAATCTTACTTAACTAATTAAAAATACAAATTTATTAAAGCATTTTTAAATAACTCCGACATTTTAACTTTAGATTTGCGCGAATCCGCATTAGTGTGGAATTTACCAGTTAAAAAGTTTTTACAAGACTTCTATAACAGTGATAACAAACATATTTAGTACACATAACTCTAGTTATTATAAAAATTCACATAATAAAAATCTTACATTAAAAATTTTTAAAACCTTAAATGTTTCTTAGTTAAGCGGGACATTTTAAGCAAAGATAAGCTCAAAGCGTTATGTTCTGTTGAAACTCTTCCTCCCCCTCCTTTTCTTTCACTTTCACAAAATATTGAATATTTTCTCATGTATAGTATGCATACATAGAAATATAAATTCTGATTTAGAAAAACTTAATTAAAACTGTGCAATGATTCTAATAATTCTACTTAAGCTGCCCTTTTCAAGCAAAAAGAAGCTGTGGGTCTGATATTCTTTTGACCTCCCCCCCCCACCCGCCCGGTTTCTTTTCTTACACTTTTACAAAAAATTGAATAGTTTCTATCGCTTAGAATGCGTTTTATCAATTTCTAGAGCTATACAGTTTTTTTTTTTTTTTTTTTATAGATTTCGGCAATCTACATGGGATTATTCTATCTTATTTTATAGTTTTGTTTGCAGGGCGTTATTCCCCACCTATGTGGGAAATAACGCCATTTAGAATCAAGAGAATTAGGTCAAGAAATCACGCTATTACATTTTATGTATACATATCTGCTAAATTATTTTTTTTATTTAGATAGTTAATGAGTTGCCGTATCAAATCCTACATTTGTTTGAAAAATACGATCATAAACTAAGCCGTGAAAACTGGTAGAACCTTAACGTGGCGTTATTACCCCAAGATACCTTATATAGAATTAAAAAAATGCATTAGATAGATTAATAACAATGTTTAAACTGCAATCTATAAATAATGTTTTAGAAAGTCATAATGTTTAGTCATAAGTCAATAATGTTTTAAAGTCTGCGACTATGTGACGGCCAGTATTATCATCACCGTTCCAGAGCACAAATTTTCAAAAGTTTTAAGGTAAAATAAAATTTACTGACGAAATATCATGACTTATAGTTTTAGTACTGAGCTATACATGCTAGAAATGATGTATTATCGATGTTTAGAAAATATGAATGGGAGTGATTACTTTAAATATTTAGTATTGGAATCAATATACATATAATATATTGTCATTTAAAATGCCTATATATTTTGAATATTTTATATAATTATAGTCATATATCATAACTTAAGAAACAGAATATTTTCAGGTTGTAAATGATATTTTTTGACTATAATTTAGTTAATATTTTTTTCTCCAAGTTGCCCTGGGCACCCAGGAATCTATACTAATAAAATCCGTGCGCCTCTGTCTGTCTGTCTGTCTGCTTGAAGCCGATTACAGTTCGCAACGCGGGCGAGTTGGAAGTCGTGAGAGGTGTCTTTCGATTGGAAAAATTCCGGGGAAGTCATTTCGGGCATTTTCGAGACCGTGAGACCAAAATTAAAAAAGTTATGAATTAAAAACCGCTTGGGAATCGGAACGAAAAATGTCACAATTCCCAAACGGAGCTTCAAAGCAGAACACTGCGCCACCTTGCGGTGAAGAACATGAATTTTTCCCCTTTGGCTAAAAGAAAAAACAGCTGAAAACCTCTTTTTCACCGGCGCTAATTGCGTTTTTTCCGCATCAATTTATTTGACTTGCCGTAGAATATTTACCGTAGTTTTCGCTAAAATATTGAACTTAGAAATAAAACAGGACTATCGAAACTTTTTTTGCGCCTTTTTTCTTAAACCATCATGCAGACAGTTTTTAAAGTAGAAAAAAACTGATTACATATTCAGAATCTGCGTAAAAATCTGCTTCTGATGAACTAAAAAATACGGAAAAATGTCTTAAGGGCGCGTAGTGCCCACCGTGCAAAACCAAATATTTTTAACGGGACTATGGGCGCGAAGCGATCATAGTTCCGATCCACAATCTTTTTTTTTCAAGTGCACGTGGCCCACAGTGCGAAATCACATATTTTTAACGGGACCATGGCTCTTTAATTTACTTTTTTTGTGCTTGAGGATTCGAACACCAAGACTTGCTTATTAAATGATTTTTTTTGCTTATTATATACTGCTTAATACCGAGGTTCGTTTGGAAAAAGTGGCCCAGCTAGCGGGCGTAGCTCGCTAATTATATATTAAAAATATTCTTCACTATTTTGGGCTAACTTGCCGAACCTTAATCCTATCTTATATATTACCTTACAAATAATTTTCTTCATCAAATATTTGTTGGACACCTAATTTAAGAAGTTTCTTGCAAACGATTAAATGATGAAAATATATATTTAAAAAAATGTTACATTTTATGTTATTGTATCTAATTTGTAGTTTATCGTTGAAAAATTTTTTATATATTTTTGATTGATATATTTTTAAAAAATAAAGTAAGTAGTATAAAAACTGAAATATTTTAAAAACATTCATTTTAAGAATACCGTGATTGACATTAAAAATGTTCATTACAAAGTGTGTGATTCTGAAAAATTCATATTAGTTTCTCTTCTTTTTTCTTTTCTTTTCTTTTCTTTTGTTTTACTTTGTTTTTCTTTTTTTTGTTATTACTTACAGACTATTTCTTGTTACATAATTGACTTTTCAATTTTTCTTTTAAAAATGAAGTCCAGTCTAACATATTTACGTAAGTAATTTTGTTAAGGATGCATTTAATAAGCTTCACTTAGAAACATCTGCCGTATTATCAATATATCATACGTCCGTGTTATTAGCATAAAATTTTTCCAGAGAAACAAATTAGTTTTATGAAACAATGTGTTGTTTGGAGAAGAAAGGCATTTTCCTCGAAAAACACTTTCGCAAGAAAGTTAAGTTTAGCAATATAGATAAGTTATTTCTTTTTAAATCTTCAATAAATAATTACCTAATTACTACAATTGTTTTTCAAACTAAATGTCTATGTGCTAGACTAATACGAATAAGAAAAAAACATACGAAAGAACATTTGATAATTTGTAAAAGAACAGGGAATCCAGTTGTTGTATATGCAGTCTAAATTGGTATTCATAATCGGCTTTTATTTTTTGCGCATGGCAATATTATTCTCTTTGAAAGTAATAAAAAAAAAAAAATTAATCTGTTTTAATATTACATCTATTAGATATCCATCATCATCAATCATCTATTAGACATTATATAGGTATAGAAATAGAAGTAATATCTATAGTTGATCTAATTTAGTTTCATTAACGTTTTTGTAAAAAGTGTTCTGTTTTTAAAATGGCATTTTTATTTTATTCTATATTTACAAAAAGAAAGTTTTGGTTTCGAGAAAAATTTCGACTTCCGTTTGTCGATAAGCTTATTCGTTGTAGAAGGTCGTGATCACGATTTGTTGTTTTCTTTTTTTAGAAAATGTCTATCGATCACTCTGTCCATCATCTATGCAAAAAATAATAAATAAATAAAAAATAAAATAATAATAATAATAATATAAAAAAGACAATTCAAAATGCATAGATTTATTTATACTATGGGTCTTTTAACTTTATAAAGGTTTACGAAAAAGCCTTTTTCTGAGAACGTGAGGGATAAACACAAAATAAAATGGAGATGTCTGAAAGTGAATATCATTAGTCATTGTTTGCTTCCTAATGATTTAACTTTAAAAACACTTCTTTTGTCAGGGAAATGTATTTTTGAATTAATGGGGATCACTTAAACTATATTTTAAAAGTTGTTTGTATATTTATAAAGAAAAATAAAATATTATATTTTACAGAGGAATTTTTTAGGTTTTAATCTCTTAAATAAAAGTATATTACATTCACTAATACTGTTTGATATAATAATTTTGTTAATTGCAGCTGTAGCTAAACATAATGTATCTTGCTACTATTTTAAACCTTTTAGCATTAAATCATTTTTTACTCACAAGGAAAGTCTCCATTCAAGGATACTCAGAAAATTCTGAAAAAAGGGAATGTTCTTTTCATGTAAATATATACTAGCAGGAGGGACCGAGATAAGCTCGGTCAAAATTAAGTTTGTGTTCAACTGGATATAGTATTGTCACTGTATCATTCACTCTGCATTATAACTGTAAAACATGTTATTTATAATAGTAGTATTTTCAAAAACAATCAAGAAGAAAACTATGTTTGTATGCACATGTTCAAAAATTTTACTTCATTTTAAAATTTACAACGAAAGGATATCGATCCAAATTAGTGTTTTAGCTCGACTCTGATTGGTTTAACCATGCATCTCGAATCCTATTAAGAATGTATAAAAAATTTCTACACATTCTGAAAGACAATATTTTTTTGCCAGATATAGCCAAATTTGGAGACATTTTTTAATTTGGTGACAAATACGTATTTTAGCTTTCGTAACCGTAATAGTCGATTTTTCGGCCAAATGTCGCCAATATTTTGTCAAATATCGCCAACTTATTGACTGTTGCCATATTCTCGTAACTCTAACCCGTATTACCCAAAATGACCCACGAATCAAATTTGATTAAACATGTGACTTAGCTCAATGATCTTCCAGTAATTAAAAACAATAGAATGTAAAATTGAATCAAAAACGTTTAAGCCATTTCTTCGGTAAAATTATCTTGACAGCATTCAGCAATAAAGCAAAATGACCTACTAATATAATTTTGTTTAACGTGCGACTCAGCCCAATAGTCTTCTCGTGACAAAAAAACGTTTCGTTACAAAATTTAGGTAAAATTGATTGAGTCGTTATTATATATATTTAGAATGACCCTAACCCATTATGACCCAAAATGACCCACTAATCGAATTTTCGCGAGCATGTGTCATAGACCAATGGTTTTCCCTTTCCCGATAATGATGTAATACAAAGTATAGTTAAAATGGTACGAGCCATTTTCTACATAAAATTAGCATGACCCATAATGACCACAAATTACCCTTATAATCGAAATCTCTCGAACATGTGACTTAGCCCATTTGTTTTCTCGTGTCTAAAAATTGTTACATACTAAAATTTCGTTAAAATCGATCCAGCCGTTCTTTAAATATAAATAGCTTGATCCAGACCCTTTATGACCCATTAATCGAAATTTCTCGAACGTGTGACCTAGCGCAATGATTTTCTCGTGCCAAAAAATGTTATATACAAAATTTTGTTAAAATCAATCCACCTGTTCTTTACATATAGCTTGACATGATCCATTATGACCCATCATGACCCACAAATGACCCTTATAGTCGAAATCTCTCAAATATGTGATTTAGACCATTAGTTTTCTTGTGTCAAAAAACTGTTACATACAAAATTTCGTTATAATCGATCACGCCGTTCTTTAAATATAAATAGCTTGACCCAGATCCTTAATGACCCAATATGACCCATTAAAATTTTTTCTCGAACATGTAACCTAGCTCAATGTTTTTCTCGTGCCCGAAAACCATATAATGCAATTTTTGTCAAAGTTGTGTGAGAAAATCTCTAGGTAAAAATAGCATGACTCACAATGACCCCAAAAATGACCCACTAACCGAATTTTCTCGAACATGTCACCATCACTCAATGGTCTTCTTGTAATCCAAAACGATACAATATAAAATTTGGTCAAAATCGTTAGAGCCGTTTTTTAGATAAAAATGGCTTGACCGATAATGACCCAAAAATGACCCACTAATCAAAATTTTTCGAACATGTGAACCAGCCCGATAGTTTTTTCGTGTCAAAAAACGACTGGATAAAAAATTTCCTTAAAATCGATCCAGCCGTTCTCTAGATATAAATTTGCTTGATCCTGACCCATTATGACCCAAAATGACCCAATAATCGAATTTTCTCGAACATGTGACCTGGCCTAATGGTCTACTCGTACCCAAAAATGGGAAAATCCAAATTTTTGCGAAAATCGTTAGCGCTGTGTTTGAGATAAAATTTACAAACACAATTTTTGTTCGCAATTTAGTATAAGATATCCTCAGGAAAAAAATTTCGACGGAACACCGATGATACGTTTGTGAAAAAAATGATGAACATTTCGTTTATTTCGCAATTTATCATAGATTGTTGACGAAATAAAATTTCAAGAAATATACTTTTTATGCAAAATACATTGTATGGTAAAAATGTTTCATGATGAATTTCAAAATAACTTTCAATTTTGTGAATATTTGTTCATTTTAATTGTAATTCTGTCATATGTACATATAGATATATATATATAATGAAAGTTAACTATGAAATTTTCTCATTTAAAACAAAATTTAACTTAATTAGAATGTTTCAATCTCAAACTTTAGTCATACTAAAGACTTTCGATTTAATTTTGTTGCTATGGAAAAAAAATCTCCTATATTGAAATGTAATACTGCAGAATTCTTCATATGACCTTTATTTTAAAATATGCATAAATATATGAAATGCGTATTCTAAAATTAACAAGCAATTAATTAACAAGCAATTTTCATTTGCGTTAAAAAAATTTGCTTTTTGCGAGGAAAAGTGCTGCTCGACAAATCAAGTGACGCATTCGTCTTTTTGCGCCAAATATTCAAAAGTACTTTATTTTTTTTCACAGACTTTATTCTGTAATTCTGCTAGTAAGTTTGACCGATCTTATATTACATACATTTGTAGTATATATTTATTAATATATTTTTAAAAAATCATTCTGCGTTTGTCCAGTAAGGAGACCTTCCTTGTCAATTGAAAAATAAATAATAACAAAAGTCAAGGAAATAATTTTCTGCAGTAAATGATAACCTATTATGAAATAATTTCATTATTGTGCTGTATGCTAGCTAACATCCAGCTGATGGAGACCTGATTTTTGGACACAAATCAGGTCTCCATAAAGAAATGCTGAAAACTTTTTTCAAGTCTAATACTTTATAGGGCAATTCTTATCTAAAAGTATCTGTGTTTATATGAGGCCCGTATGCATGAAAAAGTTAACTGACTTAAGATTAAAGATTTAATGCTTAATGTTTAATATTTTTCATAATTTTCAATTTATACATTTTTTTTATTCCTTCATTAGCACTGCAGTGTTAAAGAAAGAAAAAAAAGAAAAAAAAGAACGATTTTACGGAAGTTGTGCGCTAGTCCATTTTGCTGTTTTTTTTATGGAAATATTTGTGTAAGAAAAAGAAACATTTCCGTTTTCTAGGGTTTTTTTGGGGGGAATTTACGGAAGTTTTTCCATTAAAAAAAGTAAACTGTACTGGCATCCAATTACTAGTACAATTTCCATAAAATCGTCCGTTTTTGTGTGTAGAAACGCCTAGAACAGTCAGCTTAACTGCTACTATCTATGTATAATAAAATTTGAACCAGATATTTCTTTTAAAAAAAGAGTTATATAAGAATATCACACAAAAAATAGTTAAAGAAATAAGCTGAAAGCTTTAAATAAAAATCTGGTGAATATATATTTTATGAACCTTCAGGGAAATTTCCGGTGCTTCCTATGTTAAAATACTCTACTTATCCTTTAACAACTCTTGAAGGGCAAGCAATAATGTCTCTGTAATATTAAATTACTACCGGAAAAATCGAAAACTTTTATTTGGAAATAAGAAAGGTCAGTTTTAAAACAATTTGCCGTCAAAGACAAAATACAGGGTTGTTATAATTAAAGTTCGCCTATTCAGAAGGCTGTGGAGCCGGTTCTATTGCTCTAAACAAAACAAAATTGCACTAGTACATAGTTGAAGAGATGCGCTCTGCGAAAATCGAAAAAAAAATTGTCAAATTTTTTGTCACTACGTGGCGCTGCGCCAATATTTAAAATGATGTTTGCAGATTCATTATATCAATATCAGTCAATCCAGACGAAACACACAAATTTAAAAGTTTCAGCAAACTTCGACGAACTGCGAATTGTTATAATTAAGTTCACTTAATCAGACAGCTCTAGAGCCTGACCTATGACTCCGAACAATACAGAAAAATGAATATCATTTCATGTGATGTAAACTGCATCGAGAAAAATAAAACATGTCGCTCGGCAATAAGGAAAGAACGAAGAATAACATGATGCATGCTCAATGAATCTTCTGCCATTTTAATAATGCATTCCATTCTAGAATTGTGCTTTCTACAGCATTGCGTAAACTGTCCTTGTAATATTGAGCGAATGCGAAGTCTAATACTGTCTTTCAGATCAGAGATTGTCTGACATCTGTCTTTAGATACAGAATCTTTCAAAAATCCCCAGAAAATAAAGAAATATGTAAATATTGGCTTAAATATTGGTGCAGCGCCACCTACTGACAAAAATTCTAACTACTTTTTTTTTTCATTTTCGCAGAGCGCATGTCTTCAACTACTTACTAGTGAAATTCTGATTTGTTTGGAGCCATAGAACCGGCTCTAGAGCCTTCTGAATAGGCGAACTTTAATTATAACAACCCTGTATATAATTTCTTTAAAAGTTTCTAACGAGAATATCATTTAAATGATATGGAATCCCACCGCCACTAAATGGGTTAAGTAGTTTAGTACTGTAACTTTTCTTTCCCCTTTTGCTCACAATAATATTAAATATTGCAATATGAGACTGGATGTTACTTGATCACAGCTAGGAAATTCCTTAAATTTACTTATTTGTTCAGCACCGTTCCGCCTAATACAGTTTTCTTAATATGAACTTTATGTATAACCATTGCCAACTAGATATATAATGGCCTGCGCATGTGGCTAAAAACCGAAGCTGGTTTCAGCTTCAAACCCTGAACCATTTCAATGGACCACGTGGCTCAAACCCTGCCCAGCATTGAATAAGCTGATTTCTGTTCTGTGCACATGATCATTGTTTTGGTTCAGAGTTTGGACGATTGGTCAGAATAACTTGGGCAAGGTATTAGAGTCCTCTGTCGTGAGACTTCATACATTAATCTCAAATAGATGGGTCGTATAGATATAGTTGGCGATGGTATAACTTATACCATTTTGCCTAAAATATATTAAATACAATTTTTCCACCTTTTCTGCAGTTGATTTGTCTAAGTCTACCTTCGCCTCCCGTGGTCACGATATCATGATATTTAGCGAAATAGCTCACAAGCCTACAACAGAAGCGTTTTAAAGCATTTTCGGGTTTGATACCAAGTCATTTTGGTACCTTTCATATTCGAAGAAGAGTCTTCTCTAAAGAGTCTTTTTTATATTACGGCAACCCTTCGTCAATTTTTTTTCATCAGTTTATGAACTATCTCATTTATGTTTGGAACATATCAACATTTTATTCTTTTCTATTTTTATACTGTTAAACAATTGTAATTACCTTTTTGTTATTCTATTTCTCTTTATTTTTTTAAAAAAAATCTATATCTTTGTGGCCATCAGCTTTGTTTAAGCACTCTTTTATGATTCCCAATGTATTGGAAATGATTTTTACCTGCATACCGGATATAAAGTTCTTTGTAACAAGGGAATCCAGAACGCATATATATTATTTTATTGTTCCATTTTTGTTATTAAATCCCGTAAATATTGTTGCTTAAATTTCAGGTGCGAATTTATAATATCTCAATTAAAAAATCTACTAAATTAGAAATGACGATGATAGCAATGGGCTTTAGAATGTTAATACCCTTTCTGTATTCCTAGAAAAAGAGAAATGAAACTGTAATTTTCATTTTTCTCATGATATTTACTCCACGTATTTCAGTGATTTAAATTATTATAGATTATTTTAATCTGTAACAGACTACTAAAAAAAGGTTCCATATTGTTTAATAATAATTATCTTAAAATTTAGCATATCATAAGATGTATATTTTAATGAATATGGATTAAAATAACAATAAAAGTTTACTGTTTGAAGCTAATCTTAAAAGTGTGCTAAGAATATTACAATTTTTAGCTTAGCAAGCTTATAATTTAAAAATATATATATGATGGATTATTATAGCTAATTAAATGTCTGCAAATTTTCACAGTGATTATCTTAAACCCTTATACAAAGGGAATACGTAATTAGATATTACAGAATTTATCATATTTTACTGTATAAAATACTTTTTTTTTAACGAAAATGTAATGCATTTTCGAAATAAAAATGCATTAAAATATATTGAAACATATTTACAGCTTTGAAAGTAAAGCTGTACAATAATATCTATTCATAACTGTTTAAATTAAAAGTAATTTTTCTGCAAATTTTTGTTAATTCTTCACAAATGTTATCTTAATTTCCCTAATTTTGAATTTAATTTATTCAAATTAATTCACTCCTGAGAATTACGGTATAAGTTAGTGTCTCGTTTAACATCCAGTTTGCTATATTAGTCACAATATTCATGAATATTTCATTAAGGTAACATGACAAATTAAAATAAATTTTCATGAATATCTCACTTATGATTTAACTTGAAATAACAAGCTCTATTCGTTTATTAGCTCTGAGAGAATAATTTAATAACTTATTTCTCATAACGCTAATCTCTGTACTTAAGTGTAGAATTAAAATGAACACATTCTATCAGGATTTTCATAATTAAGTAACGAAATCATTGTGATAAAACTTGTTTGTAGTTAACTACATTTGTGTATGACTTATACCAAATTTACAATGTAATTATACATTAACAACAAAAAAAAAGAACTTTTAATGGTTTTTCAACAGCGAAATAGATTTTCAAAATATACAAAATGATTATTAAAAAGAATTATTATAGAAATTATCAGTAATTCATCCACTTAGCTGATTTTTTTTTATTTCATTCAATTGAAATATGAGGTAAACACCACTTTTCTGAGAAAACATTTTTATAATAAATCTGTGGCTTCCGGTAATAACCAGGTAAGGCACATTTTTAATATTTTGAGTAATCAACGTTTAAAGTTTTCAAAAATGTCTTTTTATCATTACTTTTATAAAATAGATTAGAACTTAACAATTTTCACTACATTCAATTAGGGTAAAAGAACCTTTTTTTTGCCAAAATAGTTATATAAAAATAGTTTTTATTAATTTAAACCAATTAATAATGTAACTTTTATCTCGTTATTACCTTTTTCATTATTTTAATAGATGTAATTAAAATAAAATTTTAATTTTAATTTTTTAATAGTGAAAATTATTAAGTTCTAATCTATTTTATAAAAGTAATGATAAAAAGTCATTTTTGAAATCTTTAAACGTTAATTACTCAAAATATTAAAAATGTGCCTTACCTAGTTATTACTGGAAGCCACAGAATTACAGACGATTTAAAGAAATAAATAGAAATCTTATCCGGTTATCACCGTTACTTTATGCACTTACCCGATTGTTACTAATTTTTGTCAATTTTTAAATGAAAATTCATAGTCGCCCTACGACGGTAAGTATTCGATTTTCATTTTTCAATACTATGGAAGATGAAAGTACTCTTTTAAAACTATATTTTCCCAAATTATCTCATTTTTTTTTTCAAAAAAGTGCCTTAGCTGGTTATTACCGGAAGCTACAGATATAGTTTGAACGTTTTTATCATCGAATAATATAAAATTGTATCCAAACATTGTAGTGTTACCAAAAATCTTTAAATAATGTATAAAGCAAACTCCTTTTGCCCGTATGACATACGGGCAAACCAGTTAAGTGGTTAAGGAACGTCATAATCCAATTTTTCTCATCAGTAGTAATACATGGCTGTCCGAATCCCGAACAGATTCAAAGTAGGAGCTCTGTAGCCGGTAAATTAGGCAGAAAGAATCATAAGAGTTATATGGTAAAGATGTAAGATAATGATGAATGATACGGTGCATAGTGTTGTTAGCTTAGTGCCCTTTTTTAATAAAACAATACTTCCTACGAAAATATCTCAGGGTGGCGCTTGGTCAGGGAAAAAACGCAGTCGATAAAAGGGGAAAATCAATAGAAAATACTTTGAATATAATAAAGAGATTCATGAAAGCGAATTTCTCTTTAACGAAACACTGGTAGTTAACACATTTGGTTAACACCATTTTTGACTATGCTTTTTCCTCACCACTCGCCACGTTGTATCTGCTTAGTAAACTTATAGCAGTAAGTGTGTTTAAATTAGTAATTAAATATTTAAGAAAATATATTTAGAAATTTTAACAAAAATATAATTTTTTAATACAAAGGAGCTGATTAGAAATACTGACTGATAAAATCCGAACTGAACTTCATGGCACTAATTATGCGCAAAGAAGTCTGCCTTAAAAAGTCTGTAAAATGTGATTTTACTGTTCCGTTCATCTAACGAAACCCTATTCGTCGTACTCCTTTGTCTATTTGTTCGTCAAAGTAGTGGCGTAGACAGGGTTTCTTTTCGAAGGGGGGGGAGAATATCTAGAAAATTTCTTTCTGATTATAAGTATAGTAAAATCTATTGATATGAAATTGCGAATGTTGGTTAAAAGATTCAATTTAACCGACTTTCGTATTACCAGGTTCAAAAGAATCACTAATCCAAATGATCCAAAATTTCACAAGTATTTTGCCAAAGCATAGGAAATTTTAGGCGTGGTTAAAAATCCCCTTTTATATCAAATTGATCGATAGCGCTATGTATGCATTAAAGTCAGTTGACGAGTTGCGCACGACACACGCAAATTGGCGATGGAAATGTGCATATCTCGTGTTCATTATTCTACAGATATTCTCTCAACGATTGTGGCATTGACGCTGGAAACGGTGGGCAGTACACTGAAAATCTCTTGCGTTAGTTGCGTAGTTCCGTACGAATGCGTAGATGTTCTCAGTCACTTCTCTCGATTACGTCATTCTGAAGAGCAATGGACGGGACTTTAAGAAAAAGAAAACTTTATTGCTCAGATATAAAACATACAGATTGCAGTAATTTGGAAAAGGAATTGTGAACATCTTCGCAAAAGCAGAACAAGATAAAAATATGGAGAAATTATTCGTAGGAACTGCGCAACTATTGCAAGAGATTTTCAATGAGCTGTTCATTGTTTTCAGTGTCAATGCAACAGTTATTATCAGAATATCTGTAGATAATGAACACAAAGTATGCATTATTTTGAATTTTTATCGCCAATGTACGTGTGTCGTGCACAAGCTCATCATTCTGAATTTTATGCATATGCAGAGCTAACTGTCGATTTGATTTAAAGGATTTTTTTACCACGCATAAAAATCTCTTTTTGCTTTGGAGGTATACCTGTGAAATTTCAGGTTATATGGACCAGTATTTCTTTCATTACAGGATTTTAATTTCACGGCTTTAAAAAAAATGCTTGGAGAGATGGTCGAAAAAATTATACCCGCACAGGGATTAAGATATTTTAAAGTTGATTAATATTTTTCTGTAATGTATCAATCTGTTATGAAAAAAAATTATTAAATTATGTCTTTAAATATAAAACTATAAGATTTCGAACTGAAATTTGCTGGATAAGTTAACTGGTTAATATTCTATTCTATTACCTTTTCTAAGAAAAGTGACACCTCTTCCATTGCTTTTAAAATTATACATTCATACACAACTTGTGAAGGTATACAGAATTTTTTGACTTTTTCTTGAAAAGCCTTTATTCGTTAAAAAGTGTTGCATAAATAATTTTATGCAACACATGCATTATGTTTGAATTAAATTAAATAGGAAATTTATCTCCCAAGAAGCTACTAATAATAAAGTTCCGATTCTTCACCTATTTCTATATATAATATTTTCTAATATCTAGCATTGACATATATAATTAATTCTTGTCAAAGTTTATCGATTAAATTCCTACCAAAGACCTTGAGTTTTCTTCTTGTTCATGGCCATCTAATATACACCAACTTTTAAGAGTGGAGTAGAATTCCTTTTATCAACAATAGACATTTCCATATAATAAAATTCATCGTTTATAAATGAAACTTTATGCTTTGTGTAAATTTTTATTAGTGAAAGAAAAAAAATTATGATTCTATGTTATGAAAAATGCACTCTTAGGAATATTAATGTCAATCCGCTTAACATTTTCAGCATATAACGCAATCTAACATATACGTACACCCAAGTTTTTAATTTGTGTTTTTTTATGTATTTTTACCATAGTACGCGATTGCTTTTTTGCAAGAAAACTTTCATGAGGTTATGTAAAGTAAAAATATAATAAAGAACATAAAAATATAAGAACGAGTACAAACATAATAAAATGATCAATTGTAAAGTGAGGCAAACACACTACTGCCATTAATAGCTATATAGTGTATACTCCCCATCAAGCATTTAGAATCATTCTTT
This sequence comes from Maratus speculifer, assembly GCA_964019185.1. NCBI lineage: Eukaryota > Metazoa > Arthropoda > Arachnida > Araneae > Salticidae > Maratus > Maratus speculifer. Next base: position 138,121,444 of record OZ025300.1, read on the forward strand.
CGTTAATTCGAATAACCACATCTTCTTCTTTCATTCCTTAATGTAGCATAGTTACCAGTTTGACCTCCATTTTTGGTGTCTTGGTAATTATGTAAATACGTAGCACTTATAGTCGTCGTTCAATCCGTCCGTCCGTCCATTTGTCCAAGTATAACAACGCAAAAACTATCCAACCGAATCGTTTGAAATTTAAAATGTATAATTATCACATAATGCTGTCGTGTCATTTCAAATTTTACGAAAATCGGATGTATAGTTCAATTACAGAGACGACCAAAAGTATTCCTTCACATTATAATCAATGGGAAAAATTGTTTCAAGTGCGTTTTAATGATATTGCACTCTTTCGAACATAACAAAATTCACATGCAGCAATGAAATATATACAAAAATATACATCTTGGGCAATATGTGTGCAAAGACTATTTTATTAATATACAGGGTGACACAAAATATTATATTTCATAATGGTATAGGGGGATATTATTTGGGGGGGGCGTTTTAATTATATTTCATTATTTCAGATTTTATGAAATTGATATCTGTTACTGAGGTTTACTACAACTGAATTCCTATATAATAGAAAACGTGTAGGATCTACAGGGACTCACGAAAGATTTCGGATAATGTATTGAACCAAAAGTACTGTATATTTTTAAAACTTTTTTATAGTACGAACGCATCGCATTCGCTACGTCTGACATGTAATTTACGACTTGCTAATTAAAAATTTCGAGTTCATAGAAATAAATAAATCATAGTATTTCAAATTTATTTCATGAAATAAAAACAGTTTTTATGTAAAGTAAAAATTCTTTTTTCAAAATTTACGATACTAATTTGAAATTTACGATTAAAACTGGGCGCCAAATTTTCAACCCTGTAATACAGAAATCCGAATTCTTAAGCTCAGTTTTTAATCTTTAAGAATTTTAAATAAAAGTTATGCTTTTAATTTTTATGACTTGATACCTTTATTAATGTCCTTCATTTACATACATAATAAGTAATCTGAGCATTTCTAATTATAGAAAATGATCGTAAGCATATCATAATATTATCTCTAGCAAATAATAAGTTTCATTATATGGAAAAAGAAACAAATGTTAATTGCTACCTAAGGAAATTATTTTTAATTATTACTTTAATTATGTTAATAAAATGTTCGGTAGATTATATTACTGATCTCGTTAAATCACAGCAATATGAAATAAAGAATCTTTTTGTGTCCTTCATAAATTATGTTCTATATTCATAAGCGATTACAGAAATATTTTGAGTTTTTTATTTATTTCTGCAAAATATTAGAAAGTTAAGGAAAAAACATACGTTTGTTACAAGAAAATTCTTTTATGCCATTTATAAAAACTTCAATTTTCCATACATAAAATGGAATTACATAAATTAAAATAATGTTATGCAAAAGAATTTCAGTTATTATGTTACCTTTAGTTCTTACTGCTTGATTTACATTGTTTCATAATCTTTTGAATTTATAAAAGATGTAGATATTGCTTTTCAAGATTTTAAAAGTGACCATCATAAAAGAATATTTTTATATATAATAGAGCGTTTTTCGAGTTGCGTTCATAATATTAAATGTATTTTGAATCCAATAAAAATAATTTTCAATGTATAAGGGCAGCCTCAGGGAAAAATTTTATTTTCTGCTCAAAAAATATTTTTGTTGCGATAAATCCCATTATAAAACTAGTCGTTGGAGGCCACCGTAATACTTACCTATGATTTATATGCATATGAAAATAAAATATGTGAAAACTATTTATACAATGTATTTCAATTCCAAAACTAAATTTAAATGTTGTTAATACACATAGTAATACACTATTAATGAATTGCTGATGCACCAATTTCAACAAATTATATAAAACGCCAAACTACTCAAGAAGTACCAAACTACATAAAAGAAACATCCTTATAACTCCAAAAATAATAATCATATTAACTAACAGTTTGCTGCGTCGGATTAAGCGTCCCATTTTCAATTAAAATATACCTCTGAATTGAAATTTGAATGAAATACAGGATCATCAAAAATCGAAGAATGTGGAAAACAGGATTACAAATATCTCGACAACTAATAATTCGATCGACTTCGTTCTTCATGCAAAATTTGTGTTTTTTTAGTGCCTTTTATATGCATTCCTTAAAATAAAAAAATTCGAAAATTTTTATATACCTTTCATCAGAACGAATTTTTCGAGAATCCGGAAAAAATTGTTCCGGATAATCGAGGTTGCTGATATTCAATAGGCTTCATCCCATTCTTACATACTAAGTACATACAAAATTTCAAGTCTCTATCTCAATTTTTTCGTGAGATAGAGCGTTTACAGACAGACAGACAGACGGACGGACGGCAAATTTTTTTTTTCTAAAAATATGTTTTTCGAAATCTTTAGTGTCTAAAACGTGTAAATCCGTCAAAAAAATTTTTCGATTTTCAAAACGATTGCAAGCTTTACCCTATACTATGTATGATGGGTAAGTAATAATTTCATTATTGTGCGGCATGTTAGCTATTATCTGTCCTCAAATGAGATCTTCATAAGTGAATGCTCTTTTTTTTTCTTTACATGGCAATACTTTTGTGTCGTCATATGAGTTCCGTATTAATTAAAGGATTAAGACTGAATGTCAATAGAAAAATAAGGCAACTCTTATTCTTATTACGAAATTCAGACTTCTTTACATTATATTCCATGTTGTGTTTTAGGTATAAGTCTTTCTCTGCGGCTGATGAGTCTTTAATACATAGCTAAAATTAATTTCTAAATCTATATTGATATATATATATATATAAAATCTATACGGAATACATATAGCCTAGAAGCCTACAGCACAAAAACGTAAATTATCGAGCACAAAAGAAACTTTATTTTATGCAAGAGTAGAAATTGGGAAATATTATGATCCATGTTTGTCGTGAATGAAAGGATGTATCAGCAAAAAGATTAATTCCACTAGTGTTTACCTCGTAGGTTTATCTTTGTGTTTGTCCCACAATCAAAGGTATGCAAACATGGGAAACTGGAAGCAGGAAAACAAGATGATATTCCAATGAGGAAACCACTAGTGGTATTTATATTTGGCTTATGCACCACTTCACTTCCAGCAGATATGGATAATTAGATTACTCTATTTCTATTCTTCGAAAAAATAAAGTTTTTTTTCTTGAGCTCGATACCTTAGATTTATGTGCTGTCGGTTCCTGGACTAATAAACGCATTAAGCCTTTTCAGATTGGAGTAATTCTGTTTATAAAATGATGAAATAATAGACTGACACAAGAAATTTTAAAGGAATTTATTAGAAAATATAAATTTGGCAATTTCCTGTACATTATAAAAAGAAATCTTTTCTAAAATATTATTGGTGTCAGTACTCTTAAAATTAGGTGTTTTTTGTTGGTTACCGTCTGCCAAAGGGTTAAATAACTTTAGAATGTCATTTTTTAGGTATAATTCAAAAGAAATAGTATCTGTTGCAAGAGTTACCATGGTGCAAATTTTGAAAAATTCCATCATAACTTTCTATTATTTAACTTCAGAAACCTAAAACTGCCCACACATAAAAACATTTTATATATATGTCACATAAAGATATTTTTCGTCTGAATATTTGAGAACTGGGAAGTGAGGATGTAAAACAAAATAACTATTTAACTATTTAACAATTATACCATTAACAAGAACAATAAAAACTAACAATTCATTGCTCATCGGCAAGTGGGATGATACAAAAAATTGGCATAAATCATTTAAAAATGTATCCTCACAAGTTTCGAATACTCGTTTAGTATAGAAAAAGATCGCAAAATGATAACTTAAAATTATGTAATATATCTTAAAGCAAAACAATCAACCTAATTATAGCTACAACCATATCCTGTTTTGCAAATTGATATACAATAGGCTGGGTGAATAAAAAAATCTGCATAAAATTTCAAAATTCGCTGAAAAATAATCGAAAAATATAAAAATATGAAAATATGAAAAATATGAAAAATAATCGAAATAAAAAACGGTTTTCTGAGTTAACATCTATAGGTCAAGAGATCTTTCTTGACTGTGAAAAAATAACTTAAAAACAGCCAATAGGTGGCTCTGACTCACTCAAAATAACGCTCCCATAAAGAACGCTCCCATAGACTTTACATTATCATCCGGGACATTTTCATTGTGGGGCCTTAATTGTTTTTTTTTATTAAAAAACGAAAACTGATATTTATTTTAAAAATTTCTCATAGTTATTTTAACATTTTTTAGATATGTCAGTAAATATCCTCGTTTATAAATTAATGCAAATGACTTTAACCTTTTTGGAAGACGGTTTTTAATATCGACAATGATTCTTTTTAATGCAAAACCGTAAACAAAAATCCAATTTAACGTGAGTTTTATAAGCATTTATATAAAACATAACATCACAATGTTAATCTGGGAAGGCCCATATCATTCGACGGGGAAAGGAAGAAAATTATTTTTCCAGGCTATAGAAAATTAGAAGATAAGAAGAAAAGTCACAGCTGTGACCTCCTTATCGAAACATATTATTTTCTTTGGCAGAAAAATGCTTTTCTTTCAACGCTTGCGTACATAAATAATAAAACACTGTAATCGTCAGAAATATTTCTAGAAAATTAAATAAAAGCTATCTGTGTATAAACTTAGAAAAAAAAGTATTTACGTAGTTAATTATTTATTTAGAAATAGAATAAAAACTAGTATAAAATAAAGAAAGATAATAATATTTTTATTAATTTTCAGATTTATATTTGCTAGAAAGAAAAAAAAAATTCATAAGAATAAATAAATAAATAAAGAATATATATAAAAATGTAAAAGAAATAAAGATATTAAATAAAATTTAATTTAGTTTATAAAGAAAGTTCATAAAGAAAATTTTATTATTATCAAAATTGTTAGGAAATTTCAAATGTGGATTCTTCAATATGAATGTTATGAACGGTCGATATTACAAAGGTGTCCGTGGTTAACACAGACGTCATTTTGAATGTGGTAACATTAGTCGATTAAGTTATTTATTTATTTTTTTTACATTTATTACATTTTCTTTAATTTTTAAGTACTTTGTATTGTTAATTTTTACACCGTCGTATAAGGGAAAAAAATGTAACCTCAAGTGCAACTTATTTGAAAGATATATCGTGATTTGTTTGAAAATTGTACCTCAATTTACTCAATTGTTATTCATTTTTAATTATTTTTCAAACATGATACTTTAAATATCTCACTATAGCGTGTTGTCGATTATGAAAGACCAATCCGTTTCCCTTATGTAAATATAAAGAATTCAGCCTTTATTTTTGGTTTTTATTTCATAACCGCATTCAGACTTCTCCAATAAATAAATAAAATACATAAAATTGAAATAAAATACAAATTTCAGACATGTAATTGAACTATTTGCTTAAACCATTGAAATGATAAGCATCAAAATATCATTGCTGAAAATAGCAATCTATGGAAATTTTTTCAACTTTTAACTCTGGACATGAGGCCAATACAAAAGTACCATTTTCAATAAATTCTAAAACTCTATTTGAATACATAACTTCTATTTTTAATAGGAAAATGAATTTCGTTGTTAATGGACTATCTAAAGAAATATATTAACTGTAATATATATATATTAATATATATTCGAATTTTCAATTTTAAATAATATGATTTTCACGTAATATGATCCTGGAAGCCATAGATGGTCCTGGCACAATAACGCCACATTAAAGTTCGACAAAATTTCACGACTTAGTTTTAGTGTTTTTTTCATATATTAATTGATACAGTAACTTATTGACTATGTATACAAGTATTTTTTAGTAGATATGCATTCAAAAAATTTCGTGGTGTTCACCCACATTATTACCCATACATGTGGGTAATAATGCCATGCAAACAAAAATTGTAAAATAAGATGTAATAGGATGGATCTTGTCCAAGTCTAATGATGCAAACTCTACAATCCTAGAAATTGACTAATTTTTCTTTCTTACCATTAATTGCGATATCAGGGTGCAATAATATTCAGCTGATATTTTATTCTTATGAGATAAAAGAAGGAACGTTTGAGGCATACAAATTTCTTTTTATCCTTTTTGATTTTAAACAATGACAAATAGGCTCTCTCGCGTATATAAAAAAGAAAAGCATTTTTAGATGTAGTTTCACACTGAAAACATCTACTCGGGTAATAACGCAAGAAGACAGTGTTATTACTCCAGTATATTTACCACGCCATAATCTTTAAATTACAAGCTACCCTGCAAACACACCCAAAATTTCCCACAACATTTTGAAAGAACATGAAATACATTACAAATTTATGAAATAAAAAAAGTGTTACTGTAACACGCGCTTTCCAAAGGAATAAAAGAAAAAAAAAATAGACTCACGCGTCACGTGACCTGAGTTTTGCTAAATTTAAAAAAAAATGTAGTTGTAATATTTCTCGTTTAAAAGAAATCTGGCAACACTAGTTCTATTAAAAAAATGTTCTTTTCTTAGAGATATTCGAATGTTGATTGAAAACTGTGGTTTATATCTTGTGATGGTGGCGTGCGCCAGAATTATCTAAAAAAGCTTTATTTGTATATAATGTGTGTGCGTTAGTGTTATATTTGTAAGTGTCGTCTTTTCAAGTAATAAAAAGTTATAAAGAATAATGCCACCCCGAGATATTTATTAAGATAAGTTATCACTTCTTTCTTCTCTTCTACATTTGTAAGACGACTTCTTACAAAATGGCTGCCCAACCTGGAGCCCTTACCTGGAAATAGTTAGATTTGTTTTGACATCTTAATTCTACAAATGTTTGATGCTTTTAATTGCGATATGTTATCTACAAGTAAGAAAGAGGAAAAAGAAAATGGCACAAGCAGTCGTTGCTCGTTTGTTTGTGAAATGTGTTCTTCAATGCTGTAAAAAAAAATTTCCACGGAATAATCTTATGCCAAGTACCATTCTCATTTGTTTGCGATATATGTTCTCGAATTTAATCTTGCTTCGATAACGCCATTTATATTTGTTTGTGAATTATGGCGAATTTTACGTTTTTCTGTTCTTATAAAAACTTTCAGTTCGTGTGCCTGCAGGTGTAGCTCGACAATATTTATTTAATCTTCAAGTTACTTTCTTAAAATGGATCCATATTTTTATCAAAAGAATGCATTCTTTCCACAAGTGTCTATATTTTGTTTTCTATTTGTAAAATTTTTCATATTTTTAGTTTTAATTTATTGATTTATTTTACAGTTCATTTATATATTGTGTAATTCCCCTTCCCTCCCCATGCTTATATTTTTATTTTTTAGTTTAATTTTCATTCTCTGCATGCATGTTTAATTTTTATCTTGATTAAATAACAACTTTTCTTACTTCGAATAAAAAAGAAAAACAATTTAAAAAAAAGGGTTGATAAATAATGAAATAAGCATTTATTTACGTTGATATTATTTTTCTTTTCTTTTTACAAACAGGGAATTAAATTAATAGTGAAAAAATATATTAAAATACATTGATACCATCAATACAAGTGTCATACGGTATGTGTTTATTAATTATTTTTTTGTTTGTTTTGTTGTTGGTTTCACAAGGTAACAGAATTTAATTAGAAATTTTATTTGAGTGTTCTATTGTTAGTTGTTTTAAGCATTTAATTTAGAGTTCTTGATATATTTTGAAATAGCATTGAATACGATTTTTAAAACAGATTGAGTAAGTTTTTGCATTTATTTATTTATTTATTTTAATGAAATAAGACTTTCTTTTCTTTTAAAGTTATATTGAAAAAACTATATTACGTAGTCTTGTCTTGATAATATGATAATAATATTGATTGACATTTTAATTATTCAGATATGTTTTGACTTATTTAGAACATTGTTTATGAATGTTGCCAACAATTCAGTACTAGTTTTATATCAGTTAAAATAATGTTTTGATTAAATGACACGTAATTTAAAGTATATTTTCTTTCAAAAAAGAAATAAATAAAATAAAATTAAATAAAATTAAAATAATTTAAATTTTAAAGATACTTAAAAGTTTAATGAAGTTTAATTATTTTAAAAGTATATTTTGCTAACGTTAAAGCTCACTGTTTTGTTTAATTGATGTATTTATTTAAATTGAATTTTTAGCATTTGTGGGGTATATATTTTGTTGTTTTGCTAAAGGTAAGAATGTCCGACCTCAACAAAGCACGAAAAGAAGACCTATTTCAGGTCGCTTTAGAAATGAATTTAGATGTACAACCCTCTATGACTGTTGTCACATTGCGTGATAAGATTAAATCCTCTCCCTCGTATGAAGTTGATTTCGTAAATTCGTTAATCAGAAACCAAATTGCGACTCGCGAGGAAAAGCAAAAAGCAGCTGAATTAGAACAGCGTAAATTAGAAGTAGAAGAAAAACATCGTTCGGAAGAACTGGAATTAAAAAAGTTTGAGATGAATTTTGAGCTTGAGAAGCTTAAGTTACAGGCTCAGAGCCAAAGTGTTTCCAGTGGAGCGGTAGGTGGTAATGCGGCAGGGATAATGTCTCATCCAGAGAGTAAAATAGATATCCAGAAGCTGTTGCCTACATTTAAGCCAGAAACAGATGATGTAACATTGTTTCTGGTGCTCCTGGAACGACAGTTAAAGCTTTCGAAGGTACCAGAACACCTCTGGGTTTCTTATTTACTAAGTGTTGTACCCTCTTCTATATCTACGCTTATTGCTCGTGAAAAAGAAGAAAACGCTTCAGATTTTTCACATGTTAAAGGTCTACTTCTAAAAAGGTTTAAAATTAGCGCTGAAAGGCTTAGACAGCTGTTTTTCACGCATTGCAAAGATAAAGAAATTACTTGGAGAGATTATTACTTCGAGTTACGTGCTTACTTTGAAAATTGGCTTAAAGAGTTAAATGTAACGTCTTTTGAAGCTCTTCAGGATCTGATCATAGCGGATCAGATGAAAAGTCGCGTGCCTGTCGAATGCAAACAACATATGTTAGATGATTGGGAACATTTAAATTCACCAGTCGACCTTGCCGGAAAATTAGATGCGTATGATACTATCAGGTCTACGTTTTCTAAAAAGTATACAGTTGTACCCCAGGAGAAAAAAGCGTATTTTCGCCGAGAAAATACATGGAAGCAGAGTAAGCCTCCAAAAGAAGAGAGAGCTTCTCCTAAATTTGCTAATAAACGTTTAGAATCCGATATATTTTGCTATGGTTGTGGCAAAGTGGGGTTTATAAAGAAGAAATGCCCACATTGTTCTCCTACGGTTAAGAAAAAAACAGTGCAAGCTCAACGTCTTAAGCTGTATAGTTTAAATACATCAACAGTTTCAGCTCTAAATGTACCTATTACGATCTGCAATAAGAAGGTATTAGTCTGTGCAGATACAGGAGCGAATCGTTCTATTGCAAGAGAACGTATGTATAAATTATTTTTGAAAGCCGGTGTTGCAATGAAACCTCATACTCATGAAGTAACATTAGCTGATGGAACTACGATGGCTAGAAAAACTCTTTCTGCCACTGTGCGTGTAAAGATTGAAGGCCGAATTTTCAAAACAGAGTTTATTGTATTACCAAATGCCAAAGGTAGTAGAACACTTTTATATACACTTAGTCACTTGGTAATAGAACACTTTTGCGCAGGAATGGACTTCCTGCGCAAAGCTAACATAGTGTTAGACATAGCTAACAAAAGATGGCATTTTAGTGATAAACCCCAGAAAAAGTTCTATTTTGTAGATGTACACGAAGAAAAAATAAGAATGTCTGCTGATGCGGTCGACATCAGTCCGTGTGCTTTACGTAAAGATGAAGACAAAAATTTAAATTCCGATGACAGGAAAAAACTTAAAGATATTCCAAAAAGGTTTCAAAAGTGTTTTCGACCAGGGGGAGAGACAACCCCAAATCTTAAACGTTTTGTAAATGTTTCAAAAAGTGTGAAAGAACGTGTTGAAGTGAAACAAGATCAGAGAAAGAAATATTATGATAAAAATCATAGACGAATATATTTCAAGCCTGGTGAAAAAATATGGGTTAACCTACACCCAGTGAGCAAGGCAAGTAAAAATAAAACAGCAAAATTTATGCCTAAGAGAGATGGGCCATACATAATTTTGACTCAAATGTCACTAGTGACATATGACATTGCTACTCTAGAGAATCCTACTGAACGAATTGGATCTTACCACGTTTCTGCCTTGTTGCCTTTCCAAGAATCTGAAACTATTCCAACTGCACCCTTGAGAAAAAGAGGAAGACCAAAAAAGCATCCTGTTTCCTCTCCGAGACGTAGATCGGAAACAGAGGGGGAGGATGTAACACGCGCGTTCCAAAGGAATAAAAGAAAAAAAAATAGACTCACGCGTCACGTGACCTGAGTTTTGCTAAATTAAAAAAAAATGTAGTTGTAATATTTCTCGTTTAAAAGAAATCTGGCAACACTAGTTCTATTAAAAAAATTTTCTTTTCTTAGTGATATTCGAATGTTGGTTGAAAACTGTGGTTTATATCTTGTGATGGTGGCGTGCGCCAGAATTATCTAAAAAAGGTTTATTTGTATATAATGTGTGTGCGTTAGTGTTATATTTGTAAGTGTCGTCTTTTCAAGTAATAAAAAGTTATAAAGAAGAATGCAACTCCGAGATATTTATTAAGATAAGTTATCACTTCTTTCTTCTCTTCTACATTTGTAAGACGACTTCTTACATTACCTAATAAATACATTGTTATCACAACACAGATCTTATCTCGCAAATTTTAGGTCTATTTCAGATCGGGTGTCACTCTTACAACATCTTTAAGCGATAAGGACTGTATAAGTGATACGGACACATATAACTTTATAATATATGAAAAAGAGTGATTCGTATACATAGTAGATAAACTTGTAGTTTGGGATGTAAATTTTGAATTAAATATTCTTAAAAATCGCAAAGCAAATTCGCATAACACGGGTGAGTACTCGTGTATTTGGTAAGTTTCGTTTCCTTCGAGAAGGTTAGTTTTTAGAGTACAAATTAGTGTGACCTTAATTTACAAAATACGGATCGTCTGAAATTATTACATGGCAATTTCTAATAATTTCATTTTTTTTTTTATCAAATTTAATGTCATCTATGAATAAAACACAGAAGAGGATTTATATTTTAAAATTAAACTATATGTCTCTCCTGTTACACATTTGACATCGCTAATAGCAAATCAATGCAATGCAACAAATAATAAGATTTATATTGGATTTTAAATAACTTCAAAGATTTCTGCCTTTATTTTTGGTAGAATATGCATGCGCTTTAATTTCTTTCACTAGAGAAAGTTATTTAAAAATACAGAAATTCTCTTTTATTTTAAGTATAAAATATTAACTAATGTGTATAAAATAGTTTACAAGAGTAAAATATCATTTTAAAACGTAAATCTTCCTAGATTTTTTTTATCATTTACTCCATTTATCACGCATTTTAAGATACAAACTTGTAAATTTAATTTTGTTACTATACTTTTTTCTTCATAACTTTTGGCCAAGTCCAATTTTGTGGGTTTGTTTGCCTGGAAATGTAGTCAAATCTATTGTTCGACACAGGGCGGTGGCCTTCTGTATCAGCACATACAATTTAAGTTGTTTTGGTGCTATGTTGGCCGGTAACTTAAAATTGATTTGTTTGTTTATTTTTACACTCCACCGCATACTTATACTTAGGCTGTCTGAAAGGAGTGCCGGGGTTTTGGTTGCTAAGTTATGAGGAAGACATGACTAATTTAGCAAGGATGAATTGCAAACTCATGTCGCCTCTGTGGTAAAATTAGTACTTGGGATGTGAATATCAGGGTCAAAATGTAAAGCGAAATAATTTAAAAAATGTGTATTTGATTTAAGTTATTAGAGAGTGTTTACTATGCACTTCCCGTTTCTATGGAACCCTAAACCGTATTAATTATGCAAGGGGCAGAGCAAGTCATGGAAAACTTTAACGAAGTAGGATAATGATCGCGATTTTTAAAAAATGTATTGGGAAAAATCTTCTATAAGAAATTCTTAGGGTTTTTTTTAAAATGTATTAAAATAAAATCCCATCTTTAAACACAGAAATATTTATCCTATTTGTAAATATTATTTATCGTTAAAACACATAATTACAGAATGAACCATTTAGATAAACCACAGATATATTATTTAAATGACAATTCTAAAAAATAGAAAAAAAATTTAACTAAATTTTCATTTACAAATAAAATATAAATGCAATATAGTTCCAATTGCTTTAACAAAGAAATATCCTTTTTTGCCCTATCTAAGTGAAATTTGGTATCAATTTCAAAAAAAAAAAAAAAAAAAAAAAAAAAAAAAAAATATTTATATATATCGAAAATACGAATACCGAAACTCTAGATTTTCGAGGTTTGGTAAATTAAATAAAAATTAATCTTTACTGCAACCACTCATTCGAAAAATTCTATTCTTTACCACTATGTTTCTTTTTATCAGAATTTTGGAAACAACAATTTGATGAATGCCTTTTGTTAACGGTTAAATACATTTTCTAGCCCTGTCTCATTTATCAATCTTTTACTTGACGACTGATTACGTTGATGGCTGGGACCCAAAATGTTATTGACCATAAAATATAAAGAATAAATATACAGGGTGTCCCCTCTCAACGGTGGCCAATGGCTAATTTGTAAACCGTTGGTCATAGACATATATTTCCAATTGCAAAAATGCTTTAAAAAAGGCAAAGAATTGTTTTTTAAGCGATTTTGGTCAAAAAAATGTTTTACTAAAAAATTATGGAAATTAAAATTTTATACGGTCCCCCGGTCCTATAAGTTATATTTAGTAAAAAATTTTCAACACTCTAGCAAGTAATACAGAAAAGATCCCATTCATGTAACATTAAAATTGACCGAGTTATGAAACTTTAAATTTCATGACTTAAACCACTTTTCTATAGCTGAAAACGGATGAGCTCGACTGAGCTTTAAGGGAACGTACACTAAGTGCTTAAAGTATTATAAAGGGAGTCGATTTCCAACGCTGTTCAAAGGCTACTTCCTAAACTATTTGTCACAGACATATAGTTCCAATTACAAAATGTTTTAAATGAGCGATTTAACTGAAGGCGCTGTCACCGTATAAATTTTACGGTAGTGTTAATTATAATTAATTAACTTCTAGCTTGGTTATTAAAACAACTGAAGACATGAATTTCAAAATTCTCTTTATCGAAAAAATCAAATTTTTGGAAATAGCGAAAAAACTTTAAATGCATCTATTGGTTTTCATTATAAATTTTGAGATTGCATTGTTACAATAGTGGAGGTTTGTATAGACTGATAGAGAAATGAAAAAGCGATAAGTCGAGTTTTGAAATTCATATCCTCAATTGTATTTTTACGTATGTTTTATTTTGTAAGCAAATGAAGTTGATTCTTTTCGTGATTTTTTTAAAAAAGGTATGTTATTTTGATAAGCTTTTATTTTATTCATAGTTTTCGTATGTAAATTTTCCTAGTTCAAAACTTATATTCAAATTTTAACTCACTTCCAAATATCCGATTGAGGTTCAATTCCCATACTTATTTAAACCCGATGACAATGTAATATCAATACGATTTTAAGTGCGTTCCATTTATTTATTTTATAGGACTACATCAAATTCTATTAGGTTGAGTAATCTAATAGAATTTTACATATGTATCATTTTGTAACGATTTGTGACTGTTGCTTTTCATAGTTTAAAAAAATTTCTGTTATTTTTTTGCTTATATTTTTAGCACAAAGTGCATATTTTACTTTAACATGTAAATGTCAACACAAATTCAGAAACAACATTGTAATTTTTTTTTTACTCCCAATGTTTAAAGTTAAATTTTCTATCTGATGTTTATTTTTATTTCCAGTAAATTTGTGACTGACCCCTATTTTACAGCAAAAAATATGCTTCAACTTTGAACAGCTATAACTCGGTCAGTTTTGATCGCAGAGGAATGGGACTTTTTTTGTCTACCTTGTTAGAGTAGTGGTGAAAATTTTCTAAATATCACTTATAGGACCGGGGGACCGTATAAAAATTTAATTTTCGTAATTTTTTAATAAAACATTTTTTTGACCGAAATCGCTTAAAAAATAATTCTTTACCTTTTTTAAAGCATTTTTGCAATTGGAACTATATGTCTATGACCAACGGTTTAGAAATTAGCCATTGGCCACCGTTGAGAGGGGACACCCTGTATAACAAATAAGAGTCATGCTTTAGCTATCAATAACACTCTTTTTTTAAGCACATAAGTGATAATTGATTGATACAAAAATGTTTATTTCTAAAAATTTTAAAAACGAATTATTTTGAACGACATGTTTCATAATGTAGAAATAAACAAAAGATAATGTAGGGGAGAGGAGGCAAGTTTGAACTGGGGACTCCTTGGAGCACTCTAAATATTTTACTTCAAATAAATTATTTAAAAAAATGTGTATGGAAATACATTACTGCTCTGTCAATGGAATAATTATGTAAACCTATACCATTTTGTATAAAGAGTTACCGTCAAAACAAGATATGTGTTTTTCTCCTTCTTGAATCTAAACTTAAGAAAATAAAGTTTAAGATTTTTGTTTACAAACTTCTATCCCTCAAATTTTAATTTATTGTTCAATGCTTAAACAAAGATGTTAGCTTTAGTTCATAAGCTTTGTTTTTTTCAAATTCTTCAGATGAATTGAGTTATCAGTTGTAATATAGAACTCCATGTGATGGGCACCATTGAATAGCGAAAAAAACTCCGAATAAACTGGTGATAAAAAAGGATTGAAATAATTTAAAGAAAACACTTAAAACTATGAAATAAAGAATTGTTAATATATTTAAATATTATTATTTCAGAAAAATGTTTTATTTGAAAAGAGGTTAATTAAGAATTTCAAAGAACAAGGACATATACTGCTAACAACTCCCCTTGCTACACATATAGATTTCAATCTCTGAGTGATATTCCTCATTGATGGGAAGTTTAAAATCTAAATTGAATCAAACCTAAATTCATTTATTGGATAATTGCAAGTCCTGGATACTAAATAAGATTCATGATTTAACAGATTGCCAAACATTAATTCTGGTTTTCGTAACGGATAAAAAGGAATTTTATATTAGATCTCTTCTATATATATATATATATATATTAAAAAAAAAAAAAAAAAAAAAAAAAAAAAAAAAAAAAAAAAAAAAACGAATGAAAAATTTTAATTTTCTAGAAGCATCAGATATCACATTGGTATATTTCTTGGATATTGTAAAAATGTTTTCACAACCAAACACAACTGGAGGGTCACTTTGTGTGTTTTATCAAGAATGAGTTTTGACATCAACTTTAATGGATTTAAGTTTGGTTAAATGACCAAAAACATCGTAATTTCAACAAAATGTAGTCATTTTAATTTATTCATATTACTTTATATTTTTGTAACATATGCAACTTTTTATAAGTCTCTCAATATTTTCATACTTTATTCATTTATTCAATGGTGCCCC
Source organism: Maratus speculifer (assembly GCA_964019185.1). Classification (NCBI taxonomy): domain Eukaryota; kingdom Metazoa; phylum Arthropoda; class Arachnida; order Araneae; family Salticidae; genus Maratus; species Maratus speculifer. Next base: position 138,137,027 of record OZ025300.1, read on the forward strand.
TTGCTTGTTCAAAGGTACCACTACATGGGTCAGGTTTGAACAAAAATCTTTCAACTTTTTAAATCCTCACAATTTATTTAATTTCTTTGGAAAATGTTTAATTTATGGTTCATATGATGAAGAAATGCGTTATTTTTATTATGTAATATTTACAACTCAATAAATATAATTCAAGTAAGAAATATATTGATTTTCTGAAAAAAATGTTCAAAGGTGCCCCCCTCTCCCCTATATAATGAGACTTGTACTGTGTTATAAAAACATTAATTCTTTTAAATACATAAATACATAACATTGGATATAACAATGCAGGAGGAAAATTGCATTTTGATATAATTTAGTACTTAAAAAGTATTTCATTTATAAGTAAATTATACGAATTAATTTTTCAAAACAGACACGATTTTACAAACAAACCCAATTTTTTTGCTCGAATTGTATGAAATTTGTTAAAAATCTTGAAAAAAAAAATGGTCACTAGACTACTGAAAACTTTAAGCATCAAGTTCGAAAAATAAAATAAAAATTAAGATTTTCTGTACTCACTCATTCGAAAATTCTATTCTTTACCACTATGTTTCTTTTTATCAGGAGTTTGGAAACAACAATTTGATGAATGTATTTTATTAATGGTTAAAGAAACTTTCTAGCCTTGTCTCATTTATCAATCTTTTACTTGACGAATAATTACGTTGATGACTGGGACCCAAAATGTTATCGACCGTAAAATACAAAGAATAAACATAAACAAATAAGAATTACTCTTTAGCTATAAAAACCATCCATTTTTTTCTTTACTAAACATATAAGTAATAGTTGTTTGATAGAAATATATGTATTTCCCAAAGTTTATAAAATGAAATATTTTGTAGGACATGCTGAATAATGTATTTTATAAACTTAAGGTAAACTATTCACTGACACGTCTATTGTAATATAAACACATTAATTCTTCTAGACACATAAATTCATAACATTGGCTAATGTAATGCCAGATAAAAATTGTAATTTAGTATAACCTCTTCAGTCCTGAAACAGATTGTACGTGATACTATAAAAACATTTTAAAATTACTATAATATATCTCTAAAGATGCACGAGTCTATACTATATCGATGCCTCTTATCTGCATAAATTTATTAAAAAAGTCTTGATGTAATTTTATCAAAGTTTTTTTTTATATTTCATATATAATTAAATTATAAATGTTGTATCCAATTTCTTTTAGTTTGTAAGCAGTGAAGATATATATATATATACAGGGTGCAGGGTAAAATCTAGTCAAATTAAATAAAAAAAATATTTTTTCTGCAACCACTCATTCGAAAAATTCAGTTCATTACTGCCATACGTTTTCTTATCTGAATTCTAGAAGCAACATTTTTATGAATTTCTTTTGTTAACGACTAAATAAATTTTCTAACCTTGTCTCATTTATCAATCTGAAGACTCATTATCATACTTGAAGACTCATTATGTTGATGGTCGGTGCACAAAATGTTATTGATCGCGAAATACAAAGAATAAATGTATAACAATTAAGAGTCATTCTTTAGCTATCAAAACCACTCATTTCTTTCTTTCTCTTTTAAACATACACGTTAGAATTATTTGATACAAATATATATATATTTCATAATTTAATAAACAACACATTTTAAAGAATGCATTTAATAATGTAGAAGATAAACATAAAATAAAATATCCACTGACACTACTATTGTATTGTAAACGTATTAATTCTCCTATATACATAAATACACAATATTGGCTTTTACAATGTGAGAGGAAAAGGACAATTGATATAATCTGGTATTTAAAAAAATCTTTCATTTATAAGTAAATTGTATGAATGAATTTTCCCATACGAACATGTCTTTCTGAACAACCCCAATTATTTTTTCTTGAACTGTATGAAATTTGCTATAAATTTTGAAAAAAAAAAATAACCAAAACAAGGCTACTGAAAGCTTTAAGTATTGATTTTAGGTAAATTAAATAAACATTAATCTTTTCTGTAAACATTCATTTAAAAAATTCTATTCTTTGCCACAATCTTTCTTTTTATCTCAATTCTGGTAACAACATTTTGATGAATGTCTTTTGTTAACGGTTAAATAAACTTTCTAGCTTTGTCTCATTTATCAATCTTTTACTTGACGACTCATTGCGTTGATGACTGGGACAGAAATTGTTATTGAACCTAAAATGCAAAGAATAAATATACAACAAATAGGAATCATTCTTTAGCTATCAAAAACTCCAATTTTTATTCTTTTTTACTAAACACATAAGTAAATAATTGTTTGATCCAAAATGTATATTTCCCAAATATTTTTAGACGAAATGTTTTAACCGAATGATTTTTTAGAAATTACATAAAAAGATATTATGCAACAGATAAAAGAATAAATTTAATTCATGCGGAATTTTAGGAAAAAATTGCTTTGTCAGAATAATGTTTTTTAGAATAGAAAATAATAATAATAATAATAATAATAATAATAATAATAATAATAATAATAATAATAATAATAATAATAATAATAATAATAATAATAATAATAATAATAAACTTTGATTAAAGGTACGGAATTAAAATAAATCTGCTTAGATATTAAAAAAAGAAAAGAGGAAGTTAATTGTTATAAGAATTTGGAAATAATTAATCTAGACTTGAGGAAAAAAAATATTATTAGGTGTTCTTCCACCCAAAAAAGATGGATAAACTTTTGGTACTTATGACAAACAAGTTCATAATAGAGCAGTATTACATTGACTTGGATTACAATGTTGTCAACTAGAGTCGATTTTAAAAAGAACTTTTTTTTTCTAACACGAATTAATTTTTTTTTAGAAATTATAAGAATCGAACTATGTGAAATTTGGTATCAATTTCGAAAAAAAAAAAAATAGATGTAACAAAAACAAGGATACTCAAATTATAAACTTTTAAGATTTGGTAAGATAACTAAAAATTTCTCTTTTCTGTAACAACTCATTCGAAAAATTATATTCTTTACCACTATGCTTCTTTTTATCAGGATTCTTGAAACAACAATTTGATGAATGTCTTTTATTAACGGTTAAGTAAATTCTCTAGCCTTGTCTAATTTATCAATCTTTTGCTTAACGACTCATTACATTGATGGCTTGGACCCAAAATGATATTTGACCGTAAAATACAAAAAATAACAAACATATAAAAAATAAGATTCATTTTTTAGCTATCAAAACACCCGTTTCTTTCTTTTTTCTTTTAGGTACATAAGTTAATAAATTATCCATTTTTTTTAAATATATAATTCTTCTGGGAAGCATTGTATTTAATCTATGATTTGTATATCAAATACATAATATGCCAAAATCGAATTCAGCTAGAAAATGTTTACACAAATAAAAATTCCGATTCTCAATTTCTGTCATAAAAAAGGACATGCTTATTAGGGGCGATCGTAACTATGTAAATGGGTAACACCTATAATCACCGTTCAATGCGTCTGTCTGTCCGCATATTACAAAGCAAAAACTACACAAGGTCGTTTAAAAATTAAAATATATAATTATTACAGAATTCTGTCTAGTCATTTGAAATATTATGAAAATAGGGTGTATAGTTCAATTACAGGGACAATAAAAATTATTCCGTTACTTTACGGTCAATGGAAAAAAAATCAAGCTCATTTTAATGGTGTTACACTCTTTTGAACATAATACAATTAATATCCATCTATGAAATATATACTAAAATACACATTCTGTACAATCTGTATTGTAAAGAACAATTTTTATTGATATACAGTGCTACAAAAAGTATTTTATTACATAATGGTATAAGTTGAAACGCTGTTTGGGGTGCGCTTTAATTACATCAAACTATTTAATATTTTATGGAATTGATGTGCATTGCTGTGTTGTAGTACAAGTTAATACAGGGGCACGCAAAAGTTTCGGATACTGTATTGTATCCTAAGTACTGTCTGTTTTAAGTACTTCGTTATGGTATGAACGCATTTCATTTCTTACGGCTGACTTGCGATTTCAAAGTTTTTTGCAGTACCTTGTAATTAGATATGAATTTCATACACAAATTCGGATTTTATATTTTTTTGTTGAAATCAAAAATGCATATTATAACTGAAAACACAGTTTCGGCCACTATTACTCATAAACAGTACAGCAATTTATATATTTCGTGTGTGATTGTACACTGTAAAAAATCTGTAAACTAACTTAATCTTTTCTAGGAACCGGCGATACTTAGAGCTTTTCATGTGACGGCAGCAACAAAAATTCATGTAACATATATATATATATATATTTATAAATCATACGTAAATCAAATCAACGGCAACCCGTGTGACAGAAAAAAATAATAAGATTGCTGTATTTTTAAAAGATTTATTTGTAAAGATACATGTTTCTGTAGCTTTTTAAATACTGGTTTTGTAGATTTACATGTTTTATGTTCTGTGTAAATATAGAATTTTAGCAGTTGTACATATTTCTGCAATTTTCCAGCAGTACCAATACAATTTTTTTACTGTTTAGTTATAGATAAATATTATGCGCAATATATTCTTCGATAGACATCTTGTAATGGTATTTCTGCATGTTACATTCATTTCTGTATTTTTAAATTAATATAGCACCATTAAAATACACGACAACGAGTTTCTATGGTGACCGTAACGTAACGTAATTCTTTTGAGTGCTCCTGTAAGCAATTTTATTATAGTTTACATACTTATTATTAAAGTTATTATATTATAGTTATTACACATAGCTTTTCTTACCAAACATGTCATGTAAAACCTTAATACCGTAAATGAATCCGTACACCGTACGGGCATCTATATTCTAACCATAATTTTTTATTCTAACCAGAAAAATTTTATTGGAAATTATGCATTATTTAATCTGAGTATATTTATTGCGCAATTCAGCAAAAATTTCTACTTTGAAAAATCGATAATAAAAGATTAATAATAATATAAAAGACATAAAAGAAATCAGGCTTTAATTGATTTTTTTTAAAGTAATGATAAGTTAAGTGATTAAAACTCCTTATTTTATTTTCTAAATAATGTGACACAATTTTATATGCTCTAAAGTAAATGATAAATATATTAAGACAATTATTGTTAAAAATTGATACTAATATAACAATGTGTGAAGCATAATATAGCTTTAATATAAAATTTTATGTAAATGGCAGGTATTTGACTGCCACAAAAATTTAATAAATAAATACAAAAAAAAAAAAAAAAAAAAAAAAAAATGTAAATCACATTTTTTTTTTATTATTATTTAATATCGTTTCGTGTTACTTTGAATAATTAATTTTACTAATTAATATGGTTTTTTATATAACGGAAATTCCCAAAATAATAAAATACATTACATTCTAATAAAACTGTATACAATTAACTTGGGGTAAAAAGAAAATAATTCCAGACTAGCAAAGCTAAACTTTTAATATTTTATTTTTGATAGAATTAAAATAATTGAAAAACAAATTTTTTTTAATTATTTTTAAAGGAGGCAAAAAAATATTTTTAGTTTAAAAATATTATATCCTAAAGTAAAATAAAGGGAAATTTAATTAATATTTCATTAGCAAATCGTATGTTTCAAACAAAAAAATGTATTTCGAGATTTTAAAAGTTAGGAAAATGAATAATTTACATCGCTAAATTATAAAAATCTCTTTTTACGAAAAATTATTAATTAAAATCTTATATAAACACGCTTTTGCTTACAATTTTTATGTATAAATGATAATGTAAAATAAAAATACCGACAAACCACAGTATAGAGAAATATGTTACATAGAACGTGTTTTACTGGCAATTACTACATGACCATTGATGATCGTCCACTTGCGATTTTAGACATTTTGTTAAATATCTAGAAAAATACATGAATAATTATCCTGAAACACTTAGTGTATAATTATAATGGTACAAGTCATCCATTTCCATGAAGGATTTTTGCCGAAACTCCTTAAGGGACCGTCAACAAATTAAAAAAGAATGAATATCTTTTAGATAACTCTGTCAAACTAATGTAGCAAAAGCGCTCAAACTGTAAATTATGATTAAATCGTTTATTATAATAAACTGTGCTCATTTTTATGTCGATAGCATGCATACTCGTAGAACAGTTTTTTTAAATAAAAACTGCCCCAAATTTTTCCAAGATTTTTGCTTATAACTTGCAGAGTTCTTAATATAAAGTAACATTCTTTTCTCAAAATATGACATATAATATTGCAAAGCAATACCCTGTAATCAGAAATAAAAAATAATAAGAATTGTATGAAAAATGAGTAGATTTACTAAATAATTTTTCGCTGCGCATGCATCAACGATATCAAATTCTATTTGCATATTATGTTAGCTAAATGTATAGAGCAATTTTTGTGAAAGTCACAAAATCATTGATTGAAAATTCTGAAAGTTATCGTCTATAGAATACGCATAAAATCCCTTGTTCCCAAAATGACACAAAAAATGAGGGATTTTATCCAAATGTAGTAGTACGTCCCATATAGTGTATTCTATATTGACACTAATCAATGAATATACGGATACAACCCCTTTTGAATTTTGCTTCATTTTGGGAATAACGGATTTTTAACTTATTCTATTGATAATTATTTTTAGAATTTTCAAGCTGTGATTTTGAGACTTTCACAAAAGTTGCTCCATACATATAGCTAACATAATATGCAAATGAAATTTCGATATCGTTGACGCATGCGCAGTGAAAAATAGTAAACCTACACATTATTCCTACAATTTTTATTATTTTTAATTCTGGTTACAGGGTGTTGTGTGTAATATTATGTGTCATATTTTCAGAAAAGAATGTTGCTTTTTATAACGAACTCTGCAAATTATAAGCAAAAATCTTGGAAAAATTTGGGACAGTTTTTATAAAAACTATAATTTTTCGACGAGTATGCATACTATCGACATAAAAATGAACACAGTTTATTACAATAAGGGACTCATTCATAATCTACAGTTTTAGCGCTTTTGCTACTCTAGTTTTCACAGTGTTATCCGAAAGATATTTATTCTTTTTTACTTTTTTACGCCCCCCTATAGACTTTTGGGAACAAATCTTCACGGAGAAGTATGACTTGTACCATTATATTTATACACAGTGAGTTTCATGATAATTCCTCATGTATTTTTCTAGATATTTAACAAAATGTCTAAAATCGCAAGTGAACGATCATCAAAGGCCATGTAGTGTATAAATAAAAGTTTTTATATATTTGATGATCTAGAAAATGTTTGCTTTTTCATGTTTTTATTTTAGAAAATAACCGTTATTTTAGTATTTATTTTGAACAACTGTCAATACATAATTCAAATTGATTCACATTTCGTTTAAGTTTAATTATTTCTATATTTACTTGTTTTACTCTTATATAAAGGCATATCTTTCTCAATATAAGATGGTCTTTGATAAAACTGAATTCTAAATAATAAATAAATTGAAAAATTGAAAATAATGATCTACATTATTTTTGCACTTATGAGAACAGAAATGAAGCTGAAAAAATATGCCACTACTTATAGTATATCAGTAATGGCATATTTTGTGTATTTATGATTTATCAGTTAGAGATGAGACGGGCTCCTCCCCAGCCCGAAAGTCCGGCACGGGCAAGGACCCGACATGGGCTCGGAAAGTGTTACTTGGATATACGATATGGATATATGAAAAAATAAATGCTCAATTTTCAAATTTAAATAAGCAGAAATTTCCCACTTACTTTATTTCAATTTGAACGAGAAAATAAAAGGAATAATGTGAAAATGAGATTATTTACATATTTCTTTCTTTCATCGACAACAATTAAAAATATGCGTTGCCGCTATTATAGAAATTATTATTTATTTATTTATTTATTTATTTATTTATTCGCTATTATCCTATTTTAATTTTAGTTTACGGGTTTGGGTTCACTTCTTATGAACCGGAAAATTTTATTTATTCATGTGTAGAAAAGATTGAAGGAACTAAATTCCATTTAAAATTGTGTAATTACACCTTTTCAAGTCATTTTAATGCTATTTTGATCAAAATGACGGGGTAACTGAAATTGTGTTTCTTTTAGTGTTTTATTGCTGTTTCAAAAGAAAATTTCTGTTAATTACAGATTTGTGTCTACAGATTTGTTTTTCCGGCAAAGATCTATTGATACGGCGCCAATTAAAACTAACACAACAATGAATTTGCTTTTAGTTGTCTTTTTTGTTAGCAGAAGATAGTTTTTAATCAGATCGTTTATTTATTTATTTATTATTTAGTTACATAACACGAATACAATATTTTCCTCTGTTTTTGGTAGACGAGAATTATCTGGAGGTTTGCAAATTATTTAATCTCCTATTGTGCACAAGTGATAGTCGTTTTTCATATGAAAATAAATTTGGTCATTATTATACATCTATTTGTCGTCATGAACTCTGTTCATACTGAGGACGCGGCACATTTTCGAAATCACCTTCCTCCGTAAGTAAAAGTACATTTCCATATTATTCCGATAGAAACCAATCGATAAGTGTTTCCATTTTTTCTATAAAAGCATCGAACCTTTAAGATAGCAATGTCTAAAAAAAAAAAATACATTGATTTTCAGGTACTTGTCTATCGCAGAAGATTGTTATGAGAAAGAAATGGATTACAGTTAAATATGTACAATTTATACAGAAAATTGAAAAAAGTTGTTCGATTCGCCATCTTTCATATAGTAATTTCTGGAAATTTCACGGATTTATTCATTAAACCAATGTCCATCGAACTTACTTGTTAAAGGACAGAAAAATATGGGAGTACTTTTAAGTACAAAGCATATTTTTACTTGATACAGATTTGATAAGATTGGATTTCAATTTTCATTTAACAATTATACCTATGTAAGAAAATTTGAAAAATGAGACATCAATTTTGAAGAAATTTTTAACTATCATTCATTTTTTTTATATCTTTGGTATTCGTCTCGGGCATGTTCGGGCTTCTGGTGATAAAAAAAATCTCTCTGGCTCGAGCTGGTCCAAGTCCCAAAAATCCAGCCCAAACTCATCTCTAATATCGGTCAGTGACATCAGAGAAAAATTTGCAGGTAAAGGTCTTTTAATTTTTTTCTATATTTAAAAGAAAAAAGTATTGATTTGGTGAAATTTGTTTATTTCCGGTTATCGATTGAATTAAAAGTTTTATGAGGTTCTGATCACTATTTGATAATTTATAGAAAATGTGTACCTGCCCGTTTGTCTCTTAATCTGTCTATTCCCCCTAAAGATCGCACTGCTTTGCTGAGTTTTTCCCGATTTTCCCAATAGATTTATCTCAAGAAGAAATGCACGGATTTTCAAAGAACTCCAGAGTGAGTTATGTCTTATTAATGTTTGTCTTTTGGTGTAAATCAGCCAAAGTGTGGCGCTGGTATGTTGCATTGTTTTTACGCATCGCAAAATATGTATCTCCAGAAATCATACACGAATTTTCATCAAACTTAATATTCAGTTTGTTCGTAAAATAAATTATAGTTTTTATAGTTTAAAAATTAGTTTTTTTTCTTTTTAATTGTTTAACAGGTGCTCGCTTCTGTGCAGCAATTTTCCCGAGCATATATCGAGCATATTATTTTGATATCCCCTGTATTTAGCAGTTACATTTATCATTCATAAAAAATTAACTTGCTTTAAATCAGTCATATAAAATTTATGTACATATATATTTTTTTCAAGTCCTAATTTTCGTATTTTTTATATTGATAAGATCGTTAAAAAGGTTTAAATAATATACAAAAAAGATTTTGAATGTTGTTATATAAAAAACAAATCAAGGTTTCATAAAGCATGTGATTATTTTTTAAAACTTATTTTTCTTTCCAAATACAATAAACCTATTAATTCTTAGTTGTTACAAAAAATAATATGGATAAAAAGTTTTTTTATCTCTGTAATTCCATTCTTTCTTTAACAAGCAACATTAAACAAAAGTTTGCGGTAAGCTTTTTTTGACTTTCCTAAGAATAAATGAATGTTGACCTAAAGAAAAAAAAAAAAAAAAAAAAAAAAGATCTAAGGAAAAAAAAATTGTATTTGGTAAATCTTTACAAATGAAAATCAAAATTTGCATAAGCATATTATTTTTTGATTTTATACTAAAAGAATGCTTTCAAAGGATATTCAGACACTTTTTTTAATAAGATGAGAAAAATGGTACTTTTATAGCGGAAATTTCCGTTAAAATTAGATATTTGTTAATGTGTAACAAAAAATATTAAAAGAGAAAAATATCTTAAAAGGTCTAAGGACTCCTATAGGGGGGAAAAGTGAAAACAAGTTGGAAAATGCACATTAAGCGTAGCAAATGAGATGCGTCCGTACTATAAATAATTTCTAAATATATACAGAACTTGGTGTAATAGTGTCCAGTATTTCGAATACAGTATAGTAGCCGAAATCTTTTATACTCTCTGTAAATACTATTTGCTTTGAATTATACAGGAAGCAACTTGTAGCAACAGGTATCAATTTCATAAAATGAGAAAAAGTTTAACATTATTAAAACGCACCTCAAACAATGTTTTTTCCTATACCAGTACATAAAGGAATACTTTATGTAGGCCTGTAAATTAATAACAAATACATTTTGGACCACAGACTATACATAATGTATACTTTAGAATATACTTCATAGATGCATGCCAATTTTATTATGTTCGATAGAATGAAACACCATTAAAATGCACTTGAGTTTCTTTTTCTTGTAAGCCGTAATGTAACAGAATACTAACATAATACTTTTAATTGTCATTGTAATTAAACTATGCATCTGATTTTCCTAAAATTTGAAAGAAATCGACAAAGATATACAAAAGTTGTATGTTTAAATTCCAAATGATTCAGTTTGGCAGTTTTGGCTGTGTTATATTCGGGCGGACGGATGGACTGAACAACGACTATAGGTGCTGTGTATATACATAATTACGAACGCACCGAAAAAATGACTATATTCAACATTTAATAACTTAAATTGTGCATGGTTTAAAAACGCAACTTTTAAGGGGATGAAAGATAAAAGTAGCTTTATTCATACCATGATTTTAAAACGTTATTTAAAATCATATAAAAGCATTTAAAACAATCTCACAGGGACGTTTCGGATTAATTCATAATCCACCATCAGCATTTCCAACGTGAAAGCTATTAAGATTTTAGTGTTCAACATTAAGAAAAAATTACAACGAGCTGTCAAAATGAAGATTACAGTTAAATCAAAACAGAACAATCTGTTGGTAATGAGGCAATCTGTACGACTCAAACTTTAAATGTTTTTTCGAAAAATTCCCATTTTCTCCTCTTTGAAGTTTTAAAAATGTTAAGGCTTTTATTTATAATAGAAATACAGATTCAATCTCTTTTTTACATGTTTTTTATTATATATGTGATAAATCTGCGCATGGAATTAGCTTTCCATTTTTTAAAAATAAAAGTACATGAAGTTGTGTTAGATTCTATCGTTTTACACTCATTAGCAAAACGATGATTATGAGTAAAAAATTATATTAAATATAAAATTAGACGTATTCGAAAATCCGTGAGTCGAGCATAACACACATTTGAAATTCTAAAAATTAAAAAAAGGAAAAACATATTAATACTTAAAAAATAAATATAAATAAAAAAAAAATACCTTAAACTTTAAAAAAAATGTTACTTAAATATGCAGTTTTTTTTTCAAATTTTTTTTTTTACTTGAACATTAAAATTATAATAAGTTCACTATTTGAACCATGTTTTTGAAAAAAATATGGAAAGGTTAACTGTGCCGTTAAATTAAATAATTATGAAAATCCATCACTCTTCTCATGACACTGCTTTGAAGGCATTTTGCTCAATTGGACAAAAATACGCATTGGTGGTCATAATGTTTTTGTTCAAAGGCAAAATATATTCAGCTGTTATCGACACTGCCATGTAAATTAAGTTTTTTAAAATCATTCAGCAGTACCCTGTTAAATAAGAAACTGAAATTCACTGATATATTTTCCCTGGATTTCACAAATAAAGTTTCCTTTCACAAGAAAAAGGCATTTTCCGTTAAGAGTCGGAAATTTAAATCATATTTCCTTAAAATAACGAAACGGACGAAAATGAAGGAAAAACGGGGATACTCAGTTATCTATCGCAAATTTATTTTGAATGTTTATAAAACTGACATGCTGTTCCATAGAAATAAAAAGACTCAAAGAAAGAATCCTGGTTCCTTTTGTAAAAGTTGCATGATGCTGCTGATTTGCAACTGTACTGATACCAATAATTTTCTTAGCAACAAATTAAACCAGACTATATTCTCATCATTCGTTGAGCAAAGAAAATTACCCTAATAAATTATTTATTAAACCCATATTATAATCATTCATGAACGATAAGGATATTATAATAATAAATTAGTTTTATTAATTTAAACTTCCAAGAATTATAATAGAATAATAAAAAAAAATACAATCTGCCTTATAAAAATGTAAACACATTGTATTTGAATTTGAATTGACATTGCTTTGAGGCCTATAGCTGTCGCCTCGATTGATCCATTATACACAGAAACAGAGACAATACAGAACAATTTTTGTAAGACATATTCATTACACTATTACAAAAGGATAACACACCATCCATGTCCCCACCCGGATTCGAACCAGGACCCCTCGGTGTGGCAGCAGCTGCCGCTACTGACCGCGGCACTGGGGCGACAAAACACAGCGTATAATCCACTATGTGACTTTAGAATTGGATGTATCCGAAGATTATATGGTGTTATAACTAGAAAATGGTTTCCCAATCAAAGGCCGCAGTTCGACCTCCCACCCCAAAGACGACACTTTTTTTGTTAATAAATATAGGACTTTCTAAACTGCTCGATAGATGGCACCAGTCACTTCTTATACCAACACTTTTACAAACAGTTTTTCCTTATTTAATTCCCATATCGGAAAATCTACTAACGGTACGCCAAAAGTCTGGCAATTTTGCTGCCAGTAGTTTTACCGTGAATTCACGAGATTATTTTTAACAGCGGAGAATATACACATTATTATGTTATGTATTATTTTTTCCATACAGGCTAAAATATCAATAAAAAGTAACGTATCACTTCAAAAAAAATATATACAATAATAAATATTTGAACAAAGAAAAATATAAATGTTTAAAAATAATTGTATATTATATATATACAAAAAACCCCATTTATTTAAATGTATTTTTCTTTATAAATATAAAGGATAACCAGGATTACTTATAAAAAGCGTATAGATGTTTATAACAATAGCAATTGAAAGAACGTTTTTGTTTTTTGCTTTTTACATTTTTTATAGATGTAATATTTCAAAGGATCTAAAGATTAGATAATTGTTGATAAAGTCTTTAAGAGTTGTTTCTACCTGTGAGGGAAAAAGAAACGATTTTTCACGTAAAATAATTTTTAGGGTTTTGAAAGTATTATTTGCTCAAGGGATAAAAATATCGATTATTCCAGTAAAGTCTAACAAAAAAAATGATACTTCATGGAATAATTGAAAATAATACTTTTTTAAGCATACGAAATATTCTAAAATTTATACATGCTTTTTTTTATAGAATTAAGAAGAAAATAAAAATCAAAACTGAAGTAATTTTAAAATGACAGATTCGAAATAAATTGAAAATAATGAGTTGCATTATTATTTAGTTTGTTTACTAAAAGCCTTAAACTATTATGATTAAAATTAATTTTTATACTTAATTTAAAAATCAAAATAATAAGTTTATAGTATAAAAAAATATATATTTTAGTAAAGGATATGTTTTATTAAAAAAATTACAATTTTAAGTACTGCATTTTTTATAATTCTTTAATATCTATTGATTTTATTAATATATTAATAGTTCATTTATATTTAAATAAGTAACTTTAATCTGAATATTTTCTGATAAAATTAGAAGAATGTGAAATATAAATCTCGTTCTTACCATACATTTTTCAGAAATCCATTCTAACAGATATTAAAGGGAAATGTGCTTATAAAAGACTGGAAAAGGTTTTATTAGCTTTTATCTGGGATAGGAGTAAAGATTGTCGTTCCGAGACTTTTGCAAATTATTTATTATCATTTGAAAACCATTTGGATTTATTTAAGGGGCTTGGTATCTTTTGAACATTATTTTTTATTATTTAAGTATTTTATGGGACATTTTTGGCATAATAATACAACACTCAATAAAGGTAAATGATTCTATCAGAAAAATAATTGGATGTGTCAATCACCAAATATTATAATATTATTATCTCATACGTGGATTTTAATATTTCAATATATATATATATATATATATATATATATATATATATTGTGTGTGTGTGTGTGTGTGTGTGTGTGTGTTAATACTTTAACATTATTAACTTAATACTATACCAGCTTTAATTTGCATTTTAGTTTCCGCTCCAGTCAATTAATCGAAGTAAAAATTAGTTAATGTAGATCATGATATGCATTAAAATCAATAGTTTTCCTTTATTCTGTTATAATCAGCTGTTTGCAAATAGTCGGCTTAACAGGAAGCAAGTTCCCGTCTCTGCACGACCGATGACAATAGCGAAAAGGAATCGAGAAATTGATACAAAAAGCGCTACGGCATCACAATGCTCCTTTTCCGCGGAATATTTTCAAATAAAGGAATATACGTTGGTCATAGTCAAAAACATACAAAAAAAATTTGGCTCAATTGTGCACATATCTTTATACCCTTTTTGGTGATACAATAATGAAAACAATACGGAAATATATCTTTTACGGAGATTACTATTTTCTCAAATACAGGGAGATATACCCAAATACCTACTTGCCATGTCCAAAAATACACAAAAAATTTAGTTTAGTTCTTTGCATAAATTCGTTTACTTTTTGGTTATAAAACAATGAAGTTAGCACAGATATCGCTATTATTGTGTACCCTTCTGCCGGATTTTTTTCAATTTTAGGGAAGGTATGCTGACCATAGTGAAGTACTTACACAAAAAATTGGTTCAATTCTATGCATAACTAAGCACTTTTAGATGGCGGTACAATATTGAAAATGGCACAAAAATCGCTATTACAGCGCTCCATTCAAGCGGATTTTTTTTAAATTCAGGGCGGACCTACTAGCCATAGCCAAACACGTACACAAAAAATTGGTTCGATTCTATGCATAACTTCATAAACTTTTAGGTGATACAATATTGAAAATGGCACAAAAGTTGCTATTGCAGTACCCTTTCCGGCGGAATTTTTTCAAATTCGAGGAGGACCAATTAGCCATAGTCAAACACTTACACAAAATTTGGTTCAATTCTATGCAAAACTACATACATTTTTAGGTGGTAAAATATTGAAAATTGCACAAAAATTCGTTATTGCAGTACCCCCTTCCGGTGGAATATTTCAAAATTAAAGGAGGATCTGATTGCTATAGCAAAAAACATTCACAAAAAATTTGGTTCAGTTCTCTACATATCTTCATACACTCTGTGATGGTAGAATGGTGACATACAGACACACACACACGGATAGACAGACATTTTGTAAAACATGTTTTTTTTTGGAATCTTTGAACCCTAAAACGTGTAAATCCGTCGAAAACCGGAAGTTAAAAAAATCGATTACAATACGTTCTTCTATTGAATATAGAAGAAAATAAAAAAATAAATGATTGCAGTTAGATCTCTTATATTTCTTAAATTTAGGAAAACTCATATAACTTAATTTTTGTAATTTAAATTTTAAATTCGGATTTTATTTTATTTTCAATCTTTAAAACTCCCTGTTACAAACAACGTTCCGAGATATATTGAAGCACTTTTAAAATGCATATTAAAAAGATTATATTCCTTCATGTAAATATCTGCCCTGAAAACTGGTAGACAGCAGGTGCTGGGTTCGAACCCAATCGCAGCCGTAAGCCTAAATTTTCGGAGTGTTCGTGGTTTTCTTCGAAACTTGCGTAAATACGGGTTAGGTTCTCTTAAGAAGACCCCCCCAAAGGGCGCTTCCCCAGGGCTATATTCCTCGAGTAGATAACAGGATGTTACAAAATAAAACAAACAAAACGAAAAAAAAACTTCCTGTAAATTTTGAAACATTTGTGAATAGATTTTAGAACGTAATTATCAGGGGTTTTTTTCTACAAATAATATTATTATATAAAATATCATCCATTCTCAAATAAACTTTTGCAGTTTCATAGCCGACTCTGTGTATGCAAAATTACTAAAAAAATTTTGTTTCAATTTTGTTTGTTTATCATGTTTTTTTATATGAAGCATTTGCCAGATAATTGATAAAATGGACGAAACAATTGATCTATAAACTGTAAGAACTTCCCAGAGAGAGAGGCAAAGAGAAAACTGGTCGCAACATTTTGCTCAGACATTTGCTTGATACATTTGTTTCAGAAATATTTCATTAAGTCTCCAAAATGATTCAGTTTGGGAATTGTATGAAGATATACATAAACTTTGAAGAACCGGTGACAACTTGAAGCAGATTATGCTAAAAATGTTTGAGACAATAAGCAAAATAAGAAAAATATAAAAGTCCAACAATATTGAAGATAATAAATATAACAACGCTATATTTTTTATATGTGTCATTAACTCCATCATCAATAACAAAATAAAATAAAACATTGACCTACAATCCTTTCTATCCAGAGCTGGCAATCTAAAGTTTATTTAAATAAAACAAAAATAAAATACTTCTTGAACGCAACTCAATAGCTGATAATTTCAGTTATCTTCCACTATCACTGTCTAGAATTAATTAAAATAAAACACACTTTTGTCAAAGGTTTCTCAGTAGTCGATGAAGGGTTGATGAAAGGTTCCTCAATAATCAAAGGGTTCTCAGGGTGTCCATTATAAATTCGCGGCTTTTTCAGGAGCAAAGGAGCACTCCAAATATTACCACTTTTATTTAGTACCGTTTACTTCCGCTACAGATATCCTGCCGGATTTCAATTGTGATGGATGTATTAGGGGTGTTCACGCAGAAGCACGACGATCCGACGAAGCGAAAATGATGGCGCGAACAATGTCGACGGTCGATCTGTCATCATCAATCACATTACCTCCAATTTATTCGCGGTCGAAGTAAGTTGGCAGATGGAACTCGATAAAAGATGTTGTCACTTCAAATAATTAAAATTATACGAAATCAGTGAACATCACATTTTATTATCGTTCAATTTCACTGTTAATCTACAGTCAAACTCCATCAGTACTGCATTCATGAAAATTGGAAAAATAAAAAAAACATCAACTGAGAATAAAACACAAAACTGTTCGTTATCTTACTATTTCAAATATTAAATTCCTTTATCACAATTAGAGTCTTGACTCTATAAGTAAATGTCACCGAAAATAATAAAAGAACAAAAAGGGGGTCGGTGCAAAGCCATTTCCGGAAAAATATCACCATTCCACAAAACGTTCTCAAATTAATGAGAAAGGCGCCGTACGTGCTTAACAATTGGAAGGTCAGTCAATTCTGATTCTTCTCTCAGCCAAAACTGACACTCCGAAAATTCTCAGCGAAACTGGGACCGCCTACCGACTGACGCACGTAACTAAACCCAATAAGGGTCATTCGAAGGTATGTGTATAACATTTCTAGCACTTCCATTAGATTATAGGCGGAGCTTGAGGCAGGTTCTCTTAATCCACCGGCGTTCAAACCTACACAGAGGTGAACAGCCCAAAGCGCGAAATTATTTGAAATTGCCGGCAGATGATAATTTAATAAAAATTCATAAAACAAAATTAAAGCTTTTGATAAATGTGTTTTATTCTAAAAAGGGGAAATGGATTAATGGAATGATTTTGACACTTCGAAATAAGATATTGACATTTAAGTAATACAGGTTCTCTTACAGTGGTTCTTTTAAGAAAAATAAATAATATATTATGCTGGATTAAAAAAAAGAACTTTAGCCGATAATTAAATATTAGTAGATTACGGAAAATAATAATAAAAGTATGTTCTTATAAGAATTTAGAACGAAATTGAAACGAGAAAATGACGAAAAATTTTTATTATTACATATATATTACAAGTTTTATTATGTGATTTTATTTACAACTAATAGGGTTAACCATCAAAAAAATTTCATTCAATAAATAAAAGATTATTTTAAAATGTTCCCAGATCTCCTTAAAAATAGAAAGAAAAAAATTATTTCATTGGACAACAATGATTCGAAATTATTGACTTATACTTTTGTCATTATAGGTTTAGGACCTTACTCCTAACTCCCTACAAATAACAAAATGTTTAAACTACAATGAAATAATTTTCTGCTTTCTTTTTTAAATTTAATAATTATATAATTAAAATTATTATAATGTATTTTCACAAGATGGATATACATAGCGATTTTCTTTGATTGAGATTAATTTAATTCCTTTAAATCTTTAAGATAACTTTTAATGTAATCTTGTTATATGAGGAAATAAATTCTATGTAAAATATCATCCTACGAAAAATTATAAAATTTCAAAGTTGCTTCTTCATGATTTTAAATAGATACATTCTTTTAAAAGCTACATATTTTACTTTTAGGGTCTTCAAGCCCGCAGACGAAGAATAAAAAGTCTTACGAATTCTTGTTCAACTGTACAAGTAAAATTTTACTGTAAAATTTGCCTTGTTTAATCGGAGTATTTCCCTTATTTAATAAAACACAAATATCTGTTTTTAACCCCTTCGCGACGGGAGCATTTTACGAAATTTTTAATATTTTGTCACCGGTTTAAAAATACAGAAATTTGTGACTTTTTAAATCGAGAAAATGCTCCAATTAAATAAGGCAAAATTTACGGTATAATTTTACTGGTGGCTGTAAACACGGATTCTTAAGCCTATTTGCGGCACGTATACGTGTCGCTCGTCCCCAAGGGGTAAACCGTTGACAAAACATTAAGAATTTTGTAAAATGTTCCCGTCGCAAACGAATGTTTATTTATTGATTTATTTTTTTTTTCATGGGTTACTTTTCTGTTTTCTTTTTTGTAAGAAAAGTTCTGTCTTACATGCGCATACTGAATATTTATTTTTTTTTTTTTTTGAAAAATTAATTATTCTTTATATCTTGTTATTGTACCATGTCATATACATCATGTCGAAAATACTGAAACATAGCATGCAAGATATTCGCTAATTCGATTCCCCTGTTATCTTAGGTGAAACAGATTTACATAATCACACTTTATTACAATGATAGTTCATTTTTTATGTGCCCAAAATGTACAAATTCTTTTTCTTATTTTGATAGCAAGGAAAAGATTTATAGTTTTCTAATGGTTTACAATATTTCTTGTTGGAAATTTCTTCTTTTTAAATATTTTTTAAAACACTAGGGGTCTCTTCCCCCTACGAACCACACTCGTCAACTCCGTTGAGACACCACAAATTCTAAAATCACGCTATTTTGATCGACTTTTAAAAGATTACGAACACATATCTATTATTATTATAATTGTTATTGTTATTATTATAACAATCTTCATGTAAACGGATTTTCCTTCATTTCTCTTTGATTGGGGAATTTTAAGTTCGAATCAACTGCTGTTAAACGTCTACTGGTTATTTACCTGTTTGATTAAACAAGATCACTTAAATAGTGAAATACGCAGAGTTTTGTTTCTCCTGATATTTTTGGATCCGCTGTAGAAAAAATTTAAGTACGGCATTTTAATGTATCGTTTAAATCGGATCTAATCTTCACTAATTTTTTCTTTTTCTTTTAATTTTCATATGGAAATACTTTTGTTCTTAGATATGAAACATTTTTTGTGACGTATTAGAATTCACAACAAAAGTTTTTCTTTCCCGAATATCTGCAATAAAATCATTTTTCTGACTTATGAAAAATTCATGGCTTCCTAAAATAAATGTGTGGCGTTAGTGGTTTTAAAATAAGGTCATTTGACAGTAATTTTATTTCTAAAAAATATTTTCGGACATGCAATTTCATGTTCCGAGAGATGTTATATGTTTACAAATGGAGAAAATTCCCTTAAAAATACAATTCCCATTATTCTAGAACAAAAGGAAAAACATTTGCGCTCTCAAATTTGAGTATGAATTATGCTGTTGATGCTTGAGTGTTGATTTACTTTACTAGAAAATTTATAGTTTTAAATTACCTGTTTTCAAAATCTCAAATAACTTTTCATGTTTTATTTATTTTATTTTTCCAACTACCAGTTCAAAGTAGTTTAAATTTTTTGCAGCTCTCTCACAATTGATTTTTTTTTTTTTTGTCTAGCAGATATATTTAGTAGCATGATAAATAGAGATTAAATGATATTTTAGATCAGCCCTTCCAAACTCGGAATAGGGGTCCAATGGGTTTACGTGGCGTGTCTGATGGAAATACAGGAAAATAAATTCGGTGATAGCGGAAATCATATAAATGGTTAATAAAGTCACAAAAAATTTTAAAAGTGACAATGTAACTTATTTGGATTTATTAAATAGTTTTGATAAGAAGATAACTAAAGAAAATATGTTGGAAATTGCACGTCAAGTGTAGCAAATAAGGTGTGATCATACTATAACGAGGTTTTAAAAAAATCAGCCTTTGGTGCATAATATACTATGTTTGGGATACAGTATAGTTTAATAAATGTTTTGTGTTTTCCTGTGATTGCTATTTACTTTCTAGTAGACAGATAGTAACTTGTATTAAATCTTAGCAACGTATATCAATTTCATAAAAAATGAAATAGTTTAATATAAATAAAACGCTCCCCAAACAATGTTTCCCCCTACGCCATTATGTAATAGATTACTTCTGCGTGGCCCAGTAAATTTATGAGAAATATTTTTTGCACAACAAATTGTACAGAATGCAAATTTTAGAATATGTTTTAAAGGAGAACATCAATTTTCTTAGGTTCAAAAGAGTGTAACATCTTTAAAATTCACTTGAAAGTTTTTACCCCATTGTCTGTAATGAAATGGAATACTAACATTTCGAAAATGCATTTGAAACTATTTTCTCCCATTGAATTAAATGTAGCAGAATACTTTTGATTGTTCTTGTAAATACTACATGCGTTCCATTATGCAGAATGTAACTTGTAGTAAATCACAGTAACGTATATAAATTTTATAAAATATAAAATAGTTTAATATAACTAAAACGTGCCCCAAACAATTCTTCCCCCTATAACACTACATAATGGAATACATGTATCTTTGCGTGGTCCTGTAAATGAATAACAAATACAGTGAATTCTCTCTATTCCGAACACTTGCGGGACCAACCAAAAATGTTCAGATTAAGGAGGTGTTCATTATAGAGGGAGATTGGGAATTTCATTATTACTGCTACTATGTATTAAGTTTATAGATTCCTGAATATTTAATCTGGTTAGCCATGCCAGTTATCGAGATGTAAGTGTTGAATTTAGATTTGGCGGCTAGAGCAAAGTTTTACAAAATATATAAACACATATATGCAATGTATTTCTTGAAAACATAATTAGTACATTACCCTAAAAATTGAGCAATTTTAGTCTGTTTTTACACTGTGCATACTCTATTAGTATATATGTTATTTAGTTGTTTAAGAAATGGAAATACTTCTGGATGATTTTCAGCTGCACAATAATTGTACTTCTGGTTTAATCTGTCTCTTCTGGTTCTGCTTCTTCTTCACTACGATCTGCCTCTTCAACGATGTTGTATTAGTAAACCGGAAGACTACTGTCAATTTTAAGTTATGATCCAGGTTCAATTTCAGTATGACACTCCTGAAGAATTGACTTTAAATTCGTCACAACTGTTGCGTTTTCGTCCTATTTTCTTGATTGTTCATTCTAGATCGAAAAATTTATGGAGGGTGCAGGGAGTTTCTTCATTTCATGCCATTAATATTCAATCGACAGCATCCATGATGTAAACATTTTTTGTTAGTTCGGTTCTTGAATTTACTTTCTCCATCAAAAGACTTTTTTCGCAGAAAATGAATTTGGTAATGAACTTTAAATAATCTTGATTACTCATTGATCCAATAGCTGGATTATAGACGTACAGTCGGTGACAAGGACTTCAGGCTCATGTTGCTCGGCTAAATTTGCACATGTTGCGCGGCTAAACTTGCTCATGTTGCTGACTTAAACTTTTTTTAGGAAACTAGGATTCATAGAACTTTTTAAGTAACGATAACTGTAAAATCTCATGTAACAAAATTGGTTACACGAGTTTTTGCTGTTACCGTTACATGAAAATTTCCAGGAATCCCAGTTACCTAAAAAAAGTTTAGTACCTTTACAGGATTTTTTTACAGTGTACAACCCATCATCAACATCTACGACTACCAACTACTTTGGGTGCTTTTACTTTTGCTCACAAATATACCTAAGCGTAGAGAATTTAAAAAGTTAAAACGTTGAGTCGCTAAAGTTGAACTTTAAATAATTGAATTCCTTTATCGGAA
The DNA here is from genome assembly GCA_964019185.1 of Maratus speculifer. Taxonomy (NCBI): domain Eukaryota; kingdom Metazoa; phylum Arthropoda; class Arachnida; order Araneae; family Salticidae; genus Maratus; species Maratus speculifer. The sequence continues at coordinate 138,159,583 of OZ025300.1, forward strand.
AAGGTCCATTTTCTTGGTTTTCCTGTGTAATATATATTATATACATAAATTTAATTATATAACAATAAACATAGCTTGCTTAAATGACTATGTAAAAAAACATATTTACCTAAATGTGTAAACTGAAAATTCAATAATTACGTTTCAGAATATAGTTAATTTTTTTGAATATCTTTTTAAAAAATAGAAACACTATTATTTAACATACACATATATGTAATCAAATAACAAAACAAAATAATAAAATAAAAATATTTTATATTAAATATTTGCTTTTATTTTGAATAAATTAATCACAATAATTGTACTTATTCATGATATCATACATTAACATATACTAAAGCAAATAAAACCCAAATATATTAAATGAATCTACATTATGTGCTCAAGAATGTTTTTATGTAAGCGAATTCTAATTCAATATAAGATACTAGAGAGATTTGAAATATCTCTGAGACAATTACTGTCCTTAATAACGCGAATAATAACTAATCTCTGGAGCAATTGGAAGAATACTTACAGCCCTATTGTCTTAATGATAATCAAAGAAAAGTTTTGCAAAGATTTCCTTTCTCCCATAAGAATGTGGAATAGGATTTATTTATCTAATTTAGATGGTATAATGTTAGTATTATAATAATCATTTTTGCATTAATGGAATCATTTAAACTTTTATGTGTTAAGACTGTGTTGGAATGAAAGTTTTACTTAAACATTTGTTGGTAATAGATCTTTACATATAAAAATACGTGCAAATTCTAGGTATAAATTGCTAAATGTTTGAAAAGTATCATCTGTCGCCGAGTGGTATACTGACATTTTTCTATATTTTGATGATTTTATAAGGGCCTTGAAAATTATTTTTTATAATTTTTTTTCTAATTGTCTTAGGTTTACAAAGTTATTAATGAAAAATGCGCTTATTGACAAATTTTCTCATCAATCTAACTTTACTCTTCGACATAAATACTATTTTACAGTAAGAATGTATTTCAATCTTCCATTAATCTGTAAATGCCATAAATAAATAAATAAATACACTAGAGAAACGAATATTGAAAACTTCCAACTATCCAAACATCCAATTTTTATTGAAAAATGTTTTTTAACCGAACGTTCGGTAATCCGAACAGCCTGTATATGTAGTCTGTATATGTTTTGTAATATATATACATATATATTACAAAAAAGCAAAAAAAAGGTAATCGAACTTTGAATTATCCAAACATTTTTTTTTCTGTCTGCCCTTCATATTTGACATGCGAAATCGAATCTCAAATTAGTGTATCGTTGGGAACAGTAACAACGAAAAAGGTTAGAAAAAATTAGAAAAATGATAGAGATAATCACAAGAAAAATCATAAAAATTAGAAAAATTAGAAAGTAGAAAATGAAAACGAATGCTCTGCAATTGTTACAGGCCTATCACCTAACGAATATTTTGAATGTTTGAACACAAATACGAAATGGTTTGAATGGCAGAAGAGCTCTAACTCTCTTCATAAGAATAATTGGAGATAGCACTGAAAACAATATCTTTTTTGGACCAAGCAACAATCAAAAGTGTTCTTTTTTTGTTGTTATTGTTTAGATTATAATTGCTGGAGTTTAGAATTAGGTAAAAAAGAAAAAATAATAATAAGCAATAAACAACATAAAAAAGACAAAAATAATTAAAAATACAAAGGAAATATAAAATTGAATAAATTGAGAAAATAAAGAATATAAACAACTCAACACGCCAGCCCTAGTTTTTGCTGATATTCCTAAAATTGGATAAAGGTTTAAGGTTTTAGCATAGAGAGGAACATCATTTAAATTGTTTGTCCATTTATTCAATCTTTTGCTTATCCGAACTAGTCCGAGTTAGTCCCGACTTGTTCGGATAATTGGTGCACTACTCTTAAAGAATACTTAAAGATCTCTATTAAAGAACATTTAAAAAAATACTTTTTTTCCATTTCAATAAATATATTATTTTACATGTTTCGTGGACCTTTATAATATAACATTGTTTCGTGAATTACACTCATTTCAATTTGTATCTAATCACTTAGAACTTAGCAATTTATTTAAGTGGTCTTATCTCTTTTTATTGTGTAAATATCAACATGCAATATTTCGTATTTATTTCAGGACTAGATGAGGTAAAAATTTTAATAATTTTTTTATCCTATTGGGTCCGTATAAAAATCTATTTTTCGTATTTTTTTAAATAGACATCCTCTCCCCAAAGGCAGTCGCAAATTTGTCGTCATACTTTTGCGCATTTTTTAATGAAATTTCGAAATTTCAAAAATGAGTTAAGAGGCAGTATTAAAAGTAATAGCTTATTGTTTATTTATTTATGAATCTCACAGTACATATATGGATGCATATATTTGTACGCTATATGACCAAAGGAGAACGGACACTTGCGATTTTTGTCATTTTGTTAAAATTATAGAAAAACGCATGAGGAATTATTCTGAAATTCCATGTGCATGAAAAAAAAGTACAGACCATATATTTTCACGAAGATTTTTTTCCCGAAATCCCATACGGAACCATCAATAAATAGAAAAAGAACAGAGATAATTTGAATAACATTGTCAAAACTAATGTAGAGAAAACGTTCAAATTGCAAATTATGATTAAATGGCTTATTATAATAATCTGTGTTCATTTTTGTGTGGATAGCATGTATACGCGTAGAGAAATTTAGTATCTATTAAAACAGTTCGAAATAAAGTTTTTTATTTATAATTTTCACAAATCTTAATATAAAAAATGTTCTTTTCAGAAAATATGAAAAATGACGTAGTACCTAATACCCTGTAACCAGAAATAAAAAAATGCATGAAAGACACTGATTTAATAAATAAGGATTTACTGCGCATGCGTGAAAGCAAGCAAAATCAATTTGCACCATGCGTTAGCTAAATGTATTGAGCAACTTTTATAAAAGGCTAAAAAACATAGCTCGAAAATTCTGCAAATTATTGTCGATAGAATAATCTCAAAATCCGTTATTCAAAAATGAAGGGAAAAGATGAGGTGGTTGAATACAGATGTCCATTTATTAGTGTCATTATAGCATACACAATATTGCACGTATGACTACACGTTTATATAACCTCTCATGTTTTAGCTTCAAATTTAATTAATTCTTCTAAGTCCTTCTATCCTTCTAAAATCAGCCAAAAATTATTAAATGATTATGTATTTTTTTTTTAATTTAGCTGTAAAATGCTTTAGAATGTAAAATTTATTGAATTCATAATGCGGAAGATAAACGGTTAATATAGCCTATTAATCAGAGAAGATTTTTTTTAAATACATTACCACCGTAAAAAATGATACTAAAAGTTATAAATAAAATTAAATAAACTTTTGTTGCAACTTCATCCGAGAAAAATCGAGAAATACTTCGAATACTTTTAAATCGAGAAATACACCTGTCTTTTGCTATTAGCTGTAAAACTATGAACGAAGACAGCGTACCAACGTTGAGGGACATACAGATCGCTTTCTGCAATGCCAGTTTTGTGGGTATCATTTTTTTCCACATTTATTCATTATTTTATACAAACATAATTGATCCTTTTTTAACTATAAACAAAAAAGGGAGAATAAAAATCAATTATACGATCCTTGCAAATAAATAGTGGTAAATTATCAGTGGCACCCGTTAGAAATTAATTCGGGCTCTTTTTTTTTTCGTAACCAGCAGATTCATGTTTTTATAATTTCAAACAAGTCTAATGTGTAACAGCACATCTTAAAATAAATATATTTTATTTAATTATAATTAAATTTATTTCGCGAATTAAAAAAAAATTCTTTCTAATCAAAATGAACATTAAAATAGGAGGAGAGTGGTGTACCTTGGACATATGTGTGTTGTGGTTACTCATAACCACTGCCATATTTTTATTCAATTTAATTTATCAAGTATTTTATTAATCGTTATTCTTTTATTATTAAAATTCGCATTCTAAAATTTATTTTAATTCTCGCCTTTTTAAAGGTTTCCCCTGTAAAGTCTTACGCAGCTTTTCGTTTATTTCAAAATGATAAAGTGATTTCGAATTTGTTATTTCCGGCAGAAGTTTGTTCTAGAACATTCTCCGATATTCCAATGGGATGTTACTTCCGTTTTTCATAACCCCTCCCCTGGCCAATCGGATTCAATTCTGCTTATACGTAATTTAAATTAGGTGAACACTTGTCTACTTTATTGGCTCTGCATCTTTATGGTGCTATAAAATTTTAATCTTAAAAATTCAATTTCCCTATCAGTATTTAATCGTTTGGCTTATCTCTTCCATCGCCACTTCTCTAACCCCGTCAATTGGCGGGTTATGGAATTATGGCAACCCTCTCCCTCCGCTGCTGCGTTTTTTGCTCGAAATAGATGCAGAGGGAGAGCGTGTCCGGGGTCTGCGATGATTTTTCCAAAAAAGAGGACGGAAGGCATCGCCTTTTTTTTATACAAAAAACAATTTAAAATTAAAAGTAATTTTTTTTACAATAGAAATATTGTGATGAGCACCTTATTTAATTCCTTGCGGCATTAGAGGGGTCCTCGTAAAATGGGACCTGAGGTGTAAGGAAAATTTTTTTCGAATCATACATCATATTTATTTTTGGCAAAAATATCTAAATAATCCCTTAAAAGTTCCCTTACATTTTTATTTGGAATAGCATTTAGATCCCCCAATAGATTATAATCATCATTAATAGTTCGCGGCAAGGATTGAGGAGTTATGGTATTTCCATAACAGCTCAGTAGTAGGTATCATTTTTTATAATATTAAAATTAAGTAATTCTAAATTATCACTGGATATGTTGACATGTTGGTTTAACGTAATATTGTCTTGTAGCACCTGGCTTCTATCTTACTTACTAAAAAATTAACATACCTCTTTATATTACCAATTTTAATACATAATCGACAAGATTTATTAATTGTAAGAGTTCCTTGTGCCTGTCTAATAGTAATAGGGATAACATTATGTAAATTACCATTTAAATATCGAACAAATTTGAGAGGTAAAATTGAGACAATTGATCCACTGTCAACCACACAATACACTTTGTTATTGTCCACATATCCAGAGATAAATAATTGTCAGACATTTTTAGTAGTGGGTGGTTGTATATGAGCAGGAGTTTGAGATTGCAAGGAATTTGTGTTAAATATACAACTCCTCTCCCAATGATAAGCATTTTGTATACCTCTGTTTGAACATATTCTACAGGGACGACTTGGATAATTATTCTGATAATGAGTCGTAGGCATTCTAGGAGTGAAAAATCTAGGATTAAAATTTTGGGTTGGGTTGTTTGGAATGGGTCGAGTCCAATGTCTGGGCTGAGGATTGGGATTGTGCATAGGTCTAGTTTGTTGAAAATTTCTGTTGTTGTTATTAGGGTTATGAATTGGAATCGCTGCTAATTGTTTAGCAATGTGAAACCATTCATGAGTATAGGAAGGAGGGTTTACCATTAAACAATTTTGATACTCCGGCTTAAGTCCATCAGTTAATCCCTGGATAATTAAATTTTCCCCAAGCGGAAGTTGTCTTCCAATCTCAACTTTCTTTCTAAAATAAGAATCCAAATCACTTAGATCATTTAACTTTAATGAGGTAAACTCAGAAAATTTTGGAACTCTAATCTGAATAAATTTTTCTGTTAAAATCTCAACAATTTCCTCATAAATAACACAATCCAAACAATCATTTATATAAGCTTTTAGCGCTTCCCCCTTTAAATATTATGAAATATTATGTTTTTTCCACTCATTATCTTTTTTTTTCTCCAAAACGCTCATTATCAAAGTGTTTAAACCACTTAAAAATATTCATACCTGACTCAAAGTCAAAAGGCACAATCAAGTTTATTTTCTGCCATTTTTTCTTCCTTTACTAATCCTGATCTTAGTAACATAAACGAGAGAAAATTCATACGGAAAATATTTAAATGCTACACTTCAATATGATACTAACTATTAAAATAAATAAATAAAATAATCAACTCTTGGTTTCAATTCATGTGGAATAAATAAATAATAAATAAATAAGTAACAAATAAATAAGTAATAAATAAATAAATATCACAGTTTTCCATACATAGGAAATACACAACAAATAATTTTAAGAACAAAAATAATTTTCTCTTTTTAGTACTCTGAACATTGTTTAAACTTATATAAATTTTCTATCTGCAGAAAATTTCAATTAATATAAATTAAGAACATTTTTTTTTAATATCTGTAATGAAAATTATAAAATCAAGAATTTAAATAAAGAAATTATTATTAAAATTTCGTAAACAATAAAAATAAAATAAACAAATAAAATAAATAATAAATAATAACTTACAGACACCTCGATGAACTGGATCTCATTCCTAGATTTTATTTTTAAAAACAAAAGCAAAATAATAATAACTCGCAAAAGTTAATTCAAATTATTGCAGCACGGTTATCTAAAAAATAAATAAATAAATAAAACCAGATGATGTTGAAATTTAAATAATCAGCAGTCGAAGATTAAATAATCAGCATACGTTTTCGTCGCTGTCAAGAAAAAAAAATACTGCAGGCATATCTCACACTTAAAAGTTTGTAGATGCAGATGCTAGACAGAATCCCAACAAATCTTCATAAGACGATCCGATTCCCAGCTGAAGGGTTTATCATTTATGCACATGAAGAATCAGCGTATTCGGTGAAAATGGCGCGTGCAGTTCTCTTGATGCAGCTGGAACGGGAAGTGTAAGACAAAACACATTTCTTCGATTTGTGTTCTTTTGTGTTCCTAAAAACAAAAGAATCACTGTAGATGTTTCAGCGATCAATCTCCTAGAACATAGCGAGCACACACTCATCGCTGTGACTAACAGGTTTCTGTGACAGGAAAAGTCTGCAGTTGGCAAACCATAATAGTTTAATATTTCTCCAGAGATGCACGTGGCTCATTTCAACGATCCTGTCGACTTCAATGCAATAATAAATTCGACGAAACAACTATGTTCCATAAACTCTAGGAATACGCAGCAGCACGAACAGAGTAGTCGTTCCGACAGTTGGCGAGCAGTGGAAGAATTTCATTGGGGTATTTCCCCATTATAAAAACAAACACCGTCAGTCTTCAAGTTCTTTATTTATGAACTCATAAAATAGGCAAGCTCTTCCCTGCAATCACCTTAGCACACATCGACTCTACAACCTTCGTTATCCAGTCCACATCATCAGATATTCTAATTCAGCGGGGAAATGAAACGGACGTGTTGATAGTTTAAAAGTCAATTGCATTCTGACGCTCCCAAAAAACCAAATGAGAAAGGAACATTTTCACGACAAACTAGCCCCTTCCTACTCCGCGTCAATCATTTTAAAAATCCAATTAGGATTAACAAGAATCTAGATGTCAAAAAATGATCGGCTCTGATTGGTCTAAAGAGGCGTGTCCTCGGGTAGGGTCAATATTTTACCCCGCAAAAAAGAAGCCCTTTAACTACGCGCATTAACACCGATCAGGCGATGTTAAATAAAAAAATAAAATTAAAATCCCGAGAATATTCCAGAAAGTAAAAAGGTTACGAAATACTTCCCGCCTTTTTGAGAAGCAAGCTATAAATTATTGATAAATAAAATAAGAAAAAGAATTTTAGCTGTTACAAGTTAATACATTACGAAACTAAGATTGAAATATGTTCCACAAATTTAGAATTGAAGCTAAGAGAGAACAAAATGGCGCAATTTTTTTTTTATTTTATTACACACACACACACACACACACACACACACACACACACACACACACATATATATATATATATATATATATATTCGAATTTTCAATTTTAAATAATATGATTTTCATGTAATATGACCCTGGAAGCCATAGATTGTCCTGGGACAATAACGCCACATTAAGGTTTTCAAAATTTCACGGCTTTGTTTTACTTTTTTTTTCATATATTAATTGATAAAGTAACTTATTGATTATGTATACAAGTAAATATTTTTTAGTAGATATGCATTAAAAAATTTCGTGGTGTTCACCCACATTATTACCCATACATGTGGGTAATAATGCCATGCAAACAAAAATTGCAAAATAAGATGTAATAGGATGGATCTTGTCCAATTCTAATGATGCAAATTCTACAATCCTAGAAATTGGCTGATTTTTCTTCTTTACCATTAATTGCGATATCAGGGTGCAATAATATTCATCTGATATTTTATTCTTATGACATAAAAGAAGGAACGTTTAAGGCATACAAATTTATTTTTAACCTTTTTTATTTTAAACAATGACAAATAGGCTCTTTCGTGTGTATAAAAAAGAAAAGCATTTTTAGATGTAGTTCCGCACTGAAGAACATCTACACGGGTTATAACGCAAGAAGACAGTGTTATTACTCCAGTATATATACTACGCCGTAATCTTTAAATTACAAGCTACCCTGCAAACACACCTAAAATTTCCCACAACATTTTGAAAGAACATGAAATACATTACAAATTTATGAAATAAAGAAAGTGTTACCTAATAAATACATTGTTATCACAACACAGATCTTATCGCGCAAAATTTAGGTCTATTTTAGATCGGGTATCACTCTTAAAATATTTTTAAGCGATAAGGACTGCATAAGTGCAATAAGGATTACAAATGTGATTCGGACACATATAACTGTATAATATATGAAAAAGAGTGATTTCGTATACATAGTACATAAACTTGTAGTTTGGGCCGTAAATTTTGAATTAAATATTCTTAAAAATCGCAAAGCAAATTCGCATAACACGGATGAGTACTCGGGTATTTGGTAAGTATCGTTTCTTTAGAGCATTATAGTTTTTAGACTACAAATTAGTGTGACCTTAATTTACAAAATACGGATCGTCTGAAATTATTACATGGCAATTTGTAATAATTTCATTTTTTTTAATTATCAAATTTAGTGTCATCTGTGAATAAAACATAAAAGCAGATTAATATTTTAAAATTAAACTAAATTTCTCTCCTGTTTCACATCTGACAGCAAATCAACACAATGTAACAAAAAATAAGATTTATATTGGATTTTAAATTACTTCAAAGATTTCTGCCTTAATTTTTTTAGAATATGCATGCGCTTTAATTTCTTTCGCTAGAGAAAGTTATTTAAAAAATGCATAAATTCTCTTTTATTTTAAGTATAAAGTATTAACTAATGTGTATAAAATAGTTTACAAGAGTAAAATATCATTTTTAAAATGTAAATCTTGCTAGAATTATTTTATCATTTACTCCATTTATCACGTATTTTAAGATACAGACTTGTAAATTTATTTTTGTTACTATACTTTTTTCTTTATAACTCTTGGCCAAGTCCAATTTTGTGGGTTGATTGCCTGGAAACGTAGTCAAATCTATTGTTCGACGCAGAGCGGCGGCCCTCTGTATCAGTACATTCGATTTAAGTTGTTTTGGTTCTATGTTGGCCGGTAACTTAAAATTGATTTGATTGTTTATTTTTACACTTCATCGCATACCTATACTTAGGCTGTCTGAAAGGAGTACCTGTGTTTTTGTTGCCAAATGTTAGGTGCTAAGTTATAGGCAAGACATGACTAATTTAGCAAGAGTTAATTGCAATTTCATGTCGCTTCTGTGATACAATTAGTACTTGGGATGTGAAGATCAGGGTCAAAATGTAAAGCGAAATAATTTGCATTTGATATGAATTATTTGAGAGTGTTTACTGTGCACTTCCCGTTTCCATGGAACCCTAAACCGTATTTAATATGCAAGGGACAGAGCATGTCATGGAAAACTTTAACAAAGTAGGATAATGATCACGATTTAAAAAATGTATTCGGAAAAATCTTCTATAAGAACATTCTTAGCGTTTTTTTTAATGTGTTAAAATAAAATCCCATCTTTAAACACAGAAATATTTATCCTATTTGTAAATATTATTTATCGTTAAAACACATAATTACAGAATGAACCATTTAGATAAACTACACATATATTTTTTAAACGACAATTCTAAAAAATAGAAAAAAAAATGTAAAGAAATTTTTATTTACAAATAATATATAAATGCAATATATTTCCAATTGCTTTAGCAATGAAATATCCTTTCTTTTTTTTTGTCTTATCTAAGAGAAATTTGGTATCAATTTTGAATAAAAAGAAAAAAAAAATGAAAATACTGAAACTATAAACTATGAAGGTTTGGTAAATTAAATAAGCATTAATCTTTTTTGTAACCACTCATTCGAAAAATTCTATTCTTTACCACTATGTTTCTTTTTATCAGGATTCTGGAAACAACAATTTGATGAATGTCTTTTGTTAACGATTAAATACATTTTCTAGCACTGTCTCATTTATCAATCTTTTACTTGACGAGTCATTACGTTGATAGCTGGGACCCAAAATGTTATTGACCGTAAAATACAATGATTAAACAAATAACAAATAAACGTCATTCTTTAACTATCAAAAACACCCATTTTTTTCTTTTTTTAAATACATAAGCTAATAAATTATCCATTTTTTCCTTTTAAATACATAATTCTGATGGGAAGTATTGTATTTAATCTAAGATTTGTATACATAATATGTCAAAATTGAATTCAGTTACAAAATGTTTAAAATTTTAACAAAAGTTCAAAATTTTAATTCATCAATTTCTGTCAACAACAAAAAAAAAAAAAAAAAAAAAAAAAAAAAAAAAAAAAAAATGCTTATTAAGTGCAATCGTAATTACGTGTAAAAGCGTCACACCTACAATCATCGTTCAATCCGTCTGTCTGTCCGCTTATAACTAAGCAAAAACTACTCAGCAGAAACGTTTGAAATTTAAAATATATAATTATTACATAATTTCGTGCAGTCATTTCAAATTTTATGAAAATCGGGCGTAGAGTTCAATTACAGGGTCAATCAAAATTATTTCGTTACTTTACGGTCAATGGAAAAAATAGTTTCAAGCTCATTTTAATGATGTGACATTCCATACAATTAATATCCATCTATGGAATATATACTAAAATACATATTTTGTACAATCTGTAATTCAAATGACAATTTTTTATTGATATACAGGGCGACAGAAAATTATATTATTATATAATGATATAAGTTGAAACGTTGTTTGGTTGGCGTTTTTATTACATTAAACTATTTAATATTTTATGAAATTGAATCAACACCTTGCTGTGTTGCAGTACAATTTAATATCTATGTAGTAGAACAAATTTAGTATTTACAGGTGCATGCAAAAGTTTCGGATACTGTATTGTATCCGAAGTAGTGTATGTTTTAAGTAGTGCGTTATAATACAAACGCCTCATATGTTACGACTGACGTGCGATTTCCAACTTTTTTTATCGTGCCTTGTAATTAGTTATAAATTTCATACACATAATCGGATTTTAAATTTGTTTGTTAAAATCAAAAACGCATGCTATAACTGAAAACACAGTTTCAGCAACTTTTAATCATAAACAGTACTGCAATATAATTATTTTGTGTGTGATTGCACACTGTACATTAAATCTGTAAACTAACTTAATCTTTCCTAGGAATCTGCGATTAGTAAACCTTTTTATGTGACGACAACAACAAAAATTTATGAAACAATTTTATAATTATTATTTTTTTTTTAAATCAAAACTTAAATCAAATCAACGGCAACCCAAGATTTTAAAAGATTTCTGTAATTTTAGAAAAAAAAAAATTTAAAGCTACAGGTTTCTGTAGCTTTATAAATGCTGGCTTTATAGATTTACATGTTTTTTGTACTCTGTACAGATAAAATTTAGCAGGCGTACATATTTCAGTAATTTTCCATCAGTACAGTTACAGGTTTTTTTTACTGTTTAATTATAGATTAATATCATGCGCAACATATTCTACTGTAGACATCTTGTAACGATATTTCAGTGTGTTACATTCATATCTGTATTTTGAAATGAATATAGCGCCGATAAAATACGCTACACGGATTTTCCTTGGTGACTGTAACGTAACTTAATTCTTTTGAGTACTCATGTAAAGAATTTATATGCCACACACAATGTTTTTAATACCAAACATATCATGTAAAACCTTAATATCGTATATGAATCCGTACCATATACGGGCATCCATAATCTAATTATAAATTTTATTCTCACAAGAAAATTTTTATTATAAATTATGCATAATTTAATCCTAGCATTTTTTATTGTAATTCAGCAAAAATTTCTGCTTTGAAAAACCGGGATTAAAAGATTAATAATTATGTGAAAGACATAACAAAAGTAGGCATTATTTGATTTTTTTCTTTTCAAAATTATTGATCAATTAAGTAATTAAAAATCCTTTTTATTTTCTAAATAATGTGACAAAACTATATATGCTATAATGTAAATGATAAATAAGGTGGTCTGGGTTAATAACGCCAGGCGGGGTAATAACGCCAAGCGCTAATATTTTGCATAATAATGAAATAATCTGGTAAATGACACCCAAGTGCTCTGCGCAGTTGGGTTTTGCGTCATATAAATCGCAAAAAACAGCTTCAAGTTAATTTGTTTCATTTTTAGGTCTTATTGTTTTTACAAGCAACTAAAATTAACGCTTGATCTAAAATTTGCGAGATACGTTTTGTGATGCGAAGACTATTTTTTTATCCGGAAATACTTTGTTAATTACATAAATTTGTAGTACATTTCATGGACTTTCAAAATGTTGTTGAATATTTTGGATATCTTCTCGAGATAATTTGTAATTTAAAATGTACAGCGCAATAATTATAACGGGGTAATAACGCCAATCCTTGGCATTAATACCCCGGATGATTCCCTACAGTGGCCGAGCTACATGCTAAATACTGATTGAAATAAACACAATTAAAACTGTGCAATGTTTCTAATGATTCTATTTAAGCGGTCCTTTTTAAGCAAAAAGAAGCTGACGGTCTGATATTCTTTTGCCTCATCCTCCCCCCCACACACACACCACACCTTTATTTTTCTTACACTTTCCCACAAAAAATTGAACATTTTCAATAGCTTAGAATGCAATTTGTCAATTTCTAAGATTGTAGAGTTTGTATTTTTAGAATTGGCCAATCTACATGCAATTATTCCATCTTATTTCATAGTTTGTTTGAATGGCGTTATTACCCATACAGGGGGGTAATAACGCCAAATAGCATTGGTCAAGAAATCACGCCATTACATTTTATGAATACATATCTGTTAAATTATTTTTTCATATAGATAGTTAATGAGTTGCTGTATCAAATCCTATATTTGTTTGAAAAATACAAACTAAAACTGAACCGTGAAAATTGGTAGAAACTTAATGTGGCGTTATTACCCCAGGGTACCTTATATTAAGCCAATTATTGTTAAAAACTGATGCTAATTTAACAACGTGTGAAATATAATATAGCTTTAAAAAATTAATGTAAATTGCAAGTATTTTACTACTGCAAGAATTTAAATTATATATGTATATATATATATATATTAAAAATGAATTTGTAAATCACATTTTAAATATTTTTATTTGTTATTGTTTCATGTTACTTTGATTAACTAATTTTAGTTATTAATATGGTTTTTATATTTTTTCATACAACAGAAATTCCGAAAGTAATAAAATAAAATGCATTCTAATAAAACTAAATACAATTAACTTGGGACAAAAAGAGTGTAAATTTGAACAGCAAAGCTACACTTTTAATATTTTATTTTAGGTAGAATTAAAATACTTACAAAACAAATACTTTTTTGAAATCATTCTTAAAGGAAGCGTAAAAATTTGTTTAAAAATATTATATCCTAAAGTAAAATTATGTGAAATTCAATTAATATTTCATTAGCAAATCGTATGTTTCTAACAAAAAATGACTTTCGAGATTTTAAAGCACAGAAAAATGAAAAATTTTCGTCATTAATTATAAAAATATCGTTTTACCATAAGTTATTAATTAAAATGTTACGTAAACACAATTTTGTTTACAAGTTTTATGCATAAATGATAATATAAAATGAAAAATTCAAAAAAAAAAATTGTATAGGAAAATATGTTACAAAGACCGTCATTTAGTGGCAAAGGGATGTGCATATATATAAAAGTTCGTATAAATTTCATGATCAAGGAAATGTTTTTTTAATATTTCATTCTAGAAAATAACCGTTATTTTTTTTCTTCTGTCTATACATAATTCAAATTGATACACATTTCGTTTAACTATTTCTATATTTATTTCTTCTATTCTTATATAGACGCATTTCTCATTTAATATAAGATATCCTTTGATAAATCTGAATTCAAAATAATAAATAAATTGAAAAATTGAAAATAATAATCTTGATTAATTTTGAACTTTGGACAACAGAAATGAAGCTGAAGGAAGTGGAAAAAATATGCCACTACTTATGGTATATCAGTAGTGGTATATTTTTTGTACTTATGATATATCAGTTACAGATGATAATCCCGAGCTCGAAAACCCGAGCCCGGACTGGGACCCGACACGGATTCGGAGTCTATTTTTATTCTAGTCTACGGATTCGGAATGGCTTGGGATCATTTTTTCTAAATCGAAAAAAAAATTATTTATTCATGTGTAAAAACGATTGAAAGAACCTATTTCGACTTAAAATTGTGTACTTACACTTTTTAAGTTGTTTTAATGCTATTTTGATCAAAATTACGCGGTAATTTTAGAACGTGTTTGTTTTAATGTTTTATTGCTGTTTCAAAAAAAATTTTTGATAATCACAGATTTGTGTCTACGAAATTTTTTCTTCAAGGATTTATTGATAAGGCGCCAACCAAAACTAACACAACAATGAATTTGCTTTTAGTTGGCTTTTCGTTAGCAGAAGATAATTTTTAATCAGATCGTTTATTTATTTATTTATTATTAGTTAAGTAACACGAGGATAATATTTACCTCTGTTTTCAGTAGACGAGAATCAGCTGGAGGTTTACAAAATATTTTATCTCCTGTTGTGCAAGAGTGATAATCATTTTTCATATAAAAAAATTATACATCATTATACATCTATTTGTCGTCATGAACTTTGCTCATGTTAAAATCGCTGTAAGATTTTCGAAATCACCTTCCACCGTAAGTAAATGTAATTTCCATATTATTCAGATAGAAACCAATCGATCAGTGTTTCCATTTTTTTTAAGCATCGAACCATTAAGATAATGTCATTTTTTTAAAAAAAATACATTAATTTTCAGGAACTTCTCAATCACAGAAGATTGTTATGAGTAAGAAATGGATTATAGTTAAATATGTACACTTTATACAGAAAATTGAAATAAATTGCTCGATTCGCCATCTTACAAATAATAATTTTTGCAAATTTTATGCATTAATTCATTAAATATACGCTTGTTAATCGAATTTACCTGTTAAAAGAGAAAAATAATGAAAGTACTTTTATATAAAGTATGTTTTTGCTTGATAGAGATTTTGATAGATTTCAATTTTCATTTAACAACTATACCTATGTAAAAAAATTTAAAAAATGAGACATTAATTTTTAAACAATTTTTAACTATCATTCAATTTTATATTATATATCTTTGGTATCCGCCAAGGGCGTGTCCGGGCTTATGGTGATAAAAAAAAATATTTCTGGCTCGAGCAGACCCAGATCCCGAAAATCGAGCACAATCTCATCCCTGATATCAGTAATGGCATTAGAGAAAAATTGGCAGCTAAAGTTCCTTTAACTTTTTCCTATATTTAAAAGAAGAAAGGACTGATTTGGTGAAAATTTAGACTTCCGGTTTTCGATGGACTTAAAAGATTTATGAGGTTGTGATCCTATTTGATGGTTTATAGAAAATGTCTGTCTGCCCCTCTGCCTCTGAGTTTGTTTATATCTGAAAAAGCATTTTGTAAGTGTTCTATCTTAAGATTTGGTACATTAGATTTCACAGAAGTTCAGATTCAGTTAGTGCCTGACATAAATTGTTACTGAATACTTTTGGGGTATTTCACCCAAAAGATGGCACTGCTTTGCTGATTTTTTCCTGATTTTCCCTATAGATTTATCTCAAGAACAAATTCACATATTTTCAAAAAAAAAAAAAAAAAAAAAAAAAAAAAAAAAAATCAGAGTCTTAATAATGTTTGCATTTTGATGTAAATCAGGCAAAATGTGGCGCTGCTATGTTTCATTGGTTTTACGTATCGCAAAATAAATATCTCAAGAAATAATGCACGAATTTTCTCCAAACTTCATATTCAGTTTGTCCATGAAACTAATAAATTTTGTTTTCTTTTTTTCTTTTGTGAAAATCGTTTAGCAGGTGCTTGCTTCTATGCAGCATTTTTCACGATTCCGCAATATCGAGTATCTTATTTTGTACTTCCCTGTATTTAGCAGTTACTTTTATCATTAATAAAAAGTTAACTTCCTTTAAATCAGTCATTTAAAATTTATGTACATATATTTTTTTAAGTCCAAATTGTCGTCTTTTTTATATTGATAATGTCATTATAAATGTTTAAATAATAAACAAAAAAGATTTTAAATGTTGTTTGTTAAAAAACAAACCAAGGTTTCATAAAGCATGTGATAATCTTAAAAAAAAAATATTTGTCTTTCCAAATACAATAACCTTATTAATTCTAGGTTGTTACAAAAAATAATATGGACAAAAAGTCTTTTATTTTTATCTCTGTAATTCCATTCTTTCTTTAACAATCAACAATAAACAAAAGTTTGCGGTAAGCTTTTTTTTTTTTTTTTACTTTTCTATACTAAGATTAAATGAATGCTGATCTAAAAAAAATGATCTAAGAAAAAAATCTTTGTACTTGGTAAATCTTTACAAATGAATATCAAAAGTTGCATAAGCATATTATTTTTTGATTTTATACTAAAAGAATGGTTTCAAAGGATATACAGACACTTTTTTTTCTCATAAGATGAGAAAAATTTTATTTTTATAGCAGAGATTTTCATTAAAAATAAATAATTGTTTATGTGTAACATAAATTATTAAGTAGGGTAAGGTAGTAAAAGGTATCGGAACTCTTAAAAGTTGGAAAAAAAGGGACAATTTTATGTCAGGCGTAACGACTGAGGTACTTCTGCAGAGTAAGGAAGTTTGAAAAATATTCATATCTTGGTACTTCGGAAACAGCAGATAATCCGAAATCTTTTGTGTATTCCTGTCAATTGCTATCTGCTTTCTATTATACAGGAATTAACTTGTACCAATGTATATTAATTTCGTAGAATGTGAAAAAGTTTAATATTATAACAATGTTTCCCGCTATCCTATTACGCAATGGAATACTTTTGAGTAGCCCTGTAAATTAATAACAAGCGTTCTTTGCACCACAGATTGTTCAAAATGTGTATTTTAATATATACATCATAGATATAAATAAATTTTGTTACGTTCGAAAGAGTGTAACACCATTAAAATGCACTTCAAACTATTTTTTATCACTGGCCGTGTAACTTGTAGCAATTTACATCGGTTTCATAAAATCTGAAAAAGTTTAAAATTATAAAACACACCCCAAACAATGTTCCCCGCTATACTACCATTATATAATGGAATACTTTTTTGTAGCACCGTAAATTAATAAAAAATGTCCCTTGCACCAAAAAATATACAGATTGTGTATTTTAGTATATACTTCATAGATGCATATCCTTTTATTATGTTCGAAAGAGTGTAACACCATTAAAATGCACTTTAAACAATTTTTTACTATTGGCCATAATAAACAAAATAATTTTAGCAGCTCCTAAATGAAACTATGCATCCCAATTATCATAAAATTTGAAATGACTCGACAAAAGTATACAACAATTATGTATTTTATGTATTATTATTATGTAGTCTTTGCTTTGTTATATGAGGATAAACGGATGGGCTGAACGACGACATTAGGTGCTTCGTATTAACATAATTACGAACGCACATTAAAAAGGATCATATTCAACAGCTAATAACTTAAAATATACATGATTTAAAAGACAAGTTTTATGGGAATGAAAAATAAAAGTGATAGACATAACTCATCATTCAAAACTAATTTCCTCCGTTGCGCAATAATTGAGAGTTGAAATTGCATTGTAAATCACCTTGAGTGGTCGTTATCGGGACCTTGAAAATTATTACAGCGGAAAGGATTATTATATATTGTTCGAACTGTGAAAAACTTTAAATAACATTTTTTATACTTTATTTTTTTTATCACATGATGTGTGCGTTCTTGATTTCAGTAGTCATGTAGCTCTTTAAAAGAGCAGTAAAGCTTTTTATCTCTCGTGCGTCAAAATAAATAGATGTGTGTTTGTTTTCTTTGAGAGTGACAATATAGTTTAGAGTCAACTATTCAATAATGAAAATTATAATTCCTTTAAAGGATAGTTAGTGAATGTCAAGTTAACAAATATAATATATGTGCATGGAACCCAGAATTACAAATGGATTACTTCGCCACATTCAGATGGATGGTCGTCTAGAAGAATACACTTTCACTTTTAATTGAACATTGAAATACAATAACTTTCCCATTTGAACCTTATTTTTGAAAGAAAATTGTTCGAAAGTTTAACTGTCTCCTTAAATTTAATAATTATGAAAATTTATTGCTTTCTTGGCAACACTGCCTTGAAGGCATTTTGCATACACAGGCGAAAGTGACACATAGTGCATGTGGAAATAAGCATCAGTGGTCACATTGATTTTGTTTTAAAGCAAAATACATCCAGCTGTTCTAGACACGGTCATGTGAATTAAATTTTTTAAAGACAATCAGCAGCACACTCTTAAAAAAAGAAACTGAAATTCACAGATATATTTTCCTTGATTTTTTTTTTTTAAAAAGTCCCTTTTCACTACAAAAGGACATTTTCCGTTAAAAGTCGGAAGTTTTCATCCTATTCACTGAAAATAACGAGACCGACGAAAATACGGACAAAAACGGAAATACACCGTTATCTATGGCAGTTTTATTTTGAATGTTTTGTTTATAAAACTGAAATGTTCTTTCATACAAATGAAAAGTCTCATTGAAAGAATCCTGGTTCCTTTTGTAAAAGTTGCATGATGCTGCTACATTGCAACTGTACTGATACCAACAATTTTCGTAGCAACAAATTAAATGCGACTATATTCTAATCCTTCTGTAAGCAACGAAAATTTCCCTAATAAATTATTTATTCAACTCATATTATAATAATTAATTAACTATAAGAATATCATAATAATAAATTAGTCTTATTAATTTAAACTTCCAAGAAGTATAATAGAATGAAAAAAAATACAATCTGCATTATAAAAATGTAAATACATTGTACAAAGCCACAATGTGACTTTAGAATTGGGTGTATCCGAAGATTCTGTGGTGCTATAGCTAGAAAAAAGTTTCCCAACCAAAGGCCGCCAGTTAGAATTCCCCCGACGATGTTACTTTTTCTGTCAATAAATATAAAACGTTCTAAACTGTTCGATAGATGGCACTACCAGCCAGTTTTTATACCAACGCTTTTGAAAACATAGTTTCTCCTTCTTTTATTTCAGCCTCACCAGTCGCTGAGAGGTTCTGACCTCTCAACTGGTAGACGGCAGGTGTTGTGTTTGAACCAAATCGCGCCGTCGGCCTAACCGTTCGGAGTTTACCGTGGTTTTCTTCGAACCTTGGATTTTCTTTCGTAAATACGGGTTAGGTTCCTTAGAAAGACCCCTACGGAGCGCATCCCACCCCTTTCAGTCCTATATCCCATGCGTAGATAATCGGCCGACATATAATAAACCAAATCCTCTTTTATTTCCCAAATCGGAAAATCTATTTACGGTACGGAGAAAGTCTGGCAATTTTGCTGCCAGTAGTTTTACCATGGATTCACGAGATTATTTTTAACAGCGAAGAACATAAACATTATTATAATATGTATTATTTTTTTCATATAGGCTAAAATAACAATAAAAATTATTCAATTCGGAAAAAAATACAATAATAAATATTTGAGAAAAGAAAAATATAAATGTTTAAAAATAATTGTATATTATATGTATATATATATAAAGAAACATACATTTAAAGTATTTTCCTAGGGAGATATAAATGATAATCAGGATTACTTATAAAACGTGAATAGATGTTTGTAAAAATAGAAATTGAAAGAACGTTTTTGTTTTTCGCTTATTACATTTTTATAGATGTAATATTTCAAAGGATCAAAAGATTAGATAATTGTTGATAAAGTCTTTAAGAGTTTTTTTCATCTTGTGAGAAAGAAAAAAAAAAGCTATTTTTCAAGCAAAATAATTTTTAGGGTTTTGAAAGTATTATTTTCTTGAGGGATAAAATATCTATCATTCCAATAAAGTCTAACAAAAAAAAAAATGATATTTCATGGAATAATTAAAAATAGTACTTTTTACGCAAACAAAAGATGCTAAAATTTATACATGCTTTCTTTTTTTAAAGAATCTAGAAGAAAATAAAAATTAAAAATGAAGTAATTTTAGAATGACAGATTCTTAATAAATTGATAATAATGAGTTGCAGTACATATTATTTTATTTTGTTTACTAAAAGCCTTAAACTATTATGATTAAAAGCAATTTTTATAGTTAATTTAAAAACCAAAATAATAATCTTATATTATACAAAAAAAATTCGTTTTAATAAAGGGTATATTTCATTAAAAAATTAAAACTACAAATTTAAGTTCTACCATTTTTATAATGCAAGATATTCACTAGTTCGATTCGCCTGTTATCTTAGCTGAAACGGATTTACATAATAATCCTTTACTATAACGATAGTTCATTGTTTATATGCCTATATTGTACAAATTCTTTTACTTCATTTGATAGCACGGAAAAGATTTATAGTTTTGTAATCTTCTTGTTGGAATTTTTTTTTCTTTGTATATTTTTTAAAACACTAGAGGGTTCGCTCCTTACGAACTACGCTCGTCAACCCCCGTTGGGACATCAGGAACTCTAAAATCACGCTATTTTGATCGGCTTGAAAAATATTACGAAACACAAATCTGTTATTATTATGATTGTTATAATAATAACAGTTATATTTTTAGTAGCATTCTTCCTGTTAACGTATTTTCATTCATTTCTCTTACATTGGGGAATTTTAAGTTTGAATCAGCTGCTGTTAAACGTCTACTGGTTGTTTACGTGTTTGTTTGAACAAGAGCAATTAAATAGTGAAATATACAGAGTTTTGTTTCTCCGGATATTTTTGGATCCGCGGTAGGGAAAATTTAAATAATTGTTCTTAAATATAGCATTTTAATGTATCGTTTAAATCGGATCTGATTTTTACTAATTTTTTCTTTTTCTTTTAATATTAATATGAAAGTACTGTTGTTATTTGATGTGAAATATTTTTTGTGACGTATTAGAATTCACAACGAAAGAATGTTTTCCCACAAATTTCTGCCATAAAATCATACTTCTGACTTATGAAAAATTCATGGTTTCTTAAAATAAATGTGTGGCGTTAGTGGTTTTAAAATAAGGTCATTCGTCAGTAATTTTATTTCTGAAAAATATTTTCGGACATGCAATTTCATGTTCCGAGAGATGTTTTATGTTTACAAATGGAGAAAATTCCCTTTAAAATACAATTTCCATTATTCTAGAACAAAAGGAAAAGTATTTGCGCTCTCAAATTTAAGTATGAATTATGCAGTTAATGCTTGAATGTCATGTCTTAAGTGTTGAATTACTTTACCAGAAAATTTATAGTTTTAAATTACCTGTTTTCAAAATCTCAAATAATTTTTCATGTTTTATTTATTTTATTTTTCCAATTACGAGTTCAAAGTAGTTTAAATTTTTTTGTAGATCGTTCCCAAAGGATTTTATTTTTATTTTTGAAAGAGAAAGATTTTTTTTCTAGCAAATATTTTTAGTAACATGATAGGTTGAGAATAAATGATATTTTTGATCAGCAGTTCCGAACTTGGAATGTGGGTCCTATGGGTGTAGTGCCTGATGGAAATAGATGAAAAATCTGATACCTTTAATTCCACGATTTTCTTCTTTTTTCAAAAGTGTGCTTTAGCAGAGGTCCAGTCATAGAATGATTCTGCATTCTCTTTCGGCAAAAAAAAAAAAAAAAAAAAAAAAAAAAAAAATGTTCAGACGTAATTATTTATGTTCTTGTTTCCTATTTTCTTTTAAAAAATTTACACTTTGAGGAAGGTTCATTTTACTTGGAAAACAGCTGTAATCTCTTCGTCTTTTTTGCTTATGGCTTCGACTTGAGCTTTTGAAATTCCAAACTCACATACAATTTTCTGCTGACTTACTTTTAATTTTTTTTGAACAGCTTCGTGTTTTTTTCTAAAACTTCAGTTATTTCTATTTTTCATTGAATCTTTTTATTCCTCCGCAACAAAGTATAGGCATTTCTATAACAGAAGTATACCCCGAATTACGATTACAATCAAACGTTCAGTTTACGAATTTTTTGTCAAACAGTGCCATATTTTAACGATTTTTGAAATTTTAATTTTTGAAATTTCGAAATTCCAAAATTTTAGCTCCAAAAATCTTTAAAATGTGGCACTGTACCCGAAAAACTCGTTCTCTGCAAGCAATCTAAAACAAGAAAAAAGTCAAGTCAAGCATTCTTTGCAATAAGAACACAATCTTTTCAAAATATTCACTGTTCGAAACACCTGTATAAGATTTTTACAGCTTACCTAATAAACAAACCGTTTACCGCATAATTCTATTTATCATTGTTTTTCAGAAACTTAATTTTGAAATCGGGGTCTTATTTGCTGGGCACCCTATAGTTTTCAATAAAATTATCTTTAACTTTAAGCTTGCATTGGCCATAGAATCAAACTAAGCCCAGTACCTCTTGTCTATCCTCAACCTCAGGCCTTACACTATAAAAAAATTCTGTAAAGATAATACTGTTATTTCTAGGAATATAGGATTCCTAGAACTTTTTATGTAACAGTAACAGCAAAATCTAATGCAACAAAATCGATTAGATGAGTTTTTGCTATTACCGTCACATGAAAAGTTCTAAGAATCCTATTTTTCAAGAAAAAATTTAGTATCTTTACAGAATTTTTTTTACAATGTATAACACACCATCAACATCTGTGACTACCAAATGCCTTGGGTGCTTCAACTTTTGATCACAAATATACATAAGTGTCGAGAATTTAAAAAGTTAAAACTTTGAATCTCCAATGTTGACCTTTAAATAACTGAATCCATATTCTTGGTTTTCCTGTGTAATATTTATAACACACATAAATTTAATTACATAACATAAAACTTAGTTTACTTAAATGACTATGTAAAAAACATATTTACCTAAATATATAAAGTTCAATAATTACAGTTAATTTCAGAATACAGTTATTTTTTTTAAATACCTCATTGAAAAAATAAAAACAATATTATTTAACATACTCATATATATAATTAAATAACAAAGCAAAGTAATAAAATAACATAAAAATATTCTATTTTAAATATTTTCTTTTATTGTGAATAAATTAATCGCAATAATTGTACTTATTCATGGTATCAAATACAAACATATACTAAAGCAAATAAAACCTAAATATATTAAATGAATATGCATTATGTGCTCAAGAATGTTTTTATGTAAGCAAATTCTAATTCAATATAAGATACTAGAGAGATTTGAAATATCTCTCAGAAAATTACTGTCCTTAATAACGCGAATAATAACTAATCTCTGGAGCAATTGGAAGAATACTTACTGCCCTATTGTCTTAATGATAATCAAGAAAAAGTTTTGCAAAGATTTCCTTTCTCCCATAAGAATGTGGAATAGGATTTGTTTATCTAATTTAGATGGTATAATGTTAGTATTACAATAATTATTTTTGCATTAGTGGAAGCGTTTAAACTTTTATCTGTTGAGACTGTGTTGGAATGCAGGAAAGTCTTATTCAAACATTTTTTGAAAATAGACCTTTACATATAAACATACGTGCAAAGTATAGATATAAAATGTTAAATGTTTGAAAAGTATTATTTGCCGCTAGTGGTTTATTATTATTATTATTATTATTATTATTATTATTATTATTATTATTATTATTATTATTATTATTATTATTATTATTATTATTATTATTATTATTATTATTTATCTTTTGGTGATTATATAGAGATTTAGGAAAATGAATTATACTTTTTTTCATTTCTATTCTAATTGAGTTAAAATCTTGGGTTTTCAAAAGCTCTTACTAACAAAGGCGCTTATTGACACGTTTATTCATTAATTTTACTTTACCCCTCAATATAAATACTATTTTACAATAAGAATTTTTTTAAATCATGTTCCTTCTTAAGTCTGTAAATGCAATTAATAAATAAATAAAACATTAGAGCGACCATTATTGAAACTCCATTGTACTGGACTTTCAATTATCTGAACAACCTATTAGTCTCAAAATTTTTTAACCAAACTTTGAGTTATCGTAACAGTCTATTTCCCTCAAGAATTTTTTCGCCCATCCAGTGACCGAGAGATTGTGACCTCTGAACTGGTAGACGGCAGGTGCTAGGTACGAACTCAATGGTGGTCGTCGGCCTATCCGTTCGAAGTTTACCGTGTTTTCATCGAACTTTGGATTTCCTCGCGTAAATACGGTTTAGGTTTCCTTAGAAAGACTCCCACGGAGAGCATCCCGCACCTTTCGGGCCTATATCCCACCTGTTGATAATCAGCCATCATAAAATAAACCAACAGAAACTCAAGAAATTTTTTTAACCGAATTTCCAGTTATCCAAACATCCTGTTTCTCTCATTTTCTCTTCTGCAGGTTTAGCATGGAAAATTGAATCCTAGATTAATGCAATATTCGGAGCAATAACAACGAAATAGAAATTAAAGATAATGAAAACTAATGCTCTTGCAAACGACACAGGCCCATCACCTAACGAAGACTTTGAATATCTGTATACAGATATGAAATGACTGGAATTGCAGAAGAACGCTAATCTTATTGAACTTATATATTTAAGAACAATTGGAGATACGGCAGCGCTGAAACGAATGTCTTCTTTGAATCAAGCAACAATCGAAAGTTTTTCTTTCGTTTAAATTGTAATCACTGGAGCTTAGATCATCATAAAAAAGGGACAAAAAAGATGAATAATATCAATAATAAAAAGACAAAAAATAATTAAAAATACAAAAAAAGCAAAAATAAAAAAATATAAACAATTTTTACACGCTAGCCCTAACTGGTGATGACAATCCTATGTCTGGATAAAGTGTAATCCTATGTCTGGATAAAGTGTGAAGGCTTGACTACATTCAGGGACATGCCTTAAATCTCTTGTCCATTCATCCGAACGAAGGTCGATCCCGGCATGTTCGGATAATGGCGTTATACTGTAAATACCGAAAAAGCAAAAAAGGATTCTGTGATTGGTATTTCTCCATGCTTAGTCAATCATTATCTATGTACAAGCTACGCGCCTATAAAAACAGAAACAAAATTACTCCACTGCATCAAACGCGAATTAAAGACAAATATGCTTGTAATTAGCAATTTACCATGCTATTTATTTGTTGAATGCAAAGTAACGTTGGCCGCTCATTTTTTTCTATTAATTAAGAGTCGAAATTTGATAAAAATTTTAGTGTATATTTTCACGAGTAAATAAAATAAGTCAAGTTTTTAGTTTTTATTTACACTACACAAAAAAGGGAAAATGGGGGAAAATGTTTTGAACTTTTATATATTTAGGAGAGATTAAGAAATTACTTATATTTATTAGTTTTTATAGCAAATAGTTATATTCCCATTTCATGAGAAATTACAGAACATTTTAAAAAAAAGATACAACACGATACATTGATACATAAAAAAAAAAATATTTTAAGGACATGTTTTTCAGTGTTTGAGGCCAAATCTATTCTGTGAACATTTTTCTTTCATTTGGCTATTATTTTTATTTGCCATTTGCCAAATCACGAATGTTCGTCAAAGCTCAGCGAGAAACTTGCTCCCATCTATGATATAAAGCAACGTACATTTAATTTTAAAAGTAACGTATCCTCCTAAAGCGAGATTCCTTTTATTTTTAATGGATTTGTACGCAACATTTTTATTGTAATTAAAACACAAATTAAATATTTCCATACTTGGTAAAATAAGGAAACAATTTCATTTTCAAATATTCATGAATAGAATTTATTGCAGATTTTTAGAGTATGTATGCATTAATTAATCGAAATAACTATGTGCACATGAAATATCTCGACAAGTAAAAAAAAAAGCAGAATTTGAAAAAAAATATATATTATTTTGAAAATAGGATTTTTTTAAAAAGTTACACTATTTTTATTTTACTTTATCTTTACTAGAATATAATATGTGATGCGTAAAAACTTTCCACTTTCGGTATTCGACGGATTTACACGTTTTTTAAGATTCAGAGATAACAAAAAACATGTTTCTACAATATCTATGTCTGTGCGTCTATGAGTCTGCGTGTATGTGACACAGACTTTGTGCGCGCTTTATCTCTGAAACTAATCCACGAATTTACTAAAAAAAATTTGTTCATTTATTCCTTAATATAAAATGGTACTGATTGTTTTTAGTGAAAATCACTCAACAGGCGGCGCTACTATGAGTTTTTTAACGATTACCGCAATAGTTCTATCTCAAGAACTAATGCACGGATTTTCATCAAACTTTAGATTCAGTTATTCCTTATGAATTGACATTTTCTACATTTTGTTTTAAATCACTCAACAGGTGCTGCTGCTCTGCAGCATTTTCCCCGATTTTCGCAAAAACTCTATCTCAAGAACTAATGCGCGGATTTTCATCAAACTTCAGAATCAGTTAGTCTTTAATATGAATTGACGTTTTACAGAAACAATTTTATTTTACTTGAAAGAGGTGTAATGAAAAATTAAAATAAATGTATTGACATGTTTCAATTCCCTCTAATAAGAACCATAATCATAATAAAATAAAAATAAAAATAAAAATAAAAATAAAAAAATAAAAATAAAAATAAAAATAAAAATAAAAATAAAAATAAAAATAAAAATAAAAATAAAAATAAAAATAAAAATAAAAATAAAAATAAAAATAAAACAAAAATCATTTCATGGTCAATACAAACGGCACGCGACAATGAGATGTAAAATAAAAAACACGCGCTCTATTAGAAAAGTAATAAATTAAAAATAGACCAATTATTAATTAATTATAAACTTGGTTCATCCTATTCAAGCTTTCACGAGGAATTTATTTATAAACTCTAACTATAACTTAGGAATATTAAAAGAAAAATTATCATTGCAAACAAATTTTTTACGCGTATAAATTTCCATATACTCCCTTAAAATGGATTTACGACAACAATTTGATATGAAACATAATTTGCTTTCATTAAACATAATTCTTCATTTAAATACAGTCAAACCTCCATAACGGACACTCCCGAATAGCGGACACCTCTATTGAACGGACAGTTTACCAATCCCCACTCCTAAAACTAGAATTTTTGTATGCTTAACCTCTGAATAACGGACATTCCGAATAGCGGACACTTTATACGGCAATAAAGGGTGAAAAAGCATTTTTAAAGAGAAAAAAAAAGGAAAAAATAACAAAAACGCCTCTGAATTTATCAGGACAATAAGGCACAATTTTTGAGATCACAGATAAATGTTGATAAACAGCTGGGGAAAATTCCTCCCCCCTCCCCCACGTTCAGCACTAAATTCAGGGGATTGCCCGGGAGGAATATCTCCCAGAGTATTGAAATATCATCCAAGAATATTTTGAGATTTTATACTTTTAGCGGTCAAAAAGTGCAATTCCCGTCCGGAAAACTACAATGCCCAATAACGTCACATTGAAAAACAAATTACAGGTAATCGCAAACAAAAGTAAAATTTTGTAAGATTTTTTTCACGAGAATATAATAAACAGTAGATTAAAGTGAGTACAATTTTATCTCAATTTTATTGCTTAAAAAATAATTTTAATTTCTGATTAATTATATAATAGAGGTTTTATAACAAATAAAAGTAAATTAATAAAACTTTAAGCATTTCATAGCGATTTTTGAATCTTCAAGGTTTTCCCAATAGCGGATACCTCCGAATAGCGGACAATTTCTTCGTTCCTGAGGTGTCCGTTATTTAGAGGTTTTACTGTATAATCCAGATAAAGCAGTGTTAGTACGACCAAATTTAATATCAGATTCATATTCACCTATTCTAACTCCAAGTTTTCTACCAGTTTTGGCTATGTAATATTTTAAGCACCTTTTTTTGTAATATAAGGAATTTCACAAACCCCTGCAACATCTTCGTATCCTATTTTTATTTTATTATGATTAAGATTCTTATTAGTTGGAATCGAAACATGTCGATAATATTTGTTTTTAATTCTTTATTACACCTCTCTGAAGTAAAATAAAATTGTTTATTCAAATGCTTATATGTAAAAGGTTTATTTCTTAATATCTTGTGATTTAAAAATCTAAAAGATTGAATAACTTTTTATGAATTGAAAGTTTTCTACCTTTTGGTGTAAACAGGTTAACAGATGGCTGTGATTGGTCAACAGATGGTCACATATACTATGCTAGATTTTTTGCGATCTCCGCAATAACGCTTTCTCTAGAAATAATGCACGGATTTTCATAAAACTTGAGATTCAATTATTCCTTAATATGATTTCTTGTTGCGTAAATTTTGGTATAATTAACTTAACTGATCGAACTTTCATGCTGCATTTCTTACGAATTTTTCAATAGACCTACTTCAAGAGCAAATTCATGGATTTTATTATTATTAAATTTCAGATTGAGTTAAATGTTGACATAAGTTATTCCAAACCATGTTTCGGTGTAAATCACGAAACTGGTGGCGCTTCTATGCTGCATTTTGCATAATTTACGTTATTTTAGTGATAATAATACCTCAAGAACTAATGCGCGGAAATTCATATCATTAGAATTTCCATAATGGGTACGCCATTTAATAATTTTGATGACAAATTTCGAATTATTAAAACGGATGACATCGAAGTAAGTTTTGAGATTGCCACATCCGACTAGCTCTAATTTATATATTTCATAAATTTTAAAATAATATTTAAAAAATCCGAAAGGCAAAGAAAATATTTATTTTCCTCTTTAATTAAATAATAATAAAAAGAAGAAAATTCGACTAATATACATTGAGCTGTAATGATTTTAAATTACCGAACGTAAAAAATAGTAATAATTTCAATATACTTTTAAAAAGTATGAGAAATTTTAGGATGTGGTTTTGTTTGCAAATTATATATTTAATATTGGAAAAGACTTTTCTTCATAAGAACTTGTTTGTTTCCAAAGTGTCCCGCTAGATGGCAGCAACACAAGAGTGTTGTCCTGAGACGAATAAGAATTCCCTAAAAACATTCTACTGACGTCACATTTTCTGCAGAGCTGCTTTTACCTTTAGAAATGATTCTGCGCGGGAGTTGTTGACGTTCTTGCAAACTGTTTTTACGGAAGCAAAATTATTAGCTCCGTGACATTAAGACTTAAAACTTTATTTAAAACTTTAAATTATAAAATTTAAGTTACTCTTCCTCATTGTGTATGTAAAAGTGTTCATCTTCTGTAATTTTCTTCAAATCTATGTAAATTAAATGGGATGTGAACCGAAACCAGAAGTCATCTTATTTGTTCTAAAGAACATATTGAATATATTAATAATTCGTTATTCTTCCAGCTATACTGAAAGTTGCCCTAAGTGAAGAAGAAAAATATTATCTTCAAAGAAGACGCCTAGCAAGGTAGGCATTAATTTATATATATTTATCGAACTATTATTTTAACTCTGAATTCGAACTCACCCTTCATTTAACCCTTTTACTACGAAGGCGCGTTGTTGCGCTGCTTGAAAAATGCCAGCTTTGCGATAGCACGTCCATCACAACATTCGGTAACACGGCCGTCACTACATTTATCCAATGTTCGAAATTATATCACAACAAGAAAAAGAAAGATATTTTTTCAAAGATATTTTAAAAAAATAATAATAACTATGTTATATAAAAAAAATATGCAATCGAATATAGTTAGAATGCAATTTAATGAATAAAAATATGAACACAGTAACACGTCCGTCACTGTGTTTATCCAATGTTCGAAATTGTATCACAACAAGAAAAACAAAGATATTTTTTCACACACCTTAGAAAAAACTGCAAAAATAAAATGATAGTATCTTTCATTCACATTTTATTAGAAAACGTCTTACATTTTGGTATTTCTGTTACTAGGCGACAATAAATTAGATAAATTTAAATAGCACTTTATCAAACACTGCCTGCGCCAAATGTGAACTGTCAAAAGGAGCGCTATCGCGACGCTGGCATTTTTCACAACTAGCAAGGGCAGCGCGACGGCGCTCCTTGGCACTAAAAGGGTTAACCATTTCTAAAATTAAAAAAAAATAAAATTCAAACTCAATAAATACAGTAAAACCTCTAGATAACGGACACCTCGGGAACGCAAAAATTGTCCGCTATTTGGAGGTGTCCGCTATTGGGAACACCTCAAAGATTCAAAAATCACTGAGAAATTCTTAATGTTTCATTAATTGGCTTTTACATGGCCTAAAACTTCTATTTTATGATTAATTAGAAATTAAAAAAAAATTTAGCAGTAAAATTGAAATAAAATTGTGCACACCTTTATCCATTGTTTATTACGTTCTTATGAAAAAAATCTGTTACAAAAGTTTACTTTTGCTCATGATTACATGTAATTAGTTTTTAAATGTGACGTTATTTTGATATTATAGAGTTCCAAGCGCAGAAGGGGGGGGGGGATAGCACATTTGGACCTCAAACCCTTCGCGACGGGAGCTTTTTACGAAAATATAAATGTTTTGTCATCGGTTTTTAAATACAGAAATTTGTGCCTTAACCCTTTCTGGCACGGGCAAAATCTGTTGAAAAATGAGAAAATATCGACTGACACCGGAATTCACAAACGAATTTTTGAGATATTTTGAATTCCCTAATTTAAGCTTTTATTGTATAAGCAAAATTTTACTAGACTATTACTGGTGTAAATTGCCAATTTGGAATTAAAAATAGGTATCCCAGACCGGGCACAGTGTGCCGGAAAGGGTTAAGATCGAGAAAATGTTCCGATTAAATAAGGAAAATTTTACTGGCGGGGATAAACAAGAACTCTTAAATCTTTTTGTGGTACGTATACGTGTTACTCGTCCCCAAGGGATTAAAAGAATAAAATCTCAAACTTTTTTGGAGAGACATTTCAATGCTCTAGGAGATGTCTCTCCCGAGTAACTTCCTGAATTCAAAACTGAACATGGAGGGGGAGGGGATTTTCCCCAGCTCACGATATATATTAATGTATGGTCACAAAATTTATGATACAATGTCCTGATAAATTTAGAGGTCTTTTTACTTTTTTTTCATTTTTTTTCATTCTTTATCGCCGAAAATAGTGTCCGCTATTCGGAGTGTCCGTTATTCAGAGGTTAAACATACAAAAATTCAGGTTTTGGGAGTGGGGATTGGAAAAC
Organism: Maratus speculifer; assembly: GCA_964019185.1. NCBI lineage: Eukaryota > Metazoa > Arthropoda > Arachnida > Araneae > Salticidae > Maratus > Maratus speculifer. The sequence goes on from OZ025300.1 coordinate 138,191,201, forward strand.
TGTCCGTTAAATAGAGGTGTCCGCTATTCGGGAGTGTCCGTTATGGAGGTTTTACTGTATATTACTTTGCATGTTTCTTGAATTACATACATTTCAATTTGTTTCTAATCACTGAAAAACCTGACCATATACTTAAACGGTCGTATCACTGTGAATCTTGCAGATATGAAAATGCATTTTTTATATTTAATTCAAGACTGAATAAAGAAAATTTTCTAAATGATTTTTTACCATACAGGGTTGTATAAAATTTTTTTTTTGTATTTTTTGAAGTAGAACCCCCCTCCTCCTCCCTCTTCCCTTCTGACGGACTCGCAACTTATATCTTCATATTTTGTATATTTTTTGATAAAATTTTGTAATTTGAAATATGAGTTTAGAGACACTATTTAAATAAATAGCCTGTTTTTTTTATATTTATGAATCACACTGTAAATGTATATGTAAATATTTATATACATTAGAATGAGAAAAACAGAAAAACATCGTTATTTTATACGAAACAGATTTCGAATTAGTTTCCAAATAAGTGAAAAGAAAAATACTTTTGTATATAAAAAAAAAAGTTTACTCAGAACTTTTATTCCAAATCATAAAGACCTACTTGTAAAAACAAAAGTGTTTACTTATGTGCTTCGTTTTTTCGCAAAAGATTTAAAATTTGATTAAAACTACTTTGTACTTTATGTATGAATCTAAAATTTTAAAGAATAAACAAAATTCACGCTGCTGGAGATTTATTTGTCTTAAAGATTAACTTATGTAACGAAATTTGTAAGTCTTTTTCTAACAAAAGATTTGATCGTACGTGCAAGATAAATATTATTTTCCTTTCTTTTGTATTTCACGGCTTTAATCGTGTTTCTGAATTTTTATATTTCGTTATTGCTCACGGGTATACGTTTTTTAACCATTTTTCTCTTTAAAATTTGACTATTTTTTTCATTTATTTAAAAAATATCTTTTGGTCTAAATTATTTCGCTTTAAACAAACATATACAATAAATGAAGATGGTACATATTTGGATGTCATGTGCGTGTTAGATTGTATATAATAATAAATTTTCAGCGCAATTTAAATGTTAAGAAAGTGTTTATCAACATTTTTAGTTTTTTCACAAAAGATTTAATATATGATTAAAACAAAACTTTGAACTTCATGTAAGAGTACATAAAAGAAGTTACATTCTGTAGGAGATTTATTTGTCTTAAAGATTTATTTAGAAAGAGAAATTTGTGTATATTTTTCATTACTAAACTTTCAGATCGTATGCGCAGAGTACATTAAATTATTCTACATTTATTGTGTCAGGACTTTAACCTTTTTTCTGAATAAAATATCTTTTATTATTATTTTCGGTATAAATGTAGCATCTGAAATATGAAGTTATATGTTCGTCTGTTCGTCTAAAAATTTTGTATTACGTATTTACATTTTTAAAGGGCTCCCACTGGTATGTTTTTTAACAACTATAATTATTTCGGAGAAAAATTCGTGGTAGGCTTATAAAGCAATCGCAAAGAAAAAGCTTTTCTGTGTAACTATCTACGAAACTTATAAAGGACACGGTTAAAAATAAAAGTGAGAAACCAGTAGCATTTGACACCCAGGGGTGAAAAGATGTTACCAATTGAAACAGGCGGGCTTGAAAATGTGTTTGGGAAGCCATTTGATGCCTCACTGGGTGTTTCAAGCTAATTAGGGTTCCGCGCAGTGCATATCGTTGGCAGATTTTCACCTCTTCGTCATTTGCGTATGCTCTGTGATGCGTATTCTTCCCCTTCAACTAGCCGTCATTGGTGGGTCAAAACAGCAATTTCTCCCTACGAAGACTATCACCGCGCACGCGCTATAACAATTTCGGTTACAACTTCGGATGGCTAACTTTTGTCGAGCTTTTTATATAAAGCAATCTTTGAACTTCGGGACATTTGAGCATTTCAGGGAGACTTTGAAGATGAGCTCGATAGCCGAACAGTTAGAGCGTTGCAATCGAACGTTGTGGGTTCGAATCCTTCGCTGCAAAAAGTCGGTTTATAATTTCTCTTTATTATTGGGCACTCTAAATTAGGAGTGCTATGTTTTCACCTTAATTAAGAGTGCCATTTTGGCTTGCCTAGGGATGTCACCAGTGAGACAAGCCTTTCACTTCCAAAAGGTGCAATGTGTCACCTGTAATTTTAACAGTGGAGTTTTTTCTTAGAAAATAAGTGATGTTAAAAAAAAAGACCGAGTGGGAGCTCATCTTTAGTAAAATAAACATAGTATTTAAAATATATACAAATAAATACTTAAAACGTGTTGCAAATATAGATATTATTTATATATTATTTACCTTAGATCTTTCGGATCCCCTCGCATCCATTTTCAAAGGAATATAAAAGAAGATAATTGATAGATAAATAGAAAACGTAAAAATAATTTTTTTCTATACACACACAGACACATATATATGTATATGTATACATATATATATGTAGATATATGTATACATATATATACACAGATATATAGACAGATATATATATAGATATATATATATATATATATATATATATATATATCAATACGTATATATATATTGATACGTAAAGTTTTGATCATAATAATAATGGTGTTATTATTGTTTTTTATTGCTAAAATCATTTATGTCTAAAACTATAGTCTTTGAAAATATCATTTTCTTAGTAGTCGTTATAATTTGTAAAATCACAATTTTTTTACTAGCTTATTTTTTCTCAATTTCTTTTGTATGTTTGACTTTTAATTTTGATTTGTCAGAATACAATTATACACTTCATTAAACATCATTATAATAGTTATTTTTTGACAAAAAGTAAATCTGGATTCTTAAGCATACATTGGTGTACAAGGTATTTAAGGGAAGGCGTTTTTGTAGTGTATATCAAAATGATTTTCATCTTTTTTAAATTAGCAGATATAAAGCAACTAATAGAATTTGTTTGTGTATATTATTTTATATGTTTTAAAATTAAAGTTATAATAATCGCAAGAAATATATAAAGATGCATATATATATACATATAATACTCTATTTTCTTAACATATCTATGGTTGACAGTTTATTTTATTTCCAATTATTGCTTGTATTTTTTCATTCCTTTTTATTGAATTAACTTTTCTTTTCAATAATTAGCATATATATTTATATCGAATCTTTTATATTAAAATGTATAGCTTAGTTATTAATTACCATTATATTTAAAAAAAGAATTTATGTTAAAATATTCTCTTTTTGTTATATAATATGCAAGGTGGTTTTTCTGCTCTAACTGATACAAATGACGCTCAATTCTGTATAAAAAGCAATCTTTATGTACAGAAATTACGTCAACTGTGATATTTATCAATGCAGTTGTTTGAAAATCTCTTTAGTGCGCTAATGTTACAAATATGTCCAGAGTTTGTGTTATTAGTGTAGTTCGAATAGTGTTGTTCTAGACATGGTTATAGTTTGTGGTATTCTAAAATTTAGTGATTTTCATGAATATCGTTCTAGCAAATGAATGATAATATGCCCTTATTTAATAAATAATGTAATATGTAAGGCAATCTCTTCTGCTGTAAATGCAACAAATGACGCTCTATTGTTGCTTGGCAATTTCTTTAGTGCGTTAATGTAACAAGTATGTTCAGAGTTTGTGCCATTACTATACACAGAAAAAAAAAAGAAGGGTCGATCTACTAAAAAAAATTTAGTTTCTCTCAGTGATCCCTGCAATTACTAAAAAAATGTTTTTAATCTTACTAATTTTCAAGAATATCTGTAAGAATTACTAGAAAAAAGCTAGCAACGAATAGAGTTAATAGTTTTATATTTTTAATAACTATTACTAAAACTCACTTGTTATGGCCGTGATAGCCTAACGGTCATAGCACCAAACTCCAGGCTGAAAGGTCCCGGGCTCGATGCTCGACATCACCAAAGACGCAACAAGTGTATGCAGTGTAAGTACTCGTTAAATAAAGGGGTTGTGAAAATCCTGTCGTAGCACTTACCATGGGTAATGATCTCTGGACCTTTCCCTCCTCTTCAGAAGCATATCAAAATTCAGCAGGTGGCAATGTTTGATGCTGCAATCTATTGAGGCTTTGCCGAAAATCTTCCGCTGCAGAAGTGTGTCTTCTTACCCACTAGGTGCAGTACAAAGGAAGCTCCTGCCCTTCGGGCACACGTCAACAACAAAACTCATTTGGCGGTTCTCGCTAAAAAAGGTTTAAGCTAGTTATACGAAAAATTCATTTATACAGTTTACAAAATAAATGTTTGTTCCACTTGCTAAAATTGCGTTTGGAATAGTTACTAAGTATCTGTGAGTAAATGTTTCTAAAAAAAAATTTGGATTTGTTACTAAAATTTGCTTGGTGGTTTATATTAAAAAGTTTTAAGTTAGTTGTACAAAAAAATATTTTGTTCAGTTTAAAAAAGAAATGTTTGTTTCACTTGCAAAAAAAAAAAAAAAAAAAAAAAAAAAGTTTGAAATTGTTACTATTTGTACGGGGAGTAATGGTTACTGAAAAATTCTGTGCAATACAAATTTATTAAAAAAAATTTAGTAACCTCATATATATATATATATATATATTTTTTACAGTGTAGTTTGAATACTGTTGTTCGCCGCATTGTTATAGTTTGTGGTGTTTTAATAGTTCGTTAATCTTTAGAGTACTGTACTTTCAAATGAGTGATAATGTGTCCTAACTTGATGTGTAATAACTTTTAAATACACGTTCAAGGAACACCAGAAAATGTCAATGGAAAAATGTGATAATAATTGAAACCGGAATACAAATTGCAGTGTGCTGAAATTTGTTTTTAATAATGAAATTAGAAACAGCATTATCAAAAAATTTATAAATAAATAGGCAAAATTTTAAAAATTAAGTTTTTTTTTCAAAAGAAATTTTATAATAACCAAAACAACAACACAGCTTTTATAAGTTTTCATATAAATATATATGTTTAGGAATAAATGAGAAATTCTGCTTCGTAAAAAGAAAAAAATTATTTTCAGACGTAGAAAAAAGTTTTAAACAATTCTTATAAAAATTATGTTTATAAAAAATAATTATATATTATTAAAAAGAAATTACACATCAAAAAGAAGAAAAAAAACTGTTTGTAAATTTTTAATTTTCAGTCTTTTTAAACAGTAGAATATAAATATTCGGAAGTTTTCGATTTCAAATTTTGTACTAAGTATTGCCTTAAAAAGCAATCTCAGCTACATAAAACATTTCATGCATTTTTTATGATATTCGATTTTAAGAAATGTAAACACGCATTCGAGATAAAAGAAAAAATAATAAATAAGTGAACGTGTTTAATAATACATAAAAGGATTATTTTGTTAATGGAAAATCTACCAAACTTCAATAGCAGATAAATTACTCACTTAGAGTTTTGAAAATTACTACTTGAGAGTCTATTGCTTTCGCTAATGGTACCTTAGTGCGTTTAAGTTGTAAGTTTGTTCAATGAAAGCTGTTTCTGTTCCTTAAGTAAGTACTCGATAGACAGCATTTTGTGAATACTGTGAAGAATTTGTTAGTAAGGAAATGTCGATCATCGCTAAAGTTGGCGATATAGCGATTTTTGTTATAAATAGCAAAGTAAGTGAATCAATTGAAGTAAATTAAGAGAATATAATTTAGTGTACTGCTATTTATGTATTATAATACAATTAAAATAAAATGTTTGAAAAACAGAAATATTTAGCGATTTTTTGGGAAATAACAAAGAAAAAAACCAATTGAAAGAAATAAAGGGAATATAAATTAATGTACTGTAATTTATGTATTATAACACGGTTATAATAAAATGATTTAATAAATGTTTATAAAAAAGAATTATATATTACTAAGTATAAATTACACATCAAAAAAGAAGAAAAAAACTCATAATCTTACTTGCAAATTTTTTAGTTTACATCATTTCAAATGTTAGAATATAAATATTCGGAAGTTTTTGATTCCAAATATTGCACTAAATACTGCCTTAAAAAGAAATCTCAGCTATAAAACATTTTCTGCGTTTTTTATTATATTTAATCTTAACATAAAGTAAACACGTATTGTAGATAAAAGAAAAACTAATAAATAAGTGAACGTGTTTTATAATACGTAAAAGGATTATTTTGTTAATGGGAAATCTATCAAACTTCAATAGCAGATAAATTACTTACTTAGAGTTTTGAAAATTACTACTTGAGTGTCTATTGCTTTCGCTAATGGTACCTTAGTGCTTTTAAATTGTAAGTTTGTTTAGTGAAAGCTGTTTCTGCTCCTTAAGTAAGTACTCGATAGACATCATTTTGTGAATACTGTAAAGAATTTATTGGTAAGAAAAAGGTGATCAACACTAAAGTTGGCGTATAGCGATTTTTGTTTCTTGAAATTGCAAACCAAATAAAGTAATTGAAGTATATTAAGAGAATATAATTTGGTGTACTGTATTCAATGTATTATTATAGTACAATTATAATAAAATGTTCGAAAAAACAGAAATATTTAGCGATTTTTGGGGAAACAGCAAATTAAAAAAAACAGATGAAGTAAAAAATGGAAATATAATTTAATGTACTGTCATATATTTTTTATAAAAGGTGTATAATAAAATGACTGGAAAACAGAAAAACAATATTGCTTTTTTGAGAAATAGCAACGAAAATAAACTATTTTAAGTAAATTAAAGGAATATAAATTAGTATATTGTAATCTATGTATTATAAATTGTTAGAAAAAAGAGAATTTATTGTAATAGAAAGAAATAAAACACTATGGAATGCGCAATGCTTTGTTATTACCGTTCATTTCAATTATTTCGCAAAATGTTAAAGTAAGGGACATACATCGGAAAATATATAAATTTGGTACTTTTTATAAACAGATTTTATGCTGCTTCCAATCGTAGATTATTGGTTTTTCTTGGGCGTATCATTCCATTACTTTAAATATTATGCAAAAAAATAATAAAATATTTAATAACTGGATATGACTTTTTAAAGAAAATTTTGCTTTGAACGTGTTTTATAAAAGGATTATTCTGTTAATGGAAAATCTAGCAAGCTTCAATAGCACGTAAGTTACTCACTTACAGTTTACCAAATTATACATTTTGACATAATTTTTATTTTAAATAACGAAAAAACAAATAATTGGTAAAGTATTAATAAAAATATCAATAAAAAGTTAAAATAAAAATCATTTAATGACATTTTAAACACATAGATCGTATTTAATGTCACTGAATGTGACATGCACGATCATACTTTATTGGCATTTAATCTTGTAGTTTGTCGATAATTTTTTGGTCGATGGGATAACCTAGTAGTACCAAAAATTCTTATCAAACATATTTTATAGTTTTCATAGTGCATGTTAAAACATTAAAATTCAAATAAATGAACAATTAACTAAAATTATTCGTTTAGCAAGTTGGAAGTAACTTTTTAGATCTGTAATTTAACTTCAAAGAGAAATTTTAAAAGAATTTTTAAGAGAAGTTTTAACTTTTAAAAGAACTGAGATTTAACGTTTTAGATCTATAAACAGTGTTTTGGCTCAAAAAATGAAAAAAATGTCTAACAGTTTCTAAAAATTTTTACCTTATGCCTACCCTTACGAAAATGTCTCTTACAAGTCTATGAAATATGTTTTATGGAATCCTATAGAATTATGGCCAGTTTTTCTATGAGATAGTTTACAAGCTATAGAAATATCTGTAGAAGTTAAATAGAAATGATTTTAGAACAGAAATTTCTATTAAACTTCTATTAAACACTTTCTCACTACTGACATTTCTATTAAACATCTACAGGTATTTCTATAGCTTTTAAACTAGCTTATAGAGAATCGGGGAATAATTCTATAGAATTCTACAAAACTTTTTCTATAGAATTTTATAAGGCATCTTCGTAAGGGTAAGGTGCTGTCATCGATAATAATTAAACATGCATTAAAAAAAAAAAAAAAAAAAAAAAAAAAAAACGTATGAATGCTGCACTAGGGAAAATTTGCGACATTATAATCGGACTTAATTAAAACAATGAAATGATCATCATATAGCAACAAGTAACACATATTAACAAATACATACATTGTTTAAATCATCTTTATTCGACTGGTAAAGATATTAAAAATTTGACTGCTGTCTAAGTTGCATATACGCTACAGGAAAAATTGTATACCTTTATCTTAGATTGGCGAATACATCAGCAATATTAATTATAGAAGAACAGTAGTACTAATAACAGCAGTTTTTTTCTATGTTCATAAATTATAAACTACAATTTGATGTTAAATAAATCTTTTTGATTTTTAATATTATTTCCTTTTAAATTTTTTAAATGAAAGGAAGGCTAAGGCATGCTACATAAGGGCACACTACATAAAGGTGTGTTGCATAAAGCCATGCCACATAAAGGCATGTACTTTAAATATACGTATTTAAAATATAAGTATACTAAATAAACGTATAAAAAGTTATGCATTTTAAATTAATTGTGCGCATAACATGTATTTTTTAAAAAAATCTGGCTAAAATCATATGTTCTGATATGCAGTAATTATATTTGTTGTATTAAAAATTTAACTAATCTCTCTAAATGTATTTTTACGGACGTTCCGATAGCCACATCTTTGGATTTATTTAATTGCTGCAAAATATTTCTCGAAATTAAATAACTTATACTCTGCATTATGCCGTAATTTCCGATGCTTTAAGAACATTTTAATGCAAAATTCATAAACCTGTATAACGTTTTCTTATTTTAAAAAAAAGTCTTTATTGCATCTTTAGTAAGTATAGAATAAATATTGGAAATTTCAATGTGAGTAGTTAGCAAATAAAGACTTTCCTTTTATCCATTTAGATAAAAATCTTTAGTGCACTATGTGCGCTTCATTTATTGCGATTTCTCGGTATTTCATTGAGAATCTCTATTATGGTTTATTTAAATTCAATTCCCTAATTCGTTATCTCTAAATTTAAGATCAAACGTTATAGAGCCAAATGTTCTCGGAATTGGGAATTTTTTGCTTCTAAAGTGCCTTTAAACGAACTAATCATAAGTAGAAATTATATGGTAAATTACACAATTTAAAATTACGCACGTGAAATTTGCTACTAAAGAGATTATTTATATATTGGCAGAACATTTAGGTTCCTTTATTGAAATTTTTATTAGGAAATATCACTACTATTTATAACTGGTTTTTATAAAAGACATTATTGCACCTATGGAAATATAGTATAAAGCTATTACAATTAAAAATGCTTATTTTGTAAATTTATTCTTTTAATTTATATTTTACATAAAAAAAATGAAAAAACATTTTATCATTTTAGGACCAGAAATATTTATCTATGCATATATGTCAAAAGATTTTCTTTCAATTGATTCTTCTTTTCATTTAAATTTTATAAGAAAAAAATGTCATTTAACTATTATTATATTAATTTGTAATTAAAAACTGAAATTGATCGCTAGAGAAATAACAATCTTAATATTTATATTTTTTTATAAAGAAAATATTTGTCGTAATTGTTGTATTTTTGAGAAAGATAAATCTTGTATTTTGTTAAATTATTATATAATATATATATATGTTACAGGCCAAACCCGATTTTAGGCCAAACTAGATTGGCCAAGTCCAAACTAGTCTATCCTAATGCCCATCGGATAGACTAGTTTTTCCTAGGCCAAACTAGTCTATCCGAACGCCCATCGGATAAACTAGATTTTCCTAGGCCAAACTAGTTTGGCCGAACAGTCATTAGGATGAACTAGTTTAGCCTGCTATTCATTGGTTTGAACTAGTTTATCCTAGGCCGAACTAGATTGTACTAGGCCAATTCAGTTTGGCGTGATTTTATTGAATCTAAAGATCGCCACAGCGCCAACTTTCTAGTTTTGAACTAATTTGTCCTAGGCCGATGCAATTTGACTCGCTTTTAGTTCACATACTATCAAAGCCTGAGAGCTAATGTGCTCGTAGATTCTGTGTGTGTGTATGTAATCATGTACGTATGCATGTATGTATGTACGTACGTATGTACATACTTATGTACGTACTTACGTATGTCGTACTAATATATCGCGACTAATATAACGGACTAATGTGGAATTAATATAACACAAGCACCAAAGTGTTGGAATTTGGAATTTGGATGCGATTTAGTTCAAATCAGCCGGCTTCGCCCGCTGTCGGGCCCTTGTTTTATAGAAAATCTCGAAACGGGCGTATGTTGAAGCGAATGAACCTCGCAGAGAAAAAACATGATGATAAATATTTAAGAAAAAAGATTCCGCATCGAAATACCACTATTTCCTAATAGTAATTTTTGTAAAAATGTTATATTCTTGCTGGAATATTTTGAAATTTTTTAACAGTTTATTGTATTTGATATAAATTTATAAAAAAAGTCAAATTTCGGCGAGAAAGAGGGTGTGGTTGCAAACAAAATCGGGAAATATAACGAAAATTCTAGCTTTTAAAGCACCGCGACTTCAAGTAACATATCTACTAATACGTTGTTTAATGAAGTTTCATTCAGATACAGTTTTGTTAATAACAGAGTGTGCTCTTTGGTGTTGGAATGAGGAACTAATATAACGTGGCTTAGTTAAAAATTGCTGGTTTCGCCCGCTGGCGTGGGCAGCGGGGATATGGTTGGAAATTCGTTCGCTTCGAGGCTCTTTCGAAAAGGAGGATTATATTCGGCGGTGCGTACTCATCACGCTTGCTACGATTTGAATTTCATTCGCTTCGAAGTTCGTTCGAAAAGGAAGAGGGCATTCGGCAGTACGTGTGCAGCACACCTGCTATACGCTGTCGCAAGCTGTAGGGATGTGGCTGAAGAACTAATGCACGAAATTTAATAAAAATTGATATTCAGGTAGTCTCTGATCTAAATTGATGCTGATTAGTTTTTGGTGTAAATCGCTCATCAGGTAGAGCTGCTGTTTTGCATTTTTTATGATTTACGCATTAGCTTTATCTTAATAACTAATACACAAATTTCCATCAAACATCAGATTCAGTTCGTCCATGAGATGAGTTGGTGTTGTTTCTATATTGAAGTAAATCACTCAACATGGCTATGCTATGCTGCATTTTTAACAATTTTTACAATAGCTGTATGTCAAGAACTAATGAACGGAATTTAATATAAATTTATATTCAGATAGTCCCTGATATAAATTGATTCTGATTACATTTTCATGTAAATCGTTCAACAGATGACGCTTCTAAACTGCATTTTTACCGATATGCATCAACATTATTTCAATAACTTATTTACGGATTTTCATCAAACTTCCGGATTCAGTAAATCCGTGATATGAATTAATTCTGTTTACGTTTTTATATTAATTGCTCAATAGGTGGCACTGTTGTACTCAATTTTCCAGATTCCTGAAATAGCTCTGTCGCAAGAAATAATGCACGAATTTTCATCAAATTTTAGATTCAGTAAGTCTCTGATAAAAATTTGTATTCTGTAGTTTTTAGAGTAAATCTCTCGAAAGGTGGCACTGCTATACGGTATTATTCGTGATTATTGCAATAACTCTATCTCAGGATCTAATGCATTAATTTTCATCAAACACCAGATTATGTTAATCCTTGATATAAAAATTACAATATTACTTTTTAGTTTTTGGAGTAAATAGTGCAACAGGTGGTGCTGCTATGTGGCATTATTCATAATTATCGCAATAGTTCTATCTCAAGAACAAATGCACGGATTTTCATCAAACTTCATATTCAGTTAGTCCCTGATATAAATTAATATTCTTTTCTTTTAGAGTAAATGGCTCAATAGATAGCGCTTCTATGCAGTTTTCTTATGATTTCTGCGATAATTCTATCTCAAACAGTACTTATACACAGATTTTCATCAAATTTCAGATTGAGTTAGAATTTGGAAGACGTTGTTACAGATTTTTCAAAAAGTTCCGGCAAGAATTTAACATTTTTACAAAAATTGCTATTAGAAAATAGTGATATTTCGGTGCGGCATCTTTTTTCTTAAATATTTATCATCATGTTTCTTTTTCTTCGAGGTTCGTTCGCTTAACATACGTCCGTTTTGAGATTTTATATTAAAGAATTAGCCCAATAGCAGGCGAAGCCAGCTTGTTTGAACTAGATCGCGTTGTATTAGTTCCAAATTCCAACACCAGGGTGCTCGCGTTATATTAGCTCCACATTCCATCACCAGGGAGCGCAATCTATTGCCAACAAAACTGTATATGAAGAAAATTCCGTTAAACAATCTATCAGTAGATATGTTACTCGATGTCGCGGTGCTGCAAAACAAGAATTTAAGATTTATGCAAAAATCACTATTCGTCAATAGTGGCATTAAACGCGGAACATATTTTTATAAATTTATATCATGTGTCCTAAACTATCTTAAATTTTCAACTAGATCGACCAAGAATTTCCGTTATATTTCCTGATTTTCTTCGCTTCATCCCTCTTTCCCTTTCGTAATGGGACTTTTTTTACAATTTTTATCATGTGTTATAAACTATCACAAAGTTTCCAACAGTTCCAACAAGAATTTAACATTTTTACAAAAATTACTAATAGAAAATAGTGGTATTTGACGCGCCATCTTTTTTTCTTAAATATTTAACATCATGTTTTATTATGTTTCTAAAAGTTTCAAATAATGGTAATGTTTAATTAGCAGCTAAAACCTTAAAAAGTGCTGAGCTTTAAAAAAAAAATCTAGCGTCCTCTTACTCTCCCCCCCCTCTCCCCCATACTAAATTTCAAGTGTCATGCTTTATTTAAGCTTTTTATTATTTTTAAAAGGATTCGGATATTTAGTTTCTTAATATGAACAATTTCGCATGAAGTGATGTGTGCAAAAACCAATATCTGTTAGGAATTAAAAATCTTTTCATAAAACCGAAAGTTTCCATCCGATTAAAAAAAATCCGGTCTACGTTTATATTTAAACTCAGAACCCCCCAAATTAATCAGGTAAACGCCTTATCAGAAGAAACCTACATCCAAAATTTGAAATAAATCGGCAAATTCTCTGTGAAAAACCTATTTACATAAATGTTACCTCCCATTGCTCCTTTCATTATAGGTAAACAATGAACACCCACAACTGATCATGGATGTACTTTATCAAAATGATATTATACCTAAAATTTTAATAGAAACTGATCACTTTGCATGGAAAACTGACTTAACTAAATTAAGGAGGGGGGGGGGTGCGGATTAGCCTTTTGTTCTCCTCCCCTTATTCATATTCAATGAACCCCTGAAACTAATCAGGAAAGTTCATTATCATAATAAATCTATGTCCAAAATTTGAAGCAAATTGGATATGTCTATCAGAAGTTATCGCATTACGTACATACGTACGTACATACGGCCATACGTACGTAAATGGTTACATACACACACACAGAATCATTGAGCACATTAGCTCTCAGGCATTGATAGTCTATGAGCTAAAATCGCGTCAAACTGCATCGGCCTAGGATAAAATAGATCAAAATTAGAAAGTTGGCGCCGTGGCGGTCTTTAGATTTAAAAATATCACGCCAAATTGAATTGGCCTAGGACAATCTAGTTCGGCCTAGGATAAACTAGTTCAAACCAATGAATAGCAGGCTAAACTAATTTATCCTAATGACCGTTCGGCCAAACTAGTTTGGCCTAGGAAAATCTAGTTCATCCGATGGGCGTTCGGATAGACTAGTTTGGCCTAGGAAAAACTAGTTTATCCGATGGGTGTTAGGATAGACTAGTTTGGCCTAGGAAAAACTAGTTTATCCGATGGGCGTTAGGATAGACTAGTTTGGCCTAGGAAAAACTAGTTTATCCGATGGGCGTTAGGATAGACTAGTTTGGCCTAGGCTAATCTAGTTTGAACTAAAATCGGGTTTGGCCTGTAACATATACATATATATATATGTATTATATATATATATATATATATAATATATAATATATATATTATATTATATATATATATATATATGTGTGTGTGTGTGTGTGCGTGCCCTCTAGTGGCTAATTTAAAAAAAGTAGAGCTAAATACAATTCTCATTCATCTATTTATACGCATCCCAAATTTCATAAATTTATGACGAATATTTACGACTAGAAACAGATTTGAGTAGGTCAAATTTAATTTTTTACACTTGCTAAATAACAAAGTTAAAGTTAGGCTACAGTGGAGAACAATGAATGAATGAAGCAATTTTGCAGAAATGAACATGGATTATACAATGTATTACCCACAATGTAAAGAATTTTCTTTTTACACATTTTTTTAATTTTCATTTTACACTTAGTCAGTATAAATTTGTTCTCACCAGATATTAACTGTTATATCCAAACTGGGTACTTTCTACCTGGATGTTTTTTGACAATGTGTTATATAGGCAGGTGCTGTCATATAGAAACTTTCTAATGGGAAATTCTCTTTCTTTTCCTCTAGGTAAAAGGAAATTCTTTGACTAAAAAATCTTTTTAAATTTTGCATTTTGTACCGAATTCCCACACATGCAGGAAAAGAGAAAGAAACTGTTCATATGTTACAACAATTATAACTTCATATGCAATATTTTAAACAAAAGTTAAAAAGATAAAATTGCTTAAATCTAAATCATGTAAATCATCATTCCTGGATGAATCACGTTTTTACTTAAAAATTGAGGTAAAAAGCTTGCACTGTCAACAATATTTCCTTACACACAGTACTGTATCTGGATTTTTGTTTATTTTTCGCATGTGTATGTGTACGCAAGAAATGAAAAAAAATATGCTACGCAGAACATGCAGAATTGTTCTTATGTTACAACAATTATAACACTATATTTATTTTTTAACGAAGGTGGAAAATATAAAATTGCTTGATTCCAAATCACATAAATCATCATTCCTGAAAGAACATTGTTTAAAAATTTCAAAATAAAGGTAAAATGTTTGCACAATTGACAATATACCTTCACACATATTACTGTACCGGAAGGCTTGTGTTTTTTCGCAACTGTATGTGTACGCAAAAAATGAATAAGCAAATGCTGTGCAGGCCATATTCCACACAGTACATATCATATTACCTTTTTAATTTGTCTTCATAGAGCGATATCTTGTTAAATTTTGCATTTTGCACTTTGAACATGTAAAGAAAGAAATAATAACTTACCCCCTCCTATAATACATAAAATTCTTTTGTCGTCATTATTATTATTAAAGATGATACCTTTTGCTGTGGAATTTTAATAGTTTATACGTTTGTTGCATTTACAATAAGGTATTTTTTAATACTATTAAATGAAACGTTTTAAGTTATTCTTGTATAACTGTTATTATTTTTAATAATTTATTTTTTTATTCAATAATCTGGCCTTATGTCGTCTTAGCTCATTAATAGATTTAGGTATTTCTTTTTATACTAAACTTTGTTTTTCGTTCCCTATTCAGTTTTATTGTACCTAATGCGTATAAAAATCTGTGGTTCTTTAATCGTAAAGTTAAAGTTTTTTAAAATCAACATGCAT
Organism: Maratus speculifer; assembly: GCA_964019185.1. Classification (NCBI taxonomy): domain Eukaryota; kingdom Metazoa; phylum Arthropoda; class Arachnida; order Araneae; family Salticidae; genus Maratus; species Maratus speculifer. The sequence goes on from OZ025300.1 coordinate 138,206,765, forward strand.
TTAAAAGTTTTATATTCGCTTTGGTACGTCCTAATCTTGAGTACTGCAGTCTCAATTGAGATTCTTACAATAATAATAAAATTAAATTCTGGTGCAAGTGCAGTCTAAATTCTTCGTTATTTATTCATTGAAAGTAATCACATATATTCTTATGATACTTCTCCTTGCTATCTACGTAGTATATTTTAAAGTTTAAAATCTAGACGGGATGATTTTGGTGTTTTATTTTTTTACAAGGTTATTAATAACATTATTGATAGTAGTGATATACTTAATTCAATTAATTTCAATATTCCGAACAGATCCCTCAGTTGTACTCATATTCTTACATTACCATTTCTTAGATAAATTATGTTAGAATTTTTTTGTCTGTAAATTTTACAAACTATTTAAAAAATTCTCTGCAAATACTGATATTTTTATAATGTCCTTTTCTATCTTCAAAGATGAACTTTTTCAGCTTTTAATATCTTAATATCTCTTAATTTGTGTTTGTATTCGTGTTTGCATGTGATTTATATGCATGATTTTTTTTTTTTTTTTTTTTTTGCTACGTTGTAAATGGATGGATATGTATGAAGTGTGTATTTCAATAATGAATAAATAAAATAAATAAAGATTATTATCAGTAGTAGCAGTACCCTTTTTTTCGCGTGTTTGACTTTTTAAGTATAAAAAATATTTTAGTTAGTATATGCTAACTGAGATATAGTAAATTTGGAATAAAATTATAAAATAATTAAAAGTCCTCAGCTATCTATGCAGGTATAGAGTAATGTTTATATGTATTGTCTTCTTCCCTTTTTTTTATCATTAAAATGAGCTTTAAAATTTATCATAAACCGCAAAATGTTGTAATTTTTTTAAATGTTTAATGTTATATGTGAATTACGTGTGTTCATATAATACACATATGTCATTATTTTTAATACCATTTTATAAATATAAGTTAACATAAATAAAAGTTACTACAAATAAATTCATAGGTACATGTTTTAGTTTAATAGAGTCATTAACGTTCGAATAATTTTGTACTATTTAACCCTTTTATGGTCCGAATTTGCTTTTCAGTCTTTAGAAAATATTACTTGTATGTTAATAACATAACCAGTAGCTATCAAAATAGATTAATTACCCTAATAGCATGCATGGTCACAGTGACGTCACGGTGAGTCACTTTGGTCACATCACATCTGTGACCAAAATGCCATCACTCAGTGACGTCACATTGTGACTGAGATGTGACTTTCTTAAAAATCTTTAGAAATTTATAAATATCCTTCAAAACATGATATTTACTTTAAAAAACATGTTTCTGGCAATTTAAATATCGTTGCTTTTGTCACAGTTTCGTCACAATGTTATTGTCAAATTAGTCACAAATGACACATTTTTCACAAATTTGTCACATAGTGACCACTTTGTGAAACGTCACAAAAGAGCTCTAAAACGACCATAACGACTTCACATTTTAGTCACTGTGACTTCACATCGACGTCACGTGACGTCACATCGACAATTGATGGTCACAAAGTTACAATGTGACTTCACAACGACGTTGCAGTGACGTCACCATGCTTTACTGGTAGTGTTTAAAGCATGTTGCATTGTCTGAAAGATAACGAATGCTGTTGATTTGCGTACTATTCAATGCATATTGATATGACAATAGGGTAAAGAAAATTATCATAGTTACTGGTATCATTGACAATCAAGTAATTGGAAATAAAGCCTGCTTTTAAATAATGTAAATAAAATTTGCTTCTACATGTTAAAATGAACCCAAACTTTATTCTACAATAGCAATAACATATTTTGACAGCAAAAATGAACTCTACACCCTCTAATTTGCCTAAAAACAAACTTTCATACAATTCGTACGATAAGTTTTTGAGAAATTATCTTAGGACGAGCATATTTTAGGGGCTGTATACAAATTGAAGCTCGATACTCAATTGTTGACTGAGGATCCCCTCTTCTTGATTAAGGCACCTTAAAGAATAACTAAAGCAGTCATTGAAGGATGCTAGATTACAGGATAGCGTAGGATGTTTCGAAATATCTAGCTACTTCTATTGTAGACGACCCCTTAAACTATCATTTTGCCGTTTTGAAAACATAATTTAAAAACTTCTGAGAAGAAAAGTTTGAAATTTTGGATTTCTATATTGCAGGAGATAACATATCTAAATACATAAAAAAATGTAGGTTATAATACATAGTTTTTTCAAATTTTAACTTCATAATTCGCAATTCTTATAAAAATTCAAAATTCAACGCATTTATGTTTTAGTATTTTAGTATTATCACTACATAAAAAATCAGCTCATGAAGAGAATAACTTCAGAAGATAATAATAATAATAATAATGATAATAATAATAATGTAGTTGAACATTAGAAGCACTAAATTTTGAATGCTTATAATTTAAAAATTTATTATTCAAACGAATTGAAATTTGATGTCTAGATATAGTTTGAACAGAAGATTTGAAATGTGGAGTTAAAATTGGGCATTTCATTGAAAAAAAATTTGATGTTCGTTTTAATATGTAGATGATCCCTCTCAGAAATTTTCGGTAGATCATTTAAAAGTAGACTTTATATCCAATTTTTCGGTATCAGGAATTTCTTCTACGATAATCTGTTAAAGAATTAGTAGGGTTTAGTAAGGTTTAGGAATTAGTAGAAAGTGTTTACTTTTTTTTCGCCATGACTGTACATTTTTTATTTGATAAAAAATGAAGAAAAATATAACAAATAAAACGTTTGACTGAAGTTTTAAATGTTGCAAAAAATTCCTAATAAATACAAATTTACCTATTTTATTTTAATTGGCAAAATCTTTCTAAAATTTATTATATGATTGCGCAAATCTTCTAATGTAGTTTGAAAAATTCTCGAAAAATGATTTAAAATTTTCATGACTTCATAAATCAGTTAATGCATGACTGTTGGTTTAATATTTCTGCGAGATGAATTTATATCTTCATCAAATGCCAATTAAGGTACATCTCGTTTGAAATTTTATACGAATTTCAGAATTAATTTCGAATGTGCATCAAATACAGATTTGAATTAAGTGGTTTATATATTATGTGCTTCAGTTATTCTGAGTACGTTTCTACGAACATAAACGTAACTTTGTAAAATAACCCTGTAAACTCTAAAACAATTGTCTATCCAGTTTTGAAATTCAAGGCTTTGTGTCAGATAAGATATACTCCAAAATAATTATAATTCCATTATTGAATCGATTAAAGAAAAATATTACTTTTTAATATTGGAATAATATGTTGTTTAATAAAATAACAATTTAACATTTTAAATTGCTATTTTATGAAATAATATTTTACTGAAATATAATTTTATTTATTTGTTTAATATTTTTATTTAATTCACGGATTGAGTTTTTTTTTCTTTCTTTTAGAATTCGCTAATTAAAGGACTACATTATATAAATGTGACATACATGTTCTTTTTTCTCTTTTATGTAACATAATTACAAATCTTGAATTTTAATTTATTAAAGAAATATTTAAAAAAGTAAAAATGTTTCATACCAGATTTATCATTAGGTATCAAATGTTGTCAATACCTGATATTTTTTAAGGTGTGTTTTTAGGTTCGTTCGTAATTATATAAATACGTAGCACCTATCGTTGTCGTTCAATGAGTCCTTCTGTCCGCCTGTCCGTCTGCTTGACTGTGCGCATATAACAACGAAGGAAATACCCAACCGAATCATTTGAAACTTAAAATATATAATTATTACATAATTTTTTCGAGTTCTTTAAAATTTATGAAAATCAGATGTATAGTACAATTACAGAGATAATAAAAATTATTCCATTATATTACGTTCAAAAGGGAAGAAAATTTCATATGCATTTTATTAATGTTGCACTCTTCCGAATATAATAAAATTGATACGTATCTATGATGTATATACTACAATATACAACCTGCACAATTTGTGGTGCAAAGAACATTTGTTATTGATTTACAGAGCCACACAACAGTACTCCATTACATAATGGTATAGGGAGAACATTGTTTGTGTAGCATTTTAATTGTGGTAAAGGATTTAATATTCTATGAAATTGATATACGTTCCTGGGGAACACTGCACGTTATTTCCTTGATAATCGAAAGTATATAATATTTACAGGGACACACAAAAGATTTCGGCTACTATACAGTATCTAAATACTGCATATTATTACATCAAGATCGGAACATTTTTAGGTATGTCCGCAATTATATAATACTAGCACTTTTAGTCGTCGTTAAGTCTGTATGATCCATTATAACAGTGAAAAACTACCCAACCAAATCGTTTTAGATTAAAAATATATAATTGTTGCATAATTTTGTCGAGTCACTTCAAATGGGATGGATAGTTTAATTACAGGGACAACTAGAAGTATTCTATTTCATTATGGTAAATAGGAAAAAATAATTTCAAGTACATTTGAATGATGTTACATTCTTTCGAATATAATAGAATCGATATTAATCTATGAAGTATGTACTAATATATACATTCTGTACAATCTGTCATGTAAAGAATATTTATTAATAATTTACTGGGCCACACAAAAGCATTCCACTACATAATAGCATACGAGGAAACATTGTTTGTGGCGTGTTTTAATTATATTAAATTATATTAAGCCTTATGAAATTGATATACATTACTGTGGTTTAATGTAGCTTACTTCTTAATATTTTCAGAACACACAAAATATGTGGAGCTGTATAGTATAACAGCAAGGTATGAATATTTTTAAAACTTAGTTACAGTACGAGCTTACCTTATTTGGTACGCTTCACGTGCAATATCGAAATTTTGAATGATGTTTTCATATGTTCATATCAAAACATCATTCACAAATGGTCAATAGGAAAAAATAGTTTCAAGTACATTTTAATGATGTTACATTCCTTCGAATATAATAGAATCGATATGAATCCATGAAGTATGCACTAAAATATACATTCTGTACAATCTGTCATGCAAAGAATATTTATTAATAATTTACAGGGCCACACAAAAGCATTCCACTACATAATAGCATACGACGAAACATTGCTTGGGGTGTGTTTTAATTATATTCAATTATATTATACCTTATGAAATTGATATACGTTGCTGAGGTTTAATGTAAGTTACTTATGAATATTTACAGGAACACACAAAAGATGTGGAACTGTATAGTTTAACAGCAAGACATGAATATTTTTAAAATTTCGTTATAGTACGAGCTTACTTCATTTGCTACGCTTCACGTGCAATTTTCAACTTGTTGACTGATGTTTTGATATGTAAAATTCTCTAAACTATAGAATTCTCTTTCGAAAATGTTTTTTTAATTTGTTTGTTATTAATATCCCTTTACGAATAAGTACGTTTTACTTTCTACAGATTAAGTTCTAAAAATTAGGTCTAGTTTTCAGTTATACTTTATGTGTGATGTACACAATTTATTTGTCGTAGGCGATTAATATTTTTGATTTTGCTTCTAAATTCTTTGTTATAATCAACATGCAGTGGAATTAGCATGCTTAAGCCGCAATACTAGGTACAGAAAAAACGCGGTTGATAATGTAAAATTTATGGGGGCATTCTTTTCAAGTATCTCGTTCACGTTTTAGTTTTACATGATTTGTTTGCACAACATAGCTGAGGACGATCCACAGCCGGCCTAGTTTTTACTTTTTCAGTTTTGGTTTCAGATAAAAAAAATCTTTTAACTTTCGAAACCGGTTTAAACCGGTTTTGAAATTAAAACTATCATAATATAAAAAATGTATGAGCGAAATCGAAAAAGTAAACACTAGGCCGGTTGTGCCTCATCCTCAGCTATGTTGTTCAATAAAATAAATAAATAAATAAATAAATAAATAAATAAAAATATTAAAATTGGAGCGAGATATTTAAAAAGAACGCTCACATAGACTTTACATTATCATCCGGGTCTTTTTCTATGCCCAGTGTGGGGCCTTAACTGAAATCACATAACTTTAACTTACCGAGAATAATTTCTTCACTTAGTTACACTTCTTAGTTACACTTTACACACAAATCATTCTAGAGTGACCCAACCAGTATTGATTAAATAAAATCAGTGCTGATGTTTTTGAATTAGCACTCTCCAATAAAGTTGAATGGTGCTTTTGCAATCGGTTTGTCTTTCATTCTAACCACGCTCTAACTCCCGTAAATGTATTCGGATCTTCATGCAATTGATAATGCTTATTTAGGGCCACCAAAGAATGTTTGATATGGAATATGAAGTATGTATGATTAAGAATTCGTTAACAGGGGCACTCAAAAAAATTTGATTGCGTTATTGTATATGGAGAAAAATCGTTTGGAGAAAACTTTAATAACATTATGCTATTTCATATGTATCGAAATTGATATAAATCACTGAACTTCAATAGGATCATGTTAAAACAAAGCATTCATAGCATTGTTTTACAAAATACAGGGACACATCAGAAATCGTAATAATGCATAATAATTGCTGGGGATTACATTTTAAAATTAGGTAGGCGCTTTTAAATTTAATTAACTTTCTGCATATTACTCTTTATATATAAATTTCATACCTCAAATACAGGGCTGCACAGAAGTACTCGCATATCATTCACCTTTTTAGAAGAAATTGCTGAAGGGAGTTTTGCACTGGAATAAGATTTGCAACTGAAGTTTTTAGTATAGGAGGAAGGTTCATTAGGGGGAGCACAGTCTCACCCCTGGACCCACCGTGGTTTCATTAAATGTACTTACATAATTTTTTATTAATTGTGCAAACGGTTAGAATACCTCTTAGATTTCATTTCACACTAACATTTTTAAGGGTAAGAAACAGTTTGGAAAAGCCTTAGTTATTATTCTAATTAGCCAGTATTTTTTTTACCTACTTTACACAAATATCTGAATTTGATGCATTAGTAACTTATCAAAATGTAAAGGAGTTATTTATTTTTGGATCTTTTTTTTTTTTTTTTTTTCTCAAAAGTGTTTTTTTATCACCGTTCTATAATACAGGGTTATTCTAAATGATGGACTCTTTTTCAAATAAAAAGAAAATTGCTTATTTAAACTTACGGCATAGAGCTCACAGGCTATGCACACTAATTATATATTACAACCTTATATAATAACACCCTTCAAAAAACAAATTAAGGAAGGAAATAGCCCCCGTTCCTTTTCTTAATACTTATCCAACGAACACCCAATACTAATCACAGAGGCGACTCATCAGAATGATCCTACATCTAACACCTTGAACGAAATCTGATAATTCTGTATGAAAAACCCATTTACCTAAATTACGGGGAGGGGCATTAGCCCTCGTTCTCCTTCTTTATACTTATCTAATTAACATCCAATATTAATCATGGAGGTGTCTCATCAGAATGATCCTATACCTAAGATTTAAGCGAAAATTAATAATTCTGTATGAAAAACCCATTCACATAAATTATGGGGAGGGGCATTATTCTCCATTCCCCTTCTTATACTTATCGAATGAACTCTCAAAAGTGATCAGGGAAGTGACTTATCATAATAAACCTATATAAAGCATATCAAGTGAAGTGGATATTTTATCACGAGTAATCGCGTTACGTAAGTACGAACGTATGTACATACATACAGGATGGGCGATCACATAAGCTCTCAGGCTTTGAGAGAGTTTAGCAATCGCGTAGATGGTTGCCGTGCGCGGTAGACACATTAACCATTTATAATGTAAAAAAAAAAAAAAAAAAAAAAAAAAAAAAAAAAAAAAAAAAAAAAACACTTCCTCTGAGGTTTTAAACTATTTGGAAAATAGTTGTTGTTGGTAGAGTATTGGGAAACCTGAAGTATATCTGAATCTTTTTATTGGTTGAATTCTGTAACTTATATCAATTTATTCGTTTTCTGATTGTTCCATGTTTAATGTCTAAAAATAGAACACTTCTGTTTTTTATTTTATTCATTTTCTGATTGGTCTATGCTTAATGTCTAGAAATGGAATACTTCTGTTGCGAAAATGACAAAAAAAGTATAATAAACTACATGAAAAAACCCACAAAAAATTTATTAACTTAAAAACTAATTAAGATAGAAGTTCCAAACGAGTTACATTTAAAAACAATTTTTTTTTCTTTATACGACGGTGCAAAAACTGAAAATGTTAGATGTTTAGAAATTTAAAATTTTACAGTACCGAAAATTGTAAAACTGAAATGTCCTTTAATATTTCTTTATGATTGGTCCAGTAATATTAACGTGACCCGGCATAATATGACTGTGTTATTACGTAAGCTACGCTTTGATCACCCAAAAATTATGTTATAATTGTTTTTTAAATATAGAAATCAATTTTAAGTTTAAAATTATTGTCTTTGAAAATATAATTTTCCAAATAGTCGTTGTAATTTGTTAAATTACATTTTTTTTAAAAAATTATTGGTCTAAAAATCGCTGCTAAAAGATTATGGTGCTAAATTATTGTGGATCTAAAAGATTATAGAACTAGACAGTTTCTAAATGTGTAAAATTTTCTATAATTTAAATAATCTATTTTAAGCACTGCGTGTGTGTATATATACTTATATATATTGTCTTTTTTTATATTTTTTTTGTGCTTTGGTACGAATTTCTAAAGTTCTATTTTATGTATATAGTTGAAACTTGCCAAAATTGTGCAACTAAATTGCTTCTTTAGAAAATGTCTATCGTTAATAGGTCTGAGTGAATTTTTTTCTTTAATTAAAAAAAGTATTTTAATAAAATATTTTTTACTTCATTTCTCTTAATCCAAAATGAAAATTGTCTCTCATTATTTTCAAATAGTATGTTTTCTGATTCCGCAAGAAATTTTAATGAGGTATATTTAACAGTTTATAAGGAAAGTGTGCTAAATATAAAAATTGTTACAAAAAAAAAATTAAAAAGTTAGTTAATTCTTGAAAACTAATTTATTCATGAAATTAATTTCCTTTGACTTATATATGGTCTATAATGTGTAAATTTACTGTATATATATATATATATATATATATATATATATAGGGTGTCTAGCAAATAACACCCTGATTTCAAAATTAAATTTCTCAAAAACAAAGATCGATAGTAATATGCAGTAAACGGTTTTTTCATTAGGTAAGCTGTAAAAACCTTATACAGAAATTTCAAACAGTGAATAATTTGAAAAAATTGCGTTCTGATTGCATAGAATGCTTTGATTTGACATTTTTCTTGTTTTAGATTGCCTGCAGAGAAATAACTTTTCAGATACAGTGCAATATTTTAAAGATTTTTCGAAGTAAATTTTTAGTATTTCGAAATTTCAAAAATTTAATTTAAAAAAACTTTGAAATATGGCACTCTAAGCCGAAAAACACATTTTCTGGCAGCAATCTAAAGCAAGAAAAATGTCAAATCAAAGCATTCTTTGCAATCAGAACACAATCTTTTCGAAATATTTGCTGTTCGAAACTTTTGTATAAGATTTTTACAGCTTACCTGATAAACAAACCGTTTACTACATAATTCTATTGAACTTTGTTTTTGAGAAATTTAATTTTGAAATTAGGGTGTTATTTGCTGGACACACTGTATATATATATATATACATATATATGTATTTTTTCTATTTCTATTTTTAAGTAAAATGCACAGTGTTAAACATTTCGCAAAAACTGCCTCATTTTAATTTTCGGGATTTTTCCTGTGCACTTAATTAACTTTCGCGAGAAAAAGTAATATAATATACATGATATCTGGTATTTTCATATCTGCTAATAAAGATTTTAGTCAGTACATTCTGCATTTTAGTACACAATCACATGAAAAAATGGCTGGCTTTATGAGTAATGATTCGCACTTTATTTTGACGCTTTCGTACATCGGCACACGCACCTGTTCCTAGGTGGGATGCGCTGACTTATATATTTACATATAAATGTTGAAAAAAGCGTCTCGCGCAAGTAAAGGGACATCAAGGATGTCTGGCAGATTCACCACGATAACGCGCCCAGCCACACCCCCTTCATCGTGATCGTTTTCCTGGCTCGACTGAACTTTTCAAAAAATAATTCATCTCATTATATTTTAACTACGCCTAAGATGATAATTACTTATTGTGATGCTGCTTTAGTTTTTAGCACTTCCAACAAAGTTGAAAAGTGCTTATGCATTCGGTTTGTCAGGCCGACTGTCCGCGATCTAACTCTCGTAAATATACTCGGATTGTCATGAAATTTTTGGACGTTAATGACATTTACACGAGCACGAACCCTGTTGAAAATGAAAAGTTCTGCTAATATTAGTTTATTTACAGGAACAGTCAAAAGTTTTCCATTACATTACGACCAATGGGGAAAAGTCGTTTCAAAGAACTTTTAAAGATGATACACCCTGTCAAACATCTTCAAATTTATATGCATCTACAAAGTGTACTAAAATATGCATTTGTAAAGCATGCAGCGAAACGTATAGTTATTATTCATTTACAGGCCATACAAAAGAATTCCAAAAGATAATAATAAATGTGGTAATTGTTTGCGACATATTTTAATTATGGTAAACGATTTCATATATAATCAAGTTGATATACGTTGCTGAGGATTAATATAAGTTATTTAATGCATAACACTAGTGCGTAGGATTTACAGAGACATACAAAATATTTTAAATAGTACATTCTATCCGAAGTCCTGTATATTATGGGAGATGGCTGTTAGATGTATAAAATGAATTTTTAGCACTTTTCAACTTTGTTGAAAAGTGGTTATGAATTCGGTTTGTCTGCCTGTTTGTCCGCGGTATTATTCCTGTAAATACACTCGTATAGCCTTGAAATTTGTGGTCGTTATTGACGTTTACACTAGCACGAACCCTATTGAATATGAATATATGAAAATATTGAAAATGAATTTCTATCATGATTAGTTTATTTACAGGGAGAGTCAAACGTTTTCCATTACATTATGGTCTATGGGGAAAAATCGTTTCAAAAGAATTTTAAAGATGCTATACCCTGTCAAACGTATTAAAAATTATATGCATTTACGAGGTGCACTAAAATATCCATTCTATAAAGTATGCGGTGAAAATATAGCTATTATCCATTTAAAGGCCACACAAAAGAATTCCATTAAATAATGGTAAAGGAAGGAATTGTGTGCGACATATTTTAAAAATATTAAACTGTTTCATGTATAATAAAATTAATATCTTTCACTGAGGCTTAAAAAATTATATGATATTGTCTTGTATAATATGAAGTACTTAGCTTTTACAGGGACAGACAAAAGATTTCAAATAGTATATTCTTTCCGAAATGCTGTATATATATCCGATGATGCCTGATAGATGGATGAAATGCATTTTAATTATGATATGCTCCTTTAAGTTTCACAAAATCTATGCACATTATATGGTGTGTATAAATGCTATAGTTGATATACAGGGCTACCCAAAAGAGAACCCTTTTTACCCTTTCCTGAGAATTTATACTGTATGTGAGTGTAAACTACTTAAAGGTGGTTCTTGAAATTAGATTATGAATTTTCACAGTCAACGGCATTCAATTTACTAAGAAATGTTTATAGAATAAAGTTAAAATGTTATACAGAGCCACGCAAAAAATTGGGTAATGGACGCTCGTGAATGATAATTTATGAGAATGTGATTTCAGTTGTTTTAAGACTGTTTTAGTTTAAAATAAGTTTTATCTTTATACTGATGTGTAATAAAGGTACACGGTAAACTGCAGGGCTAAACAAAAGTACTCATTTATGTTTCCATCAATTAATATAAATTGCTGCAAACAAAATTTCAAACTACCAGGCATTTTCTTGCTAAATTAAATTTTCCCATTTTGTAGCATGTATATCAACTGACAGATCAAATACAGGGCTATTCAAAAATATCCGAATATATGTTTGGCTATATTTGGCTATATACAGTTATTTCCCTCAATAAGGAACTTTTGTTAGAGATTTCATGAAGTGTTGGAAAGGGCTTCATAATCTATGCTTAACGCATGATTTTTCGTACTTGTTTATAATGAAACAATATTTTTTTAGTCCTAAGTATCTCATGTAATAAATTAGAAATTAATCTTTTTTCTATCACACCATAATGCAAAGAAATACACAAAATAATTCTTCCGTCACTATTTATTTTCTATTTTGTAAAATTTGCTGCGATTGGCATTAACTATATGAATAGTACATTAACGACATATATAATCATATAATTTTCTATAGGATAACTTTTTGTCCAGGAGATGAAAAGAGAATTATCATACCAGTATTCTAAAACTACCATTAGTTTACATCATTAGAATATAGAATCAAACAATTATCCTCTTTTTAAATATTATTATACATAAATATGACTGAAAAAAATTTCTCGCAAAAACATTTGAACAACGATGTCCTGTGGATATAATTTACGTTGGTAATTGTTGTACTGGACAACAGTGGTAACCTAAGTAGCAGTACGTATCAACGTACGTATAAACCCTCCAATATACAGGATAATTATAAATGATGGACCCATTTAAAAAAAAAGTATGTATTAAAGTACAAATATTAAATGAACGATCTTTATACCAATGAAAAGAAGAAGTTTCAAAGTTTTTTTAACCTCTTCGCAACAGGAGCTTTTTACGAAAATTTTAATGATTTGTCACCGGTTTTTAAAAAAGAAAAATTTGGGCCTTATTAAATCGAGAAAATGTTCCGATTAAGCAAAGCAAATTTTACAATATAATTTTACTGGTGAGGATAAACAAGGATTCTTAAGATATTTTCGGCACGTATACGTGTAGCTTGTCTTCAAGGAGTTAAGACATTGTAAATGTTCAATGCGTCCATCGTTTGCTGCACAGCAATCATCTACGTAATAGCCAAACTCTCCCACACACTTTGTGCTCCGCAGAAGCCATCTTACTCACGACTGACAAAGTACCTATTGCTGCGCGTCCTGAACCGGTCGCTTTTGGAGCTTTCAGCGTGCACTCAGTAACCCGTCAGAAAGCTATGCACTCAATAAGAGTACATACGCTTTCTCGTGTGTAGGGCGAGTTTGGCTATCACGTAGATGTTTGCTGTGCAGTAAAGAGATTTATAGATAGAGATTTAAAGATTTTGGTTTGTACATTGTGCACTTTAATAAGCGAAAGCATAAAAAAACCATTAATCAAATACCCGAAACAAAAATACATAGGTGAAACAAGTATATCAACGAATACCGGAATCTTCCACACTAAAATTTATGTAAATCTAAATTTTGTTTTTCGTAGTTTAAGTAAAATATTTTTAATTATTAATAATATATACTTGAGCATTGATTTCAGACACTTCAAAAGACTTGATCCACATGCTCTACTAGAATGTTTTCCAGTATTACTGCAGAAAACATTGGTAAAGCCAGTACACCTGAAGATATTAAAATCCATTCCAAGGAATTGCGAGTGATGTAGGAAGAAACGTACTCGTATGAATAATAGCAAATGATAAATATAAAAAAATAAGCTAGCAACATTCAACCCTGAGGATATTTTATGATTCTTATTATAGAAACATTTAAAAGTTGATAATATACCAAATACAGAAATTTTCTTATTTATGTAACGAATAATGAAATTTAAATAAAACCGGAAATATAAACGTTTTTTAAAACATAATAAAAAAGTAAAAAAGTGTAGAATATGTCTGCTTGCCAGGGTGTTTAGCGAATCAAGCAACTTAACAGTGTATTAAAGCTGGTAGAGATATCGAAAACATAAAACAAATTCACTTTCTAATACGATTTTTACTACGCCTAGGGTGAGTATCAGTAGGGTGGGACAAAAAAAAAAATCAAAGTTTGTCTTTCAAGTTGTGTCAAGCATCACTTAATTAACAAGTTGCGAATTCGGGTGATTAAAAATAGGGCATAAAAAACCGGTTTATATCTTTCTGTCGCATGTATACTGTAAAGTTTGCCGAAATACAGAAGTTACATATACAGGGTGTATCTAAACTACTGGGCAAAACTTTAAGGGGTGATAGTACACATCAAGACAAATAATATTAAATGGGAAACTAAGGGCCCCAAATGTCTTCCAAAGGAGATAGGCGCCATCAAAGTTTAGGGTCCAAAATTTGAAATGATTATAAAAAACGGAAGAATTGGTCAATTCGTTTGCAGTTTTCACGAAAACTATTCTATTATGTCTTGAAAATAAATTATAAACAGAAATTTAAAAAATGTCGATAGAGAGCGCTTTAGAATTTGATGTAACGTACAACTATTTTTTAGTCTCGTTAAATTTTTTTGAAGCTTAGACATAAACATAAATTTTGTGCTGAAAATCTGAATCTTTGAGACTGGTTAAGTAGCACTAACTGAACTGTGTTCAATGGGGGTGGGAAGGTTCACATTTCAAATGATTATACAAAACGGAAAAACTGGTCGATTCGTTTGCGATTTTCTCTAAAACCATTCTTTATGACAGTAATTCTATGAAAAAAAATTTTAAAGATTAATTTTAAAAAAAATTCCGTTAGAGGGCGCTTTAAACTTTAGAGTAACCAACAACAATTTTTAACTGTTAATTTTTGTATCTAATTAAATGCTTGCAAAAGCTTAGTCTTAAATTTTGAGCTTTTTTTCTAAACCGTTGAGAGGGGTTAAGAAGCACAAACTGAACTATGTTCAGGAGTTGAAATGTTACCCTGACCACCCTACGAACACAGTTCAATTTTTCGCTACCTAATTATTCACAACGATTCAGATTTTGAGCTCAAAATTTAAATCTAAACTTTTAAAACATTTATTTAGATTAAAAAAAATAACGGTTTAAAATAGTTGTTGGTTACTCTAAAGTTTAAGGCGCCGTCTAACGGAATTTTTAAAAATTTATCTGTAAAAATTATATCCAAGGAAAAACTGACATACAGAATGGTTTAAGAAAAAACCGCAAACGAATCGACCAATTTTTCCGTTTTTTTATAATCATTTGAAATTTGAACCTGCCCACTCCCATTGAACACAGTTCAGTTTGTGCTGCTTAATCACTCTCAACAATTCAGATATTCAGCTCAAAATTTAAGTTTATGCCTAAGCTTCTAAAAAAACTTAATAAGATGCAAAAAATAACGGTAAAAAATAGTTGTACGTTACTCCAAAGTCTAAAGCGCCCTCTATCGACATTTTTTTAATTTATCTGTATAATTTATTTTCAAGACAATACTGACATAAAGAATAATTTTAGTGAAAACCGCAAATCAATTGACCAATTATTCTGTTTTTTATAATCATTTAAAATTTGAACCTACCCACTCCCATTGAACACAGTTCAGTTTGCGCTACTTAACCACAGATTTTGAGCTCAAAATTTAAGTTTGTGTCTAAGCTTCTAAAAAAACTTATTAAGATGCAAAAAATAACGGTAAAAAATAGTTATTCGTTACTCCAAAGTCTAAAGCGCCCTCTATCGGCATTTTTTGAAATTTATCTTTATAATTTATTTTCAAGCTAATACTTTCATAAAAAATAGTTTTCGTGAAAGCAGCAAACGAATCGACCAATTTTTCCGTTTTTTAACATCATTTAAAATTTTGGACCCTAAACTTTGATGCCGCCTATCTCCTTCGGAAGACGTTTAGGACCCTTAGTTTCCCATTTAATATTATTTGTCTTGTTGTGTACTATCACCCCTTAAAGTTTTGCCCAGTAGTTTAGATACACCCTGTATATATATATATATTTAAATTAGCTTATTTATGAATGTAACTGCAGAAATTGTTTTGCACTAGAATAACAAAGCTTATTGTTGAAATTTAAATCCATCGTCATCTTCCGGTCGCTCATGTGTTCTAAAGTTTGAGAAGAAGCTCATTTTTTACGATTATTTTTTATCTTACTTAAGTTGTCAATATTTAAATGTAATAGATTTTGACAACTTTAGAACTATGTGCGACCAGAAGGTGTTGGAGGATTTAAATAACATTTCAACATTATGTTTTGTTATTCTACATAACATTTTCAGCAATTACATTCATAAAGAGGTTAATTAAAAAAAAAGGTGTAAGAATTTGAATAGTTCCCACATTTAGGCAAATTTAACAACACATGTGCAACCGGAAAATATAATCCGATTTCATTTTTTTAACCTTTTTTTTCCCTTAAGTTTTAGCCTCCTGAATGCGCAACCTCTCCGCAATATCATGAATTGAAAACATTTTTTTTCCGCTGATCCTAATTATTAATGTATTTTTTCCGCCTTAAGTATGGAATATTAAAATTTGATTGGCATGTTTAATGCAATCGGCCTGCCAAGTCCTATCTTGGTGGCCTATAAGCTATATAAAATCTGTTCTGACAAAGAAGATGTATATAGATTGGCAGACACATTGGGATAATAGTACTAAAGGAAGAGATACTTATTAGTTGCTACAAAAAGTTAATCCTAATTTTCTGTATTACTCTCAAATTTGCTTATATTTTTACACGTTTCATGGCTCTTTCCCAGTATACTTATATAAAATAGGAAAAATAAATAATGATTTGTGTATTTGCGGAAAAAGAGGTGATGTCCGACATTTTCTATTTTATATATGCACCGTTACAGATTTCCATTTTTATTATGTTAAAAATAGATCAATTGAATCGAATATCGCTGATGTTTTGTCTTCTAGAGCAAATTATACTGATTTATGTCAGATTTATAATAACTTAAACAAATATTATTCCTTTATTAAGTATCAATTTTAACTGTATAAGCTTACTTTCCGTTTCTACAATACATTACTATTTCCTTTTCTGATTCGTTTATCTGAGCTGTGGTTTACCTGGTGGTGAAAAAGATTTTTCTCCGGAGCAAGCTGCCTATGCAAAATTTGGTTGGCGCTCCGGTTGGATGTTTCAAGTCTTATCTTGGTGGAAAACATCTTGAAATTTTATTTTAGAGGTTGACTTGTAGGTTTATTTTTGTGTTTTCCAGTTCTCACTCCTCCATGTTTTCGCGAAAACGCAATTATAAACCTTCGAGTCAACCATTAAGATATACTTTTCAGGTGTTTACAACAAATATATGACTTCGCAGATCGATTTATGCGAATTGAACTTTAACCAATTCTGGAATTTCAGCAGTGAACTCGATACATGTGATGCCGCCTCTCGGTCTATAAAATAACGGAAAAATTTTGAGTGTAACTGTAAACGAACCGTAAATTCTATACAATTTCTTTTCCATACTGAACATACCGTAGTAAACGCAAAATGAAATCTATCAGTTTCTTCGCTATCTGACAATATTTACGCCATTTGTAGTCTGAACAGAAGGTATACAGTAGAACAGACACAACGCATTAATAAACACTTTGCGTTTATGTTCAATAGCGTTAAAAAGAAAACAATGAGTTAATCTCGTGTTACATTTAAAATTACAGTAGAGTCCCGATAATTCGGACCCCGTTAATCCGGATCTCCGCATAATCCGGATCAGTCTGTTCAGTTTCTTTTTTCAAAGTTTGGGAAGCGATCGGCAAAATTTCGATATCTTTAATCATTTAATTTTCGTATTCTGAATTAAAAAAGTCGTTTCTGAAGTATTTTTGGAAGAATCTTTTTCATTTAAACTCTTTGATGTTACCTTTCAAATAAAAACCATGCATCACTTAAGGTTTGCAAGCAGGTTGCTGAAAGTGCTCTCCTAAATTAGTGGAAGAATTTATGGTCTACAAATTGTGATGTTTTGAATAACAAGCAAACTTGAAACAGAAGGAACACTAGGCGAGGATGAAAGGAAAACTATAACTGAAGATTTTGTAAGCTTATTAAAAAAACTGATAGTTCTGAGATGTTGATATCACCGATATTAGCAATTGAATGAAATAAAAAATAATGAAGTTCACGCCTCAGATACAGATGATGAAATAATCACTTTATGTACAGCTGAAGAAGATGAAAATGAAGATGATTCAGACGAAAACACTATTATCAATAATGATCAAAGAAAAGTTATTAGCCATAATGAAATAATAAATAATTTACAAGAATTAATGGTTTATTTTTAACATCATGTGGAGACTACACCCAATAAACTAACTATGCTCAAGCGGATGCGTGACCGTGCGGCCCACAAAAGTTATACAAAACTAGTACAGCAGAAGATTTGTAAGTACAAATATATACATTTTTACTGTCTGTAAATATTTGGTATGTTTAATATAAAGGTGATTTTCTGTAAGTATGTCATTTCATTTTTTTTCTCATTCTCCGGATAATCCGGATTGGGTCTGGTCCCAATTAATCCGAATTATTGGGGTTTTACTGTATTTTGAAAATCGATATTTAAAAACATTTTGTCAGTTCGTAATTTTTATACAGAAGTGTCAATTAACTTGTTTTGAATTTTAAAATTTTAATAATATTGACCAAATAACACTAATAGATACAGAGAAATATACTTACTTAAGTAGTAATTAGATGTATTTCAAAAAAGAATTAGTTTTAAAGAGTAATATTCAGATTTCATTACTTTAACACTGACATAACATATATTTCGCATTTTTTTCGATTGCGTTTTTCTATTATTTCTTTATGAATAGCACATCGAATAGTTTTATAACTTATAATTTTAATTATGATTTTTGACGGAATATTTTATTATAATTTAGTTTTTTGTTAGCTTTGTTGAAAAAAAGGAATATAATATTGCGTTTATATACTTTAACATAAATGTTTTTAAAAAAATCGTGTCTGAGTTCAGTATCATATAATTTGAATTACTTATGGTTGAATGTGTTAAAGGAATCAATACTAGATTATTAACTGTCAAAATTTTTTACTATAGAAAAATATTTTTTAATGTAAATGATTGCTTCATTCGAACAAAAGTTTATTCATTTCGAATAAATTTCTTGTTTCAATGATTGTTTATATCATTATATTTCAATATCAAGGCATGTAATAACTAACTCATGTGTAAAAAATAATAATAATAAAAACAGCATTATAAATATTTCTGACTATATAAAATAAATAAATGGCGACATGTAAAACGCATTCATAGGGTCAGATGGGTGATGACTAGGAGATATTTGTGACCATTTCCATATTTGAGAAAACTGTGCGCGGTAAAATTTTGTTTCATGATTAGATACTTACTTCATAAGGTATTTTTCATTTTAGATATTCTCTAGTCTGAAGCATATTTGACATCCAAACAGCAGTTTGAGACAAAATTTTACATTACCAAAATTTTTCAAGGGGTCGCAGCGTCCCTAAAATTTTCACTGCTTCCTACCACATTTTTAAAACGATAATATTTACTGTAGAATTTCATTGTAAATGTTAAAGGAATCTGAGAGAAAGATATTTTATTTAAAATACTGGTAGAAAAGTGCGAAAATTTTAGGGACGCTGCGACCACTATTTTTCCTTAATGGATTTGTCAGTTTGGAGTTCTAATGGTTAAATACCCAAAACAATTGCGAACATGGAAGTATAATGAGAAAATATTACTTGTCATAATTTCTCCATTAATTGTCTTAATTACTGCCTATTTTTGTAATTGTGAGATTTTGAAGGGGTAATTATAACCACCATTTTAACATAAAAAAGAATCAGTTATGAGAATTTACAAATTTTTAAATGGTATTCTTAAATGGTCAAATTTACTTCTTATGAATTAAAAATATCACTTTTCCAAAAACAAATGAAAAAAAATGTTGAAAATGAAAAATGTTGTCATACCCGTCCTGATCCTACCATTTAATTTTTAGGTAAAATATATAATTCCTTTTTACTATTACATAAACTGCAAAAACTGCAGATCTTTTTTAAATAATTTTCTCTGGTGACATTTTAAATTATCCACCCTTTACCTGCATCAAATATTATTTCTATAACAACTCTGATAAGTGTAAAATGCACTACCACGAAACTTTTAACGTGTCTTTAATTAAACTGTTACTTAGAAATATTTGTTTAATATCTACATCCTAGCAATAATAGTTCCATATATTTTGATAATTCGCCATCTTTTCAAAAATGTTTATATATTAATGGATACATTAAGGTCCATAATACATTTTTCTTATCTAAACAAAAGCGTTGTTAAACTCATTTCAAAAAATAAATAAAAACACACAGATAAAGAGAAATAACGTATTTAGCAGGCAGATTCTGTCCTTTTAACAATTTAGTTAAATTTTAAACATTATTTTAATCACATGTTTACTTACATAAATTGTTTATGCCTCATTTCAGTTTTAAATTGCGAAAGTTTCTGGCAATCTTTAATACGAAATGTTGAAGAGAGTTTAACCTTCATTCAAGAAAGTTTTCGTTTTGTGTTGTATCTTTTATCAGAAGAAAACATAACAACCCTACACTTTTAAAATTTCTTTAATTAACTATGTTGTTAAAATTGTACATTTTCGCATTCTTCTGATAATAGTTCCCTATTTTCCAATAAATATTTGTCGTTTCAAAAATGTTTATATATTTCAGCTTATTGTATTGTGCTTTCTCACAAATTGTTGTTTTTGAGAAAAATTTCGTTTTTGTTTTTTATTATTTTAAATTAACGTTCAAAAATGTAACAATTTAAAAAATCTTCACTTTAGTTCAGTGATAATAATAAGCAAAGTTATATTAAAAATATAAACCTTTATACATAAATTTTTCTGCTACATTAAAATCTTGAATTGCGTTTTTCATTGGTTATGTTTACAAGAAACCTTATTTCTTAAAAATGTTATTAAGTTATTGCAACAAAATTTAGTCATTTAAGTAAATTAATCATTCTTCATAATAATGAAGAAAAATGTAGTTTTTAAGTATGCATATATTAATTTAAATCTGTTTTAAACAAAAATACATAATTTTTTTTTTACAAATTATGTTTTGTATATAATATTTGGAATCTGTTACTAAAGTTAAGAGGTATTACAGGTATTTTTTAGAGGTATTTTTTACCAAGATTTAAAAGAATTTCTGAGACTATTTTCTAAGAAAAAAGTAAAATTTATTTCATAGATTTCGTTATAGAATGTTTTGTAAAAATTGAATTCTTTGCTAAAATGTGATTAATCTTTGCCTCTATTTAAAAATTTAATTAAAATTCAATTAAAACTTTCTATAAATTTATAGTTTTATTTCTCTTTTTTTAAACTTAAAACACATGTATTTAATGAAAATTATATATTTTTCAAGAAAAGTGACCTGAAGGTAAGGCAGAGGTCTGCATGGTCCGAAATTTCTTGCTTTAGGCCAGGGCCCGGTCTGGCCCGAACTAAAGTTATTTTGGCCCGGTTCAATAATGTTTACATTGAGCCGGGCCAAAATAGTTAAGTTAAATATAAGTTATAGTTAAGTTGAATAGTTAACCAAAATAGTTAATAGGCCAAAGAATAGTTAAGACCAAGCCCATATGTTCACAGTTCACAATTCTGCCAAGCGCGTACAGAAATTAGAGAAAATTAGACCGGCACGACCCGATCTTGCACAATTAGATTTCTACCAAAAATTCAGATTTTACTTACCATACATTTAATATTCCTGTAAAGAATAATGCATACACATTTATGATATAAATTTACAGTATATTTTAAAATTAGGACGTGTTCGCAAGACAGATAATATACATTAATGACATTAATAATTTTTTAGATTTTTACCTGTTTCAACATTCAAGTAATGAGATATTAAAAAAATAATATAAAAGAAATAAAGGAAATATAAAAACATCATAACTTTTGAAGCTGTTAAATAAAAAATAGATTAGTGAAAATATTTCTCTTTTCGAAAGCTAATGAGATTGACAGGAGTTTGCATTCAGAAACTATGTAATCGTATAGCGTTATATATTTTTTGATAAAGATAATGTATCTTAGACAAAATACTGTTAAATATGGCGTTTGAATCGAATTTCTGGAAGTGATATCATGGGAAAGAGGAAAAACCTAACGCCGTGATAAGAATACCTTATATGTCGACAAGTAATTTAGTTAACATTCATCGAAAGCAATATTCGATTCCAAAATCCTTCAATAGTCCGGCTTTCTAATTTTAAGATTTTACAGTTAAAAGTTAGTCAGAAAACGCGTCAAAGGCGTTGTTGAGCAGTGAATTTGATAAACATCATAAGGTCATCTATCAACAGAAGTTCATTACCGTCATAAATATTTTTCCAAAGCATATGGATTTTAACATCCTGGGAACAATTATTTTCTGTGCAGGCCTCGGTAAAGTATGCAGATAAAAATCCAAGTCAACTTAAGTCTTGCTTAAACTGCAAGAATCTACTGAAAAAAAATAAATAACCACCTTGTCCGATGCTAATCTGTACTATGGATAAGTAACATTTTTGTATTGATGTTGTGAAACAAACATCGACTCGCGATGCACATTTATTACTCATTCTCGTGAAAGATGTAATCATTGAAAATAGCTAATATTTCATAGGTTCCGTACAAATTTTTTTCCTCGCCCGCACCCAGTTGGTCTGTTTTATTTTTTTGCCGGCCCGCCACGTTTGAAAATTCGGCTTCATTTCGCCGGGTCGGATACGGGCCTCGGTCCAATCCCAAGATACCCTGAGTATGATAAATACCTTTATTCCTTAAGAAAATCACGACTGTTGCATTTGCAATTGTTGAAAAAATACAAAATGATATATAAAGCAGTTATCACATGTATTTGTTTTCTATTTAACCATTTATATAAAATTGAAAAGTTTATTTTATGTACTAGAAATTACAATAACAATAAAAAGACTGCAATTAAGTAAAACATTTATGTTTCAATAAGTTATATAATTTGCAAAGGCTTTAAAACTGCTTTTATTATGAAAAGTTGTAGAGTATCTAACCTTCTGATAAAAAGTTCTATTTGTGAAATAATTTTCTTTTAAAACATAACATCGTTAAACTTGTACGAGAAATTACAAGAACATTAAAAAGGTTGTTATTAAGTAAAACTTTTATAGCTGAATAGCTTATGTAATTTGCAAAGTCTTTCAAACTACGTTTATTATGAAATATTTAAGAGTATCTAGTCTGTGAGTATAAAGCTCAGTTTGTGAAATAGTTTTTATTTAAGAAAAGCATGACAGCGCTAAAATTTTCACGAATGCTTTAAACATTATTTTTTATATTATAAAAGTAAATCTTTTTAAAAAAATCTAATATTTATAAGTTTACAACAGTGATTTCGCAAGTTTGGATAAATTAATTACATTTTTGAATAAGTTCAAGTCATTATATGAAAGACTAAAAAACTAATATGTACCTTTTCTTCAAATCATAAACCTGATTACGAACATTGATCAAGGTAAGTATAAATACCGAATTAATACACATTAGTTAACATGCGCAATTTCTTCTTTTAAAGCAATTTAGATAAACTTTGAAGCATATTTTATATACCAAAAGCTGTAATAATGCTAGAATAATTTTCATTTCCTAAAATGTTTATGCCTCATTGAAAACAGAAGAGCTTGTGAACTAAGTTTCATATAAAACATTTAATAACGTTTAATTTTCATATCTAAAAATATTCTCTTTCTAAAATACAGCACTTATCACACACATTTCTTTTCTTGTTAACTATATATATAAAACTGAAAAGTTCATTTTATGTACCAGAAATTACAAGAATATTAAAAAAGATTGCTATTAAGTAAAACTTTTATGTCTCAATAGATTATTAATTTGTAAATGCTTTCAACTTACGTTTATTATGAAGTATTTAAGCGTATTTAACGTTCTAGTATAAAGTTATGTTTGTGAAACAATTTTCATTTAAGAAAAGCATAAATAACAACGATAAAATTTTCGCAATGCTTTAATTCATTTTTTTAATTACAAACTCGGAATATTTATAAGTTTCCAATACTAATTTCACAAGTTTTGATAAATTAATTTCATTTCTGAATAAATTTATGTCATTTTTTATAATACCATGAAAACTAATTACTACATTTTATCAAAATTATATACCACACTACACTGGGTTTCAGAATGATATAAACACCCAGCAAACTTATGATGTTATGGGAAAATATCAAAAATAATTTGAGAAAATTCCACTCTCGATACAAATACAGTATTTTCATATACTACATAGCTGTAAAAGAAGTATCAAATTTTAAAATCATTGAAAATATGAATTATCTAAAAAAATTATGTTACAAAATAATATGAATATTGACCAAATTTATCAATAAACGAGCTTGAAAACAGTTTAAGAATAGTGAATGCCACTCCGAGAAGAAGAAATCGAAATATACCAATTTGTTTAGGTATAAACATAGCTATTAACTTTTACGCATTTTTGCTACCACTAAAGTTGCATAGAGATTTTCTATTTGTTTAATCTTAAGATTTCAACGATTAAATAACACAATATTTACTATAATTTTTTGTGGTTGGAAAAATGCGTAAAAGTTGGCGGCTATGGTATAAAGATACTTCACAAGCTAGGAAATTTCCATATCTGATCGCGAAACGAGCTCTAAAAGTACGGGTCTTAAAAGCACTTTAAATGGTTTTGAGAAAGGGAAAGTTATGGCTTTTAAGGATCAAGGATTTTCAGCCAGAGCTATCGCAAAATAATAAATTAAAAGATACCAGGTGTAATATTGAGTTTTCTTCGATTAAAAGAGGATTATGGAGCAAAGAAGACTCTTTGACGTTCGCCAAAGCTGTCGAAAAGGGAAACTAGTCGTTAGGGGCCACCGTAATACTTACCCATCATGGATATGTATATGAAAATAAAACATGTGAAACTATTTATACAATGCATTGCAATTCATAAACAGAATTTAAATATTGTTAATATACATAGTAATGCTATATTAAAGAACTGCTGATGTACCAATTTCGACAAATTATATAAAACGCCAAACTACTCAAGTAGTACATAACTGCGTAAAAGAAACATTCTTATAACTCCAAAAATAATAATTCTATTAACTAACAATTAACTGCGTCGGATTAAGCGTCTCATTTCCAATTATAATATACTTCTGAATTGAAATTTGAATGAAATACAGGGTCATGAAAAATCGAAGAATGTGGAAAACAAGATTACAAATATCTCGGTGACAATGATTTTACTAATAATCCGATCGACTTCGTTCTATATGCAAAATGTGCGTTATTTTATTGCCTTTTACGTCCATTCCTTAGAACAAAAAAATTCGAAAATTTTTATATACCTTTCATCAGAACGAATTTTTCGAGAGTCCGAAAAAAATAGTTCCGGATAATCGAGGTTGCTGATATTAAATAGGGTTCGTCCCATTCTTACATACTAACTACATACAAAATTTCAAGTCTCTATCTCAATTTGTTCGGGAGATAGAGCGTTTACAGACAGACAGACAGACAGACAGACGGACGGCAAAAATTTTTTTATAAAAATATATTTTTCGGAATCTCCACTATCTAAAACGTGTAAATCCGTCAAAAAATTTTTTTCGATTTTCAAAACGATTGCAAGGCTTACCCTATACTAAGTATGATGGGTAAGTAAAAAGAGCCATTATAAGAAAAATGAGCCGAGCTTTCAAGAGATCCACTGATTAAAGTGTCAAAAAGTACCTTGTTCAGAGTAGTCAAAAACTCTATGATGATGAGGTACAAGAAAGCCCCAACTACGCATGACTAAAATGCATCAGCAAAATCGCCTGAATTGGGCAAAAGATCACGTGTCTTCATACTTAGAATATGAAAGAGTAATATTTTCCGATGAAAAGAAATATTCAATCTGGACGGTCCGGATGGTTTTTCTTATTATTGGCACAATCTGCACAGGGTACCAGAAAAGTTTTCAAAACGGCAGAAGGGTGGAGGGTCACTCATGGTTTGGGATGCTTTTGGATTCTATGGTAAATTCAAAGTTGCGTTTCCCTCAGGCAGAAAGAAGGCATTATCCTATCTGCTTGAAGAAAATTTGATGAAGAAATCGGCGATCCTTTCTGGATGTTCCAAGAAGACAAGATATTCATACACACGGCAAACAACACTTGAGAATGATTTCTTAATAATGGTGTACTTGTAATTAGAGCCATCTGTTTCTCCTGATTTAAATCTCAAGGAAAATGTATGGAGTCTACTGGTTAAAGCTGTTTACTCAAATATAAAACAATACGAAAAATTTTCCGAATTAAAAGCTACTATCATTTTCCACTGGAATGAAATCCTTCAAAATATATTAAAAAGCTTGGTCCACTCCATGCCCGATCGTGTTTTTCCATTAATTAAAAAATCTGGTGCACATATTGGGTATTAATCTATATTTTTAGCCAATGTTCATATCATTATGAAACAGTTAAAAATGAAAAAATGCTGTTGTTTTTATGTATACGTCTCTGTTTCAATTATATTTTGTTGTAAAATAAAATGATTTGTTCTATTTCTAATATTTATTAGACTTATTATTATTTTTTTTGCAATATTTTTTTCTTTTTTATGCCTGTAAAATAGGGAGTTCAGAACCCAGAGTATAAATATTGATAAAGGTAAGTATAAATACCGAACCAATACACATTAATTAGAATGCGCAATTTCTTCTTTATAGCCATTTCAGATAAAATTTTGTAGAATATTTTATACACCATAAGCTGTAATAATGTTAAAACAATTTTCATTCCCTAAAATGTTTATGCCTCATTGCAATCGGAAAGCTTTTGAACTAAGTTTTATACAAAACATTTAATAAAGTTTAACGTTCATATCTGAAATATTTCTCTTTCTAAAATGCATTTTATCGAATAAAAGCATTACACTGATTTTTAATCAGTTACGTGTAAAGTAATTTTGAAAAATATTTTAATTAAAGAAAATTTTAATCCAAAAAATTAATTCAATAACTACACTAGTTCTATCTTTCTTTACTATTTTTCTCATTTTTAGTTCAAAATTAACTTTGTTTGGTTCTTTTGTACAACCCTTTCGGTCCGAGATTTTTTTCTATTTTGAGAACAAAATTATTTTTACTTTAATAATGTTGATCTTAGCTGTTCATATAGACTTACTGAAGTTTAAATAACCACTCGTTGTCTGAAACCTAACGAACTTACTTATTTTGTGTTCTATTACATTTCTATTTATATGAAAATAGGCTAAGGAAGAGTTTTTTGGAAATATTTTGAAAACGTAATACACCACGATTTAACAGATATTACAGTTTTCTAATACTTTTTGCATTTTATCACACATGATTCGCTCAGTAATGTAGGCTGTATTTTAAATTTAACACTAGAACCGCGGGACTTTCGGTATACCTAGAACCGCGGAGCGGGTCAATTTGACCCGAGATGGGAAATGTTACATAAATATGCCCATATACTTAATCTAGTTAGTTAAAATATTATATTTTCTTACAATAATCAACATTTCTTAGCATTTACATTATATTTTACACATAAAGACAACAGAAATTACCTACATTTCAGAAAATACTATCATTCAAAACTACACTTCATTAAGTAAGATTAAAATATAAGGTACCCTGGGGTAATAACGCCAAGTTAAGGTTTTACCAATTTTCACGGCTTAGTTTTAGATTGTATTTTTCAAACAAATATAGGATCTGATACAGCAACTCATTGACTATCTATATAAAATAAAATAATTTAACAGATATGTATTCATAAAATGTAATGGCGTTTTTTCTTGACCAATGCTATTTGGCGTTATTACCCACCTATATGGGTAATAACGCCATGCAAGCAAAACTATAAAATAAGATGGAATAATTGCATGTAGATAGCCCAATTCTAAAAATACAAACTCTACAAACTTAGAAATTGACAAATTGCATTCTAAGCTATTGAAAATGTTCATTTTTTGTGAAAGTTTAAGAAAAATAAAGGTGTGGTGTGGGAGGGGGGATGAGGCAAAGGAATATCAGACCGTGAGCTTCTTTTTGCTTAAAAAAGACCGCTTAAATATAAATATGAGAAACATTGCACACTTTTAACTGTGTTTATTTGAATCAGTATTTAGGATGTAGCTCGGCCACTGTAGGGAATCAACCGGGGTATTAATGTCAAGGATTGGCGTTATTACCCCAGTATAGTTATTGCGCAGTACATTTTAAATTACAAATTATCTCGAGAAGATATCCAAAATCTTCAACAGCATTTTAAAAGTACATGAAATGCACTACAAATTTATGTAATTAACAAAGAATTTCCGGATAAAAAGATAGTCTTCACATCACAAAACGTATCTCGCAAATTTTAGGTCAAGCGTTAATTTTAGTTGTTTGTAAAAACAATAAGACCTAAAAATGAAACAAATTAACTTGAAGCTGTTTTTTTGCGATTTATATGACTCAAAACCCTTCTGCGCAGAGCACATTGGTGTCATTTATCTGATTATTTCATAATTATGCAAAATATAAGCACTTGGCGTTATTACCCCGCCTGGCGTTATTACCCCAGGGTACCTTATTTGACAAATACTAAACATATATTTTAAACATAAATAAACTTGAACTTAATGAACATCAATGAAAAATTGATTAACGCATTCAAATAAGTTTAGATGTAAAATCGAAGAATAATCGAAAAAAAAAGTTACTTACTAGTTTTATTGTTATATCTTATCCAAATTATTGTATGCATTGCTTGATAAACATAGTTAAAGATTTTACACATTTACCAGAAACGTGTGGTGCATTATAGTTTAAATAATCATCTTTAGTTTTATTTTCATTTTTTTAATTGCGATAAAATACTCTTTTATGCTTAGTTTGTGTTTTTCATCGTGTTTAGTTTCTTCATGCGAAAATAACAAGTTTCTTTTTCTTTTTTTTTTCTTTTTGACAGAGAAATAACAAACTGTTCTAGTACGTCTTCAACTAAGTCTTGAATAAAAAGATGTAAACTAATAGGTAATAGACATATACTAACTATATTTCCGGTTAGAGATTAACATAAAATCAAAGCATTGATAGTAGTATAATATGCAAAATATTAAAAATTGCAGTTTACCGGCCTCCTATAAGAAGCAGGCTTGACATATACAGACCATATGAGAAACCAGACAGTTACACTGAATTCGGTTGCGTTCTAGTGTATTTATTACCTTTAAATGCATTAGCATACTAAGTGTATTTAATATTGTTTTGGATTATCTAAAATTTCAACAGTTAGATGTAGACTGCTAAGAAACTAATCATTTTTACCCTTTTCTCTTTGGTAAATAGTTACACTGAAGTCTAAATGTCTTAGAAGAATAGCCGCATGCAATTCCGATTTTGCCATTTTTACAGAAACTTTTATTTATCGTCGTAGACATTTTACAGTTTCTATAAGGTAAGTTTTTTCTCAACATCTGCAAGAAACTAGAACATGATATGATACTGAATTTATCTGGTTTTGGTAGACATATACTGAGTAAACCTACTGTCAGGTTTTGTAAGAAATAATTGCTCATCTACGCTTATGTTAAGCCCTATTATATAGTTAGTCTTGCAGTTTTCTTTTCATCTTCTTTATTTCCATGTGTGAATGCAAAAGTTATTGCTTTTTTTTTTCAGATTTTCATGAGTATAACATTCAAATTTTGTCACTTTTATTGAAATTATTAATTCTTCCTTTTTATATCCGATTTTTTTAAATGAAAACTATCACAAACTTTCGTTCATTACTGAAAAATATTAAACTATATTCTGATGAAAAATATCCTACAATATAAAGTGTATAGGAAGAGTCGTAGTCATTTCCATTTTTATCATTAGAATTTTGCTTTCTTCATTTACAGGCTGATATACACCATCAACCTTTTGCAATCTCAATTATTTTTAGATAATAGGTGCTAGTATTCCAATTTTTCGTTGACATTAATATTAAGACATCGGATATCGTATCTATACTTTCAATAAATGAAGAATAAAAGCAACTTCAATGCTGCTTCTAAATATTTGTTGTAATTTTCCACTGCAATCATCCATTCTTCACATCATGAATATTAGATCTTGATTGAAAATTATCACTATTCTCCCCTTCTAATTTATGCTTATTAAAGGAATTAGTAGAGAGGCAGATATACTTTCTCATTACTTCAGAAAAATGCATCTCTATTTTGTCATTTATGCGTAAAAACTTATTACGGGTCAAATTGACCCGCTTCGCTGTTCTAGGTATAATTAGTTATAAATGAAAAATTATTTATGTTATTAGCTATTAAATACGAAAAGTTGTTGTTTACCTTAGAATATTAAAAGTCAGAAAAGGAAATATTTTTTCAATGAATACTTTTCGCGCGGAGAGAAATTAAACATCGATTCGGGTCAAATTGACCCGCTCCGCGGTTCTAGTGTTAAAGAATGAAATATATATAGAAAATAAAGAAATCGCCATCGGAGCAAAGGATAAGGTAAACTTTTATTATTATTGCTATTACTAATTGCCAAAACATAAATGAAGTTGTAATAAGAAAGGCATAGACACATACTATCATTTCGATATGAAGAAAGGGTACTACTCTATTAACCCGTCGACCAAAATACTATCGCCTGATTATAAGATTAAATGCCAATAATGGATGATCGTGAATTTAATTCAATGACATTAAATACGATATTTAACACGTTATTAAGTGATTTTTATTTAGACTTTTTATTTGTAATTTTATTAATATTCTACTCATTGTTTGTTTTTTTATTATTATTTAAAATAAAAATTACGTCAATGTGTATAATTTTGCTATTAGTTTGGCGAATTGTATAATTTGGAGAAATCGGTCGAAGGGATAACATAGTAGTATCGAAGAAAATAATAAATTATTAAGAAAAAAATACTCGATGATAAGAAATGAACAATTAATAGCACACCATACCCGAGAGGGTTAAATTTAAAAGACTATCTCACACTCCCTTTTTTTTTCTTGCACTAAATTTATTTGGGAGGGATCCAATGTGTCTCGATTAATAAAGTTTTATTTCATCCATTCGGGGTCGATAAAATATGTACTAAAGTTGCTTGGGAATTAAACATCGAGGGTCTGGCATTAGGCTAAACAGCTGATAGGGACTTATGGTGCATGGCACTTCGAGGTCCAGAGTAAATAAACAGGGATGAGTACTGTCGGCCTGATTTTTCATGGATTGTAATGCCACAGAGTTATTTTTAAATAAAGCTTCAAATGCATTTTTATGGTTTTCTTCTCAACTTACTTTATTGGACAACATACATCTGACTTATGTGCTCGACATGAAGCCCGCTTATAAGCCATCGTCAATATACAGGGACGAGATAGCACACAAGGAAATATTACAACACAAGAGAAGTACAACCAGGAGCTCCACACAAAGAGTGTGTGCAATGGAGCCAGTGGGATTCGAACCCACAACCTCACGATCAGCGGTGTGATGTTTTAACCACTCAGCCACGGAGGCCCTTTTCTTCTCAAAAGCAGAATTTTAATTACTGTGATAAACTAGTGCTTTCCTCCACTTTATTTTACTATTTTTCACATTTTTACTCCGAATTTCACTTTGCTTGATTCTTTTTTATTAAATTCAATAGATTTTCTATCATTTTGTTATTATTGCACTGAATTTAATTCGAAGGAGAGGTGGAGGGCATTTTTTCTTGACTAATAATGTTTTACTTCATCCGTTCAGTGTTTATAAAATGAGTACTAAGCTTGCTTAGGAACTAAACTCCGAGGGCCTCGCGTTAGGCGGACCACCTGGCCGGGACACACGCTGCATAGCACCTCGGGATCCAGGTATGGACACTGTCGACGCTGATCCTTCATGGATTACAACGACGCAAAGCTTTAATTCAATTTCTTTGTTTTTCTTCTCAGACGCCGAAATTTTTATGTATATTGAATATTTCTCTTCCTACGACTCATAAAAGGCAAGGAAGTCTATTCTTCGAATGGAAATTAAGATGTCTACTAGAGGCGTGGTCAATTGTGGTATGGCGGAAAACTTTAATTTTTTAAATAAATAACTGACTTCTTGATTTCAGTAATCCGATGATTAGGTAATGCAATGATTACTATGAAATTTTAGTGGTTTCCGTAGAAAGGAACGAAAGGTAAAATTAAGATGTTCAATATAGTTGTAAAATCAAGGTATGAAAATTATTTACCGTATTTATATCCGAAATAGTACGTTATTTTTTTACCAATCATTCTACTAAATAGGCATTTTTGTTAATTAATTTGGCTTTTCTAACAGGGTCAAAAACGTAGTTAGGCAGCATGATTAAATTCTACAGTTCATTCAAGTTTTCTTTCAATGCTTTTTATTTTAAATTAGATTTTTAAAAATCCGATGTTTTTTTAATATTAATTATTGACCGACTTCCTTTTGACAAATTTGCACACATAAATATATTTATTTACAAATTGTTTTTAAGTATACAGGAGACATATTACGTTAAGAACATTATCTAACATAAAATATAGAATCATATCACCAACTGTAGAGTTTACATAATGCGCATTAATAACTATAAAGAATGCTTATACATTTTTTTTTATATGTTGACTATTTTACTTATTTAAAAATTTTCAATATAGATTAAAATTCGTAATTTCAATATAGTTGAAACTCAATAGTCAAATCGTAGGTATAGTTGGTTTGTTTGGCAGCCGTGCTGAGTTTTAATTCACGTTAATATATTCAGATTACTAAATAATTAATATAATTTTTAAGAGGTTTTTTTGCATAATTGGTATTGGAAATGAAGTGCATACTATTTGTAAATGATTTATAAGGACTTTCAAATGATCATTATGGTCTTTAAAGAAAAATTGTTTGGAATTTTTTTATACTGTAAGACGAATTCAGACGTTTTAAAGTTTATATCTATTACAGAATATGTTTAGTGTGAACATGGTATGACCCTCTCTAAAACAATCTTAAAATTATCCGAAGAACTGTCCACTTTCTCCGGAAATTGTATAGAAATCTGAAGTAATTTTGAAGATTTAGCTTTACCTTAAAAATATCTGCAGAATTCTTGAAATTATTCTCATAAATATCTGCAGAATGGGCCAATTGCCTGTAAATTTTCTACAGATTATCTTTTCTACAGATTCCACTAAAATTATTTTAGTGGGGGAATAAGGACTCGCAAAAGAATTCTGTTACAGTACTGTTTACGATCGATAATATGTTTAAATTGTAGTTTGTGTTCTTTTTAGATACAATGTGATGGATAAACACTATAATTAATATACAGAAATTTAATAAACAATTCAACTAAATTCTCGTTTTTTAAATGTAAAGCTGAAAGAAAATTTTCAAATGTGTTTCTAACTGAACTATATTTTAAAACTATATTCCAGGATGATCCTGACCAGTGATTGTTCAAATGAAGTCAGTGATACGCTTTTTAAGTTTTAGATATAAATTACATAATTGTTGCAACCCTCACTTAATTTCACATAATGGTCAAAAATGAAATCTGCTGAAATGAAGTAGAAACAAAATTATATAAAAAAAAATTTAACCATCACTTAAACAATAGATGTTGAATCGAAAAAAGTAAATCGAAAAGCTAAAAATTAATCTATAAAATATCATCTTACATTTGTGATCAACGATGATTCTTACAAAAATATTAGTTGAAATAAGCAAGATGAAAGTGTATTATTTTGTGTCGTTCGAAAAATCGTCATTAAGGAAAGTTAATTCGTTCCGAAAAATTCTACCAATTAATTATTAGATGTAGTTTCCAATATTTAAATTTTAGTAATTAATGAGCAGAATGTTTTCCAAAATGGAAACGACTTTCCGAATGACCCAAGAACTTATGTTAATTGTCTCCAAATTATCAAAAACTAAATATTTAAATTTTCTAATGAAAATATTTCATAAAATTGCTTGTTTTACAAAAGGCAGATGGCGACAATATGACAGTAGGTGCACTAACATTCAAACAAAACTTTTATGTCTAATACCAAGTTTAAAACTCATTTCCAATTAAAATCACGCAATATTAAAAAATATATATCAACTACAAGCGGGATCACACTATAAAGTTTGTCCACTCTCAACGGTGGCCAATGGCTAATTTCTAAACCGTTTGTCATAGACATATAGTTCCATTTGCAAAAATGCTTAAAAAAAGGTAAAGAATTGTTTTTCAAGCGATTTAGGTCAAACTTTTTTAAATTAAAAAATTAAGAAAATTAACTTTTTATACGGTCCCCCGGTCCTATTAGGGATACTTAGTAAAAATTTTCCATCACCCTATCATGCAATACAAAAAAGGTCCCATTCATCTAACATTAAAATTGACCGAGTTATGAAAGTTTAAATTTCATGACTTAAGCCCGTTTTCTGTAGCTGAAAACGAATGAGTTGGACTAAGTTTTCAGGGAGTGTATACTAAGTGCTTAAATTAATATAAAGGGGGTTTCTTTCCAACGTTGTCCAATACCTAATTCCTAAACCATCTGTCACAGAAATATAGTTCCAATTACAAAAATGTTTTTAATTAAATAAATAAATATTTTTAAAGCAATTTAACTGAATGTACTACCACCGTATAAGTTTTACGGTAAGGTTATTTTTTATTAATTAACTTCTAGATTGGTTAAAATAGTTGAAGACGTAAGTTTTAAGATCCTCTTTATCGAGAAAATCAAATTTTGGGAAATTTTATTTTAAGAAGGTGTGTTAATTTTATATAAGCTTTTATTTTGCTTAAAACGTTTCCCTACTTCAAAATTTCTATACAGATTTTAACTTCTTTCCAAATATTCGATCGAGACTCAATTTACACACTTATTTATATCCAATGACAATGTAATATTAATACAATTTTAAGCGAATACTATTTGTTTATTTTATAGGACTACACGAAATTCTGTTAGTTTAAGTAATCTAATAGAATTTTATATGTCATTTTTTAAAGAATTGTGACTGTTGCTTTTCATGATTTAAATTAACAAACTCTGTTATTTTTTTACTTATATTTTTAGTACGAATTTTGCTTTAATATCTAATCATCAGCATAAATTTAAAAATAATATAGTAAAAATTATTTTACTCTCAATGTTTAACGTTAAATTTTATACCTTGCGTTTATTTTTATTTCCAGTACATTTGTAACTGATTCCTAATTTGCAGCAAAAAAGATGCTTCAACTTTAAATATCTATTACTCGGTTAGTTTTAATCGCAGAGGAATGGGAATTTTTTGTATTACTTGTTAGAGTATCGGGAAAAATTTACTAAATATCACTTATAGGACCGGAGAACGTATAAAAATTTAATTTTCGTAATTAAAAAAAAATTTTTGGACCTAAATCGATGGAAAAAAACAATGTTTTACCTTTGTTACAGCATTTTTGCAATTGGAACTATAAGTCTATGTCTAACAGTTTAGAAAATAGCCTTTGGCCACCGTTGAGAGTGGACACCAAGTATTTCTATACTTGGTGTCCACAGAATATTTAAACATATAAATGACTTTGAAAAAAAATAACATATTTCATTTTAAATTATGATTGCTGAAATTGTGCTGTAATTGTGTTATGCGTTTTCAAAATTGTTTAATAATGTGCCATTTTTCAACGTGTAAAAAAAGAGGCAGTATTTAATGGAAAATGTTTCCTGAAGTATTTTTAACACAAATTTTTGTTTCTTCTTTATTTCTTAATCTGTACGAGACGTTTTAAAATTAAATTTAATAAATTATGTTAAAGGCTCACACAGACCAGAGTGCGTGATAATCTGTGATAGAAGAAAACTTATATTTGGATATTTTCCATTGTAATATTGTCATACGATAACTATAATACAAAAAAAAATTGCAGCCAATTAAAAACCACGTTAATGTTTATAAACTATTCTTTTCTTTTTTTCTTTTTTTTTCTTTTTTTATTTTTAGATTAATATTTTCTTGGGAACGATTACGAGATAAGAATCTAACACAAGTCATAAATCATTCTACATCTTTTCTTTACTATCTTTTTATTAATTTATATATATTTAGATTGAAGATACATATATTTTGATTTACAAAACATTGTTTTTTGTTTAGCTAAATATAAATGTTAAAGGATTATTAACTAGGCATTCAAATCTAATTTAAAGCTACTTTTTTATTATAGTTCATTAAATGTAACACAAATAATTTGCCGTCCTTTCACTTTAAAACAAATTAACAGTTACAAATTTTCACCACTACATTGTAATTATTTAAGAAAATAATACAGGGTGAGCATAAGTTATCGAGCGCATTTTGAAGTTATATAAAACAAAAACAAATGAATATAGCACGCACATATATTTCTACAAATTCGAAAGCTTTTGTAGCGAAAAAGTTTGTTAACAAATTTATTTCTACCAAGATGATACATCTCCAAATTGGGGCTCCATTGTTAAAGACATTTTCCAGACGATAGATTGATAGAAGTGGGGAAATTCCTTGGCCTCCACACTGCAAAAGCTCAAAACGCAAAAATAAACACATTTTGGAACACTTTTGTCCTCAAATTCACAACACATTATTATGTTGCGAAATGTGTTTTGTGTTGTGATTGTGTTCTTAATATATTGTAAAAGTGCTGCTCTCTAGAAATAACTTCTTAATATGTTGCAAAAGTATTGCTATTCAGAAATGTGTTCTAAAAATACTGTTGTTAATTGTGTTGAAATAGTGTTGTAAATAGTGTTGATGAAAATAGTTTCTTAAAATAGTGTTGTGCAGCACAACACTTTGTCCCCAAATTAACAACACATCGTAAACTTTTACAATTTAGTACACTATAAAACAACATATGCAACAAATCTTCAAGATATTTTCAAGATGGTGCCTTTAAAATTACACAATTTTAAAAATGAACAGAACCATGCATAATCGAAACAGCACAATCGAATACGATTCTAGTCAGAAGTGTTGATTTTATGTTCAGTTAGTGTTGCAAAAGAGTTTCAGTGCGTTTGCAGTGCAAGGTCACTCCACACAGCATTTTTCGTTGAGATATGCCAAGGATACGCAAAAAATTTCCGCGATACTGATGAACTAAAATACGAATCACTGCGTTATAAGAGGATTAACGACTGGGATACTCCGCAACGTACATATTCGATATTTTACGAGCGACACATAGATTTCGTGTACAACTTCTTGAATGTGTAAAATTAAACTGTCTGAAATATTTTTTAAATACTATATTAAACCTGTTAGCACAATAATTTGTTTTTCTTTTATAAAACATTGAAATTCGCTCAAAAATATATGTTCACCCTGTATTATATATTATTAATAACTACAGTAACAATCTAGAAAATAAATTGTACCTAAAAATATTTTTAGCGACTTATTTGCAACATTAATGTTTATTTTACGTTAAAATTTATGACGCATTCTTTTCTCATTTATTTCTTTAGAATTTGCAGAGGAATGATTGCGAGATATGATTATGACACATGTCATAAATCATTTTTCTTTCTTATATCTTTGTCTTTATTTTACATAGATTCAGATGGAAGATACATACTGTCTGATTTTCAAAACACGGTCTTGTTTGTAAAAAAAAAGATGAAATGATGATAAACTATACTTTGATCTCAAATTTAAAACTACATCGAAATATACTTTTTTTATCGTAGTTGATTAAATGAAAGAAAACAATTAGTTTCCTTTTTCCCATAGAATATTTTAAGAGTTATAAATTTCTACTACTACTTTATTATTATTTAAGAAAAGAATACAGGGAGAGCATAAATTATTGAGAGCATTCCGAAGTTCTATAAATTCAATTCAAATGAATGCAGCAAGTACAACTGTTATACAAGTACGAAAGTGTTTTCAGTAGTTTGTTTTTCAGTCACAGATTTATTTCACCAAGATGGTGCATCACCACATTAGGGTTCCATTGTTAAAAACTACTTGCAGGAAGCATTTTCAAGATAATGGATTGATAGATGTGGAAAAATTCCTTGACTTACGAGGTCTCTCCACACAATTTTTTCTTTGGGGTTTTTCATAGACCTGGTATACAAACAAATTTCCGCAATTTTGATGAACAAAAATGAGGAATCACTGCATTGTAGGATGAATAACTACTGAGATGCTCCGCAAAGTACAGATTTGGTATCTTACGTGCGACAAATGAAGCTCATGTACAACTCCTTAAATGTGTAAAATAAAACTGTTTTAAATATATTTAAATAACATATTAAACATATTAGTAAAATAATATTTATAAAAGTTTGAAATGCGCTCAAAAATGTATGCTCACCCTGTATTATGTATCGTTTTTTATTACAGTAACATACTATAAAATAAATTTTATCTACAAAAGCGAATTATATACAACATTTAGCGAATTATATACAATATTAATGTTTATTCTACGTTAAAATTTATGAAGCCTACTTTTCCTATATATTTCCTCAGAATTTGCTAAGGAATTACTACGAGATAAAAATATGACAAAAGTCATAAATCATTTTTCTTTCTTATATCTTTTTCCTAATTTTACATAGACTGAGATGGAAGATACATTTTCTCTGATTTCCAAAACGCTGTTTTTTTTTTTTGTAAAATAAAGAAGAAATGATAATAAACTATGCTTTGAGTTCAAATTCAAAACTACATGAAAACACACTTTTCTTTTATAGTCGCTGATTAAACGAAAGAAAACAATTAGTTACTCTTTCACCTTAGAAAATATTAAGAGTTATAAATTTCCACTACTACTTTATCATTATTTAAGAAAAGAATACAGGGATAGCATAAATTATTGAGAGCATTTCGAAGTTCTTTAAACTAAAAACAAATGATTGCAGCAAGCACAACTGTTGTACAAATGTGTATTTAGTAATTTGTTTTTCAGCCACAAATTTATTTCTACTAACTAGGGAAGTGCAAGAAGTGTAGTCACAGATTTTGACGAAAGTGGTATCGTTGGAAAGATCTCATCGTGAGCAGTAAAAAACTCAAAGGAACTACCCGTCACAAATGAGTCGTTTTCGAGATATTCGAAAATTAATGTCACCTAATTAGTGCACACTTAATTGGGGGAAGCAAAAAATTTTATTCGCGATCTTAACGAAACTGGTATTGTTGAAAAGTTATCATCGTAAGGATTAAAAATCTCAATGGAACTACCCGTCAGAAATGAGAAGTTTTCAAGATATCCGGCAATTTGTGTCACATTGCGAATGCAAACTTACTGAGACACTGCATTAAGTGACATATTTTGCTGGATATCTCGAAAACGGGTCATTTCCGATAAGTAATTCCATTGAGATTTTTTCTTCTCACAATGATATCTTCCCAGCGACACCATTTTCGTCAAAATTAAGAAAACAATTTTTTTCGGCATCTCGTTCAATGTGCACTAGCCCAGTTTCCACTAGCTACGTGACATATATTATGGGATATCTCGAAAACGGCCCATTTCCGACGGGTGGTTCCATTGAGTTTTTCAATCCTTGCGATGATATCTTTTCAATAATACCAGTTTCGTTAAGATCGAGTCTAAAATTTTTTGCGGTCCCCCATTAAGTGTGCACTAGCTACGTGACATACATTGTCGAATATCTCGAAAACGATTCATTTGCGACGGGTAGTTCCATTGAGTTTTTAACTGCTCACGATGAGATATTTCCAACGATATCACTTTCGTCAAAATCGGTGACTCACACTTCTTGCACTTCTCTAGTAAGATGATGCGCTACCACATTTGGGTTCCATTGTTAAACACTACCTGCAGGAAGCATTTCCAGACGATGGATTGACAGAAGTGGACTAATTTTTTGGCCTGCAAAATCACTTCACACAACTTTTTATTTTTGAGTTTGTTAAAGACCGGGTATATCCAACAATTTTTCTTGATATTGACGAACTAAAATGACGAATAACTGCTGATAACAACTGAGATGCTCCTACAACATACAGACTCGATAGTTTTCGTGCGGCACATAGAGCTTATGTACAACTTATTGAAAGTGTAAATTAAAACTGTTTAAAGTATGCTTTAAATAAAATATTAAACATGTATGTAGAATAATTTGTTTTTGTTTTATAGAACTTTAAAATGCTCTCAATAATTTATGTTCATCCTGTATTATTTATCATTGATAACTACAATAGCATAGTATAAAATAAAGTTTACCTACAAAAAAACATTTTTAACGAACCATATACAACATTAATGTTTACTTTTCGTTAAAATTTATGAAGCATTTTTTCCTATATATTTCCTTAGAATTTGCTGAGGAAGGATTACAAGATAAGAATCTGACACAAGTCTTAAATCATTTTTCTTTCTTATATTTTTTTTCTTAATTTTACATAGATCCAGATGGAAGATACATATTGTCTGAGTTTCAAAACACTGTTTTGATTGTAAAATAAAGATGAAATGATCATAAAATATGCTTTGAACTCAAATTTAAAACTACATCAAAATACACTTTTTCT
This sequence comes from Maratus speculifer, assembly GCA_964019185.1. Classification (NCBI taxonomy): domain Eukaryota; kingdom Metazoa; phylum Arthropoda; class Arachnida; order Araneae; family Salticidae; genus Maratus; species Maratus speculifer. The sequence continues at coordinate 138,247,199 of OZ025300.1, forward strand.
TATCGTAGCTGATTGAATGAAAGAAGACAATTAGTTTTTCTTTCACCTTAGAACATATTAGGAGATATAAACTTCCATTACTACACCATCATTATTTAAGAAAATAATACAGGGAGAGCATAAATTATTGAGAACATTTCGAAGTTCTATAAATTAATACAAATGAATGCAGCAAGCATAACTGTTATACAAATACGAAAGTGTTTTCAGTAAATTGTTTTTCAGTCACAAATTTATTTCCACCAAGATGATGCTCCACCTCATTGGGGTTCCATTGTTAATAACTATCTCCAGGAAGCATTTTCCAGACAATGGATTGATAGAAGTGGACCAATTTCTTGGCCTCCAAGATTACTCCAAACAACTTTTTACTTTGGAGTGTTTCATAGACCGGGTATACGCGACAATTTTTCACAATTTTGATGAACTAAAATGAGGAGTCACTGATTGTAGGATGAATAGCAACTACGATGCTTCGCAAAGTACAGACTTGATATTTTACGCGTGACATATGAAGCTCGTGTACAACTTCTTAAGGGGACAATGGACCTTTAAAATCATTTTTTTAATGTATTTTTAAAATTGCACTTTAAATATTTTTCAATGGTACATTATATGCATTTTAACATATATTTATCACAAAAAATGTAAAACAAATTTTTTCGAAAATAATAAGGAAATTTTTGTAATATTTTAGGTTTAACGAGAACTTTTCAAAATGTCCCATGCACATTCCATATCAATGAAAATCTCCAATATTATTTATACAAGTTTGGTTTACATATATAAATAAAACTGTGCATTGAATTTTACATATCTGAATATAAAGGTAAAAAAAATATATTTTCTAAATTTTTTTTTCAATTTTGAGCATTTTTGAACCCATTTTTATAATTAACTACCTATATCTTTTACAATTATATTCATTTTTAAAAAAACATGCACAGTTTTATGACATATATTATGATAAATAACTATAGAAAATTTCAAAGCATTCAGGGAAAAAATAATGCGCATGGGGCATTTTGAAAAATTCTCGTTAAATCTAAAATATTACAAATATTTCCCTATTTTAAAAAAAAAAAAAATTTTACATTTTTTGTGATAAATATATGTTATAATGCATATAACGTACCCCTCAACAATATTTAAAGTGCAATAAAAAAAATAAAAAAAAATGATTTTGAAGGTCCCTTGTCCCCATAAATGTGTAAAATAAAATTGTTTGAAATATTAAAAAAAAAAAATACATATTAGTTCAATAATTTGATTTTCTTCTATAAAACTTTGAAATGCGCTCAAAAATTATGCTCACTTTGTATTATATATCATTGATAACTACAGTAACATACAATAAAATAAACTTTACCTACAAAAATTATTTTTAACGAACTCTATATTATTAAAGTTTATTTAATGTTAAAATTTATGAAGCATTTTTTTCCTATATATTTCCTTAGAATTTGCTGGGGAATGATTTCCAGATAAGAATATGACACAAATCATAAATCATTTTTCTTTCTTATATCTTTTTCTTAATTTTACACAGATTCAGATGGAAAATACATATTGTGTGACTTTCAAAAAACTGTTTTGTTTGTAAAATAAAGATGAAATGATGATAAACTATTCTTTAAACTCAAATTTAAAATTAAAGTACCCTGGGTTAATAACGCCACATTAAGGTTCTACCAATTTTCACGGCTCAGTTTTAGTTGGTATTTTTCAAACAAATATATGATTTGATACAGCAACTAATTGTCTATCTATATAAAAAAATAATTTAAGAGATATGTATTCATAAAATGTAATGGCGTGATTTATTGACCAATGCTATTTGGCGTTTTTACGCACCTAATAACTCCATGCAAACAAAACTATGAAATAAGATGAAATAATTGCATGTAGATTGCCCAATTCTAAAAATACAAACTCTAAAAACTTAGAAATTGACAAATTGCATTCTAAGCTTTTGAAAAAGTTTAATTTTTTGTGAAAATGTAAGAAAAATAAAGGTGTGGTGTGTGTGTGTGGGGGGGGGGGGCATGAGGCAAAAGAATATCAGACCGTGAGCTTTTTTTTTTCCTTAAAAAGGACCGCTTAAATAGAATTATTAGACACATTGCACAGTTTTAACTTTGTTTATTTGAATCAGTATTTAGGATGTAGCTCGGCCACTGTAGAGAATCAACCGGAGTATTAATGCCAAGGATTGGCATTATAGTTATTTCGCTGTACATTTTAAATTACAAATTATCTCGAGAAGATATTCAAAATCTTCAAGAACATTTTAATACTCCATGAAATATACTACAAATTTATGTAATTAACAAAGTATTTCCGGATAAAAAAATAGTCTTCACATCACAAAACATATCTTGCAAATTTTAGATCAAGCGTTAATTTTAGTTGCTTGTAAAACAATAAGACTTAAAAATGAAACAAATCAACTTGAAGATGTTTTTTGCGATTTATATGACTGAAAACCCTTCTGCGCAGAGCACATGGGTGTCATTTACCAGATTATTTCATAATTGTGCAAAATATTAGCACCTGGCGTTATCACCCCGACTGGCGTTATTACACCAGACCACCTTACATCAAAACACACTTTTTTTTTTATCGTAGCGTATTAAATAAAAGAAAACAATTAGTTTCCCTTTCAGTTTAGAACATATTAAGAGTTGTAAATTTCCGCTAATACTTTATTATTATTTAAAAAAAGAACACGGGGAGAGCATCAATTATTGAGATGATTTCGAAGTTCTATATAATCTAAAAATAAATGAATGCACACAGTACAAGTGTTGTACAAATACGAAAGTGTTCTCAGTAGTTTTTTTTTTCAGTCACAAATTTATTTCCACAAAGATGGTGCACCATCAAATTGAGATTCCTTGGCTACTTGCAGGAAGCATTTTCCAGTAGATGGATCGATAGAATTAGATAAATTTCTTAGCCTCTAAGATCACCCCACGCAACTTTTTACTTTGAGGTTTGTTAAAGACGGGTATATTCAACAGTTTTTCGGGATATTGATGAACTTAAATGACGAATAACTGCCGCACTGTAAAAAACAATCTATAATGTTATTAAAAGTATTTCTAGGAAACTGGGATTCCTAGAACATTTTATGCAACAATGTATGTAACAGCAACAATGTACGTAACAGATACAGTTTTTCACTGAAAATAAACAAATCTGTAAACTTAGAAAGAACTTTTTAGGAAACAAGAATTCATAAGATTTTTTATGCAACCCAGGTTACAGATAAAGCATTAGTAAAATAACTGTAATTTTACAAGATTCGTTTGTAAGGTTACAGATTTCTGTAGCTTTACAAAAATAAGTTTTGTAGATTTACATCTTTTCTTGTAAAGTGCACAGGTAAAATGTTAGTAAACCTACAGATTTTGGCAACTTTACACCTGTAGGATTACAGATTTTTTTTTACAGTGTTAGAAGAATAACAACTGAGATGCTCCCCTAATTTACAGACTCGATAGTTTACGTGTGACACGTAGATCTTATGTATACTCATTGAATGTGTAAATTTAAACTGTTTAAAATATGCTTGTAAAAATATAATAAACATGTTAGTACAATGATTATTTTTTGTTTTGTAGAATTTTAAAATGATGTCGATAATTTGTACTCACCCTGTATTATAACTATAACTACAATAGCATAGTACAGAATAAATTTTGCCTACAGAAAGTATTTCCAGCAGATTATATACGACATTTATGTTTGTTTTGCGTTAAAAACTATAAAGCATTCTTATTTTTATTTTATTTTTAAAATTTGCTGTGGAATGATTATGAGATAAGAATATAACACAAGTTATTAATCATTCTACATTTTTTTTTTTTTTTTTACAAATTTTTCTTATTTTCACTGAAATTTAATGGAAGATATATATTTTCGGAGTCTCAAAATATTACTCTTAAATCATACATTTATGTTTGAATAAAGTCGAAATGATCATAACTATGCTTTGATGTCAAAACTACTTCAAAACTCATTTTTTTAAACGTAGGTGGTTAAGTGAACGAAAACGATTAGTTTTCATTACCTCAAAACAAATTAACATTTATAAATTATCATTACTAGTTTATTATTATTTATGATTGAGAAATTAATATCGTATGGGAAATTATAAAAATGACTAATTTTCTTTTGAACGAGATAGACATTACTATGTTTAATATTTTTGTCTAGTGTACTTTTCTTACTGATTTTCAAATTTAATATGTCTCTTAATTTAATGAATACACTACTATACATTTTTTTACTATATTTGCAGTAGTGAAAAATTGGCGCAAAGGTGGAGCCTATTCACATCAGTAAATTTTATTAACATTTTCCTACTTATTTAAGGACAAAATTTCCGAGTTTTTATTGAGTTGAAGAATACTGTAAAATATTTGAGGTGTCAATAGACTCCATATTTGTACCAGTTTTCCACCACTAATATTTAAGATTTTTTAAAAAATGAAAAAACACTGAGAGGATTCCATAATAAAATATTTTTTGTAAACCTACGTAAACTTCAGTTACTTTCTAGGTTTGTAACTGTGACCACGTCTTCGAAGAAAGTAATTTCCAAAAGCAATCTAAACATGTTGATGCATTTATATGCTACAAGTACTACGTGTCATTCTATGATACATTTCGCAACGTCTAACATGCTTTAAACACAATGAGCATGTTTCAACTTCAAGAAAATTTTATTCATAAACTTGTTGAACATCATGAAAGTCGATTAACCCCGTGTGAGCTAAAGTAAAAGAAAAAATAAACTCTGTTACCAATCCCCAAGGTAATTAAATTATTGATTTATTAGAACTATTCCTAACGGCCGAGTATTACGAGCTGGTCCTAAATGTAGCAAATTTAGTTATGGTACTTCAAAATGTACCCAATTTTGATGTTCTTCTAACATAAATAAAATCCTTTCCTTCCCCCATCCAGAGAAGAGTGAAAATACTATACAGACACAAATAACGATTTAATAATATCATGTTTAATTTAGAAAAATACTCTTATCTGGAGATAGCTAGATGCAATTAAAATAAATCTTTTGCTTTTTCATAATAAAAAAAAGGTTCAAAAGAAAACTTATTTTGATAATCTAAAAAATAGTTATTCTTCAAAAGACATGTTGCCCTTTACGTAACCTGACTAAACTGAATTTTTTCATAAAGATATAAAAAACAGCCGTTACAGCAAAAAATAAAAATACCATTAAAAAAAAATTAAATATACTATATCACAAGGTAAATCCGATACTTTAATATGTACATTAAACTTTTAAGAACAGTTTTTAAAAAAAGCTCAAAATATTTCCAATTTTACGAGAAGATACATTTTAAAATCTACTTAAATAATAAAAAAAGTTACAATTTTAGAAAGGGGAAACACACAATTTCTTGATCAAATCATTTTTGTTCTTTGAGTGTTTTATTATTATGATGCCAGAAATGTGCGTGTAAATGCTTCTATAAAAAATTATCTAGTGCACCGAGTTCACATAATAATAGATCACTAACACAATCTTAAAGTCTCCCTCACTCTAAACCTTTTTGCAACATGTATTGCCTTTGTAAATCCAGTGGATAAAGAAGAAGTATACGTTTTAATCGTTTATGACACCCTGTGTAATGTTTATGCATGTCTACAGGTATGTTTGAATCAGTTTTATAAGCAAAGATGCACATAAGAAATTTAAAAAAATGTTTAATATACTATAAAATAAGATATTCTTCTTTATCACAGGTAGTTAAAATACACGAACTTTTTTTAACAATATGCAAATTATCACGTTTCTTTAATTTTTATTATTTCTCACACTCCTTATTCAAAAAGAAAATTGTATTATTTTCTTTAAACGATTGCTGTGCATCTCATTTTAAAGCGAAATAAATACAACTATCCCTGGAAAAACATTTATAAATTTCTCAAAACAAATATTTACCTATTCAGAACTGTTTTCTCCAAAAGACAAAAAGACCTGTGCCATTTTAACATTGAATATCAAATTAAGTTAAGTGATTTCGAAAGTATATGCTCCAATAACTACGGATGTGCTACAGAGAATACGAAGAATATCTGTATGATTTTGTAATTCAGTTGTGAAATATTTCAAAAAATGAAAAAATTGTATTTATGCAACTAAGCAAGTACCGCCTTTTCAAATTGGATAAAAGTTTCTTGTATATTTCGAATGATAAAGTTTTATGAATTCATTTTAAAAAATTGCTTTTTAGGATTTTTTGCGTTTGATAACATTTCTTACATTGTTCCGTTTTTGCTATCTTATTAGCATCTAAGGAAACTGCATATACTTTAATAAGTCTGAAACTACACCTCAAATGTAGTAAATGAGATGAGTTCGTAATATAACGAATTTTTTTAACTATTCAGATCTTGGTGTAATAATATACAGTATTTTTGGATACATTATAGTAGCGGAAATCATTTGTATTTCCCTGCAAATATTATCTGCTTTCTATTATACAGGAAGTAACTTGTGGTAAAACTTCGCAAAATAGATAAATTTCATAAAATGTGAATTATTTTAAACTAATTAAAAGGCAGCCTAAGCAAAATCCCCCCCCCCTATTCCATTATGAAATGGAATACTTTTGTCTGGCCCTGTAAATTAATAACACATAATTAATAACACACACTAAATTATATTTTCACTTCCCTGTTCACTTTTATTTTGAACTTGCCAACACTATTTGCATACCACTGTTTTAACCACTTAATAGATTTCACTGCACGACATACAGGCAAGAAGTGTTTGCTTGATCCATCTCCTAAAGTATTTTGACATTACTATTTTTTTAAAAAACAATTTCACACTATTTAGTAGAAGAAATGTTTAGATTAAGTATTACGATTTTTTTTTACTTAAAAAATCAGTATTTATCCCATATTTTAAATTTATTGTACATAAAAAGAGAATCAGTTAACCGGTTACAAAAATATTTTTTAATACAATTATTTATGATAAATGTGTAGAAAGTCAAAGCTTATTAAAAAGTATGTTTTGTAGGTTTTTATTAAGTACTATAGACATTATTCAATCATAAATACTATTTTAAATCTCTTTTCATGAAACAAACTTTATTTCTACAAGTGAGCCGAGAGTCGATTCAACATGTCGACTGAGATTCGACTCTGTGAAATGAGCCGAAAAACTGATGCGTATGAAACTGGAGTAATGTCTGAATTTCAGCGGCCTGTTGCTGTAAGCGCCATAAATGGGTGGAAATTCGAACTATTTTAAGAAAGTACATTTTTAAAATTATATTGTCTGATAACAATGCAGCAAACCGCGCATTTTTTTAAAATCTCAAACCGTTTTTTATTTGTTTTGTTTCTTACATTTAAAATGGGCCAGTCATTTACTGGACCACTTGTATATATACATTTACTTACATACATACACACAAATACATACATATACAAATAATTATGTGTGTGTATATATTATGTTTATGTTCAAACATGCAAATAATAAATCATATGCAATAGTTAAAAAAACACAAGTTTTATTTTATAAGAATGCAAATTATCATGTCTTTTTAAACTTTATTATTTAGAACAACCCCCATTCAAAAATAAAAATTATACAACATTTTCCTTTATAGGATTTTTATCCATGTAACTTTCGAGTGTGATAAATATAACTGTCATTGGAGTAACATTTATAAAACTCTGAAAACAAATCTTATCTATTCGGTGCAGTTTTCTTCTAAAGATAAAAATACTTGCGACATTTAAACATTGAACATCAAATTAAGTTAAGTGTTTTCTAAATTATACACCCCAATAACTATGAATGTGTTTCAGTAGCGATAAAGGAATCGTATGAGATTTTGCTATTTAGATATGAAATGGAATACTCCAAATTTCATAAAAGGGAATTATAATGCTTATGTTCAATTACCCAACCACTTCGTTTTCATATTGAATAAAGGTTTCCCGTGATTAAATTCCGAATGGTAAAAGTTTTAGGTCTTCATATTTAAAAATTGCGCAGTAAGATTTTCTCGTTTCATAAAACTTATACTATTTGTTTATTAGTATTTAATTAACACTTACAGAAACTTATTAATTTTTTAAAAAGTACAAATGTTTTGTGAGCAAGTTTTGTACGCCAATGGGGCCGTATATAAATTCTTTTTGAATGATAATTGCACAATGGCTAAACGACCAAAAGCGACCAATAGCTTTCTGAAAATATCTCGACTTATGTCTGTTTAAGGGGTGAGGGGTGACAAACTTTTGTTTGGTAATAGATGTCGTACATAATAGTTTTACATTTCTTTGCTTAAAATACATATAGACAATATTTTTATTTTCTGGTGAAATGAATTAAACGTCCTATGATTGTAAATGTTTAAAATAGACAAATTTTTAGGTGAGTTCATAATCACAGAAATAGGCCCCAACTATAGTCTCTCGTCTTAGCCGTCTATCTGTCCATCTGATTTCTCATTTGTGCAATACAGTAGCGCAATAACTAATAATTCAATAAATACTTATGATAAATATACATTTTTGAATAATGGTTTAAGTTCTATTGCACTAAAAATTTAAATATCTACAATACTGGTTATACTACGAATAAACCATTTTTGCCACGTTTGACCTACAGTTTCTGACATGTTTCTAGAAATTTTGTTTTAAACCATTTAGATCTGAAATATTTAAATTTGTTTTTTTTCCCCGTTTCTTTTTTTTCTATACATAATTATGACCAAAATTATAATAAAGGGTAACGAATGGTCAGAGAAATCACAATAGCAATATGAAGACAATACCCGTATTTTCTTATAGTATATAATTCTGGTATTATGTATAAGGTTTAAAGCAGGCGAATGTTTCTTTAAAAAATACTGCTATTAAATGCCTTTTTTTCTGTATTTTTCCCTGTTTACTTGCCAACTTTTTAATATGAATGTTTTTAAATCTCCGTTTAGTCTGAATGCTCTTTAAGGCAAATAAAGTAAAATTTCGGAAAGGATTTTCAAATTATGTACAGTTTTTTGTAAATAAAAATGTTTTGTAAATAATTTTTTTAATGTGGAATTTAGTTTTTGCCATAAGATTTTGTTAAGTTTTACACAAGTCAATCAATTATTTTGGTAATCTTTAATTCTTCTACGAAAAGCAAGCATAGAATATTTTGAAAAACATTGAACAACATGTAAGATAAGTGCATTGTAAAGAAATAAAAGAAAAAATCTCTGAAGATTTAAAAAGTTTTCTAGGACATTGCGGTTACTGGAACATTTTATGTAACGGTACGAGCATAAAATCTAGTAACAGATACACAATTGCACCTGAAAACAAAAATTCTGTAAGGTTACTAAGAGTTTTTTAGAAACTGGAATGCTTAGAATTTTTTATATGATTGCATTCGGGGTTACAGTAAAAATTTTATTAACGTTATTTAAATTTTAGTACATTAGCTTTAAGTCTATAGAATTCTATAGCTTTACAACTGTTAATTTGGTCCTTGCTTGATTTCTTTCGTCCATCACAAAACAAAAAGTGTTTATTCTTGTATTGCACTAATAATTCTGGATAATTTGAGTTTTTTCCTTAAAAATATTTTGTACCTTACTCTTAGTTATTTGAAAAGTTTCTGGCAATTTAATTTTTTGTTAATCTCAACAGTGGAGATATACATTACTTTATATAATTATACTTTATCAACAACTCTAATAATAACTCAATTAGTGCATATCTCCAATGTTGCAAATAACAAAAAATCAAATTACTCCAAATTATTCAAATACCGTAACTTAGAGTACAGAATATTTCTTAAGAACAAACCCCCCAAATTAACTAGCATTGTTTGTTGAATACAAATAATAAATTTTTTATCATGTAATAGACCTAAACAGACTACCCAGCAAGGACGAAAGTGGCCCCTGTCGAAGGTAATAAAGTAAAAAAAAAGTAAATAATCTACGTGGTATCAGGTACATTTAACAAAATTCCCCATCTTTGTATTTTTGTTTTTTTTAAGATGCGTTTATTAATATTCTAAAATTTTAAAGTACATAATAGTTTTAGCGTGAAAGAAATACCCCACTACATTATACACAATGTGCATTTTTTTTTTTACTTTTTAGAAGTATTCTAGGTAGGTTTATCAGTGATATAACATGGGAATTTTTAGTTATAATTTTTATAAGGATTTTGTTATGCGTTAGAGGAAACATGATATAATTGATATACCTCAATTTAATATTAATACATAAGGTATCCTGGGCTAATAATTCCATGTCAAGGTTCTGCCAATTTTCATGCCTTAGTTTTAATTTTTTTTTTTTTGTCAATTAAATATAGGATTTGATATTTGACACAGTAACTTATGTATATAAAATTGAATATTTAAGCAGATATGTATTCATAATTTTGATGACAAGATTTTTTGACTAATACTATTTGAAAGCCATGTAAACAAAACTAAGATGGAATAATGGGATGTAAATTGTCCAATTCTAAAGGTACAAGCTCAATAACAGCTCTTAAAGATGAAAAAGGTTTTTACATAACATTAGTTGAAATATTAGAATTGAGTAATTATCATTTGATATTTCATTTTTTTACATAAACAAAATAGCAGCACACTTCTCTCTTAAAATCTCAGCTAAAATATAACTCAATATAAAGCCAAAAAGCTAAAATATAAAGTCAGAATTTACTCATCACACGATTTGAAAATCAGATTCTCAGTTTCAAAAACTCGAGTGAACGAGTTGTTTTTAAATAATTTAAATCAAGATCAGTGATTTAAATAAACAATTTAAAAGATAAGAAAAATTTTAAGGAAAAAAACTCATTCACGATCCAATAAATTACATAGCGTTTCTGAGAAGCTAAATCGATTCTTTCATTTTAAAAGTGCAGGACATACAAATTTCGCTGATTTTTTTTTCAATTTCAATAATGACAATAACTATCTCTCATATAATAAAAATTGCATTGAAAAATTATTTCTCTTTGAATCTTATTCCAGCACTGAAAAGAATCAATCGGAGTAATAACAAGTATGGATGGCGTGATTACCCCAGTATACTTATTGTGCTCTATTTTAAACTACCACGCAAACACTTCCAAAATATTATACATCATTTTCGCTACAGATTTATGCAATTAACAAATTACTTTTTAATAAATATATCTTTTTAAGATCACGGAATTTACTTCTAAAATTTTAGATCGGGCGTTACTCTTATTTGCTTATTCAAGCGATAAGAAATAGAAATGAAACAGATGTACTTTTAGCTGTCGTCTGTGATTTAGATGACTCTGAGAACCTTTGCGCAGAAATTGTAGGTGCAACTTGTCGGACTTTTTCATAATTACTCGTGATATTAGTACTCCATGTTATTACCCATCACGTTGTTATTGCCCCACGACACCTTAAAAACAAATTATAAAATCCATGCAGAATCAAAATGTATTATTACTATTCAATAATATTCTAGCATTCCAACTAGTTTATTTATTATCATTCTGCAAAAGTAGTATGTCATCCAAAGAGCTTAATGAACATTGTATTTTATGAAAAATTATTCTGGAATGAAGTTTCTTATATAGCCTTTTCTCTCATACCCAGAAATTTACTTAACAGCAATTTTTTCCGTCTAATTAACCGAAAGAATAAAATAATATAAATCTTTATCATTAAAAGAACTATTTTTATATCATATGTTTAAAAGATATGTATCGAAAAATACACTTCTGAAAGTACTTCGATTGAAGTGTTTGTTACATTCTGTTTTACCTTTTGTTTAAAAGGGTTCTTTAAAATGACAATAAGCTCATTAAAATCTGAAAAACACTCAAATTTCAAACCTAAACTATACTGTACCTTAACAATACTGCTTTTGAGAAAAAAAAGAACAATTTATTGTCTTTTAAGTGACATCTGTCGAAAAAATAAGAAAATAAATTTAGATATTCATAAGTGCATTAAGTTTCTTATAATAATCTTTTAATATAATAAGTGAAGGCTTTTAGAGGATTGTGTTTTTTAATACTGCATGAGTGTGTACTTCAAGCTACGTATCATAATAACTTATTATTTTATTTAATTTCTGTTATTTGATAAAGTGATTATTTTAATCATTTATGCACTGACGGTATTTTTTAGGACCACCGAAAAAAAATTAATGTAAAATTTATTTACTCCGCTTATTAATCCTTTAGGGTCAGGTGTACTATTAATAGTACATGTCTTTTAATGGAATATTATTGTGTTTTACAAATTACTTTTGGTATTTAATGTAGTAATGCTAGTATATTTCTATGCAATTACTATATGATTTCATTTTTGTTTAGATATTTAGTAATAATAATAATTTTTATTATTTGCTTAATTCTCTTTGCGCCGTTTGCGATTCATATATTTTAAAGTTATTTCACCTTATTTATATTTCACACCTTAAATTCAAAATTAAAATTACTTTCCTAAAATAATCGTATGTAATAAAGCTAAAGTATTTGAAAGTTGTATCATAAGTGAAACCTTATTGAATACAATATTTTCTAAACATCTCCAAAAATTCTTCCTTAGTCTATTCTTATATGAATGTTAAATAAATAGTGCGAAAAACAACAACATTCGTTATCTTTCATTAAATGAGTTATTCGTGAAACATTAATCAATCTATTTGAATAAATAGTGTTAATGTTATTAACGTAAAAGTAGTTTCTTGTAAAAATAGAAAAGAAAATCGACACAAAAGGGTTAATGAAAGTTAATTTTTCTTTCCACGCATTGAACTCTGCTACATGAAATTTAAATTGCGTAAATTGTTAAAAAATTCTGAAAAAAGCGAGATTTTCTGTAAATTTTCACTAGTTCTTGGTTAAATGTGTTTGATTGAGTTTCTCGGTCACCATTTTACAGATATTTTCCTTATCTTATATTGAATTCTTTTACGCATTTGAATGTCTTTATTTAAAATATTTCTGTATATGTTAAAACTTATAATTCAAAATACATACTTTTAAAATTCCCTTTCAATTTTATTAGGAGAAAGAAAAAAGAAATAGAAATAGAAAATTTAGTTTGAAATTTGTCAAACAGAATAATTTAGAAACTTTTTAAACAGAATAATTTTAACCAAAAATATGGTAAGAAAATAATTTAGAAAGATAAAACAAATCATTTCTCCGGAATTAGTGGGGATTTTTATCGACAGTTATATAATTATGATAAAAGACATATTTTGCCCTTCTTACTAATAGCTTCTACAGTTCAGTAACTAAAGTGTCCTCCCGCTGTCAAGAAGTCTTGGGTACAAATTGTTGAAAATTTAAATTATTCGCCGATTCAAACTTACATCAAAACTTAAAATGCATTGAGGTCACTAAAGAATAAGTGATTCACTCATTTCTAAAAGTAAATTAAATTATTATAACTAAGAAAAAAAATTACGCAATCTTGTGTTTTTTCAACGATGTTAATTTATAGAGTATATTGTAAATTTACCGAAAAACGTCTCTGGTACTTAACAGAATCTCGGATTTTCTAATCGCTGTTCTTTTATACAAGACATAAGACAATGGATTATCCGCCGACTCTGTATATTCACAGAAATTCTTTTAACAATGTAGAGAAACAAGCGAAGCTAGATATATTCAAAAAGTGGTAATATTCTTAATCATTTTCATACGTATAGCTTTTCTCTAAAAATAATATATATGCATGAAATATTTTCAACAACAACTACAACATAGATTGAAGAACATAATACATTTAAAAACAGTGCATTTTTGTAATATTGATTTGTAATATTTTTTTAGATTGTTTTTGATTAAACAATCTGATTATTTTTTGTAAATATTTTGCAAAAAAGTTACAATTACCGACACATTTAATGAGTTTTTATTTAAAAAAATTACACTAACATTACATTCAACTATAAAATTCTTATACTGTAAACTCTCGATTATCTGAGAAAATAAGTGGCGCGACTATCGCGGATAATTAATTTCGAGAATAATCCACAAAATTTTGGAAAAAATGGAACAATTCAATACAAATATGTATTTAAAAATATACACATAGTAAGTAACATACATACTGTTGCAGCGTATATGGGGTTCTTTCGATCTTATGGTTAGAGAACTTCAAACTCTTGTCTCTTAGAAAAGTAGAAAATAATTTATTTACAGATCTTCAGAACAACAGAGTCTTCGAAACTCACAAATATTACAAGATATTCAAAAATAACTGCTCAAATCTATCGTACAAGTATAGCTTTAGATCCCAGAGACTCTTTATACAACGTCTCAATACTTAATAACATTCAAAACAACATAAATGAAACTCAAGCAAACTTGCTAACAAACGCCTTGTTCACTCAATGACTGACTGGTAAATAATAACCACAACAGCTCGTATCGCTCTCCTTATATAGGCTCACAGCAGGTGCTGGAAATTTCTAGAACCATCTCGAAAAAACTGGAAAACCACGGAACAACATTCAATGTATCAGCATATCTAAAGGGGGGTTACCATAAATAGGGAAGGGTTACCATCGCCAACAATCGCCAAGTTTGTCGCCAACTTGGCGATATATCGCCAAATTTGGCGACCAAAATTAGTCGCCAAAAGTGACGCCAACTTGGCGATATCTCTAATATTTCGCAAAGCTGCCATAGACATTCACTGAAAATAATAGACAAGTTTGCTTGATAACAGAGACAATGCAACAAAAACTAATATTAGTAAAGCAATGGAGCTTAATAAGATTATTTACATTAATTTACAGTACAAACACTAACTATTTACAAAATTCGTAACACTACCCCCTCCTCAAAGACTGCACGTCGCGGGCAGTGCAATCCTTGAGTTAGAGGAAAACACTTAAAATAAGTAAACAAATAAATAAATAAATAAATAAGATTTACATAAATAAGAACTAATTGCTATTTACATATTTACAAAAAGTGACTTTCATGACCATGGTCTGAAATTCCAGTTTTGAATTTCTATTCACTTTGGCCAAAATAAGGGGCTAGCCGGTTGTAATGTACGACCTTGGGCTTGGTGTGTGGCGATTTTCGTATGCGTACGACGACGTCATTCAGCTTGTTGACGACTGTGTAAGGACCGTCCCAGTTTCTTTGTAGTTTTGGCGACAGTCCCTTACGACGTATGGGATTCCACAACCAAACTTTGTCACCTTCGTTGAACTCATGTCCAGTTGCCTTTGTGTCGTACCGTGTCTTCATCTTTTCCGATGCCAGTCCGATTCGGTTCCTCGCTAGACGATGAATCTCCTCAATCCGTGCCTGGAGTTCATCCACGTACTCCTCGGGCGATAAAGGAACATCAGGAGGACGGCCAAACAAAAGATCCGCAGGTAGAAGAAGATCACGACCAAAGAGCATTTGAGAAGGGGAGCAACCAGTGCCCTCATGAGTGGCACTCCTGTAGGCAAGCAGGAAAAGAGGCAATTTCTTGTCCCAGTCCTGTTGGTCTCTAGACACCAGGAGAGAGAGGCTATTTAAGATTGTACGATTGAACCGCTCCACCATGCCGTCCGATTGCGGATGTAGAGGTGTAGTTCGAGTTTTGTCCATGCCGAGTAGTCCACACATTTCTTTAAACACAGCCGAATCAAAGTTTCTTCCTTGATCAGAATGGATTTGAAGAGGAACTCCGTATCTGGAAACCCAGTGTTGAACCAGTATGTCTGCTACGATTACCGCCTCTTGATTAGGAATGGAGTATGCTTCAGGCCACTTAGTGAAGTAGTCCATGACAACGAGGATGTACTTATTGCCATCAGATGTTCTAGGAAGTGGACCCAGGATGTCTAGAGCAATTCGTTCGAAAGGAGCTCCTACATTATAACGTTTCAATCGTCCACGGGTGCGCCTCTTTTGACCTTTACGTGCTACACAGGTGTCACAAGTTCGACACCACTTCTCCACGTCACTGCGAACATTATTCCAGTAGAAATGCTCTCGAACCTTTTGCAGGGTCTTCATTACACCAAAATGACCTCCTGTGGGACTACCATGCAGTTCTTGAAGGACCATAGAAATTCTCGACTTAGGGAGTAGTAGTTGCCATCTACATGTCTTTCCATCGTCAGACTCCCATTTTCGGTACAAGATGCCGTTCTTCAAATGTAAGGAATCCCAGAGAGCCCAATAACGTTTAGTCGTAGGATGGTAATGGGACATGTCTTGCAAGCTGGGCTTCCTGTTGGACTCCTCTTTCAGCTCTAGAATTGGCTTAATTTCAGGATCAGCAAGTTGATCTTTACGCAGGCTCTCGTCACTCCACGGATCTTGCGATGATGTAGACCCAGTTGTAACTTGTCTTACTATAGGACCTTTGACATTAAATTTCTTCTCAACCCGGTCGCAGTATCTACAATTCTCTGAGCAGGGTCTTCTTGAGACAGCATCTGCATTTCCATGTAATGAGCCTTTTCGATTGCGT
Source organism: Maratus speculifer (assembly GCA_964019185.1). NCBI lineage: Eukaryota > Metazoa > Arthropoda > Arachnida > Araneae > Salticidae > Maratus > Maratus speculifer. The sequence goes on from OZ025300.1 coordinate 138,263,700, forward strand.
ATCTCCATATCGTACTCTTGATGCTTTTGTATCCACCTGGCTATCTGGCCTTCAGGGTTCTTAAAATTCAATAGCCAAGTTAGAGAAGCATGATCAGTTCGGATCAGGAATTTTCGACCGTAAAGATAGTAATGAAAATGGTCTATGGCTTTCACTACAGCAAGAAGCTCTTTTCTTGTTACGCAGTAGTTTCGCTCTGCCTTTGATAAGCACTTGCTGAAATAGGCGATAACACGCTCCTGGCCGTCAATTTCCTGGGACAGTACTTTCGTTACACGCGTCCGTATCAAGTATAAACTGTTTATCGATTTGAGGATATGACAAAATTGGAGTGGATATTAAGGCCTCCTTAAGCTTTTCGAAAGCAGCTTCACATTCCTGTGTCCACATAAATTTTTGATTGGCTTCTGTTAATTTATGAAGTGGTCTTGCAATCATCGAGAAGCCTTTAACAAACTTTCTGTAATAGGTGCATAATCCTAGAAAACTCCGAAGCTGGTAAATATCTGCTGGACGACTCCAATTTTTCACAGCCGATATCTTCTCCGGGTCAGTCCTAACTCCTTCCGCCGAAATGATGTGTCCAAGGTAGGCGATTTCATTGCGAAACAAATTGCACTTCGAAGGGCTTAACTTCAAATTAGCTTCCTTTAACTTTTGTAGCACCCGCCTGAGGTTGTTCAGATGTTCATCGAAAGATTTTCCTATGATTATGATATCGTCTAAATAAACAAGACATGCCTCATATGACAGGCCCCGGAGAACCGTTTCCATAAGTCGTTCAAAAGTTGCAGGTGCATTACATAGGCCAAAAGGCATTACCTTGAATTGCCATAATCCTTGTCCCATTGTGAAGGCAGTCTTCTTGCGGTCGTCGAGATGGATCTCTACCTGCCAGTAACCACTTTTCAGATCCAGAGTCGACAACCAGGTGTTGCCCGCAAGTGTGTCAAGAGTGTCGTCAATCCTTGGTAGAGGGTAACTATCCTTTTTAGTGACGTCATTCAGTCGGCGGTAGTCTACACAAAATCTTGTAAAACCATCCTTCTTTCTTACTAACACAATGGGAGACGCCCATCGACTTGTCGATGGTTCGATGACGTCATTTTCTTCCATATCCTTAATTAAATTCTGCACCTCTTCTTGCTTAGCAAAAGGTAATCGTCTAGGGTGCTGTTTAATAGGAGAGTGATCTCCCGTGTCAATTCGGTGTTGTGCCATTTTAGTTCGTCCAAAGTCTTCAGATGTTTGGGAAAATAAACTTTGGAATTATCTAATTAAATTTTCCGCAGCATCCCTTTGTATTGGATCTAAGTCAGTATTTTGTAACAAATCCTTGACTAAATTATCTGAAGATTTCTCAGATTGACTGGAATTTTGACTTATGCACGTCACAGGAGCTCATGATGCTATCACTTCTCCTTTCTTGATAGTCCTCGTCTTATCACTTATGTTAGCAATTCTTACTGGAATGGTCTTTTTCGAGAGGTCTACTACAGAAGAAGCCCCCAATACTCCTGCTTGTGAACTATTGTCTTCTGGATAATCTATATGGTCAAATCGGTAATTAGTTTCATTTTTAATTTCAGCTGGAACTAAAAATTCTGTTCTTGGATCTAGATTGATGTCTTCTTTGGCTATTACTGTTTGTTTACATTCAATTTCATTATTTAATCCAAAAAGACTTATTTCTTCAAATTTTGAGAGCATTTTGTTATTTTTGAAATCAAGCTTGAAGCCAAACTTCTTCAGAAAATCTAGCCCGATTAAGCAAGGATCTGTTATGTCAGCCACGTATGCCGTATGGTAATATTTCGTTCCTCCAAAGTGTATGGTTAAATTGGCCTTTCCATATATGCCAATCTTGTCGCCCGTCACAGTTTGCAGGGTAACGCATGGTGGAGTCCAGATGAGTTTACATTTCAATTTTCGAGCCAAATCTTCTCTTATTATTGTCATATTGGCTCCTGCATCGACAATCATACGGCATTGAATGCCGTTAATAAAACCTATCACATATAATTCATTATCACCGCCACTCATTTTTGATATCTGGAGGATCTTCAGGTGGTTGCAGGTGCATTACATAGGCCAAAAGGCATTACCTTGAATTGCCATAATCCTTGTCCCATTGTGAAGGCAGTCTTCTTGCGGTCGTCGAGATGGATCTCTACCTGCCAGTAACCACTTTTCAGATCCAGAGTCGACAACCAGGTGTTGCCCGCAAGTGTGTCAAGAGTGTCGTCAATCCTTGGTAGAGGGTAACTATCCTTTTTAGTGACGTCATTCAGTCGGCGGTAGTCTACACAAAATCTTGTAAAACCATCCTTCTTTCTTACTAACACAATGGGAGACGCCCATCGACTTGTCGATGGTTCGATGACGTCATTTTCTTCCATATCCTTAATTAAATTCTGCACCTCTTCTTGCTTAGCAAAAGGTAATCGTCTAGGGTGCTGTTTAATAGGAGAGTGATCTCCCGTGTCAATTCGGTGTTGTGCCATTTTAGTTCGTCCAAAGTCTTCAGATGTTTGGGAAAATAAACTTTGGAATTATCTAATTAAATTTTCCGCAGCATCCCTTTGTATTGGATCTAAGTCAGTATTTTGTAACAAATCCTTGACTAAATTATCTGAAGATTTCTCAGATTGACTGGAATTTTGACTTATGCACGTCACAGGAGCTCATGATGCTATCACTTCTCCTTTCTTGATAGTCCTCGTCTTATCACTTATGTTAGCAATTCTTACTGGAATGGTCTTTTTCGAGAGGTCTACTACAGAAGAAGCCCCCAATACTCCTGCTTGTGAACTATTGTCTTCTGGATAATCTATATGGTCAAATCGGTAATTAGTTTCATTTTTAATTTCAGCTGGAACTAAAAATTCTGTTCTTGGATCTAGATTGATGTCTTCTTTGGCTATTACTGTTTGTTTACATTCAATTTCATTATTTAATCCAAAAAGACTTATTTCTTCAAATTTTGAGAGCATTTTGTTATTTTTGAAATCAAGCTTGAAGCCAAACTTCTTCAGAAAATCTAGCCCGATTAAGCAAGGATCTGTTATGTCAGCCACGTATGCCGTATGGTAATATTTCGTTCCTCCAAAGTGTATGGTTAAATTGGCCTTTCCATATATGCCAATCTTGTCGCCCGTCACAGTTTGCAGGGTAACGCATGGTGGAGTCCAGATGAGTTTACATTTCAATTTTCGAGCCAAATCTTCTCTTATTATTGTCATATTGGCTCCTGCATCGACAATCATACGGCATTGAATGCCGTTAATAAAACCTATCACATATAATTCATTATCACCGCCACTCATTTTTGATATCTGGAGGATCTTCAGGTGGGGCTTTTCATTCTCTGGCAACCTCCGCCCCGCGAGATGGCCAAAATTTAGTTTCCCTGCTGACTGTTTGAATTTATCTCACGTTCGTGGATTTTGGGGCAATTTCTTCGGAGATGTCCTGTATCACCGCATCCCCATCACGTTAGATTCTGTCTTCTTGAACTTGTTCTTCCGTATTTTAAAGCTTCAAGTTCTTGATTTATTTTCCTAATTTCTTTCAAGACGTCGTTCTCAATGTCTGAGCTTTTGTTCACCGTTGCCCCTCGGACTGAATGACGATCTCTTCGGCTGGCTTGTGCCCCTCGGACTGAATGACGATCTCTTCGGCTGGCTTGTGTAGCTGCTTCCAACTTAAACGCATATAGTAGTGCAGCCTTTAAATCCTGTACATCTGCCATTCGTACCGCTCTCTGCACTTCTGGATCTTTTATTCTGTCTACAAAATATTGCAGTGAGAGCATTTCCCGTACATTTGTTGGACAGTCAATGAATGCTAAATTTGCAAGCCGTTCAATTTCCGAGGCAAACTCTTGAAGGGTTTCACTCGATTTTTGATGGCGGCTCTTCATTTGTATTCTCGTATAATCCTTGAAGAATTTTTCGCCGAATGTCATTTCAAGTGCACAACTTAGAGTCTCAAAATTGAGTTGCGTCATATCGGGCAATGTTTGCAGCACGTCGGCGGCTTCTCCTCTTAAAGATGCTGTCAGTTGACAAGCTTTCACCTCGTCACTCAATTTGTTCGCTTCGGCTACAATAATGAATTGGGTCTTGTAAACTTGCCAGGAACTCTTTCCGTCGTATGCCGACAGCTTGATGTGCACGGGAGAAGCAGGAGGATTTCTAAATTCTTCATAATTACCACTGGACGCTGAAAGCTTCTTCTCAAGATCTTGTACTTTTTTATTTAGCTTTTTATCTACTTCAACTATTTTCTCTTCAATATTACTAACTTTATTCTGAATTTTCTCTTCTATTTCCTCTATTTTTCTTTCCATTTTCTCTTCAACATTACTAACTTCCTTCTGAATTTTCTCTTCTACCGAATCTATTCTTCTCTCTACCGATGAGAACTTTTCTTCCAAAGTTTTCTTCATTTCTTCTTGGCTTTTATTAACTTCCTCCTTTAATTCTTCCATTCTCTCTTGGCTTCTTTTCATTTCTTCAGTCACATCTTCTTGGACTTTGTCGATTTTATTCGATAACTCTTTTTGGCCTTTGTCAATTTTATTTGTCAACTCTTCCATTCTTTCTTCGTTTTTATTCATTTTATCCGCCAACTTTTCTTGACCTTTCGTCAATTCTGTCTTTATGCCATTGATAGCATCTAATAGTTCTTTCAGTTGCACGTCCATGCCTCTTGTTTTCGCCATAAGATCCCGACTCCTGACACCAAATGTTGCAGCGTATATGGGGTTCTTTCGATCTTATGGTTAGAGAACTTCAAACTCTTGTCTCTTAGAAAAGTAGAAAATAATATATTTACAGATCTTCAGATCAACAGAGTCTTCAAAACTCACAAATATTACCAGATATTCAAAAATAACTGCTCAAATCTATCGTACAAGTATATATTTAGATCCCAGAGACTCTTTATACAACGTCTCAACACTTAATAACAATCAAAACAACATAAATGAAACTCAAGCAAACTTGCTAACAAACGCCTTGTTCACTCCATGACTGACTGGTAAATAATAACCACAACAGCTCGTATCGCTCTCCTTATATAGGCTCGCAGCATGTGCTGGAAATTTCTAGAACCATCTCGAAAAACTGGAAAACCACGGAACAACATTCAATGTATCAGCATATCTAAAGGGGGGGTTACCATAAATAGGGAAGGGTTACCATCGCCAACAATCGCCAAGTTTGTCGCCAACTTGGCGATATATCGCCAAATTTGGCAACCAAAATTAGTCGCCAAAAGTGACGCCAACTTGGCGATATCTCTAATATTTCGCAAAGCTGCCATAGACATTCACTGAAAATAATAGACAAGTTTGCTTGATAACAGAGACAATGTAACAAAAACTAATATTAGTAAAGGAATGGAGCTTAATAAGATTATTTACATTATTTTACAGTACAAACACTAACTATTTACAAAATTCGTAACAATACAACTGAACAATTTAGACGCATAATGGGTAACATAAAGATACTTATTGCTTGAGGAGTAATAAAATTATTCATTACTCATAAACTTACAGGTTTATTTTTTTAGAAAAATCTGTCAAAAGTTTCTTTTTTTTTTTTTTTTTTTTTTTTTTTTTTTTTTTTTTTTTTTTTGTACTGAAACACTTTTTCTTTATTTGCGATTGGAGTTTTTTAAGCACTATTGTATCACAAAATGACGATAATTCTCTTCCTCTAGATATTGGATTAGGCCTACAATGTGAGCTAAAGCTGCGTCGGGGATCATTTTTTTTTTACCTTATCATCTTCTTCGACACTCTCTTCTAAATTCATACCTAACGCTTCTTCTATAATTTTGCCATCAGTTGCATGCTCGAAGCCTGGATCGTTAGCAGCACAATTCATCCCATCATTCATATTATCTTCATCGAGATTTTCTCAATTAGTAACAGATTTTGCTAAATTCGCTAAATCATGGAAGGAAACTTCTTTCTTTAAACTTCTTTCTTTTCCTTTTCTGATTCTACTAGATATTTTTCTATGCTTGCCAACATCTTCCGCCAGGACTTTATGAATGTACCGACTGTACCGACTTCCGAGTACTGTTTACATCATACATGCTATCGAGAATCGTGTAATCTTTGAAAAAGCTTTTAAGATCTTCTCCCTCTTCAATTCTTTTTGTCAGTAATTTCATTCTGTATTTTTTCTTAATTGAAGCGATTACGCCCTGGTCCATAGGCTGGATAAGAGCTGTAACATTGGGATGCAAAAATTTTGCAAAAGTATTTCCATCTTCTTCCATCTTCTGATTTCAATTGTAGTTCTCCAAAGTAAGATGGGGCGTTGTCAATTAGCAACACAGCTTTCTGGGGTAAATTTTGAGACGCCAGATGTTTCCTAATGACGTTTTCAAATGGAGTTTTTATTTAATTAAAAGATCGAAAATGCATCCTACATCGCATAAATAAATTTCTTCTCAAAGATAAGAAAAGAAAAATAAACAAAACGCTCGGATAATTCGCAACGCAGATAATCCACTCGCGGATAATCGGGAGTTTACTGTATATATATAAAAAAAAATCTGTTAAAAAAAGTTTGCTTTTGCTTGCGATTACATGTAATTTCCTTTTCAATGTGAAGCTTTAACTCAATAAGTAGTTTTGATCCTTCTCAATCATCAAATTGTGTAATTGCTCACTATATTTTGCCGCTTTTTGGAAATTCTCCATATCGCAGGAAGTATCTATTTTATTATCACTGATAGTGTCAGCTTTTGTCGAAAATTCTGAAGCAGTATAATCGCATACATCATCTGATTCTTCTTCAGTAGGTGACTCATCATGAATAACTCATCATGAATACTTTTCGTTAGCTTCTTCATTAAAGCTTTACCAATCAGTTTGATTGTGTTAAAAAGTAGATGATTATCTACGTACATGTCGTTCTATGGAGTTCCTTTACCGCGGTCTATTCTGTTGAGCTGTTTAAATGACAGACAAGATGTTATGACATATAAGGTTATCTGAGCGAAAAACGCTCAGCGGTTGTTGTGCCTAGTTAGCTTAAACGGCATTAGCCTTGTAAGCCAAGTATCTCAGTTCGATTCCTGGCGATTGGGGAATTTTTCGTTAAATTGGAAATATTTAATCTGTATGATAACTGTACCAATCAGTTTGATTGTGTTAAAAAGTAGCTGTTTATCTGTATGTAATTTCTCTATAAATAAAATCGAGTAACCCTTTTCTTTGTTTTATAAAAACGTAAAAATAAATTTAAAAAATTTACTTTAGGTTTTCAGTGTTTAATTTTCTTTTATTCAGATCATATTGACATCATGTGACGTCTCTGATTTATGTTTTCTATGATATGCAGTGATGTAAACTAGTTAATTAGCTTTTAAATTTTACGAATGAGTCTTACTAAAATGATTTTTTTTGTTTTTCCTTTATTTTTTGATACTTGCCACATCGTTCTGATAACTGATTTACTTTTTTAAACTTTTTTTTTGTATTAAAAATATTATTTCATTCTTTATTACCAAAACTACTATCCGTTATTCATATGTTGAACCTAAAGAAATTAGGTTTCGGGAGTGGAAATTGGAAAACTGTCCCTGAATAAGAGGTGTCTGTTATGGAGATTTTACTGTATTTCTTTATTGAATTTCAATATGTATATATATTAAATAAATTTCAGGAAGAATTCAATAACATTATTATATTTGATCATGTTTCAAGCGCTAAACTGGTTATTTAGATTGCAAACAATAATAAAAATGTGCTGAGTTAATAAGAGGAATTTTATATTTGAAGAGAATCGATTTCAAGAAAATGTTTTCTAAATTTATAAGCAAATCTATCCCTTTCAACTCTTTTTCGGAATACATAGTTCTAGTTTTCCTTTATTTCAAAAGGATAGCCCGTTAAAAAAATAAACTTCATTATTTCTATGAACAAAGATTTATTTAAATATAGCGTAAAAAATTATTCTCAAATGTTAAATTTAATAATTTAATGTGTGTTATGTCGATATATTTTAATGAAAGCAGTAGACTGTATAATCACTTTTCACATTATTTAATAACACATTTCACAAATAAAATCCGCTGAGGGAACACAATGCACACATCGTCGAGATTCACAGACTCAACTTAAGGTAAACATAAAAGAACAATAATATCCCTGCGCAGAGGGAAAAACACATATTATCCCTACGCAGAGGGAAAAGCACTGGGATAAAAGGCAGACGATTTTTTAATTAAACATACTCCCGGCCTTGAAAGCCGAAAGGGTTTCAAAAATTTACTCTAAAGGTAATTTACACAATTTAGTTATTGGCCTTTTTAATTCACTATTTTCAGTTTTCAGGGTAACTACACGAACCTTTTTATCAGATCCAGGGTGAGTTTTGATCACTCTAGCTAATTTCCACTGTAAAGGGGAGAGACCTTCATTTTTTATTATAACTAAATCACCTATTTTAATATTAGGCTCTTCTCTAAACCATTTTACTCTCTGTTGTAGGGTCGAAAGGTACTCATTGCTCCATCTTTTCCAAAAGTGTTGTTGTATTTTCTGCACTAACTGCCACCTGGTCAATCTTGATGCAGGTACCTCTGAAATATCTACTTCTGGTACTGAAGTAAGAGGAGCACCAATTAAAAAATGACCAGGGGTTAAGGCCTGTAAATCATTAGGATCTGAACTTAAAGGACAAAGGGGTCTAGAATTTAAACATGCTTCGATTTGAGCTAAAAGAGTTGAAAGTTCTTCAAATGTCAAAACTGAATTGCCAACGGTTCTTTTTAAATGAAATTTCATCGATTTAACGCCAGCCTCCCAAAGTCCTCCAAAGTGAGGGGCTGAGGGTGGATTGAAATGCCAATTTATTTCTTCCGAATTTAAGTATTTTGTCACTTCTTCATTATGCTGAGACGAAGCCACAAATTTATACAATTCTTTCAACTCCTTGCTCGCACCGACAAAATTTTTGGCACAATCACTTACAATTTCTTTTGGTTTTCCTCGTCTGGATATAAATCGCTTCAGACAAGCTAAAAAAGCCTGAGTAGATAAATCAGTCACTAATTCAATGTGAATTGCATGAGTAGAAAAACATATAAATAATGAAATATAACACTTAAAAGATTTTGAACCTCTACCTTTTTTAAATTTACACAATATAGGTCCTGCATAGTCAATTCCTGTAATAAGGAACGGACGGGTAGGTTGCACTCTAGTTGTAGGTAAATCAGCCATGATTTGTTTAGCTGTAGAAGCAGAAGCACGAGCACAGATTACACAATTCCTTACGAACTTTCTTACAGCACTTCGTCCACTTAATATCCAAAATTTCTGTCTGATAACACACAATAATAGCTGAGGGGCAGCATGAAAATGAGATAAGTGAAAATATCTGATAATCAACACTGTCACTGGATGATTTTTTGGTAACAATATTGGATGGATTTGTTCTTGTGTGAGATTTGAATGACGAAGACGTCCTCCAACTCTGAGTATTCCTTCTTTATCAAGGAATGGAGAAAGATTAATCAGTTTGCTATTGCGAGGTAAACACTTACCAGAAGTCATACATTTAATGTCATCAGGAAATGATGACTCTTGCACTTGTTTAATTATCACCTTTAAGGCACTCTGAATTTCTGTATGTGTAAGAAAGCTGAAGTTTCTTTTTGAAACAGGTAAACGAGAATTCGTAAGAAATCTCAAACACCAAGCGATAACACGTTTTAGCTTAGTAAATGATGATATATTTAAGAGAATAGGCATTTCCACACTTAATTGGGCTGTAGCACAAAAATAATTTTTCCTTTGTTCTAATAAAGCTTCGTCACAGAAAACACTCCCTAATTGTGATTTTGGAGAAGTGAAAGATGGATCAATTAGCCAACTGGGGCCATTCCACCACAGATCATGCGATGATAATTCCGAGGGTGATAGACCTCTTGATGCACAATCTGCTGGATTCTCCTTTCCCTTTATATGATGCCAGCACTCAGAAGGAACAAGTTGCTGTATTTCAGAAACACGATTTGCAACAAAAGTTTGCCATCTTCTTGATTCGGTTGATAGCCAAGAAAGAACTATTGTTGAATCCGTCCAACAATTAATTTTAGAGATGTTCAAGCACAATGAATCTAGAACAGTTTTTACCAAACGGGCTGACAGCAGGGCGGCACTCAATTCTAATTTAGGTAAAGTTATTGTTTTTAAAGGTGCAACTCTTGTTTTTGCTGCTAATATTCTAACTGATACAGCCGAATCATTTGATAAGGATCTTAAGTAAACAACTGCACCATATGCCACTAAGGAAGCGTCACTAAATGAATGAATTTCAAATGTGTTAGCTGAAGGAATAATTGCTAAACGAGGCACAGTAATTGATGTTAAACATGCGAGTTCTTCCCGAATTTTTATCCACCTATTTTTAATCAGAAGTGGAACAGGATCATCCCATGCCAGATTACTTTTCCATAATTCCTGAAGTAGAATTTTTGCAGAAATTATAAAGGGGGAGATCCAACCAAGTGGATCAAAAAATTTTGCTATATCTGACAATATGGATCTCTTTGTGACTTCTTTTAATGTTGGTTCTATGGTGACACTAATTTTAAAGACATCGCGATTTGAGTCCCATTTTAATCCTAACACCTTTATTGAGTTATCGTTTTCAATTGATAAATCTGATTTAGACTGAATTAAATTTTCAGGAATGTTTTTTAGTACGCTACTGTCATTCGAGGCCCACTTGCGTAACTCAAATCCGCCTCTTTTCATTAATTCTTGTAACTCTGATATTAATTTTATAGCTTCTTCGGGAGATGATGCACCTGTAAGTAAGTCGTCTACGTAAAAATCACGTAATACAACATTTGACGCTAGTGGAAAATTTAATTTTTCATCCAACGCTAATTTCTGTAGAACTTTAGTAGCTAAATATGGGCTAGATGTTAGTCCGTATGTAACTGTAGTAAGACGATAATCACTTACATCATCGGAAAATTTATCCTTCCAGAGAATTCTTTGAAAATTTTGATCCTCAGGAAATATTTTAATTTGACGAAACATTTTTGCAATGTCAGCATTAATAGCTATAGCGTGTGTGCGGAATCTTAACAAAATAAAAAATAACTCTTGTTGAACCCTAGGACCTACAATTAAATTTTCATTAAGAGAAACATTATTTATAGTTTTTGCGCTACCGTCAAACACAACTCTAAGACGGGTTGTTGTACTAGATTCCTTGATTACTGGATGATGTGGCAGATAATAAATTTCATTAACGGGTTTTTGAATTTCACTCTTTGGTATTTTCTCCATGTGTCCCATTTCAAAATATTCATTCATAAATATACAATAATTTTCATACAAATCGGGCTCTCTATTAAATCGTTTTTCTAAATTTAGAAATCTTTTCATAGCTAACGATTTTGATTCCCCTAATTCTTTACACTGCTTTTTAAATGGCAAACGCACAATATATCTTCCATTAGTATCGCGTGAATGAGTTGAATCAAAAATTTCCTCACAATATTTTTCTTCATTTGTGTATATTTCTTTTGAGGGGATGTTTTCTAATTCCCAGAATCTTTTTACATAATCTGTTTCAACATTTGCAAAATTAACTATAATATTTGGTTTATTTTCTGAAAATGTATCACTATCTCCTGTTATTAACCACCCATAATCTGAATTTACTGCAAAAGGCAGTCCTGGTTTTCCAAATATTTTTTCTCCTCTAATTATAGATAATGATAATGACACGCCAAATAATAAGTCTATTGGTCCTGGTTCATTCCACTTAGGGTCAGCTAGTGTTATGTTCTTTAAATGACTGAATGCATTAATATCATATGATACAACTGGTTGATTACTCGTTATCTTTTTCAAAATATAAAAAGTACCTAATCGTGTGTTTTGTTTATCAAAATGTGGAGAAAATTCCAATCTTACAACACCACGTGTCTCTTCGGAGTATCCCATTCCCAAGCATTTAATCTGTAAATTAGCAGAATTTCTTTTTATACCTAATAATTGTATTGCACGCTCACTTATAAAATTGTTAGTACTTCCGACATCTATTATACATCTCAATAATTTATTGCCTCCATAATTATCTTTCACATTAATTAGCGCAGTTGCAAGTATGCCAAATGATTTTGAATTTATTTCCCCAAGACATGAATTTATGGACATATTTGTATTATTAGATGATTCAGGAGTAGTCTCACTAGTATGATATGAGGACTGAGGCGTTACTTGGTTTTTTATATCTGGATAGTTAGTTTCTCGTCTTTCATAGTGTAATAAGCTATTATGACTCTTCAAATTACATTTTGAACAAACTCTTTTTGACTGACAATTGGTTAATTTATGATCAGCAGATAAACATGCAAAACAAAGATTTTTATTTTTTATAAATTGCACTCTTTCACGAACAGATAATTTTAGAAACTCACTACATTTAGGTATTTTATGACTAGGTGAAGAACAATATTTACACTCGTTATTATTAATAGAAGCAGTCATCGCAGTTAATTTAGGATAACTGTTTTTCTTATAAACACTATTTTCTTTAGCAGATTGTAATGAACGAGCATAATCTTTCAGAAAATTTAATAATTGATCTAACGTTGGAAGTTCGTCATTTTTTAACTGCCGTTCCCACCACAGTTTAATATTAGAGTCAAGTTTTTGCAAAAGTAAATAAATCAACAAAGTTTCTGAAAAGCCACTTACCTTCTGATCCAAGATTTCGAAAGATCGAACACATTCATTCGTCATATCCACTAAATTAAGTATTGCTGCCGGTGAATCGCCTTGCACGAATGGAAAACTTAGTAATCTTCTTATATGAGAATATATTAATTCTCTTTTATTTGAAAACCGTTCCGTTAATAATTCCCATGCTACATTGTATTTCGAATCTTCAATAGGAATTGATTTTATTATTTTTAACGCGTCTCCATGACACGATAATTTTAAATATTGCAGTTTCTGAGCAGGCGATAAATTTTCATTTTCATGTATACTTGCTGTAAACAAATCCTTGAAACTTAACCATTCATGAATATTTCCACTGAAAGTTGGTAAAAAAAGTTTAGGTAATTTCATTTCACTCACCTCCTTTTTTGGATTGTCCGTATTTATTTTCCTAGCATTAATTGCTTGTTCAATTTTTACAGTTAATTCATCTAAGATGTCTTGTTGTTCATCCTTCTCTTCTATAAATGAATCAATGTCTTTTTCTTCACATGCATAAAAAATCGATTTAAATAAATTCTTTAACTCTTCGTCTAATTTTTCAATTTCTTTTTTAAATAACTGAATTTGTTCTAAGTCACACACACTCAAATCAGTTTTGAAGAATTTATTTTTCACTCTTGTAATTGAAGATTTTAAAACTTTTTTATCAGTCAATATTTTCTTATCCATTTTTTTTTTTGCGTTATTCTATTTGGCACTATTCCAATTAGCTCATTTTACTTTAGAATGAATTTCACTCACGAATTATTCTATTAACTTTTTAACTTAAATTTCGCAATACTCCGGCTGCGATGCCGACCAAAATGTTGTGTCGATATATTTTAATGAAAGCAGTAGACTGTATAATCACTTTTCACATTATTTAATAACACATTTCACAAATAAAATCCGCTGAGGGAACACAATGCACACATCGTCGAGATTCACAGACTCAACTTAAGGTAAACATAAAAGAACAATAATATCCCTGCGCAGAGGGAAAAACACATATTATCCCTACGCAGAGGGAAAAGCACTGGGATAAAAGGCAGACGATTTTTTAATTAAACAATGTGTTTATGTTAATGATTTGAGATTAACTTATTGAAAAACATATTTTTCTGAATTATAAAATGCATTCTACACTGTAAAAAATAGTACATTTCCGGTATTTTACTTTGATTTATTCAGTAAATTTGCGGAAAATGTCCCATTTTTCAATTAAATGGTCAGGTTTTGTAAATATTTGTGTTTTATGGCCAAACCCCGTTACATTAATTTCAAATTCCATTGATTTAGGGACAAAGTCCGTTTTTTTACGGTCATTGTCTAAAATATCTGTTTCAGTAAAACTACTGCAACAATTTTTACAGTCTAATGTTACTGAAACATTTCGTGGACATAACAATAGCCACTTTTTTACCATTATCGTCATTTACGTCTATTGTCTATGCACAGTGGTGTACACATAGAGTTGAGTTTTCAATTCCTTTCATTAATGATACAACGACAAATTTATATTTCTTGACCTTTTTAACCTTTTACAGGCCAATAATTCCGATTAGGATCATAAGTTTAAATATTAAATTTAATCGACATTGACTTGAAACAAAAATTGCAGAAATAATAAAAAATGACTTGATTTTTTAAAATAGAAGTTACATTACTATCATTAATGTGGAAATGTAGAGAAAATCATAAAAATGACCAATGACCACTGGAAAATGACCGCCGAAAATAAAAAAAAATGTTCCCAATTGGTAACATTCTGAAAATTATATATATATTTTTTTTTCCACCATATTAACGACTAATATCCCTAAACTAAAGCATTACAAGGGATAATGGGCAAAAAAATTGGATTGTGCTTTGGACCAGTTCAAGATGCATCACTATGCAATATTCAAGGTACAAAGTTTGGTGGCTTTATAAATAATGATTTCTTATCATTTTCAAGTAGAGTTAATATGGTATGAAACTCACGTTCACAAAGCACTATAAATACTCTTTTTTTTCATAACTAAATTTTGAACAAACAATTGTTGATAACGAGATACAATGAGAAATTGTAGCTTTAAATATAAACAATATTTTTATGAACATTTTTTGAAAACCATCCGCAAGTTGTGTCAACTATATTAATTAGAAAAACTGTTAAGTGGCATCTAATGATAAATATCAAAATTACATTAAGTTTTCTGCGATTTTGAAAGACAAAGCTAAAACCGTTGTATATCCGTGGTTCTTATATGTTCAACGTAAACCAATTTTCCTTATATTCATGTGGAATGGTAGTGTACAAATCATATCTGAGGTGTCAATTGACTGTGAGTAGAAACGGTGCTGTCAATTTCAAACGCATTGCTAAAAAAAGGTGTTTGAAGTGCTAGGATTATTTTTCAAAAACAGATACTATGACAGAGAATATGTAAAGACTTTTTTGCGTCTTTAAATAAGAATCATTTCTAATAAAATGGTAATTATTTAATTACAATATTTTTAAAAACATGTTTTTCTGAATTCTGAATTATGTATTCCAATGTTATTGCAACTTTTCATGAATAAAACAATAACCACTTTTTCACCATTTTCTTCATTTATGCCTATTTTATATACATATAATGGTCTACACATAGGGTTGAGTTTTCAATTCATTTCATTAATGATTCAAGGAGAAATTTAAATTCCCTGACTTTTTAACAGAATAATGTGTAATTGTGTTGGGTTTTGGATCTGTTCAAGGTGCATCATTATTGTTAGGCTCAAAGTAAAAAGTTTGGTTAACTTGATAAATAATGATTTATCACCCTTTTTGAGTAAGTTTAACATGAATTGAAACTCACGTTCATAATGCACTATAAATACTTATTTTTGTATAGCTAAATTTTAAACAAATAACTGTTGATAACGAGATGCAATGAAAAATTGCAGCTTTAAAAAAATTAACTCTTGATAAATATATTTTTAAACTGTCCACAAATTGTGCTGTCTCTATTAATTAAACCATGTTAAATGACATCGAGTGGTATATCTCAAAACTACATTTATTAGTTTCGTACAAATTCAAAAGACAGAGTTAAAAACAAGGTACATATATGTTCAACGTAAAACATATTCCCCCTATATTCATGATGAAATGTTAAAAAGTATGAAGTGTACAAATCATATGCGAGCTGTCAATGGATTGTGACTCTAGAAACAATGTTGTCAATTTCAAAAATATCGTAATTTAAAAAATGCTACTGAGTTTTTTAATCTAAAATAAATTTTTAGGCAGAAAAATAATCCTGATTGAGTGAAATATTATTGGTAATTAATACAGACTATGCAATTAATACAATAATATACTAAAACTAATTTCATGTTAAAAAATGGTGAATTACACACAGCATTTTTCTTTATTTTAATTGTTCAGATTTATGAAACATTCTTACTTTTCATTTTAGTTTCATTTTCTTGTTAGAGATTACGAGGTAAGAATCTAACATAAGTCATAAATCATTCTATATTTTTTCTCTTTCTTAAAATGTTTTCCTTTAAATCTGATGCAGCATTTGTTTCTTATCTCAAAAACAAAAGTAAAAGTTTGAATCAATATATAGGCAAGATAAATTTAAATTACGCTTTGAAATCGAATAAAAATCTATTTTTATGCATCTTATTATTTTTTGCATCCTTGATAATTCTAAATCATACTAATAATAATTATAAAATTATTAGTTCTTATTTCACCTAAGGACAATTAAAACAATCAAGTTTGATTGCAACTTTTTTTTAACTTATTAAAGAAACATAACACAATAAATAAATTTAATAAAATAAATAAAGGAAAAGAAATGTTTTAAAGCAAAATATTCATCTTATATATATATATATATATATATATATTATCTTACAGGGATTTTGATTTAAAATGTGCCTTGTCTAATTTCTATGGATTAATTTTTATTTTTACCTTTAAGCTGTTCTGTTTTTAAAATAAATCATAAAATACTTCGAAATATGTCGAATAATATTAATATAATAAATTTCAGTATTTTTAATAGATAATTTTTAATAGTAAAATTTATTCGCTATGTGTATTTTATCAGTATTTACAGACAAAAACTAAAACTTTATCAGGCCAGTAAAAAAAAAAAAAAAACCTTAGACGAGGCTGGTTCAAAAAATGAAGCAACAGTACCTCTGGGGTCTTTTTTTCACGAATTCAACTTAATACATAGCGCAGTAAGGGACTGGTATACAATCCACACATGGCCACCATAGTTCCACATGGCCGCCATAATAGTCCACCAAATTCTCTATCCGTATTCCAACAAAAACCAGAGTAGAAGAAATCAGCTTAAAGGTTGTGGATCTATATAATACAGCTTGATGAACTTCGTTATTGGTTCTCAAACGTTTTTTCCAAACGTATTTTTCTGACCTCAAATAAAGTGATTTCCTTCTTTTCAGATCTTTAAAGAAACACTTAGCATGCTTGCACTTCAGTACCGATAATGAAATTCACTAAGTCGTCTTTATGTTGTTCCACAACCTTGACGCTGCTTTTTTCTATGCCGATTTTGATGCATTGGAATATGCATCAAATGCAAGGGAATGCATTGGAATATGCTTTCCGTGACAAAAATGGTGACTTTCTGAAGAAGTCCTATATAACAATGCCTTACTATGTTGTGTATATCTTCGAATTTGTGAAACCATTTTCTTTCAGAAGATTTGTTAAGTTACTTTTGGAATCACCCTATTAATGTGAACTATAGGTGACATTTAATCCTAATGTCGGTCTCCTTATATAAAATAAATAAATAAATAATAATAGAAAGAAGAACGTTGGCGCGCTTTTACCTGAGGAAACAAATGACTATATGAAAGGTTATACATATACAGTATATTGCCATTGATTATGGGACACTTGCGATTTTAGACATTTTACTAAATATCGAGAGAAATACACGAGGAATCATCTCGAAACTGTTAGTGTATAAATATAATAGTAGACATCATACATCTCCGTGAAGATTTTTTACCGAAACGCCATAGGGGACCGTCAACAAATTAAAAAAGAATGAATATCTTTTGAATCACCCTGTCAAAACTAATGTAGCAAAAGCGCTAAAACTCTAGATTATGATTGAATGCGTTATTGTAATATACTGTGTTCATTTTTATGCAAATAGCATGCACACTCGCAGAGTAATTAAGGTTTTTATAAAAATGGTCCCAAATTTGTCCAAGTTTTTCCATTATAATTTTCAGAGTTCTTAATATAAAATAATATTTTTTTTCAGAAAATATGACAAACAACATTGCACACAGTACCCTGTAATCAGAATTAAAAAATAATAAAAATTGTATGAAAAATGAGTAGGTTTACAATATAATTTTTTTACTGCGCATGCGTCAAAGATATCAAAATTTCATTTGCATATTATGTTAGCTAAATGTATTGAGCAACTTTTGTAAAAGTCTCAAAATCATAGCTTGAAAATTCTGAAAGTAATCGTCTATAGAAAAAGGACAAAATCCGTTGTTTCCAAAATGAAGCAAAAAAATGAGGGATTTTATCCAAATGCAGTAGTACATCCCATATTGTGTATTCTATATTGACACTAATCAATGAACATATGGATACAACCCCTCTTGTTTTTGCTTCATTTTGGAAACAACGGATTTTGTCCTTCTTCTATAGGCGATTACTTTCAGAATTTTCAAGCTATGATTTTGAGACTTTTACAAAAGTTGCTCTATACATTTAGCTAACATAATATGCAAATGAAATTTTGATATCTTTGACGCATGCGCAGTAAAAAATTATTTAGTAAACCAACTCATTTTTTATACAATTTTCATTATTTTTTAATTCTGATTACAGGGTACTGTGTGCAATGTTGTTTGTCATATTTTCTGAAAAAAATAATATTTTATATTAAGAACTCTGAAAATTATAAGGAAAATTCATTTTTATAAAAACCTTAATTACTCTGCGAGCATGCATGCTATTTGCATAAAAATGAACAAGGCTTATTACAATAAGGCATTCAATCACAATCTAGAGTTTGAGCGCTTTTGCTACATTAGTTTTGACAGGGTTATTCAAAAGATATTCATTCTTTTTTAATTTGTTGACGGTCCCCTTTGGAGTTTCGGGAAAAAATCTTCACGGAGATGTATGATTTATACTATTATATTTATACACTAAGAGTTTCGAGATGATTCCTCATGTATTTTTCTAGATATTTAGTAAAATGTCTAAAATCGCAAGTGTCCCATAATCAATGGCAATATAGTGTATTAAACAGACATAAACACAATTAATATAATAACACAACATGGAGTGAAAATAAACCGGGACCTGGAGTTAATTAAATTCAGATATTAATTTATGTGTAATTTAACGAATAATTACGTCTTATCGTTAATATCCGGGAAAGAAATCACTGAGAAATTTATCTTAAATCCATACGTAAAAACAAAATATATCTACCCCCCAGCACTCAATTAACTATCTACATGTTCTTGAAAATAAAACGAAATGTTAAAAAGAACTTTCACAAAAGATTTTTTTAAACAGTAAATATTGATTTTAATTTATAAAATGTGTAAAAAAAAAACTCGGCCATTTAAAGTTTATTCTTTTTTTTGGGAGGAGGGATACACTTATGAAGTTTATTTTGTTTTCGGAAAGTAAAAGCACGTTTTCTATATTTAATGAGTATAAGGTCAGCAAGTTAAAAATTGATCAAAGAGTGATAGCCGATATGTTGTGGTGGTTAAATAATGTTTTCCTTATTAGAAAATTTCTTAGATTAATGTATAGAAACCGAGAACCACATCAAAAATTGGAATTCTGACGTTTTCAGAATTGATCCCCCGCACCATTCCATAAATTTAATCTAAAATCCTCCGAATTGTAGTACCATTTTTAATTTTCATTGCTTAGGTACGCGCATCAGGAGTTATAGTAAAGAATGTTTCAATCTCTTTATATGAATATGAGCCTGTATGTATTACATTTATATCCATAAATGCAAAGATTAAATAAAGATTTATTTAATAGAAAATAAAATACTATACTCTTCTTCCATATACAATTCTTAGAAGGAAACAATCTTTGTTTTATGATAATGTAACTTATCAAGGGTCTTTAAACTTTATTATTTAGGACGCATCTTATTTAAAAGTAAAATTATACAATATTTTCTTTTATAACAATTTTTCTGCATGTAACTTTCGAGTGAGATAAATATAACTGTCACTGAAGTAACATTTATAAGATTCTGAAAACAAATACTTATTTATCCGATACTGCTTTCTTCTAGAGATAAAAAGATCTGCAACACCTAAACACTGAATATTAAAATAAGTATTTTGAAAATTATACGCTCCCATAACTATGACTATGTTTCATTGAAGATAAAGAAATTGAAAAGATTTTGTTATTTTGATACTAAATGTAATGCTCCACATTTTATAAAATGAAAAGCTAATGTTTATAGTGAGTTACACAACTACTTCGTTTTCAAATTGAATAAAAGATTCTCATGATTAAATTTCAAATGATATAAATGATATGGTTTTTACACTGTAAAAACAAAATACCCAAATTGGGTTGAAAGATTTTTGGGTTCAGCATTGTTCCAATTTTGAAATTTCAGTTTGTAGTACAACATCTTTTTAAAAAAGTCTCATTTTTAATGACATTAAAACAATTAAAATATCTTAGATAGTATATACATTATACCTCAGAAATTTTGATTAATTTAATGTTAATAAAGTTCTGCTCTGTTTTAAACCATTTTGGGAACAATACTCTACCATTTTGGAATCCTTACTGTATCATTTTAGGAACATTACTATACCCAGAAATCTTTCAACCCAATTTGGGTCTTCAATTTTTACAGTGTAGGCATTCATATTTAAAAAATGTGTCCGATAATTTTCTCGATTGATAAAACTTCCATTTTTTTTCTCATAAATTGAATTGAGATTTAAGAAAACGTGCTTGTTTTTAACAGGGATAAATAACGTTTCTTATCCTCTTCGCGACGGGAGCCTCCTACGAAATGTTTTGACACCTGTTATTAAAAACCGAAATTTGTGCCTTATTCAATTGCGAGAATACTCCGATTAAACAAAGCAGATTTTACAATAAATTTTTACTAGCAGGGATAAACAAGGATATTCTAGCCTTTTTACGACACGTATTGCGTGTCTCAAGGAGTTAGCTTATCGTACGCCTAACAGGCAGAAAATCAGATTTTTTAAAAAAATAATGCTTGCCCAACGGCAAATCGAACAAACGCGACCAATACTTTTCTGAAAAAAAAGCTTTACTCACCCAATCCTTTTGGACACATCAGACTCTAAGAACATGCTATTTTTATGGCTATTTTTTTAATTTAAAAAAGATTATGGAAGATTGAATTATAATAAAAAAACAGTGGCGAAACTTCTTGTAAAGGGGTTCCATTCATTCTCCTTTGGTTGTGGAACTGTGAGGTCAAATCTGTTTCTGTTTAAAAAATACAATGGTTGTTTTTACTTTTGATTAAACAAGATTAGTTAAGCATTTCAAACTAAATTAATAGATCATGAATTAAATAAACAGAGCCTTTGTGACCCGGTATTTTTGAACAATGCTATAAGGTAACTTTTTTCAAATAGGATATTTTTAATGTATTGTTTTATATCTGGCGTTACTATTCCCTAAGTTCTCTTGCTTTTGTTTAATATTCAAGCAAACTTTTATTGTTAGAATGGACATATTATTTGCGATGGCTTAGAACTTTCAACAAGTGTTAAAAAGGCCATTTCAAGAAGTAAGAAATGACTTGTGTAAATACATTTTTTAATTTATTTTGTTAGTTAATTTTAGTTTTTGGTCTTTTAAATATGACGTAATTTCTCCTATTTACTGTTCAGTGGTCTAAGCGTAAAACACATGTAAAATAAATAAAGTTTTAAAATTTCTTAAAATGTTGAAATACAGAAATAAAATTTTACCACAAAAACTGCATTAGCTCTTTACGGGACGGCAAATATTACTGGCATTTCAATTATCAACTGGCACAGGAATTTAAAAACAACTTTTTGAGAAATTAGGAACCCCTTAATTTCAGCTTTTACTGTAAAAGCAAAACTTAAGTAAAATATTTTTGGTGCCATTTGCAAGTTTGGAACTTAAATTAGGATTGGGCACAGTGTGCTGGAAAGGGTTAAGCCTTGTTTAACACCAAAACTACCGGAAATTTAAGTCAAGTTTATAAAAATAATCCACACCCGATTTTTGATTTAAAACAAATTAACTTTATTATTTAACGATTTTCTTCGTTGTATCTTTTAAACTTATTTCATAATCAAGTTTCTGGTTTGAATCGAAACAGACCCATAAGTTAACCGTCAAAATGTCAGCTCGCGGTAGATTTAATGTTAAATAATCTTCCTTTATAAAAACATATATTAATGCAATGTAAAAAAAAAATCAATCACGTAAGTTAAAAAAAATAAAAGAAAAAGAAAAAAACTTAAAACCTAGCAAGTATGCTAAACAAAATTCACTATTTTGGTATTATTTTTTATAAGGAGTGTTTTTTTTATAATGTTAACATTTTAGTGTATATAATAATCTCAGCATGAAAATATTTCTTCCATTACAATATGCACTAAGTGCAATTTTTAAAATTTTTAAAAGTATTCTACTGAGATTCATCAAGGATATAACATGCGATTTTTTGTTCTAATTTTTATAAATTTCTAATTTTACATTATTAAAACTATGACATAGATGTTACACATAAATATTATCATTTTTCATACATAGGAAATATAAGTTCGTATTGAATTGAAAAATATTATTTCTATTCAATAATATTTTTAGCGCTCAACTAGTTTACTTGTTATCATTTTTTTAAAAACGACAAGTTAAGTGGATTAATAACCATTATATTTTATGAGGATTTAATTTAAAATAAAGTAAATGGATATTTTTCAGATAACCACAAAATTCTCTGAACAGCAATTCCTTTTTCGTAAATTAACCAAAAGAAAAAAAGATAAATCACAAATATTTACTGTTGAAAGCATTGTTATCCTATTATATTTTCTTAAAAAACTGTTCAATAATGCACTTATGAAAATATTCTCATTTGATTTTTCAAAAAGCCTTATTACATTCTCTATTATCTGTTGATTAAAAAGATCCTTCCAAATAACAATAAGCTCATTAAAGCGTGAAAAGCACTGAAATGTGTTCGTCGAAACAATACTGCTTTTGATAAAAGCTGCTTACTGCTTTCTAAGTGGCAACAGTCTAAAAAAGAAGAAGTTGAAATGTTAACATTCACGTATGCATTAAGTTCCTAATATAGTTTTTTATGTACATATGATAAACGCCAAATACAATTAGGGAAGTCTTTTTTTAAAAGCCTTTTCTTTACAATATACATATGATAATAACCTATTTATTGTCAAATTTCCGTATTTTGATTTTTCTAAAAGTGAATGATATAAGTTACGTGTTGTTTATATAATTAGCATTACAAACTTCATTACAATAGCTTTTTTCAATTGCAAATTGTTTGACTCTGCATATTATAGTTATTTTTTTTTTTTTAAATTTTAATTTATATTTTTTAGTATTATTAAATGATGCAGTTTTCAACAACAACACATTTCTTTCTTTTTGGTTTAAGTGCATTAAAATACTTTTATATGTAATAAATGAACACTTATAAAATATATATTCCTTAATAATTTTATAAAAAGAAAAGCATTTAGTAAATTAAAAAAAAAGAAATCCGGAACATTATTTATATTTAATGATGTTTCAAGTACTAAACCGGTTGTTAATGTTTTACACAATTTGGAATCATTGAATGGGGCTTATTTTAATCAGATTAAACTATTTCACATTTTATGAAATTTATATACGTTGCTGAGGATTACTACACAAGTTATTTCCTGTGTAATAGAAAGTAGATAGTACTTACAGGAACACACAAAATATTTTGATTACTATACTGAATCTGAAGTTATTGTATGCTGTAACAGCAAGATCTGAATTTTTTAAAACTTCTTTATAGTACGAACGCACCTCGTTTGCTATACTTTAGGCGCAATTTCCAACTTGTTTAATTATAAACAATTCAGGGAAACAAACATTAGCTCAGCGTACATTCAAATTCAAAAATATATTTTTTATGAAATTCTTTTTCAGAAAGTAAATTTTTAGTGTAATGATATTTAAATATCTTTATAGCCTACTTTATGCCCGAACAAACTACAGTCGAGTCTCTATATAACGAAATCCACCGTTCCAGTAAAAATTCGTTATATGGAGAAATTCGATGTATAGAGAATGATGTTAAAAATCGTATTTAATGTGTGAAATTTGAACAAATATTATTTTTGATCTTTTGAATTAAGAAATTCAAATGTTTAAAAGTAAATATTAACATAACATTTTATTTCTTAATTATTTATGCCGTTTCAAAAAAGAGAATAGACATTTATTTGAAAGCTTAATGAAAATCAAATAAGGAAGACTTGCATTAATTTCAGACAAAGAAATCTGTAATTTTTTTTATTATTATTTTAAAGTTCTCAAATTTTAGCAAGGAATGAAAAATTGTAGTTAACATTTCCCTCCATTTGAAGGCCTCGCTTATGTGCCTCGCTCATTAATTCCTCTCTTACATGTGTATCAATCCAATTGATACTGTTTGAGAAGGATGTGGAAAAGTGTGTGGGAGGTGACATGAATTCATTGGATTTAAAGAACAAGGAGAGAAGTAATATAAAAAAACTCAGCACTGACGATAAATAATGAAAAATTGATTCCATATGATTTCGAAGCTTTTTAAAACTGAATAAATTAAGACCAATTTATAAATAAGCTAAAAAACTTTGTAAAATCACCATAAAAAGAAAATTAAACAGGACGCGTTTCGAGCTTCAAAAATACAGCTCGTCTTCAGCTAATCCAAACACGTGTCACAAGGGGCAGAGTGGAGAACACTCCACTCTTTCCTTTGTGACACGTGTTGACGTTTAATATTCTTTTTATGGTGATTTTACAAAGTTTTTTAGCTTGTTTATAAATTTATCGCCAGTGATTTCGGTGTTTCTCAATAAGACCAATTTATGAAAAAAATCGTTATATGGAGATAGATATTTCGCTATATAGAGACTGTTTTAATGTAATCATGCGAACAGGGGACCGTTCCTACTAAAAATTCGTTATATAGAGAAATTCGATGTATGGAGTTTCGTTATAGAGAGACTCGTCTGTATATCTGTCATTAACATAGTTACATAGAAATGCAAATTTACAGTTGATATGATTTTGATATACAGTCGACTCTCGTTAATTCGAAATCGGATAATTCGAATCTTCGCTTAATTCGAACTAAACATGAAATCCCGAAAATTTCAATGACAGAATAACGCTAAACTTTTTCATTAATTCGAACTCATTTTCTCTTGATATCGTTTAATTCAAACTAACAAGAATTCCGATTTTTCATTCTTCCTTTCTTTCTCACCGATTTCAGGTGATTTAAATAACTCTCTTTCTTTGATTTTTGTGAAAAGTGTTCCAAACGTGTATAAATATAATCCCATGCATTTGATATCTACTTTCTAAGTGCCCCGTTTATCCATCAGTGACGCTTCAGATTTTTCTTCCATTGTGCTTGTTTCTAATCTTCTAATTAATTTATGTATTTATACATTCTAATTTAATATTAAGTCATATTCTGATAATAACAGACATAATAAATTAAAAAAACGCTATAACATTAATTCCTTTGTAATATTACCGTATTGAGCATGTTCTCATTTTATATTTTCCATAATTCGAACTCCGGATAATTCGAACTTTTCTTGTGGTCCCGACGAGTTCGAATTAACGAGAGTCGACTGTATTGAGATTCTATTCACTCACTACTAAGAAGGATTCATTTTCGCAAAAAACAAAAACATTAATCGGAAGTTTGTACAGTTTTTGATAAATGTATTTAGTTTATTAAACGACTAATTATTCTATAATGTAGTCATTTATACTTTCATCTTCCTTTGCATAAATGTTTATAGAAAACTCTCATACTTACTAATTGTAAAAGTCTCCAGAGAAAATTTTTGGTGATTACGTCATGAAGTAATTCCTAACATTTAAATAAAATGCTCTCCAAAATATATTCTTAATATAATTAAAATTCAATATAAACTATCTCACTTACTAATTATAAAAATGTGTACAGAAAATTTTTGTTGATTATATCATGTGAGTATTCCCAAGAATAAAATAAAACAATTTCTAAAACCGTTTGTTAGAGTCATTGAAATTCAATCTCTATTGTTGTTCATGCAATTTAACAGATAATAGTCACGCAAGTGTGTTCCGATAATATCCAAAAGCTTTTTACAGTTTAGTGGCTATATACTTATCTTACTACGCATCAAAATTACCAACAAGTTTAGTTTCTGATAAATGTTGAATGTGATCAATTCGTTGCATACAAGTCGTCGAGCTATTACAGATTTCCGTGACTGGATTAAACATCAGATTTTCTCTTCTGATAATTCACGGGTGTATACAACGATGAATAGTGATTTCAAATTAACCCATTTTAAATTATATCGCACATATATTGAAAGATAAACTCTTTACAAAGAATTTCTTTCTGTGACAGAACGTGCTGATAAGGATAAAATTGTTAATAAAATCTGCATCAAAGGAGTGCATTTTAAAATTAAAGTTTCTTAATTAGGATTGAAGACGTTAGTGTTATTTATACACGTCTATTATAAATTCTGACAACAAATAATCAAATAGTACAGAATATCAGTTATTCTATGAATAAAATATAAAAGCAGATTTCTTTTTTTATGCTTTCGTAATTATGTAAAAACACAAAATCTATCTTCGTCATATGGTACGTCCGTTTGTCTACTTGTCCGCTGGTACGCATATAACGGTGCAAAACTATCTAAAACACGAGTTCTCAAACTATGTACTGGTACGTGAAGCTCGGTTTGCTGGTACGCAAAAGCCCGATACTTAATGTGAAATAAAATAAAAAATGCGGCTTATGAAATGAAAAAAATGGTTCAATCCCACTCAACCTGATCTTTCAAAATTTGTCATTTCAGCGGCTCCGTTATCTGCCATACTTAAGAACGAATACTTTTTATTACACTTATATTATGTTATATTGTATATTTTAAAAAAAGGGATTTAACGATTTGTTAAGAATTATATACTTTAGGCAATGGAATCTTTCCATAAAGCCTATATTAAAATGATTTTCAATAAATAATTAATGATATTTTTTAAGATTCAACTAAAAAGAAAATTGCCTGTTACAGTATCTAAAACATGTTATTCTAGTTACCATAAAAAATATAGACCTCTATTTTTCACCATTTATAAGAAAAGGGTACATAAAGTTGGTAAATTTACCATGTCGGAAATAGAGCTTTCTTCGTCCCTTTAGAAACATCCTTCTGTATATGTATCAATTTATGCCAATATGTCAATTACTATTTTATCTTTTTTTGTTCTATTAAAACACAGTATTTTTGTAATGTGGATATTATTAAGGCGTATTCTTTTTATTATTTGAATATTAATATAAAACAGTCGATCTATGTACCAATTTAATAACGCAATCATTCAATTAAACTCAGTAAATCCTGCTCATATGTGAGTATAAAGGACTGTAAAAATGCTTCATTTTTGGCAATTTTTTTTTAAACAGATTTTTCTGCATTAGTTTTCAGTTTATCTCTTGCTGGCACAAAGAAATGTGAATATCTGTTTGGTTGTGCGTCAGTCTGAAAGTTTGAGAACCTCTGATCTAAACGAATGGTTTTGAAAATTGATATATAAAAACGTCACTGAAATCGTTGCAGAGCTCTAGTGCAGATACCACCAGCGTATTTTCAAAGCAGGCCTAAATCAAAATCTATACGCTGATATTCTATGCCCAAGGCAGAACCGCTATGTTAAATCAAATTTGTTTTTTAAAATTCAATTTGTGAATGATCCATTTCTTCAATTCAAAAAGATTTAAAAAACTCACCGCTCAGAAGCAGGGGAAAGTGGTGTAAGCCTGAATTTGGGATTTTAATATCTGTCTGAGATTTGTAGTTATGCTTTGGTAGTTTCTTTTCTCTTTCTCCCTTCTTTGATTATACTGTTATAGACTGTCATGAGATTGCTCTATGTCCGCGACACAGTTTTTTTCTTCATGTTTTTGTGATACTATACAGATTTGTACTTAAATTAATATGTGTGGTTACGTTAGAGATACGTATTTCTCCGTTAATATCATGTAAATCCTCTAAAGATGACTCGTTAGAATGAGTTGAAAACATTGGGTGTGAATATTTTTAAAGTGTGATTAATATTGTTTTAATCTATACTGTACGCTGATGACGTTTGTTTTTAATCAATAACATGAAAAATGTGTTCGTATTTTAATAGGATTTTCAAAGTTTTTTAGTAAAATATATTTAATTTTATTTCCATTAAACCAAAATGAAATTTGCTTCTTATTATTCTCAAATAATATGTTTTCTGATACCACAAAAATTTTTAAGGTGGTATATTTGATACTTTTTTTGTGTAAATGTACCGAAGAGAAATATTGTATAAATAAAACTCACAGAGATGAGTAAAAAAATAATTAGCTCTTAAAAATTAATTTATGAATGAGATTAGTTTCCAGTGATTTATATATAAGCTATAACGTATACATTTATTTAAAAAAAAAACATTTTGATCTCCATTTTTAAATAAAATACATGATGTGAAGTATTTCGTAAAAATTACTTCAATTTTCTTGTCGTTATGTTCTATATGCCTTTAAATAAATCACATTTTAATCACATATTTCGCAGGCCAAAAATAATAATAATAACAAGTCGAAAAATACACGCCAAGCATATCAAATTCGTAATGTAACGCAAATAAAAAAATATTCAGATCTAGGAGTAATAGTATGCATATTGCGAATACAGTATAGTAGGTGAAACGTTTTGTGTGTCCCTGTAAATAATATGTGATTTCTATTTTACAGCATATAACTTGTAGCAAACCTCAGCACCGTATGTATATTTCATATAATGTGAAATAGTTTAATGTAATTAAAATGTCTCCTCCCGTACACCATTATGTATTGAAATACGTTTGTGTGGACCTTTGAGTTAATAACAAATGTTCTGTACTTGACAGTTTGTACAGAATGCATATTTCAGAATATATTCATAGTTCCATATTAATTTTATTGTTTGAAAGAGTGTGACATCATTGATATGCATTTGAAACTATTTTTCCCACTGTACTTAATGTAACGGAATACTTTTGAGTGTCCCTGTAACTAAACAATACATTGAACTGTCATAAAATTTAAAATGACTCGGCAAAATTATCCAACAATTAGTATATATTTAAAATTTAACATAATTTGGTCGGACAGTTTTTGCTCTGTTATATGCATGACGGACAGACGGACGGATGGACCGAATGACGACTATAGGAACTACATGTTTACATAATTTTGAAAGCATAAATTAAATAATAATAATAGTAATAAAATCAAGATATTTATTAGTCGTATGCGTTTGTCTGCTTTTAAATGATATTTTGAGAAAGTCTCTTTTTTTAAAAAATATATTTAAAAATATTATATAAAATTAAAACCAACGCATTAACAATCGAAAAGAAATACATTACTTATCTTTCAGAATATATATTTTGCATGTAATGAATGCAATCTGAATATTTTAACGAACTTTAGTGAACTTTAGCAAGCTATCGTGCAATTAATAATTGTCATGCACGCAACAATTTTCAGCTAACAACTAAATAGTTTGAAAAGTGTAACAGTACTCAACTTATCTTTATTGCATGTCAAATTTGTTAAACGTTCGTTTTTCTGATAATATAGAAATAGTGATATTATTCGCGAGACAAAATTTATTAGTTACACGTCAGTATTTATTATACGTCATTGGATAAAGCGACTTGAATTCTAACTATATAAACTATTCTCATTTACATAAAAATGTACTGCGAAATAAACAGTTTAATGAAATACTTTTCGTCATATAGGTCGTTTCACAAAAAATCTGTTTTCCACTACATTTTAGAAAAATATAATGTATGTTATAACATACTTATATCTGAATATGAATTGGTAGATGTAAATATATATCAGCATTTATTTTAGATTTTTTAAAAAAGAAATTTCTAGTTTCAACCAGTCATAATTTAGCATATGAAAATGCAAATTCATTTTACGTGCAAAACAGCAAGTTATAATTTTAAACACTTTTAAACAACTTAACAGCTTTTACCTTGCGGCATGTAACCAATTTTTTTTTTCGTTTTTACACTCAATCGATTATTTTTTACGTTTGAACAAAGTATTGTTATACAAAACTTATTTCCAGATTAGTACTGAACAATAACAATTAACTAAATAAAATATTAAAAAACTGAACTTAAAACTAAATTTTAAATGATATTATTTCATATCAACGATTGATTGCAAGCTACATTTTGAAAACAAACCAAAATGAAAAAAGGCAATATTACTTTTTGTAAATAATTTAGAAACATGATTTAAACGTAATTTTAAGCATAGAAAACAGAAAGATTTTTAATACAATAAAATGTTTTTAGAAAATAAAATTTTGTTGCCCCGAACGCCTTTAAATTAAAAAGATGTAATTGAAATTATTAAATTAGGCAAAAATGATTATTATAATATTTAAATAAATAGAAATCGTACAAACAGACAGCATTTTAAACACATAATATGAATAAAAAATATCTAGGGCCGACAATATAGTAATATTTTATATAAAAATACATTCCACTTCATGCAGAATTTTCTCTCTTATTGCTGAAATCTCAAATTCGAAAAAAAAAAAAAAACTGAAAGATTATATTTTTCGTATTAATAAAAAAAATTTTAGAATATTATATTAAATTAAAATATACAACATTCAGGTATACAATAAAATTGCATTGTCCTAATTGTTATATTTTTAAATAAATTGAATATCTTAAAATTTTAGTTTCTTAGTTCTCCTTTGTCATAAATTGTACACCAAGTATCAAATAATTTTGAAAAAATGATTTAATCCTTAAATGTAAAAAAAGCATATTTTTTATTATAAACATGTTGTATTTGAATTAATTTAAATAAAAAATATATTGTTTATCCGGGCGTAAAATATTCTCATTCATTTTAACTTATGAAATCTCATGAATTTAATCATATATTTATTTCAATCTGTGAAATACATCTTTAGAGTGTACTCAATTTCATTTTTAGAAATTGAATTAGAAATTGAATTTTAGAAATAAAATTGAATTTCAAGTTTTATATATTAGCTTACCATACACGAATTTATACGTATAATGTCGGTAGATAAAGAAAATCGATCAACTTTATATTGTAAATGTGTTTTCTTTTTCTTTATTTAGCTTGTCTTGTGTCAAAATGGGATGATAAATAAGTTATAGATAAACAAATGCTTATCTAAAATGGCAGCTGTAGGAAGATGAATGTTCCGATGCACAGTGTAAAATGAAAAAGCAATTTAAAACTACCGAAAAAGTATTAAAATAGCAAATATAAATTTTATAAACTTGAAATTCTCAAACACAAAAATAAACGTATTTCAGAATACTTTTATTTTCACCGAATTCACAACACATTTCTATGTTGTGATTTAGAAAATGTCATATACAAAACATACTTTGTGTTGTGATTGTGCTCTTTATATGTTCCAAAAATGTTGCTATCAAGAAATGTGTTTTAACATGTTGCACAAGTGTTGCTATCTAGAAATGTGTTCTAAGAATTGTGTTGTATGTAGACTTCACGAAAATAGGTTCCTAAAATAGTGCTTTGCTGCACAACACCTTGTCACAAAATTCACGACACATTTATGTGTTGTGAAATAGAAAATATCACATGAAAAACGTTCTTTGTTTTGTGATTGTGTTCTTGAAGTGTTGAAAAAGTGTTGCTATCTAAAAAAATTGTTGTTAATTATTTTGAATATTACTAAATAAATAAACAACGTAAAAGAGCACAAATATTATAAAATAAAAGATGTTAAAAGCATACAGCCGTTTCGGGACTTCTAAAGTCCCATCATCAGTGCTAAAAAATGTAAAACGTAAAAGAAAGTCACATCGTTAAATAAAATAAAATAAACCGTGCATCTGAACTCGCCGCTAAGGCGAACTGACCATGAAACGTCGCAAAGCAACAGTAAAAGTAAATTGGCACGCGCACCCAGAGGAGACCAATCAAAAGTCAATGGAAACCAGACACCTGTAATATCACTCCCCCTCCCTCTTCCTTTTCTCCTTGAGTTGGACTCGTCCAGTGGGAAGTGACTTATGATTGGTCTCCTCTGGGTGCGCGTGCCAGTTTACTTTTACTGTTGCTTTGCGACGTTTCATGGTCAGTTCGCCTTAGCGGCGAGCTCAGAAGCACGGTTTATTTTATTTTATCTAACGATGTGACTTTCTGTTACGTTTTTCACTTTTTAGCACTGATGATGGAACTTTAGAAGTCCCGAAACGGCTGTATGCTTTTAACATCTTTTATTTTATAATATTTGTGCTCTTTTACGTTGTTTATTTATTTAGTTATATTTAAGCAAAAAGTACAATCCTCCCCCTCTTCTTATGTTGAATAGTGTTGTATGTAGAGTTGGCGAAAATAGGTTCCGACAAAGTGTTGTGCTGCACAACACATTGTCACCAAATTCACAGAACATTTATGTGTTGCATAAAAATGTTTTTCAAATCGAATTTTTTACGTTATTTATTGAATTATAATAGTCGAATATAATTAGATGTCTATCCACCCCAAAAAATCTCGAAAGGTGTTTGTTGAAAAATGCAAACGAAACAATTCGGATTGCTGAAGAAATAGTTGAAAAATAGGAATGCGAAGTTGTAAGCTAGAAGTTGAATATATGTATCATTCTTTGTAATCGGTCAGCTTACTGTAGTATTTATATTTCGTTCCATTTTTGTGCTACTATTTATTCTGAAGTATTTACGCTTATGCGATATTGCTAATTATGAGTGTACTGTTAGAAGATGGCCACATACTGTGTTTTTACGGTTTTTTGCTTTTAATCATTTTTTTTACTTTCAGACTTATTTTGTAACGATTTTTTTGCAACAAGTTCAGACTGTTCTAGCGTCGGAAATTATTTTTTCTTAAATTTTTCTTATTTTTCTATAAGTTTTACATTTATATAATTTGGCTAATACCTACTGCTTTTGAGATTAACATTACATTTTAATTTTGAAATTGTTTTGCTATAATTAATTATTTAATATATTAATAATTAATACAATAAATGTATTTATTATTTTCTTAATGTAAAATCTGACCTGCCGGAGAGTCAATTTTATAATTGTTTATTTTTTATAATAGTTGTTATAATTGTTATAACAATAGTTGTTATAACAATTTTATAATAGTTATTTTTTCTTCTTCTATATGTATATACTTGGTACTGCATGTTCACCATTTTAATTTTTTATGTTTTTCAATTTCTCTATTAAAACAAAATATTTTTACACTTTCCTTTTATTTCATTATTGTTTGCGTGTATATTTCAATGTATCAGCAATAAAAAAAAGAAATAGTGTCTCTTGTTTTCTTCAATCATTATTTGTAACTGAAAA
Source organism: Maratus speculifer (assembly GCA_964019185.1). Classification (NCBI taxonomy): domain Eukaryota; kingdom Metazoa; phylum Arthropoda; class Arachnida; order Araneae; family Salticidae; genus Maratus; species Maratus speculifer. The sequence continues at coordinate 138,297,197 of OZ025300.1, forward strand.
GTTAATTGAAAATTTTCACTTCAAACATTTAATAAAAAATAAATAATGAAATTTTCTTTTTTAGAATTAAAAGTTAATAAAATGATAAATTTTGTTCCTGTGTAATATGATTTTTAAAGAATAAAATTCTTCCTCCAAATATATATTTGAAATAGAAAAAATATTCCGATATGAATTTTTGTAAGAAATTCCTTTTATCACCCACCCTCATAACCCCTCGTTACATCTCGTTTCTTTCTGATTAGCATTGCAAAATGAATAACATTGCAAAGTGATGAAATATTTATTTGTCGTTGGTTATCGAAAGAAATCTTGAACAAACAAAAGCTTTATTTTGCTTTACGGGGAAATTTATTTATTTTTTTTTTTTCAAAACACAAACAATTCTATTTAATCATGTTTAACATTTTAATTATGAATTTCCACAAAGTTCCCACAAACTATTCATGTAATCTTTTAAAGTCTTCCTTTTATTTATGGTCTTAAAAAAAGAGTAAATTTCTAGATATGATATAAAAACGCTAAAGAAACTAAAATGTCGCTTTTAGAAAAATTAAATTTTATACCTTCTTCTACATAAACCTCACAAATAAATGATGATAAACTATTTATTGTACCACGTCCTGTTAATCAAATTTATGTTAGTTAGAATTTCCATTTCGTTAAAAGTTTCTTTGGAAACAAATAATAAAATGTGCATGAGCTTTTAGCTTTTCTAATATTGAAAAACTTTTTCTTTTAAATACTGCGCATTGCCAATATTTAAATCATCCATAATTATTAAATTGATATAGGATTTTAAAAATGTTTTAATGATTAAATATCGCAAATGCTTTTGATTAAATGATATGAATAATCACAAATAAGCTTTATATTATAAAACTTTTAAACACATTTATATGTTAAATATCATTTATGTAATTTTTAACCTCTTGAAGGGCTATGGGATAAAATATATCCAACTTAATTTTTATTGCGAAAGGTGACACTAGAATTTTGAAATGAAAAATGTACACATACCAAGTACTTGAAGAAAAACTTTTATCTAATTTGAAATATATGTATATATTGATTTCTGGTATCAATTAGTCATTTTAGCATTTTAAGAATGCAAGCGCTTTGCCCCTCAAAGGATTAAACTACAAGTATAAGTATTATGCACAGGACACATGTTTCGATACATATTTAACAAAGGATTGATCCAACAACAATGATTCAAATTATAACAGAAATATGAGTTAATAATTTAAATTGAAATAATTTTTGTATTCGGACTAAGTTTATTTAATATGTATTCATTATTTTAAACATTAAAATAATCGAATTTGAATAGCTATTAAGAAAATTAAAATTGCAAAATTTCTTTTAAAGCAAGAGTATTCCCGAAAGGGAGACAAAAGCTGTAACCGTATGTTTATATGACACTTTAAGAGATTTGAAGAGAATAAATGCTTCTTTATTTCTATTTAACTGTGTAACTGAAGTCTTTTTTCCTGTTATTCTGTAACATCGGCTAGTGTGAAGAAATCTCTTGTGTCGCAAACCTTTCGATTTATATGACAATATTTAAAGTAGTTGTCTTTGAAAGAGTTTAGACGATTTTTCTTTTCGAATTTATTTTTATTCGCGAAAATAAAAATATCCCCTTCCATAATATCTTTTTTTTCATTTTTTGTTTTCTTGTTAGATGTACTATAAGTCGAGAAAAATTCATTAATGGAAATTATTGTGCATATTACTTAATATTTGCATATTCAGGGAAAATTAGAAATTATGTTTTATAAACAAACTTAATGGGCACCATTATCAGGATTTAAATATTTTTCTTTTCAATTTTTTTATTTGCGAAGAAACAAATTAAAAACATATCCTTATGTCCTTTTGTAGCATCTTTTTTCCATTCTCGACTTGTTCGTTAAATGAACAAAAAGTTGAGAAAAAATCATTGTTGTAAATTACTGTGCATATTATTTAATAATTGTGTCTTCAAGGTAAAGTGGATATTATGTTTTATAAACTTAGTGCGTAAGGATTTAACGATTTTTCTTTCCTTTTTTTACAAATGAAATAAAAAATCCCCTTCTATAACATCATTTTTCATTATTTATTTCCTTGTTAGATTTACATATAGTCGAGAAAAATTCATTAATGGAAATTATTGTGCATATATAATTAATAACTGTGTCTTCAGAGAAAAACAAAAATTATGTTTAAAACACTTAGTGTGATTCATCTTAAGAGAACTAAATATCCTCCATTCCGCTAAAAAAAAAAAAAAAATTGGGGGGGGGCTTAAATTCACTATACATTTTTAAAAAGTTTCGAATCAATCTGGTCCCTTAGAAAGACCCCTCACATAGGGCATCCCCCCTTTAGGGCCTATATCCCACAGTGTAGATAATTAGCCGACATAAATACAAGCAAACAAACAGACGAATTGATCTGAATACAGCTTACAACAATTTTCGCACACCGTTGTCACTTTAAATGCAACAATTCACTTCACTTAACCCCTTAACTGATTCGGGCATATGTATCCGTATGTAAAAAACTCAGGTACATATTACGAAAAGAGTGAATTCCAAATGACATCGAGGCAATTTTCGCCACCTAGGTTACTATAAATAACAGTATAACATGTGTATTTTCTAAGCAATATTTTAGAAAATTAATATACACCTTCTACAATTGCAGAAATTTGCAATTTAAGTAAGGCCTTGGATATTGCGTAAGATTCGCCGCTTAAAGGTCATTTTCTCCATTTGTATTTTTTCAATGTATGGGCCATGTTCAAAATGATCAAACATTTGTCTATATTCTTCAATTGACTCCATTTTTTCTGAGAGAAATTTAGTGTCTGTTTAGTAAAACTAAATATGGGATTTACAGTAAAGCATTTTTTTACATAAAAATGTAAAACAATTTGAATTTCTACTATAATTTTACATATATTTGTACATTCTGTCGTTTCTCTGCTAAACTAATTAACTTATGCTACGTCTGATACTTAAACTTTTAAGAGAGCACACTTATTGTCTCATTGCACACTTGTCAGCACACTTCGACAAATTGTTTTGAAAATAGTTTAAATTGTTCAAACCTGCACGAGAAAATGCACTTGAAAGTTACCTAAATATTAAAAGACTCCAATTTTGTCAGTAAAATCAAACAATTTCTTTAGAAGCAGATTATTATCGAAGGCAGTATAATGATTGAGAAAAACAAGAGGCATATAATAGTTATAGAGGTTATATGTTATTCTTAATATAAACTTTAGCCGTATAACTAACGGTTTGCCCATCCACTGTAGAAGCAGCTACTGCACTATACTGTAAATAACGTGGTTTTTATTGGAAAGGTTTATCGGCATAAAATATATATAACTTCCTATTTCCAACTGACTGTTTACTTATATAAAAAGTTCTTAGTTTTTATTTTCCTTTTCTTCTTTAAGAGGAAATGTATTGAAAATAAAGTGAATGAGAAAATTTAACTTGATTTCTATCTAAAAAGTGGTAATTTATTTTCTTTAAAAAAAACAAACTATAAAATGTCTGTCCTTTAAAAATGAAACCATCTAAATGGAAAACTAATCCATCCTAAATCTAGATGGTAAACTTCCATTTTGAAAAACTGATTTACTGCAGCTTCTATTCAAATTAAAATCCTACTATTGAGTTTTACAATTTATTTCAAACGCATCGTTATAATACTATTTTATCCAATAAGTCATTTAAAATGAAAGACAAAACTGAATTCGAAAATGTATTACTCGATTTTCTTTTTAAGAAGAAAATGCTTAGTAAGGCTTTAATTCTACATATATTTTGTTTTTATTTGAAAAAGAGAATCAATTTACTTTTTTAGCAATTAGTTTTTGTACTAAAATCTAATTTCAAATAAAAGGGGTTTTTATCCCTCTTTTTAACCCAACTAGTGTAAATCTTTTCGGTTTCAGTAAATAATTAGTTTCGAAGATTCATTCTTATAATGAAACATCTTACACCATTTAAATATTAAACCACAGGAAGCTTAATACGAGAATCAAGGAACATATTTATAAAAATCGAGATGAAACACGTCAAAATTCGCCGTTTAATATAAGTTTTAAAATGTCCTCATGAATTCATTTTTATTTGGATTTCATTTTATCAAAAAAGCATCCAATGTTTTAAGTTAATTTATTTTTATGAAAAAAAATAGGAAAATATTTTTAATATTTGGACAATTTGCAGATGAAACAGAATTTTAATGCTTTTAATTAATATATTTTTTTTTTGCATGGACCCCTCGTTCCCTTTCCATAATCCATATGGCTTATCCATTTCCATAAGCGGGATACTTTCCTTATTATAAAGTAACATACCCAATGAATCCTTTAAAAATATTGAAATGGAATTCTTATTATAATATGACTCCAAAAATAGTTCAAATAGTTTTACATGATATTAATTTATGTTCTGCATAAGCTGAATGTCTGTCTTTTTAATTAGCAGTTTCAGTTTATTGACAAGATGCTGCAATCTGTAGATAATCTAATCTGGTGATTTGTTTTTTGTAATCTTTAATTCTTTAAGTTAGTTGTAAGAGATAAAAAAAATTTCGACTTGAAAATAATTTAAAATGTTGCTAAATTGAGAATCGTTTTTCAAGTAAATTTCATCCTAAAATTAATTTTATTCCTGCTTTATCATGTAGCAATTGAAATTGTACAATATTTAGATTGAGAAGTAAATACGATAAAAGTGAAAGCAATAGTGATTATCGTTATACATTTCTAAAAATTGCAATTGGGTTTTCACTGCCGTTGAAACGTAAATAACTTTTTTGTTTCTTTTTTTTTTTTTTTTTTGTTTCTTTTTTTTTTACAGCAACAGGGAATTCTATTGTTTAGGCAATGAAAGAATGACCATATAATAGTCAGTGATGGCACCCATGTGGAAAATGTGTAATCAAAATAAAAGTTTTACTTTCTCCGATCTGTATTGTAATCAGAGATGTACTGACTCTGTGTCATATGAAAATTTCTTCCTTGCGCCCCAATCGAGTTTTTTTCTATGGGGGGGGGGGGGGGAGGATTCGCAAAACAGTTTTTTGTGCGTGCATAACATGTCCGTTTCTTCCGATACACGTACGGTTCCAACGCTCTTTAGGGTTATCGCATGCGCTGAAAAAAAAAGAGTTTTGCCATTGGAAATTTTCGAGTTTCTGTAACTATAACCGTAACCGTTAGCGCCATTTTGTTGCCGTTCACAGAATCTCGAGCTCATACCTTTGAATAGCTATATCTGAAATTTCACCTCGATTGGTTGAGCGAGTTTTTTTTATAACCAACCTGTATATGTTGAAACGTATTAGTTTTCCTTTGGTAAATCCCTGATGCTTGACAAGTTTTATTCTCCGAAACAGTCGTAATATAATAGTACTTAATTTTTGTCAGTAGTCATATTAGTTATTATTATTATAATTATTATTATTTTTTCTTGTGTGTGTTTGAGATACTATTTGATATTGTGTAACCGAAAGCGGGTAGTAAAATTAAAACCTTTTTGTACAAGGTGTCCTGGAACCTATTACTATCATTCTCATTATGTTAGAAATTACATTGAGCATCAGTATTTCTGAATACGGTACAAACTTTTTGTATTAATGTACTGGCTAAATACATTATAGCAAGAAGCGAAATGAAGATTTGTCTGTCCGTGGTAAATGTAACTGTTCTTACTATAATTTCAATTGTTAAAAAAATCACGAAATAAAATTAACGAAAACTTGCTAAAAAATGTTTAAATGCTATAACTATAAAATATGTCACAAATGTAAACCATGTTGTTACATAATATTATAAATTTTAAAAATTTAAAGACTTCAAGATTTCGCCCCGAACGCATTCAATAAGACCTTGATCTTCACCAGGTCAGCTTTAATTGCGTATTGAAAATTACTAAATCGCACTCTAATCCTCTACTGGATAACAAGGTGAGTTTACTTTACAGTAGAGGGGTGGGGAGGCTATAAATTCAACATTTCTATCCAAGTTTAAAAATACATCTTCTATTTTAAAATTCTTACCATAAAACCCGGATGTTATGTCACATGTAACAGCCTAATTATTTTTTATTAAATTTTCTATAAATTCTTTTATTAAGGATTCGTTATCAAGGATTGTGGATTCTAATAGTAAATTATTTTATTTAATTTTTTTAATGTAATAAAATCTTTTATATTTGTGAATGCGTTATATTTGATATTTTAACAAATAAAAGACACCTTATTAGCAAGATTTTTTTAATTTTATTTCTGCGTAGTTGAAGTTTAAAGTGATTTACGATATATATTTTCGTATACATATTTTGTGTTTAAAAAAATCCTGTGCTTTTCTTTATATGTCTGTGAAAATAGCATTGCTACTGGCTGTACATTTTAAAAATAATCAATTATTTGTCTCACCTACGTTGCTGATTCACTCTTTACTAAAATAAAAATAAGATAATCACAATATAAATATCATTTAGAAACAGGAATCTGTAGACTTATGACGTAATCATTACTTTTTTTTTCACAATCATTATTTTATATCATTTGCTACAAAGCCCCTATGCTCTTATTTAAAACGCGTACTTTTATATGTTATAATTATTTTTATTTAAATTTATTTCAATATTTCAAAAAAATATTTTTTTCCAAGAATTCCGTGAGTATTTTAATGGTACTTTTAATTTATATCCAGAAATCTATAAGAATATAAAAGAAATAATATTATAATGTGATTTATAAAAAAAAAAAAAAATGAAAATTACCGGATACTCCAATTTGTTCATTAATCATCATTAGTTATTTTTATTACTTAAGACACATTAAAATCTCGTCTCATTAATCGAATCATTCAAATTTATTACGACGGTTAAATTTATAATAGCTCCGTCACTTCATTATAGAATATATTAGGTCTAAGTTATTGAAATGAAATATTGTTAGTGTCTCATAAATTGCCTTTAATTGCTCAAACATATTATTAGTTCCTGATATGCAGGAAATTCTTTTTAATAGGAAATTACTTCATAAATTATCATATGAAAAACAATTCCCAATTCATGTAAATTTTATATGAGAAACATTTTTATTATTATTATTTTTTAAAGTAAACAAAGATTATTGATATATGCAGTGGAACTCCGCATTAACGAAGTCCCTATTTAACACAGGTTTCTAGTTCAGAAAATTTTGTGCTGAATCTTGGCTTTGTACACCATTAACATGTAAATTAATCTCCATATTACAATAAATATATTTATATAATGAATTTTATGCTATTTTCGTGGGTGTACAGCATTGAAACTGCAAGATTACTGTTGCAATGGATGAATGACTTTATTTCACTCGATTGTATGAAAACAAAATTATTTATATATGTAATTATTTCCATTCAAAGAAAAAATGTTAAAAACCTTTGTTACAATAAAAGAAGAAGTCCTTTCGATGAAGAAAACTTTCGATATAATAAATAGGGCATTCCGTTTTTACTACAGTGTTACACATGAACTGTTGGAATACTTACAAAAGTGGGGAAAATTTTATGAACAGTGTATTTTTGTAAGAAATCTGTATAAAGTAACTTACACTTTTTAAATTTTAAGGATTTCGATTACTCAAAAAAATAAATAAATAAATAAAGGAAAATTGCGTTAACCTATTTTTAGTATGTGTTTTTCAGACATTATTCTAATTTAATTTTTTCATGCGTCTATTCATTGCATAAAAGAAAATTTTTAGGGGAATTAAAATACTTTTTTACAGTATTTTGTTTTTATGCGAAAATTTCTTTTTACGTATGTGTATTGTATTACATTAGAAATTTAAGGAATTTGAGTGTATTAAAACTTAAGTTATTTCTCTTTATGAATTTTCTTCATAACGGAAAGTTTAAGCGTAATATTGAAACTTCATTAAATAAAAATTTTACTATATTTAAACATAGAGTGCATCTGGTACAAAGCGAACACATATTTTCATAGATATCTATAAAAAGAATTAAAAATTTTATGAAAAATGTTTAAAGAAGAACCTTAGATTCGGAAACTTTTTGGACAAGTGGATAAATCACAAGTCCGTTAATCGTACTCGAGCAAAACTGGGTTCGAATCTGAGGGATTGAGTCAAGGTGCTTCTTAATGTAATATATTTTATATCAGTGTAAAAAAAGAAATATATTTCATAAATCACGAGCCCGCCAATCGCTTGCGAACGTACCCCTGCGAAAGCGTGTTCGAATCTAATGGAATAAGTTGTAGGCTTTCTGTCGATGTCACGGTTATACTCTGAATGTAATATACAGTATTTATTTCTGTGTAAATATATATATTTCATAAATCACGAGCTCGCTAATCGATGGGAATGCAGTAGAAAGTTCGATTCCCAATGACAAATTTGTAAACTCTATGTGGAGTTTTCGGCTATATTCTTCAAGTGATATCTACTTATTTCTGGGTAATAAAATAATGTGTTTCTTATTCTATCATAAACATAACCAACAACTTAATCGTAACTTAATTTAACTTAAATTGCACTTGGTTTTAAGCAACTTCCCTTTATCTTTAAAAATCACAGAAAGATTTAGATTATCTAAGTTAAAATAAAAAGTATATAAAAATTAATTTATATTGCTACTCGCAATATTCGGAATCTTTCTCTAGATTAGAAGTAGATTTTGTAACATATTTTCCATTTTTCTCAAACAAGAATATTATAATTTTGGATCCAGTGATTATGACGTAAGCATTTTAGACTGCGTATACGAGCAACTTACATATGGAAGAATAACAATAACTTCTTAATTTTTTATTGGTAATGTTAATACTGTTAATTTTGCATGTTTTGCTGTCGAACTTGTTTTTCTTTTAACATGAAGATGTCTTCTTGAGAATTGATAGCATCTAAAAGTCTTACGGTCATATATGTATATCTATATAAATTTATATAGACATATATATAAATCTTATATTAAAGGTTTAGACAAAAACCGATTAATATATTTCAAAAGTAAACTACAAAACCATTTTTTTTAATTTATGGACTACAAAAAAAAATTCGATTGTATAACTGCTTTTTGAAATCTCAAAATATTACAGATTAATGAAGTTTCTAAACAGGATTCTAACTAATGGTTGTAACGGAACACTTTCTCGAAACGTAGATAGCACGTAATAAGTTGCATTTTCCGTCTGTTAATTCGAGAGTTCCGGAATAAATTTCAAATCACAAAATACAGTTCCAGATTTTTGTTCCCTAACAGTGCTGTATTTTTATAAAAACGACGGCATAGAACCTTACTGACCACTTTATTTTTTTCCGGTATGAATTTAGCATGACAAAATCACAACTGATTGTACCTAAAACGCTTGCAGAGCTGTCATGCAAAGACTTAGGATGCATTTTTTCAATTATATGTATAACATAAACATCTTGAGTTTTCATGAAGCTTGAAGACATTGAATGAAGAGGTGTAACTTTATTTAAATTATGTTGTTAACAAGTATGTAAAGTGTAAAATTTTAATTATGTCGCATTGACGCCAACATCATGATCATTGAAAATATTTCTTAGAAAGAAAATAAGTGGAAATTGAAAATAACTCTGCGTTATCTTAAGTATTTTCAAGTTAAAACAAAAGGTAAACCTATGATTGTTGATTTACCTCATTCCTTTACTCCACGTTATCTTCCCTTTGTGTGCAGGGAAACATAACGGTAAACCTACGAGTCAACTACTAAAGTTGGATTTCCAGGTTCGCATACGAATATTTGTAACTGTAACAGAAACCTTGAAATGATCATATTTATACGAAGTTTTATATTTCCTAATTGTGCGAAAAATTGCTCAGGCCGCGAATCGGACCCAGATTTTTGGCATACAAGGCCAATGCTTTTTTGTTTAAACTAACTGAACCGAAAACCAGCGAGCGTCTTTCGCTCAGATAATCTCATTGGTTATAATATCTGGTCTGTCATTTAGGCAGCTCAACAGAATAAACCTCATGTAAGGAACTCCATATACCGATGGACTATTATACTATGCTTGACTAGATATTCTATTATATTATTTTAGCACAATCAAACTGATTGGCAAATTTATCATACGAACTGAATATATTCCAACTGAGCGAAAAATTGCCCAGGCCGCAAGTCGAATCCAGATCTCTTATCTTACAAGGCCAATGCTTTACCGTTTAAGCTAACTGGGAGACATCCGGCTAGGATTTCTGGCTCAGATATCCTTATTGGTCACAATATCTGGTCTGTCATTTTGACAACTCGACAGAATAAACCGCAGGTAACGGAACTCCATGTAACGTTCTGCATGTAGATATGCTATTATTGTAACACAATCAAAATGATTGGACACAATTAAACTGAATATTTTCCAACTGAGAGAAAAACTTCTTTTTTCGCCTAATATAATAATTTGAGTTATAAAAATTTTAAGTTACCTTACTTTTTTATTAAATTTTATGTATTTTTTAAATTATGAGAAGATTTATTGTATTATTCTGTTTTCAAATGTTGTTTGTTTTCAATTGTGTTATTTTGTTATTTAATTTCTTTTCTGTTTAAATCCTTCTAATATATAACGCTTCATCACAAGAGCTATTTTTTATTGTTATTCAAATAAAACAACGTTCTCGTTAGATAAATTACTTTAATCGTAAAATCATATTCAAAAATTACATAATAAATGCCATTTAAAATTCCGTAATAAAATTTAATGTAGGCAAATATAAGAAGTTCTTATTTAAATATATAGGTCATTTTTTATTGTGAAAGAAATTATAGATACATATTTTAAAATTATCTGCGTGCATTACATTTTAAATTATTTTTAAAAGTTACATTACCTTCTACAATAGTGGATAAAATATTATTGAAGAGCAACAATCATTAAATAATATTTTCAGATTTATAAAGGGATATTAGGTTGGTAAATTTATCTATTCATTATAAAACGTATTTAAAATGGTATATTAGAATGAGATTTTTTTCCGTTTCAGAAAATTCGCTTAACCATTTGATTGTAATATACTTTACAAAAAGCAGAAAATGAAAAATCATTTCATTAGATAAAAAATATATTTGTATATAGGAATTTAAAATTTTATTCAATTTATCTTATTTTTTAATGGAAAAAATCATAGATAGCTATTTTTAAATGTTTTATGTCTTTTACATGTAAAATTTTGTATAAAACCTCTAGTGTCTTCAATAATTTCCATTAATAAATTTTACAAATGCATAAAATATCTTGAAATGTCACCTTTTAAACCGAATGTTTTAGTTAATTGTGAACTTTAAATTCCTGATATTTGTTTCTTTTCTTTACAGGACTTAATAGGGATAAATATTTCAGAAGAAATATTTTTGCGTTGCAAAATTCATTTAGAGTTAAGTTAGCAAATGAAATTTCTTATATGAAGTATATTATACAGGGAATTCTCTAAAGTTCGTCCCCTTCCTCTTAACAGCCGAAAAGGTTTAGTTTGGTTTATTTTGAGTCGGCCGATTATCTATTCGAGGGATATAGGCCCAAGGGGGGTGCCCTTCGCGGGGGTCTTTCTAAGGGAACCAAACACGTATTTACACAAGGTTCGAAGAAAATTACGAACGGTTAGTCCGACGGCCGCGATTGGGTTCGAATTCACTTGCTGTCTGCCAGTTGAGAGGTCAGAACATCTGCGCCACTGGTGGGGGCCAACAGCCGAAAAGCTGCAGTTATAATCAAAGAATGGTGTCTATATGTAGAAAGTAGATATGCTCTACTAAATGAAAACGTCTACAGAGCAACCTAGTGCAAAACCATAGAGTTAGCGTTTCTATCTCTAAAATGGCACGCGATATCACTGCAAAAAGTTTTGTTAAAACAACTAAATTTCGGTTAATATAGTTCCAAATAAATATTTTTGTTTACGTAACCAAATTGTAGTTAAAATGGCAAAATAATTTTGTTAATTCAACAGAATTTAGTTTAAAATTTAGTCATTTCAACTAAATTTTTTCGGTGTAGCTATCTTAGCCAAAATTTAGTTGTTTCAACAAAACAGCTTTTTTCCGTTCGAAGTTGTCAGCGTAATTGATTCTGTACGAAAAAACATCTTTAAATAAATAAATAAATAAATAAATAAATAAATAAATAAATAAATAAATAAAAACTTAAAAAGCGGATTTGTTTGTTAGTGAGATCCTACATTGTGTTTACAAAGCGATCTAAGAATGAAAGAAAGAAAAAGAAACTAGTTTTTTCAAGATACCTTTATTGTCGATGTTTAAATTTCTCGCTACCAGCTACAGTGCACATCTGGACTCTTGTATAAATTTAGGATGAACACGTTAAAGAGGTGAAAATACGAATGACGGGGAATGAATATACAAATTGGAATAATGGGAAAACCCGTTATTCCCAAACTGAAGCACAAACATGTAAGGCTGTGTACAATTATGCATAGATTACTGACGATATAGAATACACAATATGGCACGTTCAATTATATTTGGATATAACCCCACATTTTTCTTAATTCATTTTAGAAATTATGGATTTTGAGATTATTCTATCGACGATCACTTTCAGAATTTTCAAGCTATTTTATAAACCTTCAAAAACGTTTCTCCATACATTTAGCTAACACAATATGCAAGTGTAAGTTTCATAGCGTTCCGTCATTAGCGAATTTTTGAATAGCGAACTGTATATATATATATATACAGTTCGCTCTCGTTAATTCGAACTCGTCGGGGCTACAAGAAATGTTCGAATTATCCTAAGTTCGAATTATGGAAAATATGAAATAAAACATGCTTAATATGGTACTATTACAAAGAAATTAATGTTATAGTGTTTTTTTTTTTATTTATTTTGTCTGTTATCATTAGAATATGACTTAATATTAAATTAGAATGTATAAATATATAAACTAATTTAAAGGATTAGAAACAAGCACGATGGAAGAAAAATTTAAAGCGGCACTGGTGGACACACGGGGCTCAAGAAAGTGGCTATGAAATGCATTGTTCTATATGTATACTCATTCGGAACAATTTTAACAAAAATCAAAGACAGAAAGTTATTCAAATGATCTGAAATCCGTGAGAAAGAAAAGAAAAAAGAAAAATTGTAATTCTCCTTAGTTCGAATTAAACGAAGTCAAGAGAGAATGAGTTCGAATTAATGAAAATTGTTAATGTTATTCTGCCATTGAAAACTTCGGGACTTCATGTTTAGTTCGAATTAACCGAAGATTTGAATTATCCGATTTCGAGTTCTCGAGAGTCGACTGTATATATATTCCTCGACTGAATGACAAAACTATTCATCCATTTTCACAAACATATGGCAAGGATTTGCTTATATGCTACAAATGCCTTTTTTCTTTCCAAATATATTTTTTTCTTTAACAAACTCTAAATCACTACTGGCATATAAACATCGAGTGTCTTATTTTGTCAAAGAATAAAAATTCAATAAACATAGAGAATTTAAAGAACAGATGTTTTTTTTTTTTTTTCGATAAAATGACAAATAGATATAAACATTTATTGTCTGAGCGAAGCGAAGTCTTTATACTCAGATATACGTAACGATATTAAAATTCAAAAAAAATTTTTCGTCAAGCAAATCTCAAAAAGTACTGGTCGGATTTTGATTCTGTTTGTACCAATAGGTACCTATGAAGGTAATCTGGTGAATGCACTACATACAAAAAATTAGTTCTAAATAGTTTAAAAGTTATATTAAAAAAACTCATAAAAAAGCACAATTTATTTGCATACGTCACAGAAATTTGATGTGCGTGATTTTCACCAGCTGGATATTTTCGTAGATAACCGAATCAGTACAAGGAATAAATAGTAATCATTTACACACTCAGAAATATTGAATGCAATAAAACATTTTAAAATTTAATCATGCAAGAAAATAAAACTGTTATTTTTTATATTAAAAAAATGTCATAAAAACTTTGATTTTGAGATTTTGTGATAATCTCTTAATAGCATTTTTGATCGCTAAAAGAATGTTTTATATATCTCGCGTGTGAAAATTAGAAACAATTACGTTTTTAAATAAAAAGTTTCTTTTATGACATCATTTTCCCTTTATATTTATTTTTATTTCATGTTTTCTTTTAACTTATATTTTGTTTGTATGTGGAAGTCAATTCTGGTCACTAATTTTTCGGCACGGATACCAGAAGCGCATAAGATTTGGCGCAATTTTTTTCAAAGCCCATTTGGCGAAAACTCAGTTTTCAAATAACGCTTACATACACATTTTTAAATTATTTTCTATATTCAAAAAGAACTTACAGTAAATAAAATAATAATAATAATTAATAAATATAAAAAGAAATATTTTATATAATTAAAAAAAGGAAATGAAAGTAAATAAACATTTTATGAGTAAATAAACAAATAATAAATAAATAAATCCGGGTTACCATCTCAGGTAAAATAATGCCATTTTGACGCCAATTATGTACCCTGGTGCATATGTGACATCTTTTCCCATTTTTCATCCATTTCCTGTTGGCATACAACTTTAAAATTTGGAATATGTATGCATACCTGGGAGCAATACTGGAATTAGACATTGATTTTTTTAAATTCGATCCAAAAAGGGGCAACGGGGGCTATTTTTTAAAGATTTATACAATTTATACTACATAAAGGAGCCACTTACCTATTTTTATATACAAGAAGAAGTAAGTGGTATGTAAAAACAATTATAGTATACATAAATAAAATACTTGAGATAATATACTAGAGATATAAGCACCGGGTTTGGCTTGATTTTTTATGCCAATTAGGCGAAAACATCGTTTTGATTACCAGATGCATATAGCATACTATAATAACACGTTATTTATTTATTTCAAAATGAAAAAAAAGGAATAAATGAAACATTTTCTGTTATTAAAAAAAAGAAATAACAATCAATAAAAGATAATATTTTTAGAACAAACAATTTATTATAACATTTATATGCTAACCAGCACGTTAGGCAACTGAAAGCCATTTTGGCACGAATTAGGTACCTCGGTGCTTATAGGGCATATATGTGCCATATTTATTTGTAAAACTGAGATGAACGTTTACCAAGCGTGTTTTCATAGTCGCTGATATCTTTTTGCAACATAGCGCACCTTTCGAAGCCAAAACTGCACAAAAGAAAAAAAATCAATATTTGCAGTATTTTTTTTTTTTTTTTTTTTTTAATGTAATGCACATTTCGTAATCAGTAGGCTTGATAATCAGACTTCGTTTTTTTGCTTTAAAAGATGATATTTCATATGATGTCTGTTTTGGATTCGTCGTTTTTCCATATTTGATAGTATGCGTCTACTCGTTTTGTAACTTTTTTTTGTAACTTTCTTCTTTATAAACAGCGACATTTGGATTTCCTATTTAAATAAAAACTCTTCTAAATGCAAAGAATTTTGTTAAATAAATAAATGAAATGCGGACATCTATTGCTCAAAGCACAAAATATTTCCTATTGAGTTAATAAAAATCAGTAAAAACATAATTTTTATGATAATAAAAAGGTGACTAATGTAATAACAGAGTCATATGTTATGTACGTTATGGATTGAGTATGAATATTTCTCCACCATTTATAAATAATAATAATAATAATAAAACAAAATGCGGACAGACCAAAGTCTATATTTGACTGAAAACAACAACCATTTTCTAAATGCTTTAAAAAAATGGCCAATGAAAAGTGATATTTCAAAAGTATTATGAAATTAGTTAAAAACCATTCATTTTAAACTAAATGAATAAAAGATTTATATTTTTAATGAAATAAATGGGATTTGAAAAATTATTGGAAATTTATCACCATAGATGTATCAATATTACAATCAGTACTTTGTATGCAAAATGGAACAATTAGCAATACTTTTTGTACCCGAATTTGGTCGTTGCTTTTTTTAAGGTAAAAAAGTAAATTACGAAATATTCCTATACAGAGATGCCAAGCCCCCGCTTATTGCCCAGCAGAATTTTCTTATAGGAAAAGTTATTTTTTAAATCCACAGAATGTTCCAATTTAATAAAACATTTTCTGTATTAAAATATCGGTATCCAAAATGCCGGAGACTTGGCAGCTCTACCTATAACATTTTAATTAATCACGGTCCTTTTTATTAATCGGATTCAAATTTAGTGAAGACAACGTTTTTTGGCCAAAAGCAGCTTTTTTCCATATGTGTAACTACGATACAATTCTTTGATGCTGAAATAAATTGTTTTGACTTATGCTATTATTGCTTTCTCTTATTTATTTATTTGAATTTTAAATAAGATGACTCAAAATCGTATTTTTTAAATGTACGGAAAAAATGCATTTCGAGATAGGGCGAAAAGAACAATATTTGGCGATTTATTTCCTGCGTTTGGGTAAGTGTCTTCTTATCTTGTATTTAATACTCTTCACAATACTTCGCTGTTATATGGACTTAGGCGCTTTTATAAAAAGTTTGACGTAATTCGGGCTTAAGAAAGTGAGTTTTTTTTTGAATAATACAAATAAATGAAAAATGAATACTAAGAAATCTGTATTATAAAGGCCAAACGTATCTGTGCGTAACGCATACTTCATTTTGCGAATGACAATACTTTCCCAAGCAATTCGGTTTAGCCATTTTTGCTACTGTAATTTTTATGCATCTAAACACCGCACATTCTCAATTTTTACATCGGCGTATAGAGAAAATGATGTACTTTTAAATGCAATTTGTTTGAAAGCTGTATCAAAATATATTTTTGAGATATTGATTTTTTCATAGTTTTTGTGCGAATTTTGTAATTGTGGCAACAAAAATGCCCCGCTTTCTCTTAAAATTGAAAGAAAAAAAAAAAAAACAAGTTGAATGTAGATTTTGCCATTGCAGTATTCAGTTTCGCCTCCGATTAGGAAAAAAAAAATAGATAGAGGTGTTTTAGAAGGGCGACCCCGTTTAGATTGCAATGAACTAACTTCATTTTTCTTGTATTTATCAATATAATAGCAAACAGAACGGCGTGAAATAAACAATTGAATAGCAATTTCTCTCTGACACATTGGAATTGCGGAATATAAAAGAGATACAATTTGACGTGCTACTTCTTCATTGACTAGATTCATCAAAAACGGATTCTTTCTTTAGTTTAAACGTTTTTTATAGACTCCGAGTAAAAGGAAATGCAATTTAACAATAAAACGAGTGGAATCCCGTCGAATTCGACAAATGAAATGTTTAAAAGACCCGATCGATTTGGTTTAAAAAAAGCAAAATTAATTACATTATTGAATCGATATATAATAAATATATTTACAAAGTAAATGTCAAGTGTGCCAGTTACAATTTTGCATGCAAATATTCGCACATCTTCAGTTAAAATTGTAATCTGAGTGACGGCGAAATTCAGAAATTTTATTTTATATGCACTCACAAAAAATAATTTTATTAAAAAAAAAAAAAAAAAAAAAAAAAAAAAAAAAAAAAAAAAAAAAACTAATTTTATTTTTACTGTAACATTATTTTTACTAACTGAAGTCATCTGAAAGTAAAATCTCAATCTCAGTGTCCATAATGAAAAGAAATATTGAAATGTAATATCGGATACTACTAGGTTATTCCGTCGATCAAAAAATTATCGCCAAAGTATAAGATTAAATGCCAATAATGGATGATCGTGAATGTCACATTCAATGACATTAAATACGATTCATGTGTTTAAAATATCATTAAGTGATTTTTATTTCGACTTTATTAATATTCTACTAATTATTTGTTTTTCGTTATTTAAAATAAAAATTATGTCAATATGTATAATTTGGCTATTAGTTTGGCGATTTGTATAATTTGGCAAAATTGGTCGACGGGATAACAGAGTAGTACCTAATATCGTTATGAGTAAAAATGCGATGTTTTAAATAGTGACGTCATTTTCTCTTCAAATGTTTTTTAAAAGTTGCTGTTATTAGTAATATGGAAAAGGCATCCATAATAATATTGTAATTCCCATTTATCTGATTGCTGAATGACATAATTTTCCTCATTTGAAATTTTTCTTATTTTGGTTTAGACATTAATTTTTATCATAAATTATTTTCTGTTATTTTATTTACATTATTAATATTATTTCTCAGTAAATATATATATATATATATATATATATATATATTATATGATATATATATGATATATATATGATATTTTGTTAATTTTAGCTTAAAATAATATTTCTTTTAGAGTTAAACTGACCAATATAAGATGCATTTTTTACTGTAGCTAATTTTGTACATTGTTATAAATCAATGAAACAGTTCCTTCTGAAACATTTTCTTTCGTCGAAGTTCGACTGGTTCCACCTCGTACTAATAAAAGAAAAATGAAGCATTATATTGATCTATGTATATTTAAAAATGCATCTGCTAGCACTAATTAGATAATTTATGTGTATATAACAGGAGATAAATAGCTTTTGATTCTGTATTTCTATGCTATAAAGCATTAACGTTTGTGTGTTTTTCGTTATCATTGGGAGTACCTAGCCGATTTAAAAAAAAAGTGGGCAAAAAATGTTGGTAACCATCTTTGCTGCAAAATATACTATATTTTGCGTGGGAACAATAATCACCATCAATACACGAGTAAAAAAAGTTCTAAAATTGAGAATTTTTTATGTTAATATGATTAAAAATTTAAAATCTTTTTTTTTTTTTTGTGGCAACTTTTAAGATATATTATTCTCGTTATGAACGATTTCTAAAACATTCGACAATTTAATTTCACAAATTAAACATTTTTTTTTTTTCTAGAAAAAGTTTTAAACCCAATTTATTGAGAATATTGCAATTTCTAGGATACTGTTGGGGTCAAAAACTATAACTTTGGCATCAGAGTAACTTATAAGATGTAAATGCTCGTTTAGGACAAATTTTTAAAAAAAGGATTCCTTATCTCTTATCGACAACCTCATTGCATCCGTGGAAAACAGATATTCAGCATTTTAAACTATTCGGACGGATTTCACACCATATAAAATACACTCCATTCTCTTCAAACATAATAGTTTATGTTATTTATAGTTTCTCATATCGGTGCGAAACTTCTGTTTATGCTCATGGCATTATATTTCCAATATAGGAAAATTTGGTGTTTTATTTTCTGTATTACTTTTAACATTTTGCATATTTCCAATTTTATATCCATGCATGGTTTGCTTTTCTTTTATAAAAATGGTATATGCAACTTTATATATAAGATTTTATAATTATATGATTCAAAATGCTTATTTTCATCATATTTTATCACAATGAATGACCAATTTAAGGCAACATCTCATTTTCTTTACTTATCGCAAGTTATTAAATATGTATTCTCAGCAATATCGCTCAGACTAATCCCTCTGAGGGAAGTCCTAGTTTATATGTTTTGCATGCCTAAGCACGTTTTGACATTTTTATACCCATTATATAAAAGTTTAAATTTAATGACAACTTTAAAACTTGACAATAAATTGTGTTAAAAACGAATTGAAGAATATAAAGAATAGTTTAATTCCAAAATATACGTTTTTTTTTACGAATTATTTATATTTGTAAAAATTATAATTTTTTTATCGTTTAGGATTATTTATTGCATATGTTGACGAAATTTTTATATCTACAGCATAAAACCTTTCATTAAAAAGCTTTTAGAATATTTAAGATCCGACAGTTATAATTATACATATTGAAAGTAAAAGTTTAAAATAATAAAAATAAAAATAAGAATTTAATAAAAATAAATATTTTAATTAAAAATAAATGTAATAGAATTAATTTCGTATATATCCAAAGAATGTATGAATACCACCTTGTTGTACCTGAAGTACATGTCACAATGAAGGACTATCAATGAAAAAAAAATACTCAATTTATAAACTTGTATATTTTTCAATAAAAATATTACTTTGGAAAAAGCTATTAAATTGCGAATATGAATATTTGGTAATAAAGTAATTGTTCACATTTCTTTATGAAGTAATTGAAATATAAAGATGAGTTAAACACAAGAGAATACTGGTTCATGTTAACATTATTGCTCGTTAAATTACACTCAATGAAAAAGTTATTAATCAACAATAGACGTAACAGATGGCCATACCGAAAAAGGTGTGATTTAATTCAGCTGTGCTTTTTACTTGAGGTTATTTGCAGCGCTTTCCATTCCCTTAAATTTCTTTATTAAAAGTCTTTATTAACTGTATGTCTTCATTAAATTATTTATTCATTTATATAGTTTTTTTCGTCATTTAATGGTCTATGTTCTCAATTGAGTTGTCGAGTTAAATATTATTCAAAGTCCAATTAATGCCATTTATAGTATTTCTTGTGATGGTATCAAATTTCTAAGGCAAATTGAGGATTTTTAAAAATATTGTTAAATTGTCATTAATACTATTATATATATATATAATATATATACATATTCACGAAAAATAAGATTTAATCATGAAATAAAAATACATTGTTTATATTTGATTTTATAATATTTCGATTTTTTATTGCTTATAAAGTGTATATCCAACTAAGTGACCCTCTTGTAGTGACCCGACAAGGACACTTTTCATAGATATTATGGGAAAAAACCCGAATGTATATAACAGGTATTTTTAAAGGACAGAGATATAAAGTTAAACTCGAGAGAGTCTCGTACTTAGTTCAGTTCAAAGATAACGGTAACTGGAGTGACAGTCGGACTTATACCTCAAAGTGTTTGAGTATAAAGTATATTAGAGGTGTTTAAATGAAAAGATACAAAATTTCGTAAAAGAAAAAAAAAACAAAAAAAAACCTATGGACCCTATTTTCCGTTTGAGTTCGAGACTGTGATTTCGGCAATGTTTCTCCAAAACACGTGACCTCACGTCACAAAAATATGTTCTGTTACTACTACGGCATACAACCGCGAGGTAAGGAACGAGTCGTTGCGTAATTAATGGCTGTGATGTGGAGAATGTTTCCCCAAACCACGTGACTTTGACGTCGCCAGAATAGTTTTAGGTTTACGCAGTCACGCGTCGAGGGACGTGATTGGAATATCCGGTTGTGGTTGCGCGCATGCGTAGGCACCCGTGCATTAAAGGAGAGAGACGGACAGATATTTATTGCTTCCAATTGAAATGGCAGTCTCTGAGGACATTAATATTTTCCCATTGATAAAATCGGCAATTGAGGTGCAGCGAGGTATTACCAGATTTCACGCTGCACCAGGTTTTAATGAGACACCTTGCTGCTTCACAGTCATCGAATTTTGCAGTTAGAAAGCCATGATATACTCGCACCTACTGCCGCGGCAATTGGACAGAACACATAACTGCCTGCTTCAAGTCAAAAATTCTATGTCAAGCGTAGCAAATGAGAAGCGTTCATACTATAGCGAGGTTTTCAAAATATTGAGATATGTGTGTAATAGTATACCGTGCTTTGGATACAACATAATAGTAAAAATCTTTTGTATGCCTCTGTAAATACTATATGTTTTCCGTTATGCATGAAGTAACTTGTAATAAACTTCAGCAACTTATATATATTTCATAAAATGTGACATAGTTTAATATAATAAAAAAGCGCCCCAAAAATGTTTCTTCCATATACCGTTATTTAATGAAAGATACTTGTTTTGTCCTGTAAATAAATAACAGAAATTCTTTGCACTACAGATGGTAAAGAATGCATATTGTATTGTATATTTCATAAATGCATATGATTCTTTTATCTTCGAAAGAGTGTAACATCCTTAAAATGCACTTGAAATTATTTTTTCCATTGGCCGTATCGTAACTGTGTAATTTTTAAAGTTTTTAATTAAACTTTACATCCAATTTGCACAAAATTTGAAATGCTAAACAAAATTATCAACAATTATATTTTTTAAATTTCAAACGATTCGGTTGGGTAGATTTTGCTCTGTTATAAGCGGACGGACTTGACGATGTGTACAGGTACTAGGTATTTATGTAAATTCGAACGCACCTAAAAAGCGATAATATCTTAAATATGTTTTGTAAGGAAAAAAAGATAGAGATAGGGAGTAGAAACCAAATCGTTAATCCCTCTTCCACTGAATTGTTTTTCACAGTAAAACTATAATACCTTTAAAGAATATGTATATGTTTTAAATAAAAACTAATAACTGCATAATTTAAAAAGCATTGGATTTTATATTAAAAACAAATTATACATTATACAGTTATACAGAAACAATTCCTCATTTACCTTAGTAATAAGATTATGTCAAATGCAAAATTTATATTTTCGTTATCTAAAATGAAATTAATTAAAATATCTGAGATATCTTGAAAAATATACTTTTATAATTTAATGTGTTTTAGTTTGAGCACGGAGAAATAGTTTCACATTTCAACTGCAATGCATTGTTTAAGTTTTGTTTGCTTAAAATTAAATTTAAAGCAGAAAAATTAATACAAATTTGTCAATGTATTTAATTTCAGGCGCGTTATCCAGATGTTTAGAAATGCACAGTTAAAAAAAAATTCATTTGTTATCACATTAAAATTTTGATTGTTGACAAATTTTCTTAAATTTCTTTCTCAAAATTATAACTGAAGCTGAAAAGTTAGTAATAATTGAGTATTTAACGTATTTTAATTATGTGCGTCTAAAATGTTTCTTATATGAAATGAACATTTTGGATATGTGTGTTTATTTCTCACCCCCCCCCCCATTTTTTAAATTTAGTTTGTATAAAAATTAGTCCGGGTGCTACGCATCAGAAAACTGCAAATCGTGATAAGAATATAACGCTTGGTGAGTATGTAATTTGTGATAATACTACAGATATTATAGGGGGAGGCATCTCGTAAAGTCTTTGGAATTCAAGATGGCGGCTGTTATTCAAAATGGCATCATTTTCTGAATTTTCTTAATATACGTAATATAAATGTGCATTTCGCATCGCTTTCGATGTTTTTAAAGTCGAGTTTCGTTTTTGTTACTTTTCAACATTATTTTAAAGAGTGTTTGAATTCGGTTTACCTGTGTGTTTGTCTGTCTGACCGCCTGTCCTTCCATGCTCTAGCTCACTTAAATGTATTCTGATTTCCATGTAAATTTTATATGTTATATGAAGTTTATAAAAACATATTCGGAGTAAAAAGTAAAGTGCGTAACTTTTATAGCCCATTTACAAGGCATCCAGCGTATTTATCAAATGTCTAGCCGTCAGTCTAGCGCTGCTCATTTTTTCTTAAATTTACTCGGATTTCCGTGTTATTTCTATATGTTTTATCTCTATATGTAATTTAAAGAAGTGGTACACTGCAAAATGTTCTACATCGAAAATGTAGGGTGTAGCATTTAAAGTCCGTTTGTAGGCATACTCAAAATAATTCCCTTACGTTTTAGTATATTGGCGGAAATCCTTTTTATTGATGTTAAACTGTTTGAAAAATATCAAAATTAATATACATCGCTGAAGTGCAGTAAAAGATACTTGCTGTACAATATGGCGAGCGTACTATTTATAGTTCATTTACAAGCTCTCAAAAAAGAATACGTTTGCAATGCTGTCTATAACCACAACGTTGTCTATGTGCTTTTAAAATTATAATATGCTTTTTTAAACTTTGCCAGGTAGGAAAAAATTGCAAAATGTCACATGATTTTTTTTTGGTTGGAATGCAGCTTATAAATACACATTGTAATTACGTTGATGATTCTCCAACCAGGATGAGATGAATCAAAAGTTATCCAAAATATTAATATGAATTTATTTTCCTTTCTTTTTTTGCTGTTCTTGAGTCTTCTCGCAGACTCATTTCTGCTTGATCACCATAATTATGCACGTTAATTACCAATCCAATTGAAAGATCTGTTTGATCCAGAGATTAAATTACTAGACGTACACTGTGCATTTTCATCAGGACATTTTGTGATAAGGAAATCAAACAAACTTTTCTCAGCTTTGGATATAGATGAAGTGCATGAACAAAACAACTCTATTGCCAAAGAAGAAAGAGGAACAGTAGGGTTATTGCAGGATCTATCGGCATTTACATGTTGGATGGTATCTGGACCAGAAATCTGTAATTTCATACAAGAGTTTGAGTCGAACATTCAAGTAAAACCCGAAGAAAGAAATCGATACCATTATAAACAATATCACTCATTTCCAATTAAATTTTTCGCTAAAGTTCAAGCATTCTATAGCGAACTTAAAGAAAAAAGAGCACTAAGGAACCCATTTTTGGAAGATGGTGAAGACCTGCTTGAGTTATTGTTAATAGGGATATTAATGCATGAATTTATTCAGCTGAATCAACTGGTAGGCCAATTTCACACTTTCATTAAGAAAGGCCTAGTAAAAAAAAAAAAAAAAAAAAAAAAAAAAAAAGAAAAATCAACTTTTTTCAACCTTTGAAAAAGAACAAAATTTCTATATTCAGTACTCCGGCGAAAAACATAAACAATAAAAATGCTGCCTTGAATGTTTTAAAACAGACGTTCAGTTGTTTTTCAGGTTTTTAATAGCTACATTGAATCGTCAGTTAAACTTGCAAAATATTTTCAAATATGAAAATCAACCATTTCCACCTGCGTTTTCTAGTAACGGGGTATTTAGACCAGGAACATGTCATGCTTTAATATATGATAGGTCAGTTCTTATTAACATTTTGAAGCCTCATCAAACTTCAAACACATTTAATGACTCCTGAATTAAAACATATTATCCTGACTTGCGTAACGACATTGTGAGTTTTATATGTCAAAGAATAGATTTTATTTGGGATAGATATATTCCACCAAGCATTACATGAGAAACTAGACAGAATAGAGGTTCAGGCACCAGATAACAAGTGCACCACATGTTAGATTACCTAAAATTTGAAAAAAATTCTTAAGAAATTCAAATGACAAAGAAGAGCTTTTAAATCTACTTAGGACGCCAGCAATAAATACCATAAAAATACACTAGCTATAATGTAAACTCTTCAGTACAAGAAAATAAAGGTAATCTTAATGGCGTAAGTTCCTTAATTGGAATGACTTGCCCTGCTCACAAAGAAGCTAATTCAAGAATAATACTGCATCTCAAAGACATGGTTGAAAAAGCACTGAAAAATATTGTTATGCTCTCTGTAGACACAGATGTATTAGTTTTAGCGATTGCCATGCAAACAAAACTATAAAATAAGATGGAATAATGGCATATAGATTGCCCAATTCTTAAAATACAAACTATACAGTTCTAGAAATTGACAAATTGCTTTCTAAGCTTTTGGAAACGTTCATTTTTTTGTGAAAGTGTAAGAAAAAGAAAGGTATGGTTGGAGGAGGGGAGGAGACAAAAGAATATCAGATTCTAAGCTACTTTTTTGCTTAAAAAGGATCGTTTAAATAGAATTATTAGAAACAATAACTGTATTTATTTGAATCAGTTTCTATATTCTCATATATGCATTCTATGCGATAGAAAATATTCAAATATTTGTGAAAGTGAAAGAAAAAGGAGTTCGGGGGGGGGGGGGGTGCTTCAACAGAATATAACACCCTGTGCCTCTCTTTGCTTAAAAATTCCTGCTTAAATATAATTATAAGAAACATTGCATGGTTTTAATCAATTATAATGCAATAATTTAATCATGTGAAATTTTATAACTAGAGTTATATGTAATAAATATTTTAATACTATTATAGTAGTCTTGTAAATAATTTTTAACACATAACTCCACACTAATGTGGATTCTCCAGATCTAAAGTTAAACCCTTGGCGTTAGAAAAAACATACTTTAATAAATTTTTAATTAATTAAATAAGATTTTTTATAAAAATATTATCCCATCTCTTATTAAATTTTATACATGATTCATGTGGTTATATATCATTATCTCTATACAGCAACAAAATTAACCTTTAACTGCTGTTAGCAATCTCACTGAACGCTGTCTCCCACCCCCAATAGCAAATTTTAGAGTTTAACTTGTATTTTCCAGTTTAACTATAGCTACAACTGAAATACTCCTTCGTTTGGAGTCCTAGAACTATTGTTAGAAATATTTGAATAGATTAAATTTAATTAGAATTAACTCTGCACAAAAAGTTTACTGCAGGAATAGTATCTATGATTTTTAATCATTGGTCGCCTTTTAACCGATAACCTTAATGTTACCGGTCTCACATACCACTGTTTTTCTTTTAATTTTTATATTTTAACTTGTAATTTTCAGTTTAACTACGTACGCTGCCGAAATTTTGCTTCATTTGGAACTTTAGTGCTATCACCATACACTTTTAAATAATTGAATATTAAGTATAATAGTCTTGTATAAAAAGTTTAGTTCAAAAACACAATCCTATGAATTAATTCCGCCTTTTATTCATCTTTCAATCTTCCGGTCTCACAAACCGCTTCACATTAATTACATTACGATTTCTGTCACATCGGTCCAAGATTAAATTTATAAAATTTTGAAAAACGGAATGTTGAGAATGTTTACGATAAACCCTCTTCGGATGTAGTTCGGCCACTGTTGGCAATCAACCGGGATAATGACGCCAATCATTGGCGTTATTACCCCGATATATTTATTGCGCAGTGCATTTTAAACTACAAATTATCTCGAGAAGTTATCCAAAATCTTCTACAACATTTTGAAAGTACATGAAATGCACTACAAATTTATGTAATAAACAAAGTATTTCCGGATAAAAAATATAGTCTTCACATCACAAAACTTAACTCGCAAATTTTAGATCAAGCGTTAATTTTAGTTGCTTGTAAAAGAAATAAGACCTACAAATGGAACAAATTGACTTTAAGCTGTTTTTTGCGATTTATATGCCTCAAAACCCTTCTGCGCAGAGCACATGGGTGTCATATACCAGATCATTTCATAATTATGCATAATATTAGCACTTTGCGTTATTACCCCGCCTGGCATTATTACACCAGATCACCTTCAATTGATATTTGCTTTGGTTATGCGATTTGGCTTTTACAATTTTTATTAACAACTCTTTTGAATTTCACTAAATGAATGCTATTTTTGAGACGAGAAAAAGTAATGACCACTTTTTTACATTATTTATTTCTTTGAGAATTTCATGGTACAAAAGTTACTTCTGTTTAATCTATGGTGGAAAGAATATTTGTTATTTAATTACAGTGCCACATAAAAGCATTCCAATACATAATGACATAAGAGGACAGATTGTTGGAGGCGCGTTTTAATAATATTAAATCATTTCACATTTCATGAAATTGATTTACGTTGATGCGGTTAACTGCAAGTTACTTTCCTTAGAATAAGAAGTAGGTAGTATTTATAGGGACACACAATAGATTTCAAATATTATACAGTGTCCAGAATTTTGTATACTATTACAACGAGATTTGAATATTTTTAAATCTTCGTTGTTGTACGAACGCTACTCTTGACGCGCAAGTTCAAACTTGTTGCAAGCGCTTGCATTTAAACATGTTACTTTAAGATTGGGGTAAGATATTTAGGTATCAAAAGGTATTAACGGACTTAAATTTTTTCATAAAGTTTAAATGCTGAAAAGTTTTAAAGCGTTTTAGTTTCCAGGTCTTTTGTTGGTGTTTTTCTGATACTGCTTTTTTTTCAACAACATTTCAGATCTACTACAAACTGAACATTTGTTTGGAATCTTTTTTTACCTTTTTTACATAAATTAACCTTTATGTAGGAACGAGAAAAAAGCATCACTTAAAATTTTAAATGACGATCCTAAACTGAAGTTAAAATATCAGGAGGAAACTCTCTTCCATATAACTGAGCGGTGTTTCCCTACAATGACTGCACATACTACGTGAAACGACATATCGTACTGTATGGCGACATCTCACCCCGTATTATCCAATATATAACCGATAAAATTAACCTCCAAATGCTTATATTTCTTAATTTTCGCTCATTAAATTTTTTTCCATGTATTTATGTTGCATTATATAGCATTATATAAGCATGGATTTTTCTTTTTTTAAAGATAAATCTCTAAATACATATTATATCTCATTAAAGTTTAAAGAATATAAAAAATACTTTTATCTTCAAAAACCTCTTTTTTTCAATTTGAATAACATTATACATAGCACTATAAAGAGTGATGTTACATAAAAAAAACAAGTTGGAAATTGCACGTAAATGAGCAATGAGGTGCATTCGATGATAACGAAGTTTTAAAATATTCAGATCTTGCTGATATAGTACAGCGTACTTTGGATACAGTATAGTGGTCGAAATCTTTGTGTTCCTGTAAATATGCAGGGAGTAATTTTTATTATACTTCATTAACGCATATCTTATTCATACAATGTGAAGTAGTTTGATATAATTAAAACACCCCCCAAACAATGTTTCCCGTATAACATTATTTAGTGGAATACATTTGTATGGCCCTGTAATTTAATAATAAATATTCTTTGCATCACAGATTGTACAAAATGTATTTTTAGTACATATTTCATAGATTCATGTCAATTCTGTTATATTCAAATGAGTGTAACACCATTAAAATGCATTTGAAACTTTTTCCCTTTTGACCGCAATGTAACGGAATACTTTTGATTGTCCCTGTAATTGATCAATGCATCCGATTTTCATAACATTTTAAATGACTCGACAAAATTATGTAATGAATATACATTTTAAATTTCAAACGATTGAAATGCATTTGAAACGTTTTTCCTCATTGACCGTAATGTAACGGAATCTTTTTGATTGTCCCTGTAATTGATCTATCCATCCGATTTTCATAAAATTTGAAATGACTCGACAAAGTTATGTAATAATTATGTATTTTAAATTTCAAACGATTCGGTTGGGTAGTTGTTGCGTTGTTATATGCTGACGGACAGACAGACGGAGAGACAGACAGACAGACGGACGGACTGAGCGACAACAATAGGTGCTACGTATTTACATAATTACGAACGCACCTAAAAATTGTGATAACAAAAGGGAAAAATTCTGTTTTAAACTTTTATGTTTTCTTTTCTTTTTTTCATACGTTTATAATGTTAACATGTGTTAATAAATTCTGTTTAAAAATATATTAACGTTGTTCAAATATTTACTTTTTTTAAAATATTGAAATTTCTGATTAATATTTTGAATTTTTGAATATTCAAATATTACACAATGGAAAATATTGCCTAAGGTCATGAAGTCTGTAAGTATATAAGAATTTTATCTATAACAAGTTATAAAATGTTTCATAGCAATGCCACCCGAAAAATAAAAGAATTTCGAAAAAAAATGTAACATTGTAACAAAGTAACATCTTTAATTTCTTTAAGGTTATATTTATTAATATATTTCAGGCATTCATTTATTTTTCATAAGAAAAAAACATATATATTTTTTTCTTAATTTATTCGTATTAAATTATGATGTTATAGTTGAGAACAGTTTTTCTACACCCGGTAACAATAAAATAAAATAAATAAAATAAAATAAAATAAAATTCTCATTAATGCATCAAATTCTATTCCTGTATGTCTATTATTTCTAATTTGGCATAATCAAAAGTAATTATTACAAAAACAATCTTTTTTTAATAAATTTTACAAATTTTACCGGAAGATGAAAAATGATATGATCCTGCCATCCTATAATTACTCATTTTTTTTAAACTATCGTGCTTATTTTTTTTCCTTGCTAGTTCGTTTAATCATGCTTTTTTCTTCTTTCTTTTCTTTTCTTAGTTCTTTTTTAATTTATATAAATATTAGAAGATCATATTTTAGGTACCATATATTATATAACTTTTTTTTCAATATAAAACATTTTGCATTATTATATGTTAATGCTATGTGTTAAACAATTTATTTATTTTTACTAGATAAAATAATAGGAACATATTGTTATACATTTAATTTAGATATTAATAATAGGTTTTTTTGAGTTTGAAAATCTTGCATTACATAATATACATTTAAACATAAACTTAGTAAGAAAGGGGTGTTTAAGCAGAATATGCATAAAAAGTTTCAGGCTTAGGATTTCTTGGACTAATAGTGTTTTAATGCCAGAATTTTCAGTAAATAATTGTCGCTCTAACGTATAAAATAAATATTTTCACTAAAAAAGGAAATAATATTTTAAGAAAATCGACGTATCTAATCCCAAATATTGTTTCCGAATTGACTTCCACAAAACTTAAATAATACATAAACTTTCAATAGAATTCATTTATCTTCAATGCATTACATAAAAGGCATTACATAATGCATTTTATGACATTTCATTTTTTGACATAACCGAGTAAAAACTAGTCTTTCAAATGCAAATTGTTAAAAACTGAGTTTGAATTTACCTATATATTGTATGGTTTTTACAATAATTTTCGAGCATGATTTTGTTAATATATTTCTACCACATGCTGTCCGATCACGAAAGATAAACTCGCTTGAATATGAAACAATAAGTCTCTTTTACATGATATAGTCTAAGAGCTAGCAACGTCAAAAATCACGTCATTTTATCAAGGCTCATTTTTTAATATGTTTTCCGCTTTTATGGTAGAATACGTTTGCAAACGGTCTGGCAGTCGGGAGACGTTGCGTTTACCTGTGGCATAAGGGGTTGTGCAAGTCAAAAAGCTTCAAAATCACGTCATTTTATCAAGGCTCATTTTTTAATATGTTTTTCCCTTTTATGGTAGAATACGTTTGCAAGCGGTCTGGCAGTCCGGAGACGTTGCGTTTACCTGTGGCATAAGGGGTTGTGCAATTCAAAAAGCTTCAAAATCACGTCATTTTATCAAGGCTAATTTTTAAATATGTTTTTCCCTTTTATGGTAGAATACGTTTGCAAGCGGTCTGGCAGTCGGGAGACGTTGCGTTTACCTGTGGCATAAGGGGTTGTACAGGTCAAAAAGCTTCAAAATCACGTCATTTTATCAAGGCCCATTTTTAATATGTTTTTCGCTTTTATGGTAGAATATGTTTGCGAGCAGTCTGGCAGTCGGGTGACGTTGCGTTTACCTGTGGCAGAAGGGGTTATGCAGGTGAAAAAACTTCAAAAATCCGCCATTTTATAAAGGCTCATTTTCTTATATGTTTTTATGAAACTTAAAAAATACAAAATATTACTCTTTGGATAGCAGACAACTTATAATTAATTTGCCAGACATAAATTCGGTTGCAAAGTTAATGCCAGGCGGCTTTAAATATGTTAACGAAAGTGCCTGTTCCAAGAAGTGTTTACATTTCAAAAAATCATACGACCTCTTTACGCCAATTTATCAAGCTTAAAAATTAAGGGATATTACTCTTTGGTGGGCAGACAACCTATAATTAATTTGCCAGATACATATTCGGTTGCAAAGTTAATGCCAGACGTCTTTAAATATGGCAACGAAAGTGCCTGTTCCAAGAGTGGTTTATAATTTAAATTTTATAAGACATCTTTAAGTCATTTTATCAAGCTTAAAAATTACAAGATATTACTCTTTGGATAGAAGACAGGTTGTAATTAATTTGCTAGACACAAATTCGGTTGCAAAGTTAATGCCAGACGGCTTTAAATATGGCAACGAAAGAGCCTGTTCCAAGAGTGGTTCATAATTTAAATTTTATAAGACATCTTTACGTCATTGAACCGAATTTGAAACCCTGGATTTTTATTGGTGGAGTCTTATTGATTAGATTCACTATTTTTCTGCACCTGATTTTTTGCACGACACTTTTTCAGAGCCTGATTGAGCAAATTTGTGATACTTTGTGCTTGATTGACGAAAGTTGCGTTTTTTTTTTTTTTTTTTTTTTTTTTTTTTTTTTTTTTTTTTTTTTTTTTTTTTAAGTCTTACCGACAACCCTTTTCATGTGATGAAAATCTGTGCACCCTTAGAAAAGTTAAGGTGTATGAATTGATATAATTTGTTAACATCAACTCACAGCTTAAATATTGGACAAATAAATTCCAGTGTGGCCAAAACCGGGGCACTTACCCTAATATTTAAAAAAAGAAACTTATATTTTGATAAACAAGAGCTTTTTGTAAGTAAACTTTATATTGAAAAAAAAAATTGCCGAATGTAGCCGAATTTGTGTCTGGCAAATTAATTATACGTTGTTTGCTATCCAAAGAGTAATATCTTGTAATTTTTAAGCTTCATAAAATGACGGAAAGAGGTCTTATAATTTTTTGATTATAAACTACTCCAGGAACAGGCACTTTCGTTGCCATATTTAAAGCCGTCTGGCATTAACTTTGCAACCGAATTGGTGTCTAGCAAATTAATTATAGGTTATCTGCCTACCAAAGAGGAATATCTTGTAATTTTTAATCTTGATAAAATGACGGAAAGAGATCTTATAATTTTTAGATTATAAACAACTCTTGGAACAGGCACTTTCGTTGCCATATTTAAAGCCGTCTGGCATTAACTTTGCAACCGAATTTGTGTCTGGCAAATTAATTATAGGTTGTCTGCTATCCAAAGAGTAATATCTTGTAATTTTTAATCTCGATAAAATGACAGAAAGAGGTCTTATAATTTTTAGATTATAAACCGCTCTTGGAACAGGCACTTTCGTTGCCATATTTAAAGCCGTCTTGTATAACTTTGCAAACGAATTGGTGTCTGGCAAATTAATTATAGGTTGTCTGCTATCCAAAGAGTAATATCTTGTAATTTTTAGCTTGATAAAATGACGTAAAGAGGTCTTATAAAATTTAAATTATAAACCACTCTTGGAACAGGCACTTTCGTTGCCATATTTAATGACATCTGGCGTTAACTTTGCAACCGAATTTGTATCTTGAAAATTAATTATAGGTTGTCTGCTGTGCAAAGAGTAACATCTTGTAATTTTTAAGCTTGATAAAAATATATAAGAAAATGAGCCTTTATAAAATGGCGGATTTTTGAAGTTTTTTGACCTGCATAACCCCTTCTGCCACAGGTAAACGCAACGTCACCCGACTGCCAGACCGCTTGAAAACGTATTCTACCATAAAAGGGAAAAACATATTAAAAAATGGACCTTGATAAAATGACGTGATTTTGAAGCTTTTTGACCTGCACCACCCCTTCTGCCACAGGTAAACGCAACGTCTCCCGACTGCCAGACCGCTTGCAAACGTATTCTACCATAAAGGGGAAAAACATATAAGAAAATGAGCCTTGATAAAATGATGTGATTTTGAAGCTTTTTGACCTGCATAACCCCTTCTGCCACTGGTAAACGCAACGTCTCCCGACTGCCAGACCGCTAGCAAACGTATTCTATCATAAAATGGACAAACATATTAAAAAATGAGCCTTGATAAAATCAGGTGACGAAAACGTTGCTAGCTCTTAGACTAATATTACACAACGAATTTAAAACCTCATCCATAACTATATAACTAATTAAGTGATTATGAAAAGAATAATAATAGACATTTATTCGAACAACGCGCTAATTGATTGAAATTATGTTCATCAAAAAGTTTGTCATTCAATAGTTTAATATTTATTATGGTGTTAACATGAAAGAAAATTTGCGAGAAGCCACGTTTGCTAAATTAACCCATGATTGGAGATGGGTGTAAAAACGTCTCGGCATTGTCCTTTAAATATGAGTATGACGTTGTTTTTTGTTCTTCAAAAAAATGATCTCATCAGTACGTCAAATAGCTCTCTTATCATTACATAATTTCCAGAGTATATTGCGTTTCAAAAGTAAATTACAATTAAAATAGCAACTAAAGACTTTGTGGAAAAAATTATAAGGATAGAAAACCAACGATTAGAAATGCAGAAATAATGCATGCAAATGTAGCAAACAGTCGCTTCGGATGTACTACCGAGATTCTTCATCAGTTCAAGGCTCAGCTTACTAGAAAAAGCAAAGCTTAGGTCAGCTTTGCTTTTCTTGATAATTTGAAGCATACTTATAGCCTAAAATACAAATCGAAAATGAACCTTCTAAAAACGGAAGTGATCTTTTAAGCCGCCACAGAAAGGTAAATAATAAATTTGAATACACAAATGCATAGTACATAATATATACAAAAATCTGCAACTATCTAGAAGTAGGGTGGATTTTGCTGTTGTAAACTTTAATAATAATATATCAAAATCTTAATCTGCGTTCTCTGAAAAACTGAGTTTTTCATTGTTTACGTTTACGAGAAACATTCCTTAAAAAGTCTGTAAGATATGGAGATATTTTTTTTTGCACAAGTTTCTGCTCAATTATTGGTATGTTAAGAAGTAAAATAAAACTTTGAAGTTTGTATTAAATAACTTAAGAACTATTTTTAATGAAGGATATGCAATTTTAAAAAATCCTGTTTTGTATAAAAACATTGTATATGTAAGTCAATATAAGGGGTATTGCAAACTTTTGCTTCTTTACACAGGTAAGTGGTTTGCTGAAATATTGTGAAGAAAAGGGAAACATATTTAATAGATTTTGTTATAAGGTGCCCTGAGGTAATAACGCCACGTTAAGGTTCTACCAATTTTCACGGCTTAGTTTTAGATTGTATTTTTCAAACAAATATAGGATTTGGTACAGCAATTCATTGACTGTCTATATAAAAAAATAATTTAACAGATATGTATTCATAAAATGTAATGGCGTGATTTCTTGACCAATGCTATTTGGCGCTATTACCCACCTATATGGGTAATAACGCCTTGCAAAGAAAACTATGAAATAAGATGGAATAATGGCATGTAGATTGCCCAATTCTAAAAATACAAATTTTACAAACTTAGAAATTGACAAATTGCATTCTAAGCTATTGAAAATGTTCATTTTTTTGTGAAAGTGTAAGAAAAAGTGTGCAGTGTGGGGGGGAGGAGGCAAAAGAATATCAGACCGTAAGTTTCTTTTGCTTAAAAAGGACCGTTTAGAATTATTAAAAACGTTGCACGGTTTTAACTGTGTTTATTTGAATCAGTATTTAGGATGTAGTTCGGCCACTGTTGGGAATCAACAGGGGTATTAATGCCAAGGATTGCCGTTATTACCCCTTTATAGTCAATGAGCAGTACATTTTAAACTCCAAATTATCTCGAGAAGATATTCGAAATCTTCCTCAACATTTTGAAAGTACATGAAATGCACTACAAATTTATGTAATAAAGAAAGTATTTCCGGATAAAAAAAAATAGTCTTCACATCACAAAACTTATCTCGCAAATTTTAGATCAAGTGTAAATTTTAGTTGCTTGTAGAAGCAATCAGACCGAAAAATGGAACAAATGAACTTTAAGCTGTTTTTTGCGATTTATATGATTCAAAACCCTTCTGCGCAGAGCACATGGGTGTCATTTACCGGATAAGTTCATAATTATGCATAATATTAGCACTTGGCGTTATTACCCCGCCTAGCGTTATTACACCAGACCACCTTAAAATGATTGGCATTAACGCAATTCTTTGCTAAAATTCCATTAAATATTTCCTATATTTTAAAAGTTAATTAAAATTCCATAAAAAAAATATATGAATTTATAGTTCTATTCCCTGTTTTAATTAAAAAAGCGTGTTTGATAATGGTTTCGTGTTTTTCAAAATTAATAAAAAAGTGTTCTGAAGATAGAGACATACCTATATACATCATAAAAGGTACTTCAAAAAAATTCCGAATATTAATTGAGGAAAATAAATTTGGATTTTATAACCTTTTCCCTTTTAATCTGAAAAATATCTTCTTTTCTAAATTTCAAAAGATCAATGAAAACGTCTTGGATTCACAGTTAGCTCGTGAAAAATTTAATTATATTTCGTTCGTGACGATATTATAATTTCATAGATTACGAAAACAATGCCTTTTTTATAGTGCAGTTTCCTTCTAGTCTTTTTTTCTCCTTTAAACTACCACATATCTGCTTAAAAAATCGATGCAAAATACTTTTATACAGTTTTTGGGTGCTTAAATAAAAAACTAATATAAATAAATTAATTCTAGAAGTAGAACGGATAAAATGTTAAACGTTTCCTGGAAAAATTCTTTTATTTATTTTTTTTTAAATAACTAGCTCCGTAGTGAAAAATGGATGTTCATTTTTTATAGTAAAGTCTTTTTATGTAAAAAAGGGAGGTTTTTTTTTTTTATAGATGAAATGCGTAAGTTGATCTAAAATGAAAAAAAAAATAACAACTGAGTTCAAAAAGTAAGTTATATAATTTCGTATCCTGTAAACGAAAATTCAATTTCCTGCAGTTTACTTTGAATTCTTTTTTTAAATAATTGTCCTTTTGACTAATAGAAAAAAATGGAGATATTACTTTTTTTTTATAATTGTTATGAAAAACTAAATCAGAATAATTATAACAATTTTTTAATCAATTAAAGTTTTACTATGTTATTTATTTTTAATAAATGTAGTTAATTTTTGAAATATTTTATAAATTTTATTTACAGAGCCTTTTTGCTCCGTTGACTTTTACTATTTTGAAAAATTTCACAAAATTCTTACTTTGGTAACTTTAGTAATGCTAAATAGTTTTAGAAATCAATAATGTTTTAGCCTGTAAATATTGCAGTTCCATGTGCGAATATGATCTCACGCAAATCTGGCATGAAAAATAGAATATCTGATAACTTTTTGGGCTCAGAAAAATCAATTACATTATATACCCATTAGCAGACACACCTTAATATTGGACACATCTGTAAAGTTTGCAGTATTTTTATTTACATAATATACTTAATTGGATATTTTTAGCATTAAGAATGGCGGATACATCTGAATAGCCAATACATTCCGCGCTCTCGTGGTGTACGTTATTCAAATATATTATGTATAAAATAATTTTTTAAGGCCAAAAAATTGGAATCAAAATTACTAGTTTCTTGTAAAATGATTCGAGAGAAAAAATATTTACACGAATAGAATGATTTAAGTGTTAAAAGTAAAAATAAATTATCTCTTTTAACAAAATCTTTAGTTCTCTATCTTATGATTTATTTAATTTTGGATTTTCATCCTCTTCGTAATGCCTTGAAAGAAATTGGGATTAAGTTAAAATCAAGTTATAAATTCGTTTTTTTTAAATTAAAAAAATATTTAAAAATATTAACTTCTTAAATATATCGACACATTTCAATAAGTTGTTAAAACCATAAGAGTAAGATGCATATATTTATTAATTTCCAAATTAATAATAGTACAATAAAACTTCCCATAACGAACAATCACTAGGAATTTTATTTTGTTCGTGTTAAAAGCAGATCGCGTTATCCATACTTGTAAAATACTATATATGAAAATATATACAAAAACATGTACTTTGAAAATACATACATACATGCTGTGTTGCTCGTGTTGATTTCGTTTCCTAAAATTGATCCGTCAAGAATATAGAAGTACTTACATTTTTACATTTTTGTACGTATCTTTTGGTGGAAATCTTTTAGGAAAAACTGCCTACTATTAAAGTTGCATCCGAAAAAAATCCCTCAAATAATTGGACAGCCACCGTCATTTATTTTTACTTTCTTCTTTTTTTACAAAAATAAAGTTTTTTTTTTTTAGTTTCGTTTTTTTGACAGATTTACACGTTTTAGGAGTCAAAGAACCCGAATAAAAATGTTTTTACAAAATATTTGTCTGTGAGTCTCTGAGTATGCGGTTACGTGATTCTCTTAACCTGTCTGTAAGTGATATAAAGTTAGTGGGAGCTCTATCTCAAGAGCTAATGCACGAAATAATAATAAAAAACATATATTCATTTAATTAGATCGTGATATAAATTGGCGCTGATTAGTTTTTATTGTAAATCGTCCAACAGGTGCCGCTGCTATGATGCCTTTTGTGCGTTTTCCGCAATGGCTCTATTACCTGAATTAATGAACTGAATTTTATCAAACTGCAGTTTCAGTTAAAGTATGGCATGGATTGATGTTTGTTTACGTTTTGCTGTAAATCTCTCAACAGATGCCACTGAAAATGCAATGATATTTAAGCCTTCCGCAATCGCTAAACCTCCAGAACTAATGCACAAATTTTCATGAAACTTCAGATTCGGTTAGACCTTCACACGAAATGCTGTTTTACATATTTTGGTATAAATCGCTCAACAGGTATCGCCGCAATGCTGCATTTTTTGTGATTTTCGTAATAGCTCTACCTTTAGAATTAATGTACGGAATTTCTATTAGTCCTTGACATGAATTGGTGTTCTTTATATTTTGATATAAATAGCTGATGGCGCTGATATACTGCATTTGTAACGATATCTGTAACAGTTGTTTCTCAAACATTAAGGCATGGATTTCCATCAAACTTCAGATTTAGTTAATCTTTGAAATGGATTGCTTTTGTTTCCATTTTGGTCTCATTCGTCTTATATGTGGCGCTCTTATGTAGGATTTTGTAGGATTTACGTGATTTTACCTGTAGTCATATCTCAAAGACTAATGCAATTGCATATCTTTAGAATCCTCATTATAACTAGAAAATACCATTTAATTTTCCCACTGTGATAAGATGGAGAAATTTTTTGGAATTGCTTCATCCGACTAGTTTTGTATTAGAATCTAACAACAGCGGTACAGCGATCTCACTGCTTTATTAGCATGGCTCTATGGGAAAAAACATTATCCAACGTCAAGTACATTTTTTTCATTCCTCGATGCAATGTTTACAACATAATTAAATCTTTAAAATAAATAGAAATGGCAATCATCCGACATTTTTATAAGTGATGATCTGCGTCTATCAAAATTAAAGAAGACATTTTCTTTCCGAGACTAACATTATTTTAAATATTTGGAGTTCGAAAAAAATAGAAGTCAGCAGAATTCCATTGAAATGTTTAAAAAAAACTTGTTTCAATCAAGGTTTTAGTAAGAAATATCTCAAAGTTCTATCCTTTTTAGGTCGTGATAAACAAGATTTCTAGTTAAGTATATTCGTGTGAAAAGGACAAATATCTCAATAAATCCTACTGTAAGAAGTCGTCTTACAAATGTAGAAGAGAAGAAAGAAGTGATAACTTATCTTAATAAATATCTCGGGGTTGCATTCTTCTTTATAAACTTTTTATTACTTGAAAAGACGACACTTACAAATATAACACTAACGTACACACATTATATACAAAAAAAACTTTTACATAATTCTGGCGCACGCCACCATCACAAGATAAAACCACAATTCACAACCAACATTCCAATATCACTAAGAAAAGAACGTTTTTTTTAATAGAACTAGTGTTGCCAGATTTCTTTTAAACGAGAAATATTACAACTACATTTTTTTTTCTTAATTTAGCAAAACTCAGGTCACGTGACGCGTGAGTCTATTTTTTTTTCTTTTATTCCTTTGGAAAGCGCGTGTTACATCCTCCCCCTCTGTTTTCGATCTACGTCTCGGTGAGGAAACAGGATGTTTTTTTTTGGTCTTCCTCTTTTTCTCAAGGGTGCAACTGGAATAGTTTCAGATTCTTGGAAAGGCAACAAGGCAGAAACGTGGTAAGATCCAATTCGTTCAGTAGGATTTTCTAGACTAGCAATGTCATATGTCACTAGTGACTTTTGAGTCAAAATTATGTATGGCCCATCTCTCTTAGGCATAAATTTTGCTGTTTTATTTTTACTTGCCTTGCTCACTGGGTGTAGGTTAACCCATACTTTTTCACCAGGCTTGAAATATACTTGTCTACGATTTTTATCATAATATTTCTTTCGCTGATCTTGTTTCATTTCAACACGTTCTTTCACACTTTTCGAAATATTTGCAAGTCGTTTAAGATATGGGGTTATTTCCGGAACGAAATTGTCATTTTCGACAACAGCTTTGAAATCGTTTACCACATCATCGATTGTTCTTAGTTCTCGACCAAATTGTAGATAGGCAGCAGTTTGGCCTGTTGTATCAGATTTGGCAGAGTTCATGGCAAATCTAATGAAAGGAAGTTTATCTATCCAGGAACGGTGTTCATCCCCGACAAGGATTGCTATTCGAGGTTTCAAGTCTCGATTTTTGCGTTCGACCGGATTGGCCTGAGGATGGTATAAAGGTGTCAATGATTGGTCTATTCCAAGAATATAACAAACTTGTTGTAGAACAGCGCTCACAAACTGAGGACCATTATCACTTATCAGTCTTCTTGGAATACCATTCCGAAGGAAGATCTCTTCTATCAAAGTAGTCGCACATTCTTGTGCAGTTGCAGTTGTTAAGGCAAATAGTTCTACCCATTTAGTGGCACAATCTTCCACTATAAAAATCCATCGGTGTCCATCTTTACTGGGTGGCAGTGGTCCAAAAAGATCAATACTGAGGGTTTCAAACCGCTGAGCATAAGCAGGTGTTCGCAATAAACCAGCAGGTTTCTGATTTGTTGCTTTATAGCGAGCACACTCTGGACAATTCTTTACATATTCAGAAATAAAGGCTCGCATGCCTGTCCAATAATATCTCTTAGCAATTCTTTGATAGGTTCCTGCTTCACCATAATGTCCAGCTGAGGGGTCGTCATGATGAAGTTTCAAAATATTTTCTCTTTCTTGAACTGGAATGACCAGTTGCGCTTCCTCGGCATCAGATTCAGGAGCATAACGATAAAGTACACCTTGATTCATCAGGAATCCTCTATCAGTCCAAATGGCAAAATCTTCACTTTTCTGTTCATCTTCAAAGCAATCTATAATTTTTTTAAGATTTTCATCTTGTAACTGCGCTTCCCTCATATCTTTTGAGCTTCTTGTTGGCATATCTATGCTAACAAAATTGCATGTCTCGCAGAAAGCAGATTGATGATTACACACAGGACGTGACAGCATGTCAGCCACAACATTAGATTTTCCAGGTTCATATTCTATTTTCAATAAAAACGATTGCAATTGTAGTGCCCAACGGGCTAATCTTCCCGATGGTGACTTAAGACTGAGAAGCCATTTTAAAGGTTGATGATCAGTAGCTACAATCACTTCTTGGCCTTCCACATAACCACGAAATTTTTCTAAGGCCCAGACAACAGCCAAAGCCTCGCGTTCAGTAGTGGAGTAATTTCTTTCTGCACTTGTAAGAAGACGGCTAGCATATTCTATGGGGTGTTCAGAGGTCTTGTCGGTACCCTGTAAAAGTACAGCACCAAGAGCATAGTTACTAGCATCAGTACGTAGAATGAATGGTTTGGTTCCATCAGCTTGCTTCAGTACTGGAGATGTCATGAGACAATGTTTTAGAGTTTCAAAGGCTGTTTGTTCTTCTTTTCCCCATTTCCAAGTGGCTTTCTTTTTCGTAAGATTGCTAAGAGGTCTTGAGATATCAGCAAAATTTGATATAAATCTTCTGTACCAAGAACAGGTTTGTAAGGACTGAATTTCTTTAACATTTTTTGGTGGAGGTATCGCTTTAATCGCGGATACTTTGCCTGGATCTACTTCTAAACCATTTGGAGTTATCCAGTGTCCTAGATACTTAACTTTCTCACAAGAAAAATGGCATTTTTCGCGTTTGGCATCTAACTTAAATTCAAGGAGTCTCTCGAACACAGCTGTAAGATCTAAGAGATGTTTCTCAAATGTTTCTGACAAAACGATGATGTCGTCTAGGTACGATAAAGCAAATACATCCTTAAGACCATTTCTAAATTGATCTATCAATCTTTGAAACGTGGCAGGAGCATTTCTTAGTCCAAAAGGCATTTTTAAGAAACGATAAGTTCCATAAGGACAGACAAATGCAGTTTTATCTTGATCTGGTGGGTAGACTTGGACTTGGTGATACCCAGAACGAAGATCTATAGTTGACATGTAAGGAGTATGCTTGGCTTCATGTAAAAGGTCGTCCATTCGAGGTAATGGATATTTATCTGCTACTGTGTTTTCATTTAATTTTCTATAATCTATGCATAATCTTACACTGTCATCGGGTTTTGGTACGAGGACCACAGGCGAAGCATAAGGTGATTCACATTCTTCTATGATTCCTTGAGCTAGAAGATTATCTAATTCCTTCTTAAGAATTTCTTTTTTAGCAGGAGTCATTCGATAAGGTGGTACAGCAACAGGAGCACTATCACCTGTATTGATACGATGCTCAACAAATGGGGTTGTCTCTCCCCCTGGTTGAAAACACTTTTCATACTTTTTCAGGAGATCATTAAGTCTTTCCCTTTCATCAGGACTTAAATTTTTGCCTTCGTCTTCACGTAAAGCATATGGGCTAACTTCGACAGCACCAGCAGACGTACTATTTTCTCCTTCGTACTCATCCACAAAATCAAACTCTTTATGAGGTTTATCACTAAAATGCCATGTCTTTTTAGCGGTATCAAGCACCATGTTAGCATTGTGAAGGAAATCCATTCCTAAAAGGGTTCTATTACCTTTGGCATTTGGTAAAACAATAAACTCCGTTTTGAAAACTCGGCCTTCAATTTCTACAGGCACAGTGGCAGACAAAGTTTCTCTAGCCATCGTAATTCCGTCAGCCAGGGTTACATCATGAGTATGGGGATTCAATGCAACACCAGTTTTCATAAATAATTTATACATTCGTTCTCCTGCAATAGAACGATTGGCTCCTGTATCTGCACAGACTAACACCTTCTTATTGCAGATCGTAATAGGCACATTTGGAGCTGAAACTGCTGATGTATTTAAACTATATAGCTGAAGACGATGAGCTTGCACTGTTTGTTTTTTAACCATAGGGGAACAATTTGGGCATTTCTTCTTTATAAATCCCACTTTGCCACAACCATAGCAAAATATATCGGATTCTAAACGTTTATTAGCAACCTTAGGAGAAGATCTGTCTTCTTTTGGAGGCTTACTCTGCTTCCATGTATTTTCTCGGCGAAAATACGCTTTTTTCTCCTGGGGTACAACCGAATCTTTTTTAGAAAACGTAGACCTGATAGTATCATACGCATCTAATTTTCCGGCAAGGTCGACTGGTGAATTTAAATGTTCCCAATCATCTAACATATGTTGTTTGCATTCAACAGGCACGCGCCTTTTCATCTGATCCGCTATGATCAGATCCTGAAGAGCTTCAAAAGACGTTACATTTAACTCTTTAAGCCAGTTTTCAAAGTAAGCACGTAACTCGAAGTAATAATCTCTCCAAGTAATTTCTTTATCTTTGCAATGCGTGAAAAACAGCTGCCTAAACCTTTCAGCGCTAATTTTAAACCTTTTTAGAAGTAGACCTTTAACATGTGAAAAATCTGAAGCGTTTTCTTCTTTTTCACGAGCAATAAGCGTAGATATAGAAGAGGGTACAACACTTAGTAAATAAGAAACCCAGAGGTGTTCTGGTACCTTCGAAAGCTTTAACTGTCGTTCCAGGAGCACCAAAAACAATGTTACATCATCTGTCTCTGGCTTAAATGTAGGCAACAGCTTCTGGATATCTATTTTACTCTCTGGATGAGACATTATCCCTGCCGCATTACCACCTACCGCTCCACTGGAAACACTTTGGCTCTGAGCCTGTAACTTAAGCTTCTCAAGCTCAAAATTCATCTCAAACTTTTTTAATTCCAGTTCTTTCGAACGACGCTTCTCTTCTAATTTACGCTGTTCTAACTCAGCTGCTTTTTGTTTTTCCTCTAAGTCTCGTCTACGTTGTTCTTCCTCGCGAGTCGCAATTTGGTTTCTGACTAACGAATTTACGAAATCAACTTCGTACGAGGGAGAGGTTTTAATCTTATCACGCAATGTGACAACAGTCATAGAGGGTTGTACATCTAAATTCATTTCTAAAGCGACCTGAAATAGGTCTTCTTTTCGTGCTTTGTTGAGGTCGGACATTTGTAAATTTAGCAAACAACAAGATATATACCCACTAATGCTAAAAATTCGTTTAAATAAATTGTTCCCCGGACGTGAGCTTTGCTTTACAACTCATATAAACAAGACATTAATAAAACAAAACAGTGAACTTTAACGTTAGCAAAATATACTTTTAAAATAATTAAACTTCATAAAACTTCATAAAAGTATCTTTGAAATTTAAACTTTATTTATTTTTTTTAAAGAAAATATACTTTAAATTATTGCTGATATAAATAAACTAGTTTGTCATTACGTGTCATTTAATCAAAACATTATTTTAACTGATATAAAACTAGTACTGAATTGTTGGCAAC
Organism: Maratus speculifer; assembly: GCA_964019185.1. NCBI lineage: Eukaryota > Metazoa > Arthropoda > Arachnida > Araneae > Salticidae > Maratus > Maratus speculifer. The sequence continues at coordinate 138,341,322 of OZ025300.1, forward strand.
ATTCATAAACAATGTTCTACATAAGTCAAAATATATCTGAATAATTAAAATGTCAAGCAATATTATTATCATATTATCAAGACAAGACTACGTAATATAGTTTTTTTCAATATAACTTTAAAAGAAAAGAAAGTCTTATTTCATAAAAATAAATAAATAAATAAATGCAAAAACTTACTCAATCTGTTTTAAAAATCGTATTCAATGCTATTTCACAATATATCAGGAACTCTAAATTAAATGCTTAAAAATAACTAACAACAGAACACTCAAATAGAATTTCTAATTAAATTCTGTTACCTTGCGAAACCAACAACAAAACAAAAAAAAAATTTATAAACACATACCGTATGACACTTGTATTGATGGTATCAATGTATTTTAATATATTTTTTTCACTATTAATTTAATTCCCTGTTTGTAAAAAAAAAAGAAAAATAATATCAACGTAAATAAATGCTTATTTCATTATTTATCAACCCTTTTTTTTATTGTTTTTTTCTTTTTTATTCGAAGTAAGGAAAGTTGTTATTTAATCAAGATAAAAATTAAACATGCATGCAGAGAATGAAAATAAACAAAAGAATAAAAAATATAAGCATGGGGAGGGAAGGGGAATTACACAATACACAAATAAATTGTAAAGTAATCAATAAATTAAAACTAATATGATGTATGCAAAATGTTACAGACAGGTAAAATGCGGTAACTTGCGAAAAGAATTATAGATACTTTAAAACTTGGCTTACTTATTGAAAATATATGACAAAAGTATCGAACTTTAAAATGTTCCAAAATAAACACATATAAGAGAAACGACGATGACTGAAGCAGAAAATTAAACAAATTCAGTCCGTAGAACATATATCACAAACAAATGAAAATGGCGCTTGGCATAAGATTATTCCGTAGAAATTTTTTCGCAAACGAAGAACGAGAACTTTAAAGGCACAGAACATGCAAGCTTTGAAGAACACATTTCACAAAAAACGAGCAACGACTGCTCGTGCCATTTTCTTGCATTAAACATGCATGCATTTTTATTTCGTGCGTATTTCACAATCGAATGATTTCACATCAACGAAACAAACTTGCTATGTTAATCATTTAAAATATACTTCACAAACAGACGAGCACGACCGCTCGAGCCATTTTTTTTTCATTCTTATTAATCATATTTCATTATAAAAATATCGAACTTTTCTGGAACTAAGATAGCTGAATACTTTGAAATTGATTCGTAGCCAGACGTTGGGTAGCCATTTTGTAAGAATTCGCCTTACAAATGTAGAAGAGAAGAAAGAAGTGATAACTTATCTTAATAAATATCTCGGGGTTGCATTCTTCTTTATAAACTTTTTATTACTTGAAAAGACGACACTTACAAATATAACAGTAACGTACACACATTATATACAAAAAAAACTTTTACATAATTCTGGCGCACGCCACCATCACAAGATAAAACCACAATTCACAACCAACATTCCAATATCACTAAGAAAAGAACGTTTTTTTTAATAGAACTAGTGTTGCCAGATTTCTTTTAAACGAGAAATATTACAACTACATTTTTTTTTCTTAATTTAGCAAAACTCAGGTCACGTGACGCGTGAGTCTATTTTTTTTTTCTTTTATTCCTTTGGAAAGCGCGTGTTACACTATATAATTTGCCGAGAGAACTGGAGAAAGTTCATGTTAAAAAAAGTTCACGTTAAGCGTGTTCGTGTTAACGAGGGTTGACTTTATTGGATAATATAGCTGTAATAATACTGTAATATATGATATCCAAATACTTATAGGGACCTCAGAAACTAAGGAGAGCAAGTGACATAATTTAGATTTGGAGTAAATTGAGTTCATAGATAATTGACGTTAAATTTGAACATTAAAAATTATTGAATATATTCTAATAGGAAACTGCCTCTAATTTTACTGCTGCTATTGAACTCTAATTTAAAAAACTGTGAAAAATGTGAAAAGCACAATTTTCATTATATATATATATAATAAATATTGATCATTACTCAGAAAAAGTGGTGAATATCTAAAACGAAGTCCATAATAAGAAAATCACTTATTTTTATTACCTCAAAAGAATATATATTTATATAGGTCGTCTGTGCACGCAGTTCCATTTTTTAATTTTATCGCTTCTACCCTCTGGCCTGTGTGGTCTTCATATATCTGTGGCTTCCGGTATTAACCAGGTAAGGCACCTTTTTAATATTTTGAGTAATTAATGATTAAAGTTTTCAAATGTCTTTTTATCATTACATTTATAAAATAGATTAGAACTTAAGAATTTTCATTACATTCAATTAGTTATAAGAACCTTTTTTTGCCCAAATAGTTACATAAAAATGTTTTTTATTAATTGAGAACAATTTTTTTTTCATTTTTTAAATGAAAATTTATAGTCGCCCTATGACGGGAAGTGTTCGATTTTCATTTTTCAGTATTAACCCATTTTCGGCCAAAGGTTCGTATACGAAACATTTCGATAAATATTTTTTTTTAACAATCTGAGACATTTTTTTCAAGAATTTTATTTTTCTTCTATTTTTTAAGGCTTTTGAAGACATCCATAAAATATTAGTAATTCAATTGTAGTAAACACTTTCTCTTAAAAAATTTTCAAAATACGCTAGAGTTTTAATTTGAAACGCCTTTGACAAATTCGACTTTTTAAAAATATATTATTATTCCAATTTAAATGAATTATATGTTTTTATAATAGATTAAAGTTGCAAATTCTGTATATGAAATAAGAATAAAACAAAAGTCATAAAAATATTATTCATATTCATATTATTCATTATAAGAAATAATATTTTATATTATTATATAAAATATTATTTCTTATATAAAATATTATTTTTCATGCGCGAATCTTTTTTTGTGTCTTAATGTATGTAATTTAAGCATATTTCAATAAAAATAATGCTACATTTTATAAAATTTCTGTGCTTGGCCTAAAATGGGTTAAGGCAGATGAAACTACACTTTTAAAGTCACATTTCCCCAAAATTTTTTTTTAATTGTGCCTTACATGGTTATTACTGAAAGCCACAGATAGAATTTGTTAAAATATCTTGTAAAAAATAAATTATAATTTTTAGCACACATAATGATTGTTTTGCGCTTTTGATGGTATATCACCAACTCTTTCCCTTTCCTTTCTCACCTATTATCATTGCCTAGAAGTGTATTTTTCGTTCATTCCCATTTTTTTCTTATTTTGTCTGACTGTATATATATATATAAAATAAATTTTATAATGGAAAATAGTTGCAAATAAATGAAAAACAAATTATCGTGTTTCTACATTTTACATATCTGACACAAAGAAATAAAACAAATTTTGCATGACTTTTTTTACTTTTAAATGATAATAGTTAAAAATGGTAATATTCGTAATAGAAATGAAATTTATTGTTGTTTAAAAACTAAAAATATCAGTTGTCAAGAAAGATGCCCAAAATCAGAATATCCATCAGATGACAAAAAATTTGGCAAATTATAAAAAAACATGCAGTATTTAGCAGAAATAAAAACTGCACAGTAGCAATTAGAAAAATCTAAAATGAATAGACTGTTTGATTGCGCGGAAAAAAGCACATTAACTTTCATATCGCATAAAATTTTCATATTTTTTTGCACCAAAGATTCTTTTATTTAAATATGACACATTCAATAAGTCAATTTCAAGAAAAATGTTCATACACGTATTACTCCGCAACTCTTACAACAGATTTCGGAAATTTTAAAATTAATTATAAGTCTGATTTCTAAGCTTATTGAATTTAAAATATTCCAGGCATTTTGACAAAGACCAACCACATTTGAAATTAATGAAATTTCCATAATTACATGAGCTGCTGAATTTTAAAGCTGAAATATTGATGGAAAATAAATTATCCAAGTTTTATCTTTGATATGCAATTGACAACTTTGATTTGAAACATTTAATTTTAATCATTCGTTCTTTTCATTATCAGACTCATAGAGAATATATAAACAAAATGTTTAATTATCCATACCATTCAATAAATACACTGTAAATGCGTGAAACATTTTTCCAAAACTAACTAAAAATAAAAAGTCCTTCCGGCAATGCCGGGAGGAAGAGGTAGCTTTCATATACTTATACATTTATTTATTTATTTTAAAGTAAGTTACATTTTTCAAAAATACTAAGCTCAAATTAGTGGAAATAATCTTATAAAATTAGTGATTTTATAAGATTGAATACTAGTTTTTGTCAAGACTGAATATTAATAAAAATTTTTAGAAATTAGTCATCTTTTATTCAACCTGGTTATATTTTAAGCGATTTAGAGGGTCACCAAATTCCGCGATATCATAAAGTGTATGCCATTTTAAAGCAACATGATGGATCGTTCAGATCAGACCGTTTCAATATGTCAGTCATAAGCAAAATTCAAAGTGCTATAACTCAATCATTTTTTAAGATATAGACAAAACAAAAAGTGTTCTGGAACCATTGTTTTATATTTTAACACGTAAAAGAAAAATCTTTTTCAAATTTTAATTTTTTCGCATTTAATTTTAAATTTTAAATTTTTAAAAAAAATTAAAATGGCCACCATTTTGAAACAAAATGGTGGATGATGCTGGCCAACGAACTCGGTAGAGACATTTGTATTTACTATGTACATACCAAGTTTTATTGAAATCGGTTCATAAATACGCGTGTTATCACGTGACAAAATCAGATCGTTTCAAAATGCCAGCCATGAGAAAAATTCAAAGTGCAATAACTCAATCATTTTGTAAGGTATAGACAAAATAAAAAGTGTTCTGGAATTGTTGTTTTATGTTCTAACACGTAAAAGAAAAATATTTTTCAACTTTTAATTTTTTCGCATTTAATTTAAAATTTTAAATTTTTTTAAAAATTTAAAATGGCCGCCATTTTGAAACAAAATGGCGGATGATGCTGGCCAACGAACTCGGTCGAGACATTTGTATGTACTATGTACATACCAAGTTTCATTCAAATCGGTTCATAAATACGTTAGTTATCGCATGACAAAAATCAGATATCTATACATATAATAAAACAGTAGGACCCGGTGTGTCTGTACATTGAAGATAATTGACAAAAATGGAGTCAGGGCGATAAAAGAAAACCAATGAAACACAAAAAAAAATTTTTTGAATTTTTTGTCTGTCTGTCTGTCTGTCTGTTTGTTCGAGGTTATCTTCGTAACTACTGAATGGATTTTTATGCGGTTTTCACTAATGAAGAATGCACACTCCCGGGCAGTGTATAGGCTTTGTTTCATCAAAATCGGACAAGAGATAAAAAAGTAACAAAAAGAAACAAAAGAAACTATTAGGTGCGCTGCTCACGTTTTTTAGTACATAACGTTTTTTAGTACATATAAAATCCAATAGATGTCACTGTGCGATTTTAAAACGCGCTATCGTTATGTTTTCGCCAGTCTACTTAAGTATGAGAAAGTTTCAAGCTGGCTGTCGTTCCAAGTGGTTTAGTCGGTAGAACGTCAGTGCGCCATACTGATGGCCCGGGTTCGATTCCCAGCATGGAATTTTTTTTCACTATGTTGGCATTAACGCCTATAAGCAATTAAAAGAATTTGAAATATTGTATTCAAGGCGAATTTTCTCTCTGGGAAAATTTCCTTGCATTAATATGTCAGTGTAATTTTTTTTTCGATTTAATTTTTTTTTTCGAAACTTTGTTTTTCTTAAAAAATTACAGTAAATATTTGATATTTCCCAACGTTTTTTGAATGATCGACTTGCTTTTTTTTTTTTTTAATGTATGTCTGAACCTTATCTAACTACTTCTTCAAGATTTCTTTAGATAAACCGACCAGCGTAGCGGGCGAAGGCCGCTAGTATATATATATATGGTTATATATATATATATATATATATATGGTTATATATATATATATATATATATATATATATATATATGTATATATATGGTTATATATATATATATATATATATATATATGTCAACATTTGAACGGAGGGTGGTTTTGGGATCTGGGGGTCATGATCGGTGAAAATATACCAAAATTTTCCGGAAGTGCTTTCCTCCGGACGGCTGCAATAGGTAGCTTTTTACTTTTTGTAATGAAAGCTACCTAAAATCAACAAAATCAACACTTAGAACTAACACCGATATCGATTGGTTGTGAGTGTGTAGCGAATGTATTGTGTGCAAAAAGTGTTGTTAAAAATTACAAAAGGAGAAAATGTGTTTTTCTTCGTTTTTGTGAAAACGTATTTCAAAACATTCATTTTTGGAAATTGTGTAATTTTAAAGACACCATATAGAAAATATATTTAAAGTGTTTTACGTGTAATGTTTTATAGTGTTATAAATCGAGTGCTGTTTACAATATGTTGTAAATTTGGAGACAAAGTATTGTGCAGCACAATACTATTTGAAGAAACTATTTTCATCAACACTACTTACAACCCTATTTCAACAAAATTAACAACACTGTTTTTAGAACACTTTTCTGGAGAGTAATACTTTTGCACACACATTAAGTACACAATCACAACACAAAAGATGTTAAATAACACATTATTGTTTTGTTAATTTCGGGACAAAAAGGAGTTCTGAAATGTGTGTTTTTTTTTTTGTGTTTGAGAATTTGCTATGTACTTTCTTGTAAATGCATTCGTAGTGAAGAATTATGAAATTGCATACATAATGGTATACATTTTTGAGAAGAAAATTTCATTTATGGAAAGTTTCTATTATTTTTTTTGTATAAGTTAAATATGTTTATATATACACTGTTAAAACTACTGGTGAAAATTGCACCTTTTAGGGGTGAAAGGCTTGTCTCACTGGGGACACACCTAGGGGTGTCAGAATGGTTCCTTTAATTAGGGTGATAAGGTGCGCCCCTAATCCAGACTGCCTAATAATAAAAAGGAATTACAAAGTGTCTTTTGTCCCGTAAAGGATTTGAACCCACAACGTCTGATTGCAAGCTCAACTCTCTACCCGTTCGGCCATCAAGCTCACCTTCAAAATCTCTCTGAAATGTTCAAATGTCCTGAAACACAAAGGTTGCTTTGTATAAAAAGCTCGCAAATAGTTTTCCATCAGAAGTTCTAAATGAAATCGGGATAGTGCATGCGCGGTGATAGTTTTCATAGGGAGTAACTGATGTTATGATCCACCAGTGACGGCGAGTTGAAGGTTAAAGATACACATCACAGAGCATGAGCAAATGACTAATGGGTGAAAATCTTCCAACAGTATACTTTGCGCGGCACCCTAATTACCGTGAATTACCCAGTGAGGGTTCAAGCCCATGGGGGTCAAATGGCAGCACATTTTTATTCTTGGATGCCAAACGCAACTGATTTGTCACCTTTATTTTTAACAGTGTATTTGACTAAAAAGAACTAAAATTAAATAACACAGATTCCGTTGTGCAACTAATTTTATAGCTTAAAAGTCGCAAAGTCACTTTATTTATAGCCACAAGCATCCACTATTCTGTAAGAGAGTCCAAAAAAAAAAAAAAAAAAAAAAAAAAAAAAAAAAAAAAAACGATAAATATGTACAAATTTATTATTTTTTTCGAACATTTCGAAAAACTAAAAGGTTCATTAGAAATACTAAGCATCTCCGTAAATAAAAAAATATGGTCCTTATTCAAATTAATAAATATAACTTTTTTGCTATTTGTGCTGCGTTAACATATATATTGATATATTTTGATGAGGTTGATTTTATTGATGGATGTTGTGTCACATTTAAGAAATGGTAGTTTAACTACCTACACAAATTATCCACAAACTCAGAGTCTGACTAAAACAGGGAATGAAAGGTAGCTACACCAGATCGCACATCTGAAGAGTGTTTTTAAAGTCTTAAATCAGTATTTTTAATCACTGAGTGACAAATTATAGTACTTGACCTAACGTCTTACATTTAAAAGATCTAGGAAGATGTATGGCTATGAACGTCTACTCTCTGCTTCCGATTACTCATGCTCCCCAAAAATTTCCTAAAGAAAAAAAGAGACAAATTACATTATTAGAAATCTGATGATATAAAATATTATATAGAAAAACTCCAGCATATGAAAAATGCAAGAACAACATAACAATTTTAAAATTTATTTCGTATTCGTTTGATAAATTGGTATAAGTTCATGCATGCAGTTGTCGAACCATTTCAAGTAATTACAAATTGCAAAGCAAAGTTTATATTTTATGCAAACATGATGTAATGCAAAGATTACGTTTTAAACTAAGATTTAAAAATACAGATATATACATATGTTACATAAAATAACCGAGAATTACTGAAATATCTATATTTTATATTCAAAGGCTCATATGAGCCTTTATAAGCCTATACAAAATAAATAAATAAATAAAATGTACTTTACCTATATTGACGATTTTCTTGTTACATAGATGTAAATAGTACCTGTTTCGAAATGTATGCATACTTACAATAAATTGAATTTAATAGTCTTTTCAGGATAATTCACTGTTAATATCCATAAATAGATAGAATTCATTACGCGAAATGACACACATGGAATGATGCTTGTGCCGAAGCACAAATAGCCAAACAATAGTCAAACAATAGACAACCATCCTTGATAATCACAGATTTCGATTATTTTAATACATGTTGAAAGTCAATGACACCTTAGTCTTAGGTTTAATGGATTTCATACAACGCTCCTAAGTTCTTGAGAAACAGAGGGGGGGGGGGGGTCTAATACACGACTTCAATACTTACTTTGAAAATAACGGTTATAGTTAATCGTAACTCAATTGGTATACTTTGTTCGCTGATCTGAGGGCCTGGGATCGATGCCCGATTCCGCTACCCTTTTTAGATCTTATTTTTTTTATTTATAAACATATACTTGTAAATATAATTAAATAATCGTATAGTCATTTAAAAATATAATATTGTATATGATTCCTATTTTAACCTATTTGCTTGATTATTTGTAACCAAACAGCTGTATAAAACATCATAAATCGATCCAAAATTCTAATTTTTTAAGAAAATCTGTTTTAAAATGCATTTCATAAATTATTTTTGGATGGAATAACATTGAACAACTGTGTCAATTTGCGATTTTAAAGAAACATTATTTATGTATTGCTTTAAGAAGGGAAATCAATATGATGATAATATTTTCTGTTTTTAAATTAACAAACATAATTAAATTAAAAATCAGCATAAAAATTAAACTAAGGTACCCTGGGGTAATAACGCCAGGCGGGGTAATAACGCCAAATGCTTATATTTTGCATAATTATGAAATAATCAAGTAAATGACACCCATGTGCTCTGCGCAGAAGGGTTTTGAGTCATATAAATCGCAAAAAACAGTGTCAAGTTAATTTGTTTCATTTTTAGGTCTTATTGTTTTTCAAAGCAACTAAAATTAACGCTTGATCTAAAATTTGCGAGATACGTTTTGTAATGTGAAGACTATTTTTTTTATCCAGAAATACTTTGTTAGTTACATAAATTTGTAGTATATTTCATGGACTTTCAGAATGTTGTTGAAGATTTTGGATATCTTCTCGAGATAATTTGTAATTTAAAATGTACAGCGCAATAATTATAACGGGGTAATAACGCCAATCCTTGGCATTAATACCCGGGTTGATTCCCTATAGTGACCGAGCTTCATCCTAAATATTAATTCAAATAAACACAGTTAAAATTTTTCAATGTTTCTAATAATTCTACTTAAGCGGTCCTTTTTAAGCAAAAAGAAGCTCACGGTCTGTATTCTTTTGCCTCATCCTCCCCCACCCCCACACCACACCTTTATTTTTCTTACACTTTCACAAAAAATTGAACATTTTCAATAGCTTAGAATGCAATTTGTCAATTTCTAAGTTTGTAGAGTTTGTATTTTTAGAATTGGGCAATCTATATGCAATTATTCCATCTTATTTCATAGTTTTGTTTGCATGGCGTTATTACCCATATAGGTGGGTAATAACGCCAAATAGCATTCGTCAAGAAATCATGCCATTACTTTTTATGAATACATATCTATTAAATTATTTTTTTTATATAGATAGTGAATGAGTTGCTGTATCAAATCATATATTTGTTTGAAAAATACAATCTAAAACTAAGCCGTGAAAATTGGTAGAACCTTAACGTGGCGTTATTACCCCAGGGTACCTTACAATCTATTTTTGCATGTTAAACTTTTTTAAATTTTGTAATGCATATGCCGGCTTATTAATTTATTTTTCGTTCAGTTTCTTCCTGGTTTTATATTTATTCTACTTGAATAAATTTTACTCATAAATTTAAATCATAAATAGGTAGCGTACAATGGTTATTGTAACGATGTTGAAATTATTAGATTATGAAAAAACGCGAATTTTAGAAACAATCTGTATATGTAATGTGAAATAATAGTTGAAAATTAAAAAACGCTAAATTAATGTTTGAATATACTAACATTGTAGTTAAAATACGATCGCGAGATTTTTAAATTATAATTACACGTATACTTATAAAACAAAAAAATAACATTAACAAGTATAATGCGGCTGCTATTGGATTCATTAGAAATCTCGATCAAAATTGGTCCATTGGACAGCTCAGAGCTGCTGACTAAAAAAAACAACTGAATATTTTAATATATATCTAATCAAAAGAAATTTTGCATACATGTAATTTTACACAAGAGTGCAACCAAGAATCTGAATATTTATAATTATAGTAACAATGCTCCTTATTTACACCGTTTGACGTACAGTTGCTGTTTTTTTATACAAATACAATAAGCGTTATTACAGTACAATGCATTTATAGTCGTAAAAGAAAATACAAGTAAGAAAAATCATGCGTTAAGAATAGATTATGAAGCACTTTCCAACACTCTTTAACAAAACTTTGTTATTTAGGGAAATAATAGTGTATAGCCAAATATACTTAAATATGTATTCCAGTACATTAGAACAGCCCTGTATTTCATATGTCAGTTCATATAATGGGAAAATTTAGCTTAGCAAGAAAATACCCAGAAGCTTGAAATTTCTTTTTCAGCAATTCATACTATTAGATGGAAACATACTTGAATACTTTTGTTCAGCCCTGTAGTTTACATTGTACCTTTATTACACGTCAACTTTAGGCTAAAAATTATTGTAAACTAAAACACTTTTAAAACAACTGAAATCACATTCTCGTAAATCTTCATTCATAGGCGTCCATGTACCGAATTCTTTGCGTGGCCCTGTATATCCCTTTATCTATATTCTTCAACATTTCTCAGTAAATTGAATGCAGCTCAGAGTAAAAATGCATAGCTTATTTAAGAACCACGTTTAAATAATTTACGTTCATATTCAGTAACGTTGTTGAGCTCTTTTGGGTAGCCTGTATATCAACTATAACATTTATACACACCATATAATGTGCATATATTTAACGAATTATAAACGCGAATATCATAATTAAAATTCATTTCATCATCGGACACATATACAGTACTTCGAAAAGAATATACTATTTGAAATCATTTGTATGGCCCTGTAAATGCTATGTACTGCATATTATGCAAGACAGTAGCGTATAATTTATATTAAGCTTCATGATATATATCAATTTCATTATACATGAAAAAGCTTAATATATTTAAAATATGTCACACACAATTCCCCCTTTTATCATTATCTAATGAAATTCTTTTGTGTGGCCCTGTAAATGAATAATAGCTACATTTTCACCTTATATTTTATAGAATGCAAATTTTAATATGTTTGACAGGGTATAACATCTTTAAAATTCCTTTGAAACGATTTTTCCCCTTAGGCCGTAATGCAATAGGAAACTTTTGATTCGCCCTGTAGATAAACTAATCATGGTAGAAACTTCATTTTCGATAGGACATGTGCTAGGGTAAACGTCAATAACGTCCTAAAATTTCAGGGCAATCCGAGTATATTAACGATTTTTCCCCATAGGCCGTAATGTAATGGGGAACTTTTGATTCGCCCTGTAGATAAACTAACAATGATAGAAACTTTATTTTCAATAAGACTTGTGCTAGGGTAAACGTCAATATCGTCCTAAAATTTCATGGCAATCTGAGTATATTAACGATTTTTCCCCATAGGCCGTAATGTGATGGGAAACTTTTGATTCTCTCTGTAGATAAACTAATCATGGTAGATACTTCATTTTCAATAGGGTTCGTGCTTGGGTAAATCTCAATAATGTATAAAAATTTCATAGCAATCCGAGTATATTTACGGGAGTTAGAGCACGGACAGACGGACAGACGGACAGACAAACCGAATGCATAAGCACTTTTCAACTTTGTTGGAAAGTGCTAAAAAAAGAAATGTTTTCAAACAAGTACATTTTTAAACGAATTCAAACTTTCGGTTTACGAAATATTTTTCAGACATAACACTATTTTTATGAAACGTAAATTATCAAACTGACATGTTTACCTTTCATAATAGGATTCTGTATGTCGTGTTTGAAAAGTGAGATAGGATAAAGTAACAGGATGGAAAAGTGTAACAATTACAGTCGAACCTAATTAACATGATTCTTAAGGGGAATACATTTTTGTTCATGTTAACATTACCTCACGTTATCAGTAACAAATCTTTGTATTTGTTTTTATAGGGGATTGTGAAAACAATTGTGTGATGTTAAAATTAATTTATGTTAAGCGTGTTCATGTTAACGAGGTTTGACTGTATCGTAAAAAATATTATTACAGCCTGCCTGTTAAAAAGGTGCCATTTATCTGTGCCTAATAATGACAGACATTTAGTTTTAACTGTGCACTGTAAAAAACTTCAGTAAAAACAGATAAAAACGAGACTTTCTATAAATTTACACTGGTTCTCGATTGAATGCATTCTATGGAAATCTCACCGTCATCATTATAACGACATTTCCGTTATATTATGCGTAATTCCCTGTAGGAATTTTGCCTTTATTTAAAGATATTTTTATCCTTGTTAAAATTTATAATTCTTATAAAATCATTTAACAATTGCATTAGAAATATCAAAAGGGCCATTTTCATATTTCGCTTACATATGCTGTCCAAGAAGGAAATTCAAGCATAAATTAATATTTAAAGTTTAATTTCAGCTATGCATTATCTAAAGAATATTATATTGAACATTTCTAACATGAAAAGTGTAAAAAAAACAATAAAAATTTTGGAGATATAAATTTTTAAAATTGTGATTCTAAGTAAAAATGCCTGTCCCATTCCAAATTTTATGTAATTAACTATTATTTTTAAATCTAATTTAACTTTTATAAATAAAGAGATTTAATTATGTATGAGCTGTTAGTGTTCTATGAAAAAAATGTTTACAAGAGATGTTTTCTTTAAGAAATTAACAGAAATATTTTGTCCCTCACTTTGAGTCAAGTCCATTACATTGTGGTCATTTTAGTCAAAATAGGTTTCTGCCTAAAGTTAGCAGCAAATATTCGGTGATATAGTTAAACTTTTCACGCAACTACGGCTTGCTATTTTTTACTACAATTGTGAAGCAATGTAATTGTGGCAAGAATCAGCTTCCATCAAAATTGGATTTTTTTTTTTGTGAAATTTATTACCGTAAATTTTAATGTTAAAATGATGATTTTTACACTTTTATAATTAAATGTTGTTTACTAAACAGTTTCAGAAGGTATGTGTATTATTATCTAAGTTAGAAATTATACAAGATAGTTCATTTCTACTAGTTTTATTTGAAATGTCAAGTCCATTGAAATGTAGGCGATGAAACGTAAGCTGCTAAGTAAGTTTACTAAATAGTTTTAGAAGGTATGTAAATTGTTATCTAAGTTAGAAATTAGTTTATTTAGCTAAACTAGTCCATTTCTTATAGTTTTAATTGAAATGTCAAGTCAGTTACCATGAAATGTTAGCGAATGGTAAAAACGGCCCATAAAAGTTAGAATAATTTAGAAGGAAAACAAAATCATCTTGTCTGTATTTGTGGAGACTTATAGCGATTATTCCACAGTCGATAGCGTGCTCTTTAGCAATCAAGAGGTCTTGGGTTCAAATGCTTGGACATCTAGAAATAATTTGTGTAAAAAATAAATGATACAGCAGTTGAAAATTACTCGGAAAATTCAATTTTTTTACACTAACTGAAGAGTGAGTCATTTATTGATTTTAGAAGCTAAACTAAATTAAATTATTTTTTTAATGAATTTACTGAGTCTTACATATTTTGAACGATGTTAATGTACAGAATCTATTCTAATTGTATTGAACATTTTCCCAGTTTTTTAACAGAATCTCTGTAATTTTACCTAAAGCTGAAGATAGTACATAAGATTGTACGTAATTCTTTATAATATCACAGAAATTTTTGTAACAGTATATAGGAGAAATGGGATTTGTTCATGTAGTATGTGCGTATATGTACACACTATATCGATGAATATGGTATAGTATGCACATACTCCCACACTTCTGCCATCTTGTTTCTCATAATTATAAAAAAAAATATTATGAATAAAGTTTTAAGATTTTAACAGATCAAAATTACTGGTAAAAATTAGCAAAAATATTAACTGCTCTGTTGATATTAAATTTAATTAACTCAAGAAAATATAAGATTTTTTTTTTCTCATATTAAAAAAACATAAACGATTTATCTTTCAAAAAAAGCTCTTTTTATTTTCTCATATTCTTCTCCCATATATATAAACAAAAAACATATTTTGCATCACAAACAAGACATTAAAAAATTATTATCTAAAAACACCATCTCACCCTCCCCTTTTTTTCATCTTTACAAATCAAACCAAGTAGTTTAATTGTTCCGGTAAAAAACAAGGTAGGGATATGGCTGGTAGGGGTAAGGCTGATTCACACTATTTTTTTATTTAGCGACAAATTATATTTATGTCTTAGTTTGAAATATATATACATGTTTAATTTATATTTATAATTTTACTATATTATTATACGGGTATTTAAAAATATTTTCAGCTTAATAACTTTTGTACTCATTTTTCTTATTGTGAAATACTGCGTTCTCACAGTTAATAATGTAACATACTTTTTATGGAAAACAAAATTTAGCGTGTAATGTATAGATAAAAAACTAGTTTGTATGGAGCACCAATATTTATTTTGATTTTTGTTTAATATGCTTACTTTATTCTATCCTCATTTGCCACAGCTGTAGAAATTCTTCCACCTGCACAAATTTCCTAACGTTTTCTTTTTTTAAATCTTCAATGCAAAGATGAATCCATACTCCTTACAAAAGTAGAATACAGTCCAAAGACACCATCAATTCACCACCAGACAAACTCCAGTCGCTTGAAGAAGATCATTAATGGTAGTTGCTTATTATACAAGAAAACTATACATCTGTGATTTTCTGAGAGCATTCAAATTTGAAGTAAGAACTATCCTGGCACCAGCTGATCTTCCAGACGCTTATCTCTACTAGTGTATTTTTTTGAAAAAAAACTTAATCTTTAATTTATTAAATACATTTAAACTGATGACCTATTCTGTAAGATAAATCTATACATATTCATATAAGAAATGAACTTAAATAATAGTTTAATTTATATATATATATATATATATATATATATATCGCAAATGGTTTGGTATCAATACCTTTTCAATAAATGAAAATAATCATTCCGTTACTAATAATATATGCCGATTTAACTTAAAAAACATTGAATACATAAAATTAAATATATGAAAATAAAATTTTGAGATTGATAAACGCTTTTATGAAACAACTAACTTTTAATGAAATAATTCAACAACATAATAAAGTGATATGTTTTTTTTAATCTTAAAAAATTATTTATTATTAAGCAAATTTATACTTGTTTTCATTTGTTAGCATTATTTTCTTTTATTCAAGAGAAATTAATCATTTAAAAGTTTTTGTTGATAACTATACACATTTTTTTCCAAAACAGATTGTTGATCCCAAAATATTTTTGAGCTGTAATTATACAAAAAAAATTACATTTTATAGCACTTGATTTAGACAAAGTTTCGGGAGTATGGAAGAAATAGTATAAGAAATTATATATAATCCAAACATTTTGTAAAGTTTTTTGTACATAATTAAGATTTACTATAAAATTAAAACATTTAAAATGTCAAACCAATGCGTAACCATGTAAGTTAAGTACAGAGATCACTCTACTACTATGGTTAGTCAAGGAAATATCATAAAATTTGAAAAGTGTATTCAAAATTAATTTAGCGACTAAAAGTTATTTTGTAGCTATTTAAAAATTAAGTTAAAAATCGTAAAAAAAAAACCTAAAATAGAATATCTAATAAAACCCGGAAAAATAAATCAATGAATTTGCTTACAATCAAGCTCGATTTTCAATCCAGATTTCACACTGCATCTTGCATCTAAACTAAATAACACTACTATTATTAGACTCAGTGGTTGTTGGAAATTCTAATTGTTTTAAGTAAACTAATTTAAATCTGTATCTTAATACAACTAAAAATTCATAAATTAAGCAAATGTTTATAAAATGCAAAAATATCAGTAATGACGTCGCGTTTGACGTGCTTATAAAACAACATAAAGTACATGTTGCAACAAAAAAAAAAGTGTATCTGAAATAAAAACTTTAACTCTTATTTGCGTCTATATTATGTGGTAATTGTTGTGATATAAATGCATTATGTAAGTAATTTACTCGACAATCTACTTTATGTCTTACAGTAGACCTAAGCTTAATCTCAATATTGTGTTGGTCGATATTATGTTGGGATATAAACATTTGATAGATGACATGTGCTGAATCATGTGTAAAATCCAGTTTACATATTAGAATCGACATCCGTTTGATGTACATGTATGTATTCTAGAAGTAAAGAGCTTAAAATAGAGAAATATCTAATTGTGTGTAGTGCGGGAATATACAATAAGATTAAGAATATAGATTAAAATAAGATTAATTTAGTATTGTGTTAATTAATTTGCATCAAGTCTATACTGTAACAAAAAAAAAATCCGTGTAGTTACTCAACTTTTCCTAGAAAACGTAGATTACTAGAACATTTTATGGAAATTTAACAGTGAAAGTTCAAGTAATCGAATCTGTTACATGGATATTTGTCGATGTCGTTGTATAAAGCATTCTAGGAATCCCAAATTCCTAGAAAAAGTTTAGTAACTTTACAATTCTTTTTTTACAATGTACACAAATTGTATTTTATTGTTTTACATGTTATAAATATAATGCAATGCACAGTTTATATACTAAAAACCCATAACTTAAAAACCAATTTTTCGCATAAAAAGTTTGATACCTGACGGATTATTTGAGATTTATTCAATAAACTTGTTTAAATATTATTAACAAAATATTAATGCTATATAACTTTTAAGGTAGGATTAAAGATATGCTTATGGCAGAAAATAAAATATCGTGCAAGTTTTTTTATTTATAAAAGCATAAATAATGTGCCGTAAAATATCCCAAAATTAATTTACTCATATTTGCAACGATGTATATAAAAACAGTAAGTTGTATCCTTTTGAAACAAATATCGGCTGAAAATTATTACAAATGCCATTGTTTCAAATAACTTTATTCAATTTCATTTTGAATCAGATGAGAAAATAATGTTCAATATATCATGAATAACAGCAATTGTAATTGATATAAAAATAACTTTAAAATTTTATTGGGGTTATTGGAATATTACAAATACAGGAAGTTCACTTTTATGGGGAAAAAACTACTTATTTGAGGATACTAAAATTATATAATCGAAAGTAACTTTATAAACATTAAAATTGTGTCACTGAGGTATTTAATGATAATGAATTCTTATTAAATAATATGAAAATGCATCAAAGTGAGCATCATTTTGAAGCACGTTACACATCAATGTATAAAACGTAACGATACTTTTATATCTTAAAAATATACGTGCAATGGAGCGTTAGTAAATTATGTTCATTAAGCGGTAAATACAAAAATTAGTGTCAAAATTATTTTTTAAATCATTTAAATGAACATTTTATTCAATTACTAATCTCTCCTGAACTCAATCATTTTTTTCAGCTTTTGCATCTAAAATATTGTGAGACATAAAATGATAACGAAGTCCTTTTAAACTGACTTCGTTCAGCTTCGTTTTGAACCAGACCAGAAATTAAGTTCATTTTTCCTTGAACAAGTGCAGCTGTATTTGATATGGGTATAACTTTATAATATACATTAGAATATTACAACTAAAGAAAGTTCACTCTTACAGAAAGATCATTTAATAGAGGGTATTTAAATTATTTTCTCGAAAGTAACTTTATGAACATTAAATTGTGTCACTGTGGTATTTAACGATAATGAATTTTCATTAAATGACATGAAAAGGCTTCCTAGTGAACACCATTTTGAAGCACGTTGCACATCAATGTTTTTCGAGGAGATTGCTTTGCTGTTAAATTTAACTAATATTCACGAATATGATACATGCGCATTTTATTTTTTATATTATGTTTAAATGTTAATGAAATGGTGAGATGTAATTAATTAAGTCAAATGTAACAGAAGATTTTTGAATTATGACAATAACTTTATTCCGCTTCTAAATTGTGACAAATGGACTCCTTTATCATTTTATATCGAACAAAATTCCAGATGCAAAAGCTGAAAAAAGGTGATTGAGTTATGGAAAATTTGTTAATTAGATTAAAGACTTCATTTAAATGAATTACAAATAATTCCTTTGGCATTCATTTATATATTTAGCACTAATGAACATGATTTTATAACGCTTCATTACACGTAAATGTTTAAGATATAAAAGTATCGATGTGTTCGATTTTGAATGAAATATTAGCTTATTAAGCTACTGTCTCACAATGACTTAATATTATCATGTTTTCTTCAAGTGCATTCCAATAATAGTCTTAATGTAATGCAGCATAAATAAAAAAGATACTCTGAAAATAGAAACATAACAAAATTTATCAAAATGGTAAATATACAAAATATACAATTAATAAAAGATAATTAGACCTATTTATTTCAATTTAATTCATTAAAAATGAATTCTTTATTCTTGCACAATTCATTTTCACAAAATTCTAGATAAAAAAGTTGAAAAAATAATTGAATTATCGAGAAATCATTAAAAAGAATAAAATGTTTATTTAAATGAATTACAAAAAATAACTTTGACATTCATTTATATATTTACCGCTAATGAACCTAATTTATTAAGGTCCATTACACCTTAATGTTTAAAATATGATAGTACCGATAGATTCGATTTTGTACGAAAGATTAACTGAAAAACTTCATTTATAGCTTTAATGTTATGCAGCATAAACAACAGATATACTCACGCAAGAAACATAAATATATCAAAATTATAAATTATACAATGTTTGATAAAAATAAATAATTAACCAACGAAAATTAGAACTGTTTATTCCAAATTAATTCGTTTAACTTAAATGCTTTATTTAAATATAATTGATTCTCATCAATATTTACCGCAAATGAATATAATTTATAAACGCTCCATTTCACGTAAATATTTGAGATATGAAAGAATTGATTTATTCGATTTTGAATGAAAGATTAAATTAATAAGTTTCTGCACCACAATTACATAAGACTATCATATTCTTGTTCAGATGGATTCCAAATTTTAATTCTTTTAACTCGAATGCTTTTTAAAGCATACTTAAATCTTATAAATATTTACCACTAATGAATACAATTTATTAACGTTCAAATACACGTAAATGTTTAAGATATGAAAGATTCGATAGATTCGATTTTGTACGAAATATTAACTTAATAATTTTCTGTATCCCAATTCTTTAAGGTTATCATATTTTATTGTATCTCTACATTATCACATTTTTGTAATTGCATTAATAATTTTAATGTATCGCAACATAACAAAAGTGATACTCACCAGAAAACAGAAATATAACAAGTTTATTAAAATGGTAAGTTATGCAATGCTTAATAAATTTATAAAATTAATGAAAGAAAATTAGAATTATATCTATTTATTTCAATTTAATTTACTTAACTTGAGTTTATTCAAGCATAATTAATTCTCACAAAATGCTATATGCAAAAGCTGAAAAAAAATGGTTGAGTTACGGAGAAATTATTTATTAATTTAAAAGTTTTATTTAAAAGGATAACAAAGAATAACAATGATATTCTTTTATGTATTTAACGCTAATGAACATAATTTATTAAATGTTCATTACTCGCAAACATTTATGATGCAAAAGTATCGATAGATTCGAATTAATACGAAAAATTAACTTAATAGGCTTCTGTATCGCAATTATTTAAAACTATCATATTTTATTCAAATACATTGCTTTAATAGTTTATATGTAATGCCGCATAACCAAAAGAAATACCCACACAGAAAATAGAAATAAAGTAAAATTTAGAAAAATGGTAAATTATACAATCTTTGAAAACAATAAGTTAATTAGCCAAAGAAAATTAGATGTAGTATTTACTTCAAATTAATTCGTTTAACTTGAATTTAATTCTCATTAAATGAAATTTCAATGCGTTGAAGGAAACTTAATGAAGCATACGTCAATGATTTTAGAAGAGACTGTTTAAACAACTATTTACATTAATAACATTAAGATAACTACATTGTAACGTAAACCAAATTGTAGTTGCATAAATCTTTTGATTCGCGAAATATAAATGCATTCAGTATACATCAATAATTTTCAAAGATAATGGTAATATATTAAATTTAACTAATATTTATGAGTACCATAGATGAGCATCTTCTATTTCGTATTATATTTAGGTATTAATGCAATTTACATATAGAATTAATTACCGTAATTTCGGGTGTATAAGCCGCAGATCAAACAATTCTTTTTCGACCTAGAATTTTTGAAAAAACAAATATAACTAGTTAGATCGCCATAAATATTTGTCTTCAATTACTAAATAAGATTTCTGGGTCCAAAAAGAATTGTTTGAGCCGCTGCTTATACACCCGAAATTACGGTAAGTCAAATGTAACAGAATATTTTTTAATTCAAACAATAATTTCATTAATCTTAACTGTGAAATGATTTCTTAAATGGGAATAATGGCATTCGTTATCATTTTATATCTCACAACATTCTAGATGTAAAAGTTAAAAAATAACTAAATTATGGAGAAATTATTAATTAGATTAAAAAGTTTATTTAGGTGATTTACAAAAAATAATTTTGATATTAATTTATGTATTTACCGCTAACGAACATGATTTTTTTTCACGCTCGATTGAAATTTAGTCTTTAAGATATGGATTTATCAATATATTCGAATTTGTAAGCAAGATACTGACACAAATGTTAAAGAAATTAAATATAATTAATAAAGTCAAATGAAACAGAAGATTTTTGAATTCAGACAATAATTTTATTCCGCATGGAAATTGTGACGAATGGACTCTATTATTTCTTATATCTCACAAAATTCTAGTGGCAAAGTGTGAAAAAAGTGATTAAGTTACGTAGAATTTACGAATCAAATTAAACGTTTATTAAAATGAATTACAAAGAATAACTTTGACATTCAATTACCGCTAATAAACAAATTTTTATTAACGCTCCATTACTCGTAATATTTAAGATATAAAAGTATCCATAGATTTGCTTTTGTACAAAATATTATCTTAATAAGTTTCTGCATCACAATTCCTCAAAACTATCATATTTTTATTCAGATATATTGCATTAATAGTCTTAATGGAATGCAGCATAAACAAAAGAGATACTTACACAAAAAACAAAAATGTAACAATATTTATAAAAATGGTAAACTATAAGATGTTTTATAAAAATACATAATTAGTCAATGAAAGTTATATCTATTTATTCCAAATTAATTCGTTTAACTTGAATACTTTATTCAAACATAATTAATTCACACAAAACTCTAGATGCAGAAGCTGAAAAAAAGGATTGATTTGTAAAGAAATTATGAACTTGTTTCAAAGGTTTATTTAAATGAATTACAAAGACTAACTATGACATTCATTTATGTATTTAACGCTAAAAGAACATAATTTATTAATGCTGCATTACACTTAAATGTTTAAGATATGAATATATCGATAGATTCGATTTTGTATGAAAGATTAACTTTATAAGTTTATCTATCACAATTACTTAAGACTGCATTAATGTAAAAACAAAAGAGATACATTTTTTTTCATTTTCAGATGTAACTTAATTATGAGTGTGCATATGTATGGCTGAAAATTATTTTTTGCATTCTTTTATTAAATTTCCATTTTTTTTCACACCAAAATTATGTTCGAATCTTACTACATTAAATATCGAAATTTTATCCGCTTTGATCTAATTAATATATATAATAAATGATGTTATATATATCTCACATTTATAAGAAATAAAAAATTTATGCAAAGTGCAATCAAATTACATGTTGGCGTAAACTAATCTTTTCGTTGAACTGTTTCATAAATTGAAGAAGGATTAAAAAATATTCCAATTATTTGTATTTGTAGAATGCATTTCTGTCTTTTAAAAAGGTACTTTTCCAGAACACAAACTCTTCGATGGTGAAAGTTTTATTTGTATGAACACATATGTAAGTGAAACATAGATCAACATTCCGCCATTTTTATGTTATACTTTATATAATATAAATTTTACATATCCGTCATGTATTATATTAGTGCTATAAATGTTGTGCTGTACACATTTTATATATTACAGACTTATACATTTAAAAAATCCTGTTTTCTCATAGAACGTTTGTTACCTGACGAATTATATGAGCTTTATTCAATAAAGTTGTTGGAATATTATTATCACAATATTAATGCTATATAAATTTCAAGATAGTATTAAAGATGATATGTTTTTAGCAACAAATAAAACATTGTGCAAGTTATTTTTTTTATTTTTATAAAAGCTTAAATAATTTTCAATATACCATAAAAAACAGCAGTTATATTTGATATGGGACTAACTTTACAATATACATTGTTATATTAGAACTACCCTAAGTTCATTCTTATGGAAAAGAACAACTTAACTGAGGATACTTAAATTATTTGATCGAAAATAACATTAAATTGAGTGATTGACATATTTAACGGCAATGGATTTTTATTAAATGATACGAAAAAGCATCACAGTGTGTATCATTTGGAAGCACATTGCACATCAATAATTTTTGAAGAGAATGCTGAGATTTTAAATTTAACTAATATTCAAGAGTACAATATATGTGCATTTTCTATTCCATACTATAATAAATGTTAATGGAATTTATAGATGTAATTAATCAAGACAAATGTAACAGTAGATTTTTGAATTCAGAAAATAATTTTATTCCGCATTTAAAATGTCAAGAATGAACACTGTAATCATTTTATAACTCACAAAATTCTAGATGCAAAATATCGAATAAAAATTATTGCAAATGCAGTACAACATCCATAACAGACATTTTTAAATCGCGGACACTTCTATTTAACGGACAGTTTACCGATTCCCACTCCCAAAATCTAAATTTTTGTATGTTTAACCTCTGAATAACGGACATTCTGAATAGCGGACAGCAATTTTCGCGATAAAGTATGAGAAATTGTTTTTTAACGAAGAAAAAAAGTAAAAAACCTCTAAATTTGTCAGGTCAATGTGTCGAAATTTTGTTATTACAGATAAATGTAGAGAGTGGGCAGGATGCCACCCGGTCCTTCCCTCCCACGTCCAGTATTAAATTCAGGGGATGGTCGAGGGACATTACATCCCGGAGCATCACAATAACCCCCCCTCCCACACTCCCCTCCGGAAGATTTGAGATTTTTTGCTTTTTAAGAAGTGGCAAAATACAGTCAGCAGTAACACTTAAAGAAAAAAAAAGATTCAGGAAGATTAAAACTATTGACATGGTTAAAATTCACATTGAAAAAAAAAGTAATCTTTCAATGCTAAAGGAAACTTTTAAAATACATTTTTTGCATGAATGTAACAAACAGTATATAAAGCAATGTACCATTTTATTTTAATTTTTTTGCTTAACAAATAATTTTAATTTCTGATTAATCATATATTAGTATTTTAGGACATATAAAAGTCAATTAATGACACTTTAAGCATTTTTTAGCAACTTTTGAATCTCCGAGATTTTTCCCAATAGCGGACACTTCCGAATAGCGGACAGTTTCCGCGTTCCCGAGGTGTCCGTTATTTGGAGGTTTTACTGTATCATTGTTTGAACTGACTTTATTCAACTTCGTTTAAAACCAGACAGGAAAATAATGTTGAATATATCATGAACAACAACAGTTGTATTTGGTATGGGTATAACTTTAGAATATACATCGGAACATTACAATTATATAAATTTCACTGAAAGATATGGAATGACAATATAATATACATTGGAATATTACAACCATACAGTATTCACTCCTACGGAAAAGAACTACGTAATAGGGGATATTGAAACTATTCTTTTGAAAGTAACTTTATCAACGTTAAATTTTCTCACTGACGTATTTTACGATAACGGATTCTTATTAAATGATATGAAAATGCATCTAAATGAGTATCATTTTGAATCAAGTTGTACATCAATGATTTTAAAAGCTGAGTAATTAAATTTTGCTAATAATCATGAATACAATAGATGCGCATTTTCTATTTCATATTATGTTGAAATGTTAATGAAATTTATAGTTATAATTAATCAAGTCAAATGTAACACATGATTTTGAATTCAGATAGTAATTTTACTCCGCATCTAAAAGTAATGAATAGACATCGGTATTATTTTTTTATCTCTGAATATTCGAGATGCAAAAGCTTCAAAGAGTGACTGATTCCCAGAGAAATTATTAATTAAATTAAAAGATATATTTAAATGAATTACAAAGAATAACTTTGACTTTTACTTATGTAATTACCGCTAAGAAACATAATTAATTAACGCTCACGTAAATAATCTAAAACGTGAAGAATGGACGCCTTTATCATTTTATATCTCACAAAATTCTAGAAGCAAAATAACGGTTAAAAATTATTACAGTTATCATGATTGTTTGAACTGATTTTACTCAACTTCGCTTAGAACAAGACAAGAAATTAATGTTCGAAATATCATGAACAACAGGAGTTGTATTTGAATGGGAGGTGCAGGAGTTGTATATGGGAATAACTTTAGGATATACATTGGAACATTCCGATTACATGAAATTCTGTCTTACGGAATAGAACTACTTATTTGAGGATATTTAAATTATTTTATTAAAAGTAGCATTATCAATATTAGATTGTGTCACTGACGTATTTAATGATGACGAATTCTTATTAGCAGATATGAAAATGCATCCAAGTGAGTATCATTTTGAATCAAGTTGTACATCAACGATTTCAGAAGCTGAGTACTTAAATTTTGAAAATATTCATGAATACAATAGATGCGTATTTTCTCTTATATATTATATTTAAATGTTAATGAAATTTATAGATATAATTAATCAAGTTAAATATAACAAAAGACTTTTTGAATTCAAACAATAATTTTATTCTGCATCTAAATTGTGAAGAATGGAATTCGTTATCATTTTATATCTTACAAAATTTCAGATGCAAATTGTGGGATAAAAATTATTACAATTATCATTGTTTAAACTAACTTTATTCAACTTCGTTTAGAGCCAGACAAAGGAATAATGTTGAATATATCATGAACAAAAGCAGTTGAATTTGATATGGGAATAACTTTAGAATATACATTAGAACATTACAATTACTTTAAGTCCACTCTTACGGAAAAGAAATGCTTAATTGAGGATATTTAAATTAATTTATTGAAAATAACTTTATCAACATTAAATTGTGTCATTGACGTATTTAACGATAACGAGTTCTTATTAAATTATATGAAAATGCATCCAAGTGAGCATCATTTTGAATCAAATTGTACATCAATGATTTTAGAAGCTGAGTAATTAAATTTTGCCAATATTCATAAAGACAATAGATGCGCATTTTCTATTTCATATTATGCTTAAATGTTAATGAAATCTACAGATGTAATTAATTAAGTCAAATGTAACAGAAGATTTTTTAATTCTGACAATAATTTTATTCCTCATCTAAAATTAACGAATAGACTTTATTTTATATCTCTGAAAATTCTAGATACAAAAGCTGAAAAGAGTGATTGATTTCCAGAGAAATTATTAATTAAATTAAAAGATATATTTAAATGAATTACAAAGAATAACTTTGACATTCACTTATGTAATTACCGCTAAGGAACATAATTAATTAACGCTCACGTAAATAATCTAAATTAAATACACACACACACAGTAACACAATATTAAATTGTGTCACTGAAGTATTTAATGATGACGAATTCTTATTAACAGATATGAAAATGCATCCAAGTGAGTATCATTTTGAATCAAGTTGTACATCAACGATTTCAGAAGCTGAGTACTTAAATTTTGAAAATATTCATGAATACAATAGATGCGTTTTTTCTATTATATAATATGTTTAAATGTTAATGAAATTTATAGATGTAATTAATCAAATTAAATATAACAAAAGACTTTTTGAATTCAAACAATAATTTTATTCTGCATGTAAATTGTGAAGAATGGACTTCGTTATCATTTTATATCTTACAAAATTTCAGATGCAAATTGTGGGATAAAAATTATTACAATTATCATTGTTTAAACTAACTTTATTCGACTTCGTTTAGAGCCAGACAAAGGAATAATGTTGAATATATTATGAACAAAAGCAGTTGAATTTGATATGGGAATAACTTTAGAATATACATTGGAACATTACAATTACTTTAAGTTCACTCTTACGGAAAAGAAATGCTTAAATGAGGATATTTACATTATTTTATTGAAAGTAATTTTATCAACAATTAATTGTGTAATTGACGTATTTAACGATAACGAGTTCTTATTAAATGATATGAAAATGCATCCAATTGAGCATCATTTTGAATCAAATTGTACATCAATGATTTTAGAAGCTGTGTAATTAATTTTTGCCAATATTCATGAAGACAATAGATGCGCATTTTCTATTTCATATTATGCTTAAATGTTAATGAAATCTACAGATGTAATTAATTAAGTCAAATGTAACAGAAGTTTTTTGAACTCTGACAATAATTTTATTCCGCATCTAAAATTAACGAATAGACTTTATTTTATATCTCTGAAAATTCTAGATACGAAAGTTGAAAAGAGTGCTTGATTTCCAGGGAAATTATTAATTAGAATAATAGATTTATTTAAATGAAATACAAGGAATAACTTTGATATTCGCTTATGCAATTATTGCTATTGAACATAGATAATTAATGCATCATTACACGCAAATGTTTGAGATATGAAAGTATGGAAAGATTCGATTTTGTGCGAAAGATTAACTGAATAAGTTTCTGTTTCAAAATTATTTAAGACTATCATATTTTGTTCTATTGCATTGCCTTAATAGTTTTTATGTAATGCCGCATTACCAAAAAAAAAAAAGATACCCTCATAGAAAATAGAAATAAAGCAAAATTTAGAAAATGCTAAATTATACAATGTTCGAAAACAATATTTTAATTAACCTAAGAAAATTGGATATACTTATTCCAAACTAATTTGTTTGATTTGAATGCTTTATTCAAGTTTTGAAACGGCGTGTCTCACATAAATTTCATTGAATAGAAATCACGTATGATTTTTTTATACTTTAAATTCCATTTTATACAACAAACATACATTTATACAGACATTTTAGGTTATGATAATATCCAAATAACACTACTTATTTACAGAAAAATAAAAGGAAAATCTACATATGTTAAAGATGTTGAAGAGAATCTTATGTAAGAATGGTACACTTCATAATATAAACATAATTTGGTATAATTTATTTATGATTTAATTTCACAAATCAAAAATAAATTGCTTAGCAATATTTAAATATAATTTGTTCTCAGTCTACAGTCACAGCAAAAAAATCTTGACATTTTAGACGTTTTCTTACACAATTAGAAATATACATAAGGAATAAATGTGAAACTCCAGGTATGTAAATAAAATAATTGAAAAATAATGAAGATTTTTAGGGTAACACTGTCAAAACTAATGCAGCAAAAGCGCTCAAACTGCAGAATATAATTAGGTGGTTTATTGTAATAAACTGTGTTCATTTTTATGAATATAGCATGCATACTCGAAGCGAAATTAAGGTTTTAATAGAAACGGTCTCAAATTCCGCCAAGCTTTTTTCCTATAATTTGCACTGTTCTTAATAAAAACAATGTTCTTTTCAGAAAATATGACAAACAACACTGTACATGACACACTGCAATCGAAATTAAACCATATTAATAATTGCATAAAAAATGGGCAAGTTTACTAAATAAAGTTTCAGTGCGCATGCGTGATCTCATTCAAAATATAATTTGCATAATGTGTTAGCTAAATGTACGCAGCAACTTTTGTAAAAGTCTCAAAAACAAAGCTTGAAAATTCTGAAAATTATCATCGATAGAACGAGATCGAAATTCTTTGTTTCCAAAATGAATGAAAAAGAGGAGGGGCTGTATGCATATTCCATTGATTAGTGTCTACATAATATTGCGCATACTGATATATTTGGATACAGCTCCTCTTCTTTTTGTTTCATTTTATAAGAAACAGACTTTGATGTTATTCTATCGATGATAATTTTCAGAATTTTCAAGCTATGATTTTGAAACTTATGCAAACGTTGCTCTATACATTTAGCTGACAAAATATGTAAAGGGCATGTTGATGCATCGCAGTGAAAATTTATTTTGTAAACCTGTTTTTGAGACTTTCACAAAAGTTGTTCTATACATTTAGCTAAGACATTATGCAAATTATTTTTAATTAAGATTATGCATGTACGCTGAAACCTTATTTAATAAACCTGTTCATTTTGCATACATTTATTAATATATTTTAATTTTGATTGCAGGGTGCAATGTACAATATTGTTGATCATATTATCTGTAAAGAACATTGTTTTTTATTAAGAACTCTGCAAATTATAAGCAAAAATCTTGGCAAAATTTGGGACTATTTTTATAAAAACCATAATTTTTCTGCTATATTCATAAAAATGAAAACAATTAACTACTATAAGCCATTTAATCATAATTTGCAGTTTGTACGCTTCAGCTACATTAGTTTTGACAGGGTTATCCAAAAGATCTTCGATCTTTATTAATTTGTTGACGATCTGCTATGGGATTTCAGTAAAAAAATCTTCGCGAATATATATGACTAGTACTATTTTCGTTATACATCTGGAGTTTCGGAGTTATTCCTCAAGTATATTTTTAGATATTTAAAAAACCTCTAAAATAGCAAGTGTCAATATTTTGTTTTGCTATGACAAGAAAATATAGCGTTAAAAACTTGAAAAAACGCATTTAAATATGAATCAGCGAATATGATATTTATCACAATAAAATTTAATAGAAATGGTTATATGTTTTAATGCAAACATGTTTTAATTATAAAACTTTATTTATAGTCGTTCATATATTTATTCGAAAAATAATCCAATAAACTAATTATAATTAAAATAATTCAACAGGTCAAATTCTGAGATTTCATATCCATATTTCTCGAAGATAATCAACTTTACGTGACATAAATTTTGAAATTATCTGCAATACCTATTATTATATTCAGGACAGAATATGAATGTTAATTTAACTTTATGACATAGATTATTAAATTAACTTCGTTTACATCAATTATTTCTTATCGTTCGGATACTTTTACACAATTACGAGCTAAATCTAAAAAGAATAATGCCAATTCAAGATACTGTACAGGTAGCTAATGATAATCTTTTAAGTTATTCATTATTATATCATGATCATTATTAAAATCATTTTCATGACACGAATAAATGTCAATTAAAGTGTTCATTATTATGCAATGTATTTCAAATGAATCAAAAATAAGAACTAAAATAATTTCTTTCATTTTTGATAAACTGTCAATTTTTTCTCTATTTTATGAGTAAGTGTCAATGTTTTTCTTTTACACACATAAATATTAGTGTAATAAAATTCTATAAAAAATACGCATGTTTAATTATTGTAGATGAACAAAAATGATACATTTTGCAAATCACACTTTTTGCAATTCTATACTCTTCAAGTTCTAAAACTTGTCGACGATAGACAACAATCTGTGATACATGGAATCCGCAAAATATAAAATCAGTAATGATTTAAAAGAGAAAGATATACAGCAAATGAAAGATAAGCTGCGAAAACTACACGATGTCAAAAAATAGTCATCGCAGTAGATATGGGCAATATCGTTCCTTTTAAGGAATCGTTCCAACCGGAATCGTTGACCTAAAGGAACGAGATCTTCGGAATCGTTCCTTTTGAAATCGCTCCGAAAAAAAGGAACGAATCCGAGAAAAATGGAACGAGTCCAAAAAAGAGGAACGAGTTCGTGAAAAATGGAACGAATTCGAGTAAAAAGGAACGAATGCAAGAAAAAAAGGAACTAATCCGAGTAAAAACGGAATGAATCCGATAAAAAAGGAATTTTTTTAAAGATTTCAAGGGAAAAAAGCACATCCGAGAACCACTTTAAGAAAAACGGAATGAATCCAGAGGCAGGGATGAAAGGTCATGGAGCGACATGCAATCCTTAATATTTATTACTAATTTATTTTCTCACGTATCCATCTTTTTTCATACCATTACTTACCGCTCACCTTAATTTTTTAATATTTTGGACAAATGATATTTCTTTTGAGATTTAATTTTATTTATCTATGTTTCAGTTTTACAATTTTCAAAACAGCCAACTTTTAAACTTCTAAACATCGCACTTTTTAAAATTTTCCACCTTTGTGTAGAGAAAAAACTGCAATTTCAAATGAAATTTGTTTGAAATCTTTATTACTAAGAACGAAAAATAAGTTGCAGAATACAACCAATAAAAATGTTCAGATAAACTTCAGATTTCCCAGTTCTCTACCGAGGACACTATCTATTTTCCAAATAGTTAAAAATAAGTATTATATATGGACGATGTTTAAAAATAAATGATTATCTGAACTATCAAGAAAGATGACTAGATGAATCATGAAAAGTACGAAAGCAGGTTATTACATTTAAAAAAAAATTCTAAGTGAAACTTGAAGAAAAATGGTTAAACATATACTATAGCAATAAATTAATGAATATTCGAATAAGGAAAAATAAAAGCCTAATCATTCCTCCCGAAATAAGTTAAAAAAATTTGTCATATCTACATTATGAAGGCCAAACGTATCTGTGCGTAACCCATAGGTCATTTTGTGAATGTCAACACTTTCGCATGCAATTTGGTTTTACAAATTTCAGTACTACAAATTTTATACTTCTAAATAACGCATATTGTCAATTTTTACACCATCGTATAGAGAAAAAAATGCATGCCCTTTTAAATGCAATTTGTTTGAAAGCTGTATCTCAATTTATTTGTGAGTTATTTAAAATTTTTTAATGTTTTTAGTACGAATTTTGTAATTGTGGCAATAGAAATACGCATTTTCTCTTAAAATTGATAAAAACTGAAATAAAAACATCATGTCAAAAGAAATCGTCTGATATAAAATCCGATAAATTTTGGTTTTATTGCGTTTTTATTCCTTAATTAAATGTTTATTAGTTTATTGAAAACTTAATTTACAAAATATACAATATTATCTCTTTACAAAAATGTATTTTAAATAATATTCGAGTGACTTCACCGCATATACTCATTTCGTATCAGAAACTAAACGAGTGCAATTTTATTTTACCTGTGTATGTAATGATATTTTCCAAATTTTGAAAAAAAAAAAAAAAAAAAATGAATGATTTCTGATAAAACATGGAGCTATTATAAATAAAGAAGTGAAGATTTGTGAATCATCAGATATCCGATTTGTTTTGCCGAGTGTCTTGAATATTGTTTTTGCTGAGTCTGTGTAATATTCCGTCCTAATTACGTCATATGCATACTTTTTTATAGATGTTTAAGACTGGATCCGTAAAAAGGGAATGCTTTTAGAGGATGCGAATAACGAATTTTTATAAATAAAAACAAGCTGGAAATTGCACGTGAAGCGTAGCAAATGAGGTGCGTTCGTACGATAACAAAATATTAAAAATACCACTCTCATATATCAATCTCATCAAATTGTAAATAGTTAATTACAATTAAAATGCTCACCAAAGTATGTTCTCCTTATATCATTATGTAATGGAATACTTTTTTGTGGCCTTGTAAATTAATAACAAATGTTCTATGCGCCACGTATTAAACAAAATGTATATTATGATATGTTCGTGATTAGATTCATATAAATTTTATTATGTTCGAATTAGTGTAACACCATTAAAATACATTTGAAACATTTTCCCCCATTGACCTTAATGTAACGGAATACTTTTGATTTTCCCTGTAATTGATCTATGCATCCCATTTTGATAAAATTTGAAATAACTAGACAAAATTATGTAATAATTATGCATTTTAAATTTCAAATAATTCGGTTGGTTAATTCTTCAGTTGTTATATGCGGACAGACAGACAGACTGAACGACAACTACAGGTGCTACGTATTTACATAATTACGAGCGCACCCAAAAAGAAAGTGATTTTAAAATGATCAAATTAAAATACTATGCGTATGTAAATTTTGAACGATGAAAATTATGACAGTTTTAGATTTCACATGGGAATTCTATGATTATGTCGGCTTGGAATTTTTTTTTTCATTCGTTTCAAATGTCAAATATAAGTGTCCAATATATCAAATATACCCGTAAAGCATGGTGACGTCACTGCAACGTCGTTGTAAAGTCACATTGTGACTTTGCGACCATCGATTGTCGATGTGGCGTCACGTGACGTCGATGTGAAGTCACAGTGACTAAAATGTGAAGTTGTTATGGCCGTTTTAGAGCTCTTTTGTGACTTTCACAATGTGACAAATTTGTGAAAAATGTGTCATTTGTGACTAATTTGACATTAACATTGTAACGAAACTGTGACAAAAGCGACGATATTTAAATTGCCATAAACATGTTTTTTAAAGTAAATAACATGTTTTAAAGGATATTTATAAATTTCTAAAGATTTTTAAGAAAGTCACATCTTAGTCACAATGTGACGTCACTGAGAGATGGCATTTGAGAGATGTGATGTGACCAAGGTGACTCACAGTGACGTCACTGTGACCATGCATGCTATTAGGGTAAGAGCTCAATTGATAATTTCATCATAAAAACTTATCTTTGTTATACTTTACTGATTACATATGCGATTAAAGTTTAATTTTAATAATTTGGATAACTAAGTTTTCTAAAAATAATTTTTTTCTTTGCTTAAAATAATATTTGTTTGGGAATTAGACTGACCAAATTAAGATGCATTTTTTTACTACAACTAATTTTATAGGTTTATAATAAATCAATGAAACAGTTCCTTCCTATATATTTTCTTCAGTCGAAATTCGACGGATTCCACCTCGTAATAATAAATGAAATACATTAGGAACGATTTTTTTATTCCTTGACTCTTAAATAATTAAAAAAAATACATCTATCTAAATAAAGGTTTTCAAACTGTGGTAATCATGTCATATTTTCTACTGAAACATTTAAATGTACTTAGCACTGCATATCCTTCTAAAAATTGCTCATTGGACTAAGAGTAAACAGTGTTAAAATGATCTTAACACTTATTGGTGTTTTTCTTCTGTTTACCCACGGCCAACATCTTACGGGTAAAGTTAAATAAATAAGATAATTTATGCTTTTCCCAAACCTTACTCCTCTGTCAAGTAATCGAAAACTTGCTCTTAAGAGAATGAATCTTTATAACGGATGTAAATTTTCCGAGTGGGCGAAAAATGTCAGTGCCGCGATTCGATTCAAGGATATATTGGCTGACTCCGCCAATGCTCTTCCAACTGAGCCTATCCGGACGAAAACTGGAGGACTATTTCTCCCAAACGATCGCATAATCAGGTTTGATACTATGACTCAGTTCAACAGATTTGTTGAATATTAATGAATTTAATCCGGGAGAACTCGCTATGAGAATTTCTCTCACTATGCCCAATTCTTTTCTTTTACATTACAGTCATTTAATATCAAATTATTTGTTTGGCTAAGTATATTTATTCAAAAAAGAAGTAAATAATCGAAATCGAATTTAAACTTTATTAAAATGAAAAATAGTCTTATAAGTAAGTCTTAAAAAGAGTACGACAGAGAAAGAAAATTTCATGCGCGAGTTCTCGCGGATTAATCTATGGTTTACATTATATATGAGAATGTTATTACGTAAACCACATTTACCTCATCTTAAAATTTTGTATATTATTATTGTTTTAAATTACGGAATTTATTTATAAAAAGAATAGATAAAATTTATTTTTTTCTTTAGATGTTTTTATTTTATATGTGATAAATATGCGTTTGACGGCTATCCTTCAGGTTACTAAAAATAAGTGAACATGAACAAAAAAATATCAAAGAATGAATAGATGAAAATATGTTAGATTTCATCCTTTTACTCTGTATATATTAATAAAAAAATATATTAAATGCATTATTAAGGATATCTAAATATCCAAGCGCAGACTTGCATGAGATAAACTTAAAATAACAATAACAATTCGGCAACTGCGTTAATATTTAAAAAAATAATAAGCATTTTTAAAAGATCCTTTCGCTAAACATAAAAAAAGCATGCAGTTTTTTTAATTTTAAAATAACAATAATTCTTTTCACACAAAGAATACAATACGGACTTTGGAATTTTCAGGTTTAGTTAAATGGCGTTTAAAGCAATCAAATATAGTTAATAGTTAATTTTATTTAAAAACATCTTGAAATAATTTTAAAATAACAATAATAATTCGGCAACTGCGTTAATATTAAAAACAATTAATAAGCATTTTTAAAAGATCGTTTCGCTAAACATTAAAAAAACAAACATGCAGTTTTTAAATATAAAAACTATGACGGAACGCAATTTTCGACTTTCTTTTCAAACAAAATATACAATACGGACTTTAGAATTTCCAAGTTTACTTAAAAGGCGTTTAAAGCAATTGCTTTAAACGGGGGTGGTTACTTATTAACGTCAGGTGTTCAGAGCCCTCTAGCAAGTAAAGTTTTGGTCAAAACATAACCAAATTTGATCAGCATACATAGTAGACAAAGGGATTTCGAATTCTTTAAAAAAAATATTTAAATAAAAAGTTTTAAAAATTGCCACTAGGGGCAATTTTAGCGTTGTTTACCGACTAAAATGCATTAATTTGCATAAAATCAGTTGTGTATAGCAATCATGCGTATAAAAGGAAAGGCTGGGAGAGTTCTCATCATTATCAACTCTCACCATACTTTACTAGTCAAGCTGTGTTATTAGCAGTACGAGACTTGCAATGATGCTCGTCCTGAATTTCACCGATTACAGAATTCGCCAAAAGAACCGATGAGCATAACAAATTTACAAAAGATGATTCATCGATTTGAAACTATGCGGCAACAAGGCTTAGGATGCAAAGTGACTAGTCAATAACGTTGTAACTGCTATTGTCGAACAAGAGATGAAAAATGTGCAGGTACCATCAACGCTCGGGCAGTATTCCAGCAGTATAAAATTGATCTGTACTGTATTTTTTGCCATTTAATCATTCAACATTTACACTAATACATTTTTGGTGCGCCAAAATTGCCGATTTTATGCAAATTAAATGCATTTTAGTCGCATTTTAGCTAAAATTGCCCCTAGTAGCGATTTTTTAAACTTTTAATTTTCTTTATTGTTTTTAAGAATTCGAAATCCCATGGTCTACTATGTATGCTGATCAAATTTGGTTATCTTTCACCAAAAACTTTACTCGCTAGAGGACTCTGAACACCTGACGTTAATAACTAACCACCCTGTAGTTGATAAAAGTAAATTTTATTTAAAAGCATCTTAGCACTTAGGAGCCTTAATCAGTTTCCTCGAGAAAGATCCTGATTAAAGCTTAAAAGTACTAAGATATTTTTAAATAAAAACAACTTTAAAGGCTATTAAAATAAACAAATACAGATGATAAAAGTTAATTTTATTTAAAAACATTAATACTTGCAAGCCTTAATCAGTTTCCGTGATCTTAATTAAGGCTTGAAAGTACTAAGATGTTTTTCAATAAAATTAACTTTTAACATCTATATTTAATTATTTTAATCGCCTTTTAAGTTAATCTGAAAATTTTAAAACTAGTATTACATATTTTATACAGTTTTGTTTTGCAAAAATGTGCTTGTAACGGAACGTTAAAATGCTTTGATTTCATCATTTAAACCGTGGTTTTCTCTTCTTTTTTTTTAATGGAAACGGTGAACTGTCTCCTTAAATGAAAAAGATAATACAATATTTTTTAACATTTGAATTCGATTTCCTGTTTCCCAACTGTTTGAAGAAATATGATTCCAGCTGATTGACAGAAATAAGAAAATGTAAAATGAGTTATCGAAAATAACTTAAATTTGCCCGTACCAAAAATAAGGAAATGTTAAATTCATAGCGCTGAGTAAATATAAATTGAATTTTTGAAGAATGTTTTTTATCCCTGTCATTTGATCAGATCAAAACATAAATAATTCAACAGGCAAAATATAGAAAGAAGATTATGAAATTTCAGTATTTCAGATAAATTGATTCAGATGAATCCATTTTAGGTTTTCTTGCATTTTCGGGTAATTTGTTTTATAAAAAATAATTTCTAAACTTTCTAAACTAAACACAGAAAATTTCTCAAACTTTGTGCAAAAATATTTTTCTAAATAATTTAAACTTTAAATAAAAGTAAATTTTTAGAAAAGATAATAACTAGTGAATTCTGTAAATTTTTCCTTTAAGTTTAGTTTATATACATTGATACCGGTGTTACACTATTCCTTCCTTAGTCCACGCAATATTGAAGAAAGTTCTTTTGTTTTAGTATGTTGCCAGAACCTATATATTCAAGTGATATAGGGAAAGGATTGTGAACAAAAATACTAATTCATTCAATTAAAACTAACTAACAATTTATTTACATATTATTTATACATAAGGTAACAATATTTAAAAATTAAGAATTCGATATAGATGATCCAGTCTGACATCAAATTAAATACTGCAAATACCTTCTGCGTACTAAATTATTTATTAAAATATCTATATTCCTCTCGCATTCTGTTTGTTAAAACTATTTGGAGATCCCTCTCTGTATCTCCCGTTACAATGGCTGTATTGGCAAAGAGAGTATGCTCTTTCTACCAAACTCTTACGCAAGGTACACGAACCAACATGCCTTCCGCCACATCACAGACTTTCTCAGCTATTCCCACGGGCGAACCCAAAAAAACGGGGTTGCACTTTGACAGCAGAGCCTGCTATTTCCAAATGTATAGCCAGGGCTTCCATTGTATGTCTTATTTGAGGTATGTCTATCTGAATATCATCTGCCTTTCATTGATACAGTGGGATGTTCATATACTGCTATCTAACAACAAATTCATAGATTAGTTTCAGGATAAGAATAAATGTTGTCCTAAAATCCAAGCTACACTTACAGTCCGACATTGAGTTAAATACAGCAAATACCTTCTGCGCGCTGGATTATTTATTAAAATATTTCTATTCCTCTTTCACTAGGTTTGTTAAAATTGATCGGAGATCCCTCTTTCTATCTTCCGTCACGCTGGCAATATTCCTGAAGAGACTACGCTCTTTGTACTAAACTCTACGTAAGGCACACAAACCAACATCTCGGCCTCCACCCTCAACGCAAACTTTCTGTCCGCGATTTCCACGAGCGAACTCAAACAAACGGAGTTACCACTCTGATCGAAGAGGCTTCTATCTATAAACATCTCCCCCCAATAGATAGCCTGGGGTTTCATTGTATGCTTACTTGAGGTATGTCTCTATGAATATCAACTGCCATTCATTGATACCGTGGGATGTTCATATACTGCTGTCTAACTACAACATTACAGCTTAATTTTAGGATGAGAACAAATACTATCCTAAACTCCAAGCTACAGAGAAGGGGACATGAATACAATATATTAGTATAAAGATAATGTGAAATGACAGTAATCCTTATAGCATCTGTTTATCTGACACCCAGTAAACCATATCTCAGGGGCACAGCATTTTTGAACCAAAAGTATTGAAATTGTTAATTAGCAGCACTATTTACAAATAAATTTATTTGAAAACTAGCCACCTCTGTCAACCATTTTGGTCTCCCTTAAATATATGTTCACTATATTACGTTGATTTAACACTTTTCTCTCTCTAAGTCCTTCCCCAAATCATTGTGCGCGCGGCAGCGCGCTACAATAATATGATTGAGCGATGGTGCACACGGATTTTTCAATTTTTCTTTTTGCAATAACTAACTAAATACTTATCCAATTTTGATGATTTTTTTTAAATGTTCGTCTGACCAAGAAGCACAACATAGCACAAAAGTTATTTTTTATGGCATACTGTAGGTGTACTGTAGAGTATTCTGAAAATCGGACAAAAATTTTGTGTCACAGCACTTTTCTCGAAAACTACTAAAGATAAAAACTTATTTTTTTTTTTAAACAAAAGACAAACTTTTTATCCCGGGGTAGTCATCGAGAAAACGTTATTTCGCTGGGCGGTTTTTCTGAAATTGCGTATTTTCCAAACTTGGTCATAAATGGGTATATCTAACGTTCTATTGCAGATAGAATGTTGCGGTAAAGTTTATTTTAAAGATTTTGCGATGCTAATTAATCCTGCAAAAATTCATAGCTTTATGTTAAACAGTTTTTTTACAAGATGAAATAAAAGAATGGCAGTCATCAATCTAAGATACTTGTGATCATCGGAGAGAAAAACCAGTTACACCATTCGATTAAGCATAAAAAAATACAGAATGCTTTTTTTTCTTTTATTTTTAAATTAATTTTTAACAAATTATGAATTTTTTTGAAATTTTTGACATGCTGATTTTTGTCATTTTTTAATGAATCATTTACTGAATAATTATGCACGGTGTCTAGCCCTGGTGGCTGTTAAATTTGATTTTTAATTTTAAATTAGGCAATTTTTTGCACCATACCAAATTTATATTTTATCCATTTTTTTCATTTATTTATATTTTGTTTTTAGCACAATGGCATGCCTGGCATACCTGTCAAATATTGGGGCCCTGTACTTTAACAAAGTGTATTTACTATAAGTATATACCGTATTTATTTTAATAGAATGCGCCCTCTAATAGAGCGCGTCTTCTAATAAAGTGCGCACCTTGGTGCTGATTGAAAAAATAAATATACGGAAACGATATAGTAGATAAGTCGAAAACGATTACTTAAATGCATTATCGAGGATTCTCATCGATCAAAATAGAGATATTCTATCAAAGCGACGGAGTGGCGATGCAGCAAAAGTTTCAAATTTTGAACAATGTACCACTCCTGTAAACTATAGCGCCAAGGATATGCACACTGTTAAAAATCTGCTGCATTTTGCTGCAACGCACTCCCCTGCTTGTATAGAAAACGGTTACTTGTCCGTGAAATGGCGCTTTCTCATTGGTTGGAATAGAGATATTATATACAAGTGGTGGAGGGCGTTGCAGCAAAATGCAGCAGATTTTTAACAGTGCACTGTTAAAAATTTGACCCATTTGTTGCAGAGTCACTCCACAGCTTTTATAGAATGTCTCTTTATGGCCAATGAGAATGCTCCATAACACAGTAAAGCAATCGTTTCCTATAAAAGCGGTGGAGTACGTTTTTAATAAGTCCGTAATAAATACGGATTAAGAAAACAAAGAAGCATGGTTTTTGTATCAAACTTTACTCTTGCATAAAAAAGTTCCTGTTTTTGGCAAAAATAATGGATATTTGAATGAAAAATCTATTCTTTGAAAGGATTTATTATTTTATTCACTTTAGTAAAAAACTGATTTTTTTTTTTTTTTTTTGAAAACCACCGTAGAATTTTGGTATAGAAAAACCTGTTTAAATTTTTTTTTTAATTTGTAACACCAGAGTATTAGAGTATGTAGCATTTTTTAATTTCAATACAAATAAGATTTTGTTTTCTATATATAAAATACAAAACAAGTTGTGCAGTATCCCTATGGAATATGGAAAAATAGAAGGACTAGTGAAAAATGCTCCAAGGAGCAGTGCAAAAGCAGAATATGATTTTAATTGAGCATTAAAAAGTAATGGACAAGTGCTTCTGTTAATTACTGAGCATGAGGAAGGATAAGGGATCCCTTCTTGGCTACAACTCACTTCAATGCCAACTTTGAAAAAATCATATTTGCGCTTTTTTCGTGAAAACAAATCAGTCGCAGTTACTATAAAAATGTATAGTGTAAAGACGTAACCATTAAAGATGCAGCTTAATTAGACATAAATGTAAAGGAAGGCGACATAATGCCAGATACCTAGTTCCTGCAGGTATCACATTCATGCACTGCCACCAAGCATACCCTAAGTGTATAATTGCACAGAAAATTGATTTGTAGTATAGTGCAGAGTGAACACTGCAGTTAACATCAGAGATGTAGTACAGGCTATACGCCGCACACCTTCTGGACTTTTTAATAGAACACCATATACCCTCTGTTTTTCAAGAAAGCTTATAGTATACACATTCTAGAATATCCCTCTGCTTAGAGAATATATCTTATGTTATTTTTATGACTACACCCCTGGTTAACATCTAAAGCACGGTGGAAAATTCTACTAAAGAACCGCAAATTTCTTTTATATGGAAAAAGCGCAAATATGATTTTTTCAAAGTTGGCATTGAAGTGAGTTGTAGCCAAGAAGGGATCCCTTATCCTTCCTCATGCTCAGTAATTAACAGAAGCACTTGTCCATTACTTTTTAATGCTCAATTAAAATCATATTCTGCTTTTGCACTGCTCCTTGGAGCATTTTTCACTAGTCCAAAGATTGTTTGATAAATAAATCCTGAATTTTTTGCGATCTATTTAACATTTTATAAATTTTTGTTATTACGTATTTCGTCTTTTTTTCGATAAATACCACTACATACTTAAAAGAAAAAAATCTTTTCTATTATTTTAAAAAAGAACTAATAATGAATAATAAATAAAAATGCTTAATTAATAACAATGGAATAAAATTATTTATGTTATTAAAAAAATAAAATAAAAGTAAATAAACAGCTTATTATCTATACTAATATTTTAAAGAGGAAAGATTTGATTGTTTGTTTGTTTGTTTGAATTGAATAGACTCCGAAACTACTTGACGGATTTGAAAAATTCTTTCACCGTTGGAAAGCTACACTATTTCTGGTGAACATAGGCTAATTTTTAATTGATTTATTCAAATATTTTTCTTAATAATTCAAAATCTCCTTATTTTTCATACAGAATCAATTAAAATTTTTTCGATAAAAAATAACCATTTTTCATTCCCGTTGCCAAGAAAATGTAATCTGGAATTATAATAATAATAAATAAATTAATTCAATTAGTGATTATGGAACAAAACAATTTGTATAATTTTAAAATAGGCAAGAAAAATAATGAAATAATTTACTGATAAATAAACGACTATTACTGGATTACCACGTGAGGCATAAAATCGCAATTTTGTTGCAATCGTGCGAAAGTGATCCGTGGATGATATCTGCATCTAAATATTATTGGCAATATTATTGTTTATATAATTTGTTCACATTATTTAGCAATATTACATTATTTGGCAATACTTGATCTCCCATCGACCATAAAACTGTCGCCAAAGTATAACGTTAAATGTCAATAATGGATGATCGTAAATGTCACATTCTTTTGACATTAAATATGTTTTGCATAATTGTTACGTCGTCAACTAATTTTAATTTGATGTTTTATCTCTATTTCTATTAATATTTTAGTAATTTATTAATTCTTTGGTTATTTAAAATAAAAGTTATATCCATTTGTATAATTTGATCGACGGAATAATCAAATGGTACCAATTGTTTGTTCACACTCTATCTGGATATTTAGGTTGATAGAATTAGCGTACTTATCGAGTCTCCGCCAAGTCATATGCCAAGCAGTCATTAAATCTGTGTTTTAGCCTTACTATTATATCTTTTTCATCTGCAGTTATTTTACCATCACTAAAAAAGGGTACTTCTAGGTTATCCTGTCGACCAATTTCGCCAAATTATACAAATCGCCAAACTAATAGCCAAATTATACATGTTGACATAATTTTTATTTTAAATAACGAAAAAACAAATAATTAGTAGAATATTAATAAAAATATTAATAGAAAGTCGAAATAAAAATCACTTAATGACATTTTAAACACGTGAATCGCATTTAATGTCATTGAATGTGACATTCACGATCATCCATTATTGGCATTTAATCTGATAGTTTGGCGATAATTTTTGGTCGACGGGATAATCTAGAAGTACCTAAAAAAGAAATATTTTGAATGTGAAGGAAAAATCATTATCATGAAAAAATATTTGCACATAATTTATCATTCATTCTAATAAAAAACGGTACTACTAGGTTATCCCGTCAAAAAAAAAAAAAAAAAAAAAAAAAATCGCCAAACTATCGGATTAGATGCTAATAATGGATAATCGTGAATGTCGCATTCAATGACATTAAATACGATTCACGTGTTTAAAATGTCATTAAATGATTTTTATTTCGACTTTTTATTAATATTTTTCTTACTATTTTACTAATTATTTGTTTGTTTTTTTAGTGCACATTTTAGTGCATTTTTTCATGCTTAATTGAGTGGTACTAAGCAAATTCTTTTAAATCCAGTACTTGGTGAGATACTTCACATTTTCCTAATTTGGCGATGTCTTCGGCGCAAAAACCTGAAATTTTGAATCCTTATCTATTTATATATATATGTATACATATAAATCTCTCCTTTAGGAAGTTCATCGGATGGTCTAAAATAATAACATGTTTCACCATATCTCAGAAGCAAATTCAGATAGAAGCAATTCAAATGGAATTCAAGATAAAAAACCTACTAAAAAATTCTTAATTACTTTAGTACTTTTGTAATTTGTCAGTTATTTAGTCATTTTAGAGGTATTTTGTCGCCAAAATGAACTTTGAACTGACCAATGTAAGATTACATAAATCAGACAAAAATTGTGGATATTTGATTCGATATTAAGATTGTTTATTTAAATATATTTCGTTTGATTCAAGATTATTTTAGAGATACTGACCAGCGTAGCGGGCGGAGGCTGCTAGTTAAATATAAAACAATAGCCGGTTTACCAATTGCGCATAAAATTGCCATGTTGTTGCAATCATGCCAATATCCTGATTATATGACATATGTACCAAAATAGAAAACCAGAAAATTCGATGCAAATTTTTTATTTTCTTTAAGCATCTACGCTATAAAAATACGTTTTAATATTTATGTATTTATTTGTTGTATTTTAAATGAAGTTAATAAAGGATATGTATTATAATTTTATGTGTTTTAAATGAAATGAGTGATATGTTTTTATTTAAAATCAAATGATGTCTATAAAAGTATAATTGGTACTTTATCATCTGCGCTC
Organism: Maratus speculifer; assembly: GCA_964019185.1. Lineage (NCBI taxonomy): Eukaryota > Metazoa > Arthropoda > Arachnida > Araneae > Salticidae > Maratus > Maratus speculifer. The sequence goes on from OZ025300.1 coordinate 138,385,054, forward strand.
GACCAACAAATAAGTACCGAACTGGCTGTTTGACATATAAAAGTGAAGTGGGTGGTCCGAAACTGTTGATGACAGTCACATGACTTAGGTTATTATTATATAGATAAACCAACGCGTAAAACGTGAGCGTTTACACCGGGTTCCACTGTTTTTAGTTTTACTGTGATAATTCGTATAAAAAATGTAAAGCACCAACATTGAGCATGAACTTTAAATGAAAAACAAATATCGCTCATCCGCAAGAGAAGTGACACATCTCCACTAACTTAACAACTTGAAAATTGCATGTGAAGCGTAGCAAATGAGGTGTGTTCATGACGAAACTTTAAAAAATTCAGATCTTGTTTTTATAGTATAAAGTACTTGAGACACAGTATAGTGGTCAAAATCTTTCGTGTTCCTGTAAATGCTATCTGTTCTGTATTACGCAGGAAGTACATCGTATTAAATTTCAGCAACGTATATCATTTTCATAAAATTAGAAATAATTTAATATAATTAAAACACGCCCCAAACAATGTTTCCCCGTATGCCATTATGTAGTGGGATACTTTTTTGGCTCTGTAAATTAGTAATAAATAACCTTTGTATCATAGATTTACATAATTTTTTAAAAAAAATTTAAATTTTAAATTAAATGCGAAAAATTGAAAAATATATTTCTTTTATGTGTTAGAACTTAAAACAACGATTTCAGAACACATTTTATTTTGTCTATATCTTAAAAAATGATTGAGTTATAGCACTTTGAATTTTTCTTATGGTTGACATTTTGAAACGATCTGATATTTGTCACGTGATAACACGCGTATTTATGACTTGATTTGAATGAAACTTGGTATGTACATAGTACATACAAATGTCTCGACCGAGTTCGTCAACCAGCATCATCCGCTATCTTGTTTCAAAATGGCGGCCGTTTAAATGTTTAAAAACATTTTAATTTAAAATTAAATGCAAAAAATTTCAATGTAGATTCTGCCATTGCAGAGTTCAATTTCGCCTCCGATTAGAAAAAAAATCAATAGAGGTTTTTTAGAAGGGCGACTCCGTTTAGAATGAAGTAACTTCATTTTTGTTGTGTTTATCAATATAATAGCAAACAGAATGGCGTGAAATACCAAATTGATTAGAAACTTCTCTCTGAGAATTGGAATTGCGGAATAATAAAGAGATGCAATTCGACGTGTTGCTTCTTCATTGACTAGATTCATCAAAACGGATTTTTCTTTAGTTTAAACGCTTTTTTATAGACTCCGAGAAAAGGGAAATGCATTTTAACAATAAAACGAGTGGAATCCCGTCGAATTCGACGAATGAAATGTTTAAAAGACCCGATCGATTTGGTTTTAAAAAAAGCAAAAGTAATTACATTATTGAATCAGTATATAATAAATATATTTCCAAACTTAATGTCAAGTTTGCCAGTTACAATATTCGCAGATCTTCAGTTAAAATAGTAATCTGAGTTCCGGCGAAATCCAGAAATTTTATTTTATATGTACTCACAGAAAAATAGTTTTATTTAAAAAAAAAACTAATTTCATTTTTACTGTGACATTATTTTAACTAACTGAAGTCATCTGAAAGTAAAATCTCAGTCTCTTCCTATATAATTATGTAACGGAACATTTTTTATGGCATTGTAAATCAATAAAAAATATTCATCGCTCCCAAAATTTTACAGAATGTATATTTTAGTATATACTTCATTAATGCTTATAAATCTTGTTATGATCGAAAAAGTGTGATACCTTTAAAATACATTTGAAACTTTTTTTCACATTGACCACTGTTTTTTTCACATTGACATAATGTATCGGAATCACTTTGGTTGTCCCTGTAGTTGAACTGTGAAAGCCATTTTCATAAAATTTAAAAAGACTTGACAAAAGTATGTAAAAAATACATGTTTTAAATTTCAAACGATTCGGTTGGGTAGTTGTTGTGTTGTTATATGCGGACAGATGGACGGACAGACGGACGGATTGAACATAAATTATAGGTGCTACTTATTAACATAATTACGAACACATCTAAAAAATTTGATAGTGTTTAAAAATATAAAATAACATCCATTTTTCGTCTCGATATGTTTTAAGACGAAATACAATATAACTTTAATCACATTAAAGAAAATTAGAATACATTTTTATCAGATAAATTAAACAGGAATACATTACAAAAATGTACACTTATTGGTAATTGCATTTCATAAAATCATTCTTTTACTTCCTTTTTCTGTATTTATTGTCACAAGAGAATTATTTTATATATTTTACATAAAAATCAATGTATTTTTCCAAAAACAAATTCAAACAGCTCTATCATATAAATGTCATCTCATAAGAAAGATAGTAATACTATCAGTATATTTTTAGTACAGTACAGTATATTTAGTAACAGTACATTATAGTACAATGATAGTAAATTATATTTTGAGTATATACTTCATTGATGCTTATCAATTTTCTTATGTTCGAAAATGTGGGACCCCATTAAAATGCATTTGAATTTTTTTTTCACATTGATAATGATGTATCAAAATCATTTTGGTTGTCCCTGTAATTGAAGTATGAAAGCGATTTTCATAAAATTTAAAATGTCGCGACAAAATTTTGTAAAAAATATTTTTTTTTTTATTTCAACTGATTCGGCTGGGTAGTTTTTGCGTTGTTATATGCGTACAGATGGACTGACAGATGGACGGTTTGAACAAAAACTATAGGTATTACGTTTTGCATAATTACGAACGCACCTAAAAAAATTAATAATATGAAAAAATATAAAATAATATACATTTTTCATCTCGGTATGTTTTGAGAGAAATACCGTGTAACTTTAGTCACATTAAATAAAATTAGTATATATTTTTACAAGATCAATAAAACACGAATACATTATAAAGAGATATACTTGTTAATAATTGCATACCATAAAATCTTTCTTTTACTTCCTTTTTCTGTATTTATTCTTACAAGAAAATTAATTTATATATTTTGCATTAAAATTAAAGCATTTTTTCTGTAAACAAATAAATTCAAATAGCTCTATCATATAAATGTCATCTCATTATGAAAGATAGTAATACTATCAGTATATTTTGAATACAGTACAGTATATTTAATAACAGTACATTAAAGTGCAGTAATAGTACACTATTATTTGAGTATATACTTCATTGATGCTTATTAATTTTATTATGTTCGAAAAAGTGGGACACCATTAAGATGCGTTTGAAACTTTTTTTTTCCCATTGACCATAATATATCAGAATCCTTTTGGTTGTCTCTGTAACGTAACTATGAATCTGATTTTTATAAAGTTTGAAATGACTCGACAAAAGTATGTAATAATTATATATTTAAATTTCAAACGATTCAGCTGGGTAGTTTTTGCGTTGTTATATGCTGACAGACGGCCGGACTGAACGACAAATATAACTTTAACTTTAACATTAGTCACATTAAATAAAACTAACATGCATTTTTACAAGATAAATAAAACACGAATACAATACAAAGATGTATACTTATTGGTAATTGCATTCCATAAAGTTTTTTTTTTTACTTCCTCTTTCTGCATTTATTATAAGCGAATTAATTTATATATTTTTCATTAAAATTAATGCACTTTTTTTCCTGTGAACAAATAAATTCAAACAGCTCTATCATATAAATGTCATCTCATTAAGAAACATAAGAATATATAACTATGAAAGCTGCTTAATTACACTAACTTTCACTAAAATTCTACTAATTCTGATACGTTAAATCGAGTAAAAGTCCCTCGATATCACTGGGAAATATAATTAAAGATGTTTTTGCGCGAATTTCATATCTCCACAAAGAATTATATTTCATCATAATTTTTAAATGGACACTTTCAAACATTTTAATTATTTCATTAACAAGAATATAAAATATAAACTAATTTTATAACACAAAATTTGAACTTCAATTCACAATTTTTGTGATCTGATAAAAGCTTAAATATATACATGTAATATTCATTGACAATTTACTATGATTTCGATATTAAAAAATACATATAACTCACATGCAAACTCACTAAATTAAATGAAATTTCAGTTTTACAATATTTGGAAATGAAAATTTTCAATTTCTTAACATCGTATATTTTTAATTTTTACACCGTTGATAGAAGAAAAAATGCACTTTTTAATGAAATTTGTTTGAAATCTCTATTACAATTTGTTTTTAAATTATTAATTTTTTTAAAGTTTTTAGTACACTTTTTGTCAATGTGGCAACAGAAGTATTCAGTTTTTGGACATTCAACTTGGACCAATCAGAAAACAAATAAAATAAAAAAACAGAAGTATTCCATTCTTGGACATTAAACTTGGATCAATCATAAATTGAATCTGAATAAAATTAAGTAAGTTGCGGAATTCAACCAATAAAGAGATTGAGATATACCGGGTGATTATAATTAAAGTCCCGATTTTAAAAATCAGTAATTTTAAAACTGCTGGTCAGAATGAATTGATATTTTAGCAGAACAATCGTAAGGCAATGGAATTTTGTTTGGCGAAGGAAAAAAATAGTTCCAAAATGTGCCGATAGATGAAGCTGTCCGGGTAATATCAGGAGGAAAGACCAAAAATGTATTCGTTAAACACAGAAATGTTGTTAGCCAAAAGAAAGAAATTAGAGTTCAGGGATTTACTAAAGATTTATTAGCGAAAAGACTAGAATACAGCGACAACAGCGATTATGACAAAAAAAAAGAGCTTCATGGAATCAACACCTTGCTGATGATTAAAGCATAAGTTGTTCTATATGCGCTCCGCCTTGTTCCGCTACTAATTGGAAGCTCAAAATGGCATGCTCCACAACAGATCGGAGGGTATCTGTACTGATGCAATGGATGTGGTGTGTGATGCTTGCCTTCAAGTCGGCAAGATTCTGAATCCTCCTGCTGAAAACAACATTCTTCAGGTACCCCCAAAGCCAGAAATCACACGGGTTTAAGTCGGAGGAACGTGGCGGCCACGTTGTTGGAAAATGACGGCTTATGACCCTGTCATCTCCGAACTTAGCACTCAGTAGCTGCTTCACAGGAGTAGCAATGTGCGGAGGAGCGCCATCTTGCATGAATATTGTGCGATCCAAACACGGACGCTGCTAAAGTGCCGGAAGGACATGGTTACGCAAAAGTGTTTCATACCGCTTGCCAGTAACGGTGCAGGTAACGGGACCCGCAGGTCTGATCTCATCGAATAAAAACGGACCAACGATAAACGCTGCCGTCATTCCGCACCACACAGTAAGCTTTTCAGGCTGAAGAGGTAATGGCTGTAGCTGGGACGGATTCTCGGTCGCCCATATCCTGCAATTTTGCGTATTAACAGAACCTTGCAAATGAAAGTGGGCTTCGTCAGAGCACAGAATGTTCCATGGTCATCCGTTGTCCACTTCCATCCGGGCAAGAAATCGCAGTGCAAAAGATTGAGTTGCTTCCAGGTCAGCAGGTAGCAACTCCTGCACATGAGTTATCTTATACGGATAACAGCTCAAGATCTTCCGTAGAATTTTACGCACCCTGCTAATCGGCATATCCAGCATTCGGCCAATTCCCCGTGCACTGCTGATTCCAACATCACTGTTAGTCTGTTCTTGTAATGCTGTAGCCACATCTTCCACTGCAGCAGCCGAAACTGGTTTCCTTCCTCTACACCGTTTAACGTCAAATGAACCGGTCTCTTCGAATTTAGCAATCATTTTTCGCAGACCTTTTGTGGTTATTGGATCCAATTTAATGGATTTTAATGTCCTAAACTTCCTAATAGCTGTAAGTGCACAATCATCGTTCTTATAAAAAAGCTTCAAGAGCAGAGCACGATCCTTCATAGTCAGAGTCATGATGAAGCATTTAGGCAAAGAGCTGGTGCTCTGCATTTTTATGGCAGCTAAGTCTCATGTGCGCATGTCACGTATTAGTAATTTGCATATATCTAGACAATGTGAACACTGACAACGCCATCTATCGGCACATTTTGGAACAATTTGTTTCCTACGCCAAACAAAATTCCATTGCCTTATGATTGTTCTGCTAAAATATCAAGTCATTCTGACCAGTAGTTTTAAAATTATCGATTTTTAAAATCGGGACTTTAATTATAATCACCCGGTACTTTAGATTTCCAAATTATCTACCGAGTAAAAGAACTATTTTTTCAAAATTGTTAATAAAAATACTTCATAAAAATACTTATTGAATTAACAAGTCGTGTTAATTTATAACATTTATACAATGGCGATTTAATGTGTAATAAGGAAAAATTTAATAAAAAAGGAGCAAAATAATTCAAAGAATAATAAGCTATCATTTATGCACTGCATGGACTAATACACTGTCTATTTCTCTTACTTGGATAAGAGATAAGTTTATTTTTTGGTTGGTAAGACTAGATAAAAAAAAGGAAGTATAATTATCATTATTGAAAATCTCACAGAGATCTATGTAATGATCGTTAATTTCATAACCAGACCATTCATCTTAGTTTTATAGCCTATTACCTACATTGATTTTACTTCAATTAGAAATAATATTCCCCCATTAACCTTAAATGAAAAATACAGGGGGTCCCATAAATAGCGCCCAAACTCAGCATAACCAAATTCCTTTTTGGGTGTAAATTAAAAGTATCCGAAGAACTAAACCTGTAAAATCCATAGTTTACGAAAAAAAGACGAAAAACAAAGTATGCCACCATAACCGGTGCAAGTGAAAAGCACAGTATTGGACATATCAACAGAAGTATTTCCATATTTTTTTGTAGATGATAACGTTTAAAACGTTCGCTGCGCATATCGATTCATACAGGCGTGTGCCGTGGAATGACGTTAAACCGCCGTTGAACTGTTATTTGACTCCTTGAGGAGAAGCGACAGAACGATATTCAGTACGTTCCAGTTAAGACATTCAATTATCTTTATTTTTTCACCAGTTCATTTTTGTTATTAAGTTTACCTTACTTTATCCGTATATTTTCGCGATTCAAGAAAAAAAATCGTTTTAAAAAAACAGTGGTAAAAATTAAAAAATTAATTAAAGAGCTTCAACCCGAAGGGGTTAATAGACTGAAACTTTTAATCACCAGCAGTTTTCGTATATATTCCGAGCTGCTGGGACGTGAGTAGGTGCACTTATCCATTCCACGACGTGCTCAAACCTTCCTCGATATGCACGATTGACACATTGATCGTCTTCTTTAAAATTGTAAAATACTGTTGTTGATTTATAAAAAAACTGTTTTTTTTTCTTTCAACTGTTGTACCATCATACTTTTTTTTAGTTTTTTTCTCTCAAATAAATAGTGTACGAAATTTGGTTAAAATATTTTTGTTAAAAAATGAATATTTTTCTTTATTCAATCAAAAAAAACACTGATTTTAAACAGTGATTTAAAAAAAAATTAAACTAGTTAAAAAATTAAAATTGATTAAAAAATAATAAGTATTATGCTTCAGTCTAAAATAAAATAAAATAAACCGTTTACCAATATTCTAACGAATACATTTGAGAGGAGATCTTTAAAAATCACAACAAATTTTCCCACTAATTCATAAAAGATATACTTTGCAGAAGCCGGCATCAGCGGCTTTGGCTCAGTCAGTAAGGATTTGTTCCACTGTCAAAAGGTCTTGAGTTCGATCATCTGGACGGCTTGAGGTAAATTAAACAAAACAAAAAAAAATATTAAGTAAATTAAGTAAAATGATATGGCAGCTTAAAATCACTTGGAAATTTCGAATTCTTTGACGATTAATCGATTCGTTATTTTTAAAAGTTATATTAAATTTATGTGCCGTATAATTCATGTATACCATTCAAATTTCTCATCGTGCTATGCCACTGACCATCTAATATCCTTCAGATTATGAAAAGTTAATTGTGTACAGCAATTTTGTGAGTTGAAATGTTTCTTTGGGGAAAAATCGGCTAAAAGGAAAGCTGAGGGCGAAATATCCCACAAAATCGGAAAATTTTGTGTGACTCTGAACAAAATCGCAAAAGTTCCCTTTTGCCAACAGACCTCTGTTTTCCCGAATGAGGGAAATTTCCCATGAGTTACAATCACTAAAACAGCCCATCGACAAATATTTTATTAACGCCAAACCACAGTGGTTGGTATCACGAGGATAGGAATAAAAATAGAGGAAAACCCTTCACTAATTTTAATTGAAATATGTTAATATATATTCCTTGTTATTTTTTATGGTTACATTGATTTAAATTACAGCAAAAAGACTAAAAATATCTGAACATTTCAGCAGTTTTAACCACGTTACAGTAGAGGGGGTATGAAACTAGCTACGCATCCTTTAAACTGAATCTTCTGTGACGGTATGTTTTTTTTAAATCCAATTTATGTTTGAATTATATATTAATCTGATCGTTTTTCTCCATTTTTTAAATTGTCTTTAAGAATGTTGATAACCCTAAATTCCTATAATTTTGCTTGGACATGAATCGGAAAACGCACACTTTATTTATAGAGCTAAAGTACGGTGTGTTTCTGAATGAATACTGGAGGCTTAACATTTGGTAGTAATTTTTACTAAAACTTAAAATTATAATTAATACAAGAAATAAAAAAGCAACTCAAGCAGTTTAACTACAAGCTTACAAGTGCTCGATATGTGCAGCCTTTGTCACACGGAACACACCAAGTCGATAGTTCAGTACTTCTCAAACGTTGATCTGCAAAATTTCTGTTTATTCTCTTCTCATATGTTCACTCACCCGATCTAACGCCATATTATTAGCTCACAGGCTATCATAGCCTGAGAGCTTATGTGCCCGTCCGTTCTGTATGTACGTTCGTATGTTCGTTCGTGCGTAACGCGATAAATCATGATAAAAATATCGGATCCACTTGAAATTTTTTATATAGGTATATCCTGATAAGGCGCTTCCCTGATTAATTTTTGGAGTTCATTCGATATGTATAAGAGGGGGAACGGGGGGCTCATGCCCTCCCCATTGATATAAAAGAGATTTTCATGCAGAATTAACAGTTTTCGTTCAAAATTTAGATATAGGATCATTCTGATGAGGCGATTCCGTGACTGTTATTAGGTGTTCATTGAATAAGTATAGACAGGGGGAACGGGGGGCTCATGCCCCTCCCCTTAATTGATATAAACGGGATTTTCATGCAGAATTAACAGTTTTCGGTCAAAATTTAGATATAGGATCATTCTGATGAGGCGATTCCGTGACAGTTATTAGGTGTTCATTGAATAAGTATAAACAGGGGGAACGGGGAGCTCATGTCCCTCCCCTTAATTGATATAAACGGGATTTTCATGCAGAATTAACAGTTTTCGTTCAAAATTTATATATAGGATCATTCTGATGAGGCGATTCCGTGACTTGTATTAGGTGTTCATTGAATAAGTATAAACAGGGGGAACGGGGGGCTCATGCCCCTCCCCTTAATTGATATAAACGGGATTTTCATGCAAAATTAACAGTTTTCGTTGAAAATTTAGATATAGGATCATTCTGATGAGTCGAGTCCGTGACTGTTATTAGGTGTTCATTGAATAAGTATAAACAGGGAGAACGTGGGTTCTAACGCCCCTCCCCTTAATTTGTATGAATGGATTTTTCAATCAATATTGTCAGATTTCGTTCAATTCTCTGAATAGGTTTGGAAGTTTAATGGATAAGAATAAAAGAGGGGAATAACTCCTCTTAAATTATATAAATGCTAAATGGGTTTTTATTAAGAATTATCCGATTTGCTCTGTATTTTGGATATAGATTTTTTAATATGATAAAGCATGTACTTGATAGTTTAGGAGGTTTGATGATTAAGTATAAAAAAGGAGAAAGGGGAGAGCTGTTTCCTCTTCTTAATTTTTTTTCGAACGGAATTAACCCTTGAAAACATAAAACTGTAATGTACAATTAGTATGCGTAGCCTGTGAGCTCAATGCCATCAGTTTAACTGGTCAATATTCTTTTTATTTATATTCGTGAGAATTCATAAAGTATCGTGTGTATGTGCCTTAACTACCAGCTGATCATTGCAGCTTTTGCAACAATTTCCTCACAAACCCTAATCAACGTTAGTTAATAACTGAGGTATCGAAATGATGTGTGCCATGTGACGAAAAGAGCTCATATAGAACACGTGTAAGTTTGTAGATAAAACTGTTTGAGTTACTCTTACGCTTTATGTATAAATTATAAATTTAAGTTTTAAATACTACCAAACGTTAAAACTCCGATATTAATTTGGAAATTCCTCATATTTCTCGTCCTAAAGGTTCTAGTTTGGTTTTACAAATCTCGATGATGTTCCACTTAATTTATTTTTTTTCCATCTTTAAATGTGGTAATTTGTACGACATTTATTTGTTTTATATGTAGAGAGTTATTAAAAATATTTGAAACAAATATTATATATAGCCACCTATAACGAATTCAAGAAAATTCTTTTTGGCAAGTTAAAATGCAACTTGCTAAAATTGAAAAATGTTTAAAAGATTTTCTGTACGCGTGTCTTTTATATCATTTCAACCAGAAAAGAATTTTGTTTAGTCCCGAATTGAGAAAACTTTGTTTTGCTAAGTTTAAACACATTCAATGCTGAATATGCTGCATTTCGGAAAACGGTTTTGAGCATTTCTATTTACATAAATTTACTCCTATGCTTATTTTAGCGGAGCATAATGGGGTAACTAATTCAAGGAAACCTATTTTGGAGGAGTAAGAAAATTCTGTACTGAAAATGAGTCAATAGATCTAAAAAATGTCCGGCGATTTTCACAAAATAGGCAATATCCAATATACGAGAAAACATTTAATAGTTTTTACATCGAAATTTAATACATTATACTATAAATCACTGCGTAAATATTTTCTTTCACATTGTTATAATACATAGATATATATATGCATTCGAATTTTTTTAAGAAATACCCATCTTAAAATCAATCTTTTAAGGCCTCTTCCATAATAATATATACCAGTAGTTGTCGCCCACTATGCTGGGCAGATATTCCAAACAGACCTTTGAATTTTTACAGTATATTTTGTTACAGAATGACATAACCCTTTACTACGGTATATAAAAATTATCACTAAAACGGCGTATAACTGTCAGTGTAAATCTAATAAAAACCCGGTCCTCAGTATTTTTACGATGCTGATTCTTCATAATCGGGCATACGTGATTTATAGAAATTTACTCGAAATTATGTAACTGAGTCAAAATTTATTCTTTTTAACTCCATTAAATCTTTGAATTGGAGTCATTTTTAGGAAAAGTGGACAAAAAATGTATAGCTTGCGAATTCTTGCAAATTACACATTGATTTGATTTTAGAATAAAGGTTTTGTTTTTCATTTGGCCTTTAAATTTTTGGGTATTTATTTGTGTTCGCTGTAAATTTTACAGGATTTGAACACGATATTGCAAATTTCGATGAAAGTGTCCCATTTGGCTAAATCAGTAGAAGTTAAACTTATTTCAAAATCTTTGCATGTTGTTCTATCCAATTTCATCTAAATAATGTTAATCAATAAATTCTCACGAAAATTATTTATTTCAACATTCAAAACCTTTAAAACTCTTACACGCTTTAAAATAAAATACAGCAGAATTTCTAATTTTCTGCTGATTCGACAGAAACATTTTCTAACATTAATTAGGATTGTATATGACTATTATCGAATAACATTTTATTGTAAAATCTAATCTTAAGTGCTTCAAATAATGAATCATATGTGTCATCCGCTCTTTGAATTTGCTTTGCAGTACCTACGAGAGAAGACTGCAAATAAAAAGGTTTTAGATCATTCGTTAACATTTCATTAGAATCTATAATACTGCAAAACTGGGTCTTAAAATTATTCCAATTTTAATAAGAACCATCAAATTTTGGTAAAGAAATTTCGAGTTTAAGAATTAATTTTTTAACATTTTGCGCAACAATGTTATTTCCATTTATTATATAAACTTTTTTATTTTTCTTAAGATCTAGAAAACGTTTAAAGCTTACCTTAAGCCTTTGGAGCTCATGGTCGATTTCTTCAAACTCGAATTAACATTTATCCACGACTTTATCTTTCAGAATTTCGTAACATTCAATCTTTTATTGATCGAGTTTTTCTTCCAACTTGATCGAATTTTCTATTTTCTTCTGAACATCAATTTCATCAGCTCCATCCGAATCTTCAGCTGTGAAGTTTGATAACTTTGTTAGTAGGGCTTTTATATTAACCTTTCGACCATTTAAAATCTTTACATCCATTGTATTTTTTAACAAGACGAATAAATTTTATCCATAATTCACAAGTTCCACTCGACGGACCAGCTGTGAACCTCGATAACTTTGTTAGTAGGGCTTTTATTATTAACTTTTCGACGATTTAAAATCTTTACATCCATCGTATTTTTTTAACAAGACAAATAAATTTTATCCATAATTCACAAGTTCCACTCGACGGACCAATTGTTGAGCAGCTAAAATCAATGGACTGTGACTTTTTTTTTAAATATAATTTCGACGACTTTGTAACTATAAACTTTTTTTATTCAACAATAAAAGATTTAAAAGAATTTTTACTAAGCTTACCAAAGAGACAATCGTTCCAAACAAAAACCAAAACAAATAACAACAACAATCGAGTTCTTTGCAAGCAGACGATAAAACAAATATAGGTCTACAACGGTTACTAGGATTATCGCCAAGAGATAATAGACGCGAAGCTGGCGCCGTGAACATTTGCGAAGCCCTGTAAATTAATAACAAAAATTCTTTGCTGCACAGATTGTACAGAATGTATATTTTAATATATAATTCATAAATGCATATCACATTTATTATGTTCGAAACAATGTAACATCCTTAAAATGCACTTAAAACAATTTTTTGTATAACCAGTGATGAAATGAACTGTTTTTGAGTGTCCCTATAATTGAACTAGTCATCTGATTTTCAAAAAATATCAAATGACTCGACAAAATTATATAACAATAATAGATTTTAAATTTCGAGCAATTAAACCCTTCCGGACGGGAGCCTTTTACGAAATTTTTAATGTTTTGTCACCGGTTTTTAAATACAAAAATTTATGTATTAATAAAATAAATCGAGAAAATGCTCCGATGAAAAATGGCAAATTTGTCAGTAAAATTTTAGTGGCGGGGATAAACACAGATTCTTAAGCTTATTTGCAGCACGTACATGCGTCGCTCGTTCCCAAGGGGTTAAGCTGGGTAGTTGCGTCTCTTCTATATGTGGATGCACAGACAAAAGAACGGACTGAACGACGAATATAGGTGCTTACATAAATACGAACTTGCCTAAAAAGGCCATTCGAATATCAGCAAAATACAGAATAATATCTGCAATGTAGAGGATGGCAGTTAATCAGTTTTGATAAATAATTGAAAAATGAAGGGTTTTTTTTAAAATATGCTTCACAACATGCATCACAACGTAATTAAACTAAACAAAATAAAAGTTATTTATACTCCAGCTACTCGTATCTTTTAATTAAATCAGGAAGAGAAATATTAAATAGAGCTTATAAAAAATTTGTTATTGTAGAATAATTATTTTTTTAGACAATCATATATTTTTTATTTCAGGCAACAAGTAACGTGTCGTTCCTGAAAAACAACATTACGTTACGCAAACAGAAGCATATGTATAACTGTACGATTAAATAACGATAATATATATACTGCAGTTTTTAATATTCCAAACATCGCACATTCGCACCGCGTATAGAAAAACAAATAATTTTAAATGCATTTTGCTTAAAAACTACATCTCAATTTATTTTTAAAACATTAGCTTTTCTAAAGTTTTTGTAAAGTTATTTTCGCAATGGTGGCAGTTGAAAAAATATATTTGGTTAGAAAGTAAGTGGAAAATAGTAGATTACTAAGTCATATTGATGCTCGTTTCTCATAAAAGGTGGAAAATATGTAGTTAAAGTATATTCTGTCCAAATGCAGTGTGTTGTCAATCCACATTTTCATGTTTTAAGATTAAGTCGTAAAATTTCTCTTGAACATTTTCGAATCTGATTATTTTTAATTTTTAAAAGGAAATATTTACTTACGAATTATTCTTAAGCAAGAGCTTACACTGTTAAAAATCTTGTCCTTGTTTGAATCAAATTTTGGTGCTCCATAGCTGCCAATGTAAGATGGGGAAATCTTGAACCATATTTGGAGCTCCTGTTGAATAATGGTTCCAATAGTTGGAACGAGGTGGAAATATGAAGCTACAAATGTTGTTACGAGATTTCACCATCTTATGGTGGCAGCTCTTGAGCATCGAAATTTGGTTTAATCACGTGTAAAGTCTCTAACAGTATACATGGATTTACAAAAACGGTAGCTTGTAATACAGTCGAGTCTCTATATAACGAAATCCACCGTTCCAGTAAAAAATTCGTTATATAGAGAAATTCGATGTATAGAGAATTATGTTAAAAATCGTATTTAATGTGCGAAATTTGAACAAATTTTATTTTTTATCTTTTGAATTAAGAATTTGAAATGTTTAAAAGTAAATATTAACCTAACATTTTATTTCTTAATTATTTAAGCTGTTTCAAAAAAGAGAACAGACATTTATTTAAAAGCTTAATGAAAATCAAATAAGGAAGACTTGCATTAATTTCAGAGGAAGAAATCTGTAATTTTGTGTTGTTTTAATTTTAAAATTGTTATGTTCTCAAGAAAAAAATGCTCAAATGAAAAATTATAGTTAACATTTCCATCCATTTGAAGACCTCTCTTATGTGCCCCTCATTGATTCCTCTCTTACATCTGTATCAATCCAATTGACAATGTTTTGAGAAGGATGTGGAAAGGTGTGAGGGAGATGGGTTGAATTCGTTGGATTTAAAGAACAAGGAGAGAAGTAATAAAAAAAACTCAGCACTGACGATAAATCAAAAATAAGTGATGGAAAATTGATTCCATATGATTTCGAAGCTTTTTAAAGCTGAATAAACTAAGGCCAATTTATGAAAAAATTCGTTACATGGAGATAGATATTTCGCTATATAGAGACTGTTTTAATGTAATCATGCGAAAAGGGGACCGTTTCTACTAAAAATTCGTTATATAGAGAAATTCGATATATGGAGTTTCGTTATATAAAGACTCGACTGTAATTTATTTTTTAGTACCTCTGTATAGTATATTCTCTCTGTGAGAATATTATAACTCAAAGTTGAACACAAAGCTAATTTTGACCGAGCTTACCCCTATAAGCCCCTCTGATCGTTTCTGCTGAAAGGTAAATATTTTTAAAAACGACAGTTAATACATAGCATAAAAATGAAAATAAAAATATGTCATGTAAGAGAAATATCGCACTATAATGTAATTTCGTATACCTTTTAATGCTAGGCTAAATCTATGTTCCATATTAAACATGTTTATTTTTAATAAAGCTTATGATATTTTTATCCCTAGTAGTATTTATATAAAGCTAATAATTCAATGCAATATTTTTACCTAAAAAAAGCATCACTAGCTGTTATCATAAAAATGGTGCTTGTTTTTCTCTTATCCGTTTTAATAGCAGCCAATTACATACTTTACTTTAAAATTAATTATTTACATAATTTTATTTTTTTACGTATGATAGAACAGAAATTATTCTAATTTTTCTAGCTATAGTAATTGCTATTAGTTTACTTTCAACATTGCGCAACCACAAATATAACACGAAAAAAATCTCGATATTTTAACTGTCAATATTTCTCGCTTCTAATTTATAAATATTTTAATATAAATACTCAAAGCCGACAATTACAAACTGACAATCACAAATATTGTGCGTCTCGTTAAAACTAATCTATATTTATTAAATATTAAACATGTACGCAACTAATAATTGCGATTTTCGATGCGAAATTAACTTTAATCTTAAACTTAAATAGCAAGAGACGTAATCTTTGATTAAGAAACCGAATGTATAGAGAAATATCGATCTATTTTTCAACTGCCATACAGATACGAAAGTAATGTTTATAAAAACTGTGTGCTTTTGTATAAATAAAAACTTCTTTGTTTAAATAAAAAATTAAACATATAAAGTGTTTAGTACGCATTAAATGGAATTTTTATACTGTATTATTTTTTCATAAAAGTTAAGTAAGACCTAATTACAGTGCTTAAATAAACTATCTAATATCTGTTAGAATATATAAAATAGAATTTAAATATTTAAATTTAACTAATACTAATTTTTGCAATAGTTAGCAATCATTATATTTTTGGCAACAACTCAAATTATACAATATGAAAACAGTGGACTACCTTTTTTAAAATTCAAATTTTTTAATTGGTGCCACTTAAATGAAATGGTAAATTTTTCCTTGTTTTTCCTTTAATAAATATATCATTAAATAAGGTCTTAATAATGCGAATTTTTCTAATTAAAAAAAAGTTGCTAATCAAGAAATATAAATTTAAAAATGTAGTTCACTCGCAAAAAAGTAAAAAAAAAAAGTTCGTTCGTAATTATGTAAATACTTAAATACTTAAAACCGATAGTCGTTGTATCTTCCGTCTGTATGTCTGTTCGCATATTACAGAGTAAAAACTACCCAACCTACTCGTATGAAATTAAAAGAATGTAATTGTTACATAATTTTGTCGAGTAATTTAACATTTTATTGATATCGGATGTATAGTTTAATTACAAGGACAATCAAAAATATTCTGCTACATTACAGCTAATGGGGAAAAGTAGTTTTAAGTACATTTTTATGATCTTGCAATCTTTCGAACATAATAAAATTTATATGTATCCATGAAGTGTATATTCTGAAAAATGTTTGGTAGAAAGAATATTTCTTATTAATTTACTGTGCCACACAAAATTATTCCATTAAGGGTGTATTCGAAAAAACGCTGTTCCACATTCAGCAGCTCGAAATTTTCCGATACAATTTCAGACACATTTTTAAAAGTAGAGACATGAAACTTGCTGAGGGGATTTTTGAAGGGACGTATAAGCTGCCGTGTGATGTCTTTTTACGCTCAATTCATTAGAATTTGATTTATAAGCAATTAACTTCTCAGGAAGACCTTTTTTTCGTTCCGAGATCTCCCACTTCGGAAAAAATCGGTTCAAATTGCAGTTTTTTATTGGTTTTTTTGCAATATTTTATGCACTTATCAAAGAATTGACCTTCACGGCACCTTGTGCACTTTCTAAATAAGAGAATCTGCGAGTTTCATGTGTTTGAGAGCAAAAGTGAATTCAAAAATAAATCGGAAAACAAGCAGTTTGAATCAAAATACACCCTTAAATAATGGTATAGAGGGGTAACAGTGTTTGGGATGCGTTTGGATTACATTAAACTATTTCACATTTTACGAAATTGTTATACACTACTGACAAGGAAAGTCTCCATACTGGACATACTCAGAATTTTATGAAAAAAAAATACAAATTAAAGTACTTATGTATGTAATAAAGAATCAGTCAAAATTAGCAGCAGAATCACTTTAAAAATTATGTAAAAAAGTAAAATAGTTTCGAATATTTGGCGTGAAAAGACGAAAGAGTCATGCGATTTGGCGGGCAGCTCTTTTCCTCGCCAAAAGTAAACTATTGTTATGCAACTCAAAACTGTTAGATATTTAGAATGCGTGTAAATTGTATTTAATGAATTTAAGCATAAACAATGAGAGACTTTAATATGTTATATACATATACATACATATTGTATTTCATATATGTATTACTTGTTGAAGTAGCTATTTAATTAATCACTGGAAAAAATGTTTTCATAGATAAAAAAAATCATATTGAGAAAAATTATCTTCATACATTTAAGGCTTTTTCTTTTCTAAAAATAAAAGCCACATGTTTCCATAGCAACAAAATCTAACCGACAATTCTCAAATAGACTTTGAACAGGAAACAAATTTAATTAATTTAAATTATGAATTTCGTTTTAAATCTGAAATTTTGATGATTTAATTTGAATATAAATACATATAAATATCGATATAACAAAATAATACTTAAAACAAATTAAAAGTTATAAAACTAAAGTAATATAAATAAAATTTATCAAAACAAGTTCAACATGAAACTGGTTTTTTTTCTTGAAGTATATTTGACACAAAGTATTTTTTGAAATTACATTCCTTCGCCAACCGGCGATAAATCGCTAAATAACAAAATTTTCATTATTTTTTTACGGATACTGTATGGAGGTTCCGCCGAAATTTTTTTATAAACGTATATATCCACACGAGAAGGACATTTTGTATTGCCCGTATGAAGACCTTCCTTGTGAGGTTTACTACAAATTACTTTCTGTTAACGGAAATCAGAAAGTATTTACAGAAATGCATTATATTTCGGCTACTGTTGTGCATCTAAAATACTGCATACTATTACACCAAGATCTATATATTTTAAAATATTATACGAATATATATACGAATATAGAACATAGATAGAATATTATATATATAGAATATTATATACGAACTCACAACTTTTGCTACGCTTGATGTGAACTTCTCGTCTTGTATGATTTGTTTATATTGCATAGTTTGTCATGGTGCCAATAATATATTTGAATTAAAATCTTTATAGTATTTACTGAGTGATACAATAATATGCAGGGTTCCCATAAAAGCCGCGTAAACTCTGCACATAGAGATTTATTGCTTAAACTACATAAAATATATGGAAAAACCTATACAATTATGACTGAGGTTTACTAGTAAAAGCCGAAAGAAAAGTATGATGTCATATAGAGCACAAGAAAACATTTTTTAATGGAAATATAAACATAAAGCGTTTATGTTTAAGGTATTTGGATGTATTTATGGCGTAAGATGTTAAAAAGGGCCACCACGCATATATCCAGACTTATATGCGAGCGCTGCGGAACGACTGATTCCACATGTTTAAGCTTTGGGGTTTTTGCATAAATAACATGCGACATGATCACGCTAAATTAAATTCCTTTCTGTAGTAATGGGATCGCGATTAGCTAATTCATTTAGGTGTCCGCATAAATTTCGATATGCACGGTGGATATTCGGAGTATATTCTGCTGCAACTTACGCATATACAATGTTCATGTTTTCAAAAAGGGGAACGTCCTTTAATTAATCATGGGACGAATAGAACATTTTAATTACACACGATCCCAATTACTTTATTACAAGATATACTTAAGGCGCAACATTAGTCAAAGAAATAGACCCGGATGATAATGTAAAGTCTATGGTTGCGTTCTTTCCAAATATCTCACACATTTTAATATTTTTACATTTTTTTTTTCATAAAACAGCTGAGGATGCTCCACGACCGGCCTAGTTTTTACTTTTCCTATTTTGGTTTCAGATTAAAAAAAGTACTTTAAATTAAAAACAGGTTAGAACCGGTTCTGAAATTAATCATAATATAAAAAATGTATTAGCAAAATCGCAAAAGTAAAAAATAGGCCAGTTGTAGATCGTCCTCAGCTATCCTTGGCAAAAAAATCATGTAAAAATATTAAAATTTGAGCGAGATATTAAAAAAGAACGCTCCCATAGACTTTACATTATCATCCGGGTCTTCACATTTCGTTATTTGAAAGTATGCGTTCATGATCGTGATGATATAAAACAATGGAGCTCACACGTGTACAGTTACAGCAAAAAAAAAAAAAAAAAAAAAAAAAAAAAGATCGAAATTTTCTAGTTGCAACATACACTTTTTTCCCTGTGCAAATTTATGAGTGTGTTAGAAAAACATAAATGGCGTTGAAATGATTGGCGTGTGACTAAGTTGCATGTGTAATATCGTGGCACTCAATCCTAATTAGTTCCTATGCAATGTACTATTCAGCACACTAAAAGAAATGATTACATTTTTATTTTCAGTATGTGTGGGTTAACATAATTCCGAAAACATATTCTAAAATAAATCTTAAGGCACAGTATTAGTCACAGTAAAAGACCCGGATGATAATGTAAAGTCTGTGGAAGCGTTCTATTCAAATATGGACTCAAATTTCAATATTTTTACATATTTATTTTATTTTATTTTATTTTATTTATTTTTTGCAAAGGATAGCTGAGGACAATCTACAACCGGCCTAGTTTTTACTTTTTTTGCTTACATATTTTTTATATTAAGATAGTTTCAATTTCAGAAACGATTTAAACCTGTTTTCAAACTTAAAGTAATTTTTAAAAGAAATCTGAAACCAAAACTGAAAAAGTAAAAACTAGGCCGGTTGTGGATCGCCCTCAGTTATCTTGTGCAAAAAAATCATGTAAAAATATTAAAATTTAGGTGAAATATTTGAAAAGAACGCCCCTATAGACTTTACATTATCATCCGGGTCTTTTTCTGTGCTTAGTGTTGCACCGTAAGGCCGTACGATAATCACTGAAAAACACCCGGATGATAATGTAAAGTCTATGGGAGCGTCTTAAATTGCGATAAATTCTTGAAGCTTAAAATATTATTTGCAAAATTCCAATTTGATTTTATAAAAAGAAACAGAGCTTTAATTTTAGTTCAGCATTTGTTAAAATATTATTTTAAGAAAAAAAAATACTTAAAATAAAAATTTATAAAAAAAATTTAACAATATTTTTTAAGTAATCATATATTTAAAATAAAGTTTTTTTTTTTTTTTCAAATTTATTGAAGCAAATTTGAACAATTGAAAAAGACATGTTTCCAGTTTGAACCATTTATTTTAAACTGTTTTTGAGTTACAATGATTTAATTAGGGAAAACTCATCATGAATGAAAATGCACTAAAAAAAAGCTTTTTCATAACAGCTATTGTTTCAAAGCTAGATTTTGAAAAAAAAACCAAAAGATCAAAATTAATATGTCTCGGTCTAATTAAGATAGAATAGTGATTTAAATGTCATTGTAAGTAGAAAAATACAAAGAATTTTTTAATGCAGTAAAAATGTTTTAAAATTTTGACGTTTTTTGTGTTCCATACCCATTTAAATAAGGTAATCTCAACAATAAATAGTAATTGTTTGGAATAATGAAGTAATTTGAACTCTTTAAGTGGCACGCATACTGGTCGCTGGTCCCCAAGGTGATCATCGCCAAAGTTGAATAATAACAATGAACGTTCCCTTACCAATTTTTCTTACAACTGATATGACGTCATACTTTTAGTTTACATTTTTCACGAAATCCCTGCGTGAAATTTCTATACTCTTTAGTGCAATTTTTATGTACTCCAAGGAAAAAATAAGGCTGCACCGAGTATGAATGATCTTGATGCACTTGTATTGACAGTGTTCGTCCAGATACAGTTAGTTTACCAGGTGAAATACCAGTATTTTTTGTAAAAAATAAATCTTGTTCAAACACGCAAACTTTCAGCTAATTTAAAAAGAAAATTTCAGATAAGAGAAAGTACTGTTCGTAATAAGAAAGTACTGTTCGTAAGAATTTCGTCGTTTTAAAATTCCAGGAATCATAAGAACCCTGAATGATCACATTATATAGTTATTTCTTATAATTATATGTTACAAGTGTTTATTCAAGACTATCTGGTTCTGATCTCTAAAAGTATTTAATTAATCGCAGAGGAAACATAACATGCTTCTTTCTGAATAAGATGCATCTCCACTAGAATTCTCATTCACTTATATTCGGACTTTCTAACTGATGCTTGCAATCCTCACAGCGAAATTAACCTTAAACTAAATCTGAAATGTATAGAAACATTACTTTCTTTAAAGTTCTACATACATTCACGAATATCAATCTTAAATCTAAAGGATGTAATTTAGAAGGTCTGTAGGAAGTAATATTTACTTGAAGAATAACATGTTGAACTAAATGAAAATAGGTTTAATATTGTATGATGAAAATCAAAATGAAATAATAAAATGAAGGTTTATAGTTGAAATTAAATAAATATAATAAGATTTCTTTTATTGTATAAGTTTTTCCTCCCTCTTATATTTAAACATATTTTTCCCTTTTTTAAGTTGTTTCCTTTAAAATATGTATGTATATAGTAGATTACCAATTATCCGAACTCTAATTTACCGAATTAATCAGTTATCCGAATATCCCTTTTTCATCTGATTTTTTTTCAGTACTGGATTGGAAATAGTAAACGTTTTCTGGATTACTGGCAGCAAACTTCGTGCAATTTTCTACTCTCACTCAAGATCGAAAGAGACTGACAATTTTCAAGCAAAGTAATTTGAAAAATTTGGAAGCATTTGCGAAAGAATGTTACAAAAATGATTCAGGTCAATCATTTTAATAGAGCCTTTGAACATTTGGAAACAGCAATGAAATGATTAACCGAACAAATTAACTAAACTCAAATTAACAGAATTGTCCAATTATCCGAAAATCTTTTTTGCATCTGATTTTTTTACAGAACTGGACTTGAAATCAAAAATGTTTTCTGAATCTTTGAGAGGAATCTTTGTGCAACGGTCCACTTAGTTTTTTCCACACCCAGCTCGAAAAATGCTGACGATTTTCAAAGTATTTCGCAAAATTTGGAAGCAAATGAGAACGAATGTTACGAAAATTATTCAAGCCAATCGCTTTAACCCTTAAATGCATAGGATAGAACGCATTCCAAAAAATGCACAATTCAAAGAATCAGAATTCATACCAGAAAAATCTAAATAGTAAATTTTTCTTTATTAAATTGCGAATGGTCTGTCATTAAGTAAAGTGAAAATTGCTCTTTTAAATTTCTGGTGAGAATACGGAATATGTGAATAAACCCCCCAATAAATCGGGAACACTTATGGTATCGAAAATGATACAATATGCATTTAAGGGTTAATGAAGCCTTTTAATATTTGGAAAAAGCAATGAAATGATTAACCGAAAAAAATAACCAAACTGAAATTAACCGAATTGTCCAATTATCCGAAAATCCCTTTTTTAATCTGAATTTTTGTGTTCAGAACTGGACTTGAAATCAAAAATGTTTTCTGGATCTTTAAGAGGAATCTTCATGCAACGTTCGACTTAGTTTTTTACACATCCAGCTCGAAAAATGCTGGCAGTTTTCAAGCAAAGCATTTTCCAAAATGTGGAAAGAGTGCAACAGAAATGAAATGATTGAAACGATAGGAAAAGTCTGGTTCCATTGTATTTACATATTTAAGGGGACAGTGGACCTTTATTTGAGCAAAATCATCTATAGCAAAATCGTCAGAAAAAAGGTCTATTTCTGGGGTATAATAGTACCTAAACAGTTTTTTCTTATTAAAATATCATTTATGAAGGTTTTAAGAAGTAAATAATAAAGATAAATTTATTTATATACTTTAAATCAGTTTTTCTCAAAACTAATTTTTCAGCGTTTTTTGATTTTTGAATTGCTCCTTGCGTCTTAATTTTTGATCAATATTTATAAAATTGATAAGGAAGTATCCTGATATTATTTAAAAAGAAATTGTGTAAGCTTTTTAAAATTCGTCTTCATGAAGATAGTCAAATTTTATTTTTTACCTATTAAAAGGCAAAATTTTGATGAAAATCGATAAGGGATTTAGAAAAAAAATCTGTAAAATATTAACTATTCAGGAGATTTAAAAAATCTTACACAGATTTATTTATAATATAATTTTAAGTGATAAAAATGCAGAAACAAGAAAATATTTCAAAAATTAAAACACGAGAAGCATTTTAAAATTTCGTTTAAAAATTTAAACTTTTGTAAAAAAATTACAAATTTTAATAAGGTTGGAAATTTTTTGAAGGTATTCTATATGCTTTTCGTGAAATGTATATATGCACAAAATTTCATATTGCTGTGATAAAAATGAATAAAATAAATTTTTAACGCCCACCGTCCCCTTAAAAAGGATTTTAAACAGTAGTATTTACAATAGTATATCGTTTTCAAATAAGAAAACAATACAAAACTTTTTCGTTTAAATTAAAAAAAAAAAGTTTCATTCAAAAAATGTTAAATAAGACCCCTCCTGAACCAACAAAATACGTAAATAAATAAATTTGACAAAAGAGAAAAAAAAAGTAAAATTCTTAAACATGAATCACTAAAGCTTCCAAGCCTAAGCTCGATTAAAATATGAAGGAAAATTATGCACATTGAAATTCATTTTTAGGTCTCCCTGAGCACATCTTATTACTTAAAAACCTGTATTTGTTCCGCAAAAAATATGTTTTAATTCCCGTTACCCATAATGCGAACTTTTGCTTATCCGAAATAATGCCGATTCCAACATATTTGAATAATTAGGCTTTCTAACGTGTATAAATTGAATATAATACTAGTAGTACATTGTTATTTGTTAAATTTAAATGTATGATATTTGAACCTTTCATATTTCTGCTAGATGGGTTCGGTACTCGGTAACGTTTCATTTACCTGTTCAAAAATAATGAAAATGTTTTTTTTTCTCTTTCAATTTTTTTTTCAATTTTACATTGTAAACTACTCAAATATTTTATATTTTTTACTTTTTAAGATATAAAAATTTTAACTTTCCATAGCCTCATGTAGTTTTGACTTTAACACGTTGAGTGCCAGGCCTATCCCCAGTGACAACTCTGAATTTTCCGTTTAAGGCGCTACACTAGTTACAGAAAAAGATCCGGATGATAGTGTAAAATCTATGAAGGGGGGCGTTATTTTTCAAATATCTCGCTCAAATTTTAATATTTTTACATGATTTTTTTTTACATATGATAGCTGAGGACGATCTACAACCGGTCTAATTTTAACTTTTTCGATTTTGGTTACATTTTTAGGTGCGTTCGTAATTATGTAAATACGTAGCACCTATTGTTGTCGCTCAGTCCGTCCGTCTGTCTGTCTGTCTGTCTGTCCGTCTGTCTGTCCGTCTGTCTGTCTGTCTGTCCGTCCGCATATAACAACACAAAAACTACCCAACCGAATCGTTTGAAATTTAAAATGCATATTTATAACATAATTTTGTCGAGTCATTTCAAATTTTATGAAAATCGGATGGATAGATCAATTACAGGGACAATCAAAAGGATTCCATTACATTACGGTCAATGGGGAAAAAAGTTTCAAATGCATTTTAATCGTTTGAAATTTAAAACAAATAATTATTGCGTAATTTTGTCGAGTCATTTCAAATATTATGAAATTCGGATGCATAGATCAATTACAGGGACAATCAAAAGTATTCCATTACATTACGGTCAATGGGAAAAAAGTTTCAAATGCATTTTATTCGTTTGAAATTTAAAACATATAATTATTGCGTAATTTTGTCGAGTCATTTCAAATGTTATGAAAATCGGATGCATAGATCATTTACAGGGACAATCAAAAGTATTCCATTAAATTACGGTCAATGGGAAAAAGTTTCAAATGCATTTTAATGATGTTACACTCATTCGAACATAATAGAATTGGCATGAATCTATGAAGTATATACTAAAATATGCATTCTGTACAATCTGTGATGCAAAGAGTTTTTATTATTAAATTTCAGGGCCACACAAAAGTATTCCACTACATAATGCTATACGGGGAAACATTGTTTGGGGCGTGTTTTAATTATATTCAACTATTTCACGTTTTATGAATAAGATATACGTTTCTGAGGTGTAAGAAAAATTACTTTCTGCATATTTACAGAAACACAAAGATTTCGACTATTATACTGTATCCGAAGTACGCTCTACTATATCAGCAAGATCTGAATATTTTTAAAACTTCGTTATCGTACGAACGCACCTCATTTGCTACGTTCACGTGCAATTTGCAACTTGTTTAAATATTAGGATAGTTTTGATTACAGAACCGGTTTAAACAGGTTTCTAATTTTAGAATAATATTAAAAAATCGGAAATCAAAATTAACAAAGTAAAAACTAGCCCCGTTGTAAATCGTTCTCGGCTATTCTATTTAAAAAATGCGAAAATATTAAAATTTGAGCGAGATATTTGAAAAGAACGTTCTCATAGAGATTATCACCCGGGTCTTTTTCAGTGAAAAGTGTTGCGCATTAAGTTGGTTCAATAACCTGTGACTGATAGACTAAAATTTAATATAAAATTAAAAAAAAGTATTATTTTACGACATTACTGAAACTTTTTAAAAAATTTACTAAACATTTATATATTACAGGATTATACTTCCTTAATAATTGCTTAAAACAATATATTACTTACCCATCATACGTAGTATAGGGTAAGTCTTGCAATCGTTTTGAAAATCGAAATATTTCTTTTGACGGATTTACACGTTTTCGACACTGGAGATTGCGAAAAACATATTTTTAGAAAAAAAAAATTGCCGTCCGTCTGTCTGTCTTTAAACGCTTTATCTCCCGAACGAATTGAGATAGAGACTTGAAATTTTGTATGTACTTAGTATGAAAGAATTCGACGTAGCGTGTTTAATATCAGCAACCTCGATTATCCGGAACTATTTTTTTCGGACTCTCGAAAAATTCGTTCTGATGAAAGGTATATAAAAAATTTTCGAAATTTTTTATTTTAAGGAGTGATCGTAAAAGGCAATAAAATAACACAAATTGTGCATAAAGAACGAAGTTGATCGAATTATTAGTTGCCGAGATATCTGTAATCTTATTTTCCACATTCTTCGATTTTTCATGACCCTGTATTTTCATTCAAATTTCAATAAAATATATATTTTAATTGGAAATGAGACGCTTAATCCGACGCAATAAACTGTTAGTTAACAATATTATTATTTTTGGAATTATAAGAATGTTTCTTTTCCGCAGTTCAGTACTTCTTGAGTAGTTAGGCGTGTTGTATAATTTATCGAAAGGGATTCATCAGCAACTCATTAATACAGCATTACTATGCACAATAAAAATATAAATATACGTTTAAATTTTGTTTTTGAATTGCAATCCATTTTATAAATAGTTTTCAAATCTATTATTTTCATATATTATATATGCATAAATATGATGGGTGAATATTACGGTGGCCCCCAACGACTAGTTTTTAGTTTTGTATCACATTTTACATGGTACATCGTGAGATTTGATGAAATGATTTTTTTTAATTACTCCTGTTTCGTGTTAATGATTTTGGATCATGCAGAATAACCATAAGGGAGGTTGAGGTTAGTTAGGATGGATTTTTGACAATTTTAAATTTTATAGTTAACATGAATTCGGTAATCAATATGTCTGTCCCTACTCTAATTTGAGTAAATGACTCATTTCCCGTGTAAATAATATACTTTTTTGATATTTACTATGGTATGTTCGGTATTAAAAATGAAGTATCTTCAATTCAAAATTTATTTAAAGGGTCAGTCAAGTATTTCATTTCATTATTATTCATGGAAAAAACATTTGTTCAATAGCATATATTGCACCTAATGATATTTACATGCAATTTTGCTTTAAAATAGAAGATGATTACTATAAAATATGTTTTGTAGAGCACTTAAAGCACGCATGCACTGAAACGCAGCTGTATTCCGTTTATTATGATCTATGGAGAAAAAAAAATGAAAAAATTAATGATATTACTTTGTTGCAAACATAATAAAAGTTACATGAATTTATGCATTGCAATATTTCATCCTTTTTCAAGTATATGTAGTGCACAGTTTTAATCATTTATTTACGAGGTCACGAAAAACAGTTTTATTTCATAATGGTTTACAGGAAAAACTGTTCACAGCGTATTTTAGTTATGTTGCCGAATTTCAAACCTGATGAAATCAATACACAAATCTGAGGTTTATTACAAGATGCGAGTGTTAATTTATAATGTGTATTGCATTAATAGTTCATTTACAGCGACACATAAAATATTTCTAATTCTTTACCTTACTCGAAAACTATCCTATTAGAGATGAATACTGAGATCCTAAATTAGCTACAGTGGGATTCGACATTATTTGAAATCTTAAACGAAAGTAAAATTATTTAGGGGGATTATATTTGTGACCCCAGAGATTTAGCCACACTTTTGCGGACATAGATTTTTTTTTCAGGTGTCATATTGTTCGATAGCTTTTGGTCAGTAGATGATTCCCCCCCCCCTCTTAACAAATGATTTCATCAATAGAAAACTTTTTAAAATTTTATGCATTTAGCAATATATTCATGTGAACAGCCTATTAATATTTTTGATTTATCTAGTTATTGATAATATTTGAACAAATAAAGGGAAAACTCCTCTTTTAGTCTATTTAGAACAAAAACAAAATGTCGTATGTTATCGATGTTTAATCGTCTGTTATCGACGAAAAACACATTGGTATAAATTAAATTATATTTTAAACATAGATTCACTTTATTTTATGCGGTTATAATGTAAATATCAATATATACTCCCGATTCGCTTTCAAAATTTAACTAAACAAATGCAATTATATATATATTTAAAATTAAAACGTATTCCTAGAATTCCGTATAATTCAGTTTGATACAAAATAACAAATGCAATACAATTATCTGAATATATTGGAACAGGAACTAAGTTGCGGCCTTCCAAAATTCTTTTACAATTTGTCAGTATTTTTTATAAATCAATGTACATTGCTCTTTTAACTGCTAGAATTTTTTTCCATCGTGTTCCCGTTTTTAAATTTTAAATGTTAAGAAGTATTTTGGAAAATCTAATGTAAACATATGATATTTAGGTTGTTAATTGATTTAATCGTCCATCTACCGCCGCCATTAGTTACATAGATAAAGAAAACATCTCCCAAAAACCGTGTATAGAGCTGCACAAAATAATTGCTGTACTTTTACGGCATTTCGTTAAAGCATTCTAAGTGCATTGTAAAGTGTTTCATAAACTATACTTGCTGCAGAATCTTTCTTTTTTGTTTAAAATATAACATCATTTTAGCATTAATATAACTTTTTTATCAACTTTTATTTATTTATGTATAAATTTTTAAACTGTCGCATTAGTTTCAGAAGCGGTTAATTCTCGGATCCCCCAGTTAAATATTATTCATTAAATATAATAATTTCATAGAAACACTCTGGCTGAACATTTAATCTACCAAGTAATCAAGAGAATGATCCATCTAGGTAGGATTTTCCAACTTTTTCGAACTTTTCCTGTGATATATCATTGGAAAACTCTTGGACTATTCGTCCATATTAAAAACATTTCTTCGGTCTTCTTCCTAACTGTTCTTCGTGGGACGTAGGGGAACAATCTTCTGACTGACCTCTTAATTAAGTTACACCGTGATTCACCCACATTTGAAGGCTTAAACGAAGGTGAGACTCGTCAAGGGCGATTATATTTAGGACCCCAGAATATTAGGAAGTTTTTCCCCTCATTGTGGATAGACGACATGTATATTTTCAAGTGACCTATTTTTGGTCAGCTTTTGACCAGACGTTTAATAAGCACACCCCTTCTTAACAAATTATTTCATTATTAGAAAGTATTTTAGAATTTTATACATATAGCAATGTATGCATGCGAACAACATATTAGTATTAGTGATTAAACTAATTATTGATTATATTTGATGAAATAAATAGCATAATCATCCTTTGGCTATTTAGAATGTAAACAAACATAAATATTAGCTTAAATTAAGAAAAATAATATCCCAGACGTTAATAGTGTATTATCGATGGAATTCTCATTGCCATAAATTAAATTATAATTATAATATAGATTCAATTTCTTATGTTGTTATGCTTTAAATATCAATGATCTCATTTTGTTTTCGAAAATTTCAGAATTTAACTAAGCAAATGTAATTATATATATTTTTTAAATTTATACGTACACCCACAATAAAATTGCATATATCTGAAATAAAATATTAAGTGCAAAATACAGTTATCTGAATATAAGCAATATATAATACGATTAAGTGTATATATATATCAATTAAGAATTTTAACAATTCCCTCTTTAATGAGCTTCAGAAGAATTTTGTTTTTATTAGGAGAATTGATTATTCATTAAGTATTTTTTCTCTCTAAGTTTCCCATGTTAGTATTAGATTTACAATTCTCAATGCTCAAGGAAATTAATTTCGTAGCCTCATGTTAATTAGCATTATTTGCACGTTTTATGAGAAAATTTTAAATCATGGTTTTAGTTACGAGTTTCATATAATTAGTTCTCTCTGGAAAAGCAACGATTGTTAACTATTCCAAAATTTATGAGCCTTATTTCCAAAATGTTCTAGAAAACTTCGAGAAATTTAATTTGATTCTTTCGCTCAGTAAATAAAATAAGTAAAATAAAATTGCATTAACCATAGAAAGACACTAAATTTTATATCTCATTTTTTAAAATATTTTGCACCGAATTTTTTTTAAAAACTGTTTAACTGTTTTTTTTATTTAACTTTTTTTTATAATGCAAAAAACCTTTAAGATAAAACATGATTATTATTTTTTTTTTGTTTTTGTTTTTCTGCCGAGTTGCATTAGAAACATTAAATGCTCTAATATGGACATAATTTCTGTTACCCGATAACGCTGGAAATTCCGTTTACTGTCTCTGCACTGTAAAAAAAAGGGTCGATCAACTAAAAAAATTTTAGTGATCTTTGTAATTACTAAAAAAATATTAGTAATCTTACTTTGTTACAAGGAATCTGTAAGAATTACTAGAAAAAAGCTAACAACGAATAGAGTTAATAGTTTTACATTTTTAATAGCTATTACTAAACCTCACTTGGTGTGGCCGTGATAGCCTAGTGGTCATAACACCGAGCTCCAAGCTGAAAGTACATGGGTTCGATGCTGGCCGCCACCAAATATGCACCGAATGTATGCAATATAAGTACTTGTTAAATAAAGAGATTATGAAAATCCTGCCGTAGTAGTTACCATGGGTAATGATCTCTGAACTTTCCCTCCCCTTTAGAAACAAGTCAAAATAGAGCAAGTAGCAATGTTTGGTGCTGCCATCTATTGTAGCTTTGCTGAAAATCTTACGTTTCAGAAGTCTGCCCTTTTACCCACTGGATGCAGCTCGAAGGAAGCTCCTGCCCTTCGGGCACACGTAATGGTTACTAAAAATAATTTTGGAGTTATTAGTAAAATTTGCTTGGTGGCTCATACTAAAAAGTTTTTAATTAGTTATACAAAAAATTATTTTGTTCAGTTTACAAAAGAAATGTTTGTTTCACCTGCAAAAAAAAGTTTGTAATGGTAACTAAAAAATTCTGTGTAATACAAATTTACTAAAACATTTTTAGTAACCTCTTAAATTTATTTATTTATTTATTTATTTATTTTTTTTACAGTGTGTAAGGAAGATTTGTTAGATAAAATGTCTTTTTGAAGACTAAACGGCTTCAATCCAATCTGGAATACTTTGATGGAACAGGAATTCAGTTGCAGCCTTTCAAAATACTTTTTGTATGATTTTTTGTAAATCATAGTACATATGTGTTAGATTTCTTTTCCTATTTTTTGTTCCCGTTTTTAAATTTTAAATGTCAAGAAGAGTTTTGTAAAATGTAATGTAAGAATATGATATTTAGGTTGTCAATTGCTTTCATTGTCTATTCTACACAGCCCTGATTTACATAGATAAAGAAAACGTCTCCCAAAAGCCATGTACATGTACAGATTTGCACAAAAGAGTTGCTTTACTTTTACGGCTTAGAATGGTAATAGTTATTGTCTGGTATTTTAATGTGTTAAGCGTTTTCTTAAGTGGTTTTTTAGGAGTTTTATTTCTTTATTAAATTGAAAGTTTCGTTAAAGCATTCTTGGTGCATTGGAAAGTTTCTCATAAACTATGCTTGCGGCTTTTTTCTTTTTTGTTTAACATATAACATCATTTTAACATTAATATAACTTTTTATCAATTTTTATTTATTTATTTATTTAATTATTGTAATTTTTGAAAACTGTAACGTTAGTCTTAGATGCGGTTAATTGTCGAATCCCTCAGTTGTATATTATTTATTAAATATAAAAATTTCATAGAGAGACGCTGGGTGAACTTTGAA
Source organism: Maratus speculifer (assembly GCA_964019185.1). Lineage (NCBI taxonomy): Eukaryota > Metazoa > Arthropoda > Arachnida > Araneae > Salticidae > Maratus > Maratus speculifer. Next base: position 138,417,010 of record OZ025300.1, read on the forward strand.
TCGATCAAGTAATCGCGAGAGTGGATCTATCTAAATAGCATCTTCCAACCATTTTCTGAACTTCTCATGCGATATATCATCGGAAAACCCATTCGTCCATATTACTAAACCTTTCTCCTGTCTTTTTCCTAACAGTTCTTAGTAGGCCATAGGGCAACAATCTTCTATCTCACATTCTAATTAAGTTACAGCATGATTCGACCTCATTTTAAGCCATAAACAAAGTCAGACTTCACAATTTAGGAATATTTATTCAGGAACTCAGAATATCAGGAGGTTTTTCTCCTCATCGTGGGTAGTCGACATGGATGTCTTCATGTCACACATTTTTTGACAACTTTTGGCAAGTGCATTACTAAGCACCCCCCCCCCCCCCGCCCCTCTTAAAAAATCTTTACATCACCAGAAGGCATTTTAGAATATTATATATATAGCAAAGTATGCATGCGAACAACATATTAGTATTAGCTAATAAACTAATTGTTGATTATACTTGACGAAATAATTAGCAAAATCATTTATTTGGCTATTTAGAACAAAACGAAAATAAATATTAGCTTAAATTAAGAAAAAGAATAACCCAAAAGTTAACGATCTATTATCGATGGAAAACTCATTGCCATAAATTAAATTATAATTAAATTATAGATTCACTTTTTTATGCTGTTATGATTTAAATATCGATTAATGACATCATGCTTTTTTCAAAGATTTCATAATTTATTTAAGCAAAAGTAATTTTATATTTTTTTAATTTATATATATACCTACAATAAAATTGCATATACCTGGATATAAAATATTAAATGTAGAATACAATTATCTGAAAATAAGTAAATACTTAACATAAAGTACAATTAAGTATATACACTCAAGAGCCAAAACATTATGACCACCCCAACATTTTGCAATGAACTCGCCTGGATGACGTGGAAGGCACGTGATCTGGTGGAAGTGGTATTTTACTGCTGCTGGAGAGTCTGAAGAATCATTCTTTCACTTAATTCTATGTGTGATGGGAAAGGCTGCGGATCTAAGCGACTTTGATAGAGGGCAGATTGTAATGGCTCGAAGGTCCGGAACAAGCATTTCCGAAACTGCACGACTCGTGGGTTGTTCGCGATCTACAGTTGTTAGTACGTATGCAAAGTGTATGAATGACGGTGAAACCAGCAGTAGTCGACATGGTGTTGGACGTTCACATGCTATCAAAGAAAAAGGTCTTCGGAGACTGTCTCGCATGGTGAAGCAAAACCGGAGCCAGAGAGTGGCTCAGCTGACAGCCCAATACAATGCAGGGCCAAGAAGAATAGTATCGGAACACACTGTTCAGTGGACACTGCTGGATATTGGGCTATGCGGCAAACGTCCCCCTCGTGTGCCTTTGCTGACGAAGCGTCATTGCCAACTGCGCCTGCGCTGGGCCCGGGAACATCGCGAATGGTCCACGGATCAGTGGGAAATAATTGCCTAGTCAGATGAATCACGGTTTGTGATTCACCACGCCGATGGCCGTGTCAGGATACGCCGTCATCTAGGCGAACAGTTGCTCCCTCAATGCACTGCAGGTCATACACAGGCCGGTGGTGGCGGTATTATGTTTTGTGGAACGTTCTCTTGGGCGTCTCTGGGACCCGTGGTTGTGGTAGAGTAGACCATGAATGCTACAGGGTATCTGAACATCATTGCGGACTTGTTGAACCCTTACATAGCCTCTGTTTTTCCAGCCCGAAATGGAATGTTCCAACAGGATAACGCCCCATGTCACAATTCTAAAATTGTGTTGGAGTGGTTCCAAAAACATTATGCTGAATTCCAGTTAATGTCCTGGCCGCCTAACTCACCGGATCTCAATCCGATAGAACACATTTGGGATTTCATGGGACGGCAGCTCAGAGTTCATAGACCACCAATTCGCAATATTTCGGATTTGCGTGACCGTTGCTTAAACATCTAGTACAATCTGTCTCCGGCCATCTACCAAGGACTTGTGGCATCCATGCCAAGGCGGGTTGAAGCTGTGTTGCGCCCCAAAAGTGGGACAACTAGTTATTGACAGGTGGTCATGATGTTTTGGCTCTTCAGTGTATATACCAATTAAGAATTTTACGAATTCCCTCTTTAATGAGCTTCAGAAGAATTTCTCTATTATTAACAGAATTGATTATTCATTAAGTATTTTTCCTCTCAAAGCTTCTCACATTAGCATTAGATTTACAATTCTCTATGCTCAAAGAGCTTAATTCAGTAGATTCATGTTAATTTGCATTCTTTTCACGTTTTATGAGAAATTTTTAAATCATGGTTTCAGTTACCATTGAAATATAATTAGTTCTCTCGGGAAAAGCAACGACTGTTAACTATTCCAAATTTTATGAGCCTTATTTAAAAATGTTCTAGAAAACGTCGAGAAATTTAATTCGATTCTTTCTCTCAGTAAGTAAAATAAAATTTGATTTCTGATAGAAAGACATTAAATTTTATGTGACTCATTTAAAAATATTTTACACCGCATTTTTTATTTAAAACTCTTTAACTATATCTTTTTTTAATTTAATCTTTTTTTATAGTGTAAGAAAGCTTTAAGATAAAACATGATTATTTTTTTTCTGACAAGTTGCATTAGAAACATTTAATGCTGTAGGTATGGTACATAATTTCAGTTGCCCAATAACGCCGAAATGTCTATTTACTGTCGCTGCAAGCAAGATTGATTGTATAAAGTGTCTTTTTAAAAACCGAACGGCTTCAACGCAATCTGGAATACTTCGATGTAACAAGAACTCAGTTGCGGCATTTTAAAATTCTTTTAGAAATTGTGAAGTTTTTTGTAAATCACTGTACATAAGCGTTAGATTTATTTTCTTTTTTTTATCGTGTTATTATTTTTAGCTTAAAGGCCATCATAGCCTGAGAGCATATGTGTCCGCCTGTTCTGTATGTACGTTCGTACGTACGTAACGCGATAAATCGTGATAAAAATATCCCATCCACTTGAAATTTTGTATATAGATATATCCTGATAAGGCGCTTCCCTGGTTAGTTTTTGGAGTTCATTCGATATGTATAAGAGGGGGAACGGGGACTCATGCTCATGCCCCTCCCTTTAATTGATATGAATGGGTTTTCCATACAGAATTAGCAGTTTTTGTTCAAAATTTACACATAGGACCATGCTGATGAATCGCTTCCGTGATTGGTATTAGGTGTTCATTTGATAAATATAAACAGGGGAAATGGGGGTTCTAATGCTCCTCCCTTTAATTTATATAAATGTGCTTTTCATGCAGAATTGTCAGATTTTGTTCAAATCTCTGAATAGTTTTGGAAGAAAATGGTTAAGTATATAAAAAAGGGATATAACCAAGGGCGGCGCCAGAATTTGCCCGACGGGGTGGGGGCACTGTATCCTCGACAGGGGGGAGGGCAAGTTCATAATATGTATTAGAGACCCCACGTACTGGTCCGGGGCCTAAAAAACTGCTTGGGCAAATATTTTAGGCCGAGGCCCGACCCGGCTTGAACTAAATAGATTAATGGTAACGTCGGCATAAATTTTAAAAATTCGGCCTAATTATACGGTTTTGGAAATACAAATACATACATATATACATAGCCCGTTACTTATATATATCTATTATACATATACATATATATATATATATATATATGTATATGTATATATATAATACGTATTAATAACCATAGATCCAATGTTTTTAAAGAAAATTCACCGTATACTTCATTTGAAATTTTACATTTTAGATTGCATTCTTTTGAACATATTCAAATAGAAATTTTGGCTCATGTTGAAAATAAGGATGATAGATTAAAATTGGAGAATGAGTTCATTTTGAAATTTAGAAGTTTATATCCATACGGATTGAATACTAAAATAAATGGGTACAATGTTAAGAATATAGATAATGTTTACAATTTTTGCAATTTATATGCTAATGTTAATACTACTAAGAGATACAAAAGGGGTTCTCATGTTAATTCAAAATGGTTAAATTGTTTGGTTCCTTCTGATTGGATAAATGATAACGAAAAAAATTTTTTAGCTGTTTATAATGTTAAAATTGTAAAAAATGCTGTTTTCAGTTTGAAATTAAAAACACTTGATAAAATTAAGAAGGCTGTTGGGGGGTATAGGTTTTTAAATACACAGTATAAGGATTTGCTTTATGATCTTTTGAATTTTGGATTGAAGTCATTTTCTAATTTTGAATATACAAAGGCTTTTTTTACTATAAATTTTCAACAGAAATCATTTGATGATCTCAAAATAAATAATTTCATTGGGCAATTTCATTTTCTGTTTCCAATAAAAAATATAAATGTAGTTGTTGCTTATAAATATGATATACCTCTAAGTAAGAAGCTTTTTAATTACAGATATGTAGCTTTAACAGAGAATGATACTGTTTCTTGAAATTGTAGGGAAGATTTTCCAGACTTTATAGATGACTTTCATGGGCATGTTGTAACTGGTAATTTAGAAATTATTGAGAATAAAAACTTAAAATTTTTGATGGGCTTCGGTACCAAATTCAGATTAAATAAAAAAGTTAATGAAGAGAATGCTGTTTTGAAATTTAAAGGAGATTTGTCTGCTTTTGTCTTAAAAATGTGTTACAAATTCAATGTGCCTTTTGAGGCTTTCAATGAATGGAGATGGAATATTTTAAATAGTTTTGTTGATTTTATTGACCAAAAATTAAATAATAATCAATACACTTATCATCGTTTAAATAAAGAGGACTGCAGCTATATACAATTTTTACATAATAAATTTGTCATTGTTCCTGTTGATAAGGCTTCATCTAATTATGCAATCATTTGAAAATTATTTTACATAGAAAAAGTTACTAATGAACTGAATGATACAAAATATTATCAAAAATATAATCTGAATCACAATGCAATTATTAAAAAATTTAGTGCTTACTCTAGAAAGGTTAAAAATCTTTATGCATACAATTTTCCTATTAATAATTTCCACAGTCTTCCTTTTCTTTTCTTGACACCTAAGTTTCACAAAAATCCTATAAAATTTAGAAGTATATGCTGCAATTCCAGAGGTATTGGTAAAAGTTTTAATGTTAAGTTACAAGATTTTTTGAAGAGAATTTATGGTTTTTTGAAATTTAAATTTAAAAATTCTAGTTATTTTTGGTGTATTGATAATAGTATTGAGGTTTTAAAGAAATTAAACACGCCTAAAACGCCCACAAATCTGTTTACTTTTGATTTTGAAAATCTTTTTTCAAATATTCCTATTGATCTGTTGTTTAAAACTCTGGAGGATTTGTTTGATACTTTTTATATCGAGGAAGAGTTGGGTATTAGAGATTTTTTTCTAAGTTTATGTAATTTTTGTTTTTATAATAATTTTATAACTTTTAATGGTTCTATTTTTTATCAGGTATGTGGAATAGGTATGGGTACTAATTTTTCAAGCACTGCAGCTAACCTTTTTTTATTTTTTTATGAATATAAATTTATTTTAAATTCTAACAAATCATTCAGGGTTTTGAGATATATCGATGACATAATTGTCTTCGATTATAATTTTTTGGAATCGATTGATCACATTTATCTACCTTGTTTAAAGTTAAATTGTGCTTCACACGATAATTTACATGTTGTTTTTTTAGATCTTGACTTAAATATTGAAAATGAAGAATTAGTTGTTAAATTATTTGATAAAAGAACTTTTTTTAATTTTAAAACCCACTCCATGCCTCATTGGCATTCCAATTTAAGTAAAAAAGTTTTTGTAAATATAATTTTGGGTCAAATAATTAGATATTATAATATTTGTGGGTCGAAAAAAATTCTGGAAACACAAATTTTTAAATTTGCTGCAAATTTGTTTTACAATAATTTTTTTCCTCATAATTTTATATTTTTTTATGTAAATGAATTAAAAAAAGGTTTTTTGAAGTGGCAACAGTAGGGCCAAACGCCATTATGGAAGTTGCTTCTTGGGTGTTGAATTATATGAAGATCTGTGAATGAAAGTCCGACAAGGAAAGTTCACAGGGTGATGATTGTCAACATTTTGAGAGTGACAGACCAAGCTTGAAAATGGACAGTAGTGAACAACGGAAAGACAATTCGAAGGAGTTTAAAACTTTGAAGCTGGCCTGCTGTCATCTTAGGCCTAACAGTTTCCCCCGCTCAATCAAGTATGGAGGTTTGTAATGGAAATTTTCTAACAGGTATCTTTTTTCTTTTTCCTCATAGGTAAAGGTGGGGGCATCGCATTGCTGCATGTCTATTTAGTTTAGTTTATTGTTTAGTTTCTGATGTTCTTCATGTTACTTTGGAAATTTCTAAATATAATATTTTTGAGTTATGTTATGTTACGAGTTAATTTACTTTATGATTTTGCTGTTGGATATTTTTTAATGTTAATTTATTTTACTGTTTTGGTATATTTAAAAAAATTTTTCTTAATTTTCTCAGTTATTTTTTATATAATTGGAGTATGCAGCTTTGTGGTGCCTTGCGAAACCTGTGAGGATACACTTTTTTACAATTTTTTTATACCTGTGCTCCTCCCACCTTCTGAAGAGCAGGGAGTTTATTTTGTTTTGTTTTTTTGGTGTTGCTCTTTTGTGGTTCATTGTTGTTTCACCCATTTTTACATTTTTTTTCATCTTTTCATCATTTTTCATATTTTTTTCATAAAAGAGTATATAAACTTTGTGCAAAGACAGAGCTGCTATGCGCCGGTTGCATAAAGATAGTAATATTTTTTTCACTTTGTCAAGATATATATATATATATATATATATATATATATATATATATACATACATAATATTATCCCGAAAAAAAAATAAAATAAAAATTTTGGCTCGACCAGATTTAAATTTTACAAAACATGATTTTTTACTTCGATATGGTTATAAAGGCTTATACGGTTGGACGGGGCACGAGTAGATCTGGTAAAAAGTAATTAGCCATTTAGAAGTGGTCTAGGCGGCAGCATATATTTATTTTTAATGAATATCTATTTGCATGTAAATGTTACACTAATCATTCAGTTATCGTTAATCCTTATTTCAAGTATTGGAGACTTAAAAATTAGAAAAATGCCACACAGTAAAATCTTCTAAAACAAAATCGCATGGGAACAAAATAAATAAAATAAAATAAAATAAAAGGAAAAAAAGAAAGAAAGAGAGTTATATTTATTTTGAATGAATATATTTTGCGTTTTTAGGGAACTCTTCATTCAGTAGAAAACACCCGCTCCGTCATGTTAAACACAGATTATTTTAAATTTGTTTCATTTTAATTAGAATATTTTTAAGCAATTTTTTTTCTTGCACAGGACAGCTGAGCTTGATGTTTAATATGGCTATTTTTCACTTTTTCGATTTCGGTTGCAGAATTTTTTTTTAAAGATACTTTTTTTAACATCTGCAGCCAGAATCGAACAAGTAAAAAATAGCCATATTGAAGTTTAAACTCAGCTATCATAAAAAAAAGTTTAAAAATATTAAAATTAAACGCGAAATTCAAAAACAACCTGCCCGTTGGTTTAACATTACGGAGTGGGTGTTTTCAAGTGAGTCAAGGACAAGACAAGGAGTTAAGACAGGATTGCGTCATAGGCAAGTTTTATTTCACAGGTTTTACTCTATTTAAATTTTATTGCCTAAAAATCTACTATTCTTTAAAAATAATAAACTTGAAAGTTTAATTGTAGAATTTTGGCGAGTTAAATTTATAAAAATATATAACTTTTTTGTAAAAATGTTCGGAACGGCTAAATTTTACTGATTTTTGCACGGCCGAAGTCGTGACAGGGGGATTTTTATACGGACTGGATCGCAACCGGGACTAAAAATTTCGACCCGCGCAGTCCTGGAAAGAATGGAGTCAGTCCTAGCTCGGTATCGAAAAAGTTAGTTAAGCCATGAAAACAGTAAAAACTATGCATGGGCCGGTCGCAGTGTCGTAAAAGAAAATAGGTCCGGAACAGGCCAATGCAGACCTCAAGCTTGGGTTATTCACAAGAAATAAATAATATGGTAAACTATGCTTGCTAATCCACGTTAATCGATTATTTATCCGATAAGGAATCACTTTTAGGTGGCATAGGATAACAGCGAACCTACTGAATGTTCGAAATCAAAACAGAAACAGTATTGCTTTCTTTCTTTCTTTTTTTTTAAGGCATACAATGTTTTGTGCAATTTGATATTCGAAAGGTACAGACATAAAAAAGGGGGGGGGGAGAAAAACACAGCATAAAAACACCATCTGTAGGGCGGTATACACCAAAATGTCATCCATACTAACCGAATATGATGAAGTTTGATAAAATTCTGTGTTTAACTTCTTGAGATATAGCTCTCACGGTCTCACGGCACACCTGCGAATTTTAGATTTTTAACAATCAAATAAATGTGTCATAAAAAGAAAAATTATTTGGAAAGGTAACCTATTACGTGGTACTTACTTCATTTCAATTCTATTGGTAAATATGATAATTTTGACTTTTGGAAAAAAAAAAGGGTTTGCGTGCATACCGCAGTAATTATTAAAAACAAAGCATAACAAAAGCACTGGTGAATGATGCATAGCAAATTTTATCAGCATTAATTTATTTGAAAGTCTAAAAATCTATGGAAGCTATGGAATGGTCTATGGAATAAAATACTAAGCATAGCAGCGCCACCTGTTGAGCGAAATTAACCTATCTTTATCTGGACGATGAGCGATTATCTGGGCAACAATTAACCAGATTGTTTAACTGACCGGATCAATTAAGGATCAATTTTTTTTTCATTTTTAAACATTTTAAAGTGGTAAATTTCGTTAGGTGGCATGAAAGTTAACCGTTAATCATTTCCTAATCCTGAAATAATAATATTATCACCAAATGCAGAGACGGAAATTCATAAAAAGAACTTTATCTAGAATCTTAGAAGTTTCCCTTCTAATGCGCGAGAGTTCCTGCGGGTTCCAGAGATTTCTTGCGGGAGGGGGGGGGGGGATAGGAATGGCAAAATTAAAGCGCATGAAAGCAAAATTTAAAACAAATTTTTCTGTTTTAGCGGAATATAATCAAGGGAAAAATAATTCAATTTACGGATTAGAGTCTTCTGCGGATTCGGTTATACCCGACATGAACTAGTTAATTCTATATCCATTTAACCTGAACCAGTTTTTAAAAAGTAGACCCGAACTCGACAAACTGCGACCTAAAAGTATTCAATTCGAACCCAATCCCAACTTGTAAGGAAAAAGAAAATTCCATCTTGTAAAGCAATAATGGAAAAATTGTCTACAATAATACCTCCAATATCAATTAAATTTTTTTATGGAGAAAAATTAATGCGTCTGTATATCCACTCATTGACATTCAAGTAATATAATTTTACAATTTAAAATATATTTCCGCAATACTTTTGAGAAATGAGGTAGAATCGAACCCATACGCTAAAACAATTAAAATTAACCCAACTGGAAAAATTAAAGTCAATCCAAGCCTCGAAAAAAATTAACTTTAACTGAAATCGCCAGTCGAAGTGTGTTTAATTCCTCAAAGTGATGCAGGGCTTTACCCGAAACGCAATCTGAGCCCGATATCTCCACATTTCGATCTGAACCCGAAATATTTCAACCTAGACTAGACCCCAATCGTAACTGATGAAAAAATATAGCCATACTCTAATGCAACTATGTAAAAATGTATCTACAATTATACCTCCAGCATCAGTTTTAACTTTTAAATAAAAAATCAGTATATATAATCTCATTAATATTCAATCTATAGTTTTTCACCGAAAAATTAGTATATATAGTCTCATTAACATTGTAGTTTTTCACCTTAAAATAAATTTTGTAAATTCTTTTGAGAGACCGATTAACCTTGAATCAAGAATCATAAGTGTTAATATCCAACCCGAACCTGAAACAATTAAGGTTAACCTATCTGGAATCCGAACCACAACGACAAAAGATTAAGCTCAACCCGATCCACTCCAGACTACGAGTCGTGTCAGGTTCAGTTTGTCAGACCCGATGTAGCTTCTACTTGTCATCCAAGACAGCCCCAACAACACTTTCGAATAAATTTTAGTTATACTTTTTTTAAATAAACATGTACAGAGTCATTCATATATCATCCTGTCTAGTCATCTATAGAGAGTTTTATTTTAAGAAATTCGGATAATTAAAATAAAAAAAAATCTTGTTAAAGATAGGGTTTGTCTAAACTCAGTCTGCAAGAATCGAAATTTAGTCAGAAACCGACTCGTACCCCCAAAAAATAATTAAATCAATCTGAGGTTTTTTTTTTTTTTTTTTTTTTTTTTTTTTTTTTTTTTTAAAGCTATATTTTGTCCCAACTTGACGGGGCCGAAATATTTTCCCCGACGACATTCAATTTTGACCCCGATGGGGGCGGGCAGGTATGTCCGACGGGGAGGCATATGCCCCCCTGGTCCCCCCTCTGGCGCTACCCTTTGGGATAACTTCTCTTAAATTATATAAATGGGTTTTTAATAAAAATTTTCCGATTTGCTCAAAATTTTGGATATGGATTTTTTATATGATAAAGCATGTCTCTGTTCAGTTTAGAGGGTTCAATGATTAAGTATAAAAAGGGGAAAGAGAGGAGCTCTTCCCCCCTCCTTCATTTTTTTTCGAACGGAATTAACCCTTGAAAATATAAGGCTGTAATGTACAATAAGTATGCGCAGCTTGTGAGCTCAATGCCATCCGTTTAACTGGGCAATATTCTTTTTATTATATTTTAAATGTTAAGAAGTATTTTGTAAAATGTAAAATAAAAATATGATATATAGGTTGACAATTGCTTTCATAGTCTATTCTATCGCAACCATGAGTTACATAGATAAAGAAAACGTTTCGCAAATACCATGTACAGAGCTGTACAAAAGAATTTGTGTACTTTTACGGCTATGGACAGTAATTGTTAAAGTCTGATATCTTAATGTATTAAGCGTTTTATTAATAGCTTTCTGAGGTGATTTATTATTTTATTAAAAGGGAAAGTTTCTTTAAACCATTCTCGATGCATTGGAAAGTGTATTATTAACTATGCTTTCCGCATCAGTTTTCTTTTTTGTTTAAAATCTAACGTCATTTTAACTTTAACGTTTTACTGAATTTTATTTCTTTATTAGAAATTTCAGAAAGTGTTGCTCTTTATTTAACCGCTTGGAGACGAGCGACCGATATACATACTACTTCAGGTACTTAGAATCTTTCGTTATTCTCACCAGTTAATTTTCATTGTAAAGTTTTCCTTATTTAATCAGAGCATTTTCGCGATTTAACTAGACAAAAATTTCTCTTTTAAAAAACCGGTGGCAAAGGACTGAAAATTAAGAAAAGTGTTCTCGTTGCGAAGGGATCGATAAATATAGTTTTAGATGCAGTTTATTGACGGATCCTTCAGTTAAACATTGTTATTAAATAAAAAAAAATCAAAGAGAGACGCTGGTAGAACTGACAAGTGATAGCGAGAGTGGATCCATCTAGGTAACATCTTTCAACAACTTTCCGAAACCCTTATGTGATATATCATCGAAAACCCATTCGTTCGCACTGTGAAATTTTTATTAGTCTTTTGCCTAACTACTTTTCGTGGGTTACAGAAGGTCAATTTTCTAACTCACCTTCTTATTAAAATACTGCGAGATTCATCTTCATTTGAAGGCTTAAACGAATGTGAAACTCCTCAGGGGAATTATATCTGTGACGCAAAATATTAGGAGGGTTTCTCTTTCATGGGGGTGGGGGTAGAGAACATGGATTTTTTCATGTGATATACTAACAGAAAGAATTTTGTCAATAGATTATTAAGCACCCCATCCTCCTCTTAACAAATTATATAATCACTGTAAGGTATTTTACAGCTTTACTATTTATCAACATATGCATGCGGACAACCTATTAATAAAGTCAGGTTTCCATTCCTGTAATATCACTCCCCCTCCCCCTCCTTTCTCCTTGATTTGGACTCTTCTAGTTGGAAGAGACACCTGATTGGTCTCCTTTTGAGTGCGCGTGTCAGTTTACTTTTACTGTTGCTTTGCGATGTTTCGTGGTCAGTTCGCCTTAGCAGCGAGCTGAGATACACGGTTTTATTTATTTTTATTTAACGATGTGACTTGTCTTTCCCTTTTTACACTTATTTTTAGCATTGGTGATGAGACTTTAGAAGTCGCGAAACAATTGTATGTTTTTTAACATCTATTATTCTATATGATTTGTGTTCTTTAACGTTGTTTCTTTATTTATTTATATATAAGCACAAAGTACAATCCTCCCCTCTTCTTAAACTATTAATATTCTTGATGAAATTAATTATCGATTATATTTCAGCAAATAAATAGAAAAATCATTTTTTATGCTATTTAAAATATAAACAAAAATAAATATTAGCTTAAATGAAGAAAAAATAATAATCCAATAGTTTATGGTCTATTGTCGATGGAATACACATTGACATAAATTAAATTATAATTAAAATGTAGACTCACTTTCTTTTGCGCTGTTTTGATGTAAATATCAATTTATAATCTCTCTCTCTTTTTTTTTTTTAATGGAAAAGTTTATTTGAACAAATGTAACTGTATACTTTTAAAATTATGCAATTTGATATAAATTATTAAATGCAAAATATAAATATCTAAACATAAGTGGTACTTCAGATATTGTACGATGAAATGTATATGTACATTAAGAATTTAACAAATTCCTTCTTTTATGAACAGCTGAAGAATCTCTCCTTTTTTTAAAAGAACTGATTATTCATTATTTTTTTTTACTCTCCAAGCTTCTCACATTAGCATTAGATTTATAATTCTCTATGCTCAAGGAGTTTAATTTGGTAGTCTCATGTTAATTTGCATTCTTTGCACGTTTTGTGAGAAATTTTTACATCATGGTTACAGTTACGAATGAAATATAATTAGTTCTCTCGGGAAAAGCAACGATTGTTAAAGTTTCCAAATTTTATTAGCCTTATTTACAAAATGTTCTAGAAAGCTGCTAGAAATTTAATTTGATTATTTCGATCAATAAATAAAATAAACAAAACAAAAATGCATTATCAAAAGAAAGACAGTAAATTTTTTCAACTATTATAAAAATACTTTACACCGCATTGTTTATTTAAAACTATTTAATTTATTTATTTAACCCTGTTTTATTATGTAAGAAAGCTCAAGATTAAAGTTTTTGTTCTACTGCCTATTTCCACTCGAAACATTTAAAGCAGTAATTATGGCATGTAATTTCTGATACCAGCCAACACCGAAATATCTGTTTGCTCTCACTGTAATCGAAATTGGTGGGGGGGGGGATTCTAAAGCTCTAAAATTCTTTTAAATTTGACAGGATTTTTTGTAAATCAATAAACGTAGCTCTTTTAAATGTTAGACTATTTTTTCATCGTGTTACTGTTTTTAAATTTTAAATGTTAAATAATATTTTGTATAAAAGAAAGTAAAAAATGACCTTTAGGTTGTCAATTGCTTCCATGGTCTATTCTACCACAATCATGGGTTCCAAAGATGTCCAAGAAAACGTCTCCTACTGCTGAAAACTACCGCCAATGGCCTGTGGGAACGGATGTACATTGTGGAGGCAAAAGTTTACATAGAATGAGGCTTATCCTGACACGAATATCGACTTCAGGAATGACGATTTGTGAATTATCTGACCAGGTAACTCTCTCACATTTATCTACGTTTAGTCACAATGTTTCCCAGACCGGTATAGGAGTAGTTGGCCATGATTCTTGGCCAACAGAGGGCATAACTGGGACATCTTCTGAGTAGTTCACATCTAAATATTTTTGGTGAACTGTACATTACAAAACAACTCTAATTGTATCTGCGTCGGATATAGTTGTCAGCTGAGCCATTATCTGACGCCAATTTCGCTTCATGAAGCAAGACAGTGTCCGAAATTTTTCTTCCATCACACTTGCTCATAAAAACCAAGACATGGCTTGTTTCATCCTCACGCATCGATTTTGCATAAGTACTAACAACATCAGTCCGCCTAAAAATCTCCGAGTACTGCAGTTTCGGTGAAATTTTTAACATTCTTCTGGAAAATGCAGTATGCCCACTGTCAAAATCGTTACAATTCAGAAGCCTACTGTATTTCACACACAAGCAAACGCAAGAATGATTCTCTAGACTCCCCGTCAGCAGTTAATTACAATTTCTGCTTAACCATGGACTGTGATGTAGAATCACATATAGTTTTCTTAAATTTTACATTTTTCTAAATTACAGTTAAAACTAATTTTTAATTAAATAGCTATTTTATCTTTGTGTCTTATTTCAATCCCACAATAACTTTCCGTTAAAAAGTAAAGAAAGAAAACATGTAACATCTGCTGTATCAGTAAAACGATTCTCAGATAAAGAGTTCCTTTAGATGAATGTTCGGCTTCGCTAAAATAATAAAAGAAAGAATAAAGATCGAATGTGTTTGCGGTCAGTAAAATTTCATTTTCTCTCTGCGTAATGTTGAGCCTAACTTCTTTATCACATAAAAACTTTTCATGTACATGCTCTGTATTTTGTCTATTGATAACATTCTCCCAAAACAGACATATAACGTACGATTTTGGCGCGAATTCTTTTTGGCGTATTTTTTTAGGACTGCCCATTTCTGGTTGCCCTGCATTAAATTCAAAATCATCTTAATTGTTGAAGCGTAACAGAAAATTTCATGGTTATGATACCATTCACTTTTCATATGCTCCTTTTCGCCAATTCCAAGATGCCAATGTGTGAATTCTGAATGAGAAATTCAATTGCCTCTCTCTCGCTTCATGCACTCAGTCATGTAACAAAGGTCTCTTGAAAAATGGTTACAGGCACCATCCCTAATTATTTCAGTAAGAAATGATTTAATTTTTATAACTCTACTTTAAATAAACAAAGTTCTCAAAAGGCATTTATTTTATTGATCACAGCCTACAACTCTAGCGAATGCATTTTTTTGAAAAGAACCTGGTCGCAATACTTTAAAATACAGATCTACACTACATGGACATTCCACGTTATTCTGATGATCAACTGGGGATGTTATAAATTTCTGGTGGTGTTTACTTCAGTTTTCTCAAAGTAATCACCGTCAAACAAAGTAGGATTCTAGAAGAACAATCAATATTTTTCAATAAATGAGCTGTTTACCGATGGTATACGTCATTGTAAATATGGTTCTTCTGGATAGGTACTATCAGCATTCTTACTTTGAAAAAATAATTTAGACTCACCCTGTGAAACATGCATTTGAAACATAAATATATTCATACTTTAAGCAAAAGTAAAGCATATGGAGCATTTTAAAATACACATACACACAGTAAAAGAGGAAAAATAAAAGAGTCGAACATGTAAAATTTTAGAATTTTTAATGCGTTTAGTTGAAATAACCTGTTTTAGAACCGTAATTTTATTATAATATGTGTTTTGACATTTGCTTGAAATATACATTATTATTATGACATTATCTTATTTAAGGGTGTATTCCAATACAAACTGCTTATTTTCTGATTCATTTTTAAACTCATTTTCTCTCTCAAACGCATCAGATTTACACAATTTCTTATTTAGAAAGTGCACAATGTGCCGTGCTTGTTTATTTTTCGTTAAATGCAGGAAATATTTTTAAAAAATTCAGTCAAATATGGTATTTTGAGTCGAATTTCCGGAAGTGGGAAATCTGAGAACAGAATAAACGATCATACTCAGAAAGCAATTGTTTATAAATCAAATTCTGATCAATTGAGCAAAACGTGAAATCATGCGGTATCTTTTACATCTCTAAAAAAATCACAGCACGTTTTTCTACTTTAAAAAATAAGTTTGAAAATATATCAGACAATTTCAATCTGTTGAGAGTGGGAAAGTATTTTTTCAAATACAATCTTAAGAACATGATTTGAAATTAACAGTCAAAAATTAGCTCACAAAGAATGAATTCTCATAAGTTTTAACCTCTTCAGTCCCTGAGTACCCAAATGGGTACATCAGTTTTGTCCCATTTTATTAATGATACTCAGATATAAATGAAATTTCGATATAAGAATAATATGTTTCGAATTCTAAGATTCGAGCTAATGAAAATAAAACAAAAATCTCGCTCTGAAGTCAAACGAGAGAAGAAATAATTCAGTAATAATTAAAAATACTGTAATAATCGCCAGTAGCGAAGAGGTTAACTAAATACCTCGCACGTTTCAAAGTATTAAAGTTCTCTTAATTGTTGACTTTGATTGCTTAAGATATTTTAATTGTGCAGCTTTTTAATGCATTTTCAACAGCCTTTGAAACTGCAAAGAACATAATTAAATCCCTTTCAGTTTCGGAAAAAAAAACTGTACACACTTGCCCCTTCATATGCAAAATGCTTATACGTTTGAATAAAAGAAGGCGAATCAATTTGAATACCTAAATTAATTTTCATTCCTGTTAGATTAATTATAATTCTGTCATAAGTTTACGTAAAAAAATTACTTCGCTGAAATTACTCTACAGAAAAAATTGTTTACAATACGTTGAAATAAATCATAAAGGTAAATATATTTAGAAAATAGCTTTTAAATATTTTTATTACAGAACTTTTTTACCTTCAGAATTTTCTAAGGAAAAAGAATTCAGTTGTATCTAAAAACATAGACAAAGAAACTTTTCTGACAAAGAGACAATTAAATTAAAAATATTTTTTCTTCTTAATAGTTAATTATCTCTTCTTAAATGGCTTTTAATTTTCTTTATTTGGTGAAACTATGAATTTCATCTTCCGATTTTCCCATAAAACGTTCTTTAACATTTCTTTCCATACCAAAACATGTCAAAATAATTTTATTATACTATGTTTTAAAAATGTGGTGATATATAAAAAAAACACATTAGTAACCTGATATCATAAGTATTCTCATATGTCTAGGAAATAGGTATTCTCATAGCGTCTAATATTTGTTGTAATCTTTTTTCGTTTGTAGATTCATACTGTATTCTCATTTGGTTATACTTAATTTTCGTGCGCTGAATACTTATTTTATTGTAATTTTTTGTGATTAAAGAATATTCTGAGTATCAGTTGAATGTAAAAAAATAGAATTACAAAATCATCGCGTAATAAATCTAGGAATATACCCGTGGACAAAATTATAAATTCAGAAAATTTTTATTTTATTTAAATCCTAATACAAACACGTTTAGCTTTACATTAATAAAACAAAAAAGAATATATATTAAAAAAATCTAAATTTAATATAATTCATAAATAAAATGAAGCAAATAATTTAAATAAGGAAACACTTAACTTTAAACAAATAATATTATGTGAGACCTGAACAGTATTATCAACTCAGAGTGTTAAATTTTTATATTCAGATATTCTTGATCTGGGAAAGTTTATAGAATATATGAGAAAAGTTTATGGAATATATGGAGTTTATAAAATACCCGTTATTTTGGAAAACAATGCAAGAATAATTTGCACTGGAGGTACGGAAGGAAAATTTCTTAAACATTTCAAAGAACACAAAAGATATATTTTGCTATCTTTTCGGAACACTTTCTAGATTTTATTTCAACAATATTTAAAGTTCTATAGAATTTGAAAATAAAAATAGTATAGGTATAATTCCACGTGAAACTAATACTGATATCCTACATAAAAAATCCATCGAAATTATGATTAGAAAAATAAAATTTGTAACGATAACATTTATTCTATATCCCTAATCTTTAGCTGCACGAGTTAAAATTATCTTTTTTATCTTTGTTTTTTATTGTATGTTTAAATTTTTGCATTTTAAAGGGTATTACACTGTATTTCCAGAGTAAAGATTAAAAACCTTCCATTTCTCCTATCATTAATTAAAAAAATTCGGAAAGCAAAATTTATCACGATGTATGATATAATGCACGTTGATTACACTTTACTGCCAAATCCACATGAGTGCATATTTCCACTTTTTTATCAAACATTTTTACAATTTTTTTGGCAGCTTTTATTTACTCATTTAAAAAATGTAATTTAAGGCTGAATACTTCAAAAAAAAATGTTATTATTAATTCAATTTAACAACCTAAAATAACGATAAATGGACACCAGAGACTATTCTTAAATGTTTATTTATATACTCCTTAATTAAAACACATTATATAATTATTTTACGCAACTCTAGATATAATAAAATATGTTTTTCTATTGCTTTGTTATTATTTACAGTACCATTTATGAATTTAATATAGTTAAATAATACTTTTAACAATGTTAAAGGATCGCAGTAGAAAAAAAATATCCCCCTTTTTTTCACCCTATGGATTTTACTTTTCTAAACTGAATCAAATCCATGGAATGTATATGAAATAGTGTAGCACAAAGAAATATAAATTCGATGTAAGTGCTTTAGGCGTATATCTTGAAAGTGGTCAGGAAAAAACCTTTGGACTTGAATTTAGGATATCTTGAAATGCAATATTGAATTTATGTAAGATGCTATTGACGCAAGAATGTAATATTTTTGAAATGGAACTTTTAAATCATGATCTTTCAGTGAATACGGGGTTTTGAAGTTATTATCTAAATGAGAATTTTTGAGATTCGTTTTATATTCTTCAGTAGAGAAATTTCCACTTTAGATATATTAAGGATATAATAATATTTTTTAGCTGAAATTTCTGAAAATAAAATAAGACATTTCCAAAGTAAATGCTGCGTGACTGCAAAAATCCACCACATTTCACTTCCATTACCTTTTACGCTTTCAAGTTATGTGAGAAGAAAAATAATCCTTCTATATCCTTCTATAGTAAAAAAAACTAGCCTTAAAAGGAATGACTCCTGGAATGATGCTGATGTGGAAGATTTCCGGAACTAACGAATCCGGGTTGTCCACTCCTTCTATGAGCCGAATAGACCAATCAGGAAAGGGCTCCGTCTATGCATCGCCGTATGGGTTACCATAAAGAGAGGAAAGTTTACCATCGCCAACAATTGCCAAGTTTGTCGCCAACTTGGTGATATATCGCCAAATTTGGCGACCAAAATTAGTTGTCAAAAGTGACACCAACTTGGCGATAACTGTAATATTTCGCCAAATTTTTAATTTCTTTACAACACCAGTCGTTTGATACATCATTTGAGAGGTTTGCAACTGCTTATTCATATAATGGTTGTCTTGTGTGTTATCCCCCACTCTGCTCCCCAGGGGGGGACACATTTTTAATTTCTTTACAACACCAGTCGTGTTACACAAGATTTGAAAGGTCTGCAACTGCTTATTCATATTATGGATGTCTTGTGTGTCACCCCCATACTCTGCTCTCCCCAGGGGGGGGTCACATTTTTAATTTCTTTACAACACCAGTTGTGTGACACATCATTTGAAAGGTCTGCAACTGTTTATTCATTTTATGGATGTCTTGTGTGTCACCCCCACTCTGCCCCCCAGGGGGGCACATTTTCAATTTTTTACAACACCAGTCGTGTGACATATCATTTGAGAGGTCTGCAGCTGCTTATTCATATTATGGATGTCTTTTGTGTCGCCTCCCACTCTGCCCCCCCCAGGGGGGCACATTTTTAATTTCTTTACAACACCAGTCGTGTGACACATCAGTTGAAAGGTCTGCAACTGCTTATTCATACCATGGGGTATTGGCGAGCGCAGCAAGCAGGGGTAGCCAATAATTTGGAAGCGCGAAGCGATTACGCGGGGGGTTGGCGGGCATAGCGAGCAGGGGGGCGGCGCCCCCCTAGTGAATAAAAAAAATCAAGATTTAAAGTAAAATGGCAAAAAAAAATTAAATTGGCCTTTTTTTCCAAATTTGTCAAAGGCGTGTATTTTTAGAACAAATTTACTATGAGCTAAAATGTAGCTTAACAAATGGAACAACATTCAGGACAACTTTGGTAAATTCATGGCAGAATATATGGCAAATCTTAATTTTGACAACAGTGATAACAATCATGACGAAAAATTTTCAGGCTTTAAAATTTACAATAAAAAGGCCACATTTTATTTGCTCATTGACCACATAAAACCTGAAAATGCATTAAATGTCGAATAAAGGGAATATAGATTAATTTAAAGATATATGATATACGTGACGTAATACATATTATTATGGCAAAGCAAGGAGGAAAATGCATCAACAATGGACAAACTAACAGAATGTAAGATCGCTGACGTTATATTATTTAGAAAAACCTATAATACTAGTAGCAAGTCAGGAAACGCAAATGACGAATCGGCCGAAAAAATGGCATCACTAAAAAAGCATACATTTCACTGAAAATTAATATATGCTTTAAAGAAACAAGACTCTCTTACTGAAATAGACATTTTTTATTTGCATAACATTACACAAAAATTGAAAAATAAATGAACAAATAAATGAAAATAAAGAACGGCTAAAAATATTGAAGAAAATAAAATTGACATCGATGTTTCCTAAGTTATAAGAGAAGAAATATTTTAAGTCTTTATAGCATTTTTTTCTTGCAATAGAAAATAGCATACAAAGTTTTTATACATATATACATATATATATATAATTAAGTTTCCCTTTTTCTTACATAATTATCATATAATAATAAATTAAATGATGACTGGAAATGTTATTAAGAATTTAGTACTATTTTTTGTTTTTCTAGGTTTATATTTTAGTTATTCTTCAAAATTCCGTTCCCGATAATGACGATATTTTTAAATTATACACTGTTAAAAAAAGGGTCGATCTACTAAAAAAAACTTTAGTGATCCTTGTAATTACTAAAAAATTTTTAGTAATCTTAGTCGGTTACAAGAAAATCTGTAAGAATTACTAGAAAAAAGTTAGCAACGAAGAGAGTTAATTGTTTTATATTTTTCATAACTATTACTAAAACTCACTTGGTGTGGCCTTGATAGCATAGTGGTTATAGTAGCGGACTCCAGACTAAAAAGTCCCGGGTTCCAAACTGGCCACCGCCAAATACGCCCCGAATGTATGTAGTGTAAGTACTCGTTAGTAAAGGGATTAGGAAAATCCCTCTAGGAGCAGTTAGCAATGTTTGGTGCTGCCATCTATTGTAGTTTTGCCGAAAATCTTCCGCTTCAGAAGTCTGGATGTAGCTCGAAGGGACCTCCTGCCCTTCGGGCGCACGTAATGGTAATTGAAAATAATTTTGGAGCTATTACTAAAATTTGCTTGGTGGCTCATACTAAAAATTTTTAAGTTAGTTATACAAAAAATTCTTTTGTTCAGTTTACAAAAGAAATGTTTGTTTCACTTGCAAAAAAAAGCTTGTAATGGTTACTAAAAAATTCTGTGGAATACAAATTTACTAAAAAATTTTTAGTAACCTCTTGAATTTTTTTTTTTTTTTTACAGTGTACTGTATTTCACTTCTTTGTTGTTGGATATCAAAAAGGATTTTTTTCTGCGTCTCAAAATTAACTATAGACTTGCATAATACACTCTAAGAAATCTCTAAATTTGCTAAACTTTATACAGGAAACTGGGATTTCTAGAATTTTTCATACAATAGTAACAGCAAAATTATTGTAACAGAATCAGTTATAGAATTTTTCGCTGTTACCCGTTGCATAAAAAATTTCTAGTAATCCCAATTTTCTAGAAAAGTTATAGTAACTTTACACATTATTTTTTTACAATATTGGTATATAATTTATCCTTTCTTCGAAATTCCGTTCAAAATCATGACGACATTTTGAAGTTACACTGCATTTCACTTCTTTGTAGTCGGATATCAAAATGCAATTTTTTTTCATAAGTGTATCTATAGCCTCGTATAATATACTGAAAAAAAATCTGTAAAATTACTAAACTTTATCTAGATTCTTGTAACAAAAATTCTTGTAACGGAATCGGTTACATAAAAAGTTCTAGGAATCCCTATTTTCTAGAAAAAAATTTCTAAATTTATAGATTTTTCTTTTACAATGTGCTATCTCAAAAATCATTACGAAATATTGGCAACAAGATGTCGGAACTCCCCTGTGATAAGGTGAATACTTTCATGTTATTAGAAGCATTTTCTGTCGAATGAAGACGAATTTCAGGAAATTCAATTGCACGAAATTTGGTGGCTTTATAAGAAAAAGGCATACATAAAAAGTCTATTTCTAATTCGAAGAAGTAAAACGCATGACAGATAAAAAATATGGCGAAATTGGAATTTTAGATTTGAGGTTTTTTTATGTACCTTTTACTTTGCATTGTTGAATTTTTCGTATTTTTGGGAAAAATAGCTAAATCAAAGAGTATTTTGGTTTATAACAAACAATATTCAAACGAAAAATTCATTCAATTTACTGATTTTACTAGATTATAGGACAGAAACCAAACTTTTGATATTTGTTATGAGCGCTGATGATTGTGAGTTACAGACGTGATGCCTACAGTGTCTCAATTACTTTATTTTTAGTATCGGAGACTTGTACCCCGAAGCTAAAATGAATTAAAAATATTCAATTTTCGGAATAACAAGTTCTATTTTTTAATTTTTCAGGTTTGTAATATAATAAATTACCATTTTCAGAACGAACTTCAATATGACACTTAAATTAGATGCACAATGTAAAAAATAATCTGTAATCCTACAAATGTGAAGTTTCCGAAATGTGTATGCTTGCTAGCATTTTATCTGTATACTGTTCAAGAAAAGATGTAAATCTAGAAAACTAAATTTTGTAAAGCTACAGAATTCCGCGACTTTACATGCGAATCTATTAAAAATACAGTTATCTTACTAAAATTCAATCTGTAATATGGGTTGCAGTTACATAAATTTCTAGGAATCCCAGCTTCCTAATAAATTCTTAGTAACTTCACAGATTTTTATTTTTCAGTGCAAAATTGTATCTGTTATAAGATTTTCTTTTTTTGCAGTTACATAAAAAATTCTAGGAGTCCCAGTTTTTTTGAAAACTTTTACTTAATTTACTGTTTTTTTTTAATTTAATTTTTTTTATTATTTTTTACAGTGAAGACAATAGCTGTATCATCTTCACTTTTATACAAGCAAATTATATTATCCATGGATAACATGATATTTCATGTTTCAGGTTTGTTCAAATTTAATTTCTGCCTTTAAAGAATTAGTATTTCAGGTTAAAATTGCAACCAAGCAAAAAAGCAGAACTTTTGTTTTTTGAGAAATAAGTGTTACTTTTGATGAAGAGAATAATTAATATTATAAGTGCCAACTGTTGAATTTCGACGAAAAAATTTTTTGAAGAAAGAACTGTGTCATTAATTTATCATACACTTAAATAGTTAGTTAAAGTAAAAAGCTGGTTATACTGTAAATAAAACCATAAAATTATTAAACCTTTTTCTAGGAAACTGGGATCTCAAGACCTTTTCATGTAACAATAACAGCGGGAATTTTCGTCTCTGATTCCGTGATATGAATTTTTACTGTTTCCGTTATATAAAAATTCCTAGGAATCCCAGTTTCCTAGAAAAATTATAATAATGTTACAGAATTTTTTATTGTTACTCTAACTCAGAAATAAATACTATATTAATCTAAAGGCCAACGCTCTTCTATGAAGATAATCTAAATTTTTGTAAAACTTTTTATTTTATCCGTGAGTGATTTTAATTTTGTATTTTAAAAGATGAAACATTTCAATCTATGAAGAATTTAAAGCCGCTTTTTTTACTGTAAAAACAAATAAATAAATAAATAAAATAAAAAAATAAAAAAATAAATGTGTAAAAGTACTAAACATTTTTCTAGGAAACTGGGATTCCTAGAACTTTTTATGTAACAGTAACAGCAAAATCTCATGTAACAGGATCGATTAAATGATTTTTTTTTCTTTAACCGTTACATGAAAAGTTCTAGGAGTTTTAATTCCCTACACTGTATAAAAAATCTGTAAAGTTACTAAAATATTACTAGGAAAATGGTATCCTAGAATATTTTATGTAACATTAACAGCAAATATTCAGGTAACAGAAACAGATATGCACTACAAATGAAAAAAATCTCTAAGGTTATTAAGAATTTTTCAGGAAACTGGTATTCCAAGAATCTATTATGTAAATGTTACCCAGGTTGTAGATAGCTATTTAGTTATGTGACTATAATTTTGGTAAATTCGTTTGTAATGTTCAGATTTCTCTAGCTTTACAAAAATTAGTTCTGTAGATTTACATACATTCTTGTACATTGTACAGATAAAATGTTAGTAACCATACAGATTTTGGCAATTTTATATCTGTAAGATTACAATTTTTTTTTTTTTTTTTTTTTTTTTTTTTTTTTTTTTTTTTTTTTTTTTTTTTTTAGTGAAGAACTTTTTTTTAAGTGGTTGAAAAGGATGCATTTTCACAAAACCTGTTTTAAGACATAAAATATACTCTTTTATTTTATATAAAATAACGTCATGAATAATTTTACATTTAATATCCACTCTTAAATAACATCTACAGAAAATTATACACATGACGTCAATACCGTTAAAAATATCTGCTGGGTATTTTAATAATATTCCGAATCTTCAAACTTGATTTTTATATGTCTTACTAAACGCACTTTAGCATATTTTCTGTAGAACCCGATCTGCGTGGTAATAATTGTTAATACAAAATGTCACAGAGAATATATGCGTTCTTAAGACCGACGATTGCGAAATTCATTTTGAAGATCTATATTCGGTTTTTAGCTTAACTAAATAGTTGTATATTATTCGGTACATATAATTTCTACCAATTTTATGCACGGTTTAAAAAATATATGCATATATATTGATAATGGATGCGAACTGTTTAAGATAAGCTTTATTTTTTCCTATGCATTGTCATGCAAAAGTACATTCTGAGTCCAGAAATTGTTCGTACAATATAAATAAATGTATGCATACAGGGTTATTTAGAGGAAATAGAACATATTGATACCTAATACTTAAATATACTAAACAAATATTGCTCTTCCAGTAATTTGTTTGTTATTATTAAATTTAAAATCAGAAGTTGAAAATAGAAACTGGAAAAGTTAAATATGGATTTTAAATAATGCTATTACTATTTTATGCAGTATTTAGTATTACTATTTTATGCGTCAGATAACAAATAATAAAGCAACAAAATTAATAACACAAAATCTATTGATTTAAACGTAAAATAATACACAGTAATTGAAAGGGAATTTCGCATGTGAAACACATTTTACTAATATTAAATTATTGCTTTTGCTTAAATATTAATATATGAATTATCATTTCGCATTTTATTATCCGTAAGTTAATAATTTATTTCTTCTTGAAATGATGTAAAGTGTAATCGGTTAAGCGATAATCAAATTTCATCCTTTTAAATATTAATAGAAAGATAAATGTACTATACATTACTTGGATTTTAGAATTAAGATACGGATAATTACATGCCAAATAAAGATTATTTCAGATTAACGTCCAATTTACCGTGTATTCTGTATGATCATTTAATAAGTCTGAGCATATATGATCGTTTTGATAATATTGCGATAAATTAACTTTCTCTCTATTAAAATGATTTTCTAAAGAGTTAAAGGATATAATTATTACATATTTAAGACTGTAATTCATTAATGATAAGCCAGTATTTTAATAATACAGTAACATTCTTTTAAAGTGTCCGTTTACAAATATTTAAAATATTTAGTGATAAAGTTTTCCACTGCTTTCAGTCGTGAGCCAAATGTCCCTATCTTTATTATTTATGAGAAAAGAGTTCCATTTTCTGTAAAATATCTTACAGTGCTTGATATTAACACATATTAAAAAGACATTTTGAACATTAAAAAGACAATTTGTTAATGATTCATTTCATTGTGTTCTATCTTTCGTAATATATTGAAAGTCATCTAATGCGTATGAGTAAATAAAATTAGTAAGTTTACAAAATTAGATTTTATTGAAAAAAAGATTTTATTGAATAACTGCTAATTTTACTACTGAAAATAGGACAATAACAAAGAACGTCATCGTCTCGGTGATTATCAGTAAAATATCGAGTTTTATAACGTTAATAACGAACAGAATTCGCATGCTGTTTCAGTACCTATATTTAATTTTGTGTATAAGGAGCTTTTTACATTCTTCTAAACTACCATGTATCCGCAGTTCATTTAAACCCTTAATTTGGCTTACGAATTGAATATTTTCCAACTGAGCGAAAAATTGCCCAATCCTGGAGTCGAACCCAGATCCTACAGGGTCTATGCTCTGAAAATTAAGTTAACTGGGCAACAACCGGTGGGCATTTTTCACTCAGATAAGCTTATATATATTCAGATAAGGTTATCTGAGCCAGAAATATCCGTCGAGTATTGCACAGTTAGCTTAAACGGTAGAGCATTGGCCTTCTAAGCCAAGTATCTGCGTTCGATTCCCAGCCTGGATATTTTTTCGCTCATTTGGAAAATATTTTATTCGATTGGTAAATTTCAATGGCGGATCTAAGGGGGGGGCGATGGGGCGATCGCCCCCCCCCCTTGAGCCCAGTAAAGGGTCTGAAAAAGATGCCCGCACGGAATAAGGATTGGACTTAAACTCGAGACCGGCGCGGCCCGGGTCGGGCCGCGCCATTTTTAAGTCACGGAGCTGGGTCAGGTCTTTACACTTTCAGAACCGGGGCGGATCGAGCCTTACTTTTTCCTGTAGAGTGTAGAGCGAGATCGAGCCACACTTTTCTTTTCAGGGCGGGCCTGTCGTGGATTTCGTTCTTTCTTGAGGTAAACGCTCGGTCTAAGATCGAACCAGACCATAAGGGTGGAGAAGCAATGGCGAATCTAAGGAGGGGGGGGGCGAAAGGGCGATCGCCCCCCACCTTAGATCCGCCAAAAGACATGCATCCTCGCAGGAAAAGAATTGAAGCCTAACTCGAGTCCGGGGCGGGCCGCGCCTTTTTAATTTTGCGAGGCTCGGGCTGGGTCAGGTCTTCTCGCTTTCAGAACCGGGCAGTATCGTGATCATTATTTTTCTGCAGATTTGGGTCGGGCCCAATGGCGGGTCTGAGGGGGCGATCGTCTTCACTTCTTGGGCAATAAACGTTTCCCAAAAATACATGCATCCTTACAAGAAATGAGTTAGATCCTAACTAGAATTCAGCGTCCCCCCCCGGGCCGCGTCTTTTTAAGTTCGCGAGGCTCGGACTGTTGTCTGGTCTTACCGCATTCAGAACTCGGCCGTCATTTATTTGATACTATCATGATCATTATTTTTCTGCTGATTTGGATTGGGTCTGACTTATTTTTCTTCCAGATCGAGTCTGGCCTGGAGTCATTCTTCTTAGATGTCTGCATTAGAGATGACACAGGTTCAGACTTAGCCCGTGTCCGATATGAGATCGTTATCTGTTTTTATGCGGGTCTACTGATTCAGACTTATTTTTTCTGAAATCTGAAAATTTTATTTATCGATGAATAGAAAAATGTAAAAAACTTTTTTTCCTCTTAAAAATTAGTACTTATTCCTTTTCAAATCAATCTACATCTGTAGATTTATGTTCAAGCATTGCCGACGACCACCGATCTGGCGCCTACGAAAGAAGGCGGGAATAATGAATTTGTGTTTAGTTCGATTTTTGTTTTTGGCAGAGATTATTTTGCAATTGGATCTTTTATTATTATTATTACTTAGACATGTAACGGGAAAAGAATATTTTCTTTTGATTTTATTTAGCGGTTACCGAATAATTTAAATTTCTAGTGTATGCAACGTATACAAATCGTAATCGCTTTTCATATAGGGGTGATTCTCAAAATAGGGGACAATTTCAAAAGTGAAATCTTAAAAAAATTATTGTTAGCAAAATTTTTGAAAAAAATAGGTGTTGTTAACATAGTATTAGGTATACTTTACATGTAGTCAGCAGAGCTAAATATTTAAAAATTAACTTAAAAAAAATAATTAGTATTTTTTGAGCCATGCTAATGACAAATCAAATTGCATGGAATAAATATATCAAGAAATTTTTATTTTCTTCCTGTTTAAATATTTTTTTCTATATTTATTAGCCTTCCTTTTCAGCCAATGGTTTCCATTTTTTTATATATACATATAAGCAGAATAAAAACATTACCAAAGTGCAAACTTTGTTTACATGAGCAACATTCTGACACTAACAATGTAAGAAGCTGTCTTAGTGATTTTCTGACAGATTTAATGCATATTATTAATTATAAAATAAACATGAAAATTATTATCCATTCTAATGACATACAATTGATGTACGCCCCTAATATTCAACTTCTATTCTTAAAATACAATACATGCTTCTATTTTCAGGCTGGGATAAAATGGCTACTTGTTGCCATGGAGAAACTTTATATTTTCAAACTATTGTCATATGTGAAAATGAAATTTTGATTATTAACCAGCTGTTATAGTATGACCTTGTTTTGAAAATAGAATATGGAGGACAAACTTTAATTCTTTTTTTATATACTATAATTTTATTTTTAAAAAGAAATTTATTGGATAAAGCCTCTCCTTGATTAATTTAAACAAAGAATAACATTTGTTTTATTTTATAAACATGATATTAACGCTTGAAAAAGCTAGTATATACAAGGCACAGCTGCTGTGGACATCCATGCTAATGACATTTTGAACATTTATTCTGTTATTTTAAGGTGTTTTTAACTAAAAAATGAGTAATTCTTGAGTGCAAATAATGAATAATATTAAGACAAACATATCTAAATATAAAAACATGACAGAAAACCTCTCAATTTTTTTTGTATGCCGAAAGACATAAATTGTCCCCTATTTTGAGAATCACCCATAGAAATAACTATAGTAATTATCATTTCTTTTGATATCTCTGCTGATGCCGTAGCAGTAAGTAAATGTATTTACCATATTCTTGCGATCGAGTAGTGTTTCCTCTGTTCCTAAAAAAGTGTTGAACTTTAAAATTTTTAATTTGAGGTTATTTTTTGGGTCATGCTATAACGAAGTCTTGTTATGAAGAATGAAATGGTTATAGTTAAAAATGTGTATTTTTTACAGAATATTTAAGAATGTTATTCGATTTGACAGATAATAGACAATATTTTCTACAGGTTCCATGCATTTATTCATGAAACACACTTCATTAACATGTCCATTGTCCATATTTTTTTACTAAAACAGAGACAACATATGAGATTCTTTTTATGCGTAAAGTATAGTTTTATTTTACATCAAACTGTTCTTTTAATAATCTTAAATTTAATTTTTCGTTAAACAGCCTTTTTTTAATATAAAAAATAAAATAACTTTAAAACTATAATTACTTTTGGAACATTTTTTATAAGTAGCATGCAATTTTTTCTACTGTATAATTTCATTATCGGGTTTTGCTCTTGATGCCGCAAAATGTTTCTGCCTCAGGCAGGACCGGGCTGTGGAATAATAGCCCAAATTTATCTCCAGTCCGCACTGACCAAAATTTCCCTGGTCGGGGCTCGGCTCGGAATGAAAGTTAAATTTCGGTCCGTGTCCGACCCAGCCTAGACGTATGCATGTGCCCGGGCCTGTGCGAGTCGGCGAAATGATTCCGAATTTTTTAACGGGCAAAATTAGGCAAAACAGCAAAATTAGAATAATTTTTCCAACAGGCCGGGCCAATAAACAAAACAAACGGGACGAGCCGGCAAAAAAAATTGAAGGGCCATATGGGCCAAGCCCATTAAAAAAAAAAAAAAAAAAAAAAAAAAAAAAAAAAAAAAAATGCGGGCTTATTGGCCTTTTGTAAAGATTTAAGCTATTTTCAATTATATGTGTATAATGAGAATAAGTATAAATGTGCGTCATCA
This sequence comes from Maratus speculifer, assembly GCA_964019185.1. Taxonomy (NCBI): domain Eukaryota; kingdom Metazoa; phylum Arthropoda; class Arachnida; order Araneae; family Salticidae; genus Maratus; species Maratus speculifer. The sequence goes on from OZ025300.1 coordinate 138,446,851, forward strand.
GTCGAAACTAATTTGGCAACATCAATACAAAAATCTAACTTTTACAGTGTAGAGATCACGAGGAGATTACACACGGAGAATTATATTGTGTGTAACCCGGGTTTAATATTTTTTTTTAGCAGGCTCGTACCTGCCCGAGATCAGGCTTGCATTGTTTTCCTACATATAGACGAGCCGGGCTGGAACTAGACTTAATTGTTCTCAAGATGTGTAGGACAGACAATATGCAGTGCCATGCAAAAGGGGGGGGGGCGAAGGATGCGGTCGGCCCGGGCGTGGAAATTTAGGGGGCGCTAAATTTATGCTACCAGCGTAATTTTTGGCCTGTTACAAGAAAAAGTTGGATCAGGGGGGGGGGGGGCGGCGCCACAATTTGCTTTGCCTCGAGCGCAGTTTTCTCTTCGCACGTCAAATGATTGCGGATTTTTCTACCTTCTCATGCTGTCGCTTCCAGAAATTCTATTCAAAACGATAATTTTCAGAGTATTTTCTGAAACTGCTTATCAAAAAATGAATTACGCCATAGTTTCTGAATAAAAACACCTGCTAATCCTGCTAATGTGATCCACAACATAAACATTAGTTAACCGACCAGCAGCAAAAGAAAAGAAGTCAACCGGACCTAAACCCGACACAGAGCAAAAACTAGAAGTCAACCGGACCCAGACTTGACCCACAGCAAAAACTAGAAGTCAATCGGACCCAGACCTGACCCACAGCAAAAACTAGAAGTCAATCGGACCCAGACCCGACCCACAGCAAAAACTAGAAGTCAACCGGACCCAGACCAGACCCGCAGCAAAAAATAAAAGCAACATGACCCGCAGTGAAAAAATTAGCCCCGACCCACGCATTAAAGTCGAGTCTCCAAATTTCTAAAATCGCCCCCCCCCCTTGAGGACTCTCCAGATCCGCCCTTGGTAAATTTACCACTTAATCTGATTGTGTTAAAATAATATTACCTTAATCGGGCTCTCGTAATGTCGCTGTGCTTTTTATTCATATTCTTTCACGCCAGTTTCCTAAAATAGTGTAATTGGCTTTATTCTGGTAGTTGGAACTTGGAATAAAATCTTTTGAGTACCTGTGGAGATTTATTATAGATATTGTATTATAGATAAAGGAAAGTCATAACCAATGTCTTATAAGTCGAACTTCAGAAACGACGGTGGAGGAAACAAGTTCCCATAACCAGACAACTTAATTGTGCCATACATTTATAAAAGATACATAAATTACAGCAAAAAATAATGTTGGTATAGATTTAGATGTATAATAATAAGAAGATTATTGTGGTATCATTTTACTTTCATTAAATACGCTAAATATTTCCTTTTCATAAAAGTGGTGGCCATAAGCAATCTGATATTTTAAAGCGCAATTTTATGCGACTTTTATGGGATTAAGTTTAATATCAATAAATAGATATTATTACTAACTGGTTCCTAGCTATGTTGTCATGGGAAGATCTGAGACATTGATAGTAGTGGAATATCATTTTTTTCGATAACTGTACGATTGTTGCACATAAAGTCTCCCCTCAGAAGCCTTTCTCTTACGTTTGGAGCAGAAATTTCGAGTTTTAACACCCTGGCATTGTTTGGTTTTTCATGATTACAAAGCCTCCTTTAATGCTTTGTCTAGAACAATTGCTTTGTCTTTGTCCAATTTTTTATTATTTATAACTAATTTTTAATCAAATATACTTTTTCCACTTCATATTTCTGGTGTTAGTTTTAAAATTTTTTTATCAAGTAGGGAATTGAAAATGAAATTCTCATATAAATAAAAAAATGTAGTAAGTTAATTAAAAAAGAAAATGTTTTACCAAAAGCACTTGTTGAATCAAGATATTTGAGAGACAACAGAATGTGTGTGTAAAAACAATAACTGGATAGCATAAAAGTTCAATAAATATTAATTGGTCTCAAGCACGTCATTTTAAAAATATATATTTTTAAAACTTTTAATAGAAAATTAAAAGCGTGTAATTGACTTTAATTTTTGAATCCCACATGTAACTTAAAAAGAAATTGAAATTGGATTTTTACAGGTAATAAAGCTCGTGAATATTAATATAAATAAACATTGTTTAACTTCTGATTCTCAGAATTTAAAAATTTAAATATGTATATGTTCCAATTTATCACACATACAAGTACAAGATTGTATAAATACCTATACAATTATTAATGCAAATATTTTAGGATAATTTTTAGCCCCTCATGTGTGTAATAACATTTAAATGACCAGAAAAATGCATATTTTGTTTATAATTGATAATTATTAACAATGAAAATATAAAAACTTTTTAAAGAACAATATCAATTTATGGCTGTGTATTTAGATGGAATTCCACAGGATGCATTAAGCGACGAAATTTGCTTACAAGTGAGCCATCCTTCAAGAAAACCCCGACTTTTAACGTTATTGTAACTGGATCTGATAGGTGTCATATTAGCGAAATTTGGGCTATTGATGCCCCTTGCGAATGACATGGAGGTAGATAATGCTAAACTGACATTTCGCGTCAAACGTACATGGGACATCTTAATCATTTTTAGAATAGCGTCCTGAATAGCAATATACTTGTACACATCCACTCCAGGTGGTAATATGTATGACGCCATTAAAAGATTCGCGATGATAGCCGTCTACACATTATAATCGTTATAAGTATTGATGTGCAACTTGTAGTCGGTTTCCGAGAGGGGATGGTGTCCACACAATTCATGTTGATTTTTGCAAGCGATGCACAGTGTGATATTTTGCTGAAAAACCTGGCCAAAATTATTTAAAATATTTTGTGCGTTCTATAGCATATAAAATGCTTTAAGAAATCGTAAAACGCATTATTATGCTGTAAACAAATCATTTTTCGAACAATTTACGCAAATTAGTGCTACTGCCCATCATTCTTTCGAACATACAGTCCCTGGCCAAATTATTAGACGCACTCCATTTTCCTTGTGTCGAATCATATTACTAGCTTTATAGAAATATTACTGTGTGAATAACTGTAATTAATTATGTACATCATTTGTAGGATTATAATAACTAAAAAGCATGCCTATGACTTTAAAACTCTTTCTTTTTACAAATTAAATTAAAAATGGCTGAAATTGGAAAATTTATAATTTGAAACTAAAAAAAAAAATTCAATATTTTTTGGAGCCTCTTTTGGCGGCTATCAGTGCCTCTATTCTTCGCGGCATGCTATTAATAAAAAATTAAAGAGTTTCTTGTATGCGTGGGTGACGATTCCAGATATGGATAAGATTTTCTGTGAGCTGGGTTTTGTTTGTTATGACTTCTTAGTCAATTCTCCAGACCAATATAAAGAGGTTTTCAAAATCGGTTTATTCTAAAGCTAAAATTATGTTTTCCAAATGAAGAACCATTTGTACTTTTTGCAAGGTAAAGCTTTTTGTTAGATATCACGATCCGCCAAGGTCTACTTTAAAAAAAAACATCCCTGTGTTGAACTGCTCCCGGTAATTCATCAGACATGAATACCATTGAAAATGTTTGGGAGCTAATGAAGAAAAAACTGGACAGAGAGTTCATTACGAGCAAAACTCAGCTCATAGAAAAACTTATTCTTGTCTGGAAACATCACTCCCACCATGCAAGAAACATTTCAATTTTGCCATAAAGAATAGAGGCACTGATTGCCGCCAAAGGAGTCTCCAAAATATATTCACATTTTTTTAAATTTCATGTTTTAAGTTTTACAATTTTAGCAATTGTTAATTTAATTTACAAAAATAAATAATTAGCATGCTTTTAATTTTTTATAATCCTACAGATGATGTATATAATCAATTGTAACTACTGGCATAGTAATATCTCTATGAAACTTGTAATTTGATTCGACACAAGAAAATATGAGTGCGTCTAATAATTTGGACAGGGACTGTAGTCTTCCATGTCGTCCTCTTCAGAATCACTAGAAAACTAGATTCTGGCAATAACAAGTGTAATAAATCTGCAGAAGGTTTTTTTATGTTCTCTATGGAGTTTTTTAGCATACTACAAATTAAATAAAGATCGAAACAAAAAAGTAAGTCATTAAGTACTTTTTCAATGCAGTCTATGAGCAAGTCTTTTCTTGAAAAGTTTTGATTATATGAACGAAAATACATGTTGCGGGCTTCAGCCGCCATCTCTGATAGTTGCTGAATTGTATGGTATGTATGTTCTTAATATCCCCGTGATTCAAAATTTTGTGTAATGTATGTGACACTGGGTTCCAATCGTAACGATGTACATAAAGATTGGAAGTATCACTCGCAATTTCATGAAATTTTTTAGTATCTTTTTTATAACTCCTAGAGAGCATTTATAGAATAGCTTTTAGAGAGTGCATTAATTTTATTTCAATTCCTGGAATTTAAGCTGATGTTTCTCAGTCTGAAGTTTCCGAAACCAGCTTTTGTAACGTGTACCAGTATCGCATCTTAGAGTTTTTTCTTTCATTGACAATTATTCTCATTATTACTTCTTGCTGACCATTTTTTAATTAGAAGCAAGATGTAAAATTGACTTGAAATATCTGATTCTGACATGGAATATTCAAAAACCGAATTTCAAAGAATCAGGATCAATGTCTTTAATTATTTTTATCTTATTAAAATCTTTTTGATGATTGTTTGCAAATAAAGTATCACATCGATGAATTAATTGCTAGTTACATTGCAAACATAGCATCGACACTAGTGAGCACTAGTCTGAATTGAACTTGTAATAAACCATAAGCTGTAAATATATATATCTGTGTTTTTTAAATTTCTTGCTTGCTCTTCAGTGTATTTTACTTCCTCTTAGATTATGTCATTATTTTCAGAAATAAATCTTATTAATATGAGAAAGCAAAAGCGTGGATATGAAGGTACAGGGTTCTGAACAATACTTTTGAAATCCATTTATTTGCTTCTTTTTCTCATAGAAGCTAAAGAGTTTTTGATAATGTTTAAGTCAAAGGAAATTTCAGACTTTTGTTTAAATATTTGTTGTGTAGAGATGTCACAACCCCATTTGCACAGGGGTTCTAAACTTATCAACTCTGCTTCACTTGTTATGGAAACATTTTCTTTGTATTTACACAATCTTTTATTAAAGTGACCTAAAATATTTTGAAGTTTTAATTCCGCCTTGTTTTCAGTAATGTAGTTAATTTTTATAACATTGTTCTTTAGCTCTCTGAAAAAGTATAAAGCAAGGACATGCATGTTTATTAGATGTTCGGGTGATATTATACAGATTGTATATAAAATCTGCTCCAAAAAACATGGCCAAAACTTCAGTCGATGATTAGTTCAATGGACGTAGGTTTGAGGGTAAGACAAATAATTATTTTTTGTTACCCGCGTTGGCCTGGTTGCGATTTCTTTAATAATTTTTGAAACACCTGTATGTCCTGCAGCTTTTATGCTCAGATGAACTGCAATTGTTCTTGGCTAATTTCAGATTTTAATTGTTTAAATGTCTTTTTATATACAGGGTGTATCTAAACTACTGGGCAAAACTTGAAGGGGTGATAGTACACATCAAGACAAATAATATTAAATGGGAAACTAAGGGTCCCAAACGTCTTCCGAAGGAGATAGGCGCCATTAAAGTTTAGGGTCCAAAATTTGAAATGATTATAAAAAACGGAAAAATTGGTCGATCCGTTTGCGGTTTTCACAAAAACTATTCTTTATCTCAGTATTGTCTTGAAAATATATTATAAAGATAAATTTCAAAAAATGTCGATAGAGGGCGCTTTAGACTTTGGACTAACGAACAACTACTTTTTACCGTTATTTTTTGCATCTCATTAAATTTTTTTAGAAGCTTATACATAAACTTAAATTTTGAGCACAAAATCTGTGGTTAGCGCAAACTAAACTGTGTTCAATGGGACTTGGTAGGTTCAAATTTGAAACGATTATAAAAAACAGAAAAATTGGTCAATTGATTTGCAATTTTCACTAAAATTATTCTTTATGTCAGTATTGTCTTGAAAATAAATTATATTGATAAATTTCAAAAAATGTCGGTAGAGGGCGCTTTAGACTTTGGAGTAACTTAAAACTATTTTTACCGTTAATTTTGGCATCTCATTAAATTTTTTTAGAAGCTTATACATAAACTTAAATTTTGAGCTGAAAATCTGAATTGTTGAGAGTGGTTATGTAGCGCAAACTGAACTGTGTTCAATGGGGGTGGGGAGGTTCAAATTTCAAATGATTGTAAAAAACGGAAAAATTGGTCGATTCATTTGCGGTTTTCTCTAAAACCATTCTTTATGTCAGCATTTCCTTGCAAATAAATTTTAAAGATAAATTTCAAAAAATTCCGTTAGAGGGCGCCATAAACTTTAGAGTAACCAACAACTATTTTTAACCTTTATTTTTTTTAATCTAAATAAATGTTTTAAAAACTTAGACATAAATTTTGAACTCAAAATCTGAATCGTTGTGAGTAATTAAGACGCGAAAAATTGAACTGTGTTCGTAGAGTGGGCAGGGTAAAATTTCAACTCCTGAACACTTTTCATTTTGCGCTTCTTAAACCCTCCCTACGATTCAGAATTTGAGTTAAAAATTTAAATCTAAGCTTTTGGAAGCATTTAATTAGCTACAAAAAATTACAGTTAAAAACAGTTGGTTACTCTAAAGTTTAAGGCGCCCTCTAACGGAATTTTTTGAAATTTATCTTTAAAACTTATTTTCAAGGAAATGCTGACATAAAGAATAGTTTTAGAGAAAACTGCAAATGAATCGACCAATTTTTCCGTTTTTTACAATCATTTGAAATTTGAACCTCCCTACCCCATTGAACGCAGTTCAGTTTGCGCTACTTAACCACTCTCAACAATTCAGATTTTCAGCTCAAAATTTAAGTTTGTCTCTAAGCTTCTAAAAAAAATTAATGAGATGCCAAAATTAACGATAAAAAATAGTTGTACGTTACTCCAAAGTCTAAAGCGCCCTCTGTCGACAATTTTTGAAATTTATCAGTATAATTTATTTTCAAGACAATACTGACATAAAGAATAATTTTAGTGAAAATTGCAAAGCAATTGACCAATATTTCTGTTTTTTATAATCGTTTCAAATTTGAACCTACCAAGTCCCATTGAACACAGTTTAGTTTGCGCTACTTAATCACAGATTTTGGGCTCAAAATTTAAGTTTATGTCTAAACTTTTAAAAAAAATTAATGAGATGCAAAAAATAACGGTAAAAAGTAGTTGTTCGTTACTCCAAAGTCTAAAGTGCCCTCTATCGACATTTTTTGAAATTTATCTTTATAATTTATTTTCAAGACAATACTGACATAAAGAATAGTTTTCGTGAAAACCGCAGACGGATCGACCAATTTTTTCCGTTTTTTATAATCATTTCAAATTTTGGACCCTAAACTTTGATGGCGCCTATCTCCTTCGGAAGACGTTTGGGACCCTTAGTTTCCCATTTAATATTATTTGTCTTGATGTGTACTATCACCCCTTAAAGTTTTGCCCAGTAGTTTAGATACACCCTGTATTTCTTACTACTTCCAATACAGTTTTTAAACTATTATTCTGGGTGACTGAGTTTCACTGTCCTTATAGAAAAATAAAGCGTTCCTTTTAGTCATTCCTCATTGTTTTCACGAAAATATAAATTACTACTATCTTTAATATCACAATTAAAAACCCTTATATTTTTAATGAACCTAGTAAGATTCAAAAAAAAAGTTTCTATATGTTTTGACAAACAATACTTTTGAAGAATGGTGCTCTAAAACAAATTATCAATTAAATTTCTAGAAAAATAATTATATATAAACATTTTAAATATGCTGGGAATTCCATTGAAAAAACAAATGCAATATTAAAACATATGTTAAATATAACACTCGTAAAATTGTATTAAAATTACAATCCTTTTAAAAAGCAAATCTGCAAACTTTTTAAAAGGGAAAATTTGTAATTTTTATGAAAAGCTAAGTATTTGTTTGAATAAGACATTTCTCCCTAAAAAATGTAAAAACAAAGGCAGTTGTTCTTCCTATGAATGTTTTAATAGGACAAGATAAAGCCCCTGATTGGGGAGAGAAATGTATTTAGTATGAAAGTTTTATAATGTAGGTATAAGGATCATGTGTTTAAAATTTATTTTTATTTTTATTTTCTTCTTTAGGTGATTTTTTCTTAATTAAATGCTCTTGTAGTTAAAGCAACAAAATTAAATTACATAAAATATGTTCAACAAAAGAAAATTAAAAGTTTCTTATAAATGAATATTTTTAGCAATTTCCCCCCAAAAAAAAAGAAAAAAGAAAAAAGAAAAAAGAAAAGAAAAGAAAAGTACTTATGCATTCGGTCTGTTTGTCCATTTGTCCTTTCTGTCCACGTGCTAACTCCCGTAAATATACTTGGATTTTCACGCAATTGAAAAATCTTATTTAGGTTCCCCATACCATGTTTGGTATTGTATATGATGTATGTATGATTAATGGTTTATTTACAGGAACATTTAAAAAAAATCGATTATACTACTATGGTATATGGTGAAAAATCGTTTGGCGTCTGTTTTAATGACATCACACTATTTCAAAGGTATTGAATCTGCTTTATATATCAGCTTTTGTGTGTCCCTGTGAATTTATAAAAAATGTGCCATAAATGCTATGCTATAACGTGTTCATAGTTAAGTCAATGATTTGTATCAGTTTCAATACATTAGAAACAGCATAATGTCATTAAAATATTTTCATAACGATTTGTACCTGTATACCATAATGTAATTGAATTCTTTTGAGTGTCCCTGTAAATGAACTATTAATCGTACATTCTTTCATTATATATATAAAACCCCTCCGTGTATAACCTTTCCGGTGATCACCGATCCACGAGAAAAAGAAACTTATTGCGATTCGGCATCCACGTTAGTCTTAAGTATTCCGAGCTGTTCACAAATATTTTAATCGTTCAACTTATGGAAATATACATGTACAAGATTTATTCATCACTCATTTTCTTTAAAACCTACAAAAACTATCTAATTATATCTACAAAAGCTATCCAATTATAATGTTTATGTTGTAAATAAAACAACAAGCAATTGCGAGATAAACAAACGATTTAAGCAAGTTAATGCTGTTGCCATTCAAGCATGACAAATTTCAAACTTATAAAAAAATGTTGTGAAAAGTTGCCTCCAATTTTAAGGGCGATCTATTTCCTGACCAATGAAAACGTTCCACAGTCGTAATGGAGCGTTCTCATTGGCCAGATTTACAGTAAGAGCTGTTAATGACGTCATTACATTTTAATGCACTTTGAAATCTTTTCAGGATTAAATTTTTAATAAATTTTAATTAAAACTGTTTATTTAAGGAAAACGAAGGTGTGTTTTAATGTAATATTGTAATTTTTTTATATTCGGGTTGCTTTAATTTTTTTTTCTGCCGTGAATGATTCTTGAGAATGACTCCTTTGTCACATTACGTTTCACGTGCGAATATTTACTTTTCACTGTGTTGACATTTGTTTTCGATAGTGTAAAGTGTTTTTATATTAAGTATTCGTTATAAGATATAAATTTTATATCGTTATATGATTTTTTAATGCAATGAGCGTAGACGAAAGTCCTATTGCAAGAAGACGACGCTTAGCTAATGCACGGCAAGCAAGGTGGCTAGCGCGGCAAAGCCAGGAGTCGCGTGATAGAATTCGCGCTGCAAATGCCTCATCCCAGCGAGTTCGCCGCGAAAGAGAGGCAGAATCCCATCGTGCTCGGGAGTTTCAAATCCCTGAAAATGTTGAAGACGAAGAACATTATTGCGGATCGATGAACGTTATTTGCCAGTTCTGTGGTTCCAAAAATTTCAGAGCTGAACGTCCGCATGACGGAAAATTTACAAGTTGCTGCCGTAAAGGAAGATTGAAATTGGAAAAGTCTACAAATACTGAGAGAAATATTTTATCATACCCTACTTTTCTGATTAACTTGCTTATGGATCCGAGCAACCCTGACTACAAGAACTTTCGCGAAAATATTCGTTCATACAACAGTGCAGTTTCATTCGCATCAATGGGAGCAAAAGTTGTTGATTTTAATGGTAGAGGACCATATATTTTCAAAGTCCATGGTCAAATTTGCCACCGAACAAGCCATGTTCAGCCGCTAAATGGTGAAGCTCCCCAGTTTGCTCAACTCTATGTCATTGACAGCACTCAAGCTACTGAAATTAGAGTTACTCATCCTGCTAATGAACAATGCATCACACGTATATTAGATCACATTGATCGTTTTTTCAGGCAGCACAATCGACTAACTAATACATACTGCATGCTTCGGAATGTTCAGGCTCGAGCAATTCAAGAAGCAAATGAAGCAGGAGATAATATTCCTACTGTAAATATGGTGTTCAGACGAGACCGACACTCCGATCAGCGACGATATAATGACCCAATTGCCAATGAAATTGCCATGGTCTTTGTGAATAATGATGGTGAACCTCCATTTGAGCGTGACATTCGTGTTTATCCATTCAATCCAGAAAATCCTCTACAACCCTTCATTAATATTAATATCTTAAGTCCAAACTTAGATCCAATGTCTTATCCTATTTTGTTTCCTTATGGCGAACCTGGTTGGCAACCAAACTGGAGTTGTGAACCTTATGATGGAGTACAAGAAAATCGTAGCAGAGTAAATATAACAATGCTTCAGTACAAAGTTGCTTTAACTGCCATTAGAGATGATTTTAATCCAATTATTAGTGCAGGAAAACTTACTCAACAATATATTGTTGATTCATATCTTCAGGTGGAAGCCAATAATTTAAATTTTATAAGAATGAATCAGCAGAAGTTAAGAACTGAGCTCTATCAAGGACTTGCAGACCATGTTCAATTTGAGAATGGAAATGTTGAAATGACAGCAGGAATTCCAGTTATTTTGCCATCATCATTTGAAGGATCACCTCGAAATATGAGAGAACGATGTGCTGATGCAATGTCCATCTTTGCTAAACATGGTGCACCAGATCTTTTCCTTACATTTACTGCAAACCCAAAGTGGTGAGAAATTGCTGAAAATTTGCGAACAGGCGAACAAGCATTTGATCGTCCAGATTTGGTGGCACGAGTTTTCAAGTTGAAGCTGAAATCTCTTATGGAAGATTTGACTGTTCACGGTGTCTTGGGTAAAACGACAGCTCATGTATACACTGTAGAGTTTCAGTAAAGAGGCCTGCCGCATGTACATATTTTGATTGCTCTACGAGCTGAAGATAAATTTTCTACTGCTGAACGTGTTGATCAATTTGTGTGTGCTGAGTTGCCATCGCCTGATCACAATCCGAATTTACTTGATGTTGTTAAAAGATGTATGTTGCATGGCCCATGTGGTGTTCGAAATCCTGAAGCATCTTGCATGGAAGATGGAAAATTCAAAAAAATGTTTCCCAAGGAATTTCAAACTGAAACCACGATCAACATTAATGGTTATCCACTGTATCGTAGGCGTCCAAATATGACAGTTGATGTTAGAGGAGCACCAATGGACAATAGATATGTTGTTCCATACAATCCATATCTACTGCTTAAATATAATGCGCATATCAATGTTGAAGTTTGTACCTCTTTGCGAGCAGTTAAATACATTTACAAATATATATATAAAGGGTTTGACTGTGCCAATATGATTTTAACTGCAGGGCAATGCCAAAACAATGAAATTGCTAACTATATCGATGCACAATATGTAGGTGCACCAGAAGCAATGTGGAGATTGCTCGAATCGAACATGCATGATCGTTCACATGCAATGACGAGACTGCCAGTTCATCTTCCAAACCAACAGCGTATTATATTTACAGCTGGTCATGAGGTAGAAGCCTTGCAAGCTGCACAATCCTCAAAAACGAAGCTTGAGTCATGGTTTGAGCTAAATTCAACTGATACTGATGCACGAGCATTGCTATACACGGATATTTCATATCGCTATGTGTATATTCGTAATACTTGACAAAAACGACAGCGTGGAGGAAATAAAATCATCTCAAGGATGTACAATGTTAGTGCAAAAGATGAAGAGAGATTCTATCTACGCTTATTGCTACTTCACGTGCCTGGGGCCTTAAGCTTTGAATTTTTACGAACGGTTGACAATGTTGTTTTCGACACATTTAAGCAAGCGGCTTTCCATCGTCACTTGCTGGAGTCAGATGAAGAGTGGGATTCACATTTACAAGAGGCTTCAATCTTTCAAATGCCAAAACAATTACGGCAATCATTTGCTTTTATTCTTTGCTTTGGTAATCCAACAAATGCATTAGATCTTTGGAATAAATACTCAATTGACATGGCTCTTGATTTTTTACGTAACAATTCTGAAGAAATAGCTCTTAACTTTGCATTACATGACATCAATGAAATTCTCATACAACATGGATTGTCATGTGCTTCAGCTGGTCTACCTATTCCAATAGGAACTCCAGTCATAATTCAGGAGTACAACCAATTTGAGGAAAAAGAAGCAGTAGAAAGATGTATCGCCTCTCTCAATAATGAGCAGCTTGCCGCATTTATTAAAATTACTTCAGCTATAGACGATGCCAATGAAAATAATAGATATTTTTTCTTGGATGGTCCAGGAGGTTCTGGAAAAACTTACCTGTATTCAACACTATTGTATTACGTTCGAGGTAAAGGGAAAATTGCTCTTCCATTTGCAACAACTGGCATTGCAGCAACGTTACTTAAAGGGGGTCGCACTGTTCATAGTGGATTCAAGCTACCAGTTCCTTTGCTTGACACATCAGTCTCATCAATAAGAACAACATCACCAGAAGCTGAAAACCTTCGACAGGCTTTGCTTATTATTATTGATGAAATTACCATGCTAACTAAAGATGGTCTTCGTTGTATAGATGTGCTGTTACGTGAAGTAATGAGAAATAATCGCCCATTTGGCGGAAAAGTCATAGTACTTGGAGGCGATTTTAGGCAGACACTTCCAGTAGTCCCTAGAGGCAATTCACTTGATATTATCGAAAGCTGTATAAAATCAAGTCCACTCTGGAGGAAATTTACTCACCTTAGCCTTAAAATTAATATGCGTAGTATTGGCCAAAATGAACACAATACATGGCTGTTGAACATTGGATTAGCCAATCTTCCTCTAATTCCAGGTTTACCACATAATTCTGTTGAAATACCTGAGCAAATGATTGTACAGAACAATTTAATTGAAGCCATTTATAGTGAGCAATTGTGTAACATGCAAGCTGAAGAGCTGGCAAAAAGAGTTCTTTTAGCTCCAACAAATAAGAAAACTCTGGAAATTAATCATGCCATCATTCAAAAAATCCAAGGAGATCTTCAAATATATTATAGTGCAGATTCTATCATATCTGAAGATGCAAATGATTTTTTAAATTACCCACCAGAATTTATTCATGAGTTGACTCCATCAGGTATGCCACCACATATGTTGTTGTTAAAAAAAGGAGTCATAATCATGTTGCTTCGTAATTTAAATCCCAAGAAAGGACTTTGCAATGGTACTCGGCTGTTAGTAACAGGACTTGCTACTAATTTCATCACTGCAGAAATAGTTTCTGAATGCAACCGGGGAGATATTGTCTTTTTGCCAAGAATTCCATTAGCACCAAGTGACATTAATCTACGATTCATCCTCAAACGACGACAGTTTCCAATCATTCCGGCATATGCCATGACTATAAACAAATCACAAGGACAAACATTTGATCATGTTGGAATTTATCTTGATGAGCCTGTTTTCTCACATGGTCAGCTCTACGTTGCTCTATCAAGATATAGAAATCCCCATCAAATTAAAGTTTATTTAAAAGAAAGCCATCAACAAGGGAAACTGCTAAATGACAATAGATATTTCACACAAAACATTGTTTTAAAAGAAGTTTTCTGATTTTTTGGGGGGGCTTTATTATTTAAAGTTTTTTGGTGTCATAAAGGATGATATACTACTTCATGAGAAGTGTTTACAGTAGACATTGTTTTTAAAATAGTTTTCTGATTTTTTTTTTTTTTTTTTTTTTTTTTTTTTTTTTGTGGGGCTTTATTATTTAAAGTTCTTTGGTGTCATAAAGGATGATATACTACCTCATGAGAAGTGTTTACTGTAGACTTCCTCAAATCCGCACATAATTTACGGATGTAAACAATAAAACATTCAGTTTAGATGTAAGTGAAAAATTTGACTTTTTCAGTTTTATATCAATTCCATACATTTTTTAATTTTTGTTAATGTTATTGAATTCATGTTTTTTCATGAAGAAAGAGTAATTTATTTCTGAAAAAACCAAGATATTGCTGATATCATTAATAATCACAATCTTACTAAACATATTTATGCATTAATCAAGCTTTTTTAGTTATTAAGTCTGGGTGAACCTGAAATAAAGCTTCGTTATTTTATGATCCTGATGGGAATTACTAATGTACCTTTATGAGGCAAGTTTCATGGAATAATTCAGGAAAAACACATTTAATCTTTATAATGAATATTTAATTCTATATTATTGATTATTAACTTGACCTTTGTTTTTAGTATTTTAATCATTTAAAAAGTTATCTAAATTTTTATTATTTTAGTTTATTACTTATTTTAATATTTTAGTATATAGTAATCATTTATTATACTTTTTATTTCCTTCTTAATTACATTCAAATTACTTTAAAAAAAATATAAACAAAGCAAAGACCAGAAATCCGCAAAATTCTAAAATCCACACAACCTCTGATCCTAAGCTGTGTGGATTTGAGGGAGTCTACTGTATATGAATAATTTCAATACATGAACCAAAGAAGCAAGCCTAATTGAAGTCTGACTGTATAAATTATGCATATTTAAATCATCACATTTCTAAAAAGGTAACAACTTGCCAAATTCTACCTGTTTATGTTCAGTTTTAATAGTCTCATTTTCAATTTATATTCAGTAGAATCCTTATTTTGTGTTTTTCTTCAGAAAGGTGAAAAAAAAATGTACCACTCTAATAAATGCATGATCAGAAAAAAAAATACTGTAATTTAATTCCACTAACAGGAAACTATGCTGTATTTAGAAAGTAAAGATATAAGTATTTATAAATATTTTAAACTTAGTATTTTAAAATAATTTTTGTTTGATTTATGTTTATTTATTACCTTGGGCTATAATTTAGCTACTCTTGCATATTCGTATGGAAAAGGCCAAAATGGGAGATTTTTTATACATTTTCAATCCTGAGACCGGGGGGGGGGATATTCCATCTGGTCACCCCTAAATTGAGAAAAAGAACATTTGTCCTTAAGTTCTGCAGACTGTTTTTAAAGTTTCTGCTTGCACTGCAGATTACAGAAAAAAATTCTGCTTCTGGGCCTTTTAAAAATGCAAACACGTCATTTTGACGGGCTATCTTCTAGTATTCAATATCAAACATGTATTGATGATCCCAATAAGCTTTATCAATTGCTTGCAAATCCGTTTATATTTACAGAAGTTAGAACGTGGACAGACGGACAGACAAACAGAATGCATAAGCACTTTTCAACTATGTAGCAAAGTAGTAAAAATTGACATTAATAATGAATGCATCAGTAAGGATAATCTATCATAAATTTCACATTTTTCAATTAATTTCAAGATATATATTTTTTAACTCATTGGAAAAAATAGTTGTTGTTCACGGTGGAGAATTGGGAAATCTAAAGTATATCTGAATCTTTTTGTTAATGCAATTACGCAAATTATTTTATTTTATTCGTTTCCTGATTGGTCCAATTTTAGTTTCCAAAAATGGAATATTACTGTTTTTTATTTCATTTGTTTTCTGATTGGTCCAAGTTTAATGTTCAAAAACGAAATACTTCTGCTGCCACGATGACAAAAAGAATAATTAAAACTTAAATAATAAAATTAATTTAACAACAAAGTATAGATAGATATTTCAAATGAATTTAATTATAATAATTGCATATTTTTCTCTACGCAACGGTATAAAAATTTAAAATGTGCGATATTTTAAAGTTGAAAAACTTGCAGTTTCAAATTGTAAAACTGAAATTTAATTTAAAATTTGTTTCTGATGGGTCCAGGAATATTAATGTTTAATCCATGTCGTACGTAATTTGAGGCGTTCTGATTAACTCCATCAAATAAATATGCACATTTAAAACAGTTGTCTACCTTTACTGTTTTTTTATTGTTGGTCTAGGAATGTTAATGATTAATACGCGGCGTAAGTAATATATGACTCGTTATAATCATCCTAAAAATGATGTTTATTATTATTATTAATTTAAATATAGAATTTATTTATAAGACTTTACAGTTTGAGTCTTTGAAGATACCATTTTCCAAATAGTCATTTTAATTTGTTAAATTACATTTTTTTTGACACTGCATTTTGGCTTATAGTAATTACCACAATAATAAAAGTTTAATTAATTCTCTTTGCACCGTTGGAGATTCCTTTATTTTATACATATATTTCACTCATTAAGTTTAAAATATATTTTCTTTTCCTGAATGAATAATATTTTAAAAAACACAAAAAAATTTAGGAAGTAGTAATACCTATAATGCCCGGTTATAATACGGTATTTTCCAAACGACTCCATAATATCTTTTTAAAACTATTTTCATATAAACATGAAATGAACAGTATACCATATAAGTATATTTGTTAGATTTCAGACAATGAAATAATATTTAAATTCTAGCAAATTTCTTTGGATAGCTAGATTAACAATAGAATATTTTAATTAAAATAAGGGTTAAGTCCTACTGGAAGGAATAGTTTCTTTAACAATATCACTCCCATTTTTTTTTAGTAAAATGTTTCCCCATCACCATTCCAAATAAAATAAATATTTAACCATTACTTATTACAAAAAAAAAAACCCAAAAAAATAACTAATTTAATTTCTTTTTATTTCACATACAATCCTAAACAATTTATTATGCACCATTATTCCCTGAAATTTTTCAATTGTAATTTCATATGAATCACTTGTGTGCTTAAGTTTCTTTCTGCAAAAAAATCACTATACACAACTTTATTGCTTTCTACCAAAAAAAAGTTGTTTAAAACAAAGCTTAAGATTTTACGATTAAGCGTCAGATGTTTACTATTTGTTCCGTAACTTAATTATTTCCATAGCAAATACATCTTAGAAAGAACTTTTGTAAGGATGATTAAGAAATGTTTTCAGCTACACGTTAGAAGAAAAAAATCTAAAAATAACATGTTAGTTATAAAGAGAAGAAAAACAATCAGAATGAAATTAATTAAATTTCACATTTAGGGTTTTAGTAGTATACATATATTAAATTAGCCAGACGTGGCACCCCTTAAACTCTCCTCTATCTTATGCATGCTAATACTTCCTGAAAAATGCAGCATTGCAGCGTAACCTGTTAAGTGATTTAAACCAAAATCTAGTCATCAACAACTTATGCCAACTTATACTGAATCTGAAATTTGATAAAAATTCGTGCATTAATTTTGGAGATAGAGCTATTGAAAAATCTTGAAAATTACCTGCCTAACAGCGCTACGTGTTGGTTGATACACACCGAAAATATTCAGTATAACTTTTTTTTTAATCAGGTACTAACTGAATCTAAATTTTAATGAAAATCCATGCAATAGTTCTTGAGGTATATTTATTGGAAAATCGTAAAAAGTGCAGCATGGCTGCGCACCTTTCGGGCGATTTACACCAAAAACTAAACCCCAGTTACTTAACCGACTAACTAAAATTGAAGTTTTAGAAAATTTCGCGGATTAGTTCTTGAGGTAGAGCTCCTGCGAAAATCACGAATAATACATCGCGATAACTACACCTGTTGAGTGATTTGCAACAAAACTTAATCAGCAACATGCAATATCAAGTACCAACTAAATGTAAAGTTTTATAAAAACCCATGTACTAGTCTTCGAGATATGGCTATTAAAATAATGGTAAATAATACAACCAGCAACGCCACCTGTTGTTGATATGAAAAAAATAATCAGATCTTGTTTATAGAAAGGTCTGACCGAATCTTAAGCTTTGTGAAATTTCGTCAATTAGTTCATGAGATAGTGCTATTGCGAGAATCTTGAATAATGCACCATAGTAACGTAACCTGTTGAGTGATTTACAACAAAGCTTATATCAGCACCATGCTATATCAAGCACTAACCAAAGCTAAAGTTTTATAAAGATCCATGCACTATCTATTGATATATGGTTATTGTGGAAATTGTGATTAATACAGCATAGCAGAGCCACCTGTCGAGCGACACACACCAGATAATAATCAGGATCAATTTTTATCAAGTACTAACTGAATCTGAAGTTTGATGAAAATCATGCATTAGTTCTTGGGATACATGTATTGCAAAATCGTCAAAAGTGCATATAGCAGTGCCATCTATCGGGAAATTTACACCAATAACTAAACAACAGCAATCTATATATTGGACTAACTGAAACTGAAGTTTTAGAAAATTTTGCGCATTTGTCCTTGAGATAGAGCTCTTGCGATAATAACGAATAGTGCAACACGGCAGCTCATTCATTGATTCATTTGCACCAAAAAATAATTAGCAGCATGCGATATCGGGTACTAACTAAACGTAAAGTTTTATGAAAAGTAATACACCAGTTCTTAATATTGTAAATAATAAAGCAAACTTGTAAATAATAAAGCATAGCAGCAGCACCTTTTGTGAAAAAAAAAATCCAGTTTATATATTGTCCGTCAGAAAGTAAAGTTTTGTGAAATTCGGTGCATTAGTTCTTGAGATTGTGCTATTGCGAGAATCATGAATAATGCACCATGGCAGTGTCATCTATTGAGCGATGTGCACCAAAGCTTAATCAGCACATTGTTATATGAAATATTAACAAAAGCTAACATTTTATGAAAATCCATGCAATATCTGTTGAGATATGGTTATTGCGGAACTTGTAATTAATGAAACATAGCATCGTCACCTGTTGAGCGACACACACCAACACTAATCAGATCTAGTTTATATCAAGGTATAACTGATCTAATGTTTTGTGGAATTCCATGAATTAGATAGAGCGTCCACGAAATTCTGTCACATACAGACAGACTCACAGACTCACAGACAGACATTTTGTAAAAACATATTTTTCGAGTTCTCTGACCCCTAGACCTTGCAAATCCATCGAAAACTAGATTTAGAATTTTTTCAAAAATTAAATACTTCCTTCTTTTTAAGATAGAAGAAAGTAAAAAGGAAGAAAAATCAATTCCTTTTTTCACGTACAATTCTGAAAAAAATATTACGCGCCATTGTTCCCTAAAATTTATTCGTATAATTCACTTGTGTTCTTAAGTTACTTTCTGGAAAAATTTCACTACACACAACTTTATTGCTTTCTACAGAAAAAAGTTTTATAAAACAAAACTTAAGATTTTACGATTAGGAGTCAGATGTTTTTTATTTGTTCTCTAATTTAATTATTTCCATAGCAAAAACATCTTAGAAAGAACTTTAGTAAAGATAATTAAGAAATCTTTTCAGCTAAATGCTCGAAGGAAAAAAAATAATTCTAAATATAATATGACGGTTATAAAAAGAAAAAAAATACAATTAGAATGAAACAAATTAAATTTCATATTTGACCTATAGGTGGTAAATTTATTTAAAAAATAGACTATGATTTGCATTTTCTCCGAATTATATTACATAATCCATAATTAAAGGAAGTTAACAAAAATAAATTAAAAATAATCCTCTAAAAATGTTTTTTGTTTTCTACAAACAAATGATTTATTATTTTGAAATCGTATTTCTTAAATTAAAACATCTAAAAAACGAAATACTACATAAACAAAGTTGTACATAAAATTAAATATATATATATATATATTGAAAAACAAAATATTAAATTTTACTTCAAATGATTAAAAAGTTAAAATATTTCATTGACAATTGAAATATATTAGAGTGAAAAGGCATTTAAAGGGATAAAAATCTTAGTTTTGTTACTCCGTTTTAACAGCTTTAATGTAAGCTATGGTTAAAAATAACTAAAATAAGGAATTATAAGAAAAGGACACTATGAATGGAATATCAGTTTTTTTTTCTAAGAAAATGTGCATGATATATTCTTATTTTTAATGCAAAAGAAAATGATTACTTTAAAAATAAAGTGAATTAAAAGTTTTCTACACACTGCCTCTTGACAGTGGATGCTAATTTGATCTCAGCAAAACTTCAGAGTGTCGATTTTCAAAGTATGAACAAAAAAGAACTGTCAAAGTTGCCTTTAAAACTTTATGATAGAAATGACTGTCTGAGTCTAACAATTTCCTCATTTTCTTTGAAACTTTATAACTTTTAACCCTTTCCCAAACAGAAAAATTCTGTTCGTAAAATGAGAAAATGATTGGATGACAACAGAAATTGCAAACGAACTGCTTGCACGGTATAAACTTATTCAAAGAAACTTTCATTTAAAAAATAAATTTTATTATAATATTCTTGGTTTCGTTTGTAAGCTTGGAATTAAATTTACGTGGTGGAATGGCTGTATGACAGTGCTCGAAAGTGTTAAACCCTTAAGGAGCTGTTGTATATATTATATCTCACTCAATTTAAACAAGTTTCCCACCAGAAACTTTTAACAAATTTTATAATTTTCATTTTTAGAAAAAAATCTTAAAATACCGCTTTTACTTATTTTTTAATGAAATTTCTCGATTATTCCGGTTAGAAGTAAATTTAACAGAATCCTTATTACTTACTCCTTAATCTTCTAGGTCCTGATGTCTTCCGTAGACGAAGCTAAAAAAAATCCTTTAAATTAATTTAAATGCTTCTAGAATTGTTAAAATTCCATTCAGGCTTTTTAAATAGATACGTGCATATTAGAAGCATCGACATATAAACTGATACATCTTTAAAGATTTTTTATAATAATTTTAAATCAGTTTTTGTAGTGACACGTAAAATTTGTCTCAGAACTGAGGAGGTTAAAGGGTTAAAAACTAGTGTGTGGAAATTCGAATCCAAGTGACATTTGAAGAGTGTTATAAATATTTTAAAAACGCATACTAAAATAGAATAATGGTTTACTTTCTTAATAGTACCAACGAAAAGTTGTGCATTTTTAAAATAAAATCCTAATTTCCTGTACATTGACAAAAAATATGTATTACCTTTTTACGTAAGCACTTTTCTTAAATATTTAAATTATCGTCATCACATTAATATAAAAAAATCTGAAGCTTTTCTTGAGTAAAATGAATGTTTTGATAACTATAAATACAGACACTATAGCAGTTGTGATTTCTGTAATGTTATTTAATCAATAGTGATTATGAAGCAAGTTATTGGAAATCTACGATTTGTCGACGCGGTAATATACGAAAGTACGAATTAGATGAGAGCAGCGCAATGCATATCCATGTAACAGATACATTATGTCTAAAGCAGTATTACTAACTAGTTTCGATAAATCATATGCAAGCCAATAGTATTTCTAAATAAATAATATATATTTGTAAAATCTTTTATGTAGTTACTACATATGTAAAAGAGCTTCAAATAGTGAACTTGGGGGACATAATTTAAAGTTATATGCAGAAATAAAGTTGTTTTAGTTTATCATAATTGTTTTAAGTGTTCATATTGATTCGAAAACATTTCTCCTATCTTAAGGGACATTAGGACATAACACAATAAGCGTGTCGAAAAAAAATCTCCGTTTTTCACTATTAATGTTTAGTTAGCACTATAATTCAAAACCGTTCAATTATTTCAAAAATAATTTTTTTCGAAAACTTTAAAGTGTATATTTTTTTTTTCGCAATTGTTAAACAAATTTGTCTGATGTTTAAAACTTAGTACAGTAAAATCCCGCTTATCCGAAAAGCATGGGACCGAAGCATTTTTAGTTAACCGGGGTTCCATAAGAATTTTCGGATAACCGAGGTTCCATAGATATTTTTGAATAACCGAAAGGCTTATGGTGAAAAGTTGTTTGATGAAATGCTGTGATCCTAATTTAGAACATAGTTGTAACATAAATGTTGTGGTACCATATTCAAGGTACACTGAAGTTTAAAAACAAAAGAAAAAACAACATACTTTGTAAAAAAAGGAAGTGTTGTATGTATCTATGCAATAAACTGCCCGGAATTACGCAATGGACCAAATAAGTAAGTTCACTTTGTTTATTTCATAAAAATATAGCTTTTATAACTCTATTTCAACAGATGTGCAATAATACATTTCAAAGTTTTGATTTACACATATTTGTCTTTTAATTTTTAAAGCTAATATGTATTAAAAGAACACTTCAATACATGAAAGATGATTCAAAATAGTTTTTATCTAAAAATTACCAATAAAATAGTAATCGTAAATAAAAGTATGTTAAAAGATGTCATTTAACATCGGTAAATGTAGCATTGACAATAAAAATTTTTACATTTAAAATGGACTTAAAGAAATTTTACGGTCTTTCGGATAACCGGGATCCTACTGTATGTGTTTTACATTTTTTAATATTTTTTGCATCTTTATGTTTAATTTTATTGTACTTTGAATGAAATTCCTATTTAATTTTCTAATAAAATAAAATTTCTATTTCATGGCATAAATAATCGATTACATTATACAAAAAAAAAGTATGGAAGACGAAATTTTAATTTCATTTTATGACAGATGAAATTTTAATTTCATTGTATGACAGATGAAATTTTAATTTCATTGTATGAAAAAATCATTAATATATATAATTGCAAAAAACAAAAATTCTTATTTTGTTGTATGAATAAATAGAGTTTCATTGTATGAAAGAACGAGATTTTTATTTCATTGTATGAAAATGTGAAATTTCTTAATAGCATCTTAATTAGATTTCTCAACCCAAATTTCGATTTTACGGATGCTATCAGTTTTCAAGTAAACATTTTCAAACTAAACCACCAGGTTTTACAGATAAAACTGTTTCATATACTATATTAACCCGTCAGTAGTCGCGTGTCGGTCTTTTCGCCGCCCTTATAACTTAACTTCTCCTAACTTGTATCACATTGCAAATACAACGGAGATCTACCATGTAGCTGACTTTGAAGCTTTCTAGACCACCTTAGTGAAGTAACAGTACACCTCTGTTTATCTTTCACGTACATTTTTAGAAACAAAGTTGAAATTGGCGAAAAAGTCTACGTAACAATCACTAATGTCAGTCCATTTGTACTTTTTATAATTACTCCAGATCTCATGAATAAAATGCATAATTTAAGAAAACTGCAAATTTATATCTTCATTGAACTGTTATTTTTGTATATTAGGTGAAAAATATTTTTTATTTTACATATTTGGTATGTGGGGGGCCAGCGGCGAAAAGACCGAGCGCGACTAATGACGTCGTGAAAAAAGTCGCGACTACTCGCGGGTTAATATTAAAATTATTTTACTAGTTTTATGTTAATAAATTAAATTAAATAATGTTATTATATTAATGCATTAATATAAATAAAGTTGATTATTATTATTATTATTACTATTTAATATAGTATTTATTTATAAGTCTAAAATTTTAATACCTAAAACAATATTTTCCAAATGGGTGTGTTGATTTGTTAAATTCCATCTTATTCCTTTTTTGTGTGTGTGTGCAATACATTATGCGAAATTAAGTGCATGTTATGCGAGTTTAAAAATTCTATATTTGTACAATGATTGTGTATATAATGCATTAAAAATCTACCTGATAAGAAAGGATTGTATTTTGAACGGGTAGAATGCATTCTGCTTTTTTCTCCATGAATACTGAAATTTAAAGAAATGAGTAAATCTAATATCAAAATTAAAATAATACCTCTTCTTCTTTTTCAAAGGAATATGTTAAGTGAAATGTAATCTTGCACAACCTGTCATTTAAAAAGTTTCCATTGTCACTATATATTGCACTTCAATCTTCGTGGATTCCTTGTAAATGACTTTGAGTATTACGGTATGAGTGCAAACATTCTGTATAACTCTATTGAATTTTTGTTTTTGGCATTCATAACAATCCATCTAATGCGATAGGATTTTGTCTCGATTAAATGAAATATCGAATGATGACTTGAAGCTTTTCAGTAGTTTTTGGATTAGTTTAAATATTTTCTATATACACTTTCCGGTATTTATTATTTTTGATAGATTTTCCTTTCTAAATGTCTACTTTGTTATTAATGTATAATTATTATAATTAGTAAGACAGAAACTGTTTGAAGCGATTTTTAAATGACTCTATTAACATTAAATTCAAATCTAAATTAGTTATCAAAGCATTCAGAATAATGCATCTAGGTTCTAAACAAGTTGACGAGTCGAAAGACTCCCAGTTAGAAGCAGAAATAATTATCTATCTATTGTACTTGAATTTAAGAGAATCATGTTCGTTGAGTTCATTAAGAAAATGTTCAATTCCATTTTTTTTAATAAAAGGGATACTATGAAAGAATATCATAAAAGAATATCATGAATAACTATGTCCTTTATAAATGTATGTATTCAATTTACTAGTTGAAATTCCTTGGTTTAATCCTTTGTAACAATTGCAAGATAACGTCTGTATTATTGCTTTTACGGATTAATATGATTGTAATGTTTGGTACATTTTTTACCGTAGATAAATTCAATAAAAAAGTATAGCATAGTTCTGCTTCTTGATAACAGATCATAAACCAAAACTGAATCAGAAACGTCTTGATAATAAGAGTATCCTGTAATAAGATTGGTGATTCATTTTTTAAGAATAACACATAAAACAGCATTACAATTTTGTCCTTCTGCTAGGTGACAAAAATCGTATCAATAATATATATCGGATACACGTTGATTGTTGCAATTTTTGCTTTGTTTTAAACATTATAAAATATGATAAAGAGATGTAATTATTTAAATCCACTTTTATTTTATTTCTTAAGACAGTAAGGATACAAATATCTTCAATTTGTCATGCTTCGTTTCAGGAACTTATAGCTCCTTTTTTTCCTTGGTTGTTTCGTAAAAAAAAGAAACTTCTGCTAATTGATTTATTTCACTTTTTCTTGATAGAGAACAGAGCATTTCTTTTATAAAGTTACATGAACCGATCGAATTAAGAAAATTGCTATAGAAAATTACAAGTGTTCTTTTGCTTTTTTTCAAATAAAACCATTACCGATAAATTGATTAAGTAATACATGGCTTCTAATGTACTTTTTGTACAGTAAAACAATAATTCAAAATAATTTCCGCTTAAAATAATATGTGTTCTTTTTTCAGTTTGTAAACATGTGCTTACTTAAGTTGGTTTTACAGGATAAATATTTCAAACGTATCATATACAAATGATTTTATGTATATATATATATATATATATATATATATATATATATATATATATATA
The DNA here is from genome assembly GCA_964019185.1 of Maratus speculifer. Lineage (NCBI taxonomy): Eukaryota > Metazoa > Arthropoda > Arachnida > Araneae > Salticidae > Maratus > Maratus speculifer. The sequence goes on from OZ025300.1 coordinate 138,472,283, forward strand.
TGTGCATATAATTTTAATTCATTTTGTGAAAAAATTTGTTTTCAGAATATTCTATTTTCTTTAGCTTATATTCTTTTTTACAGTATAAAATATATTTATAAATTTTGTAGAAACAGTTAAATGAGGTTCATAAAATTTAGAAAATACTTAAAGTTGCGTTCATTTAAAAATTATATATTTGCAATAATATCTAAGATATTTGTTTTTTGAACGAACCAGGTATCAGACCGCTGAATTTGTGAAAGGAAAAGCAACACACGTCTTGAATGAGCTCGCAGAAGATACCAGAACCTTTCAAAGGATGGGAAAAAATTGCTTGGAGCATTCTAACAATAAAGATAGGCATAATAATTAAATGCGTAGAAATTTTAATTAAAATGTTTTACAGCATCAGTCTCTTTATTTATCTGACACTCCTCGTATGTGTGTTTGTTTATATCTAATTATATGCGTGTGAATGATACATGTATTTTTAAATATATATTGCTACGAAGCCATTTTGCATTAATTCTTTTTCGTTTAGCTGTTCATCCTACAAGAAAACCACTTCTGGCGTTGCTCGTACTTAGTATTGAGAGCTAGTGACTTTTGTAGCCCTATACACAAAAGTTAGATAACCGATAAAAATTCTGTGTTATAATCATATTTTATGCAATTTTTTATATTTTAATTTTTTTATTATTGAATTTTATTTTTTTATTTCACGCCAAAAATGAGTTAAATTGTCATATATGGAGCTACGACATTCGACTAGGATTGAATCAAAACTCAACTTTTTAAAAATTTCCCCGCCAAAAATATGAATAAAATGTCGTAATTTTTTAAAACCAATTTTACTGTCTTTGGAGAATTTTTTTTAAATATTTTATTATTATTAACTAATTTATATTTTTAAATGTTTTTTTTTCTTTTTTTCTAATGTGTGTGAAAAATACGATGAAAGTCCTCTAAAATAGAATTTTCAGAAAACTGTGCAACTGCAAAATTAGAAAATATGACTTTAACAGAAAATTCTTTTTGATTCTCAAGCTTCCAAATATAAGGCTTTATCAAGTCTCAATACTAGGTGAGAGCAACACCAATCCCTTTCTAGTTGCATTTAAATAAAATCAACCATGTGCCTCCAACCGCACACTTTCATTAAATCTCTGAATTCTCTGAATATGAACTCATCGCCCTGGTTATCACTTTATCCATTTTGTTTGGGATGCAAAAAAATCGGCATTTGACGATCATCACCAAGCACCATTTTATTTTCTGAACAATGCAATAGTTTATTTATTGACATAAAGATTTACACTGCTGTCTAGAAACAAGATGAAAATCTAAACTTTTCAAAAATTTATATAACTATCAAAATGCTATTCGGCCATTTTTCGAATTAGGTTAATACCACATTTAGGATTATTTAATGTAAAATGTCATGCAAATTAATAAAGCACTGTAATGATGTTTATTATTTGTAAGCTTTATTTTCCCATCATTAATATTAACTGCGAATAACATATTGTTAATTCTAATATTTGCTGTCATCAAAATTACGATATTTTAAAGTAGTTATAAATAAAAATGCTGAATTAACAAACAAACAATAAGTAAAAAAAAGAAAAGAAAACTTTAGCAAACAAAGATAGTTTTAAAAATATTTTATAGGGAAAAATATTGCATTTTATAAAGGAGCATATCTTTTTCAAAATGTTATGCTTCTGGCATGTTATTCTATAAAACTTTCGAAGATAAGATTAAGCTATTTTTCTACAAATGTTATTAACAAGAAAGTTTTCTGGAGGAAAAGCGATATGCATATATTACATTTCGAAGATGAGAAATTTATTAATATAAATGGCTGAAATGCATCTCAAAGTATTCTCTTATTTAACATGCTTTTAAGCAGCAGACATTATTATGTAGCGCTTAAAAACATTTTGTAACGTTATAAGACACTTATGAATAAAATTCTTTAAGATTTTTTGAAACTAAGTTAATAAAATGAGGTTCTTAAGACTCCTGCTTATAAAATATGTAATATATTTTGTAATACCATGATTTGAAAGATATTAAGTTTTAACGGCTCAGGGGCTGAAATCTCATTTTATTTAAACTGTATTGTAGTTACTTTTTAATGTATTATAATGTAGTTTTGTAAAGGTTATTATAAATTTTTAATAAATTTTAGTCATTATTAATAACAAAAGGGAAGATATAGACATTAATAAAATTTTAAACATATTAAATCACAAATGTCGTTCTCACGCTTGATAGAAGCATGTCTACCAAAAATGTTTATACTCATAAAATTTTTGGGGATTGTTGTTGAAACGTATGCCTTATTTTGAAAGGATTTAACTACTCTTTTATTTTTATTTTTTTTAACAGCAGATTTACAAAAAATACAATTAAAGTTTTGGTAAAAATTGTGTTACTACTTACTATGATATGTCTTTTTTGAAATAAGGGCTATTTTTCGCCCATCATATACTCGGAAAAGAAGTTTCGAATTCAGATGATTGTTGTGTGGCTTTGTATAGTTAAAGATATTTATTTTTGTTTAATATAAGTTTCACGTGATAAATAAAATAGTAAGTCATGGAAATTATAGCCCGAAAGTATAGTGTTTTGGGTTTTCTCTGCATTTTTGACGTTTTTTGTGTTTTGAATTATTTTTTTACTAAGAAGCGCTAGATGAACCCAATTAATTTTGGCATGCAAAGATTCTGCTTTTTATAAGCTTTTATATGAGCATTATTTTATTTGGATTCAGTGAGCGCTTCTACTTAATAGAGAAAAAATGTATCATGTGAAAGAATCAAATGCATTACTATCGGACCGCGTTCAGACTTCTTTCGCCGTACTTCTTTTGCCGCAAAAGTATTAACGTTGTTCAGACGTTAATGTTGTTTCCTAAAATTGTTTTCGTAAATATTTATTAAAGAAATTACTAATAAATAATGCTTGGATACCAACGTCATTGTTGTAAAATCTCACGGAAAACTTTTCGTATCTGTTCTCAACAGTAAAGTTATATTGATACTTAACTGAGATTTACAGAGTGATTTTAAATAGTGCCCTAAATTCAAATAATATGAATTTCGTGTTTTCCAGGCTCTAAATACTTCTATTTCTTCTTCTGATGTAACAATAAGAGATTATGCGTCAACGATTACTGTCGATGAGACCACAAATAAGAAACCTAATATACATTAAAATCAATATCTCATTTTCACAACTCTAACACTTGTTGTATAATATGTAAAGGTGAGAACTGCCTCGTTATTGTAGCAAAAGCTATTGAAACTCGAGCCTTTATAGAAAATAATATCTATAATTTGTCGCGAAAACGATGCTGTAAATTTCATATTACTTGATAGGTAAATTGACTCTGGAAGATTTAAATCCTGTAAGTGAGAATACATCGATGTAAGAAATGCGATGCATGAAAATGTCTAAACCAATATCAGAAATGTAGCAAAAAGACCTCAATTTTGATACACTGGGACACTTTTTCGAAATCTATTATTATATTCTAATGGGTATATTTATGTCTGATTTTAACTATATCTTTAAACTTGTGAAGTCCAAAATACGTTCCTCAATAAAGAGATCATCTCGTACTTACTTTGCAATGTTACGCGTAAAACTTAGAATTGGTCTCTATCATGGTATACTGTCTACATTATTCAATATAAGAAAAATAATAATACCTTCTGTGAAATAAATATATACCAGGCTTTGAATGAAAACGTTGTTCTAAAACACCGTAGAATGGAACTAATCACCAGAACACAAGGTATTGAAAAATATACGAGGCCTTCAGCAGGAAAATTGTTTAATCCGGATAACAACAATGATACTTTGATGATTGCTTTCGATAGCACGTACGTTTATATTTAGAAGAGTGTGAAGTGTTCTTTTCAGAGACATTCCTTCTGGCTATACAAAGGAAGACCTTTTGTTAAGCATATGGTATTCGTCATTACTTCAAATTACATTTTGGATGTCTTCGTTCCTTACTTCGCGGAAACAAAGAACAATTACGCTAACATACTTACAAACACATAAAAATATGCATAAAATATAAGAGAGTGGCTGAAGCCAAATGATGTTGAGAGCATTGATAGATTTTACCGGGATAGTTTGATACTTCTGCACGAAATTGATATTGAACATGAAATGCCAAGATTCTTAATTAAGCAGCAACAGTTTTCAACAGATGATGCTACGACAGCTCTCGTAACCAAAATTTGATTTTTCAGCGCACAATTTTTAAAACCTATAATATTTCGATAAAAGCACAGCGAAACATTATAACATAATGGTACTGTCAGTGTAAAGTACGCAAAAGTGTCGTAGAGTGCTGGGTGGATGTTTTCATTTTATGGTTTCTGTCTTACAATACTACTGTAATGTACCATCGCTCAATGAAAATTAAAAAACCAAATATCGAATATGTTCATATACTGTATAAGAGGCGGCCGCTGGATGGTCCATTAGAGATTCTGGTGAAGCAATCAATAACGAAAAAAATTTAAAACACATTGTTTAAAAAGTCTGAAACAAAAGTACTGAAATAATAATCTTAGTAAGCTCCATTTTTCTTAATTTTACTCTTTTTGTTGTATTTAATATTGATTATATAGATTAAAACTAATGACAATTGTGTTTGTGCTCATTAATACACATATTTACTTAATACTATATTTTATTTTTACATTAATTATTAAACTTTCATTCAAGAAATTATTATTTTCTTACTTGTTCTGAGGTATACTAATGAAAAAAATCTATGTCACATCTCGGTGCTGATGGGCAAAAAATGGCCCTTATTAGCCCACCTCCTTAGGCCTATGGTTAGTTTCTGAAATAAATTTCCCAACAGTTAGCCCAAGTCCGCAATAGCTCCATTTCAAAAACTAACGCACGGATTTTCATCAGACTTCAGATTCAGTTAGAAGTTGAAATAAGTTGTTCATGATTAGATTTTGTTGTAAGTCAGCTATCTTCTGGCACTGATAGGCTGCATTTTTCAGTAATTATAAACATGTATGAGATTAAATTACCATATTTGACTACTTAAAATATATTTTTGCAAAAAGAGGTTCAAAATAGCCGTATGTGTTAGTCCTACAAATATTTTATGAGTATGATTATAACTCAGTGGTGAATCAAGAAAAAATGCAAGCATCCTATAATAAGGTTTAGTATTGAATTAAAATAGTTTATTGTGCAATTTAGATTATTGTGACAGTTAAAGTATGCTATAAACTGCTATCAAAAATATTTTCCAATGCTTCGTTTCTCATGTGTGGACACTTAAAGTTTTAAATTTTTTTATATTTGTAGTATATACACATTAAGAAAGATTTAGATTTTGTTTCTAAACAAAAATTGTACATAGTGAATGCTGTTTTAATGAAAAATCACTGAATTTATGCGTACCGCAATTATATTTATGCGACCTTTGAACACATAAAACAGTCGCATATCATCAAAAAAGCTAGCGTCCTATAAGGCATAGTGTAAGCTAGCGTACAAAAACTTTCTCAGTGCTATTTCAATTATTGTATATTATATATGAGTTTTAGTATTTTATAGTTATCTATCGAAGCATTTATTTTCTATTTTTTAAGTACCACGCACAATCTCTTCAAGTCTCTTAGATTTGTTTGACACACAAATTAAGAAAAGCTGTTTTTTATTTCTGGAAAAAAAAAAGAATTTTACCTACTGTATGTTGTTTTATTTTAAATTCAATGAATTTCTGTGTAGAAATTCATCTTTTTTAAAAAGTCGCAAGTATATTTATGGGAGCTTTGAATATATAAAAAGTCGCCGAGTAAAAGATTGATAAATGGAACAAATTTAGAAAAACTGTTTTTCTCTTTATAAAGGCAACTCATCAAATTCTGTTCCAAGAATGTGAAACAAAAGAAGTAAAATGATAAAAATGTCACACTCCTTTATTGCTTTTTTTCAAATAGCAATACTTTATTTAATATAAAATTTATTACTGCGTAGAAAATACAATTACTGTTATAAATATAAAAAAAAGTAGAAAGTGTTATCAAAATGAAACGTGTTCTTTTTTAAAGACATACTCGTCTAATATGCTGCTATTTAGTTTATTGCATCTCTTCTCGTGCAGTAAGGAAAAAAAAAGCTGCGATCGACCCAAAATTTTCTTTAATTTGCCTAACGACTTCAAATAGAGATACTTGCTTTGTGAGACAGAAAGAACTTGCCAAATTCTTTGAAAATACGTTGAGCCTCAAAGTAATTTTCATCAAAAGTAATATTCATCAGTTTTTTGAAAATTAGCAAGGGAGTTAGAATACAGCATGATTGCCGAAAAACATATGCGAATGAGAGAATGAGAGGAGCATATGTTCGCCATGGTGGAGATTCTAAACAGACTATAGTTTGTACTTCAGATCGAATATTTCTTTCAAGTTTCAAGATAATTGCTTTTTATGTGAAAAAGGCTATTCCGGTGACTTCAACAAAAAACAATAAAAAAAACCCTACGCAAAGACAAATTTGTTTCATAAAGTGGGGAAGTTAGAACCAAAAATTACATTTTTGAAAGCCGCAGAAAAACGTGGGAATGAATGGTCCCAGAAAATAATTGAACGTATTCAGCACGAACTCATGTTAGCATAGTTTCTGTCTCGTAAAACTAGATCATTCTGTAATAAGTGGAGGGAAAAGAGGGTGTCGAGTGCATCATCCGTTCTAGAAGTCAATGACAGAAAAAAGAGCCGCTTCATTTCATTGCTTAAAACAAATTAAAAAATTCAAAACAAGAATTTCGAAATAACAGAATTCAAGTTGAGCAGGTAAAAGAAGAAGCTGATGTCATGATAGTTATCTCAACTATTTCCATTTCTTGCTATATACGTACTGTTCCAATGCTGTTTAGGGTTTTCGCATGCGCTGAAAAAAAATGAGTGTTGTTATTGGAAAATTTCGAGTTTCTGTAACTATAACCGTAACCGTGAGCGCGATTTTGTTGCCGTTCAGAGAATCTCGAGCTCATACCTCTGATTAGCTATATCTGAAATTTTGCCTCGATCGGTTGAACGGAGTGGCCGTTAGAGCTCCATATACCGGCAAAGATTTTTTATGAATACCCTGTACTTAAAAAACAGAATATGATTTTCATTTTCTCCTGACTATATTATATAATCCATTATTTAAAAAAGAAAAACAAATTATCTCCAAAAAATGTTTTTTGCTTTCTAAAAACAAATGATTTTTTATTTTGAAATCTTATTTTTAAGAGGAAACAACTAAAGAAGGAAATATTAAATAAACAGAGCTGTTTATAAAAAAAATATATTGAAAAGAACAAAATATTACATTTCATTTATTATTTCAAATGATTAAAAAATTAAAACAATTCATTGAAAATTGAAATATACGAGAGTGAAAAAAAATTTAAAGGGATAAAAATCTCAGATTTGTTACCCCGTTTTTACAGATTTAATGTAAGGCTATGGTTAAAATAATTAAAATTAGGAATTAAAAGAAAAAGACAGTATGAATGGAATATCAGTTTTTTTTCTTTGAAAATGTACATGATTTATTCTTATTTTTAATGCAAATGGTAATGGTTACTTTAAAAATGAGGTGAATTCAAACTTTTCTACGCACTGCCTACTAACAGTGGATGCTAATTGGATCTCAGCAAAACTTCAAAGTGTTTATTTTCAAGATATGAACATAAAAGAACTGTCAAAGCTCACTTTTAAACTTTATGACAGAAATGACTGTCTGGGTCTATCGATTTCCTCATTTTCTTTGAAGTGTTATAACTTTTAACCCTTTCCCGAACAGAAAAATCCGGTTCGTAAAATGAGGAACTGATTGGATATCACCAGAAATTTCATACGAAGTTCTTGGGCGGTATAAACTTATTTGGAAAAGCTTTCATTCTAAAAATAAATTTTATTAAAATATTCTTGGTGTAGTTTGTAAGATTGGAATTAAATTTACGTGGTCTTTTTGATGTATGGCAGTGATCGAAATGATTTAACCCCTTTAAGGTTGGTGGTATATATTATATCTCCCTCAATTTAAACAAGATTTCCCCCAGAAACTTTTAACAGAAATTTATAATTTTAACTTTTGTAAAAAGTCCTGAAATATCTCTTGTTCTTATTTTTAATTAAAATTTTTCGATTATTCCGGTTAGAATTAAATTTTACAAAATCATTATTGATTACTCCTTAACCCCCTCAGTCCTGATGACTCCTGGAGGCGACACTAAAAAACACATTTTAGATTAATTTAAATGCTTCTAGAATTGTTAAAATTTCATTTAGACTTTTTAAATAGATGTGTGCATATTAGAAGCATCGATATATAAACTGATATATCTTTGAAATTTTTTTATAATATTTTTAAATTAGTTTTTGTAGTGACACGTAAAATTTGTCTCAGAACTGAGGAGATTAAAAGATTAAAAACTAATGTGTGCAAATTCGCATCTAAGGGGCTTTGAAGAGTCTTATAGACATTTCAAAAACACATACTAAAAAGAAATACTGATTTACCTTCTTAAGGGAGACCCGAACCCCATTCCATTTTCGGCCAAAAATGGCTTTTTTCCTGAAAATAACTTTTTTCATATTTTGCCTAAGTTCAAAGTACTGAGGCTCAGTGGTAAAATGATTTAGAAGCAAAGTGTTTATGTTTTTAGAATCTTAAAAAAAATTGCAACAAAAGTAAGGAGAGATATTTTTTTAGCAATTTCTGAAAATTTTACATAAATTGGTAAACATGAAAATTATAACGAATTTAAGGAAATTTACCATGCGTATTTTTTTAGCCGATTAAAATAGAAAATTAAAAATATCTCTCGTTAGTTTTTTTTCTATATACTATAACACTATTTAAGAAATTTTAGTAGTACCAAAATATTGAAAATTGAATGAGGAGTAGTAATTTTAAAAAGTGTATTTTTCGACAAAAAAAATCATAAAAATGCCCATAAAAAATATACTTTTTAATAAAAATGAATTTTTTTGCTAATGTTTCTTAAGAAGTACACCAAAATTCATTACTTTAAAAATCAATAATAAAAATTTTGGGTTTTTTCTTACGGCTCTCCCTTAATAATATCAACGAAAAGTTGTGCATTTTTTTTAAAAAATTACAATTTCTGTACATTGACAAAAAATATGTTTCGCCTTTTTAAGTAACCACTTTTCTTATATATTTAAATTATCGTCATCACATTAATATAAAAAAATCTGAAGCTTTTCTTGAGTAAAATGAAAGTTTTGATAACTATATATACAGACATTACAGCAGTTGTGACTTCTGTAATGTTATTTAATTAATAGTGGGGGGTTTATGAAGCAAGTTATTGGAAATCTACGATTTGTCGATGGGGAAATATACTAAAGTACGAATTAGATGAGAGCAGAGCATTGTATTTCCATTTAACAGATACATTATGTCTAAAGCAATTTTAATAACTAGTTTCGATATAATCTATATGCAAGCTAATAGCATTTCTGAAAATTTATATATATTTATAAAATCTATAACTGTACTTTATGTATTTACTATATATGTAAAAGAACTTCTAGTGATGATTTAGTCAAGAACTTGGGAATAAGATTCTATCGTTGATTGTAATAGGAAATGCTCATAAAGTTAATTTCAAGGTTAATGAAAAGTTAGTTTTAATGATTGTTTATAATCAGCGGTTCATATTAATGCGAAAGGATTTTTTCAATCTTCATGGGACGTTGGGACATTTTTTTTAGGAATTTAAGCGAAAAGTTGTACATTTTTCTAATCAAAACAATATTTTCTACACCTTTATATAAAATATGTATCACTTTCTATGGGAGCAAATTTCATAAATATTAATTTACCATCAACATTTATTTTAAAATATCTTAAGCTTTATTTATATAAAATGTACAATATTTTATAACTTTTATTATGAACTTCTATAGCCTTGTGACTGCAGTGACATTATTTAAACAAAAGAAATGAAATTAATGAAAGCCTACGATTTACGCCAGAAAAATATACGAAAATATAAATTAGATAACTTATTTTTTACCAGAATGTATTTAAGTAAAGTCCGACTTATTTTACATAACACTTATTTGACATATTTTTTTAATACAATTTCCGGGTTAAGCGAAAACTTAATTAATCCGCTGCATGTACACGGGAAATTAAAAGTTATTAAAAATTTTTTGGAAAGTTGCTACTTTCAATTGTAACAGAAAACTTGGGGAACATTATTTAAGGTTGTATGCAGAAATAAAGTTATTTTAGTTTATCATAATAGTTTTAATTGTTCATTTTGATTCGAAAGCATTTCTCCTATCTTAAGGGACATTAGGACATAACACAATCAGTGTGTTGAAAAAAAAATCTACATTATTCACTATTAATGTTTAGTTATCACATAATTCAAAACCATTCAATTATTTCAAAATATTTCTTTTTTGCTAAAACTTTAAAGTGTATCTTTTTTCCACAATTGTTAAACAAATCAGTCTGTTTTTTTAAAATTTAGTACAGTAAAATCCCGGTTATCCGAAAAGCATGGAACCGCAGCATTTTCGGTTAGTGCATTTTCGGGCATTTTCGGGTTTCCAAAGGAATTTTCGGATAAACGGGTTCCCTAGATATTTTTTAACAACCGGAAGGCTTATGGTGAAAAGTTGTTTGATGAAATACTCCGATCGTAATTTAGAACATAGTTTTAATAAAAATGTTGGGGTACCATATTCAAAGCACACTGAAGTTGAACAAAAAAGAAAATCACACCATATTTTGAAAAAAACAAAATGAAGTATTGTATGCAGTTATCTAATAAATTGCCCGAAATTACGCAATGAATCAAATAAGTAATAGGCCAGTCAAATTATCAGAAAAAAAGGCCGATAGATGCAAAAATTCTGCTAGAATATTTTATGTTTTTCAAATGTTTATGATGATGCTAGTAACAAGAATTAATGGTTTTCCAAAAAAATATCTCGAGGCTAAACTTTGTTGTTCCAAAAAAAACCCACAAAATTTTCAGACTTTTTTCAGTGTTTTGCGTGTAACTCGAAAGTTATAAACTTTTTTGCGGAACATACTCAATTACAAAAAGAAAGAGCATTAAATTATCTATAAATTTTATCACATAAACGTTTTTCTAAATCCATAACTAAGCGCTTTGTGGGTTTTTTTGAAAATGTCATTTTTTTTTTACTTTACAGAATGTGACCTATTTTTCGTCTCTTATCCCGAAAAACTTTGTTTTATCACTAAAATGAAAAATACACCTGTTGATGGATGATAAATGAAAGTTTTAAGAACGGCAGGCAGAAGGAGTATAAATTCTAGAAACCCTAAAAGAAAAATAATTACAAAGGGAAGGAGGGCCGGGGATAAAAAAAGGGAATGCAGATGGAACACTGTGGCCGCGTGACGTTTCCGAGCCGTTTTCGTTAAGATGAGAGTGTTCTTCTTTAAAGACATACTCTTCTAATATGCTGCTATTAGGTAGCTTTCATTACAAAAAGTAAAAAGCTACCTTTTGCAGCCGTCCGGAGGAAAGCACTTTCGGAAAATTTTGGTATATTTTCACCGATCATGACCCCCAGACCCCAAAACCACCCTTCGTTCAAATGTTGACATATATATATATATATATATATATATATATATATATATATATATATATATAACCATATATATATATATATATATATATCTGATTTTTGTCATGCGATAACTAACGTATTTATGAATCGATTTGAATGAAACTTGGTATGTGCATAGTACATACAAATGTCTCGACCGAGTTCGTTGGTCAGCATCACCCGCCATTTTGTTTCAAAATGGCGGCCATTTTAAATTTTTTAAAAAATTTAAAATTTAAAATTAAATGCGAAAAAATTAAAAGTTGAAAAATATTTTTCTTTTACGTGTTAGAACTTAAAACAACGATTCCAGAACACTTTTTATTTTGTCTATATCTTACAAAATGATTGAGTTATAGCATTTTGAATTTTTCTTATGGCTGACATTTTGAAACGATCTGATATTTGTCACGTGATAACACGCGTATTTATGAACCGATTTCAATGAAACTTGGTATGTACATAGTACATACAAATGTCTCGACCGAGTTCGTTGGCCAGCATCATCCACCATTTTGTTTCAAAATGGTGGCCATTTTAAATTAAAAAAAATTTTAAAATTTAAAATTAAATGCGAAAAAATGAAAAGTTGAAAAATATTTTTCTTTTATGTGTTAAAACTTAAAACAACGATTCTAGAACACTTTTTATTTTGTCTATATCTTAAAAAATGATTGAGTTATAGCACTTTGAATTTTGCTTATGGCTGGCATTTTGAAACGGTCTGATCTGAACGATCCATCATGTTGCTTTAAAATGGCATACATTTTATGATATCGTGGAATTTGGCGACTCTCTAAATCGCTTAAAATAAAACCAGGTTGAATAAAAGATGACTAATTTCTAAAAATTCTTATTAATATTCAGTCTTGACAAAAACTAGTATTCAATCTTATAAAATCACTAATTTTATAAGATTATTTCCACTAATTTGAGCTTAGTATTTCTGAACAATGTAACTTACTTTAAAATAAATAAATAAATATATAAGTATATGAAAGCTACCTCTTCCTCCCGGCATTGCCGGAAGGACTTTTTAGTTTATTGCATCTCTTCTCGTGCAGTAAAAAAAAAGGTGCGCTCGACCCAAAATTTTGTTTCATTTAATAAACGACTTCAAATAGAGGTACTCGCTTTGTGTTTTATTTTCTATTTTTTTAAGTACCACGCACAATCTCTTCAAATCTGTTAGATTTGTTTAACACGCTAATTAAGAAAGCCTTTTTTTTTATTATGAAAAAAACATTTTACATACTGTATGTTGTTTTATTTTAAATTCAATGAATTTCTGTGTAGAAATTCACTTTTTTTAAAAAGTCGCAAGTATGAGAGCTTTGAATATATAAAAAATCGCCGAGTAAAAGATTGATAAATGGAGCAAATTTAGAAAAAACTGTTTTTCTGTTTATATAGGCAATTCATCATATTCTGCTCCCAGAATGTGAAACAAAAGAAGAAAAATGTCACACTCCTTTATTGCCCTTTTTTTTTCAAATAGCAATACTTTATTAAAAGTCGCATTTATTACTGTGTAGAAAATACAGTTACTGTTATAAATATAAAAAAAAAGTCGAAAGTGTTTACAAAATGAAACGTGTTCTTTTTTAAAGACATACTCTTCTAATATGCTACGATTTAGTTTATTGCATCTCTTGACGTGCATAAAAAAATGCGCTCGGTTTAAAATTTTGTTTCATTTTCCAAACGTCTTCAAAAAGAGATACTCGCTTTGTTATCCAGAAAGAACTTGCCAAACTCTTTGAACATAGCGTTCAGCGTCAAAGTAATATTCAGCAAAAGTAATATTCATCAGTTTTTTGAAAATTAACAAGGTAGTTAGAATACAGCATGATTGCCGAAAAACATATGCGAATGAGATAATGAGAAGAGCGTATGTTCACCAGGGTGGAGATTCTAAACAGACTGTAGTTTGTCTTTCAGATCGAGTATTTCTTTCAAGTTTCAAGATAATTACTTCTTATGTGAAGAAGGCAATTCCGGTGACTTCAACGAAAAACAATAAAAAAAAAACCCCTACGCAAAGACAAATTTGTTTCATAAAGTGGGGAAGTTAGAAGCAAAAATTACATTTTTGAAAGCTCCAGAAAAAAGTGGGAATGAATGGTCCCAGAAAATAATTGAACTTATTCAGCACGAACCTGACTTGCAGATTCATGGTATTATAGTTTCTGTCTCGTAAAACTAGATCATTATGTAACAAATGGAGGGAAAAGAGGGTGTCGACCGCATCATCCGTTCTAGGAGTCAATGACAGAAAAAAGAGCCCCTTAATTTCATTGCTTAAAACAAATAAAAAATTCAAAACAAGAATTTCAAAATAACAGAATTCAAGTTGAGCAGGTAAAAGAAGAATCTGATGTTATGATAGTCATCTCAACTATTTTAAGAGCCGAATCTTTTGAATGCGTCGTAATTTTAGAAGAAGACATTGACCTTCTCGTGATCATGACAAGCTTAGGTTACCAACCCAAAAATCTGTTTTTCCAAAAGCCAGGAAGAGGTAACATCGAAACCAAGTGGTGTTTAACCATGTCGTTCAAATTGAATGACAACAATGTTCTTTTCACCAATGCAATCAGCACATGCGATACAACATCCGCTCTTTTTGTAACACTTTCAAAAAACAGGATCAACTTTGAGAAATAGCCTAAGTGTTCAATAAATTAGATTCTACCTGCCGAGAAATCACCAAGGTTTATAAAAAATTCTATATTGCACTAAACAGTGGATGCATAGATATCACCAGAAATTGAACACCTTACAGTTTTAGTTATTTGCTAAATCTGCCACAAAAGGCAAAGTTCATCTTGCAAGTCTACTACGAACACAAGAGGCTGCGCAGCATCCTTTTCTACGATGTTATTAACAGGTACAAGCTAGGCTAGGAAACAACATCTCTCCTGAAGAATGGGGGTGGACTCACAGATCGGACGATCTTCTTCAGACTCTTCAAATGTACGAAGACCGATGAATCCTTGCTACATGTTGTTTCATGTAGTTTTAAAAAATTGTGCAGTAAAGCATGTTCTTTTCATAAATAAAGATATAAATGCAATTTGTAAAAAATATAATGGTATCAACTACGAAAATGTCGACAATATTATTTATCCAGATAGAGGAGATGTAAAAATATCACCGTAAGTATTTTTACCTACATTCAGTTAAATACCTAATATTAATGTTCTCCACTAAAGCTCTAAATACAAAAAAAAATTAGAATGTTCTTAATTTTTTTACAATATTAACGTTGTAATTCATCATGATTGTTATCATGCAAGTACCTGCAATTTCAATAAGTTACATTAAAGAGAATAAAATACTGGAAAATAGTGCCAAATTTTCGTTTTTGCAATTTTTCCGCTAAATTAGAAAAAAAGAGTCACATTCAGAAAGCTGTACCGCGCTTAATAATGGCTTTACAAAAACAGTTTTCAAAAGAAATTTGTAGAGAATTTAGCTCTCTTTCTTTTTGTAACTTAGTATGGTATGCAAAAGACATATATTTTTTGAGTTGTAGGCAAAAAACTGAAAAACATCCGAAAATTTTGTGGGCTTTTGGCTCCACAAAATTTAGCCACGAGATATTTCATTGAAAAACCAATAATTCTTGTTACTAGCATCCCCATAAACAGTTTAAAAACATAAAATCTTCTAGCAGAATTTTTGCATCCATTTATGGCAAATTTGACTGGCCTATAAGTTTACTTTGTTTATTTTATAAAAGTATGCTTTTTAATACTATTTCTACTAGTGTGGAATAATACCTTCCAAAGATTTCATTTTTACTTTTTTGTCTTTAAAATTTTAAAGCAAAATGTATTTGATATTGGATTTTATTGGATTTGTATTTGATAACGTTATATTATACATGTTTTATATTATACAATTCAAAAAATTAACATTAATCTCAATATTATAGTAAATCAATCTTTGAATTAAAATATTACATATAGGAAAAACATGGTTAGGCTAACATAGTTAGGTTAAAGGGTTAAATGAAAAATATTAATTATGGAATCAAATAAAGCAATGAATTTTTTCAAAAGTCATATTTCCGTATTATACGCATGCTGAAAGTTATTAGCCAAAGATTTCGTTACGGCAGGAATTTTGTTTCTGCTCATTTCAGTGCTTCGAGCACGTAATTCAATTACATGTCTGTTAAATTTGTATTTATTTATTTAATTAATTTTATTATTTATAAAGGAAATTTTTATTTTGCTATAGTATATTAGCCGGAAACAAATCCTGAACTCTTTATATTTTTCTAAGGACCAATAGATTAATCCATCGTAACAGAGTTTCACTTGGTAGCGATATATTTAAAAATAACTCGCACCTGACTTTTTTTTAAAACCACAGCCAATCAGTAAATTAAAATACAGTTTTCAAACAAATTCAAAATATTTTCAATTTTTTTTCTTACTTGGCAGTGTAAAATTCTAAGTTGTTTGATTACATGTTGAATTTGTAATTTTTAATAATTTAATCTGCGTTTTTAACCATTCTTTTATTTTATTACTCAACCAATTTTAATTTTATAATGGAAAATTACCAGAAACAATATTCATAGATTTATGAGTAAATTGTGTATCACTATTTCTTAATGAAGATATGTGATAGAGATTTAAAAAAAAATACTTGAAAAATATAAGCTAGCAATAAATGAGTCAAATGAGATACAGTTTTCAATCAAATTACATTTGAAAGTAAATTTCTTTTCCTATATGAAATAAAAATTGAAAATGTGCGGCGTTTAGAGAATTAAAAAATTGCAGTAACAAAAATTGCAAATAGTCATTTATCCTGAAATGTCATTCGCAAAATAACGTCAGTGCTACACACGGAGACATTTGTTTTACAATATAGTTTTTGCGCATATGAAAAATCGGTACTACTTGATTATCCCATCGACCATTTTCGCCAAATTAAAAAAATCGCCAAACTAATAGCCAAGTTATATATGTTGACATAATTTTTATTTTAAATAACAGAAAAACAAATAAATTAGTAAAACATGAATAAAAATACAAATAAAAAGTGGTATTAATCATCTCTTGACGATATTTTAAACATGTATATCGTTTTTAATATCAATGAATATGACATTCACAAATAATCCATTCTGGGCATTTAATCTTATAATTTGGTGATAGTTTTTTGGTCGACGGGATAAGTACCGAAAAATCTTACGCGCATGCTAAAATGTTAAAAGTAAAGAAATGACTGCACGTATATTTTTTTCAAAAAAAAATTGCTTCCAAGTTAACTCGATGACAAATTTAAAATTCGTTTTATAAATAAAAATACACAACACAAATTAAAAGAAAAAACGGTACTACTCTGTTATCCCGTCGACCAATTTCACCAAATAATGCAAATCGCCAAACTAATAGCCAAATTATGCATATTAACATAATTTTTATTTTAAATAACGAAAAAACAAATAATTAGTAGAAGATTAATAAAAATATTAATAAAAAGTCGAAATAAAAGTCACTTAATGAAATTTTAAACACATGAATCCTATTTAATGTCATTGCATATGACATTCACGATGATCCATTATTAGCATTTAATCTTATAATTTGGCGATAATTTTTTGGTCGACGGGATAACCTAGTAGTGCCGAAAAAACATTGCACTCCGTCACTTCAACGTGCCAAGAAGATGTCGTATTTTCCGTGAAATACGCAAATCTTGATTTTTACAAATCATACCAAACCAAATTTTCAAAAACATTTTAAACATTGGATATTAGTGAATTATGAAATCTCATTTCGTCATTTACATTGTTCTTTTTCTATTTCAGATCAATTTTCTATGTGAAAATTCACTGTTTTTTCTTTTCTGAAAATATATTTGGAAAATAAAAGTGGTTCTAAAAATAAAGTAAAAAATAAAGGTTCTACTCTGTTATCCCGTCGATCAATTTCGCCAAATTATACAAATCGCCAAACTGATAGCCAAATTGACATAATTTTTATTTTAAATAACGAAAAAAACAAATAATTAGTAGAATATTAATAAAATTACTAATAAAAAGTCGAAATAAAAATCACTTAATGACATTTTAAACATGTGAATCATATTTAATGTCATTGAATTTGACATTCACAATCATACATTATTGGCAATCATACATTATCTTATAATTTATAATAATCATACATTATCTTATAATTTTGCGATAAATTTTTGGTCGACTGAATAACCTAGTAGTACCAAAATAAATAACAAAAATATATTTATTCCAAGAAGAAAGAAAAAATAAATAATTTTGTTTTGTATTTTCCTTCTGGTAAAATGACAGGTGACAAAAAGAAAAAAAAATCTAAAAGAATCGCTTGTTCTAGCGAGTGTATCTGAAATTTATAAAAAATTACAATAAGCGAATAACGTTATTTCAATATAATTACAACTGAATGTCTTAAACAATTGGACAAAAATTTGGGAAACCGGACATTACTTTAAACTTGGAATTCTTTCCAAAATAGTCTTTGTTTGCTTGCTATCTCGGCGAAAAAAATTCCACCCGGAGGGGAAAAAAAAGAATCACAGTGAACAGGTACTAAATCCTTTGATATCAGCCGTGCGTTTTTTCTCTAAACAGAAATGATCTGCTTAAATTTAAGCATTATAAAGTAGAATTTTATTTTATTATAAACTAAAAACTATAGTACTAAAAGTTTCCACAAACTTGTCATTGAAAGTTTTCTTCTTTTAGCGAAAACACGCGGTTGTGTTTGGGCTTAATGTAGCAGATTTCAGGATTAACTTTTTTGCACAACTCCCAGCCAATAAGTTCTCTCTATTTCTTCTTTTTATTTTATGGTTATTTTTCCTTTACTTTGTACAGAAATCGAATACTCAAGTTGCCACCTCCAGAAAAATTAAATTAAAAACTACAAAAAAATTAATATATCAAAAACAAATTAAGATACAGTTTTCAAACAAATTGCATTTAAAAGTACATATTTTTCCCTACACAACGGTGTAAAGATTGAAAAAGTGCGATGTCTAGGAGTTAAAAAATTTGCAATATTGAAAATTGCAAAAGTGAAATTTCATCAGAAAGTGTTGCCATTCAAAAAATGACGTATGCGTTACGCACAGATACGTTTGGCCTTTATAATATAGATACTAGCTTTCCGCCTGCGGCTTCGCCCGCGTGGAATTCGGTTATATTGCGGTATAAAACACAACTATAAGAAAACTTCTCATTTCCACGGAAAAATGTAAGAAGCGCGATGTAACGCTGCATACGATTAGTTGTTAAACCAAAACTGAATGGTACACTATATTATATGTTTTCCCTTGTGGAACAAAAACATGCAGATTTTGGGCACTGGAAACCCGGGAACACGCTACATAGAGCTGACCATGCTGACGTTGAGCCTGTTGCGATAAACGGACTTGAGTACGAATATCATTCTCAGAAGCCCTCAAAGAAGCTTGGCGAGTGGCTTGCTCCTCAAGCCTTTGCTGGGCTAAGATGGTAGCTCATCAGCTCTCGAAGCAGCCTGACGCTCTGCTTGTTCGCGCCTTCTTAATTCAGCATGGAGAGACGATTCTTGAGATCGGGCAATTTTCATTGCCCGAGCTTTAGATGAGGTGCTCGACAAATTAGATTTACGTTTACGAGGCATTGTGAAAATATGAGTAAACTATAAACCTAAACTAAACTAAAATCCCAAACTAAACTATAACAATCTAAACGACAAACAATTCGACGTAATTACCTATCGAAAAAACAATAACTACTTTAGATATCTACCTAGAAAAAAAGCTTTAAACTAACCTAACCTTACAGCTACTGCACATCGTTACCACGTTTTAAAAACACCCAACGCCATCTATCGCATACCCCAAGAACTAAATAGCGTAACTAATACTTATACCAATTAGTAATTCGTTGACTTATTGTTATTTCAGGATAAGTAGATGTAAAAAAAAAACATTTTAGACGATAAAACAAATAGTACGTCATCCCTCGGGAATTCCTCATTTTCGAGGATTCATTATCGTTACATTTGGCTTCTAAATTTACATGTTCATATTCATTTGCAATATATAAGTAGATGTAAAAAACAGTTTAGACGACAAAACAAATTGTACGTCATCCCTCGGGAATTCCTCATTTTCGGGGATTCATTATCGTATCATTTAGCTTCTAAATTTACATGTTTATATTCGTTTGCAATATTTTATCTTGTATTAAAAGACACACAGCGCCATCTCCAATCCATCCATCAAGCAAACTATACTTTTGTTTTCCCTCGGGAATATCATTTTTTTCCGGGATAAAAAAGTATCCTGTTATTTAATCCGGACATCTAACTTTACGTCTGCAAAATTTCAAAGCAATCGGTTCAGTAGTTACGGCGTGAAAGCGGAACAAACAAACAAACTCACTTTCCAATTTATAATATTAGTAAGGATTAATATTATAATTATTAAGACAGAAACTGTTTAAAGCGATTTTCAAATGACTCTATTAACATTTAAATTCAACTCTACATTACTTATCGTCACATACCGAATATCGCATCTAAGCTCTAAACAAGTTGACGGCTCGAAAGACTCCCAGTTTGAAGTAGAAATAATTATCTATCTATTGTATTTGAATTTAAGAAAACCATGTTCGTTGAGTACATTAAGAAAAAGTTCAATTCCATTAAAAAAATGGATACCATAAAGGAATTTTTTTCCGAAAAAAGCAGACTTGAGTCGCATGTAAGATAGCAGGTGCGACTGGTTACAATTTTTGATTCAGCAGGCTTATTAAAAAAATTGACACTTTACCCTTTGCGGCGCACCTCAACTCCAAGGCTATTTTGGACGCTTTGGGTTCGGTTGAAACTCGTCTCCGCTGTCCACAACACTAGACCCGCCTGTCCAGAAAGAGCATCCAGGCTGCGGAGAACTCACACTGGAGTTAGGAACTGGTTCTTGCTGTTGTTGTTTTGGACTAATGTTGCAGTTTCCTTCTAACACTTCCTCCTCCTCCCTTTCGTTGTGAGTGGTGTCGGGCACTTGTTGACACATTCCTTCGTGTTTCAGCAATTCATTAACAACCACATCGTTAGGCTGCGGCCTTTGCCTCTCGATATATGTGGGTTCTTTGCCGAAAAAATCGTAAACTGAAAACCGAGCCTTCAAAGCATTCAATGTTACGCCGGAGAAGCATTCAGCCATAGTAAAATTTGAGGTAACTATTATACGTTTTGGCCTAATTTGAATTGTACCGCCCTTAATTTCGGCGGTAAATGGGTACATATCTGCCCATATTTTTAGAAAAGACCCAAGCCAAACGCAGTGGGACTGGTCTACGTCGGATATTAACACGTAGTGCTGGTTTAAATACCCGTCCCAACATTTATTTAAAGATTTAACGAATAAGGGGCTGAACTTTCTCACAGCATAATCCTTACCGATCCGGGGAGGGCCGCAAATCCAAACTCCGCACGAATTATCCAAGGGCTCTCTGTTAAACAATTGAGATGAGAGGATATTCGCTTTATAGCGGAGATAGATCCCCGGATATTCCGACGATGTCTCCGCACTCAGCTTTAGACAAATCATCTCTAAAATATATTGTAAATATTTATGATATTAATAGTTCTGTTTACCTTAAGGACTTAATTAACGAATTGATTATATTTTTCTTCATTTGCAAAGAATCCTGATTTTACTATTCGTTAATTTTATTTTATTCATTTATGGTGTTGGTCTGCGACATTTAAATTTTTTTTTGCTAATGCGAAATCTATGGGTTTTATGGCAGTTTTGAAAAAAAGAATCATTAGGTAATTAATATTTTTTACTTATTTTCTATGCGGAGTGTTCTTAAGGTGAGAGTTGTTAAACGAAAAGAGTTTATGGCCACGAGGGCTTTGCAACGAGTTGTTAATAAAGGTAACAATTCCTAATTTAATAAATCTTAGATCTCATAGACTATAAAACGTTAATTTTTCTATAAGAACATCTTAAGTGATTTTTAATAATAATAAAAAAAAGCTTTTAACTAAAACTTTAATTTTCTTTGAATTGGTATGTATCTGTAATACCCGTAGGGCGTTATTATATCTATAACACAATTTTAATGAAATATTTGTTCTTGTTTTCCAACAAAACTGAAAAGTGCTAATGCATTCGGTTTGTCTGGCCGTTTGTACGTCTGGTCGTATGGCCGTCTGGTCGTCTGGCTGCGCTCCAACACCCGTAAATGTACTCGGATTGCTATGATTTTTTAAATATTTTATTGATATTTGCACTAGCACGAAGCCTATTGAAAATGAAGTTTCAAACATGATTAGTTTATATGCAGGGATAGTCAAAAGTTTCCCGATACATTATGGCCTATGAGGAAAAGTCGTTTCAAATGAATTTTAAAGGTGTTACACTAGTCAAACATATTAAAATTTATATGGATCCGCAAAGTGCACTAAAATATGCATTCTGTACCATATGCATTCTGGGCTACTCAAAATAATTCATTAAAGCAGAAAATGACATTTTCAGAAAACTATGCTGCTGCAAAATGAGAAAATATGAATTTAAGAGAAAATTGTTCTCGGTTCTCAAAGTTCCTAAGTTGAGGATTTAAAATGTATCAAATAGATATGCTAGGTACTAGCAAAAACAAAAATGATTCTCATTCTAGTTGTATTTAAATGAAATTAAAAATGTGGTTTCAACTACGCGCTTTCATTAAACCTCTGGATTTCCTTAATGTTAACACATCACAGTGGTTATCAATTATCCATTTTATTTGTGAAGCAACACACATGGCATTTGACGTTCATCACCAAGCACCGTTTGGTTTTCGGAATAATTCTTAAGCCGACCGCACAAAATCCTAAGTCATCGAGCACAAGAAAAATTTCTTTATTTTATGAAAGAGTAGTAATAGGGGAATCTAATCATCGATATCTGCCGGAAGCGAAGTGGTGCACAAGATAAAAATTGATACCACTAGTGGTTCACTCATACGTTTAATATTGTGTTTGCCGTACAATTAAAAGTATGAAAACATGGACAATTATGTGAAGAAAAAACATAATGATAAGTCTATGAGTCAATCACTAGTAGTATTCATTTTTGTCTTATACACCACTTCGCTTCCGGCAGACATGGATTATTAGATTCTCCTATTACTACACTTGCATAAAACAAAGGAGTTTTTCTTGTGCTCAAAGGCTTAGGGTTTGTGCGGTCGGCTCTAGAACAATGTAAGATTTTATTTATTGGCAAAAGGAACACCGCTGTTTATGTACGAGATGAAGATCGATACTATTTTTAAAGTTATATTATGCATTAAAATGCTGTTCGGCCAAATTAAAGATGCTGATTATTTGTAATCTTCATTTTTCCATGATTAATATTAACTACTAATAACATATTGTTAATTCTAGTGGTTATTGTCTGCAAAATTACGATATTTCAGAGTAGTTATAAATAAAAATGCTAAAAGAACAAACACACAATAAATAAAAAAGAAGATTTTATTAGAGAAAAAATATTTTAAAATTATTTTATGGAAAAGAAAAAAAAAACATGCTGCATTTATAAAAGTGCATATCTTTTCAAAAAGTTATGCTTCTGGCATATAACTTTATAAAACTTTATAAGAAAAGATAAAGACTTTCTACAAAGGTTATTAACAAGAACGTTTTCTGAAATAAAAACGATATGCGCATATTATATTTCAAAGAGAGAAATTTATTAATATAAATGTCTGAAATGCGTCTCAAGATATTCTCCTATTTAGCATGTTCTGCAAGTCGCATACATTATTATGTAGCTCTTAAAAACATTTGCTATCGTTAAAAGACACTTATGAATAAAATTTTATAAGATTTTATGCATCTAAGAAAATAAAATGAAGTTTTTGAGACTCCTGCTTATAAAAAATTTCATATATTTTGTAATACCATGATTTGAAAGGTATTTAATTTTAATGGCTCATGGGCTGAAAACGCATTTTATTTAAACTGTGTTGTAGTTACTTTTTAATGTATTATAATGTAGTTTTGTAAAGTTTATTATAATTTTTAAATAAATTTTAGTCATTATGTACAACTAAAGAGGAGATAAAGACATTAACAAAATTTTAAATTTATTAAATAGTGTTTATCGTTCTTATGCTTGATCAAAGCATGTTTACCAAAATGTTTATACTCATAAAATTTTTGGGAATTGTTGTTGAAACATAAACTTTATTTTGAGAGGATCGAACAGTATTTTTATTTTTTTCTTTTCTTTTATTTTTTATACAGCATGTTTACAAAAATACAATTAAAGTTTGTTTTGAGAAAAACTGTGTTACTTCTTACTATGATACGTACTTTTTTGAAAAACAATTGGATAGCGGGATCAAAAAATAAAAGATCTAAGGACTAGCAACAATGTCTCAGTAAATTTTGGTGAAAATCGCTCGACAATTGGCGATATTATGATCGATTTTTCACGGTTTTCGCAATAACTGTATGCCCAGAATTAATGAATGAATTTTTTTCTGAATCAAGATTCAGTTTAGTCACATATACAAATTAGGCCTCGTTAGTTTCTCGAACAAATAGCCCAACAGTTAGCCCTGGCATACAGATTCTTTTTACGATTTTCGCAATAGCTCCATTTCAAAATTTAATGAACAGATTTTCATCAAACCTCAGATTTAGTTAGAAGTTGACATAAGTTGATAATGATTAGATTTTGATGTAAATAAGCTAACTTGTGGCGGTGATATGCTGCATTTTTCAGCAATTATTAACATGTATGAGATTGAATTACGACATTTGTAGTACTTAAAATAAGTTTTTGCGAACAGAATACAAAAATAGTCATCTGTTTTAGACCTACAAATATTTTCTGAGTACAAATTCAATTCAGTGGTGAATTAAGAAAAAAAAGCGTCCTATAAGATTTAGAATTGAATTAAAATAGCATTTTATGCAATTTAGATTATTATAGGAGTTGAAGTATGCTATTAACTTCTCGAAAAAGAAATATTTTTCTAACACATCTTTTTTAATGTTTCTTATATGCGAGACACATAACGTATTGAAATCTGCTATATTTGGGTTATATACAAATTAAGAAGGATTTGCATCGAACGGGAAGAATGCATTCTGATTTTTTCTTCATGAACACACTGAAAAAAAAAATTAATCCAATATCAAAATTAATATAATAAAAAAAAATTAATATAATTCAAAATTAATATAATTTTCAAAAGGCATATGGTAAGTGAAATGTGGTCTTGCAAAATCTGTCATTTAAAACGTTTCTATTGTAAATATAAATCGCACTGCAATCTTCGTGGATTCCTTATAAATGACTTTGACTATTATGGTATGAGTGAAAAACATTCATTCTGTGTAACCAGTGTAGGTAACCTCGTCAGCCAGATTTTCCGTCAAAATTTCCCACATCAGTCTAACTTCCCCTCATAGAGAAATTACCGGTGCTGCCCTCTCTCGGGAAACTTTCTCACTGCATATTATCATATTTTTCTACATTATCATCCCGCCCCCTCTTTTAAGCTTTTGAACATTTTAAAAAATAGTACATTTTTAACCCGAAAGAACCCGCGCTATCCCAGTATATAAATGCTTTTAACTTGGCCACCATTAAAATCAAATTATAACAATCACTTTATTAAAGCGCAGACAATTCTTACAAATTTTGCGATAAAATATCTTGAAGACTACTTTAAAAAATTAGTGGTTCAAATTGTAAAAACTATATGCACTCCGGCTCTTTTAGACCCGGCGCGCGTCCTACCGGATTAAAGGTTGATACATAATAATATTAAATAAGAATTTTCGAAAGATTTTTTTTTTTACTTCAGTAAAAAATAAAGTACGTACTAAAGGATTACCACATGGAAAAATATGTACTATATACATATAAGTGACTTGGTTTATTCTAAGTAAGAATATATGTTTTCGACGATTAGTAATAATTTGAAATATTTCATTTTAAAATAATTTAAATGTATAAGCAGAAAAGTCTGAAAGTTTAGAAATCGAGTTTCTTTATAAATGCGTAAGCTTATAGAAAAGAAAGAAATCACAGATATCAATAAAAAGCTTTAGTAATGGATAATGCTGAATGGTAACGCAAATACCTTTTTCTATTCAGTTTTAGTCTGATTCTATGGACTTCTAGAAATGTTGATCCAGAATAAAAAAGGAAATACTTTACTGTTTGATCATCCATCTTCGTCTATTGTAAAATATCGCATTTTACATCAAAAAACGGATTGGATAGATAATGCATTGCAGTGAGCAGTAGTTATCACGAGGATACCAAAAATGTATCGTATTCTTTTAACCCTTTAAGCACGGTCAAATTTTGTAGTAAAATAAGTAATAATCAGCTAACACCGGAATTTGAAAACGACTTTTTTATATATTACGAACTCCTTAATTTAAGCTTTCATTGTAGTAGCAAAATTTTACGAAAATATTATTGGTGCCGTTTGCAAGTTTGGAATTAAAATGAGGTATCTCGGACTAAGCACAATGTGCCGGAAAGGATTAAACATCACTTAGAATATAATGCAATTATTCAATTCAGATTACTTCCACGTTTGTAAGATTGACCAACCAATAGTATAAAGAGAAGTGCACCGTTCAGATAATGGAGCGGGCGACATGGAACGAGGACTGGCTTCACCGTGCATTACTACCGTGTTTGAAAATGTTAATTTTAGTCACTTAGAATTAAGTAATTTAAATCCTTGAGTCTGGTTGAGGTTTAAAGAATTATACACAGTAATTACGTCGCTTATTTCAGGGAGAAATTATCTAAGGGAGTAAATAGTTAAAAACATCGAAATTTCCCCCAAAACTACAAAAATTCCCTTTCCCTTACAGAGCTATGTTTTCCCTTCAAATGAGGGAAATTTTCCACGAGTTACCATCACTGTGTATAATTTTTTTTTTGACAATCATAACAAAGCCATTGGAATATATAAGTCTTGTCACTTCTATGGGAGAAATTTAGCGAGTAACCGTAGCGCCCTTCAGCGGACGGTGTTCCTAAACATCGCATTGATGTTCAGGTTTCGAAGAATAAACTTCCATAATTTTGTTCTTTCGCTCAAAGATGAAAACAGGTACTATTCTGTTTTAAATTTTCTTTCGTTTTTAACAAAACTTTTTTCTTATTTAGGCTAGATCTAAAATTGTGATTCATGTGTGTAGATTGAATAAAATAATTATTTTTTTTTTTCTAGTGTCTGTATATAATGAATAGAATTTTCTTTTGTTTTTTGAAACTATGTTATGAATTATATTTAACGTCGGAGAACAAACGATACCACATTTTAATGTTAACAAAAAGAAATTATTTATTCATTTACATGTTGTTTAGTATTGTATATTTTTTCTTTTTAAGATTTTGTTCTTAATTATTATTATTTTGGTGGCTATTTAAATCTTCATTTCTTACGCCAGTCTTGTATGATTACTTTCTAGTTTGTACTATTTAGAACCATATCTAAATATTCTATTCCAATATTAATATTATTACATATTCTAATCAAACAGAATTATTTAAAATAAATTTAGCAATTTGGATGCAATTTAAATAAAGTATATTCGGGATGAGACGAATAGTGATTTGGCCGAATACCAACTTTTTATCCAATTAAGAAAATAAATTTTGATTATGTATAATTTAAAAAATAGGAGCTCATTAATAATTATTACTCTTAAATGTGCTTATAAATGTATTTTTAAATTTGAAAAACTTATTTTAACACAAAAATTTATGAAATTACATTGTATTCTTTTATCTTATGTACATCAAATTGATTTTCATTTTTTTCCCTTTTTTATGTGGCATGTAAGCATCCCCCTATCTACTTTTAAAAACCAATATTCTTGTTTAATGAATTGCATTTGTTTTAATTCTTAAACCTTAACTCTTGGCATCACAGACACCCTGCTGTTTTTATTTTTCTCAATTTAACTTGTATTTTTCAGTTAAACTATTGTTGTTATAGTTTTGATTCGTCTGGTAACTTAGTAGTATCGCTAAACATTTCTGAATGATTGTTTTCATTACAATAATAGGTCTTAACATAAAGTTTAGCAGAAAAATAGTAACTTATAAGTCAGTCAGCCCTTTATTCATTCTATGATCAAGTGGTCTCTGTTACTGCTCACATTTATGGAACAATTTTTGTCACAGCAGTTACAAGTTTAACTGCTAGTTTCAATCTCACATTCTTTTTTTTTTTCGTTTACATGGTTCAATTTATAATTTTCAGTTTAACTATAAATACTAGTGAAAGTTACTCATACTTTTTCATAACTCATTTGTTTTAGGAGAAACAAGATAAAAATACACACTGTGTATCTTTGTACCATCACTGCATACTTTTACCCCAACCAACGGAACAAAGATATGCAGATATGCTGAACAATGCTTTTTGAGAATTACAATTTGACTGAATACTGGTTGATGGTGACACGTGCCTAATGTTCGAGAATATTTTAATCATTAATCACATATGTTTAAACCAAATATGTTTGTTAAATATCAAAATTTATGGGAAGTGCGCTTCTTTACCCCCACCTTATTATTTTATATATAATACTTATTTTTTGTTACATGTATGCTCTGAATATTCGTTTATTTTTTTGCATGAAGATTAAAGATACTTTTTTATGCTACACGGCGAATCTATTTTGCTAATACATTTTAGGTAGATTTCTTATGAAATACTACCTATTGCAATCCCACCAGTTTATCTATCTATCTATCTCTCTCTATATATATCTCACTTTTTTATGGACACGATAACTTCAATAATTTTTCACCAATATCCACCAAACTGGTACATAAAATCAAAGGGGATAAAATCTCCGCTAAGTTCGTTAATGGGCAAAATCGGACCAAGGGGGTCGGAATAAGAGGCGTTTTTGTGAAAAACGAAAAACGCCATAACATCTCAATTAAAGTAGATATCGAATCGGTTTAAAGTTTATATTATTTCTTAAAAATGGGCTAAAAGTTTATGCATGACAGATTTTTGATAAATTTAGAAGTGGGCTCAAGAGCGAAAAAAAAACAGGGGTTTTGAAAGAAAAAAATTGATAACTTCGTCACTTTTCGAGATATCAAGTTCAACTAAATTTTTTGTAAATGTTCTTAAAATATTATCTAAAACTTTTGTATTTACAAATTTTTGATAGGACCTACTTTTACCGATGAAAAAAATTAAAAACGAAAAGAAAAAGGGCGCTGAATAAAGAGAAAAATCCATAACTCCGTCAATTTTTAAGATATCAAATCTGATTAAATTTATTTTGCATCTTCTCAAAAATATCTACAACTTTTATATTGACAAGTTTTTCATAGGACCAATTCGTATAGCAAAAAGAAATTAAACAAAAGTAGGAGTTGGAGAAAAAACCTCAAATCCAAACTGTTTATATTCTGACTCATTTTTAAATTCATTTTTGATTTTAAACGCATCCAAATGGTAGATCCTCTTATTTAGAAATTGTATAAAGTGACGCATTTATCAATTTTCTGATAAAGACAGAATATATTTCAAACAAAAAAGGCTACCAAAAAAGTTATTTTGAACAGAATTTCCCCAAGTCATCGGGACTAAAAATTTAAGGAAGTGTTCAAATAAGAAATTGCGTTTTTTTCTGACTCGTTTTTAAATCCATTTTTGTTCTCAAACGCATCCAATTTACAGATCCTCTTATTTAGGAACTATATAATGTGATGCATTGGTCAGTTTTTTGATAAAGACGGAATATATTTCAAAAAAGACTACCGAAAAGGGTATTTTGAATAGAATTTTCCGAAATCATCGTGACTGAAAATTTAAGAAAGTGTTCAAATAAGAAATTGCGTTTTTTTCTGTCTCGTTTTTAAAACCATTTTTGTTCTCAAACACATCCAATTTACAGATCCTCTTATTTAGGAACTATATAATGTGATGCATTGATCGGTTTTTTGATAAAGACTGAATATATTTCGAAAAAGGCTACCAAAAAGGGTATTTTGAACAGAATTTCCCAAAGTCTTCGTGTTTTGATAATTTAAGGAAGTTTTCACATAGCAAATTGCGTTTTTTATGACTCGTTTTAAAATCCATTTTAGCTCTCAAAAGCATCCAATTTACAGATTACTTTGACGCATTGGCCAGTTTTTTGATAAAGATAGAATATATTTTTAAAAATGCTGTCAAAGTGAATATTTCGCACAAAATTTTCCGAAGCAATCATTATTAAAGAATTAAGGATGTATTGAAACAACAAATCGGTTATTTTATGACCCATTTTTAAATTCTCAAATGCATTCAACTGACAGTTTTTTGTTATTTAGGAACTATATAATGTACTGTTTTGGTCGATTTTTTAATAAATTCAGAATTTATTTCAAAATGGGCATATGAGCTGAATTTTTCTTAAGATGATTCTGATAAAACCAGTTTTTGCAGAAAAATGAAATTAAAAATTTTTCATAAACGGCCAAATGAAGTTATTAAATTGGGTTTATCTCTAAATATATGTATATATATTTTTTTGTTGAAATGAGCACTCTTCGAAATCTACCTCCGCCTATAGGCCCAGCCGACAGGCATTTTTTTAATAAAAGGGATACCCTGGAAGAATATCATAAAAGAATATCATTAATAGCTGTGTCCTTTATAAATGTATGTATTCAATTAACTAGTTCATTTTAATTGGTTCAATTTTTTATAACAATTGCAAGATAACATCTGCATAATTGCTTTTACGGTTGAATATGATTGCAATGTTTGGTGCATTTTTTAACGCAAATAAATTCAATAAAAATGTATAGCATAGTTCTGCTTCTTGATTACCGATCATAAACCAAAACTGAATCAGCAACGTCTTGATAATAAGTGTGTCCTGTAATATGATTGGTGATTAATTTTTTAAGAATGACACACAAAACAACGTTACAATTTTGTCCTTCTGCTAGGCGTCAAAAATCATATCAATAACAGATATAGGTATTACATTTGCTGCTATAGTTATTACTTTGTTTTAAATATTATAAAATATGATAAAGAGACGAAATTATTGAAACCCACTTTTATTTTATTTCCGAAGACTGTAAGGATACGAATTTCTTCATTTTGTCACACATCGTTTCATGAATTTATAACTCCTATTTTTATCTCTTGTTTGCTTCGTAAAAGAGAATTTTCTGCTAATTTATTAATTAAATTTTTTCTCGATGGCGAACAGAGCATTTATTTTATAAAGTAACATGAATCAATCTAATTAAGAAAATTGCTCCAGAAAATTACGAGTTTTCTTTTGCGTTTTTTCAAATGAAATCATTACCGATAAATTGATTAAAAACTACATGTCTTCTAATGTATTATGTACACAGTGATAGAATAATTTAAAATAATTCCCGATTAAAATAATATATGTTTTTTTGAAATTTGTAAGCATGTGCATACTTAAAATAGCTGTACAAGATAAATATTTCAAACGTGTAATTTACAATCGATTTTATGTATATCTATCTATCTATCAATCTCTCTCTCTCTATATATATATATATGTATATATATATATATATATATACATGTATAAAATCTTAATTTATTTTGTGAGAAAATTTGATTACAGAATATTCTATTTTCTTTAGCTAAATTTTTTTTTCCGTATAAGATATATTTATAAATTTTGTAGAAACATTTATATGAGGTTCTTAAAATTTAGATAATACTTGAAATTGCGTTCATTTAAAAATTATATATTTGCAATAATATCTAAGATATTTGTTTTTTGAACGAAACAGGTTTCAGACCGCTGAATTTGTGGAAAGAAAAGCGATACACGTCTTAAATGAGCTCACAGAAGACATCCAGAACCGTTCAAAGGATGGAAAAAATTGCATGGAGCATACTAAGAATAAAGAATGGCATAATAATTAAATGTGTATAAATTCTAAATAAAATGTTTTACAGCATCGGTCTCTTTATTTATCTGACACTCCTCGTACGTGTGTCTGTTTACACCGAAGTATATGCGCGTGAATGATACATGTATTTTTAGATGTATATTGCTGCAGAGTCATTTTACATTAATTCTTTTTCGTTTAACTGTTCATCTTACAAGAAAACCGCTTCTGGCGTTGCTCGCACTTAGTATTGAGAGCTGGTGAATTTTGTAGACCTATACGCAAAAGTTAGATTACTGGTAAAATTTCTCTTTTACAACCATATTTTATGTAATTTTTTATATTTAAAGGGTTTTTATTTTTTTATTTCACGCCAAAAGTGACTTAAATTGTCAAATATGGGGCTACGACATTCGGCTAGGGTTGAATAAAAACTCTACTTTTAAAAACTTTTCCACGCCAAAAATGAGAATTTAATGTCGTAATTTTTTAAAACTAGTTCTCTGGTTTTTGAAGAAATTTTTTTTTTTATATTTTATTATTAATAACTAATTTGTTTTTTTAAATGTTTTTTTTTGAATATTTTATTATTAATAACTAATTTGTATTTTTAAATGTTTTTTTTTCTTCTTTTTTCTAAACTGCGAGAAAAATCCGATGAATGTCCTCTAAAATAGAATTTTCAGAAAACTCTGCAACTGCAAAATCAGAAAATATGACTTTAACAGAAAATTCTTTTTGATTCTCAAACTTCCAAATATAAGGCTTTATCAACATCAAGATAAGAGCCCACCAAGAGTGTATCCCTTTCTAGTTGCATTTAAATATAATCAACCATGTGCCTTGAACCGCGTACTTTCATTAAATCTCTGAATTCTCCTAACATAAACTCTACGCTATGGTTATCACTTTATCCGTTTTGTTTGTGATGCAACAAACTCGGCATTTCACGTTCATCATCAAGCACTATTTTGTTTTCCGAACAATCTAACAGTTTATTTACTGACATAAAGATTTACACTCCTGTCTATATACAAGAAAAAAATTAAACTTTTTAAAAAGTTATATTAACTATAAAAATGCTATTTGGCCAAATTAAAACTTCGTTTAAAACCACATTTAGGAATATTCAATGTAAAATGTCATGCAACATAATAAAGCACTGTAATGATGCTGATTATTTGTAAGCTTTATTTTTCCATCATTAATTTTAACTGCTAGTAACATAATGTTAATTCTAGTTCTTAGTATCTCCAAAATTACGATGTCTCAGAGTATTTATAACTAAAAATGCTAAAAGAACAATAAATAACAATAAATAAAACAGTAAAAAACAATAAATAAAAGAAAAAAAATTAAGTTAATAGTTTAAAACTATTTTATGTGAAAAAAAAATAAACATGTTGCATTTTATAAAAGCGCATATCTTTTCAAAAAGTTATGCTTCTAGCACATTATTCTATAAAACTTTCTAAGAAAAGATTAAGGTATCTTTCTACAAGTCTTATTAAAAAGAAAGCAATCTTAAGTAAAAACGATATGTGTATATTAAATTTCAAATATGAGAAATTTATTAATATAAATGTCTGAAATGCGTCTCAAAGTAATCTGCTGTTTAACATGCTTTGGAAGCAGCATACATTATTATGTAGCGCTTAAAAACGTTTGGTAACGTTAAAAGACACTTATGAATAAAAGTTTATAAGATTTTATGTACCTAAGTAAATGAAATGAGATTCTTAAGACTCCTTCTTATAAAATATTTCATATATTTTGTAATACCATGATTTGAAAGATATTAAATTTTAACGGCTCGTGGGCTGAAATCATATTTTATTTTGTGTTGTATTTACTTTTTAATGTATTGTAATATAGTTTTGTAAAGTTTATTACAAAATTTTTAATAAATTTTTGTCATTATCTATAACAAAAGGAAAATAAAGATATTAATAACATTCTAAAAATATTAAATCATGAATTTTATCCTTATGCTTGATCGAAGCATGTCTACCAAAAATGTTTAAATTCTTTGGGAATAGTTGTTAAATATAAGCCATATTTTGAGAGAATCGAACTATTTTATTTAGTTTTTTTTTTAAACCGCAGGTTTACAAAAAAAAAAAAAAAAAAATACAATTAAAGTTTTGGTAAAAATTGTGTTACTATCTACTATGTACTACTATCTACTACTATTATTTTTTTGAAAAATAATAGGATAGCGGGATCAAAAAATAAAAGATTTAATCTCTTACGTCACAAGCAACAAAGTCTCTATAAATTTTCGTGGAAATCGCTCGAAAAGTGGCGCTATTATGAGCCATTTTTCACGATTTCCAAAATAACTGTATGTCAAGAATTAAAAAATGAATTTTCATCAGAATTCAGAATAAGTTTAATCCCGTAAACAAGTTAGGACTGGTTTGTTTTAGGAATAAGTCACCCAACAGTTACACCTGGTATACAGATATTTATTTTTTCATTTATCGAACTTCTAATTCAGACAGAAATTGACATAAGTTGTTACTGATTAGATTTTGGTGTGAATCAGCTACCAACAGAATACCAAAAATAGTCGTCTGTGTTTGTCTTACAAATATTCACTGAATACGAATTCAACTCGGTAGTTAATCAAGAAAAAAGCAAGCGTCCTATAAGGTTTAGTACTCAATTAAAATAACTTTTTGTTCAATTTAGATTCTTGCTGGAGTTTAAGTATGTTATAAACTTGTATCAAAAATTATTTTCTAACATTTCTTTTCTAATGTTTCTTATGTGTGAGATACGTAATATATTAAAATCTGTTATATTTGTGTTACATGCAAAATAAGAAGGATTTGCATCTTGTTTTTAAACAAAACTCTTACAATGTGAATGCTGTTTTAATGAAAAATTATTTATGTGCAACGCAAGTGTATTTATGCGAACTTAGAACACATAAAAGAGTCGAAAATTATCAATAAAAGCTAGCGTCCTATGAGGATTAGTGTACAATTTAGACATCTTCTCTGAGCTATCTAGATCATTATAAATTATACATGAGTTTTATAAATATCTATCGAACAATTTATTTTCTAATATTTTTAAGTATAACGCAAAATGTCTTAAAATCTGTTGGAATTGTTTAACACAAAAATTAAGAAAACTTTTTTTCTAAACAAAACATTTTACATACTGTGTGTTGCTTTATTTTAAAATCAACGAGTTTCTGTGTAGAAATTCACTCTTCCTTTTTTAAAAAAATACAAGTATATTTATCGGAGCTTTGAATATATAAAATGTCGCCGAGTAAAAGATTGATAAATGAAGCAAATTTAGAAAAACTGTTTTTCTCTTTATAAAGGCAATTCATCAAATTATGTTCCCAAAATGTGAAAAGAAAGAAGCAAACTGATAAAAATGTCACACTCCTTTCTTGATTTTTTTTTTTCAAATAGCAATGCTTTATTTAAAATCGCATTTATTTCTGTGTAGAAAATACAGTTACTGTTACAAAGATGAAAAAACTCGAAAGTATTTACAAAATGAAACATTTCACGGCAAATTAATATTCTTTGACTTTGAAAAAGTTACAGTTGCAGAGTTTTCTGTGTAAGTATTGGAGATCAATATAGAGAATTTGTAAATTTCTGCTGTCATTATAACTATAACTGGGGTATGATATATTTTAACAATAAATCTAAGATTAGCTTTAAAAAGATAAAATACTTCTAAGAATTTAAAAATAGCCATTTGTAAGATGGTTATGTAAATCCTGATATATGACACTTTAAACGTTCGCTGCCGCTTACGTAAAGATGTGATGATAGATAATGCCTCACTGTAGAAGTGGGTTTTTCACAGAAGCCAATTTACCTTCTATAACAAGAATGAGTGAAAGGTTTTACAGCGCATGACTGATGATTTGACATCATTCCACATCACGCGCTGGCGCGTATGTGGCCCCTTAACGTTGGCTCCATATCACGCGAAAGCGCGTGAGTGGTAGCGAATGTGTTAGAAGAGTAGTTTATCTAAAATTTGATCGAAAAATAAATTTCTGTTTTTAAATGTTAAATGAAAGCCTGTTTAATTGCAAATATTTTGATACCTTAGTTCTATCCAAACGGTAAATAAATCGCGAGATATTGTGAAAGTCCTTAATAAATCCAGCACAATTCGCCATACAAATTAAATTTTTAAACGGTTTTTTCACCTTGTTTATATTTTCTTCACGTTTATGTGTTAAAAATGCTAAGGTTCTCTTTTTTAGTATTTGAGATAAAGATCTCTTTTTTTTTCCATGGTATTTATTAGCTCACAGGCTTTCAAAGCTGATAGCTTATGTACACTGCCGTTCTGTATGTACACATGTACGTATGTATATAAAACGATAACTCATGATAAAAATATCCAACTTGATTAAAATTTTAGATACAGGTTCATTGTGACAAGGAGCTTCCCTGTTTTGTTTTAAAAATTCATTGGGTAAGTATAAGGATGGAATGGGGGACTAATTCAACCCTCTTAATTTAGAGAAATTGGATGTCCATGCTGAATTATCATATATCATTCAAATTTTAAATATAGGATCATTTTCATGAGTTATCTCCGTGATTAATTTTGGCTGTTTATTAGTGAACTATAAAGGTGGATGGGGCATCAAGTAATCTTCCCCCTTAATTTTGGTGATTGTTCTTTTACACTGTATTTACCGATTAGTTTCAAATTTTAGACATAGGATCATTCAGGTAAGGCGCCTTTATGATTAGTTTTTGGTGGTCATTGGTTAGGTATAAAAGTATAAAGGCGATAGGGGATAAAGCCCCTTAATGTAAGCAAAAGAATTTTTCATTCAAAATTTACTAATTAGATTCAAATTTTCAATATAAGTTTACTCTGATTAGGTACTTTTCTGACTTGTTTTGGTGATTCATTTGTTAAGTATAAAATAGGGATTTGATGGCTACCCTTCTTAATTTAGGTAAGTGGATTTTTCATACCTAATTAACTGATTTGCTTCAATATTTGGATAGAAGTTCATACAGATCGGCCGCTTCTCTGATAATTTTGGAGATTCTTTTGTTATGTATATAGAAGAGAACGGGCGATAACCCCTCTTAAATTAAAAAAAATGGTTTTTTTTATAAAGAAATATCTCATTTTCTTTGGATTGTGAGTATAGATTCTTTAGGATTAAAGGTATCCCTGATTAGTTTGGTGGGTTCAAACATTAAGTATAAAGTATAGAAATGGGGGAGCTAACTGTTCCCCCTTAATTTGTTTTTCAGGGGCATTATTCCATAAAAAATAAGGGAGCAATATATAATTAATGTGAACAACATGTGAGCTCAATGCCATCAGTTTAATTGGGCAATATTCATTTTACTTTACTTGTGATAAATCTAACAATCGAATTAGCCTTCAGGTTTTTTGG
Organism: Maratus speculifer; assembly: GCA_964019185.1. NCBI lineage: Eukaryota > Metazoa > Arthropoda > Arachnida > Araneae > Salticidae > Maratus > Maratus speculifer. Next base: position 138,509,300 of record OZ025300.1, read on the forward strand.
TTATTTTTGACAAAATAAAAATATATGAAGATGTTAGACTACATCGTTTTAAACTACATATATGTACACTATATTGCCATTGATTATGGGACACTTGTGATTTTAGACATTTTACTAAATATCTAGAAAAATACATGAGGAATCATCTCGAAACTCTTAGTGTATAAATATAATAGTATACGTCATACATCTCCGTGAAGATTTTTTACCGAAACTCCATAAGGGACCGTCAACAAATTAAAAAAGAATGAATATCTTTTGAATAACCCTGTCAAAACTAATGTAGCAAAAGCGCCCAAACTCTAGATTATGATTGAATGCCTTATTGTAATACACTGTGTTCATTTTTATGCAAATAGCATGCATACTCGCAGAGTAATTAAGGTTTTTATAAAAATGGCCCCAAATTTTTCCAATTTTTTTCCTTATAATTTTCAGAGTTCTTAATATAAAATAATATTTTTTTCAGAAAATATGACAAACAACATTGCACACAGTACCCTGTAATCAGAATTAAAGAATGATGAAAATTGTATGAAAAATGAGTAGGTTTACTAAATAATTTTTTACTGCGCATGCGTCAAAGATATCAAAATTTCATTTGCATATTATGTTAGTTAAATGTATAGAGCAAAATTCTGAAAGTAATAGTCTATAGAAAAAGGACAAAATCCGTTGTTTCCAAAATGAAGCAAAAAAATGAGGGATTTTATCCAAGAGTAGTCGTAACATCCCGTATTGTGTATTCTATATTGACACTTATTAATGAATATATGGGTACAACCCCTCTTGTCTTTGCTTCATTTTGAGAATAACGGATTTTCAACTTATTCAATTGACGATTATTTTCAGAATTTTCAAGTTATGATTTTGTGACTTTCACAAAAGTTGCTCTATACATTTAGCTAACATAATATGCAAATGAAATTTTGATATCGTTGACGCATGCGTAGTAAAAATTATTTAGTAAACCAACTCATTTTGTATACAATTTTCATCATTTTTTAATTCTGATTACAGGGTACTGTGTGCAATGTTGTTTGTCATATTTTCTGAAAAAAATATTATTTTATATTAAGAACTCTGAAAATTATAAGGAAAAAAATTGGAAAAATTTGGGACCATTTTTATAAAAACCTTAATTACTCTGCGAGTATGCATGCTATTTGCATAAAAATGAACACAGTGTATTACAATAAGGCATTCAATCATAATCTAGAGTTTGAGCGCTTTTGCTACATTAGTTTTGAAAGGGTTATTCAAAAGATATTCATTCTTTTTTAATTTGTTGACGGTCCCCTATGGAGTTTCGGTAAAAAATCTTCCCGGAGATGTATGACGTATACTATTATATTTATACACTAAGAGTTTCGAGATGATTCCTCATGTATTTTTCTCGATATTTAGTAAAATGTCTAAAATCGCAAGTGTCCAATAATCAATGGCAATATAGTGTATAAAAAATATATCAAGTGTAACATTAGATGCATCTGAAAATCATGGCTAATACACATCTGAAAATCTGAAAATAAGAAAATTGAACTTAAATAAAGATTTTTTAAATAATTAAACTTTTATTATTTTTTAGACATTTTAATAAAATATGCCTTTAAAGATTTTTTTTCAAAATAATCTATAAGCTGAACGCTTAATTGCAGTAGGTTCACTATATAAATTACATTTAAAAAATAGAGAGATGTGTCAATCCAAAAACCTTCTTTTGTTTTATGCATGTTAATACTTCCTGAAAAAGGCATCATGGCAGCACACCAGTTTGGTGGTTTAAAATAAATTTTGTCAACAAAAACGTGTGCCATCTTATATCAGAATCTGGAGTTTGATGAAAATTCGTGCATTAGTTTTTTATATAGAGCTATTGAAAATCATTTTAAAACATCTGAATAGCAGCGTCACATGTTGGGTACACTAAAAACTAATCAAGATCAACTTTTTATCAGGTACTAACTGCATATGAAGTTTGATTAAAATCTGTGCATTGCATCTTAAGATACATTTATTGCGAAATCGAAAGAAATATAATATAACAGGGCCCTCTATAGAAAATTTACGCCAAAAAAGTAACAAATATAAATCCATATCAGGGATTAACTGTATCTGAAGTTTTAGAAAATTCCGTGCATTAGTTCTTGATATAGAGATGTGGCGATAATTATCAATAATGCTTCGGGGCAACGCCACCTGCGGCGTATTGCACCAAAACGTAACCAGACCATGTTTTATCAAATACTAACTAATTATTAAATTTTATGAAAGTTCATGCTCTTGTACTTGAAATATGGTTATTGTGGAAATTATAAACAATGAGCATTGAAGCGCCACCAATTGAGCGATGTTCTCTAAAAACTAATCAGATCTAGTTTATATCAAGGTGTCACAGATACTAAAGTTTTGTAAAATTCCGTGCATTGGTTCTTGTGATGGAGCGCCCACAAAATTCTTATCAAATACAGACAGACTTGCAAACTTACAGATTAACAGACAGTTATTTGTAAAAATATGATTTATGATTCTCTGATCCCTAAAATGAGTAAATCCGTCGAAAACCAAATATGGAAAATTTCCCGAATCCAATGCTTTTTTCTTGTAAACATAGAATAATGTAAAAATGGTGAAAAGGTAAACTGTTCACTTAAATGTATGGTTGATGTTATTTGCATGTTAATTTAACCCCTAGGCGACAGGAGCCTTTTACGAAATTTTTAATGTGTGTAATTTTGTGACCGGTTTTTAAAAACAGAAATTTGCGCTTTATTAAACCCTTAACGCGCAGTGTTGCCGGGTCGGCAATACCTAAAGTTCCCCCTGTTTAGAGACACAAAATCTCCGTGAATATTTCAAAAACTACTCTAATGGCTACTTTAAATCTTTCTTATGAGTTCTAGATGGCAACACCACAGAGATCAAACTCTACTGTTTTTAAATAATAGGTAAAATGTTTTACTGTAATACGCGCCTCACAGCAATGCTCTTCTCACTGCACTTATCAATGCTTTACTTATGGGAGGTTACCACTTTAGAAACAGCTGTATAATTAAAATGGTTAGTGCAATCTTTACAAAACAATACCTGTGTACTCCTCTAGGCCTAAATAGATTGCCTAATTTTTTTTCCAACTTTAAAGAGTAGTGCGCCGGAAAGGGTTAAATCGAAAAAATGCTTCGAGTAAATAAGGCAAATTTTACAGTATAATTTTACTGGTGAGGATAAACAACGATTCTTAAGCCTTTTTGCCTCAAGTGTACGTGTCGCTCGTCCCCAAGGAGTTAAATTTCTTTAACTTTTCAATGCTTCAATATAAATAAAAATTAAATAACTTTGTCGAATCTTTAATGTGATTAAATAAAAACAATGTAGTATAGTTTAGAAAACTTGCAAATATTTTCGTTCCAGCGAAGCTGGGATCTCGTTTATTTGATTTCAAAAACTCAACTAGTTTAGTTCAATTACTTCTTAAATAAAGTTCAATGAATTCTAATTAGAGTAAAACTGTATTATTTTTGTAATGAGCAGTTTCATTAAAAGTTTAAAGAGTTGTTAAATGTTAAAGTTTTAGAAGTTACTGAATTTTATACTGAAACAGATTCTGCGCTAAAATTGCAAGTATTGGTTGTATTTTTAAAATATTTAATCTAGAATTTCATAACATTGATAACATAACTATTTGGAAGGTATTGTTTCTTCACTAATTTAATTTAATTTCCGCGATATTAGTTTGCATTAATGTTATTTTAAACGATTTTGTATAAATACATTTTGTAAAATTTAATGTTTTGTGAATATTTATTCATTTATTATAAGCTGGTAATAAGATTAATCAAATATTAAATGCTTGAATAAAAGTAATATATCCGTTTCTTATTTTAACAACAGTTTTATTCTACAGACAAAATTTAAAGTTTTATAGATATTTTATCTTGATAAAGTTATTCTTTATAAAATAACTAGCGGCCTTCGCCAGCTACGCTGATCGGTTTCGACGGACAGACGGGCATGAAATAGTTTAATAGTTTATTAATTACGGGAATTAAATTGTTTAATTGTTAGTATTAAATAGTTTAATACAATTAAAATGCATACCAAACAATGTCTCAATATATAAGTATGCAATGGAATACTTTTGTGTGGCCCTGTAAATCAATAAGAAATATTATTTGCACCCCAGATTATACAGAATATACAGGGTGTCCCTAAACTCATGGTATATATGCTAGGGAGTGATAGAACACCTCAAGACGAGTAATAGTAAATAGGAAACGAAGGGTCCCAAACGTTTTCCAAAGGAGATAGCCGCCTTTAAAGTTTGGGGTCCAAAATTTCAAATACACATAAAAAACGGAAAAATTGGTCGATTAATTTGCGGTTTTCACTAAAACTATTCTTTATAATTTATTTTCAAGAATATACCAACATAAAGAAAATTTTTTAAAAATGCCGATAGAGGGCGCTTTAGACTTTGAACTTATGAAAAACTATTTTTTGCATCTCATTAAATGGTTTCGTAAAATTAGACTTAAACTTAAATTTTGAGCTCAAAACCTGAATAGTTGGGAGTGGTTAAGTAGCACAAATTTAACTGTGTTCAGAGGGTTCGAATTTCAAATGATTTTAAAAAACGGAAAAATTGGTCGATTGATTTGCGGTTTTCACTAAAACTATTCTTTATGTTGGTATTTTATTGAAAATGAATTATAAAGATAAATTTCAAAAAATGCGGATAGAGGGCGCTTTAGACTTTGGAGTAACGAACAACTATTTTATACGTTATCTTTGCGTCTGATTAAATGCTTTCGTAAACTTAGACTTAAACTTAAATTTTGAGCTCAAAATCTGAATAGTTGGGAGTGGTTAAGTAGCACAAACTGAACTGTGTTCAGAGGGTTTTAATTTCAAACGATTATATATAAAAAAAGAAAAATTAGTCGATTTGTTTGCGATTTTTGCTAAAACTATTCTTTAAATCAGTGATTTCTTGAAAATAAATTTTAAAGATAAATTTCACCAAATGCCGATAGACGGCGCCTTAGACATTGGAGTAGCGTACAACTATTTTTAACCGTTATTTTTTAAAATCTCTTTAAATGCTTTCAAATGCTTAGATTTAAATTTTGAAATCAAATTCTGAATCGTTGCGAGTGTTTAAGTAGCGCAAAAGTGAACTGTGTTAGGGGGGGGGGTTAAATTTCAACTCCTGAACACACTTCAGTTTGCGCTTCTTAACCCTTCCAAACGATTCAGAATTTGAGTTCAAAATTTAAGTTTAAATCTAAGTTTTCGAAAACATTTAATAAGTTTTGGAAAGCATTTAATTAGATACAAAAAATAACGGTTAAAACTAGTTGTTGGTTACTCTGAAGTTTAGGCGCCCTCTAACGGAATTTTTTGAAATTTATCTTTAAAATTTATTTTCAAGAAGATACTGACTTAAAGAATAGTTTTTTTTTAAACCGCAAACGAATCGACCATTTTTTCCGTTTTTTATAATCATTTGAAATTTGAACCCTCTGAACACAGTTCAGTTTGTGCTACTTAACGAATCCCAACTATTCAGATTTTGAGCTCAAAATTTAAGTCTAATTTTACGAAAACATTTAATCAGATGCAAAAAATAACTTAAAAAATTGTTGTTCGTTACTCCAAAGTCTAAAGCGCCTTCCATCAGCAATTTTTTAAATTTATCTTTATAATTCATTTTCAATAAAATACCGATATAAAGAATAGTTTTACTGAAAACCAGAAATCAATCGACCAATTTTTCCGTTTTTTACAATCATATGAAATTTAAACCCTCTGAACACAGTTCAGTTTGTGATACTTAACCACTCCCAACTATTCAGATTTTGAGCTCAAAATTTAAGTTTAAGTCTAAGGTTATGAAACCATTTAATGAGGTGCAAAAAATCACAGCAAAAAATAGTTTTCCATTTCTTCAAAGTCTAAAGCGCCCTCTATCGGCATTTTTCTTAATTTATCTTTATAATTTATTTTCAAGAAAAGACGAACATAAAGAATAGTTTTAGTGAAAACTGCAAATCAATCGACAAATTTTCCGTATTTTATGTGTATTTGAAATTTTGGACCCCAAACTTTAATGGTGGCTATCTCCATAGGAAAACGTTTGGGGCCCTTGGTTTCCTATTTCCTATTACTCGTCTTGATATGCTCCTTAGCATATATACCATGAGTTTAGGGACAACCTGTATATTATACTATATACTTCATAGATGTATATCAACTTTATTATGTTCGAAAGAGTGTAAGACCCTTAAAATGCACTTGAAACCCTTTTCTCCATTGACCGTAATATATCGGAATCATTTTGATCGTCCCTGTAATTGAACTATTCATCCGATTTTCATAAAATTTCAAATGACTGGACAAAGTTATCTAATAATTATATATTTTAAGCTTCAAACGATTCGGTTGGCTAGTTTTTGAGTTGTTATATGCGGACAGATGGACGAATGGACGGACGGACATATAGACGAATGGGCAACTGGGGATCCCGGGATTTTCCCCCCTCAATTCAAAACAAACGCGACGTTTTTCCGTTTCCGAGATCCGAGGAGATAGCGTCACATACATACATACAGTCGGATTTTAATCGTGTAGATTATCGGACAAATTCGACATTTACGTGTTTTAAAACTATTAAGACCTCAATACTTTCGAAACTTAATTTTTTACAGGTTAAAGTACTATTTTCTTTAATAAATTTATATAACTGTTTTCTTGAATTTCTCAATAGAACAGAAACTAATGCTTTTAAAGTTATACCTGTCAAAAGCTGAGGAGTACTTTCTGAAACTGAAATCTTTTTTTTTTTTTTTTTTTTTTTTTTTTTTTTTTCCAGAATGAGTGTTTTGGGTCGAGTGTGCATAATACCTCAAAAAAGTGTTCTTATTTTTCTATTTTTACTTTTTCTTCTTCTTTTTTTAAATATATTATTTACGGCGTAACAGTAGTAAAAGACCCGGATGATAATGTAAAGTCTATGGGGGCGTTCTTTCAAATATCTTGCTCAAATTTTAATATTTTTAGATGATTTTTTTGCACAAGATGGCTGAGGACGATCCACAACCGACCTAGTTTTTACTTTTTCAATTTTATAAAGATAAAAAAATACTTTAAATTTCGAAACCGGGTTAAACCGGCTCTGAAATAAAACTAATATAGTATAAAAATATATAAAATCAATCGAAAAAGAAAAAAACTAGGCCGGTTGTAGATTGTCCTCAGCTATCCTAAGCAAAAGAAATCATGTTAAAATATTAAAATTTGAGCAAGATATGTGAAACGAACGCCCTCATAGACGTTACGTTATCATCCGGGTTTTTTCCTGTGACTTGTGTTGCGCCATAAGTTAATCTGTATAAATTGAACACAAATTTTATTTTCCAAAAACTTTTTTTCGAGTGATTATACTGTTTAATTTTTAAAAAATCTTAATTTGTTTGCATACAAGTTTGCATTAAAAATATAAAAATGCAATAAATAAAAAATACTTAAGTTCACAATTTAATACATTCTGAAATATAATTAGGTTATTTTAAATCTAGTTAAAAAATTAATTTTGTAATTCCATGCGAAAGCTGTGATACCAATTTTCTAAACACTAGCAATAATAAAAAAATTTGAATTTGATGATCGTTATAAAATTGCAAATATAGAAACAAATGTACACTGGTGTGCAAAATTTAAGGTCGAAGGGATTTTCAAGCGATAATTTTCACGCAAATATTCAACAGGAAGTAATATAATTCGAATAATTACTATCCTTGCATAACAGCTAATCCATATAACATCTCATTTAGGTCATACATGGTCACAAGAGTCACAGTCACTACGGCGAAACAAAAAATAAGAAATTCCATGCGTCTCTTTAATAAGTCTCAAATGACTACTGTATGTGACTCCACTGTCAGATCACTGGGACTGCTGCTTTGTGATGAGTCACCAGATTCTTTTACAGTGTCGTTTTATTGAGAGTCTCATGTGACTGTCATTTGGAGGCTCAATTTCAAAGCCATTATGAATGTTGCATTATTATAAATAACCAAATAATGACACATTAAAGTCACATGGTGACTTTCTGTCACAAGACTTTGTGAAATGGTAAGAGATACCCTAGTGTGAAGTAACCACTGTAAAAAGTGGTGAAAACTCACCATGTGACTTTCATGGGACATTGTTTCGTGATTTATCATAATGCAACATTCACAATGACTTTGAAATTGAGCCTCCAAATGACAGTCACACGATAGTCTCAATGAAACGACTCTCTAAAGTCACTTGGTGATTCATCACAAAGCAGCAGTCGCAGTGACCTGACAGTGGAGTCACATATAGTAATCATTTGAAACTGATAAAAGAGACACATGAAATTTCCTATTTTTTTTATTTCATCGTAGTGACCGTGACTCTTGTGACCATGTGTGACCTAAATGAGATGTTATATGGACTAGCTGTTATGCAGAGATAGTGATTATTTGAGTTATATTACTCCCTTTTGGATATTCGCGTGAAAAATCATCACTTGAAAATCCCTCGAAAATATTCACTTTGGGACCCGTCCTTAAATTTTGCACATCAGTGTATCTTTTCTACAGTGTTCATTTATCGTCGTGAAATTTTACATTTATTATAATAGACGCATGATTGCACGAAGGAGATGATTTTTGTTTTTGAAAATATATATCATTATTTTTATATAATAATGTTAGTTTTCTTTAATTTAAGATAACTGTTATTTAAACAAGCCGAAAATTTTAATTAAAAAAGAATTTTAAATATTTTTTATCCATTTTAGTAACATTGTCATAGATAAAGTAGAATTGAGCTGAATACACTTACAACTGCGTAGATATTGTCAAAACCGTGAAAATATGCCTGTGCGGATAATACATTTGTTATAATGCATGGAATTTGTTATTTATCATATTGCATATGTTTTAAATTGAACGAATTTCTTTGTGTTCTTTAAATATCATATTTTTAAAATGATTGACAAATTTTAATTACATGAATCATTACACTGTTTTTCATTTACCCCTTTCCGGCACATTGTGCCTAGTCCGGGGCAACCTAATTCTCTTTACAAACCAGCAAACGGCACAATAATATTTTAATAAAATTTTGTTTTAACCAATGAAAGTTTAAATTAAATAATTCTCAATTTCTAAAAAAGTCGTGTGTAAATTCCAGTGATAGTCGGTAATTTCGCATGTTACACTGTAAAAAAAAAAAGGTCGATCTACTAAAAAAACTTTAGTGATCCTTGTAATTACTAAAAAAAATTTAGCAATCTTAGTCGGTTACTAGAAAATCTGTAAGAATTACTAGAAAAAAGTTAGCAACGAATAAGAGTTAATAATTTTATATTTTTAATAGCTCTTACTAAAACTCAGTTGGTGTGGCCTTGATAGCATAGTGGTTATAGTAACGGACTCCAGGCTGAAAGGTCCCGGGTTCGAAACTTGCCACCGACAAATAACACCCCGAATGTCTGTAGTGTCTCGTTAGTAAAGGGATTATGAAAATCTTGTCGGAGCAGTTAAGAATGTTTAGTGCTGCCATCTATTGCGGCTTTGCCGAAAATCTTCCGCTTCAGAAGTCTGAAGGAAGCTCCTCCGCTTCGGTTGCACGTAATGGTTATTAAAAGTAATTTTGGAGCTATTACTAAAATTTGTTTTGTGGCTCATACTAAAAATTTTTAAGTTAGTTATACAAAAAATTCTTGCCCCACCAGTGGCCGAGAGGTTCGGACCTCTCAACTGGTAGACGGCAGGTGCTGGGTTCGAACCCAATCGCGGCTGTCGGCCTAACCGTTCGGAGTTTTCCGTGGTTTTCTTCGAACCTTGCGTAAATACGGGTTAGGTTCCCTTAGAAAGACCCCCACGGAGGGCACTCCCCCTGGTCCTATATCCCATTAGCGTAGATAATCGGACGACAAAAATCAACCAACCAACCAACCAACCAACCAAAAAATTCTTTTGTTCAGTTTACAAAAGAAATGCTTGTTTCACTTTCAAAAAAAAGTTTGTAATGGTTACTAAAAAATTCTGTGGAATACAAATTTACTAAGAAATTTTTAGTAACCTCTTGAATTTTTTTTTACAGTGTACTAACAGAATTTGCTCGTGCCGGAAAGGTTTAATTGTGTTGGTTTCACTTGTCTTTTTTATGACAGATTTTTACATATTTAATACATTTTAATAATAATCTATGCTTCGGTTATATTTTTTCAGTGTAGCTTTTCTCTAAAGAAACTTTGTGTTAATAAATTCAAATAAACTTCATTTTTAGTTGTTTCAATATAATAGTCTGAGAGTGTATATTTCACGAAATAACTAAATTTCCTTTTATTTTTATAAAGACATTTTCTACGGAATATTGATATAAATAATAAAATAAAATCTCACCGAACGACAATTTTGTCAAAATAAAAACAAAACGACACATAATAGCTTTCTCCATTCACCATACTTTTCAAAACAACATGTTGTGATAAAGTTAAAATATTTAGTCAAATAAGACTACATTATAACACATTTATGAAAGTATATTTCTGAGATTACAGTCATTTTATGTAGGTGAATGCTGTTATAAAAATGTACTTTAATAACCCACCTCATGTATTTTGCAGCAGCGTGTCTTGAAAGATATTAACATTTAATGGCACATGGTATGAAAACTACATTTAATTAAAGGATCTTGTGCTTACATTATTACTTTTTGTATATTATTCAAGAAAACTCCTATCAAGAATTATCATATATTCATAGAATTTTCTACTACCTCAATGTAAAAAAATAAATAGTACTTGTAATATTTTATAGAAAATACCGTATGTTTGTTTACATCAGAATATGTATGCATTAAAATTATTTACGCAAAATACGTCAAATACGTGCGTTAACTATTTTTCTATTATTGTTAATTACTTATTTCTTCGACGATGCTAATTATATATTATCACGTATAAAGTTTATCTACTTTACACTTAAAGTTTTATTGAACATAAATGAAATAAAAGATAACTTTCAAACTTGGAGAATCCGATATTCATATTTAATAACATCGGTCATCAATTTTAGATATATATACTTTTTAATTCCTTTAATTTTTATAACGTTTCTCGTTTTTTCAAAATTCACAATTTTTCAATTTATACCACTAATTTAAAATTAATCATGGTGTTATCAGATTATTATTACTATATAAATAAGAAAATAATTTTTCAGAGGTTATTATATTATAAGCAAAATTCATTTCTGTTAAATAATTTTTAAGATACAGGAACTTCAAACTTGTAAGTTTGGATGATTGAACACATCTCAGTCTGTATCACAAGTTTTTAAATGTAAAAAACTGCTAGAATAATAATTTTTTCAAGATATTTTGAAAAGCTCCTTTTAAAAATGAATAGAACCTGTGTATCAGATTTTATATAAAAGAAAGTTACCATGTGGTCACGACTTTTTTTAACTATTTGGAAAACAGTTGTTGTTCACGAAAAAGAAGAAGTGTGAAATATGAAGTATATCTGAAACTTTTTATTGGTTGAACTCGTTTTCTTATTGATCCATGCTGAATGTCCAAAAATGGAATGTTTCTGCTTTTTATTTTATTCCCTTTTTTATTGCTTCATGAACAATGTCCAGAAATAAAATACTTCTGTTGCCACGATAACTAAAAAAAGTATTAAAAAAGCTATATTAGAAAAATTACTTTAGTCGTTTGTACTTTCAAGTGTAAACATAGCTCTCGCTAGAGAACATAAAAATAGAAGTATTAACATCTTAATTTTTAAATGTCACGTAGTCGATGTCAAAAAAGAGTGAAAGTGAAAATCAATTTTTAAATCCGAACAATATTGGATAAATAAAATACAGATATTGTTGAAAGAAGAATATTACTTGTATTATACTTCTTTAAGTAAATTGATGCAAATTCAGGATTTATTGTAGGATAAAGCGTCATTTTAATGAATGTGTTATTTAATAATAATTTTTATTGATTCTTGAGAATTAATTTACTTAAAAAACAAAATACAATTTAAAACCACTTTCATCAATATCTGTATTTTATTTTCGGAGTATTTTCTGGATCTAAATATTGCCTTTAACGTTAACTCCTTTTTGACACCAATTACGTGACATTTCATAGTTAAGATGCTAATATATGTATTTTTATCTGACCACAGCTGTGTTTATAGTTGAAAGTACTAAGTATTAAAGTAATTTAACATCTTTTTAAATACTTTTTTCTATCATTTTAAGATACTTACGCATAGAGTAATTTTAAATTTAGTATTAATATAAATTTAAAAAAATCATGATATTCTCCGTCATTTTAACGATTTAAAAATATATATCCGTTTATATTTCAGTGTAAAAACTTTCATTGATTTGTGTTTTAAGTGACACGGAAATTTCTTTTGATTTCAACATTTTATGATATACTTAATTTTTTGAACATCTCATCTAGAAAAAGCGTTTCTAAAGAAAAAGTTTTATTTTACTTTTTAAGATGCAAAGTATAGAATTTCTTTATTCTAATGTTCAAGAATTCCAGTTTGACAATGAAATAAAATATAATACTTCAAAAGAGAATTATTTCAAGTTTCTGTTTTTGGATTTCTATTGAACATGAAACTTTTCAAAATTTTCTGCAACAGTTTTGGAATATTTAAAGTATTATTTTTCAAAAAAGAAAAAAAAGGTGAAGGTCCTTGAAGGTTTTCTTTGCCTGTTGGTTGCATTGGTGTTCTTTTTCTTAAATTATAGATTGAAGAAACTATCCTCTATGCATATATTTTTTAATTATCTAGCAGCCTTCGCCCGCTATATTGGTCAGTTTCTCCCAAAGAATCTTCAATCAAACGAGATACATCTAGTAAAGATAAAAAATAAAAATTTAATATTTAATCAAATATCCATAACTGTTTTTTTATTCGTGTATTATCGCTGGCACGTTGCGTACACATATCGCTGAAAGTCGATGTTAACGAAATAACATATAAAATAGCTCTAAAATCACTGAAGTACTTATGTTTAACTATTTTTTAGTCGATATGTTATTTTGAATTTCATGAATCTATTAAAAGCAGCTACAGAGAGGTAGCTAAATAGCCTAAAAGTGAGAGTATCTCAATAAATCTTCTTAGTGGAAATTTCTAAAATAAGTAAAATCCATGTTTATTTATTAGTAGATTAGTTATCCTCAAATTCATGCATTTATCTAAAACTGCTGCTGGAGTATGGAGGAAAGACCTAAAATGTATGTACGTGCCGTTAATCCTTCTGCTGGAAAGAGGAGGATTAGTAAAATAGCTGAAATAAATGTTTTAATTATTTTTTTAATTTGTTATGAAAATAAAAATAAAAGTTTAATTAAAAAAATTAACTACATTCTCTAGACTGTTCATTAACAGGTATAGAGATGATGGCAAAATTCTTGAAAAATAATCAGAATTATAGTATTTTAAATATATACCAGATGTGATACACTCTACAATGAAGAAATAAGTGCAATGTACTAAAATATATACTTAGATAAAATGACGAAAAACAGAAACAAGGTGTGCGGCTAAATGTTTAAAATCTAACAGTAATTGATGCTTAAATATTAGCAACATTTTCATCATTTCATGATTTGATAAGATTTTTTTAGGTTACTTCAAGTCAACGTCTAATGTAGCGGATTTTTCTAATTAATTATGCACATAAATATTGTAGAATCATATATTTATCGACACACCTTTTTTTATATATATGACGTCTACATTATGTTTTTATTGTATGTAAAGCTTTACTTGCAATTCCTTACATCTATTTTTTCATCTGTTATCAAACAAAGCCATATTACAGAATTAGAAAAACTTCCAATAGTATTTTCGAATAAAAATTCTCATTTTTAATGACATTTATTCTTTGTTTAAATATGGTTTTGAATTCTTTTCAATATTATTGGGGAGATTTGATACTGCGGTTGTCAAGTACAGCTAAAAAATGGAATTGTACTGGCTATAAAATATATTGTTACTGAAATTTATACAATGCTACCAAAGGGGACTTTTTTTAATTCTATAAAGCACTCCTTTCTCAAAACAAAAATCCTTCGACTACACTTTGATGGATTCTACAGGTGAAAGATACTGTAATGTCTCTTTCCTGGACTATTCTTTATGTAAGCATTGGATAGGGGTTAAGTCCATTTAAAATACAGGTGGGAAGGGTACACAGAAACTCGGCGAGATTGTAATCGATTTTAACCGAACTAATATATTTTATAAACATAATCTGTTGCAAACGAAGGTGAGCTAGATTTCCGAATGGATAAAGCATTGAACTCAAGGGCAGGGGTTATGAGTCCAAATCCATGACCCCCCAAATTGTGTTCATAGAATTTTTATTTTATAGGTTGCTTTATATTAATAAATAAGATATTTTTGATAAAGATATTTTTTTATATTAATAATATTAAAGCACGTGTATTGCTATAATAATAATAAAATACTTGTTTAAATACGAGAAAATGAGACATTTTGCGATGAAAGTTTTTCATTTGAACTCTTTTTAATATTCAAAGCATTGTTTGAAAGTGATTTTTATATATACTAAGCAAATACAAAATAAATGTGCGAAAATATCCGTTTGCGCGTAAAATAATTTGTTAATTATAAATTATTTCTTGTTTATAAATGACTACTGTGGTTTACGGAGCAACTTTTAATGCTCTCCCACCCTTCCCACCTGCATTTCGAATGGACTTAATCCTTATGCATCGCTCCCGTAAGGAATAGAGTAGGAAACAGACGATAATGAAAGATACAAGAAGATTTATTATTTTTTTAATTAATCGTGCCAATTAAATTTAAAAATAGCCTCTAGTAGCAGCTTAGCAGATAGAGACTTCATGTAAAAATAATTTTGGCAAATTATTTTCTTTGCTATAAAAAATATACTTTTAAAAAAGTTATTTTTATTACTTTCAAAATTATTGCACATATATTGCACATTATTTTATTAATGTCAAATCGATTCTAAACCACTTAAAATTTAGGTTACTTGCATAGTTTTTCAACGTAAAATTTATTTATGATAATCCCTTTTCCAAATCATTTGTCAAAGAAAAGATTGATAAATGCTGTAAGTTTAGGATACTATTTCACCATTTACAAAATAGATTTATCAAATTGTTAATGGTAGAATGCCGAAACAAAAACAGAGATATACATATAAAAAATACTTCTTTCATTTATATAATTTTAGACAAAGAATTTGTATGTAGGGTTTTAATGTATTATGTATGTATAATACAGAGTTGCCAACCTCCGACTTTTTTTAATTCATGAAAACGTACTTTGAACCAGAAAATTTATTTAATTAGAAGTGTTTAGTATTAATCCAGAGGGTCATTTGAAATTTACTTAATTTCGTTGACTCAATAAATTTCTGGTTAGAAGTATAATTGTTTGATTTTTAAAAAGCCGGAGGTTGGCATATCTGATAATAACAAAAGAAGTGTATTTACAAAATGAAAATAAAGAATAACGTATAAGAAAGTCAAATATATTTAATATTAAAATATCACTTATCAGTTAAGTTATGGTACATTCAAACTTTCATACAATTAAAAATAATCAATCACGTCCATTATAATTCTCGCCGAGTTTGGCGAAACTCGGTAATTGCCAAACTTGGAGTGCCACAAAAAAAGAGTTACATAAGTGAAGCCTACGTGCATATATTTGACATTTTTTTTCATTTTTTATTTTCCTTCAATTTCTATATTGAAAAAACTGAATCCTCTATATTCTGGTTCCACGCATTTTAGCTTCGTGTGTTTCAGAAACATTAGCTTAGTTTATGTATACATATGTATATATACATATATAAAGTATCAAGTAGGCTACCTTTTTATCTGTACAGGTCAAAAGATTTTTTTTAATTTACGAATAATTCTTGCATAGGTTGGTTTGCAAATGTTTATCTTCAATATTCAACATATACATTTTTACTATCATTTCTAACTGTATTTTTACACACGTCATAACTTATAAAATAAAATTCAATGTTTTTTTTTTTGTTTGTTTGTTTTTGTTTTCCTCAGACATCCGGATTATAATGTATTAAATTCAGGAAAATACGGACACGAATTTAAAATAATAATAATAATAATAATATTTATAATAATAAAATTAATTTTTTCTAAATTAAAGATATTTTTCTGACACTTCTTATTTTTATATAACAAGATACGATATATTTTTTTTTAATTTAGAAGATCATAAGAAATATTATATAGGCCTTTATATAGCAATACATGAATTTTTAATCAGTGATGTTTTATAGCTTTTTAGAATTATTTCATATTTTGTACATCAGTGTCACATCTGTACTTATAATACAAAATCAAAATTTATTTCAAATATATTAAATATTCATATTTTCTAATAAACTCTTGTATGATATTTCAATTCAAAATTTATATAGTAATTCATATTGCTTTTCCTTTATTTCCTTAAATTACATTTTTAAATCATGATACATTTCTCTAATTTTTCTAAAATGATGTAAATGGTACCACTTCATGTCTTTAAATAATCATTAAAGAATAGTACAGAGAAATTTATTATATAAAAAATATTTCTAAAGTTATTTGATTCAATTTTTAAGATTTTTTTTTTAAAATACTGAAAATATTTATGATTTTATTTAAAAAAAGAGGAGTCTAATAATCCAATTAACGCTTAAAAATTAAGAAACAGAAATTTCTAGATTGTGTCCCTGTTTCATTAGTTTTATATAGTTAAAAAATTTTAATACTCTAAGAAATATGACAAAAAAAAAAAATCCATTTTTCTGCGATAAAAAGCGCCCAAGTAATAGCTGTTGAATCATGCCTATTTTGTTGAGAAATGGGGGTTATTCATAAATTTACAAGAAATAAAAATAATTGTCAGATATAAAATAATAATAATAATAATAACTGAGATTGAATAATACATAAAAATGTAAATTTGAAATCTGTTTTCAATGCTGTACATTAAACCAAAATATATAACTTGTACAGGAAATATAAGTGAAAAAGGAACACATTTTTTTTTCTAAATGAGGTTTTGAAAGCAACAATCTCAATTCTTTACAAATAAAACGTATCAAATTAATAATCAAACAAAACATAATTGTCAGATAAAATATAATTATCAAATAAAACATATGTTATAATACAATTATTTTAACGAATCTGAAAAAAAAGCAACGAAAATTAAAGCCATCGTAATACTTGTACAATGCGAATTCTTTCAGTTAAACTATAGACATATGCAAAAAACGTTACTCTTATAGTTTTTTGTATAATCCCTCGAACCATGGCCTAATACATGTGAGTTCAGATGAATAAAATTGATGTAAATTATACAGTTCAAAGTATCATAACTCAGTCAAATTAGAGTGAGATGCACTGTTAAAAATCTTGTTCTAGTTTGAACCAAAAAAGTTTGTTTTTTGGTGCTCAATATCTGCCACCGTATGATGGTGAAATCTTGAACCAACATTTGGAGCTCCCATTGAAGCATAGTTCCAATACTTGGAACGAGGTTGAACTAGGAAGCTCCAAATGTTGGTACGAGATTTCACCATCTTATGGTGACAGCTATTGAGCACCAAAAAACAAACTTATTTGGTTAAAACTAGAACAAGATTTTTAACAGTGTGGTGGGACATTTTCTCCCTCAGATTTGTTAGTGTAATGGGTAATCTCAGTTAAATATGACTCATATGCTTTGAAAATGATTTCTGTAATGACAAAAGATTTTATTTTTTAAACAAATATTTCGATTCAACTTCCTTAATAATTTCCAATAATGCCAGAACAAAAAAACTATTTTATAGTAATCTTCACTGTGTTTAGGATAGTATTTATATTTTATACTGCTCAGAATTTCAGTTTAAATTTGAAATGAAATACGATAAACCTTTTCTTTCAACTGCAGAACTTTCTTGTTTTTCGTTTCCTAGTGAACAACAAATGTTCCCAAAGTTCCTGCAAAACAGTTTTGGCATAAATGAAAAATTCTTTCACAGAAATTTAATGTTGTATTGTTAAATGATGTATTGTTTTCTATAAAATTAATTTCTGCTAATTATTTAAGTTTTGTATTTCAAAAATTCTATTAATTAAATAGAATATTTCGAAAATTTGTAATATTAAAAAGCAGATATACTGATTTAAGAAGAAATTTGCAAGTTTCGTAATAGTTGAAAATTTGACAAATTTTATGTTGATGAAACTGAAAATTAAGTTTCCGTAAAAAAATTCTTTTATTAGTTTTAAACTATTTGCTAATCTGCTACACTTTTGATTTTGAGAATAAAAATTTCAAACCTCAGTTTGATGATTTAGTAATAGTTGAAAATCTAATAAGTTCTATGTTGATGAAGCTGCATATTAATTTTCCTAAACAAATTATTCATATTATTTTTAAATTTGCTACTGTGTTCTTTTGTCATGGTTTTCAGTCTAAAAATTGTGAAACTAAATATGTGATAAATAATAGCCTATGTAATCTTTGTTTGATAAATTTAGTTTCATTACTTGTAATATTGTTTCTTAAATACTGAACTTGCATGTCATTTGATAATCAGTATTTTTCTACATTTAATTGCGATGGAACCAGATGGACCATATTATCTAGATTTGTGTGTTTATATGTCGAAAATTAAGGAAAATACACCTACAGTAAGCCACTAATTTTTCAGGTTTGAAAAAGAAGCCCAAATTGCACTTCTTTAAAATGAATAAAATAACTCTAATTTTACTAACATTCTTTAAGAGGATCCGGGAAGCAGAAGTCTTTAATTTTTTCAAAATAAATAAATAAATAAAAACTTACTGCATTACAATTTTCTTTGTTTTTTTCTACTTAAAATAATGCTTAAACTGTCTTTCTATCTTGATTAAAACAGAAAATACTAACTTTTATGTTTCGGTCTATTCGTTTAAAATCTAGTTTTCAAGCAATGGTTGTTATGGAAACGACTTCCTTTGAAAATGCTTATTTTCAACATTTCTCCTATTTAAATTGCTATAATTCAAGAACCGCTTAAGATAAATAATTTGAACTTAGATTATGCCTTTTTCAAATGCTTTATTTTTAATTTTGATTGAGAAAATTTGAAATAAAAAAAACTTTTAAAAATGTTTTATTTAAAAGTGCTGAACCGAAAACCTTATACATTAATGTTTATTTATGTAAAAGATGAATTCCTACAAATAATATTCCAAGTTATAACGATTTTTTAATTTAAATCAGCTACTTAGAAAAAGTGATGCATGTTATAAAATGACAAATAAGATAAATAAAATTCCATCTATAATTTAATTTTTCATTTTTTTATTTATTCTAATTTCCAAAGAAAGTACTACCTCACTTTGAGGTTTTTTCCAATAAAATATTAAATAAAAAATGTTACAGAACATCATGCTTTAGAAAACAGATGTAACTGAATTTGAAATTAGGCTACTTCGAAATTTTATCATGATAAATGAGAACGTACTTTTACTTCTGTGCTTAAAACAAAATATTACCATATTCAAATGAAACATTTTCATATCAAAGTTTTAAATTTCGCTGAAAAGTTTATATTTTCTTTTGAAATGTCTGTAATTTCTTTCTTCTGTCTAAAAAAGTTAAGTAATGATGTAAATGTTTTTTTCATCATAAAAATATTCCAAGTAGAAATAATTTCAGAAGAAAAAATGATAATGCATCTTAAATTGCAATCAATTCTTTTCAATCGAAATTGTGCTATTATTTTTTTACCAATTTCTTTTTTACTTGGAATAATTGATGAGGACTCTCCTAAATTTTAAATTTGATTGAATAGTCAACGATTCGAAACAAATCATCGTCATATATTTCCCTAATCCATTAAATATTGGATTTTTTATAGTCTGTTCAATTTTTTATAAGGGAATATTTTTATCTATTTTTAAATACTTTTTTTCATATATTTAACAATAATAGAGAAATGAAAACTACTACCCTGGTTGAAATACATCAAAACTACACTATTAAAGTAGTTTCGTGAAATTACAGAGAAGGTATAGACAATCTATTATTTTAAATCTTATATAAAATTACAGAGATTATAAATACCAAGATTCATCCTAAATAACAGAGGAAGTTATACGGTAAATATATAGTACGTTTTGTAAATTATCATCATTAAAAATACACAAGACTCTGTAAATTTCTTTTAATGATAATAATTTAATTTTAAAACCAGCTAATCACTCAATCGTCAACAGGAGCCGAACGTTCCAACAACTGAGAGTTACAAATTTGGCGCATGCGTATTGGGCTCTGGTTTGTCATCTGCTCGAAAATCAAAACAAAGCGAAGGATTGACGTAAAGTTAATCGGTCTTATTTTTTGAAACGAAAATTTTTATCAATCAGTTTCGAACCTCAAATGAAGAAATATGTAGGATAATGGGAATTTAAAAAATATATATAAATTAAATGTACATAATGTCGCGTATAAGAAAATTTTAAACTCCGAAATTTTGCATTTTTAAATATGTATTGAAAAGTTAAATAATAATAATAATAATAATAATAATAATAATAATAATAATAATAATAATAATAATAATAATAATAATAATAATAAATTGAAATATTTATGTCTATAGACCAGATTTGGTTATTGTTTTTTTTATTTAAAATTATTTATATTACTTTCTAATACCTAATCTATTATTTTTAACAAAGAAATAATATTTCGTGCCGAAAAATAAGTGCGACCGAGATTCGAACTCACATAGAATGATATCAAATCCCGTACGCTACTTACCCTGTTACACAGCCACTTGCGAACGAGTGGAATTTATCCAATTATAAACTATACGGTTTCTTATATTCGATCTCAATTTTCGAGCAGATGAAAAACAAGAGTTCAAATATGCAGTCGTTATCTTTGTAACTCTCAATTGATTCAACGACCATTTTCCGCCGCCAACCTTCAAATAATTCAACTTTTCCGAATACATTTGAAAAAATCTATCACTAAACAATAGCACAGCTTATTTCTAGATATCCAGGAGTTTGAACCAGAGATCTATTGACAGTGGAATTACACTTAACTGACTAAACTGTAGGATCTGTTTGTACTGAGTATAAAGTATGCCTTTTATGAGACATAGGCGACATTTATCATGGGGGAAACCCCTATTAACTCCGATGAAATGATTTTGAATTTTCTAAGTTATTCTAAGGTAATGAAAAAATAAATAAATAAACAAAATGTTCATATACTATTCCTATTTAAATTGCAAAAGAGTTTTAAAAGTATCAGAAAGTCTTGCTTTGTTTTCTGTGTATTAACAGAAATTTTAACAGTGTACAATTTTACCCAGGTTTTGAAATAATCATTGTGTTGTGCTAAAATTATTTTTTATGCATCTTTGAATGCTGTTTTTACCCTTTGTTTACACTGAAATAACAGATAAATATTTAGTATACGGTCATTTGAAACGTCTACGTATTGAAATTTTCGATATAATTTGTTATGTTAAAATTTACAAATATATTTATTTAAGTTGCACCTTCTAAAAAATAAGATATTGTTAACTTTTGAAAGACAAGCGTATAAATTTGAATACTATGGTAAATATTTATGAAAAATTAATCTTGAATCTTACTGTATTATCTTTACAGAAACGTGTAGTCTCATATTTATTAAAAAGTCATTTTTATCATATCTCAAAACTTTTATCAAAAGATAAAAGAACAAAAACAAAAAAGGTCATAAAACCTCTTATTTAAAATAATATTTTACTTATATGTATCAGTGTTCTGAAATATTTTTTTCATGGACAATGCTTTTAATTAGTGTTATAAAATAAATATTAATTGCTGCATGTATTAAATTGCTGTATGGTCAAAATTTGAAAAAAATTCTGAATCACATTTTTAATTAAACTTACATATACTATATCCATGCCAAGCGTTAAGATAATATTTTTACTTGTTTATGAAAGATAAGATAATATTTTTACTGGCTTTTTCAAATTTTGAATTTTTCCACGTTGCCTCTACCTTATCGAATTTTATAAAATGAAAGTCTAAAATAACATATTGAACCTACGGAATATATATATATATATATATTCTATGTTTTAAAGGTCTTTGTCAACAGAAATTCGGTAAAAAATGATCGTAAGTTAAAAGAAAGCATGTAAAAATCGGTAGTTAGGTCCAACTATAATGAAAATAATTAACGCAATAGCTCAAAATTATTAATTGCTGGTAACAGATAAAGGAGAATCCATAGGAATTATAAAGTAAACTTTGTTAAAAACAATGTCAGTAAGGGAAAGGTGATAAGTACATTTTCAAAATGTAAAGAAAAGAAAGTTCTAAAATACTACAGAAATAGAAATTTTTTTAAAGTAAATATTTCAAGTCAAACATGGTAATTAAAAAAAAATAAGAAAATTTGTTAATTTCTAATAGGAAAATATATGAAAAAAAATAAAGACTACTGAAATTTAAATGTATAGTGTTTTTTGATAAATATTTCGATATACTAGAAACAGAATTTGCTTAACTTGCTTGCACAACAGAAAATATTTCAATTGCCGTGAATCTGAATGTTCAAGTTTATTGTTACTAGTCACCCCTGAATTTAAATAAATAAGCACAATTTTCAAAAATGCTTATTAAGTTAAAAAAATTATGTTTACGATATTCTTTGAGTGAATTTAGAAAGAATAGAAAATTTACCTTCCAAGTGTCTGATTTATAAACTTTAAAAGAATCTTTTCAATATACATATTACAAAATATTTCAAAACATCTATAATATTTTTTTCTTATTCACTTATTTCCCAGAGAAAAATATATTCATAAATTTATGTGCTTTCTGAAACAAACGATAAATTTCGCTCAAATAATTCGATATTGCATTTCTGCTGAAAACTTCCAAAGATAGTTTTAAAGAAAGAGTTTTATTTTAACCTTCACTATGAAACGCATAGTATTTCCATTTTCTCTTGCTAAGAAATTTCTATTCACATTAAAATAAAATATTATAAACTCCTTATTTCAAAAGCGGACGTTTTTGTTTTCTTATGAACAAGGAATGCTTTAAAACTTTCGGCAACAGTTTTGGAATAAATGAAAGATGCATTGTTAGAAACGGAACGCTTTGGTGTCAGTTGATATTTTTACAGGTCCATTAATTTTTCAACAGTATTATTCTACTTGTTATGCTGTTTTAAAATTCTAATATATATACAGTTTTGTTGTAAATTAAAATTACCGGCTCTCGCCTATTCAGAAGGCTTTAGAGCCGGTTATATGGTTCCAAACGAAAAAAAATCTCAATAGTACGCAGTCGAAGAGTTGAGAAAAAATATTCAAAATTCAAAAAAAAAAATATAACTTTCGTCAATAGGTGGCACTGCACCTATATTTAAGCCAATATTTGCATATTCATTATACCAATTTTAGTTAATCCAGACGAAGCACAATAATTTAAAAGTTTCAACAAACTTCGACGACCCGCGAAATGTTATAATTAAACTTCCTTTAATCAGACAGCTCTAGAGCCTGACCTATGACTCCAAATAGTACACAAAAATGAATATAATTTCATGTGATGTAATCTGCATCAACAGAAATAAAACATGTCGTTCGGCAGCGAGGAAAGAACGAAGAATAACATTACGCAAGAATCTCAATGAATCCTCCACCATTTTCAATAAGGCATTCCATTCTCAGAATTATGCTTTCTATAGTATTGCGTAAACTATCTTGTGAGATTGAGTGAATGTGAAGTATAAAACTGTCTTTCAGATCAGAGATTGTCTGACATCTGTCTTTAGATACAGAATCTTTCAAAATTACCACAGCCAAAAATCGGATGTTGTTAGAGCAGGCGATCTTGATGGACCGACTGTTTCAAAACAGCTACTTGTGATGCGGTCTTCTGCAACATGGCTTGTTAAAAAGTCCGAACTCCTCTGATAATATCTTTTGGTGCACAGTCTTGCATAAACACGACATTTTGAAAGCCCCCTCGCTGTTACAGCTCGAAAATCAGAAAATTTGACAAGATATTGAGATACCTTCTCCTACTTACGGAATATGTAATGGAGACTGTGGTTTTAGTTCTTTAAAAATAATTTGGCCCTATCATAAACGTAGCAGTAAAACCGCACCACAACGTTACTTTAGCTGCATGCAATGGAACTTCTAGGACAACATTAGATTCTTTTTTGCCCAAATTCGACAGTTGTGTGTGTTCACGTGTCCGTTTAAATAAAAATGCGCTTCATCACTCGATGGAATATTACAGGGCGAAGAATTGTCCACATTTATTCTTGCAAAAAACTGTATTGAAAATTATAGCCTGTCTTTTGGTATCAGCCTGTATTAGTTGTTGCACCTTCTTAATCTTATATGGATAGTAGAGTAAGATTTGACGCAACAGTTTTCTTACCATGGAAATCGGTATATCGAATTCATTCGCGATAGTTGGCCTACTTGCATTACCAGCTGGTGACTGGCTTGCTAAATTCACGGCAGAGGTAGCAATATCTTCAATGCTATAAATGTCCAACTTTTTTCGTCCTCTGCCAGGACGGATGTCGAGTTTTGCTGTTTTTTCAAACTTTTAGACCATTTTGTGAACTCTACGATCCGACATTGGTCAACGCCTAATATCTTTTAGTTTCCGGAATTCTCAAAGAGCTGCACCTGCGTTGCTGTTATTTTGATAAAATAACTTTACAAGAAGTGCCTTTTCTTTAAAAGTTATCATTTTCCACAAAGCATAGATTCAAATTGTCTTCAGAAACAATCAGCTGTTCCAGTGTCAAAGAAATCTCAGACACACTTTATCAGCAAGTTCTTGAATCGTCAGTTGGTTAGAAGGATCTTTCAACTTTTCGAAGTTGCGACGTCACTTTGACGTCGTTCGTCGAAAAATTGAATAAAATGTTATCTTTTTTAAGCATTGGGTGAAATTTTGTAATTTTGTGTGTTTCATCTGGATTGACCGAAATTGATATAGCGAATCTGAAAAAGTTTATTTTAACAACTGTGGAATAAAATGTACTGTATTTTTTTTTAAAATAAAGGAACCTCCAAATATCGGCTTAAATATGGGCGTATCGCCACATATTGACAAAAAATTTAACTATTTTTTCGATTTTCGCAGAGCGCATTTATTTAACTACGTACTAGTGAGATTTTGCTAGGTTTGGAGACATAGAACCGGTTTAGAGCCTTCTGAATATGCGAATTTTATAACAACCCTGTATGTATATAAATACTTTTATAAATAAATCCAGTGCAACACAAATATTGCCAAAATTTAAAATTCAGGGAAAATCATATATAATATGTCTGTGTATATAATGAACAGGAAAAAATGAATTTCTGTTAAAATAGATAAAACTAAACATCAGTTGAAGCATGAAGTTCAATGATATAAAGAATAACAGAAATATAATAAACAGATGGATGAAAAAACAATAGATAAGCTTGTACTAAAAACTACTCATCAGGGATACAAAATTTACAAGTATAAGCAATAATCTGGCCAATTTCTTCTCATTGGTCAATCTAATAAACTAACAAATTTGGTTTATTGTGTACCTTATAGATTAGTTGAAACAACAACAACAAACTTCAAATGAAAATAATAATAATATTGAATAATAAGTCCTCTTTGCTATGCATTACACAGAAATATAAATTCTGAATAGTTAAGCCCTAACATAGAAATCAAACTAGTAGATTATAAACAAAATGGTTACAAAAGTAAGTATCAAAATCATTACAAATTAAATCTCAATTCCAATAGATCGTATGTTATAATAGTGGCAAATATTACAAAAATTTATAGATATTAATTATATATATATATATTTATATATATATATAATAAGATAAATTTATATATATATATATATATATATGTATGTATGTGTGTGTGTGTGTGTGTGTGAGTGTGTGTGTGTGTGTTATTAAATAAATAATTCCAGGAATTTAAAAAACGAAAACTTTTTTAAAAGAAATTAATAGATTTCAAAGTAGTCGATTAACGTTCTAGTGCAAAACTTATTCTGATGACATACAATTGAGAAAATACAGAAAATGTGATTATTAAGTGTGTTACTGACATTCCGAGGAAGAACGAGTTTTTAAGTATGTTATCATAATGTAACAAATCAAAATAAGTATACATATATATATATATATATATATATATAATACTTGGAAAATAATAAAATTAAAAAATAAAATAATCAAGAGAAACATGGTAATTGAATAGAATGAAAATTTATTAATTTCTTTTAGGAAAATATATCAAAAGAAAAAAAAACAGAAAGACTACATGAATTTTAATGTAAAAAATATGAAGAAATATTCCCAGGGGTAAAAAGAGATTTACTTCTCATTTTTTACAATAACAGTTGCACCAGAATTTAAATAGATAAACAGAATATTGGATTCTAAATAAGTTAAAATGCTATAATATGTTTATGTTTGAAACAGTTTTTTTTTCATGAATTTTCCTCAAAAACAGAAAAGAAAACAAGGAAAGAAAGAAAATAAAGAAAATCCACTTTATGTTTCACTTTTACATACATTATCGGAACAAGTTCTTTTAAATATTTATATATTAGAAGATATTTAAACCAACTACAATTTTTCTTATTACTCATAATTCAGAAAAAAGTATATTCATAAATTTTTGTGCTTTTTGAAACGAATAATACTTTTCTTTTGAATACTTCGATTTTGCATTTCGCTTGAAAACTTTCAAAAATAGTTTGAGAAAAAGAGTTTTATTTTAACCTTCACTATGAAACGTATAGTATTTCCATTTTCTCTTGCCTAGGAATTCTTTTTCACTTCAAAATAGGATATTATAAACTCCTTATTTCAAAAGCGGCCGTTTTTGTTTTGCGTTTCCATATGAACAGCAAATGCGGCAAATCTTTCGGAAACTATTTTGAAATAAATGTAAACTACATTCTTAGAAAATTGAACGATTTTATGTCAATTAATTCATTAATCTTTTTATAGTTCTTTTTCTTCTTATTGTGTACATGTATATAAATATATTTAATGGAATATATATTTTGTGGAGTTTACATAAAAATAATCATAGTTTTGATAATAATTTATTCCATTTCAAAATAGTTGAGCAGATGGTAGCTTTTAAGTTGATGTGAAACAAATTTAGTTTACTGCAAAATGTATTTTATTTACTTATGAAAATTAATTTATCGACGATTTCCTGAAAAATTGAAACAAAATCACAATTTAACGTATTTAATGATTTATGTACATAAATGCATACATACAGATGTATTACTTATAGCGTACAATAATATTGGAAACATCGCAAGCTCTATTATAATTTTCCATATTCTATTGATATTTGAAATACTTCAAAAACAGAAAATTTAGTTATTTATTATCAATTAATGGAATATTAATAAGTAATCATAATTATGTATTTATATTAATACCTGAAAAAATGCAACTTTGCACATTTTTTTCTTTGGAGTCGAAAACATATTTTAATGCTACAATGTCTGTCTAGTTCAGTAAAATTCTCAGTGAGAAATTGTGATAATAATATTAATATTAAAACGCACAGTTTAATCTTATTTTAAGCTTAGAATTCATTCATTATCTGAAAAATATTCTGATTTTAAAAGCTAACTTAGAACACAGAAATTATCATATATTAAAACAAGTACTTTGGAATCGTTCACATTCTTAACATGAGTGTTGACTGGAAACAATCAGGAATTCACACGGCAGAATACCGTTAGCCATAATTAGGGGTTAATTGCATAGTCGTTTAAAAAATTTTATAGAGCAATATTTATTACATTGTTATTGAAATTATAATCCTAATGTTATAATTATGCATGCGATTATAATACTAAAAATTCCAAACATAAGTACAATAAATTTGTAATTGAAAAAACTGTAACATGGGTTACATATGAAATTTGTAGTCGGAAAAATGCGAATTTCAACCTATAATTTTTATGATAAATTTACATTTATTATATCCTATTTTATGCAAATTTTTAATTTCAATTTTTGTATCATTATTATTAAAAACATCAAAATGATGGTATATAAAGCCTTCTGGGACGTACAAAAAGAGAAATTAATTTGAAAAAAAAATGCATACGTTTTACTACTTTTATTGAAATATTTAGACAGGCAACAATAGTCGAAACATATTAAGCGAGTAAAATGATATAATCACTCTGTAACATTTAATAATCGAATACCAAAGTTCAATTTGTGTATAGTCCTTAAACTATGCTCATTTTAAAATAATTAATTTATCGAAAATCAAAATTTTAACTCAATAGATATATATTTCATATGGCTATTAAAACTGTTAAAATAGCATTGTTTCTTGAATTGGGTGCATTTCAATTTCTGTCTAATCCCTTAAAACCCCATGATGTTTTTTAAAACATCTATAAC
Source organism: Maratus speculifer (assembly GCA_964019185.1). Lineage (NCBI taxonomy): Eukaryota > Metazoa > Arthropoda > Arachnida > Araneae > Salticidae > Maratus > Maratus speculifer. The sequence continues at coordinate 138,537,865 of OZ025300.1, forward strand.
TTTGTATGTTTAGCAGACATGAAGATGCCATTTTAATAATTATTTAAGTACTCGATGAAAACAGTTTTCCGAAACGGAATTCTTACCCTACGAATGACATATAAAAATTTAATTTTCGGATTTTTTCAAAAAGCCACCCTTGTGTAACTGCAACTTATATCATCATATTTTGATCGTTTTTTATGAAACTTTCTAATAGGAACTTGTGAGTAGAGGCAATATTTAAAACAATAGCCTATTGCATCTATAATTATGATTCATTCAGTATATTCAGTTCGGCCTTTTATCACACTTCAGGGGCTCCTCATACATAATATTATTTTCTTGTTAATAATGTTTGTCGCAGAAAGTATACTAATTTTCTGCCACTGAAGTGGTAGGAGGCAATAACAGTACGTTAAAATAATCCATTTCTAGCTTTCTTTCTTTATCGAATAGTTGTATAAATATTATTGATAATCATGTGACAGGGAGGACATTTAAAAGTTTCCTTTTCCGATTTTTGATTGGGATATTCTGTCTGAAAAACCACAGGGAAAAGACAGTTAAAACAACAGTTATATACAATTTTGTTTCTATTTGATTTAATACTGGGGGATTTCATTTTTTTCGATTAGAGGACATTCAGTAAGGGTTGTAACAATAATTTTATTTTACTTATAAAGTTTAAAAGGAAGGAAATGTAACAAAAACCTTGTAGCAAATGTTTTATATTGATAAACTACTGTCGGTGTAATCCGAAGTAAAAACACATTAAAATTGAATGTTTAATTAATATTTTTATTTTATAATTTACAGTGTTGAAAAAATTTTGCTGGGTTTAGCCGATTGTTTATTTGCAAATAGCTACAACCTTAATATGGCGAAGAGTAATTCCAACATTTGGAGCTGTTGCTCATTTAAAGATCCAAATTTTGTAATGAGACTTCTTTAATTGATTGCTACAATTACAGGAGCATATGATTATTATTAATGAAGTGCAACACTAGACATTGTACACTATCAATTTAGTAACAGAGTAAATTTATTAATGTACTAATAATAAGCTTTGCAAATATATGAAATGCGCTTTAAGATTTATCCAAAATGTAGTTCAGCAATTAAAAAATACACACTGAACTAGCAGCATTTTAAACCTAACCATAGAAAAAGTAAACTGTGAAAAATGAATTTAAAAATATAAATTGCGAATTATTTCTAAGAAATTGCATGCAGTAGATAGCACTTTGTATCATATGTAGTAATCATAATAGTTATGTGTACAGGATGGCATTTATTGAATTTTATAAATTAAAATGTGAATTATTTAAAAACATCTGAGTAAACAAACGTTATTCATTTTAAACGTTACTAAATATTTGGTTTAGGTTATGGCATAATTGGTGTGGCTGCCATTATTGGCTATAATGTGGACAGACGAATAACAAAAGTCAGCATGGAACACTGACGTCTCGAAACACTGATTCTGTTGATGACCTCCTCAATGGCAGTTTTTATCTCAGAAATGATTTTTGCGTTATTTCTGTACACACTGATTTTAATGTCACCACACAAAAATGAATCCCATGGGTACAATATAACGGCTAAGCGAGTCCCATTCCAGCTGCCTTTGGATACCTTACAGCCAGGATGCGGTATCCAAAGTATTCCTCCAGGACATCAAACGCTTTGATGGTCCGATACGGTCTCTAACCCCGTCTTGAATGAACGAAATCTCGTCGAAATCAGGATCACTTTTGGTAATGGGGGTGAAACAATTTTCCAAAACCTTCACATATCGTTCAGCAGTTTTTGTGCCGTCAACGAATATGAGACCGATTATTCCGTGAATGGACATTGCACAACACAAATTCACCTGTTGATGGTAAAGAGATTTTTAGATCTCAAAATGTGGATTTTGAGTTCTCGAAATTCGCAAATTTTGCTTATTAACAAACACATCCAAGTGAAAGTTGGCTGACAACAAAAGCTGACAACAGCAAGTTGCGCGCACGTGCACACTAAATCTCATCATGTCAGGCAGTCAACTTCGAAATTTCAACTTCATTACAAAAATTGTTCGAAAATTATGACGGTTTTATTTCATATAGTTCAATATTTGTCACCCTGTCATTTCAGCTGAATATAAAGGGATAGCCATACTGCATTCAAAACAACAAAATCTTACGATCGATAGTTTCACCATATTTTATAAATTAAAGAGCACAGAGACCCATTAATAACATAAACTTTTAATAATAGACACAACAGGTCGAGAGTAATTAATTCATATGGATAACAAAGTTTAAAAATACTAAAGAAACATGCTTGCATCTTTAATTAATCACAAGATTTTAATACGATAATATCAAAATACTTATGTAATCTTTTGCTTTTTATCATTTTACATATTTGTCATTTTTGATGCTTCTATCCAGTAACCTTAAATACATTAAATAAAAATATTTTTATTAATATTTACTCGTTAAACTTAAAGCAATTTAATTTTTTTAAACTAATATAATATTAAAATAGTCGCAACTTACTGTGACATTAAATACACATACATATGCGTACATATACAATGGCGGTCAACAGCTTCCGGCCAGCCAAAAGTTTTTAGTTAATTTGTAAGTATACCTATATGAAGAGAAATATCAAAGTGATATTTATACATTTTATTGACATAGCAGTTAGGAACTTATTTATGGAAAACGTATAAATATAAAAAAAAATTAATTCAAAAAATTTAGTGCAAAGGAAAAATCATGTGCTCAAAAGTTTCTGACCGCTTTCTCAAGTTTGAAAATAAATGGTATTGTAATAGAAAATAACAATAATCAACAACATTAGCAATTAGTATTTTATCACCATACATTTAGTAATAAGTACTGCGGCAAAGGACCGTGACATTGAAACAATCAACGTTTGAAGACAGTCTATGGTACGTTTTTCGCACAATTCTTGCAATTTTTTGGAAATTTTGGTTATCATTGAATCATTTATAGTTCCACAACCGTTTGCCAACTTATTTCCATAGATTTTCTATTGGATTAATCTCGGCGTTTGAACTGGCTATTTCAAATGCGATTTTTTTTGTCCAAAAATCATTGCTTTTCGAGCTTGCATACATTCATTAAGTCGTTATCATGTTAAAACAAATAGTTGCAACCACAATTTTTCCTCTAATAAAGTAGCACGTATTCTTGCAAGATATCCTTATACTTTGCATCATTCATCTTGCCGCGGATTTCAAATAACGGACCAACACTTTTTGAAGAAAATACTCCACACATTATAACGTGTCCTCCACCATGCTTCATTGTAGAAAAACATATGTCGAATCATATCTTTTGTTGTTAGGTCATCGTATGTAGTCTCTGCCATTACTCTCAAAAAGTCTGAAATTCGATCAACGGAAAAATAGAATTTTTGTCCAGTACTCACTTGACCAGACTTTGAGTTCCTTGTAAAACGCCAGTCGAGTATTGGTGTATTTTTTTTAACCCTGAAAACTTTTAACAACGACTCTTCCATAAGGTTAAGCATCACATCAGCACGGTAGACTGACTTATTTAATCAATATTTTTTTCCGTAAATCACAAAATATTGCAAAGTAATTTTTTTGCGAGTCATTAATTGTTTTTCCCCTGATAATTCCCTCCAGAAAAATAGTCATTTTTGGGGCCTCCTAGATGTCAGAGAGTTATGAAGGCCATGGCCATCTTTATACATATTTGTAAGTATTGTTTACAGTTGGTTTTACCGATCAGTAGCTTTGCCACAATATCTCGGGAAAATTGGCAGTTTATCGACAAATCAATTACTCATTTACGAACAATAACTGTTGAATTTTTCATTTTTGTATTTAATATATGCTATTAACTTTGATTCATTCACAAACACGATCATAAAACACTTTACCGATAGAAAAACACTAAGAAATGATGAGTGGGCGGAAACTTTTGCACACAAGAATTTCGAATTCTACCCCTCTCCATGAAGTGTCTTCAGTATCCAATCAAAATAATCACGTGATCAGAGTACATTCACGCTTTCCTAACTTCTCAAGCAATTGTGTTTCTTCTCCGCTGAAACCTTCTGGTAAATAAATCAAAGGTACAAACTGGCCGGAAACTTTTGACCGCCACTGTACGTATATTTATATTTTTAGTCACCTCTATTAGGCAGAAGAAAAGATATCTATTGTGGGAGTCCCAAAACTTTCTTCCACCTTATATAAGTTAATAATTTGTGAAAAAATAAACATAACAGTGTCACCAGTTTGGTAATTTGCACCAAAATCTAATCTACAATAACTTATTTTAATTTCAAACTGAATCTGAACTTTGCTGAAAACTCCTGGGTTAGTATTTGACATAGACTCATTGCAGAAAACGAAAAAAAACTTTATAGAAGCATCTACTGATGAACAGTTTAATCCAAAAACTAAAGAATACTAATTTATATAATGGACTAACTGAATCTGAAATTTGATTAAAATTCGCAAATTAGATCCTCAGATAGAGCTATTGCAATAATATTGAATAATGCAGCATAGAAGCACCACCTGTTGGTTGTTTTACACCAAAACACAATCAAAACCATATTATATCAATGATCAACAGAATCTGAAGTTCTATGAAAATGCTTCCATTAGTTGTTAAGATATAGCTATTGTGGAAATCCTAAAAAAGGCAGCATAGCAGCGTCACCATTTGGGCGATATGCACGAAAAGTAATTACATTTAACTTATATAATGGTCTAATTAAATCTAAAGTTTTGGGAAATTCCGTGCATTAATTCTTTAGATAGAGTGTCCACAAAATATATGTCATATACAGACAGACAGACATTTTGTAAAAACATGTTTTCTAGGTTTTTAAAACGTGTAAATCCGTCGAAAGCCAGAATTTGCCGAGTCCAACACTTTCTTCTTGTAAAGATAGAAGAAAGTAAAAAATATATAAAAAGATCGCAGAAAAATTGAGTTTTAATTCAAAATGGTTGAATAATAACAAGAGATTAAAAGTTGTTTAATATTTATTATATATATATATATATATATATATATATATTAAAAAACAAGAAACGAGATTGATAATGCACCCGTAAAAAGACATTTATTTTATTTTCAAAATCAAGATTTTTTTTTGTGAGTTTAGCAAATTTAATACAGAATTTCAAAAGATTAAGCAAAAAAAGTACATGACGAGAAGAATGTTATTAATTAAATTTATTCTGCATTCTTTCGTAACTTGTCATAGTTTGACGTTTATAAGAAAAGCATACAAATTTTATTACTTAAGAAAATATGTGATAGATAAAAATCTTTAATAGAATATAAAAATCTTTTTTTTTCAAAAAAAAAAAAAAAAAAAAAACTTGCAATCTTTTAGAAGAATCAAGAGATTTCTTTTTTATTATGTATTTTAAATTTTCTGTAAAACAGAAATCTAAGCTAACACATTTTTATTGATTTCTAATAATGTGAAAATATTCCAAGTTATATTTAGAAGATAAAAATATTTGTTACATTGTTTTTTTAAGCAAAATATACAATTTAAATGAAAAATAAGGGAGTCTTTTAAAATTCAAACTTTGATTTCTAATTCATCATGTTTATAAACTCGTTAAATGTGTTAAGAGAGGTCTGTTAGTATAAGTCAAAATCTTTTTAACGACGAAAATAAAGTTTATTTGTCTTGGATAGTATTGGTTTAGAAAATGAATTTAGGTCATAATATGTTTTAGAAACGAAAGAAATTTCTAGATCAAACCTTAATGACTATAAACTTTATATTATTTAAGTATTACCCTCTTGCTAGTAGAATTATCGCTACATCTTGGACGGATAATGGAATTACAATAATCCTGTATTACAGGTGTATGTATGTTTAAAGTTTGTATAACCATTCTGTGCGTATGTTAAACATCTCTATATGGTTGTTCAATAACAGCGTACCTGTATGTACATATGTGTACAAATATCTAGTATATAGCCATAATAAATACATATGCGGGTATTTATATGTACATGTATACATCTATTAGAGATATATGAGCTTAACCGAAATCCTATATCAATGTTTGAAACAATCTGTGGGTTTCATGGAGTTTGGTTTCACAGTGATAATTGTATTTACTTTCAAATTGAAAAAAAGGTTACTAAACATCCTATTTAAGAAAGAAATACATTGTGTAAGGTTTTTTAAATTATAAAAGTATCTATAGAAAATTAGTTTAAAAAAGGAACTGTATTGATATTGATAAGTACAATATGGAGTTTTTGAAGCTTGATTCTGAAACCTTTGGAATATTAGTTATTTTTAGTGATGAAATCAAGTTATGGGAAATTATTTGGCATTTTCACTTTCGGTTTAAATTTATTTTCCAAATATACTGGAAAGCATAACGGATGTCTTTCTGCTTTAAATGTAGAGTCTTTGGAAAGAATAATAAGCATCCTCTACTAACTTTGTTACAAATTATTTCGGATGAAAGTTAATATAAACGATCGACTGGAACCGAAGACACAGGATACGGCTCTCGTAATTGTAACAGTTGGACCTAATAAAAATTAATTTTCAAAATCAGGAATATTGTCTGTCTTGATCGAGTGATTAACTATCTTTCATTTTAAATTCAGATTCTTGAAAGCCTGTTTATGTTGCTTTTATCTAATCTCAAATGACCGGTCAGTTTCATCTATATAGATTGCAACACATTGCTTGCATGGAATTTCATAAATTATATCTTTCAATTGCAAGGTTGAATATCTATACTTATAGTATCATAACAGATTCTTGAGAGAATTTTTGGGGAATAAAAGAGGTATGAATACTAAAATCTTTCAAATTATATCACATTTTCCTGAGATACGTTTGTAATACGCGATACTTGCGAATTTATTAGATCTCAAACTGATGCAAGACATCGTAATTTGTTAAAATATTTGGAATTATTTTTTGAGATTTTACAAAAAAGATTGAAATCGCTTGATATAGAGTAGAAATAATACATTTTCGATATATATACACAATACTATTCAATAAATTGTGATTGAAATTGTAGTCAAATATCTTTTTAAATTTCGCTCTTTATATACATTGTACGATAAAGTTAAAATTTTCAAAGTCAAATTATATAGAATCTTATAAATATTTAATGAAAATTATATTTTTCTATGATCTTTGATTTCTATGAAATAAACAGGGAAACATATTTGAGAAAGCAGAATGATAATTCCTTTCTGGCAAAATCCGATTTCGTTCAGACTGAAACAAAAAATTTGCTGTCTTCTCAATGTACGAAGAATTTCAATTAAAATAAATCTTTATTGAATCTGTAAAAAAAAAAAGTATTTTATTTTAAATCGTGACAGGATTTCCTCAACACTGTTAATCAATTGTGTTCATTATACACAAAAGTTCATTTAAAACACAAAAGAGCACGGAAAGAGGGCCAGGAAAGCGGAAATTATACACACGTATCAAATATACTGGGAAGTATTTAAAATCTATAGGGTATGAAAGTAAAATGCTGATTATAATAGGGTTTTGATATTTATGCTAATATATACACTGTAAAAAAAAGTCAGTAATTCTACACATGTAAAATTGACGAAATATGTATGGTTACAAATATTTTATCTGTACACTGTACAAGAAAAGATGTAAATATATAAAACTAATTTTTGTGAAGTTACAGAAATCTGTAACTTTACAAACAAGTCTACCAAAATTACAGTTATCTTACTAAAATTTTATCTGTAACCTGGGTTGCAATTACATGAAAAATTATTGGAATCCCAATTTCCTAAAAAATTCTTAGTAACCTTTGATTTTCAGCGCAATTCTGTATCTGTTACATGAGTTTTGCTGTTGCCGTTACATAAAAAGTTCTAGGAATCCCAGTTTCCCAGAAAACTTTTAGTAGCTTTACATATTTTTTTTTTTACAGATTACACAATCTATTTTTTCATTATAAATCATTTTAAGAAATAAAAGATTATTTCTCAAAACATCTGAAATATAAAAACCGAAGAAGTATCAGACAATCAATCAAGATTTTATTTTTATCTGTTTACGTTCAAAAGAACGCCTCAAAAATTAAAAAAATATATATATCAAGATTGAAAATAAAATGTAACATATCATAGAACATTTACGCCTATTCTAAAATAATTGTAAGTTTTCATTGCGTTGTAAATTGGTTACGTAAAAAAGAGAGAAAATTGCTCTTTGAGATATAAAAAAAAAATCTTTAAAACTGCAAATAAAAAAGTGTAGAAACAATAAATTAAGATTTGAAGTTTTTCTATTCGGAATAAAATTAACATATAACATTTTTTTTAAAGGCGCAGATAATGAAAACACAATAGAAGTTATTTTGATACTTTTATATTTTTTCTAAAATATTTGCAATTTCTCATTTACTGGAAATAAGACACAGAAAGAAAGAAATATTTTCTTTATTAAGTAATTTTTTTATGTTTATTAAAAGAGTGAGATTCAAATATTACCATAAAAAATGTACTATGCCAAAAGTAAGAAAAAAATTGGAATAATTCATCAGAATTTTACTTAGCTTCAGAATCAGGTTTTTTTAGCGTTACTTGAATAGCACTCGAACAGCATGAATTGAAGAAATAAATATATCTCTATTCGTATGCAGCACTACTGCTTTCATCTACATTTCGAAAATTGGTTTAATAATATTTTCAGCATATAATTTATTGGAAACATTAGGCATTAAAGCTTCAAGATTATTTTAATATTGTTTTGAAGACAAAATTGTGTATGATATAGAAGTGTAATACCATTCAAGATATCATAGTTTTATACTTCGAAAATATTCTCAGACTTGTGGATTAATTAATTTCAAATTTAGTTTATGTAAGTTGCGATTTGAATTCACGTGTCATTTATTAGGGTGTATTTATTTTATTTTATAAATACTCATTTTAAAATACGGAGCGAAAAAGTAATTACAAGAGGGAATGCCACTCAGTAGAGTAGAAACCGATATGAGTGACTGGAAATTATTAGAATGTTATTAACAAATATGTCAACATGTGGCAGTAAGATTTAACATCGAATTCATGAGATCACAGTTAGACAAGATTAACAGGGACATTCAAATGTTATTAACGAATAAAAAAGAAATGCGATCGTACTGTTGAGATTGCACATGAAGAAATAATGCGAAATGTTGAAGAAATGCTTAGAACTGATAGATGAACAGCAATAGACAGCATAGCAACTGAAATAGGATGTTCACATAGTTTACACAACAACATAGTGATGAAGACGTTAACTATGAAGCACAAAAAAGTTATGATAGCAGTTCAAAGACTTTTATACAGCCGGTTAAAAGACATTTCATGAGAAGCGGACAAAAGGTCTCGAGCGTATACGTTCACATAAATACCTATATTTTTAACTTAAAATACATAAAATATAAACTATCCATTAAAATTAACAAATCTCGAATTTTTCCTATTGGCATACTTGTTTTATTTTGCGGATACAATAACGTTGTTAAAACAGCAGTAATAAATAAAATAGCTAATCTACAACCGATATGGATTGACCCTTTAATCCTTTGCACTCGAAAGTTGGATGCTACTCACCAATAATATTATCAGGTGTCCCTCTTAAATCGGGATGTCAAATGCTTTGGACACCACTAATATATTACAGTTTTTTTCGACATATTTTATCACAGATTGTTAGGCCTTTAGAAAAGGCGAAGAAAATCAGTTTATAATACTACCGTATAGAACATTTTGTGCAACCATTCACGCAGGGCACTAGTGATCAGTGAAAATTACCTCTCAAAAGAAAAGAATGTTAAAAGATATAAAAATCTCCACCTTTTGAACTCTAGATCTAAGTAAGCTGTTTATTATTATTATTAAATAAATAATTAACATAATGTATACTTAAAATTTTCTCATTTTAAATCGAAGGCCTAAGTAATCTGTCTTTTTCAGACCATTTCATAAAAAACTAACAAAATATTCTACGCGTCACTTACATAAATACTGTTAAAAAAATCTGAAATTCACAGATATATTTTTCCTGATTGTCAAAGAAAAGGTTCTTTTTTTCGACAAAAGGGCATTTTCGGTTTAAACGCGGAAATTTTCATCATATTTACTGAATATAATAAAACGGACGAAGATATAAGGAAATCATGGAGATACCCTATTATCTATCGCAATTTTTTTTCAATCTTTAAAAAACTTACACGTTGCACCACAGAAATAAAAAACTCAATGAAAAAATACTGGCTCTTTGTAAGATTTATATCGTGCTACTGAATTGCAATCTACTAATACTAACATATTTTTGATCAGCATATTCATCGAATCATATTCTAATCATTCATTGAGAAAATTTCTCTAATGAATTATTTAACGAACCCGTATAATGATTACTTCTTAACCATAAGAAAATCTTAGCCTTAAATCTTAAATTAGCCTTATTAGGATGAGCGAAGCGAATCCTCTACTAGGCCACTCAAATGACATTTTCTCGTACACTTTACAAAAAAACTATACAGTATTTTGACTTTATATTAAACACAAATATAAATTATGATCTGTAGATTTACAGAATATTATTTTTTTACAGAAATACTTTTCGAAAAATTATTATTTTAATTAACTTATTTTACATGTTTTTCCATTACGAACGCATTTTTTCAAATAAAAAGTGTAACACGTACGTTTTCAGAAGAAAAACTTAAATCATGGGGTCAGTAATTATAGCTAGAATCATCATTAAATAAATAAATAAATAAAATATATTTTCATTATTCTGATAAAATATCTCAAAAACTGTTTTCAGATTTTCAAACTATGCTCATTCCTTTTAGTTTCATGATTTCTTTTATGAAATTTATAAAATACTTTTTTTTGAAAAATTGTAGCATATTTTTAATGAACTAAAATTTGTGAAAATTCTCTTATTAACATTCAATTATAAAAGTATTTTTCTGTGTTAGGAATTCAAATACACAATTCATTCTTATTTTGTGAAATCATTTAAGCAGACGATATTTATGAATTTTAAAAGAATTACCTTATGTTTTTTTGAAGTTGCAATAAAAGAAATGTAAACAAATAAAATTAATTAATATTTTGTATAATTCTACTTCGAAAATATTTTTATTTATACTAGTCTTATATCATAAATAAACAATCTTAGGAATACATTTTAAAATTAAAATGCGCCGAAACATAAAATTACATTTTAGCTTAATAAAGATGCAAAAGTAATTTTAAAAATATATTATTACTTTGAAATATTTATCTTATAGCATAATACTTCGCGAATCCACACAAAGCATGGCTTTTGCTAGTTAAATAAAATTTGCAATGATGCTAATTAAAACAGCATTGATAAAATTACAGTCACCCTTATAAATATAAACACACTGTAAAACCCACTATATGACTTTAAATTCCGGTACATCCCAAGACTCCATAGCGTAGTCATTAGAACTACGGACTCCCACACCAAAGGTAACCAGTTCCTCGATGACACGACATTATTTTTCCCTTTGTCAATAAATGTAGTTGCTTCTAAACTGTTCGATAGATGGCATCACCTGGCAATTGTTATAACAACTTTATAGTGGATAGCTACTGCTTCCTCATACGGCTTTTTTTTTCTTTTATTTCCCGATACGGAAAATCTACTAACGGAACGGAAAAGTCTATCACAGTTGCTGTCAGTAATTTTACCGTGAATTCACGGATTTTTTTTTTTTTTTTTTTTTTTTTTTTTTTTTTTTTTTTTGTATATTTATGGATTTCCAAGTTGCTAAAATATAAACGATACTTTATAAAAAAAATCTAGATTTTTATATTAGCATTATGTTCTAATTTGAGGATATAACAAGTTTGTTAAAACAAAAGAAATATGCAGAAAATCTGTAACACGTTTGACATGGGACGTCCCCCTCCCCATTCCGCCCAAAAAATCGCACACAAGTTTCAATCTAAATTACCATTATTTTGAGAAATAAACATGTCTTTCTAGTGTCTACCGAATTTACTTTTTAATGGCATTTATACTTTATTTCCTGACTTATATGTTTAATTCATTATTGTGAAATTCATGCTTTTAAAAGTAATTCAGATTAAAAAATTAAAAGAATCTAGTGTTTAATTACCAGTATGTATTTACATATGTATAAAAAACTATATTTTACTATAATATAGAAAAACTCTAAATTATTTATGAAAGTAAGCGCATATGTAGGAATAAACGTTGAAATTTTAAAATCAGAATTTATTTTAATCCTAATTTTACCGACTGATTAGAGAAATAAATTAATTTTAATGAATAATTTATGTGGTGACATATTAAATATGTAATATTTATTTCTCTTTTTGTAAATGGTATAAATATATAATGGACTTTTGAAACATAGAAGACAATTATTAAATCCATATTTTTTTTCAATCAAGCAGACATCTTACTTTTTCTTTTTAATTGCCTTTTGTAACCTACTTAGTGACTTTCTTTTGTTGTTTACTAATGTAAAATTCATGAATCTGAAAATAATTCAGATTTTAAAATTAATAGAATCGAGCTTATTATTAGTAGTATGTGTATACATGTAAAAAAAATATTTTAACTTAATACACATTGTTCCGATTTTTTCAAAAGTAAGTGTATAATTATAAATATATGCGATAATTTTAAAAATGAGAATTATTTTTAGGTCCAATTCTTCCAACTGATTGTGGAAAATATTTCATTTTAATAAATAATTTATTTTATGATTTGTTAGCTTTATAATATTTATTTCAGATTTTGTAAATAGTATAAATATAATACAGCATTTTCGATACATGCAATACAATTAATTAATGCATAAATTAGATAGAAGGAATCATCATTTTATAATGTATCATAACGTTAAAATCGTTTACTCTTGTTGTAAGTAAATTAGATTACCAATAATCTCTAAAGAATATTATAGAAATAATGAGAAAAAAATTAGTATCTTGTAAAACAACAATTATTGGGAACTGGAGAGCCACACTGAAAGCCAGTTTTTACATATTTCTTTTCTGTACAAAACAGAATAGTTACTATTGTTTAATATATTAAACCCATGACTAATTTTGTTTATTTATTTTTAATGCATTTTTTGAGAAATTAATACAGTGAAACCTCTAAATAACGGACACTTTGGGAACGCAGAAATTGTCCGCTATTCGGAGGTGTCCGCTATTGGGAAAACCTCAGAGGTACAAAAATCGCTAAGAAATGCTTAATTTTTCATCAGTTGACATTTATATGTTCTAAAACCTCTATTATATGACTAATGAGAAATTAAAATTATTTTTTAAGCAATAAAACATAAATAAAATTGTGCATACCTTTAACTGCTGTTTATTACATTCTTATAAAAAAAAAAAAAAAAAAAAAAAAAAAAAAAAATCTGTTTCAAAAGTTTACTTTTGCTTGTGATTACGTGTAATTTGTTTTTCAATGTGATGTTATTGGTCATCATAGAGTTCCGAGCGGGGATAGGGATTACACTTTTTGATCATTAAAAACATAAAATCTTCCAGGGAAACATAGACATTTAAATGCTCTGAGAGATGTCCCTCCTAGGCAACTCCCTGAATTCAACAATGAACGTGAAGGAGAAATTTCCTCAGTCAACCCTCTACATTTATCCGTGATCACAAAATTTGTGACACATTGCCCTGATAAATTTAGAGACCTTTTAATTTTCTTTTTTCTTCTTTGTATTAAAAAATACTTTTTTACCCTTTATCACCGGAAATAGTGTCCGCTATTTGGAATGTCCGTTATTCAGAGGTTAAACATACAAAAATTTAGGTTTTGGGAGTGGGGATTGGAAAACTGTCCGTTAAATAGAAGTGTCCGCTATTCGGGAGTGTCCGTTATAGAGGTTTTACTGTATAATTTTCAAATAGGGAAAATTTTATTGCAATAAAACAGATTTTAGTTTTTATTCCGTAGTATCTTAATCTTTAATTCTGCAAATATCACAAAAGAAAAAAAAGAAGAATGAGTTTGCAATTAAAATTAAAAATAGCATATTTGATATTCATAAAAAGTTATTTTTAGGAAATATTCTCTATTCTCGTTTCAAAAATTGATAATGGAAATCCGTATTGTTAGATTTTTGTTTAACAAATGTTTTACATCTGATATGAAAAAGCAATTTTGACAGAATTTCTGAGGTTTTAGTTGTAAAATATTATATAATATTAAGAAAAATATTCGAAAGACTGTACTATTGAATACATTCAATATTGTTTTTTTAAATATCATGTTATTTTCGCCCATTTGCTTTAAAATAGCTTCAGAAAATTCTATAAAGTTTTGTTTAAACAACTGATAACGAGAAGCAGATTTCTTTTTTTTTTTTTCGAAAATATCAGAAAGAATTGTGTAGTAATTGCTTTGCTACTCGGAAAATCATCAAGGTAAAGTAGAACGTTTTAGTTTAAATTGAAATATTTTGAAAGAAAAAAAATTAAATCAGAATTTAAACAAAAGAAATTGGATTACAGAATATTTTTCTGAGAACAAAAGTTTAAAGTTACGCTTTTTTGTTTTTTTTAAAGATACAATTCGATAATTTTACTCGTTCTAAAATCTAAACAAGGTTATCTTATTTACACTTATACAGTATAATTTTTTGAAGATGTTGAAATTATGTTCATGATTACAAAAGAAATCATACGTAGTCAGAAAATATATATTTATGTTTATTACAAAAAGTTAGGTACACACACATGCACATTTGTATCTATAAGAATAGATTTAATTATTTTAACATAAAAAAATAATTTAAGTGTTTTCCCAACTTCTACTCTATTTATACTTCTACCAACTTCTACTCTACATATGCGTTTTTTATGAATAATTATGTTCATATATTAATATATATATATATTTGTGTCTAAGTGAAGAAATTTCATTTTTTTCATGTTTTTTAATGATATGAACAAATTGTAAATATTTGTAATTATATAGAACACAAAATAAAAAATTAATAATATTATGATATTTTTATGATGCAAAAAATTGGAAATTATTAAATTTCATATAATTAAAAAAATATTCAATTTTAGATAACTAAAATGGAAAATCAATTGCATAATATAAAGCACAAAAGTTAGATTTTCAAAATAAATAACTTTTAAATAAACTATGTTTTAAAATAAAAGTAAATATTGCACATAATTTCGCCGTTTACATACATTCCGTTCGGAAGACTAAACCTTGTAACTCGAAGTGTTAAGAAGCTTTGAAATACTTACACAAAACTACAGTAGTTTTGTATAATCTCTAACATCTTTAAATTAATCATATTTGATATAATAGAAATAAACTTTATTTTCTGTACAGAAAATATTTCGTTAAGATCAA
This sequence comes from Maratus speculifer, assembly GCA_964019185.1. NCBI lineage: Eukaryota > Metazoa > Arthropoda > Arachnida > Araneae > Salticidae > Maratus > Maratus speculifer. Next base: position 138,553,282 of record OZ025300.1, read on the forward strand.
TCAGATATCGAAATTAAAATAACATTGCAACTCTCTGTACAGCGTCTAAAGAATTCCTTTTGAGAATACTTTCTTATATCATCTACTGGGCATGTTAAAGTAAATCACATTAAAAAAATTCTTATAGTTCCAATAAGTATGGATTAAAATGTGACATTATTCTTTATGTTTGCTAGTGAATATTTTAAAAATATTGATGTCAAAATGTTAAAAATGCATTTTTTATTATTTATTTATTTATTTTTTTTTTACGATGAACAAGATTTATCTTGAATGTCTAAATATTTTTATATAAAATCTAAACGAATTTATTCATTGTATATATATCTTAGCATTGAACTTAAAGTTCTGCATATATTAGAAAAAAATAACAATAGCGAGTTTATAAATAAAATTTTACTTTTCTAAAACGAAAAATGTTTGAACGAAAATGCTGAACATATTTGAATATATTGAGTGCTTAATAATTCGAAATGCATGTTAAAATATGACGAAAATTTTATTAAAATTATTATTAATGTCAGCGATAATATATATATATATATACATATAGATCTATATCTATCTATCTATCCATCTATCTATCTGTCTATCTATCTATTTATCTATATATATATATATATATATATATATATATATATATATTTAACCCTTAAATTGGACAAACAAACAAAATTTCTTTTAATTAAATCCAACTTAGTAGTATGGAAATTTGGAAATTTCAAGTACCACCAGCCAGGATCGGCGCTCAGTCTCAATAACTTATGTTTACTAGCACGTTGCTTTCAGTCCAACCTATTATGTCTATACGACAAATGGTTAATTTAAGATTTTCTTTTAAAATTTAAATCGTAAAAATGAACAGATCATATTGAAGAAATTAATTTAATTAAAACAATAGACGTTTTCAAAATTTTATTATTCGTCGAATTATTCGTATTCAGCTGTAAGTACACAAAATTTGGAGTCGCTAACTTATTACAATTTTTGTGTACGGATTCTATGACAAACAGCCAGACGGAGGACAGAGACGAATAGGATTTCGTCAGATAAACGAAAACCTTAAAAAAATGTTTTGTCTACACATTTATAAAAAAAACATAATATGTAAGAAAATAGACCCAATAGACCCAAATCAAATATCAGGGATATATCAGATACGTTTAACCAAAGAAGATTTAACAGTGACATTTTAAAAGGATACAAATCTCTGTATCTTATACACGATAGACAGATAACTCAGTATATATAACAGATAACTCAAATCTAGGATCAAAGAACATAGAGTGTGTATCAAATACAACATGTAAGCTACAACTCTGGCGAATTGTCAGTCGAAATAGTCTGGCGAGACTACATAACAAAGAATTTTTACAAATAAATTTTGAAAATAGTAGAATAATGGATCCATACAAATCTTATTTGCCATTCATCATCAGAGAATCTTCATTCGAAGTTAGAATATTTGCAATGATTCAACAGCCATGGAGCTTCTTAATACTTGAACGAAATTCTATACAGAGCAATGAAACAGTGATATAAAATAATTCGTGTTCACATTTTTCCATATATAGCGCTTTCCAAAAAAGTTGAAAAGATCTTATGCATTTGGATTTGCAGTTGATAAAGCTTATTTAGGATCACCAAAGGATGTTGTTATTGCGGACAAAGTATGAACGATAATTAGTTCATTTACAGGGACACTCAAACGAATTCGATTACATTATGGTACAGGTGGAACATTATTTCATATATATTGAAACTGATATAAATCACTGAATTTCACTACGATCATGTTAAAATGGAGCATTTATAGCATTTTTTATTAATTTACTTTAAAAGGACAAAAAAAATCAATTAGATTACTGCCATTGCTTAATAATAGCTGGTGAGTACGTTTTAAAATTCGATATGCGCTTTTAAAATTAATTAATTTTTGCATATTACTCTTTACATATAAATTCTATTCCGCATGTACAGGGCTGCACAAAAGTATTTACAAACTATTCTCTTTATTAATGGAAATTGCTGAAGGGGAATTTTCATCTGAAATATATGAGTAACTAAAATGAAATAAATTTTTGAATGCATATTGTTAACAGGTACAGATCTCTGTTTAATATATATGACTGCTAAAAAATCTGAATAATTTTCCAATTGTAGATGGGGAAAGCTAAAATTTGTTCTTGAAATGCGTTATGCATTTGCTCAAAGTGGAATGAAACATAACATTTCAAATTTTTAAAAGGTGCAGTTTTGTTGCATTATTCTTATTGAGTTGGAAAACGCTTCATAATTTATGCTTGACACATGATTTTTTCTTTCTTGTTAATATTTCAATAAATTTCATTATGCTTCTGTTAAGGGGGCTCAGGGCTTGATCAATACGGAAAAACATGAAAACAGACATCTCTCCATATAAAAACAGAAGTACTCAATGTAATTAATTTAAACTTTCTGAAATTTTTAAGGTATATTTGTAGTCTTTTAAAATTATAAAATGAAGTACTTCTATGTAATATAATAAGAAATATAGCAAAATTTATGTAACACAATTTTCGAAAAAAAAATATGTGTTATATCACCAACACCCAGATATCTTCACGTTGAATTGACATAAGAACCTAATTTTTGCTTTAAAATGATCCGGAAACTTTACTGTATAGAAGGAATTAAGGATATAACTATCACTCAAAAACAACATTATTAAAAAAAGGCTCAAATTTGAAAATAAAAAAAAACTAATTCAAAGTACTCAAAATATTAAATTACCTAAATTATATTAATTCATTCTATAGATAATGATGTTATATGCATTCAAAAAAAAATTAAGGCATTCCATCATTTTTTTTAAATCTTGGTGTTATTCGTCAAAAATCAAGTTTTGAGAAAACGCGACTTAAAGTTGAAATTATATGGGTGCGGCTTTGAACGTGTTGATACATAAATGCTTATAACTCCGTTAAAATGCAAATATTTGTATGCGGTTTTTTGTATTGAGTTCAGAATTAATTGAATAATAAAACTACATCATAAAAAATCGATTTTTTGAAGAGTTTTCAACCCCTGAGCCCCTTTACCGTAGTTTCATTGATTACTAAATTTTTAATTTGAAATTTTTTCAAAAGATTTTTTATGATTTTATTTTTTTGGAATCGTTGATGCAATGAAGCATGTCGAAAAGTGAAAAATAAAGGTATCGTTTCGCCTTTTTAAAGCTTATTTTTATCATTTATAGCAAATATTGATTTCTTTGACACATATTTATTTTCAAAATATTTATTATGAATGATATTTCGGGAAGCCGCGAAATACTTTTATGTGTCATCTCAGGTCTCATGTATGTGTCTTATATGGCGGTCATTCCTGGTAAAGATCATAGAATGAAATAGTTTATTATATTTACGTATAATCTTCTATTTTAATTACACATTTACGATTTAGACCGATAGGTGACAGCGCAAAGAATCACCCCTTCAAGTTCATGGCTGAAATTCCAGAATTAGTCAAAACTCTAAGCAGATGTTATAATTAAATCGGTCTGCGAAATCATATCTTGTTGAAAAACATCCGAAAGCACAATTTTATTGATTGACTCGTAGGTTTATCACTGTGTTTTCCTTCACACAAAGGTATGAAAATAAAGAGGACTGTGAGCAGGAAAACACAGTAGTAAATCTGTGAGTCAACCACTAAAATTGTGGTTTGAGGTGTTTTTCACCAAGATATTACTTTGTAGACCGATTCAGTTTTAGTATGTGAATTGAAGTTTATCAAATTCTCGAATTTCAGCCGTGAACGTGATGAGGTGATTGCCTGTGCTGTCGCTTCCCAATCTAGTTCTTCAATATACAACAAAATCTCTCAATAGCTGACACGCTGAGAGTTCAGAATTTATCGCTATTAGAAAGTGTTCTCTTTTCTGAGATAAAACCACTTTTAAATATACAAGGTAGAACCCGTCAAATTTTCACGAAAGAAAATGTTTAAGAAGGAATTGTTTCATTAACTTATAATAAACCTACAAAATTAGTTATAGTAAAAAATGCATTTTATATTGGTACGTCTAACTCTTAAACAAACGATATTTATCGTTAAATTAACAAAATACTATTTCTATAAAACGCAGTTCTAGAAATTGTTAAAATTAAACTTTAATCATATATGCAAGCAGTAACAAATAATAAAGATATGTTATTATGATAAAGTTATCAATTAAGGTTCTTATGCTAGTATTTCAAAATAATAAAAAGTAAAATTTATTCAATTTCGACTCGATTATAGAACTTTTTTTCCCCATGAAATCTAAACCCGGCATCATTTTCACCATATCAAAATTTACAAATGTACATTTCACATCTGTATTCACGTTTCAAAAAAATTGGCATTTTAATTTGATAATTTTGATTCAAAACTTGAAGTCTCAATGCTATAGCTGAAATATTAAACTGTTAATATTTCTTTACGTGTAAATCAAATTTTGTAAATGAAGTCAAAATTCAGCGGGTTTTATAACAGAAGATATTTAAATTTCTATTTTTTTCCCTTTCAATGAGAAAATGGCAACATAAAGTTACAGCACTCAATTTTTTCCCTTTTTTCCATTGCTTTAAATAGAAATGGAGTACTCCTATAGCCACCATTAGAAAAGAGGTATTAAAAGCTACAAAAAAATAATAATATTTCAAAAACATATTAAGATACAGCTTTCAAACAAATTTCATTTAAAAGTAAATTTTTTTCCTACACGATAGTGTAAAAATTGAAAATATGAGACATTAAGAAGACATTATTAAAAACTTTTAGTATCAAAAATTGCAATACCGATAATTCATTTAAACTTTGAAAGTGTTCTCATGCGCAAAATGACGTATGCGTTACGCACAGGTACGTTTAGCCTTTATAATATAGATATGCATTGGAAAATAAAAAAAGTGTCCACTAAAAAGCGATGTTTTTTATGGAGATGTTTAACTGCATATTGTAGTTTTTAACGTATCTGTATTTATGGCAACCCAATCACATCATTTTTGTGCATAAAGACGATAAAATTCTAAAACGACAAGTATTAAAAGATTTTCTGTTCTTTTTTCTTTTTCTTTTTTTCATTTTTAAACTGAAATTTAAAACACAATTTCATGTATTTTATATTAAATACTTAAATAATAATTAATCATCACAGTAATTAAATCGAGGTAAATATTTAATATTCAAGTACGAAGTATTAAAGATGAAACAAAAATATCAATAAGAGAATAATCTTGTCAGCACAAGCATTTTTGCTTTTCAATATTCCATGGAAATGAGTTATCTGCTGCCATCTACAGTTTTATCTGTAAACTAAAATAGTAAAATACCATATTCGAAATCATCTTTTATTTCAATAATTAGTGGAATTGAATTAGATATTTTAATAAAATAAAATTGTTTTTCTCATATTTACAATTCCGTATCTAAAAAATAATACTAAAAGTATATCATATGTTTTGTGAGATGTACTATCTATGAAAGGTGTTACGCAGAAACAAAGTTAAAATTCTTGTATAAAATTTGAATGTTATTGATTATTATTTGTTTTTATGCGTTTAGAAGGGCAATACATAAATAATTTATCATTTTTTATTTATATTAATATGCTTTTTAAAAATAGAAACAAACAAATAAAAAGGGTTAGTTTCGCAAGACGCTTTATCATTTTTTGAATTTATATATTTGAAATATTTTTTGCATTGCTTCGTCCTTATAAAACCATATTTAATTTTCGAAAAAAAAGTCTTCTAAAAAAATGGGTTTATGTGGATTTGTAGATTTGTAATTTTAACCACTTTCATCAAAAATAAAGAGACGAAAAAAACATATGCTTATTTCAATAAATAAATAGCGTTGAGATTTTTCTAGATTCTCTAGCGGGAATGAGTAATAAAAAGAAAAAAATATATAAAGAAGTTAATCTACTGACATTTCTCTTTAAAATTGAAAAGAAAAGAAAATCACTTTTTTGTGTTTAACATTTTTATGATTTTTTGTTTGCCTTTGTAAAAAAATATGTATTTTATAGAATGTTTATTCCATATTACGTATTATTTTATTTCCTGAGAAGTAATTTTCTAAAATTTTATTTTCTAATCATTCATGACACTCATCATTTTCTAAACATTCATACTGTTTTCGATTTGAATTAGTAAAATTAAAGTGAGGATTATATTGATGAAAGTCCAGAAGTCGTTGTGCCCCCAGAAAAAAAAATCGAGTTTAAAAATGTTAAAGAATTTCTTAGCTGCACATGAAAATTAAGAAAACAAATTGCAAAAACAAACAAATTGCATTTATTGAATATATAGTATCTAAGAAACTATACTTAAAATGTAAAAGAATTAAAAATAACAGATATTTAAAATACTAACATGGTAATAATTTTTTTTGTTTATATGTTTTCTTGAAGTGTTTTCCTCTATTTCAGATCGATTTTACGTTTTTAGGTGCGTTCGTAATTATATAATACGTAGCACCTATAGTGGTCGTTCAGTCCGTCCGTCTTTCCGCCCGTCTGTCCGTCCGCATATAACAACGCAAAAACTACCTAACCGAATCGTTTGAAATTTAAAATACATAATTATTACATAATTTTGTCGAGTCATTTCAAATTTTATGAAACTCGGATGCATAGATCATTTACAGGGGCAATCAAAAGTATTCCATTACATTACGGTCAATAGGGAAAAAAGTTTCAAATGCATTTTAATCGTTTGAAATTTAAAATACGCAATTATTACATAATTCTGTCGAGTTATTTCAAATATTTTGATAATCGTGTGTATAGATCAATTACAGGGGCAACCAAAATTATTCAAGTACATTATGGTCAATTAGGAAAAAGTTTCAAATATATTCTATATGTTTGAAATTTAAAATACATAATTATTACATAATTTTGTCGAGTTATTTCAAATTTTATGAAACTCGGATGCATAGATCAATTACAGGGACAATCAAAAGTATTCCGTTACATTACGGTCAATGGGAAAAAAAGTTTCAAATGCATTTTAATCGTTTGAAATTTAAAATACGCAATTATTACATAATTCTGTCGAGTCATTTCAAATATTTTGATAATCGTGTGCATAGATCAATTACAGGGGCAATCAAAAGTATTCAATTACATTATGGTCAATGGGGAAAAAGTTTCAAATAAATTCTATACGTTTGAAATTTAAAATACATAATTATTACATAATTTTGTCGAGTTATTTCAAATTTTATGAAAATCGGATGCATAGATCAATTACAGGGACAATCAAAATTATTCCGTTACATTACGGTCAATGGGAAAAAATGTTTCAAATACATTTTAATCGTGTTACACTCATGCGGACTTAATAAAATTTATATGCAATTATAAAGTACATATTATAATATACATCATACATAATTTGTGGTGCAAAGAACATTTGTTATTGATTTACAAGGCCACACAAAAGTATTCCATTACATAATGGTATAGGGAGAACATTGTTTGATGAGCGTTTTAATTGTAATTCACTATTTACAATTTTATGAGATTGATATATGAAAGTAATATTTTTAAAACTTCGCTATCGTACGAACGCACCTAATTTGCTACGCTTCACGTGCAATTTCCAACTTGTTCTGTTTTGTACTGATAAGAATCGTACTACAGATTAAAAGTTGAGATGATGGCATAATTATCAGAGTTTAACTATTTAATTTACGAATTTTTCGATATTTATGAAAAAATATTAATATATTAAATTGATATATCAGAGTAATAACGAAAAAAATGGTAAAAAAAATATTTAAAAGAATTCAGTTAAAATTTTAAATTTTAAAATGTGTGCATGTGTACACAATTAGTATTTTTAAATATTGTATTGCTATATCTCACAATTAAATGAGCTTAAATTAAGTAATTTTATTTGTTTGATACTCATTTTTTGTACTAATATTTGTAAGTATTCTGTAAATATAACGTAAGAAAATCTTACCCTTAATAGCGTGATCAAAGTATCTTTTGTTTTGAAAGAGTTTTTTGTTTGTTTCTTCGAATGAGTCCTTTGGTATGGGCATCATGAATGTTACTTCATTCTCTGGATTGTTCTTGATCAGGGACAGAGATCATATAGGTCAAATCCATGGCACACAATAAAAATTATAACTATTTTACGTAAATGCCAGATATGGCATATGGTGCAGTGAAAAGTTCAGAAATTTGAGAAATACACTGTTTCCCATAGTGAAACTACATGCAAAATTTCAAATGTTTTATTATCTTAATATTATTGCTATTTATATGTTGTTAAAATTTAAAAAATATACATTTTTTAATTATTTTAAGATATGAAGAAATAAATTTCTTTATAGGGAAGTTTATCAAAATAATTGTTTATTAGTAATAATCTACTCAAAAAACTTATCTGTTGTTCTGATCGTACTTTTTCTAATTTTTTAAGTTACTAATGATTTAAAACTACCTTATTTATTGAAATAACAAAATCTTTATCTAAGACTTCTTTGAAATGAAATAGAAGATTTAGAACTAAATCTAAAGAAAACGCATTCTAAAACTGTTCCAGAAAATTTCAGTACTTCACGCAATATTTACAAATAAAATATTTTAATTATTTCCTGTTTTCAAAAGTTTTTCCATTAGTTATTTGTTAAAATGCAGCATTTGTACAAATTAAGCAACTCAAATGTTTAAAAAATTTTATGTGACTTTTCAGTCCTTTTCTGTGAAATTAAATTCTTAAAACAATGTTTAATGCTTTGTCTCAGTTTTTTAAAGAAAATATGCACAGTTGATGTGTAAAGTGCCTTAAAGAAATTTGTTAAAACACTCTGTAGAAGACAATTCCATTAGTTTTATTGTGATTAATGCAAAGATTTACTATTTCATTATGTAATGTATTATTATATTTTTATCCAAATGAAAAAAAAAATTAAAAATTCAGGATTAAAATGATTTTGCTAAGTAATGCATTTTGATTTAAGTGACATAATTTTCTTTACTGTGTCTACTGAAATAAACTATTACTTAAACAATAAAGCATTTAATAGTTAAAAAGTAATTTACATAAATATGTTTTTACAGTATAAAAGTGTTCTTACATTTTTTAAAATTCAAAACATGAAGTCAAATAATGACGAAGAGCACATATAATTCTTTTGGCAAATATCCATATACAATGAATCCAAGAAATATAATGTTTAGTAATTTCAACAAAGAATGGTAACGCTTACATATAAAACTCAATTATGTAACTGTTGATTGAATACAGCCTTAGTTGCATTCAAAGTGCATTGTCACTATATAAACGTTAAAATACTTAAATGCAAAAATAATTAGGGAAATACTAAGATTACATTCTCTAAATTAGATAAACATATCGAGATGCGTATTCCTTGGGGAAAACGGAATAGTTGCAAAACATTTTTTACATTATCATTAAGAGCATAAAGCACCGAACAATTTCAGAAATTGTTCTAGAGATATATTATCATTTACTTTAATCAGAAAAAGTTTACTTTGCATGCTTCAAATATTAATCTGATACTGAATTAGGATTTTATTTCTAATCGTCTAGAGTATAAGCGATATATATTCACAAAAAAATATTTACTTTATCACTAAATTATAAATGACAAATAATATTGCCAATGGAAATTTATATTTATTATAAAACCTGTACAACACGTAATGTTTGCAAGCACTATGTTTTTTATTGAATTTTTTTAAAGCTAAATAATTTAAGGGAATTGCACAGTACTCAGGTATGCAATCCTGCGATTATTTTTAAGTATATGTGTTAAAATTATTTTTATGTTTATGCTCACATAATCATCAAACTAAATTATATTTTACACTGGTTAAAATTATTTCTTTAAACACATATGTAATGGTATACTGAGTAGCAGGTAGAATAACTTGAGGTCTAGTATTCTTATTCTTATAAAACAGGAAAACAACTTGTGAAGGATTAGAAAATCCGCATTTTTAGAGTTTAAGGTAACTGAACCCACTTAACGATGTCAGTGTCCTTATCCAACTTATGTTGTGCAGTTACATTCAACTTTAATCATATAAACTGGTGGAACAAGATAGAAAAGTAGAGCTCGATCTATAAAAATTGTTACAGTAAAAATTGGTAAATATTAACAACCTAAGAAAGTGCGTAGAAAAGACATGGGATCAGGTTATCCGTAAAGCTCATGAAATTAGTCAAATTTTTGTTAGCTGAAAAGTTGGACTGAGCTGTACTGGTGCCTTAAAATCCGTCAGGAAAAGAGAGGCATTATTAGCACATTCCATAGCCCAGTAATTTATAACCGGTTTAGAAATTTGGATTCATAACTCTAAATTACAGTCTGATGTAATAAAGAACGAGAACCTGAACCGTCCATTCAGTACAAAGCGTGGACAAAATCCCATTCTTGGGGGTTTTGATAAAAAGACATTCAAAGCTCCAAGAAAACCCAAAACTTTAAACGTATACGATTCAACATATACAAAATATTTGTGTTCAGAAATATTTTTCTACATCAATTCCTCAACAAATTGACTTTATTAATGTTATACTTTTATTATTACTTCATGGTTTATATTCGTTTAGCTTTGTGGAGCTTAGCTGATTTGGAACAGCATAACTATACATATTATTAACTTATTTGCCTAGTAATCATTTTGAGCGGATAATAGCATGTCTCCGAATATAAGACACCAATAAAGATCAGTGCGCATTTTCTAGATAATAAGAATTTGAGTTATTTCATTAGCTTTATAGATAATCTGATTCTATTTGTTTTCTACACACTTTTATACATTGAAAGTATTTGCTAATTTTTACTGTAACATTTTTTTTTAAATCAAGCTCTATTTTTCTCTCTTGTTCCACCAGTTTTTTATATCATTTCAAAACTTTTTCAGATCCTTTCAGTAACTCCATCATCCAACTTCAACTAAGAAATCTAAATTAATTTTAGCATTAGTTTAACGTTATTAGTAGGCATATTAGTTTGGGCAAAATACGGAAATAATGTCAAGTTGGCATCACTTTTTACGAGTATTTTGGTCTCAAGATTTGACAACATTTCGACAAATTCGGGGCAAATATGGTGATATTTGGCGACAAAACCTCCCTCTTCTTTTCGATGGTAGTTCCTTTACAGTTTCGTGATATCTACACAGATTTTCAACGCTCTATTTTCAAATCGTTTTTCTTTTACAAATATAGAATATTTTTTTTCTATATTACCCCTTTGTAATTAAAATATTTGCGTTATAGTAACTGTTTTGACTTTTCAAGCATTCAAAGTCATGCGTGATGTTGTTTACCTCATATTTAGACACAGTTTATGCTTATAAAAATGTATTTTCTCTTTCGAATGACGTCAATTTCAAAAATGCAAATAATTATCGGGAGAATCTGAATTTTTATTGACCTTAAAAAAAAAGAGAACACGTGTTAGCATTTCTTTTTAAATTATTGTATTGTTTTTTAGTTGGTGACAACTGGAAATAAATTATTCAATTAACAATTAAAAAAGAGAGATTTCTATAATGGTAAATTATAGAAGTAGTAGCGCTATATAAATGTGTGCATTTACTTTATATTGGATATTTTTTAAAAGGATTTTCAAAAGGACCATACCTAAATTAAAATCTTTCGAACAAGCTACTACTTGTCGCTGAATGTTTTGTTGTTCGGGTTATAATTGAGTTTTTGTCGTTTTATCTTGTTTCATGAAGAAAAAAGTGACAGAATAGTGGTTCTGGATCTCCACAATTATTTGGTGACGGTGACTCTCGATGAAATTTGGTAAATTTGCTGGTCTAGAGTAGGACACTTCACATTTTCTATTTCGTCACGATCCGATGATAGGGCCCAAAGTTATTCAAAGTCTAACTTCGGACTTTAGAGATGCGTCTTTATTAGAGATGCGTCTGAGTTCTATTATACAGCACTATCGTGCTGCATAATAGAACTACTAGGGAAATCCAATAGGCATGTTAACAATCACAGATAATGGCAAGCTGTAAATAATTAATACCTTTAAATTTTTGCTTAGGAATTTTCCTATTGTTTTAGAAAATAATTATTTGAAATTTATATATTGGTCCAATAATGTGAAAAGTTTTTAAAAAAAAATAACTTTAAGCTAAAATTTGAGATTTTATGGTGCGTCCATGTGTATGGAATTAGATTTATAAAATATTGTATTGCTACATTTTGCAAGTAAATGATCTTAAATTAATTTTACCTGCATAACTTTTAACATTTTTATGATAATATCTTAATGTTTTCAGTAAAAATTATGAATGTAAATCTTATCTCAATAACTTGATCGATTTTTTTTTGTTTGTTTCTGAAGACCAAATTCCAATTTTTGTCGATTGCAGATATTTGATATGGACAAAATTAGTGTCAGTGTGTTTTTTGGATATTTTCTTATCAGGGACAGGGACAATACTTGCGAAATTCATGACACATAATAAAAATTGTAATGCTTTTAGATATGTACCAAATATGACACGTGATGCAATAAAGGGTTAATTTTTATGATAAATACTCATATTGTGTTTTTAAATGTGCTTAATTTTCAATTAAGAAATTTAAACTAATATTAGTATTGGTTTAAAGTTATTAGTAGGCATGTTAGTTTGGGCAAAATACGGAAATAGTGCCAAATTGGCGTCTATTGGCGCGAGTATTTTGGTCTCAAGATTTGGCAACATATCGCCAAACTGGAGGCAAACATGGCGATATTTGGCGACAAAACCTCCCTCTTCTTTTCGATGGTAGTTCCCTTACAGTTTCGTGGTATCTACACAGATTTTCATCGCTCTGTTTTAAAATCGTTTTTCTTTTATAGATATAGAAGAATTTTTTTTTCTAAATTATCCCTTTGTAATTAAAATATTTGCGTTATACTTTGTAAACGTTCAAATAAAAGGCGTGATGTTGTTTTCCTCAAGTTTAGATACAGTTTATATTTTTGAAAAAAATATATTTTCTCTTTCGAATGACGTCAATTTAAAAAATGCAAATATTTATCGGGAGAATCTAAATTTTTATTGAAAAAAAAAATGAAAAAAAAAAAAACATGAGCTATCATTTTTTTTTAAAATTATTGTATTGTTATTTAGTTGGTGGCAACTCGGAATAAATTATTGAATTAGTAATTAAAAAAGAGCGATTTTTATAATGATAAATTATAGAAGGTGTAGCGCTATATAAATGTGTGCCATTTACTTAATATTGGATATTTTTAAAGGATGTGCCAGATATGACACGTGATGCAATAAAAGGTTATTTTTTAATGATAAATAATGATATTGTATATTCAAATCATATTATAATATAATGATATTGTATATTGAAATGTGCTAATCCTATTTATTTTAATTTTTCTTATTTTTTAAAATGGATTTCATCTTTATTAAATAAAATGGTAATTATTTGTTGTCTGAGCGAAGCGAAGTCTTATACTCAGAGTACGTAACGATATTAAAAGTCAAAAAAATTCTTTCGTCAAGCAAATCTCAAAAAGTACTTATCGGATTTTGATTCTGTTTAAACCAGTAGGTACCTATGAAGGTAATCTAGTGAATGCACTATCTACGAAAAATTAGTTCAAACAGTTTAAAAGTTATATTTAAAAAACTGATAAAAAAGCACAATTTATTTGCATACGTCACAGAAACTTGGTGTGCGTCATTTTTCACCGGGTGGATATTTTCGTAGACAACCGAATCAGAGTGCATGGAGTAAATAGTTGTCTTGACGAAGCAGAGACTAATACACATAGTTCGTAACGATATTAAAAGTCAAGCATAACTCTTTTGTTAAGCAAATCTGGAAAAATACATGTCGGATTGCGATTCTGATTGTACCAAACGGTGCCTATGAGAGTAACCTACTGAATGCACCTACTTTCAAAAATTAGTTCCAAATAGTTTTAAAACTATTTTTAAAAAAACTGATAAAAAGCCCAATTTATTTGCATACATCACAGAAATATTGTATGCGTCACTTTTTACCGGTTGTATATTTTCGTTAGATTCCCAAATTTAAGCACAGAAAGCAAGGAAAATACGCAAACAATTTTTAAGTACAATTAATTATATTTAAACTTAAGAGACAAACCGAAAAATAATTTTATTCTTGTTGTTAATTTGAAAGAAAAAAGTCATAATTCTTAGTAACTTAGTATTAGTATTTGAGATTTTGCGATAATTTTTATAATAGCACTTAATAGCATCTTTTATATTTCGCACCTTCGCACATGCAAATTGGAAACAATTATGTCGTGTTTAAATAAAATATGTGCTGAAATAAAATATTGGTACTTCTTCGTTATCTCGTGATCAATTTCGCCAAATTGTACATATTCACATATTCACATATTTTTTATTTTAAATAACGAAAGAAGAAATAAATTAGTGAAACATTGATAAAAATACAAATAAAAAGCGGTATAAAAATCACTTGATGACGTTTTAAACACATGTTTACATTGTTTAATGAGATATTCACGATCATTCATGATTGGCATTTTATCTTATTGTTTGGCGATAATTTTTTGGTTTACAGGATAATCAAGTAACATCAAAAAAAGGAACTATAGTTGAAGCGAAGAATAAACATTTATAAGTAATAAACATAATAAAAAAATATAATAAAAAATATTAATATCACAATAAATCGTAAATCATAAAACACTTATAGCAATATTCAAAAACAACGTTTTCATCAGTTTGGCGAGAAAAAAATCACGCTAACATGTAGCTTATATTTTTACTCATAAATATGACATCTGTGCCATATTTACGAGTAAAAATAAGCATAAACGATCATCAGGTTTGAAATCTCAATTTTTGAAGCCCAAACTGGACCATGGTTTATAAAAACGCCAAGGTAAAGATATTATTTGAAAAGTATCATCAATTAGAGCAGAGATATATATATACGCATCGGGTTTGGCGCAAATTTCGCGAAAATCATTTTTGAACGAATTTCGATTATTTTAAAAAGTAAGTAAAAATTAAAAAAAAGCACGATTAAATTTAGGTTATATAAATATAGAAAAAATAAGCAATTTATTAATAAGCAAACAACAATAGCCAGATCACCATGCAATGTAAATAATGATATTTTGGCGCTAATTATATGGAAAAGTTCTATATCCTGTTCTAAATTTTTTGGCGAGCTTTTATTTATTTATTTATTTATTTATTTATTTATTTTGTAATATTTGGTTATTTCGTAGACCAATTGTGTCAAACTACACAAATCGCCAAACTGTTTGTCAAATTACATAAATTGACCTAATTTGTAATATAAATAACAGAAAAATAAATACATTTTTAAAATGAAATAAGAAATACATATTAAAAGTTGAATTAAAAATCACTTTATGACGTAACAAGCACGCGTATCGTAATTAATGACAAGTGAAAGTAACATTTACAATCATGCAGTATTGGCATGTAACCTTATAGTTTGGCGATAGTTTTTTGATCGACAGGATAACCAAGAAGTACCTTTTTTTGCCATTAAATTAATCGATGTGGTTGTGATCTTCAGCCTGTGAGGTTGTTTTTTTTCTGCACTATCCAACAAAGCTGAAAAATATTTATGCATTCGGTTTGCCTATCCGTCTGTCCACACTCAAACATCCGTAAATATACACCGATTTATATGCAATTGGAAACCTTATTTAGGGTCTCCTAGGCATGTTTGATATTGTATATGAAGTATGTGGGATTAATAGTCTATTTACAGGGGCACCCAAAAGATTTTCATTACAGTATGGTCTATTGGCGGAAATCGTTTGCAGAGTATTTTAATGAAATTACGCTATTGCAAATTTACGAAACTTATATAAACCACTGAACGATTAAGTTATAACAGGATATTCATAGCATTTTTAATCCAATTACAAGGACACACAAAAGAAATCGGTTACAATACGGTTTTCAATTTCGGCGTGCGCTTTTAAATTTAACTGTTTTTTTAGGTGTGTCCCTAATTAATATAAAATATTTAGTAACCATAGTCACCGTCTGATCCGTTCGTCTGTATCTCCACATATAACAGCACAAAAAATATCCTACGGAATCGTTTGAAATTTTAAATATTAATTTATTACCGAATTTTGTTGAGTCGTTGCAAATTTTAATAAAATCGGATACATTCGAATACAGGGACAATCAAAAGTATTCTGTTACATTACGGCCGATGGGATGAAATGGTTCCAAGCTCTTTTTAATGATGTTAAACCCATCGAAACATAATATAATGAAATTGATATACATTTATGAAGAGCATTAGAATACATATTTTGTCGAACATGCCACACAAAAAATATTTATTATTCATTTACACGTCACCACAAAAGAATTCCATTATAAAATAGTATGAGGGGTGGGACATTAACTTTTCAGCTTTACTAATCTAGGAATTTTATCATAGAATCATTTTCTCAATTGCCACTAGCAGGCCTTTTAAATAATAACATTTTTCCGGTAAAACGGCGTAATCGAGTTCACATTGGAGTATTTGAGCCAGCATGTTATGCTGAAAAAATATGTTCAGACTTGTAAATCACTTGTGATGACACTTTGACGGCTCAAAGCTTATGCAGACGAGATATTAAGATCTCGTTCATATCTTATGCTATTGGCATTGCCAACTGTGGAATAATCGTAAAAAATAGAGAATATACGCTCTAAGTAGAGAGTATATGCTCAAGTTATAGAATATATCCTAGAATGTATGCATTGCGGCTTTTTGAGAAAGAGGGCGAGGAAGATAAGGTGATTCTTAAAAAATCCAGAAAATATGCGGCGTATACCTCTGTAAACTCTCTACTACATTCATGATTGCCAATTCGTTTTATTTTATGTATGCTAAAGTGAAATACAGCTCAATTTCATGGGAATGGGTTTATAACGAAAACAAATCAGCGTATGTAGTGGGCAGCATGCACGACCCATTTAAATCAGATTGAGCATATCTGGAACACACTCGAAACGACAGATTGTATTCCTTTGTTGGCGTTTTCGGGATTTTTATGTATCTTTTTTAAAGTGAGAATACGCCAAATTTTATCGAAAACCTCATCGCATACATTGAAAACAGATGTAGATATTGTATTGTTATATATATTAATTATTTTGTTCTATTTATTTAAGGGCACTACACACCATATAAAAAAATCCCTCATTCTACACAACCATCATGATTTGCGCCACTTTTAGGTACTAAAATTGGTGTGTATATTCTTGACGTCATTTCAAAGAGTTTAAATTCCGATACAAGATATTTTAGCGCATTCTTAGCTGTATTCTTCAAATTTTATACTTATGCGTGACTGTTTTGTATAGTTTGATTTCCCATTTTTTAACCGTGTATAGGAATTTGTATGTAATATTTTGCAAATGTGCCATTCACCTTGCTCTTTTTTATCATTTCAATTTGTGACAATATATAATCGTTTAAACATGGAATCTCTTTTTTCTTTTAGCATATTATTTTAAAAACTCTGTTCTAAGCAATATCGCTCAGACTAATCCCTCTGAGGGAAGTTCTAGTTTTCCTCAATGTGTTAAAATATGTTTCATTATATATGCATAACGGAAAATTTTGTTTTCTTTAATAGAAAGTTATAATTTTTTTTGTGTATGTATCCTATATTTTCCTCAATGTGTTAAAATATGTTTCATTATATATGCATAACGGAAAATTTTGTTTTCTTTAATAGAAAGTTATTTTTTTTTGTGTATTAATAATTTTTTTCGGACTATTTCAGTAGCATTGTATGTATCAGGAAATGAGATTTTATAATACTATCTCCGATTTTTTATAATAGTATTCTATAATAGTTCTATAATAGTATTCTATAATAGTTCAATATCTATTACAGTACAATATATATTATAATGTTTGGATTGTATATGACAATTACAAGCAATATTTTCTTTGAAGATATTTTTGTTCATATACAGTGCTGTTTGGTCTTTTTTTATATGCTTTTAGTGACATTTCAGTTGCAACCACATTCTAAAACATTGCTGACTTTAATGTTGCATAATGCATGCTATGGCTTTATAAAAAAGAGTACAGAGCTTTCTGTTGCAATTGATTGTTACTGACAGATCTGTCTATAAAAACATAAAATTACAAAATGCATTAGGTACTCACAATTATGCAATAGTTACATTTCTTTTGAATTCGTGTGTGCATAAAAAATTATGAGCCAGTTATAACGCTTCATTCTAAAAATTCTATTTTCAAAAAACCCTTCTATTATGTCATGATTTGTGAACAAATAAGCTAATTACTCATATATTAATATTTTATATGTTTCGAATATATTTTTGCGTACGTAACGAAACAACATTAGAAATAAATTTTTCTGTACAAAAAATCAATATGTGATAAACTAATGTATATTCTGAAACTTAGAATTTGTGATTAAGATAACTAGATTCTAAAAAGAAAGTGTATAATAAAGTGAAAAGGTTTTCAAAGTCAGTAGCTATAAACTGTGCTTTTACTGAATGTTAAATATTACATTGGATACTGTTTATTTAACCTCATTTAAAAGATTAAAACTTAAAACACGAAATTTCACGAATAGTGAGAATGTTGAAGAAATATAAGGGACCTTTAGAGTTTCAGAAGTCGTGAATTTAACTACGATGATAGAATTAAGAATCCAGAAAATGTTTTATTTTCTATTGTAATCAGAATTTGCTTATCTGATTTACAAAATTTAAACAAAACAGTATTATATCTTACTTTACAGAATACAGAGAATACCAAATAAATTAGAGTTGCAATAAATTTATAGGAGAGTGTTCCTTTAAAAGTTACATGATTTTTATTATTATGAATGTTAAAACTACTCCTGGAGATAAAATAAATTGTTGGAGATATTTAAAGGCATCTTTAAAATTTTTAAGTCTTCAAAATTTAGAATTGCATACCGAACTTTTAAATTAAAATTTCCATTTTTTAAAGTTTATTTAAATTATATCTGATTTAAGTTTCATATTCGTTAAAAGAAAATTATTTTTATCTTCAAGTTATAAAAATACGCAATAATGAGTACATTAAATTTCAAGTATAAAATAATTAGATTTCAACACTATCCTGTTAGAAGTATTTATTTTAGAAATATTTTGATTTATCCAACCAATTTCTAGTCAGCAGCTATTTTTTTTCTTTTCTAAAATACAATGTGCAATTTTTTTTTCATTTGTTTTGAAAAAAAAATGTTTTTTATTTATTGTTTCTTATGCATACCATAATCGTATCACATGTATATCATAATTTATCATAGTAAACCAAATCATAAACCTATTTAGAACATAAATGAATAAAAAATTAAATGTTGAAGCAAAAACAATTTCATATTATATAATTTCATTAAAAAAAAATCGTTTGAAAATGGATACAAGTGAAGGCAAACTAACATTTTAAAATAATTCGTTTAAATGTTAATATACCTTTCATTATTTCCTTTTATTGTAAATATAATAAATTCCAAAGTAAATGTGATACAATCGTGTTAAAAAATCAATACCAAAAAGTGACAGTTGTTATTTTTAGAGCAGTTATTTTTAAAATCATTGCCAAATACAAGCAATAACATTTTTAATACTATTTATTTACACTTATTACCAATATTAATACTATATATTTATCAATATTCATTATGTATTATTGTATCAAAAATGGAGCATTCATTCATGTTTCTTTCTACAGTGCTTGTTAAATAGTCATAATATAGTTAATTAGAGGCAATTAAAATGTTTTTGGCAAAGCTGTTTAATTACAAATTTGTTATACATATCCCATACTAAGTTTAAATCTAATTCATCTAGAAGCAGGCAATGCCATCACTTCGAGCAATTTTCATTCACAAGATTGAATTAGGTTTTCAGCATTCCTATATTATCTTTGCTTTGCAACAAACTTTGTAAAACGATATCATTACTCTAAATTTCTATTGCACCTATTAAATGAATCAACCACGTAGAATGTGAATTAGTTGTAAAAAATGCAAAAAAATTTTGGAGTGCTGCGATCCCTGTTTTTTCAATATACCCAGTGTGTTGTGTAAAATTCTACATGAATTTCTTTACATTCAATTACATATTTGAAGTTGTTTCATTAAATTTTATGCATTAAATAATTTTCTTTTTTAAGGTGTGTGTTGGTGGAGTGAACAAACAATATTTTATTTTTATAAAGTTTTAGATTAAACGAAAAATGAGAAAAACTGGCATTACGATGAGTAGCTTTGTTACTTTAATGTTTATCTTCCTTTAGAATTCACTGTAGATAGCCTTCGATAAAAAAATATTTAATTAAAGCATTATATTTTTTCTTCAAGTGAATATTTGAGGACTTAAGTTTAAAAACTCGACTTATCTAAAATATAAAAATCGAAATTTATATATCAATGTCTATTGGCGAAACTGAATCGGAAAAACTTAAAAAGAAAAAAAATTGTTTTCTTAGGGGAAAATTTTTTTATCCCAAACTTTCAGCCTTTCAAAATCTTGGTTTACAATGAAAACCAAACAGAGCTACCAATGGTTTTTTGTGGTTTCCTTTTTGATAAATCGAGTTTTGAAACTGACATCATCATGTATTAAATACATTTTATAAGAAATCAGATAAAGTGTAAATATAAGCAATTCTATGATAAATTCATGTCATTATCCTAGAATAAAGATACGAGGGTAATACGGGAAGTAACTTCCGTTTATGAATTAAAAAAATACTAATGAAAAGAAACATGTTTTATTACTTACGTATGAAAGACACGTTCTTCAGCTACTTCTCAACATAATTGCCATATTAATTAAAACAATTATCATAACGGTAAATCAGCTTTGAAATTCCATAGTCACAGAATTCTGCCGCCGGCCTATTCAATTACGATTATTTTAAAATTCAGTTTGCACCACTCTTTCAATCCAAAAAATTTTAACATATTTTTCAATATAATTTTCTGATAAATGCACTACCAAAAATGTTTTAAAAAATAGTGGGTCAAGTAAAATATTACGAGAGCAAATCAGAATTTGTCAGTATGAATAAAAGAATATGTTAAAATTCTTTGGATTGAAAGAGTGGTTCGAGTTGAATTAAAAAATAATCGCAGTTGAATAGGCCGGCGGCAGGAGTCTGTGACGATGGAATTTCAAAGCTGATTTACCTTTATGATAATTGTTTTAATTAATATGGCAATTATGTTGAGAAGTAGCTGAAGAACGTATATTTCATACGTGAGTAATAAAACATGTTTTCTTTCATTATATTTTTTTAATTCAAAAACGGAAATTACTTTCCGAATTACCCTCGTATATTATTAAACTATTATAGGAGACATAAATATTTAATTTTGCATGTTTATTTTATTATATAGATGTTTTAAAAATGTATTTACTATATACAATACATCCAATTAACGTAGATTAAGCAGAGAACTTCACTTATTTACACGAGTTCTTGTAAATATTGGAAGGTTTTACATTGCATCACAGTCTTGTTTAAATTACATTTTATTTTAGATGGTCTCAAAACATTAAATACGCGTACAATAAATTTAATAATAAAAAAATACCTTATAAAAAAAGAAAAAAAAGGAATTTTATTACTGCTGGAACATTTGCTACATTCCAGTAGATTTCCATTATATAAACGTTTAAATACTGCGAAAATAGATTGTGTATGATTAGGAAGGATTAATAGATTTAAATTATAGTGTTAACAGAAATGATGAGAGTTTAAATAGTTTAATGATGTGAAAAGCGTTATTTATATGGAATTTTTCTTAAGTAATTGAAGAATTAAAGTACATAATTGTTAAAGCATTTAATTGTTAAAAAAGTCAATTTTTGCTCTATTTCAATTCTATGAAAAATAATTCTTCAAAGGATTTATTACGGTTTATTCGAAGATAGCCTTGTATAGCCTTCGTCTTTAACATATAATCATTGTTACGAAAAAAATAAATTGATGCCGTTCATTTTTGATAATTTTCAGGTATTTTTACTTTCTTCTATCTTTACAAGAAGAAAGTATTGGATTCATGAAAATTTTCGACTTCCCGTTTTCGACGGATTTATGCGTTTTAGAAGGTCCTGAACACGTTTTGACTATTTTTAGAAAATGTCTGTCTGTGAGTCTGTCCGTCTGTCTGTGAGTCTGTCTGTCTGTATGTGACAAAAAAATTGTGGGCGCTCTATCTCAAGAACTAATGCTCGAAATTTAATAAAATTTTATATTCTGTTAGACCTTGATATGAATTAGTGCCTATTGGTTTTTGGTGAAAATTGGCCTGCAGGTGGCGCTGCTATACTACGTTTTTCATGATTTTCATGTTTGCTATATCTCAAGAACTTATGCACAGAACTTCACCAAACTTCAGATTCTGTGATCCCTTGATGTACATAGATGCTGATTAAGTTTTGGTGCAAATTGGCCAGCAGGTGGCGCTGCTATACCACGTTTTTCATGATTTTCATGATAGCTATATCTCAAGAACTAATGCACAGAAATTCACCAAACTTTAGATTCTGCTATACATTGAGATACATAGCCGCTTATATGGTTTTGGTGTGAACTGCCCTATAGGTGGCGCTGCTATGCTATATTTTGCACGATTTTTGCGATAGCTATATCTCAAGAACTAATGCAGAGAACTTCATCAAATTTTAGATTCTGTTACACTAGAATATATAACATAATTAGACACTGATTACATTTTGGTATTAACCTTGCAACAGGTGGTGCAGCTATGCTGCATTTTGCACAATTTTTCCGATAGCTATATCTCAACAACCAACGCACAGAATTTCATCAAACTTCAGATTTTGTTACAAAATGACATATAACATAACGACACGGTGATTACGTTTTGTTATAAATCCTTCAACTGATGGTGCTGCTGTGCTATATTTTCTCGTTTTTTTTTTATCTAGCTATATTTCAAGAACTAATGCACAGAATTTCATCAAACTCCAGATTCTTTTACAACATGACATAATTGGACGCTTTTTTACGTTTTGGCATAAATTGTCCAAGATATGGTGTTGCTGTGCTACGTTTTGCAAATTTTTTGTTCTAACTATATCTCAAGAACTAATGGACGAAATTCCATCAAATTTCAGATTCTGTTAGGTCTTGACATCAATAGATGCTTATTAGGTTTAAGTATAAATTACCCAACATGAGGCAGTACTAAGCTCATTTTCTCAGAATATTGATTAAATTTTGCGTTTTAGGCTTTTCGGATAATAGAATCTCATTAGGCTAGGTCAAATATTCGAGGAAATTCGATAGTGGGTAACTTTAGCTTCACCACGTTTTTTTTTTTTTTTTTTTTTTTTTTAATATTAAAATGTATTTATTAGATAGAAGAAAGTTTCGGGATTGACACATCCAACTAGTTGTTGTTGTTTTTGTTTAGGAGGGGAATATTGCTCATAAATCATAATAATATTACTGAAATCATATTAATATTTCACATTTACAAATCATTTTCGTGTATAAACAAGTAATTCAAAACGTCGTAAATACAAGCAAAAATGCATTATTTTGGCTGTAATATTACACAGCATGGTTTAAATCCATTTAATTCTTTTTGAAAATTACTACAAAAACGTTATGTGAGATGTTAATGAAATGATTTTTACTGCGTCTAACAGATGGTCTGGATCAGAAAGGTGATACACTGAATGCACATGTCATTGAAAAATGGACCATTAGTATTCCGATTCAACATTGATCAAACAAGCTATATTGAAAAGGCCATTTTCTCTTGATTTGCTGAATTCATTCGGTCAGCGGACCCGAAATTATCCACTGACCAGGGCACGTTCTCAGATGTAAGTTGTAGATTTGGACGAGTGTGGTATCAAAAGACAGATCGTCACATATACATTAAAAAGTGCAATAAAACTACCCTTCAGAATTCACTAGTTTTCCAGATATTAGTACTTGAAAAGCGAATGAATAAACAATAGATAGACTGGCATGTATATAAATTATTTGCAATTCAAGTCAGCTTAAGAAAAACATTCCATTTCATACACTATATATACATACACTTTATCCATTACGTCACGTCGCACATTTCCTGAAAAATTTGCATTAAACAAAGTGCTGGAAACGAAAAAAAATGATGGAAAAACTTTCGTAGAATACGAAGTGCTTGTCTAAAAGATGTGAAAAAACTGGCAATGTGTGGGTGTAAAAGATTTTGCTGGTAGCTCGGGAAAAAGTATTTGCAGAAAGATTAAAAATAATTCAAAGAAACTTTTAACTTACGATCTCTTTATATACCTACCTGTCAATTTATTTATTTATTTAGTCACACTTCAAATGCTGATATCTCGAAAACGATTGGATTCGGACGGGTAGTTCCATTGCATTTTTAATTTGCATGACGAGATCTTTGTTTTGATACCACACTCGTCCAAAACCACAACTTACACCTGGGACGTTTTCCTAGGCGTATTTTTTTTTCAACCACCTTCGTCGTTCTAAGCCCAAGCTCGCACTCTGATTGGTTGTTGCTCTCGGCACTGTTTTCATGTAACTTGGCGATAATCATACTTGGCGTAGCGATAGATGCTTCCGTCGAGGAGTTTGATTTCCTTCCGAACCGAGTACAAAGTAACTTTTCTCTTGCAGCATTGGACTGGATGGAACGTGTCTTACTGAAAGCTGTTCTCCTTAAAAGTTTTTAAACACAAATTTTTACTTTGTACTCGGCTCCGAAGGAAATCAAACTCGACGGAAGCATCTATCACTAAGCCAAGTATGATCATCGCCAAGTTACGTGAAAACAGTTTCGAGAGCAACAACCAATCAGAGTGCGAGCTTGGGCTTGGAAGGACGAAGGTGATTGGAAAAAAAATTACGCTTTTCCTAGTGAGAATTGTCATTCCGGTTGTTGCCAGACGGCAAACTAAAAATTCAGACTCATTTTCACACCACATAAGAGAAATATGCATACAGGTTAGTGCAATTTTATCTTAAATAATTATACATCTATAGAACACGTCCAATTATTAACGTTTAAATTTAAAATAAAAAAAATAATTTTTATCATAGCTTTTTGAAATTTATGTCTCGATGAAACTTCTTTTAAGATGAAAAAACTACTTATAAATTCAGCATAAAAACACTAAAACTACATACCAAAAAAAAATTAAATATGAAAAATCCATAAAAAAATCTCTAAACCTAAAATTCAACAGTAAATATCATTTTATAATTGTACAAGAATTTAAAATTACAGAAAATAGATTTTTAAATTATACATTTTCTAGCAATAAATATTTTTACCCACAAAACACATCAGTCAAATATGAAATAAATTATCCATACTCAGGCATGTACGATAATAATTTGTCTAGAATAATAAAAATTCACTATTTAATAGATTTCGAATTCAGTTGTAAATAAATGACATTTCCTAAAATATGAAATCGCATGTCCCAAAGTATTTTCTAAGAAATAAATAAATGCTAAAAAGTGATTTTCTTTTCAAATCACAAATGAAATACATTTATTTATGGAAATTTATGACTTTTTTCATTCCTGAAAACACTGGATATTTTATATAATAAAAAAAACTTTGTTTTTCTTTATGCTATAAAAATAGAAAGCAAAACATTCCCTTACAAAGAAACATTTTTCAGAAAAGGAAAAATTATAAAGTGCATTTTTTTGCTAATTCACAAAATACACAGATTTATCTGCATAATAAATGTATTAATTTAATTCTAACATTTATCATCCATTATAAAATCTATATAATGTGGGTGTGGACATAACTATATACAGTGTGTTTAGGTGCAGCGATTGGAAATATATAAGAAAAATATAGTACTACTACCTACATATAGTACGATGGGAAATCAAATAGTAATGTATGGTCGGAAACAAATTTCTGGTACAGTAGCGACGACAGAAAATAAAACATATGAAGTACTTAAATAGGAAGGAAGCATATTTGTTATTCTTAAATCTTGATACATCAGTGATTTAAAAGCTAAGAACAAAAGGAGCAAAATAATCTTCACAGAAAGTGTTTGAACTCACGATTCCGGACTGTGTTATACAGTCCTCACATCATTAGTATATTTAAGAGCTAATATTTTCGAAAATACAGGGCTTGTCTTTTAAGGCAAGAAGCTTTAATGAAGATTTAAAACAGGATTTTTCACAACGCTGTTAATAGAAGTTACGATCACCAGTGTCTTGATGACAAAAAAAAATAAACAATTAAAATTAAAATAAAAACAAATAAAAAATTTCCACCATTTTTGCGGAAGTAAGAATATTCACGCTGTTTTTTAACTCTGTTGGTGTATTTCCCTTCTTTCTGTGTAGTCACTATCAAGTAAAGAAATCATTTCCAACCATGCATTGTTATGTGATTTGAAATCCTCTATTTGTATTCTATCACTTCTGAAAGTTCGTAACCGCTGTGTTTATACAACCTACGTACTAGAAATGCATAGATGTATAAACGATGAACGTTTACTGATATATGAAGCCTAAACAGATTCAGAAGTTTTCTATTTAGTGCAAAATTCTTATCCAAATCTGTTTATCACGATAAAAAAATATATTAATAACGTCACATCTCACGGGAGTGCTGATGAATACATTGTCAGTAAAGTAATTGTGCATTTCTTTGTAGTAGATTCTTAAACGAATGAACTTGAATAATGAATTAAAACAATTTCCGACACTATATTTCTAGTATTATTGCTAAAATTAACATTGAAATAATAAAATACTGAAAAATAATTTAGGCTTTAAACCAGATGGCGCATAAAGAATACCACCAGTATCTTTATGAATGTCAGATCCGTCCGTCCACTTAATAGTTAATCTTTTGACTAATTACCGACATTTTTTAACAACAATTATTAACTACAAACCTTTTATTATTTCCGAGACCTCAGGTATTATGAGCACACATCTTGTCCCATTTGGTGGAATGAATAATGGAATTTGTATGTAATAGAAATATCCAATTTATTCAGAAAATACGTTCTTAGGTGTGACCTAGACCCATTTTTTCATAATTTTCCTTTCAGTAATTGTTAATAAATAACTAAGAATGTATAACCAGCAACGTTGTTTTCAGTTATTTCTTTTAATAATTTTGATTTCATTGCCCTAAGTGGGATCTTCTCACATTTTCATTTTTAGACATGTTCATAATTATTTGAATACGTCGCACTTATAATCGTCGTTCAGATCATCCGTCTTTATCCATTTGATCGTCCGTCTCGTCCTCATATATCAATGTAAGAACTAAGAAACCGAATCTTTTCAAATTTAAAATATATAATTTATGTATAATTTTATCGCGTCATTTCAAGTTTTATGAAAGTTGAATATATAGTTCATTTATAGAGACGGTTAGTAGTTTCTGTCACCTATGGTCAATGGGAAAAAAATAATCTGCTTTTTAATAACGTTGCACTTTTTCGATCACAATAAATTTTACATGTGTCTGTGAAGGATATCCTATAATATATATTTTCTGTACAATCTGTGGTGCAAAAAATTCTTGTTATTAATATAGATAACCACAGAAACTTTTACATTCCTAATGGTAATGGGAAATACACTGATTTTGGCACGTTTAGTAGAGTTTTTCTCTTCCGAAAGTCATTTTATTTCAAACAGAGCTCCGAAAAATACCGATTTATTTGACATAAAAATAGAAAAAAATAAAAGATGTTCGTGAAAAAACGTACATTTATTGTTGTACAAAGAAGTTAAATGGAGTAAAAAATAGAGGGTAAACTTGATTAAAACCAAACAGTGTTCTGTCCCAGTTAAGTTTGGATAGATGGACTGTAACAACTCTATTATACTATTCCACATTTTATGAAATTGGTATAAGTTACTGAGATTTGCTACCATTTACTTCATGTATAATAGAAAGAGTTGTGACACATAGTATTTACAGAAACACACACACAAGATTTCGGATAATACACAGAATCCAAAATACTGTATGTTATTACATCTACATCTGAATATTTAAAAAAACTTCTTTACCGGACGAATGCACTTCATTTGCTACTCTTGATGAGCAATTTCCGACTTGTTACTTTTTTAATTTGGAGCCCTAAAAAGAGTCAGTTAATCGTGCTTTATTTTTAGTAGGATACAAGAGAATGATTCAGAATTATTCAATCTTTACCTGTAAAAGTAGTTTATTTGTTTTATTTGAAAGCTGTTTCATTGCTCACTGCTATTTTTGGATATTTTTCTGAACTTTGTTCGGAATAGACGGATTCTCGGAATAACGGGTTTAAGAGGGACTCTACTGTGTATTTTTTATATTGTAATCCGATTTTCACAGAACAGATTGAATTTTTATTTTTAAAAATCAAAAACTTCATGTCCTTCTTCTTTTTAAGAAATCTACTTTATTCTTCAATGGAGAAAAAGATTTCATATCAAAAAGACATTTTCCGTTGTTTCCAACATTATATTATTGAAAAGAGAATAGTTGAAAAACTATCTGAGACGGTTTGGTAGAAAAGTCAAAAGCTTCTTTTTTTTTAAAGTTGAAATACTTTTTAGAGTAAAAAAAGGGATTTTCGAAAAGTCTAGAAATTTTATCATCTTTATGTTTTTACTTTCATCTATCTTCAATAGAACAAAAAATTGTAATCGAAATTTTTTCGACTTCCGGTTTTCGACGGATTTACACATTTTAGGGGTCGGAGATTCCAAAAAACATGTTTTTACAAAATGTCTGTCCGTGTGTGTGTGTGTGTGTGTGTGTGTGTCTGTGTGTCTGTGTGTCTGTCTGTATGTCGCTTTTCTACCATCAAAAAGTGTATGAAGTTATGCATAGAATTGAACCAAATTTTTTATGAGTGTTTTTGGCTGTGGCAAGCAGGTCCTCCTTCAGTTTTGAAATATTCCGCAGGAAGGGGGCGCTGCAATCGCGATTTTTGTGCCATTTTCAATATTGTACCGACCAAAAGTATATGAAGTTATGCATCAAATTGAACCAAATTTTTTGTGTATGTGTATGACTATGGCTAGCTAGTCTTCCCTGAATTTGAAAATAATCCGCCGGAAGGAGTCGTTGCAATTGCGATTTATGTGGCATTTTCAGTGTTGCACCGACCAAAAGGTTATGAAGTTATACAGGGTGTCCCTAAACAAATGGTATATACGCTGGGGGTGATGGAACACATCAAGACGAGTAATAGTAAATAGGAAACCAAGGGTCCCAAACGTTTTTCAAAGGAGATAGCCGCCATTAAAGTTTGGGGTCCAAAATTTCAAATACACATAAAAAACGGAAAAATTGTTCGATTGATTTGCGGTTTTCACTAAAATTATTCTTTATGTAGGTATTTTCTTGAAAATAAATTATAAAGATAAATTTCGAAAAATGCCGATAGAGGGCGCTTTAGACTTTGAAGTAATGAAAAACTATTTTTTGCCGTGATTTTTTGCATCTCATTAAATGATTTCGTAAGCTTAGACATAAAATTAAATTTTGAGCTCAAAATCTGAATAGTTGGAAGCGGTTAAGTAGCACAAACTTAATTGTGTTCAGAGGGTTTAAATTTCAAATGATTATAAAAAAGGAAAAATTGGTCGATTGATTTGCGGTTTTCACTAAAACTATTCTTTATGTCGGTATTTTATTGAAAATGAATTATAAAGATAAATTTTAAAAAATGGCGATAGAGGGCGCTTTAAACTTTGGAGTAACGAACAACTACTTTTTACGTTATTTTTTGCATCTGATTAAATGTTTTCGTAAACTTAGACTTAAACCTAAATTTTGAGCTCAAAATCTGAATAGCTGGGAGTAGTTAAGTAGCACAAACTGAACTGTGTTCAGAGGGTTCAAATTTCAAATGATAATAAAAAGCGGAAAAATTGGTCGATCCGTTTGCGGTTTAGAATAAAACTATTTTTTAAGTCAGTATCTTCTTGAAAATGAATTTTAAAGATAAATTTCAAAAAATTCCGTTAGAGGGCGCTTTAAACTTCAGAGCAACCAACAACAAATTTTAACCGTTATTTTTTGTATCTAATTAAATGCTTTCCAAAACTTGTTAAATGTTTTCGAAATCTTACATTTAAACTTAAATTTTGAACTCAAATTCTGAATCGTTGGGAGGGGTTAAGAAGCGCAAACTGAAGTGTGTTCAGGAGTTGAAATTAACCCCCCCCCCTCGAACACAGTTCACTTTTGCGCTACTTAAACACTCGCAACGACTCAGAATTTGATCTCAAAATTTAAATCTAAGCATTTGAAAACATTTAATGAGATTTAAAAAAAATAACGGTTATAAATAGTGTTACGCTACTCCAATGTCTAAGGCGCCCTCTATCGGCATTTTGTAAAATTTATCTTAAAAATTTACTTTCAGGAAAACACTGATTTAAAGAGTAGTTTTAGCAAAAACCGCAAACGAATCGACTAAGTTTTCCGTTTTTTTTATAGTTCTCCGTTTCGTTTGAAATTTAAACCATCTGTACACAGTTCAGTTTGTGCTACTTAACCACTCCTAACTATTCAGATTTTGAGCTCAAAATTTAAGTTTAAATCTAAGCCTACGATACCATTTAATGAGATGCAAAAAATAACGGCAAAAAATAGTATTAGGATGGATTATTTCGTTAATCCGAAGACTAAAGCGCCCTCTATCGGCGTTTTTTGAAATTTATCTTTATAATTCATTTTCAATAAAATACCGACATAAAGAATAGTTTTAGTGAAAACCGCAAATCAATCGACCAATTTTTCCATTTTTTATGTGTATTTGAAATTTTGGACCCCAAACTTTAATGGCGGCTATCTCCTTTGGAAAACGTTTGGGACCCTTGGTTTCCTATTTATTATTACTCGTCTTGATGTGTTCTATCACCCCCTAGCGTATATACCATTTGTTTATTGACACCCTGTATATCGAATTGAACAAAATTTTTTGTGCATCTGTATGACTATGGCTAGTTGGTCCTCCCTGAATTTGAATAAAATCCGTCGGAAGGGGGCGCTGCAATTGCGATTTTTGTGCCATTTTGAATATTGCACCGACCAAAAGTACATGAAGTTATGCATCGAATTGAAAGAAATTTTTTGTTTAAGTGTATGGCTATGGCTAGTCGGATCGCCCTGAATCTAAAAAAAAATCCGCCGGAAGGGGGCGCTGCTATACCGAATTTTATGCCGTTTTCAATATTGCACCACATAAAAGTGTATGAAGTTAGTTCTAGAAATGAACTCAACATTTTGTATATGATCATTTTTTGTTAAGGTAAGTACGTCCTCCCTGAATTTGAAAAAAAAAACTGCCTATCATTCTGTTGTCCATCGGTTCGTCCAGAGACGGAAATTCGTTTTTACTCCGATTAATTTATTGAAGCAGAAATTTAAGATGAAAATCAAAGTTGGTAGGGTATTGAATTTAAATTATTAAAGCATTAAAATGAGTAACTTTTTTTTTTAATATTAAAATGCATGCATGAGATAGAAGAAAGTTTTGGGATTGGCACATCCAGCTAGTTTAATCTAAAAATAATTTAATAAAAAGTTTAAAAATGGTATAATTATGAAGTATTTACATAAGCTATATTATAATTATGAACGCAAAATTACATTTTGCAATGAAGATTGAACAAAAGTTCATGTTATAATATATACAAGCAGCATCAATGTGTATAATATACGTAAGTATTAAAGTACATGTAATGTATATGTTACAGGCCAAACCCGATTTTAGGCCAACCTAGATTGGCTTAGGCGAAACCGGTCTATCCAAACGTCCATCGGATATACTAGTTTTTCCTAGGCCAAACCGGTCTATCCTAACGCCCATCGGATAAACTAGTTTTTCCTAGGCCAAACCGGTTTATCCTAACGCCCATCGGATAAACTAGTTTTTCCTATGCCAAACTAGTCTATCCTAAGGCCCATAAGACAAACTAGATTTTCCTAGGCCAAACTAGTTTGGCCTAACTCTTATAGGATAAACTAATTTAGACTGCTGTTTATTATTCTGAACTAGTTTATCCTAGGCCAATTCAATTTGGCTTGATTTTATTGAATTCAATGACCGCCTCAACGCGAACATTCTTGTTTGTCCTAGGCTGATCTAGTTTATCCTAGGCCAATGTAGTTTTACGTGTTTTTAGCTCACGGGCGTCAAAGCCAGAGAAATAATGGACTCACAGGTTCTGTATGTATGTATGTACGCATGTATGTACGCATGTATGTACGTATGTGCATACGTATGTACATAACGCGATAACTCTTGATAGAGATATCCGATTTGGTTCAAATTTTGGATGTGGGTTCATTCTGATAAAGTTATTTTCTGATTAATTTTGGGAATTCATTGGATAGGAATAAAGGGGGCGAATGGGAGGCTAATCCTCCACATTTAATTTAGAGAAATGGATTTCTCATGCAGAATTTTCAGTTTTCATTTTAAATTTTAGATATAGGATCATTGTGACAAGGCGCGTCCGTGATTAGTTGTGGATGTTTATTTTTTAAGTCTAAATTTTAGACTTAAACAATAAAAATTCACAACTCTAAAAGAAAGGGCAATGTAGGTAACACAACATAATTTAGAGGCCTGGAGGCCCAGTCAGGCAGGGTTTTGGCCTGGAAATTCCAGTCTGTGCAAACCTCTGACAATATTCTACAACCCTTCGAATAAAACACATTATATAAGGGTGATAACAAAATCACTTTGCACAAAGTTAGCTAAGGAGCAGTAGTCGGGATGAATATTGAAAATAATATTGCCCAATTAAAGTGATAGCTTTGAATTCGCAGGCTATTTACACTAATTGTGTATTACAGCCTTATTTTTTTTAAGAATAACACCCTCAAAAAATAAAGTAAGTTGGATTACATTTTCCTATTTCCCCCAATTATACTTAACCATTGAACCTCCAAAACTAAAGACAGATACGCTTTATAAAGTTAAACAATTATCCAAAATTTGAAGCAAATCAGATAATTCTGCTAAAAAAAAACTCATCTGATTTAAGGAGGGTAATCCCCTATGCCTCCCTTTATACTTAATCATTAAACCCTCAAAACAATTCACGGATTCGCCTTAAAGAAATATATTCAAAATTTACGGCAAATCGGATAAATTGGATAAAAGCCTATTTATCTAATTTAAGGAAGGCGATAAAACGTCCTCTGCCCCATTATACTTAAACAAAAGAAAAACTCAAATTAATTAAAGAAGCGCCTGATCAAATGAATTCATGTCCAAAATTTTAAGCAAATTAGATAATTCTGAATTATATCCAATTTATCTAATTTAAGGAAAGAAATATATTGTAAGTTTCCCCCTTATATTTAACCGAAGAACCATGAAAATTAATCAGTGAAGCGCTTCATTAGAATGAACAAATCCAAGATTTGCAGCAAATCGGTTAATTCTGCATATAAAACACATTTGCCAAAATTAGGCGGGATCCCCCCGTAATTCTCGTTGTTTTTATTCAATTTACCCTCAAAACTTAATTAGGCAAGCGCTTTACCAGATTGAATTTATTTCTAAAATTTGAAGCAAATCAGAAAATTCTGCGTGAAAAAAGGCCTAACATACACCCCCATAACAACATAAATTATGGGGCCTTATTCCTTTTCCCCCTCCCTTTATACTTAAACAATGAACACTCACAACTAATCATGGAGTCCCCTCAAGAGAATGCTCCTATATCTAAAATTTGAATAAAATATGCTAATAATGCATAGAAACCCAATTATTTGAATTAAGGGAAGGGGCGAATCAGCCTATCGTCCCCCTCTCCACATATTCTTCTCCAATAACCTCCAAAAGTAATAAAAAAAGTTCCTTATAAGAATAAACCTATATTGAAAGTTTGATGCAAATCGATTATTTCTATCAAGAATAATTGCGTGACATACTTACGTGCATACATAGATACAGAACCTACGGGCACATTAGTTCTCAGGCTTTGGTAGCCTTATGAGTTAAAAACATGTCAAAATACATTATTTCTATCAAGAGTTATCGCGTTACGCACATACGTACGTACATACATATTTATTCCTATTACCATTTATTCCTACCCAATGAATTCCCAAAATTAATCAGATACGTATCTTATCAAAATGAACCTACATCCAAAATTTGAACCAAATCGGATATCTCTATTAAGAGTTATCGCGTTACTTACATACGTACGCACATACGTACATACATGCGTACATACATACAGAACCTGCGAGCCCATTATTTCTCTGGCTTTGACGCCCGTGAGCTAAAAACACGTAAAACTACATTGGCCTAGGATAAACTAGATCAGCCTAGAACAAACAAGAATGTTGGCGTTGAGGCGGTCATTGAATTCAATAAAATCACGCCAAATTGAATTGGCCTAGGATAAACTAGTTCAGACCAATAAACAGTAGTCTAAACTAGTTTATCCTATAAGAGTTAGGCCAAACTAGTTTGGCCTAGAAAAATCTAGTTTATCCGATGGGCGTTAGGATAGACCGGTTTGGCCTAGGAAAAACTAGTTTATCCGATGGGCGTTAGGAGAGACAGGTTTGGCCTAGGACAATCTAGTTTGGCCTAAAATCGGGATTGGCCTGTAACATATGAAATATATATAAGTACTATGTAGATTATCATATTTATATAACGGTGAAATACAACAGTATTAGACGACACAATATTCTTTCATACTTTAGTTTAATTTTACTTTTACGTAACAAAATTATCTTGATATATATATAGAATATCGATATGATAG
This sequence comes from Maratus speculifer, assembly GCA_964019185.1. Taxonomy (NCBI): domain Eukaryota; kingdom Metazoa; phylum Arthropoda; class Arachnida; order Araneae; family Salticidae; genus Maratus; species Maratus speculifer. The sequence goes on from OZ025300.1 coordinate 138,588,144, forward strand.
GATTACATGCAATATTTGTTGAACTATGAGTTCTCGTGCAACCTGCCGTTCAATGTTTATTATGATTTTATTATTTGGCAACTTCTACAAAATTCTGTTTTTTTGAGTAGTTCATATTTTGTTACCTGATATGTAGGTTGTTTTATTTACATCGCATTTCTATTAAATATTATTTCCTATTCAAACTGCGTTTATTACTCTGCTTTGCTACACAATTAAGTACTATGCTTTACAATTCAATTCTGAACAGGTTATGTTGCCCAGAAGGCTATTTTCTTTTGAATTAGGAAAATTTATTTAACAGTTCAATTTCATTTTTTGTGAAGAAGTGCGATTTAACATATGAAATACGGCTGAACAGCAAGCTAACTTTACAATGTTAAATAACAGTAATTATGATGTTTGGAAATTCAAGATGGAAATGTTTTTAACTGATAAAGGATTATGGGATGTTATTACATCCGAACAACCTACTGAAGCGGGAGCTGATCGAGATGCTTGGATTAAAGCAAACAAGTCTGCTAAAGCGAAAATTGCTTTAAGTGTCGAAGATAATCAGCTAATACATATCAAACTTGAGGAAACAGCGAAAGGTATGTGGGATTCTTTACGTAAAGTTTATGAACAAAAGCATTTAAATACGGAACTTTTCTTGCAAAGAAAGTTATACAGTATGAAATATGATGAAACCTTAAACATGAAAGATTATATTCAAAGTATATTAGAAGTAGTTGATCAACTAAGAGGTCTTGGTAAAGTAATCCCAGATGATGATATCATTGCAATTTTACTATGCGGTGTTCCAGAGAGTTATGATTCTTTAATTACAAGTTTAGAAGCTCGTTCTTCTGAGGAATTATCATTAGAATACGTAAAAAGTAAACTTATTGCAACGTATGAGCGTCGTTTAGAAACGTTTAAATTGAATGAAGAAACAGCGATGAAAATAGTTAAAGATCCAAAGAAAAAGGGAAATTTTAGGGTTAACTCTGAAAACAAGTCAAAACAGCTTTGCCATTACTGTAAACGGCCAGGACATATTAAGAAATTTTGTTATTTATGGAAAGCTGAGCAGCATAAAACAAGAAGTCACAAAGTTAAAATGATTACAGATAGCAAGGAAATTAAAACGGAAAATGAAATTTTTCACTGTCTTAAAGCTTCGAATAAATTCTCTAATGTTAATTGGTATATTGATTCTGCTGCGACAACTCACATGACAAATGATAAAAATATTTATTGCACTGAAATAAAGCCAAAAAGAGGCCAAGTACAAGTTGCTAGTGGTCAATTACTCGATATTAAAGGTATTGGTGATTGTTTAATGAAATACAGAGGACCAGGCAATGAAGTTAGAAATATAAAATTTTGTGATGTCCTATATGTTCCAGATCTTGATAGCAGTTTATTATCAGTGAAGCGACTTGATGAAAACGACTGTTTTGTGCACTTTGGCAACAGGAAATGTACAATAATGAAAAACGACCAAGTCATAATTGAAGGAAAATTAGAAAATGGTCTGTACAAGTTAAACTGCAATGAAATTGCTAATAAAGTTTTTGAAGAATCGCATATCAATTGCATTCATATGTGGCATAGAATATTTGGACATCGTGATCTTCCAGCAATTAAGGAATTACAAGATAATCATTTAGTCCATGGTTTAAAAATGAAGGACTGTAAGCAGAAAATGAAATGTTTATGTTGTACAAAGGTTAAGATAGTTCAGAATGCTTATCCTAAGAGAAGTGAACATCGAGCATCAAAAGTTGCAGATTTATTCCATGCTGATATTTGTGGACCTTTTCCAAATGAGACTCCCACAGGAAAGCGATATTTCTTAACACTTATAGATGACAAGTCAAGATATCTAACTGTTTATTTACTGAAACATAAAAGTGAAGCAGCGACAAAAATTGAAGAATTTTTCCGTTATGTGAAAACTAAATTTGAACGTACGCCAAAGTTTTTAAGATGTGACAGAGGAGGGGAATTTATGAATGAAAGACTCCGAAATTTCATGATTAAAGAAGGAATTAAATACCAGTTATCAGTACCACATTCTCCTCAACAGAACGGAGTTGCAGAAAGAAGGAATCGTTATTTGACTGAAATGGGAAAATGCATGCTGGAAGATTCAAAGTTGGATAAAAAGTTTTGGGGAGCAGCTATAATGACATCGACCTACCTGCAAAATCGTTTACCCACAAATGCTTGCGAGAAAACACCTTTTGAAATATGGCATGGATATAAACCAACAGTAAAGCACTTGAAGATTTTTGGTTGCAAAGTTGTTTATTATATTGCACCTGTATTAAGAAGAAAATTAGACAACAGAGGTAAAGAAGGAATTTTTCTTGGTTATGCAGAAGAATCTAAAGGTTATATTATTCTTGATAAAGAAACAAACAAAGTAATTATTTCAAGAAATGTAATTTGTCTCAATGATGGAGAAAATGAAATATTAACCAGTTCTCATGAAACAGACGACTGTAATAAACACAAGAAAATTATCTTAAACTTAAATGATGAGCACGAAGCAAAACCTTTAGAGGAAGAGGAAGATTTAGAAGCGAACGAAAATGTAAAAGTAAGACGTTCAGAACGTTCCAACAAAGGTGTACCTCCTGTAAGATATATTACAGCATATGAAACATCTGTTAAAAGTGTTGATGAACCTATGTCATGGGCTGAAATGAAAAAGTTATCTGAAGATGAACAAAATAAATGGATTAAAGCTGCAGACGACGAAATTAAATCAATCGAAGAAAGAAATGTTTGGGAACTTACAGATTTACCTCAAAACCGAAATGCAATTGGTACTAAATGGGTTTTTAAACTTAAACAAGATCAAACCGGAAATGTTTCACGTTATAAGGCTCGACTTGTAGCTAAGGGATTTACTCAAAAGCCAGGAGAAGATTTTAAAGAAACATATGCTCCTGTTGCAAACAATGTAACATTTCGAGTCCTCTTAACAGTGGCAAGTGCCAAGAATATGAAAATAAAGCATTTAGATGTAAAAACAGCCTTTTTAAATGCTGACATAGATGAAGAATTATATATACGACAACCAGAAGGATACATTATTAAAGGTCAAGAAGATAAAGTTTACAGATTAAAGAAAGGTTTATACGGCTTAAAACAATCGGCAAAAGCTTGGAATGATAAGGTAAATTCAATTTTAACTTTAAATGGTTATGTACGCAGTAAAGTGGATCAGTGTCTTTACATCAGAAAAGAAGAAAATGGTTGGAGTTATATTCTTTTATATATTGATGACATACTTATTTGTACATTAGATGAAGAAACTGAAATTAATATAATGCAAATATTTAAAGAATCATTTGATATATCTGATTTAGGACAAGTGTCACATTATTTAGGAGTTCAAGTTGAACGACTAGAAGATGGATGTTTTGTAATAAACCAGAAAATAAAAATTGATCAACTTATTAAAAAATATGGATTAAATGAAGCTAAAACTGTAATTATCCCTATGAATCCAGAATTTTTGAAAAATGAAGATTCATCAAAAGAATTAGGAACAAATAACAAGTATAGAGAAGCAGTCGGATCTCTTTTATATATTTCTAATACCTCAAGACCAGATATTTCAATAGCAGTTGGAATCTTATCAAGACGAGTTAGTAAACCAACTGAAAGTGACTGGAATGCAGTTAAACAAGTTATGAGATATCTTAAAGGAACATCTGAGTATAAACTTAAATTTGGGAAAGATCTATCATCGGTTAAAGTTTTTGTTGATGCTGATTGGGGTGGAAATATTTCAGATCGGAAGTCTACAACCGGATTCATAATTATGCTAGGAAATTCACCTGTAATATGGTCTAGTAGGAAACAACACTCAGTTTCACTGTCCTCTACTGAAGCTGAATTTATTGCTGTGTCTGAAGCATGTAAAGAGGGTGTGTGGTTAGTACAATTATTGTGTGAAATTGAGGATACTCAGAAAAGGCAATTTACGATTCATGAAGACAACCAAGGATGTATAGCCCTGATTAAAAACGAACGAATTGGTCAAAGATCCAAACACATCGATGTTCGTTACTGTTTTATACGTGAGCTCTATAAAGATGGTGTGTTTGATATAAAGTACTGTGAATCTCATAACATGACTGCAGATATGTTTACAAGGGCATTGAGCAAAATTAAATTTAATAAAATGTGTGATAAAATTATTTTTAATGCGGCAGCTTGAGGAGGGGTGTTGAACTATGAGTTCTCGTGCAACCTGCCGTTCAATGTTTATTATGATTTTATTATTTGGCAACTTCTACAAAATTCTGTTTTTTTGAGTAGTTCATATTTTGTTACCTGATATGTAGGTTGTTTTATTTACATCGTATTTCTATTAAATATTATTTCCTATTCAAACTGCGTTTATTACTCTGCTTTGCTACACAATTAAGTACTATGCTTTACAATTCAATTCTGAACAATATTTCGTTCTATTTTATTAGAAATTTAAAGCGAGAAAATTAATTGATATTGTTATCGGGACAAAAACTATCATATTAAATCATGGTATGAGCCAATCAAATTATATATATATTGTGAGACGCAGTAGGGCTATTTTTTCAGTGTATATTTACTAACTGTACAGATTAAACACTTTAAATCACAACGGTATTAACAATGCGAGATAATCTAATTTTATATGAATATTTTTAAAATTTTTAAAAAAGAAAAAGAAAAATTTATTTGAAAATATTTAAGGATATCTCTTGTGTTTCTATCTTTAAGGCTCAATAACTTAATCACCTAAAAACAGTATACTTCTTAATATGTGAAACATTTTTTTTATTAGTGCAGATATCTCACTTTTTAACCCTTAGTTTTATATTCATACTTAAGGTTTATATTTTTATGAACGGTCCTTACCTATCCCAAACACTTTTCTACCACGCATTTTTACCAAATTAATTTATTCTATATTATTTTTAGGTTAGCTTCTAAGGTTAAAGGTAATGTTCAAACGTCTGTATTTATACAAAGTTCAGTCAGATTAGTGTAACCAGATTGAGATTTTAATGGTTTTGGATATGCATGAGGAATTGTTCTGCAAGTTCGGGTGTATGAACAGATAAGTACTGATTATATATTTTTTCAAAAATTTATTCCAAAAACCTCATAAGACACCGTCAACAAACTGAATTATAATTAATATCTTTTGGATAACCTCGTCAAAACTAATGTATTAAAAGCATTTAAACAACAGAGTAACATTAAATGGATTGTTGTAATAAACTGTGTTCATTTTTATGAGAATAGCTTATATACTCGTAGAGAAATCAAGGTTTTTATGCAAGAAGTCCCAAATTTTGCCAAGATTTTACTTATAATTTGCGGAATGAATATAAAAAATATGTTCTTTTCAGAAAACATGACAAACAACATTGTACACAATACTCTGTAATCAGAATTAAAAAATAATAAAAATTGTACGAGAAATAAATATCTTTACTAAATAATTGTTCATTGCGCATTCATTAAAGTAATCAAAATATAATTTGCATAATGTATTAAGCAACTTTTGAGAAAGTCTCAAAAACATACCTTTAAAATTCTGAAAATTATCGCCCATAGAATAAGATAAAAGTCTATTGTTCGCAAAAAGAAGAAAAAAAAATAAGGTGATATATCGCTTTAGTGTCACGAATTAATGGATATATACCGGGTGTCCCAAAAATGACTGATGGATTTTAAAATTCAATAACTTGCAAACGGTTACAGCTATTTAAAAATTTTTGCAGCAGGGTTATTTATAATGTCAGGAGTTTTTTTACAGTAATTTTTTTATTTAGTTCGATTTTCAAACAATAGATGCCGCTGACGGCAATTGAAACCCAGGTTGACGCCGAAACTAACCTCAGTCAGCACTAAAAATCAGATAGAATAAAAGAACTAAAGAAAGTCAGAACTAAAAGTCAGATAGAATAAGCGCAAAATCCGTTGTTCTCAAAATGAAACAAAAGGATGAGTGGTTGTATCTACCGAGTGTCCCAAAAATGACTGATGGATTTTAAAATTCAATAACTTGCAAACGGTGACAGCTATTTAAAAAAATTTTTTGCGGCAGGGTTATGTACAATGTCAGGAGTTTTTTTACCGTAATTTTTTATTTTAGTTCGCATATAAAACAATAGGTGGCGCTGACGGCGATTGGAGGCTAGGTCGATGCTTCAATCAGCACTGATCACCTGGCCTTCAATCGCCGTCAGCGCCATCTATTGTTTGATATGCGAACTAAAATAAAAAATGACGGTAAAAAAAACTCCTGACATTGTACATAACCCTGCGGCAAAAAATTTTAAAATAGCTGTTACGGTTTGCAAGTTATTGAATTTTAAAATCCATCAGTCATTTTTGGGACACCCGGTCGATACAACCACTCATATTTTTGTTTCATTTTGAGAACAACGGATTTTGCGCTTATTCTATCGATAATAATACTCCGAATTTTAAAACTATGTATTTGAGATTTTTACAAAAGTTACTTTACACATTTAGGTAATACATTATGGTATTTATATTTTAATTTCTTTCACGCACGCGCAATGTAATTTTTTTTAGTAAACCAGCTCATTATTAATACAATTTTTACTATATTTAATTTTGATTACAAAGTATTGTGTACAATGTTGTTAGTCATATTTTCTAAAAAGAACACATTTTATATGAAAAATTCGGCAAATTATAAGCAAAAAAAAAAAAAAAATGTGGGACTGTTTTTGTAATAACTTTAATTTCTCTACAAGTATACATGCTACCTGCATAAAAATGAACGCAGATTATTACAGTAAGTCACTTAATCATAATTTATTCCTTGAAATATTTTTCTACTTTAGTTGTGACAGGATTATCCAAAAGGTATTCGCTATCTTTCAATTTGTTGACGGTCCCTATGGAATTTTGTGAAAAACTCTCCACGGAAATGTATGACCTGCACTATTATGTTTACGCACTTAGACTTTCATGGTAATTCCTTATGCTTTTTTCTACATAATTATCAAAACGACTAAAATATCTAGGTGGTCACATTAATATGATTGGACTGCGTATAGGATTACAAGTTAATGTACGAAAAAATAATGTATTTGAGAAAAAACAAAAACAAGGTTTTGTTTTCAGAAACAAAATTAAATTGCTATTTAGCATTTTTTGGAATGGATTTCGAATTTTAGAAAAGCAACAAATTATAGCTTAGTTCGGAAACAGTGGCTTAAACGTGCTTCTGTATTTTAGCAACATCTAGTTTGTTTACAAGGTCAAATTTTACTATAAGCATTTGATATTCCATGATTTATGCCTGACATTGATGAATAATAAAGCAAACTTATGTCATTTTACATAAATATGTTTGTGTGTAAATATATTTTTAGCTTTAGAAAAAATATTGTATTTCTATAAAAGATTTTAGAAATAATAATAATAATAAAATCTTTTAGTATTGTTATGAATTCTTTTGAGTTTTATTCAAATATTAATTTGGATATTTTTTTAAAATATGCTTTGTATCTGGCAATAGTTTTACAATTGTAGAATATTATTTTGGTGACTAATTGCTCACTGATGATGGACTGAAGCATCATCATCTAGCCCTACATGTGCATCGAAACATACATACACTAGACATATGTAAGAAAATTTTCATTAAAATAACAAACAAACTAGTCGGATGTAGCAATTATAAAACTTTCTTCTATCTGATACATTTTATAATTTCAAAATTTGCTTTCACAGTGCCAAATTCAAATGGCAATATATGCCCATCACGAGGATTCTAAAAATATGCAATTCCGTGCATTAGTTCTTGGGATATGACTATCCCTAAAATCGTGTAAATCCTACAAAAGTCAGCTAGCAGCACCATCTGTTTGGTGATTGGTGCAAAGATGTTAATTAATCCATTTCATATGAAGGATTAACTGAATCTATGTTTAATGCAAAGAAGTGCATTAGTTGTTGAGATAGAGAGCTCATACAGATGTCATAATAAATGCAGTATAGCAGCGCTATTCGTAAAATTATTTATAACAAAATATAAGCAGAATCAATCCATCTCAAGGAATAAAGGAACATGAAGTTTTATGGAAATCCGTGCCTTCATTCTTGAGATAGAGCTGTTGAGGAAATCTTAAAAAATGCAGCATAAAAATACCAGCTATTGAGGAATTTTCAACAAAACTTAAAAAAATCAATTTATATCAAGGACTAATTGAATCTAAAGTTTGAATAAATTCCGTGCATTAATACTGAAGGTAGAGCTATTGCAAAAATCGCACAAAATGCTACGTAGCAGATCCACCTGTTGAGCGATTTACACCAAAATAGAAAAAAAAGTTGTTTCATGTCAAAGACTCACCAAATATGAGATTTCATGAAAATTCGTGCATTATTTGTTGAGATTGAGCGATTAGAGAAATCTTAATTAATGTTGCATATCAGTGCCACCTCTCGATCGATTTACACTATCACTTAGTGAAAAACATCAATCCATGTGAAGGAATAACTGAAGCTGAAGTTGGATAAAAGTTCTGGAGAGAGTGCTATTGCGCAAATAGATCATAAGGTAGCATATAAGAACCACCTGTTGAGCGATTTATAGCAAAACAAATCACGAACAATGTAAATCAGAGACTGCATGTGTTTAATTATTTTTTTTAATTCCGTGCTTAAGATTTTGAGATAAAATGCCCACAAAATTTATGTCACATGCAGATTTTCAGACGAACAGACGGACTCACAAAGTGACAGGCATGCATTTTGTAAAAACATGTTTTTCAGGTTCTCTGACCTTTAAAACTTGTGCATTTGTCGAAAACCAAAATTCAAAAATTTTTACGAATCCAATACTTTCTTCTTCTAAAAATAGAATAAATTAACGTATATTTTTTTTCTAAGTCTTGATTTTTGCTTAAATTTTATCACCTAACGGTATTTTGAAGGAGCACATCAAGTAATTAAGCATAATTGACAGCAACAATAGCAAATTTTTTTTTTATTTTTGGTGCATATATCTTCCAGGGTATCATCGTAATACAAAGGAAAAAAAATCGAGGAGGTAATTCTTTAAGGCATCCGCCTACATTTAAAACATCAATTTCGATAAAAATTCACTTTTTTTAGAATTTAATTTTCTCATAGAATGAAAATTTCTGTTTCTAAACCTATTTTAATTTTTCCTGTTCAATTATTAAAAACAAAATTAAATATGTATATATATATATTTAAACCGAAGTTGAAAACATCGGATGATTTTCATCGGTAAAGATAAACGGCTATTGTTTTTCTTCAAAAATTTTTTGCCTTATAACCATGAGTCTTTATGTAATTGTTTGATAATGACTAGAGTGTAATTAACTGAAGAATTAGCCCTAAGTGTCTTATTTGTTGATATGTAGCTATTTTTATGAATAATTACACATACAATTACTGATTTTTTTGTGTAAATGTGTAGAATCAGTTGTATCTCTTTTAATTTTGTTTTTATAGATTAGTTTTTAGTTCATTATACTCAAGAGTGTCAAATATGCATATCTTGAAAAAAGATTTGTACTACATGATTTTTTTTTCAGAACCTGGGTTTTTTTATTAAAAAAATGCTAAAAAGTGACCAAAATTCTTCAAAACATAAAAAAGTTGTGTGGATATTGTTTATTTTTTTTATTTTTTTTAATTAAATCTTAGGTTACATAGAAAAATACCCAAAATATATCAGAAATAGATTTTGAAAAAATGTCTCCGAATGAAGTCAGGCATCTTGAATTGATAATTTGGGATATAAAGCAGCGCTTTCCAACCTTTTTTCTTTCACGTACCACTTCCTTAGGATTATTGTTTTGGAGTACCCCTTGTACTATAAATATCCTCTAGAACTTCCCCCTCTATATAATCGTCCTATAAACATCCCACATCTCTCTAACTTTTCTAAACTAGATAGTGCGAACATGCCGTTTTTCGTTAGTTATCTTCTTATCACAAACATACACTGTAAAAATTTCTGTAAAAAGATTAAAAAAAGCGAAGTTCTCTGTAAATTTATAGAAGTTCTTAGTTAAATGCATTACAAAAAGTTTCTCGATTATAATTGTACGGATATTTCCATTATATAATATTTAACTCCCTGCAGAGATTTAGTCTTTATTTAAAGACTTTTAATTCAAAACACACTTAAAAGCACAAACTTAATTTATAATGTTATTCAAAATATTAAAAAAGAAAATTTATTTAATTAGTTAGTTAGTTAGACTAATTTAAAAAGTGAAAAATCATCACCTCCATGTCAGTATGGATTTTTACCAATTTTTGCTCCCCTGAATGATAAAAGGCATATTTTGAATAAGACAAAAACGGCGCCTAGAAGTAAGTAGATAAGCAGGGTTTTCTTTCATTGTCAAGAGGTATCGGGTTAAAACACCAGGACGGCTAGAAACAAATTGTGTAAAAAATAAATAAGACAGCAGCTCAAAATTTTTCGAAAATCGAAAAATCGAAAATCAGGATCATTGAAGATTGAGTGATTTCCCGATTTTGAAAACTCAATTAAATTATTATCGTTAAAAATAAAATTGCAGAGTCTTAAGCATTTTTAACGATGCCAATTTACTGAGTCCATTAAAAATTACAGAATAATTTCACTGTTTTTCTAATCTCTGTAATTTTGCATAAAATTTAAGATATCTGATTACCCGTAGATTCTCTGTAATTACCCAGAAAATGTTTTAGCAATATATTATAAACCGATACAAATTACATAGTCATTTCTAAAGTTTTTGTAAATTCCGCCATTATTGATATTATTTTCACATACATTCCAGCAAACCTGACATGTTATCCCAAGGAACACATATTTATTTTTTTTTTAACATAGAATCCAACTTGAAGTATACTTTAACTATAGAATTTTAAGTAATATTAATTAATTTTTTAAAGAATACACATTTAATGGCATGTAAATACATCCTCCTCCGCTAAACAGAATTTTATGAAAAACTTACATCACTTATGATATTACGTAGAATAAGAATAAGTTAAATTAGAAGTTTACATTAGTCTGTAGATTCCATCTCTAATTTTTTATATTTGCACTGAAAACATCTGAAATTCTATGAGGAAAAAAAAAAAAGATAATTTTCGTTAAAAATAATTTATGTAAAAAGTTAAATTTTATAAAAAAAATTAAAAAAGACTTTTTAGTTGGTCTCTGTTATTCAAGTTACTCGGGTATTCTGTATTTAAACAGAAGAATAAAATAAAATCTTATTCAGCATAAAATATAAATTTCGTATATGTGCGTAAGTTTTTAAATAAGACCTCTCGAAAATTTTTTTAAAATATACTTTATCTCATTTTTTTTCATTATTTGCAAAAGATTTTATTTCAAATATTTTACTGAAAATACGGCTATGTATACTTCTTTTAAAATTAAATATTTCTTAACATGTAGGTTTAGAGTGGTTATATTAAATAAAGTCTTTTATTTTAATGTGGGTGAAATGTGATGTGCTTTAATTTTTAAGTCAATTATTTAACGAGATTTTGCATGTATGTTTAAAAAAAACGTATGTTTAGATAAGTTTGTTTAATAAAACAAACATGTCACGTTATATGCGCGAGCAGACCTGCAGTATGTCATATGTCTTAATAGTAGTTTTCTTTTTGCAAACACACCCTCAAAGCGATATTTTCAAAACTGAGTAAAAAAATACTCAAAATTAAGTATGTCGCACAGCCAATGCGGCTCCGAATGAACATTAAAGAAGTTTAAAGCTTGTACATACTCATCTATATAATAAAGGCCAAACGTATCTGTGCGTAACGCATACGTTATGTTTGGAATGGCAACACTTTTCGATGAAATTTTAATTTTGCATTTTTCGTTATTGTAAAATTTTAAACTTCTAGACATAGCACGTTTTTGACATTTATACCATCGTATAGAGAAAAATATGCACGTTTAAATGCAGTTTGTTAGAAAACTGTAACTCAATTTGTTTTTGAGATATTATTTTTTTTATAGTTTTTAGTTCATTTTCTCTAATGCTGGCAACTTAAATATCGCATTTGTGAGGGAAAAAAAAGGAAAAATATCCACAGAGTAAAAAAAAAAAAAAAGAAAAAGATGAATAGAGATGCAGTTTGGTGGCTGGAGATGACGCCTAAGAAGCATCTCTAAAATTCGCTGCATTGCATCAAACACAATCACGTGCTTTCGCCAAAAAGGAAAACTTTTAGCGATACAGTTTTAATTTATAATAGAATGAATGCTATTTTAGAATGCTAAAATATAATTATTACTTTTCTTTCATTTAGAGAAAAAATGATATTAAAGGGTTCGGTCTCTGTTCTTAGAGATTGTTTTGTTTGGCCCAAATAAGAGACTTAAATTGGAAGAAAAACGCCCGTGAAACCGTTTTAATCGCATACTTCACCTCCATTTATCTCTTTCCTCCGTGAAAAATAACAAATCACTGTACATTTTAGTTGCCATTTTTTCATAGCAACCGAAAAAAATAGTAATTAAAAACGTGTTATGTCAAAATGTCGTCGGCTATAAAACCAAGTGAATGTTGTTGGTTTTATTTCGTTTTTTTTCTATCAATTTAATAACTTTTAGTTCGTTGCAAACTTAATTTACAAACAATACATCAATTAATCTTTGCAAAAATGTAGTTTAAAGAATATCTGTGTGTCATATTTTCTTAGTTGATTTTATAAACTGAAATAATGTAATTTTATTCTTTGGCAAGATCTTTGGGTAATAACTTCTATCTTGCGTCTAATACGGAAGTACCGATTTCAAAGCTTTATATGATAACATAATTAATATTTTTCATATAAAATTGCTGTTTGGAATTTGTTGGCAGTTTAAAAAGCATATTACGTAGGAAAAATTTATTAGACGTTTCAATTTTAATTTTAAAAAAAGTTTTTCACCTTTACTCTGTGACCCGGGAACCCTGGGTTCGGTGTACTAGTCTCTATAATGATGGATTACTGAAATATGAGCACGTAACGCTTTATTCGTAATAATTATTCACGATTATACATGATGTTTGTATTTATATATTGTTTATGGTTGAAAATTTTCACCTGTGAAGTCTTTCATCAGTTTTGAAGAAATTTCAATGGAAATTAAAATCTATGCTTTAGTGATGACATTACGATGACTTTTAAGTGTTTATCCGAGATGACGATTAAAACGTAATTTGCTGCATCTCATCTTATAAATTATTACTGAAAGGTACATTTAGGTCGAAACCATAACGAATGAAATAACATTAATAAATTTAAGTACACTGGTACATTATTCTCTGCTTAACAAATGAAGAATAATTTTGTTTGAAACTGAGTACTTCAGAATTGAAAGCATTGGGTCGTCATATTTACTCTTCATTAACGAATGAAGAGTAATTTTGTTTGAAACTAAGTATTCCTAGTATTTAAAAACTGAAAGCATTGGGTCGTCATATTTGAAACAAAACAATTTCTTAACAAAATAATAATTCGATTTACACAGATTTGAAAGTGACATTTTTCTAAGTGCTTAGTTTAAAATTGTTTTAATCATTTTGTGTGTGTGTGCGCTTGTGTGTAAGAGAGAGCCAGTGAACAATATCTCTTTCGGAAGATACGTCCCATTGATCTCCTTTTTGAGAAAAATATCATTCACTACAATTGTTTTATTTTATTTTATTATTACTACTCATTATTATTGAATAAATACGTAAAAGTATTAGGTAAATCCTTTCTGGAAAATTTTAAAATCGTTTTGCAATTTACGCTACAAAAAAATCATATATTAGATGAGAGAATGTCGGATAATTTGAAAACTATTGAAAAACTAAATCAAGAAGAGATAAACAAAATGTATTGGAGCAAATCATGATGGGCCTATCAAGCAAACTTTTACTTATGAGGTCATCATACAGAATGTTTCTATCTTCACAATTCTTAAGACGTCAGCTCTGGGGAAAATAATGCGGACGAATCAAACAACAACAGTTGGAATCAATGAGATAATGTCTTGGAGACTTTTAGCAAGTTTTCTCATAGTAGAAGATCACTTAACCGCTTAACTTATGAAAATTAACATTATAAGTAAAAACTTCCTTAACTAGTTGGATGTGTCAATCCCGAAACTTTCTTCTATCTAATAAATACATTTTAATATTAAAAAAAAAAAAAAAAAAAAAAAAAAAAAAAAAAACGTAATGAAGCTAAAGTTACCCACTATCGAATTTCCTCGAATATTTGACCTAGCCTAATGAGATTCTATTATCCGAAAAGCCTAAAACGCAAAATTTAATCAATATTCTGAGAAAATGAGCTTAGTACTGCCTCATGTTGGGTAATTTATACTTAAACCTAATAAGCATCTATTGATGTCAAGACCTAACAGAATCTGAAATTTGATGGAATTTCGTCCATTAGTTCTTGAGATATAGTTAGAACAAAAAATTTGCAAAACGTAGCACAGCAACACCATATCTTGGACAATTTATGCCAAAACGTAAAAAAGCGTCCAATTATGTCATGTTGTAAAAGAATCTGGAGTTTGATGAAATTCTGTGCATTAGTTCTTGAGATATAGCTAGATTAAAAAAAAACGAGTAAAATATAGCACAGCAGCACCATCAGTTGAAGGATTTATAACAAAACGTAATCACCGTGTCGTTATGTTATATGTCATTTTGTAACAAAATCTGAAGTTTGATGAAATTCTGTGCGTTGGTTGTTGAGATATAGCTATCGGAAAAATTGTGCAAAATGCAGCATAGCTGCACCACCTGTTGCAAGGTTAATACCAAAATGTAATCAGTGTCTAACTATGTTATATATTCTAGTGTAACAGAATCTAAAATTTGATGAAGTTCTCTGCATTAGTTCTTGAGATATAGCTATCGCAAAAATCGTGCAAAATATAGCATAGCAGCGCCACCTATAGGGCAGTTCACACCAAAACCATATAAGCGGCTATGTATCTCAATGTATAGCAGAATCTAAAGTTTGGTGAAATTCTGTGCATTAGTTCTTGAGATATAGCTATCATGAAAATCATGAAAAACGTGGTATAGCAGCGCCACCTGCTGGCCAATTTGCACCAAAACTTAATCAGCATCTATGTACATCAAGGGATCACAGAATCTGAAGTTTGGTGAAGTTCTGTGCATAAGTTCTTGAGATATAGCAAACATGAAAATCATGAAAAACGTAGTATAGCAGCGCCACCTGCAGGCCAATTTTCACCAAAAACCAATAGGCACTAATTCATATCAAGGTCTAACAGAATATAAAATTTTATTAAATTTCGAGCATTAGTTCTTGAGATAGAGCGCCCACAATTTTTTTGTCACATACAGACAGACAGACTCACAGACAGACACACAGACTCACAGACAGACGGACAGACTCACAGACAGACATTTTCTAAAAATAGTCAAAACGTGTTCAGGACCTTCTAAAACGCATAAATCCGTCGAAAACGGGAAGTCGAAAATTTTCATGAATCCAATACTTTCTTCTTGTAAAGATAGAAGAAAGTAAAAATGAAAGAAAATTCTGCTACTAAACAAATTAATATTCGAGATTTGTTTAAGATTTGTTTAGGCTTCAACAAATAGGCCTAATGTGCATACAGTGGTATACTGTGGACGTTTTTATTTTGCAGTCAAGTCCATATTTGACCATATTTTGAGCATTTAAGTATTAAAGCAGTTAAACTCTTTAAGGCTCGGTGTTTTTTCCATTAAACCACTTAATTTTAATTACGAAAGGCCACATAGGCATCAAAATTTTGGTAAAAGAATTTCATTGCTTTATTACATGTGGGAAACAAAGCTTTTTTATGGTATTTACAAATAAATCTGTTTTCAATTTCCGGTGTCATTCAACTATTTCAAAATTTTAGAAATGAAAATGTTCTTCAGCGCAAAGGCTTAAAGAATAAAGAGCTTGCTTTACTACATTTTTTATTTACATGTTTTTTCCGATACGTACCCTGTAATCCGTAAAATTTCCTCATCCATCATGCTCCAAATCCCAAACACGTCGGTATAAAGCATGTTTACTGTATTATCAAAAGCAGAATGTTTGATACAATAAGTAAGATGATTTTGATAAGATTTTTGCATCCATACAAAATTACAAATTCTTTTAATAAAATTATTGGCTTAAACATGCGCCGAGATCTTACTAAATCTCCTTATTCACCAAAGATTTTCAACTCAATTCTAGAGAGTCATTCCATTTAACCTTTTAAATTCAATTTTCTTTAAATTAGCTCACGTCATTTTTCATCCCAAAGAAATTCTTTTCAGCTGTAAGAATGACACGAAGCTAATTATGTTGTCTAAAGATATTGTAAAAGAACTTATTTTAGCTTTTTAGTTTGTCGAAGGAGAAAAAACATCTTTTAACAAACAAATCTTTAGAAACGAGTTGTACTAATTAATGTACTGTAAATTTTTGTAACTAGTTTTGGCATCCCGCTTAAATTAAAATTTTTAGGTTACCGCTAAGTTCATAAATATAAAGTATTTTGGAAGCTAATGTTTTACAACTATTTTATTTATTTCATACATATGAATGTTATGTTAAAAATACTTAAAATGTTTTATAAATATTTATATATTTTTTTAATTAATATACATTTTAAAAACTTAAAAACGAACTAAATAAAATTTTTCGCCTATATCAGTTAAAATTAAAATCAGTTTTTAGCAAAATATGTTGTAACATATTTTAAATACAGGGAACTCACGAATTTGCTCGTATGCCAGATTTAGATTTTATACAGGGTGAGTCATAAATATCGAAACAATAGGCTATGCCCCTAGACCCATACTTCCAATTGCAATGTTTCATAAAAAAGGTAAATTTTCTGTGAAGATAAGTTGCAACTCCATGGGAGGTCTATTTTAAAAGATACGAAAATTGAATTTTTCTACGGCCCCCAGAGGATAAAAACTTTCAATTAGAATTTTTTTCCTTATACATTCCTGAATTAAACAAAAAAAAATCATCTCGATATCTACAAATCCCTAAAAGATATTAAAATCTAAAATTTTTCAAAATTCGTGACTTACGCCACTTAAGCATAACTCTGAGCGCAGAGATATCAGTTCATTTGAATTACAATTTCGGGATCGACCACAAATTTACGCATTATTAAATGTCGACCCAAGACAAAACTTTAACTTTTAGATATAAAATAAAAGCGTGTAGGTTTTTGCTTTAAACATCCTTGAAATATGCTAGATGTCTGCAATATCTCGAATTTGGAGCCAGGCTCGTAAATGGCACGACCCATTGACCGGACCGTCTTATTAAACACTTATTAAAAGTGTTATTAAATTAAGTGATATTTATTAAACTCTCATTAAACGTGTCTTAAAAACTTATTTCCGCAGGCAATGAGTTTAGTAAAAATAGTAATAACGATAATGACACTTCTGTTAACGGAATCATTGGAAATATATTTTAATAAATTACGCAGAAAATTTTTCAAAAATCTACTTTTTACTATTCAGCTTCCGAATTTATGTGGTTTTAACTCTATCTTTACAAGAGGAAAGTATTGGATTCATGAAAATTTTGAATTCTAGTTTTCGACGGATTCACACGTTTTAGGGCTCAGAGATACAGAAAAATATGTTTTTACAAAATGTCTGTCTCTGAGTCACTGCTCCTGTATCTCTATATATGACATAAATTTTGTGAGTACGCTATCTCAAGAACTAATCCACGGAATTTAATAAGAAGATATATTTACTTAGTCCTTGATATAAATTGGTGCTGATTAGTTTTTGGTATGAATCGCTTAAAACGTATACCTATTGTACAGGCTTTTGTGCGATTTCCGCAATAGCTGTATATCCAGAATTAATGCAAGGAATATCATCAAACTTCAAATTCAATTAGTCCTTGACATAAATTGATGTTGTTTATATATTGTTGTGTATAGCTCCACGTGTGGCTCTGCAACACCGCATATGTTACGATTTCTACAATAGCTTGAGAACTGATGAAGGATTTTTCATAAAAAGTCACATTCAGTTACATCTTGACATGAATTGGTTTTGTTTACGGTTTTGTATCAATCGTCTTTCGAGTGGCACTATTATACTAAATTTCGTATAATTTACATGATTTCAGTGATATCAAGTACTAATGCACGGAATTTCGTATCTTTGGAGTTTTCAGATTGCTACATCCGAGTATTTTGTTTATCCCAAACGGAATTTAAAAAAACAAAAAACAAAATTATTTATTCGAATGTTAAAGTCTAAGAGCATAACGTTTCTTTGCGTATTTTTTTTTATGCTAAGCTCCCACTAATATTCCGTTATAAGTGTATTTAATTGATCAAGGTTTAATGCGTTCGAAACAAACATCTTTTTAAAAAGTCAATTGAATAATTTCAACTTAAAACGTTTAAATTAAATATGTCAAAGATTCATTAAACAACTGTTCTTGTTTTAATGTATTAACTGATTCGCAAGTTTATCAATATTTAAAATGTATTTGTAGTTGACTGAAAATTGTAACTCTAAAAAAAAAAAAAAAAAAAAAAAAAAAAAAAAAAAAAGCAGCGGCTTTTGATTTTATTCGCAGACGACACAATACCTCCTAGAAATGATGGTTGTTTACTTTACAACTCTTAGATACAACTCTTTAAAGTCGTAGTTTAACAATGTTTCGCCCGTAATTATTTTTTTTTCTTCTCTTTCCTTATGCTGGCCAATTATCTACAATAGGGATATGCCCCTGAGGGAGGGATGCCCTCCGTGAGAATCTTTCTATGGGAACCTAAGCCGTATTTACGCAAGGAAATCCAGGGTTCGAAGAAAACTACGAAAAACTTCTAACGGTTAGGCCGACGGTCGCGATTGGGTTCGAACCCAGCACCTATCGTCTACCAGTTTGGAGGCCCGTAATTAGAGGCATCTTTTACGCATCGTGTAATAGTAATTTTAACAAAAAAATATGAAGTTGACAGGGCCAAAACAATGAAAAATTTTGAAATCGAAATGATAAAAAAATGAGGTTTAAATCAACTGACGCATTTAAATAGTAATTAAAGAAGGCGAGATGGCAAAACTTAAACAAAATCTGAAATCAAAACTATACAGGACGGAGTAATCACCTAGAAACTTTTAAAAAGCATTTAAACGTTACGAGCCCATCTTTGTTTAAAACTAAATACACTTTTCTGCATCAGATGTTTTTATATCAGTATTTATAATTTTTAAAGTGACATAAGTCAATAACTCTCGGTTATGGTAACAGTCCAGCGAGTTCAATAGTTTTTTAACATGCCAAAAAAAATGCCCAACGCGCCAAAAAAAGTTTTCATCTCAGAAAATTTACTTTAAAAAAATATGATTTGTTGATAAAAAATTGCGTCTTTTTTTATATTGCTATTTTAAATACTTTTTTTTAAATGTTATTTAAAATGCTGAATGAAAATTTAAAATTAGACATTTTCATTTAATCAAAAGAAAAAAATTCAACGCGACAAATAATATTTTGAGTTGTAACAATTTTAATTTACTCTAAATTAAAAAAAAAAAAAAAATATTTTATTAAGAAGTCATATGATGTGACAATGCTTACAAATTATGTGGTTAACCATCACAAAACATTCAAAATTCTAACTCCATAAATAAATAGATAAAATAAATGTTTCCTCGACTCCTTACATTAACATTGTTTCTTCAATTATACGCATTTCAATTTGTGTCTGATCCCTTGAAACCTCACGATTTATTAAAATTGTGATAACTCTCTCAGTTTTGAAGATATCAAGATGAAATTTTTTTGTTCAATTTAGGAAGGGATAATGAAAAATTTTCTAATAGGAAGTTTTACCCTCTGGGGGCCGTATAAAAATTTCATTTTTGTATTTTTTTTAATAAACCTCCCATGGAGTTTCAACTTATCTTATCAAAAAATTTACCTTTTTTTTAAGAAACTTTGCAACTGGAAGTATCGGTCTAGGGTCAATATTTAAAGATATAGTGTATTGTTTCGCTATTTATGACTCTCCGCGTATACACTGTAAAAAATATGACCCTTTTGCTGCATCGTCACTCCCCCGCATTTATAGAATATGTCTCTTTTGACCCATGAGAATGCTCCATGATAGTCTGAACTAATCGTTTTCTATAAAAGCGGTGAGGTGACGATGCAGAAAAAGGGTCATATTTTTTACAGTGTAAGTAAAATATTTCGGAAACTTTTCTTTTATAAATGTACAGATATTTTCAGGTAACTCCAAGTGCTTTTAAAATACCTAACAAACATATTAAAGTAAATTTGTGTGATAAAATTTAATGAAAAATTTTATCGAAAACTTTTTATAAGTATATACACAAACTATATGGCCTTTAATGACCGGTTACTTGCGATTTTAGACGTTTTCTTAATTATCTAAAAGATTATGTTAAGAGTTATTTTGAAATTCCAGATGTGTAAACAAAATAGTACTGTCATATATTTTCCAGAGGATTTTTTCTTAAAATATAACATGAGACCGTCAAAAAGTTGAAAAATTACGAAGACCTTTTGAATAACCCTGTGAAAATTAATGTAGTAATGTAGTTCAAACTGCATATTATAATTAAGTCACTTATTGTAACAATTTGTCTTTATTTTTATGAGAATCGCATGCGTTCTGGTAGAGAAATCAAAGTATTCACAAAAGCTATCCCGAATTTTGCTAATTTTTTACTTCTAATTTGCAGAGTTCGTAATATAAAAATGCTCTTTCCATAAAATATGACAAACAACATTCTACGAAATTTTCTGTAATCAGAATTAAAAAAAATATGTAAAAACTATATTAAAAATGAACAGGTTAGCTAAATATTATTTCACTGTACATTCGTTAACACAATGAAAATATAATTTGTATAATGTGTTAGCGAAATGTACAGAAATTTTTTTGTGACAGTCTCAATTGACTAGCTTGAAAATTCGGAAAATTATCGTCAATGAAATAAGATATACATCCGTTCTTTCGAAAATTAATATAAATCGTGACCGGATGCATCCATATATCCATTGATCAATGCAAATACATCATATGCAATATTGCATGTACTACTATATTTAGACTAGAATATAGAAGATATTAGATAGTACAGTAAAACTCCGACAATTCGGATTCATTGGGATCAGACCTAATCCGGATCATCGAAAATCCAGATTATCCGGAAAATGAGAAAAATAAAATAAAATAAAACATAGTTACAGAAAATCACCTTTACATTAAACATATTAAATATTTACTGACAGTAAAATATTTCATCATCTGTAAATGAGGCATAAATTCATTATTTTTGCTTCTTTCAGTTGCTAATGTCGGTAATATCAACATCTCAATATATATATATATACATATATATATATTTGACATGCTCACAAAATTTTCAGGTCTGTTTTTTCTTCTGTTTCAAGTTTCCTTGTTATTCAAGAAATTACAGTTTGTAGACCATAAATTCTTACGCGACTTTCGGAGAGTATTCTCAGCAACCTGCTTGCAGACTTTAAGTGACTCATTGTTGTTTCTTTGAATGGTAACATCAAAAAGTTTAAATGAATAAGATTAAGGTATTCTTCCGAAAATATTTTAGAAAAGTCCTTTCTATTCAGAATACGAAAATGAAATGAATTAATGTTACCGAAATTTTGCCGATCGCATCTCAAACTTAAAAAAAGAAAGAAAAAAAAAAAAAAAAAAAAAAAAAAAAAAAAAAAACTGACCAGAATGGTCCGGATTATGCGGAGATCCAGATTAACGGGGTCCGAATTAGCGGGGCTCTACTGTAACTAGAAAATAGTTACTTCTGAATCGGCTATGCGTCGCACTTATAGTTTCCCTACAAGGGAACTGAAAATTTACCATTATAGTATGCCGTTATTTAGCCGTTACTAATTACTATGCCGTTATTTAGAAAGAAATTATTTAGCCGTTACGAATTATGCCGTTATTTAGAAAAGACCTTTCTATTCAGAATACGAAAATGAAATGAATTAATGTTACCGAAATTTTGCCTATCGCATCTCAAACTTAAAAGAAAAAAAAAAAAAAAAAAAAAAAAAAAAACTGACCAGATTGGTCCGGATTATGCGGGGTCCGAATTAGCGGGGTTCTACTATAACTAGAAGATAGTTACTTCTGAATATGCTATGCGTCGCACTTATAGTTTCCCTACAGGGGAACTGAAAATTTACCATTATATTATGCCGTAAGGAGAAAAATCATTTGTGGTGTATTCAGTCAAGTTAATCTGATGCAAACATAATGCAAATGATATGCATTTGTGAAAAGACTTTATACACTCTAGGATAACGGATGTAAAACATTTATCAATAATTTACAGTGTTATACAAAATAGTTCTGTTATATAATGGTCTACGGTGAAAAACTGTTCGTAGCGTACTTCGATCACGTTGCACTGTGGAAAACAGGACGAAATTGTTATAACTAGAGGTGTTACAGTGATTCACTACTAGATTCTTGCATTAAAATACAATTTGCATTGAATTTATCGTAAATTCACAGAGACACCATTAAAATTTTAGATACACCCTCTATCAGTAAAGTTTGGTGAATGTAGATGACGGTAAACATTAATGTAGATGAAATATTAACGAAAGTTACCATACTATCCTACGAAGTAGTCACATCCCATAACAATGCAGCGCTGAGATCTCCTATACATGTCCTGAAAAATTTGCAAGAAATGTTCTTTTGGGATGAAGTTCAAAAGCTTCGTCACGTTTCGTTGAATGTCAGCAATATTGTGAAATCTCTTTCAAACAGAGTTTGAGTCGTGGATATAGGAAGAAATCTGGACTATTGAGATCTAATGAGTACGGTGGTTGTTCAATTTGCACCAGCCCTCATAAATTTCTTTCGGTGTCTTGCAAATCTTAAAACCAAATTTTAAACTGATATTTTGTTCTTCCATTTTCCCGTTCTCAGTTAAGAACCAACACACTAAACAAACACTTTGTAAAGAATGTCTTATGCAGAACATAAACGACGCTTAACTGAACCATGGTGGGAGAAGATGGTCAATACTTGCTTCTATGCAGTTGCAGCGTTTTGTTTCCCCAGTGTTACCAGATCTCCGTTCTGAATTCATTCACCGAACTTTTTCGTCAGAGGTAGTATCTTACAGACGTGTATCTTACGTGTATATTAACCGTTATTTTCAAGGAATTAAGTATTCTCTGAAAATCCATCTAATATAATAACGCATTCGGCGTATACTTAACTTAAAAAAATTCTTTTATTTATTCCGTTGAGCTGATTCAAATATCAAATCAGAATCAGATACTGTAATTGGTAAATGTCAGTTAGGTTAGTCTTTCAGGTTCGTCCGTGATAGCTCAGTCAATAGATCATTGGCGGCTTCAACCAAGATATCCCTAGTTTCAATCTTATCGCGGAATTTTACCGTGCACTTGAAAAAGTTATGACCTTTAAAAGGCGTTTGTTATTCAACCCGAGATACTTCTTTTTTCAAACGAAATAGATATTTCAGAATATACTGTCAAAATTTATATTTCGAACCGAATTTCGAATTACATGACAAAAACTAGTCAGGTATAAGAGAAATATTCTTCGTACGCGGTGAAATTCGCATATAAATCGATATGCATATTATACATTCGAAAAGGGAAAACAGATTTCGATTCCCAATCCTTCAATAGTCAAACATACCAATTTTATAATTTTACTTTTAAAAATGAAATCCATATTTGTAACAGAAAGTCCGCACTTTTTGAATTATGAACTTGAGAAAAAACCTTAATTTAATTTGAAACTTTTTTCCTTTTAAATATATAACAACTGGGCGAATCTTATATAATACTTTGCCTTTACGTTTTTTATTATAAAATTAATTACTCTTGTCGTATAATTCTTTTGAATGCGAGAGTTGTTAAAAATTAGGAATTGAAAATATTCCCCGAGATCTGTCATTTGCAGTTATAAAGTGATTGCCATTTTGTGACGTTTACCGGGAGTACTCTTATGCATTTGTCATATACATCTCTCATTCCCACTGAAAATATTCATTGAAAGTTTCACTTAATACGTTATGTCTCATAAATCATCTTTATGCAAATTAATTTTTGTTAGAACTTCATTCCCACATGTTAACTTGAATTAATTATCTCAGGCGGATAATTTTTATCGTTTTCATCTATTAATTCCTATGTTCCAATACGGGAAATTAAATTTAAAATAAATAAAATAAATATTAAACATTAAAATACATATATTTGAAAATACAGGCAAAGATGCATATGTTTATTTATACTGGAAGAGTATTTGTACATTTTTTTCTTTGAAGATTGCATTAAAATAGTTTAACAACAAGTAATGTCAAATTTAGAAATTAAATAATTTATATGGAATAATTACATGTTTCTACTGTAGAATCAAATTTATATAACAAAGTCTTTTTCTCGGTGTGTAATTATTCAAAATATAACATGAATTTTTTAATTAATGATTACACAATATTTTCTCTATTCAATGTCTGAAACGTGGAAAAATTTATAATTCGAAACTGTTCAGGTAAGCTGCATTTTAATCTGATTCACATTCCTAATTGAATAAAATATTCAAAAACAACAACAACAACAATAAGAACAACAATAACAATAAAACAAGTTAATTTTTTAACTAAAATAACTATCAACGTGTTTATTTTACAGCATTATAATGAAGATTATGTATTTCCTTAATCCAAATAAATTGACCAGCAGTAAAAAAAGGAGAAATAGGAGTTAAAATTTTCATATGTGTCTGAAGCATTATCCATGTTTCTGAAATATTCCTTTCATACAAAAAAATAACATCTTAATTTTTGATAATCGCTGGAAGAGCCCTTTGCAGCACAAAACAGCTGACAACTGGGGAGAGAGGCACAGTTGAATCTCATTAACCGAACTTCGATAAATCGAGATTTCTGTAAGCCGAGTCGATAATTAAGTTTGAAATGTTTTATGTATGAATCTTTAAAACACTACAATTTTTAGTTCATTATCCATGTCCCTAAAACATTTTGAGTAAAGAAAGGTTGTCACGCTGATTGGTCTACTGTTGCTTAAAAATTGGTTTTCCTTGGCTACCAGAAAATCCTGGTTTTTTCATCAAAATTTAACATATATATATATATATATATATATATATATATATATATATATATATATATATATATAATGTAAATTTAATATGATTTAATTATTATGAATTAAATTGATTCAATTAAATTTTTAAAAATATAATTTCTTGAGATTTGTTTTATTTTTGAAAATGCACCTTTCAGTGTTTAATTTAGTATAGTTAAAAAAACTTTAAATTTGCTTATTAAAATTAACTACTAGTAATTGATTAGATTAATTTAAACATGATTATTCAATCGGTAAATTAATTATAACAGAAGTAATTTGTTCCATTTTTCAATATTGGGTGAAAAAAATCCGGGCCAGGATTCGAACCAGGAATGTTTCGCCGGAAGCCGCCAATGCTCTACCAACTGAGCTATCCCGGACACGAATACTGGAAGACTATTTCACCCAATTAACCTTAACGATCACGTTATCTGGTATGATGCTCTGGATCAGTTCAACAGAATAAATCGAAGGTCAGTATATGGAACTGCAGAAAATCGCTGCATACGAAATTACATTAGATTGATTTTAAACACGATTATTCAATCAGTAAATTAACTATAACAGAAGTAATTCCATTTTTCAATGTTGGCTGAAAAAAGTCCGGACCAGGATTCGAACCAGGGATCCCTGGTATTATTTAATATATCCCCCCATTTAATATATCTCTAAAGATACAATATTTCTTCCAAAATATTTCTGTGGTATTATTTAAATTTTCCTATTATAAATTGCAACTGCAAAAGTCATAAATTTAATACTTTAAAGAATATACGAGGGCTGCTATTTATATTTCTGGCCTTGGCAATAAGGAGTGTTATTAGGCTACCGCTGACAATTTCAATAGAAAATTTGATATTTTTAACCATACATTCTCCAGGACGATTGGCCATGTTAGCTTGATTTGTGTTTTTTGCAGTAAATTGAAAAAATGCATCTTGTACAAAAAGTGAAATTTGTTTGTAAACATTTTCATGCGATCATTTTTCATAAAGGTCGACGTGGATTGTGAAGATAAGACTACAATCATGAATTCAATTTTTATACGACTATAAAGCACTATGTTAAAGCACTGTAAAATGCTTGTATAACTAATTCATTCGTGTTCCATGTTCGCTTAAGGACGCATTCCGTGAAGGTTTACCAAAATCGGTTGTGGTGCCAGTAAATATCGATATTGTACCTGAACTGATAAAGCAAGATCGTAATGTGACATACCTTGAGATTGAAAAATCTTTGGACATTAGTATGACAGGCATCAATGAGATATTGCCTGAACATTTGGTAGTAAAAAATATTTATTCGCGTTGGAACCCACATAATCTAGAAAACGCTCAAAAGAAAGCTTGTGTCGATTGGAGCTAGGAAATGTTAAACAAATACGCTCAAGGTTCATCAAAAGCTGTGTATAACATCTACCATAGGTGACGAATTATGGATCTACGCATATGAGTTGGAAACAAAACAGTCAATCGCCTCTATGGGTCTTCCAAGTTGAACCAAATTCAACAAAATTTGTTGGAGAAGAAGCACATTGAAGCAAATGATTTCCTGTTTCTTCGAAATTAACTGTCACGTGGCAACAGTGGCATTAGAGCAACGCAAGGCAGTCAGTTCTGAATGGCACTCGACCATTTATTTGCCAGAAGACTTCGAAGAAATTTGAAAAAAAGTACAATAACAGGCGAGTAAATTTTTATCATGACAATGTGAGCTATCACACATCGGATCAAGCAAAGAAATTTCTGAAAGGACAAAACATCGAATTGATGGGTCATCAGCCATAGAGCCCTGATTTATCGCCCAATAAAAAATTTTTATTACCACACATCAAAAATAAATTACGTAAATAATGATTTTCGTCACCCAAAGAAACGGTTGTTGCGTTCAAAACGCATGTTTAGTGTTACCTCCATAGGAGTGGAGACAGTACCTCGAAAATTTGTTCAAACGGATGTAAAAATGTATTGATCTTCATGGAAAATACTTTGAGAAACAATAAATTGAATATTGATCATAAATATTTGTATTTTCATTACTAGGCCAGAAATATAAATAGCAACTTTCGTATAATGTAATTCTTTTTAATGAATATATAGAAATTTATGTGATTTCGAAAGACGTTTTTTTTTATTTTCTTTAAAAAAGTAAAAATGAAACATATGAATTTCATTAATTAACGTCTTAGTAAGACACATTCTTTACATAAAAAATTAAACCTATGTAAAATAATTAGCACAGAAAATATCTCATTAAGAAGGCAAGAAAATATACATTAAGAATTAATAATCAAAAATAGTATAATTCACGAGCCCCTGGAGTACTTTAATTTGTGAATAGTTTCGTGTGTATAAATTTACATATGTTAAAAACTTGAAAATAAATATTTTTTATTCTAATCTTTCAAGCTGAGGTAGGAAAGATAATGAAAACTCATTATCAACATTGTTTTCATGTGATTAAATTACCGTTAATTAAATTGTTATTTGCAATTCTACAGCAAAATATAAGTATTATTACATGTTTTTTTTTCTGCATTTTGCGTGAATTTTCGTAATTTAATTATTTAGTGCATAATTAATGCTAAGATAAAAAATGTACAGTACCAAAATTATTTTAAAATTTCAGAAAGAAGGATTTTCTTGATAAGCTGATGTGCTTGCTATTTAGTATTGTAAATGAACACTAATTAACCAAAATAAGTATTTTTTAATGCATACACTTTATAAAATATATGTCGATTTGCGGAACAGTATAAAACTGCTGTATTATTGCTATGTAATTACGTATTAAGTATTTTACATAAATATTATAAGAATATTTAATATCTTAATTGCTGAAATATATTTTTGTTATAAAGAAAAATAACTTATAATACTTTTAAATACAAACTTTGTAATAGAATTCTTTGAAAGCATCTGCGATTCTATTATTTTAAACAAATGCTTTCAAACAAATCACATGGTATTTTAAAATTTATTCTATGAATCGTGAAATATTATTTTTTATTATTATTAATTAAAAAAACCCTACATAACACATAAAACTTTGTAAATAATGTATAGCTCACTTATCAATTTCGTAGGCAACATAAATTCGCAGATAATATTTTTAAATAACAAGGTAATTTATTTTCATAATATGAAAATCTTTTCTTGGAATGAATAGTAAAATGAAAGTATTTGTTTTAGAAACAATAAATATCAGTTTGCTTTTTAGGTGCGTTCGTAATTATGTAAATACGTAGCACCTATTGTTGTCGCTCTATCCGTCCGTATATAACAATGCAAAAACTACCCAACCGAATCGTTTGAAATTTAAAATACATAATTATTACATAATTTTGTCGAGTCATTTCAAATTTTATGAAAATCGGATGGATATATCATTTACAGGGACAATCAAAAGGATTCCGTTACATTACAGTCAATGGGGAAAAAAGTTTCAGATGCATTTTAATCGTTTGAAATTTAAAACATATATTTATTACATAATTTTGTCGAGTCATTTCAAATTTCATGAAAATCGTATGGATAGATCAATTACAGGGACAATGAAAAGGATTCCGTTACATTACGGTCAATGGGGAAAAAAGATTAAATTGCATTTTAATCGTTTGAAATTTAAAAAGTATATTTATTACATAATTTTGTCCAGTCTTTTCAAATGTTATGAAAATCGGATGCATTGATCAATTACAGGGACAATCAAAAGTATTCCGTTACATTACGGTCATTGGGAAAAAAAGTTTCAAATGAACTTTAATGGTGTTACACTCATTTGAAGATAACAGAATTGACATGAATCTATGAAATATGTACTAAAAATACATTTTGTTCAATCTATGATGCAAAGAATATTTATTATTAAATTACAGGGCCACACAAATGTATTCCACTAAATAATGTTATACGGGGAAACATTGTTTGGGGGGGGGTGTTTTAATTATATTAAACTACTTCACATTTTATGAATAAGATATACGTTAATGAAGTATAATAAAAATTACTCCCTGCATATTTACAGGAACACAAAGATTTCGATCACTATACTGTATCCAAAGTACTCTCTACTATATCAGCAAGATCTGAATATTTTAAAACTTCGTTATCAACGAACGCACCACATTTGCTACGCTTTACGTGCAATTTCCAACTTGTTTTAAATGTAATAATAATATTAATTTTATGCATTTTACTAAAACAAAACAAACACTTTAAGTACACTGTAAAAAATTTATTGTTTAACAACGTATATTCCATAAGTTTAAATAGTGATTGATCGCCTTTCATAAAATCATAAGTTGATGAATTGTAAATATCAAAATCTTATTTTATTTACTGTGGAAAGTTTCCGATTTCTTTGTCAAACGAAATACGATTATTTTATTTTTAAATGAAGACTGACATTTTTTTCAGGAAATGATAAAATTAATTCCAATAAATAATTTTGTTCAAATAAAAAAAATAATTCAACTTTAAACATTTAAAAATTAATTATAGATTTCTTTATTACTCAGCTTTTCGTTTCACGAGAAACTATTTTTATCGATACAGATTTGCTTAACTTTTATAATGAGTTTAGAGCAGCGGTTCCTAAACTTTATTGGTATGCAACCCACCTCTAAGTAAAAATAAATTTCGCGACTCACATAATATAATGGCGTATATCAAATTGGAAATTGCTATATGAGATCTATAAGCTATTAGCTATCCTATCCTACGAAATAAACAAAATTTCCGTATAAAGTATACACTATCAACGAAAACAACAATCCTTAATTTCAATGTGTGTAAGTGGAACAACAATTAACATAACCAAAAAAGTAGAACGATTATTAAAAATACTTTTATTTACTATCAAAACATAACTTTATAGCGTTATAAAGTATATCATATAGCATAGCGTTTTCTGCCACTGATTTTTACCGATGAAAGCATGTATGTCATAGTTAAAACTGGTCAATTTCAAACTTGATTCACTTTCAAACACAGTTTTTCTATACTTGTTTTTTAAAAACAGCCAAGTGCAAAAAGTATGGTCCGACATACAATTGTATATTCTGTTGAATTCCATCAAGGAATTCAAAGTTCAAGATGTTTCTGAATATTCTGCTCGTATATTTTTCATGTGGAAATTAAGGAATTTTCTTTGAAATATTATTAGCTATTTAATTCTTTATATTTTTAACAGGTGCAATACAAAATATATTTTCTTGACAAACCTCGATTCTTTCGGCGACCCACTAAAATTTCCGCCGTGATCCACCAGTGAGTAGCGACCCATAGTTTGGGAACCGCTGGTTTTGAGAAGTATAAAAGTTGAAATTTTTAAGTTAAAATCCCGATTTTGTTCGCTTGCTAGTAAACATAATAACGAACGGAAAAATTAACATGTTTTCAAATTTATGGATGAGCATATCACAATAAGTAAATTTTCAAATAAATATATCATTATTAATGTCCAGTTCAGTTTATGAAGCAGCTGTGAAAGTACGTTGTTACTCTTGAGACCTTTCAACGAATTTTCATAAATAATTCCTATTATTTTATTTAAAATATATATTCCAGAAAAAAATGATGTAACTAGTTAAATACTGGTGTGTTGCAAACTCGTAACATCTATCTATGTTGTAAAAAAATGTATCTTGCTAGTCTATATAAAAAAAACAAAATTTTGTTAGTCTTGCAACTAGTGTTTAAACGACGATTAAATCATGTATTTATATTAAGTGGAACAGGAAATATTCTTTTTAATTTTTTTTTCTTTTGTTATCGAAATTTAGCTTTTAAACAATGACTCTTATGTAAACAACTTCTATTGAAAATGTATTTTTCTTTATTGTGGATTTCATTGTGGTCACCATTTCTTGCATTTAAAGTTTTATAAGTCACGAACCGTAAAAGATAAATGGTTAAAACTTTGAACACGTGTTTTTTTTACTGTTTTACTTTAAATTCAGCAAATTTAGAAAAATATTTAATTTTAAAAACTTTTTGTTTGTTTTTAATTTTTAAAACATTTTTTACATTATTTTTTTTTCGAACTGAACTATTTTTTTTTATTTTTACTTAAATTAATATATTTAAAAATGCTGAATTAAAATGAAACTTAAATGTATCTTGTTTATAATGAAAATCAAATTTCAAATGCCTAAGAGGCGTAAATGCCATCCTAGCGAAAAGTTTCTTTGCGGGATTCAAAACCGAACCATCAGTATAGTGCACTGACATTCAACCGACTAAACCACGTAAAACGGTACCCAACATGGACTTCTCACTGTTACAATTCATATGAAATATCTCATGCAAGGCAAATTTTTATTCCCTAGGAAAGATTTCCAGGTATTAAAACATTCTGTCGATGCTGGATTTATTTTAGTTTCGTGTTTACCCCATGTCGGTGGCTCTAAAAAATATTCCATGTTGCGCTGTATTTGTAGCTTTGCCAATTTCTAATAGTGAAAAGTTTTAGGCTGGTTATCATTCCATGTGTTTTATTTGGTAGAGCATCAGTTCGCTATACTGATGTATTGTGTTCGAGTCCCGGCATAGGAACCCTTTACCTAGGTTCTCATTTGCGCCTCTAAATTTAAAAAAAATGATTTTAATTTAAAATACTGTAAGTAAGGTGAATTTTCCTCCTTGGAAAATTTTTCCAAGTATTAATTTTATATTTCTGATTATTTACATGAAAAAAAAAATTATTTTAGAAATAATACTTCGAGTCATAACGATTTTTTGAAATATACACATTTTTCGTAATTTTTAAATATATACATATTTTAATTTTGACTAATTTTATCATGTGATATTTTTACAAAATATATGATTAACTATCATAAAAAATTTCAAAATTTTAACACTATAAACAAAAGATATTTTAAATTGTGCCCCAAATCCCCTTAAATAGGATATCAAAGGATATAAAATCAAAGCTTAGAGATATAGAAACTCTTTTAAAGTCTAACCATTGAATATCTAGTGACATTATAAAAGGATTTCTAATGCTTTTAAAATCAACGGCTGGTGTGTACAATTTTTTTTCGTAAATCTCTTTTTACATTAGAAGTAGAACAAAATTTTGAGAAGAATAATAGTGTTTCCATTACCAGATAAAGTTCACTTAACAATACAATCTTAAATACTGTAATTTTAGAAGTATTTTCTCTAATGGATATAGAAGACATAATTATGTGGAAAAATCAAAGTAAGCTAAAGTGGTTTAAGTGTGAATTTTTTAAGAATGTCTTTACAATGTTAGAAACTCTATATTATCTTGCAAATGTCTGTAAAAGATTTCATTCAAAAGGAAATAAGTAAAGTATTTTTTTTTCTTATTTGTTGTGTACAATTTAACTCATATTGTTTTTTAAGACTACAGGGGACATTCAAAATTATAAAATATCACAAAAAAATCGTTCTTCTTTCTTTTTGAGAATTATAAAACTAAATGCCCAAAATTATCTAATGCAAAAAAAGATTTTTCTTTCTGACGCTTCTTCATAGATGTATAAGCTTTTATATTTAATATATATATATATATATGTATGCAGTTTGTTTTGCTAAAAATACTGTTTTCTCATGAATTATTTGCAATTTTACGCTAACA
Source organism: Maratus speculifer (assembly GCA_964019185.1). Taxonomy (NCBI): domain Eukaryota; kingdom Metazoa; phylum Arthropoda; class Arachnida; order Araneae; family Salticidae; genus Maratus; species Maratus speculifer. Next base: position 138,620,979 of record OZ025300.1, read on the forward strand.
ATTTGCTAACATTTGGAATGTGCCAGGCGCTTTTCTAATTATTCCATTCTTTTAAACTTTATATTTTATAACATCAATATAATACAAAATAAAAGTTAGAATAAAAAGTTTTATTTCAAGAATATTTTAATGCTGAAATATATGTGAATATCATAACATATAACTTCTTTTCTGGAAAAAAAACGAAGTATGCCGTAAAATGGTTGAATCGAAACACTTTTCAACATTAGCGTTAAAAAAATAAACAACTGAATTTTATTATTTTATTTTTTTACTAGAAATTTCGGTCTTGTTTAGTTCTTTACTTTTTAAACAAAAACGTAATATTTGTTTCTGTTTATTTAGATATATGTGACATTTTTAAGTGAGAAGCTCAAAACATCTTCACCAGTTCCCCTTTTTTAAAACACAGAGTCGTGGCAAGCGAGAGAAAAAAAGGAATAAAATAAATGTAGATTTTCATTGAACTCACGTTGGTTGCTCCAAAAAAAAAAAAAATATATTCAAGTGCAACCACGTATAGCAGAAAATGTTCTCTTGCAAGCCGTCTTGACCAGAATCCACGAAAGAAAAAAAATTTTCCATCATAAAAAACATTAATACGCCGTTCTTTCTAACAATATAATCGGAAGAAAAACAAGAATATCTCTCCGTTATCACCTCCCAGCTTCCTTCTTAATTCTAAAAACAAAACTTCTATATTTTTCTCTAGCCCCCTGACTGCCCGGCAAAAGGGTAAAATTGTAATGTTGTTTTCTCTTAATTTATTAAAAATATTAAAAAAAGATTTTTTTCCAGCCTGATACAAAATATGTTATTATGTATAGGTGTATAATCTTTGAGAGTATTAATTCTAACTTAATTTTTCAAAACTGGATTTTATTTGTAGAATTATATTAATTTAAATATTGCTTATGCTGCAGTGAAACCTGCAAGTTAGTGTGTGAAAAAATCAGCCAGCGGCAGTCAGGGGGCTAGTCTCTAGCCATGATTTTCACATGCAAACAGAAATCATGTCCAGCGTCGAGATTAATTTCATTCAGACGATAATTTTTATTTAAAAAAATAATATTTATTTAATTTATAATCGAATGCTGAATTTGATATCCTACAGACGATATTTTAAAACAATAAAAGAAAAGAAATGAATTTATTGATACGCATACATATCAAACGTTGAAGGGGGAGAAATAAATAAATAAAAAGTATGATATTTTTTGAAAGGTATGGTTTTGGGATAAATTTAAAAAGACTTTCTTTAAAAAGGTTGATAAAAACAGGGAAAAAAATAAGTGTTATATGGAATATTAAGAAATAAAGTTTAATTAAGAATATTTTTCATTTAGAGCCATTTTTTTTAATTTACGCATATTGGAAAAATGTTTTTAAGGCGAATTAATAATTTATATCGTTTCCATAAAGATTAATACATTACATCTAGTAACAGGATTTTAATTTAATAAGTAGAATTAAGTACGGAATATTGTTAAAAGGAAATTAATATAGAATAGGGTTAATTTTGACGAAGGAAAAAAAATAAATTTGTAATATTAATATTATTTTTTAAAGGTGTACCTATTCACTCCTACCTAAGGGGAGAATAGGGACAAATGTCATAATCTTTATTTATTCCGATCCAAACTTTAATAGTGTTCTAAAAAATAGGTAATAATGATAAGGGAAGAATAGAACACGTAGATACTATCAAACTAAGCCTTCATTTCATACACAAATAAATACACTGCTCAAAACAATTAAAAGATATTGCAGTTTTAGGTGGATTTTGTATCTGGGAAACTTTTTAGCTGATTGATACATGGTCGACAGGCATAGTAGGTTATATGAGAATAAATTACATATGTTTGGCAGAAAAAATGCATTTTATTGCGCATTTGTGTACAAAAGGAAAAAAACACAATTTGTGCATATGAGAAAAAAGAATAAGAAAAGGTGTTTTCTTCAAAGAAAATCATTTTCAGTAGGGGGTATGGTTTCCACGGGCGGCCAGCAACTTTGAACACCTTTGAGGCATGGACTCAATGAGGCTATTAATGACGAGTTGGGGTATTCTGCCCCACTCTTCCAGAAGAGCTCTTTCCAGTTCTTGGAGAGTTTGTGGGGGTTGTTGGTGGCCAGAAACTCGTCTTCCTAGAGCGTCCCAAACGTGCTCGATTGGATTCATGTCTGGAGAACACGCTGGCCATTCCATTCGAATGATTCCTTCATCGAAAAGGAAATCCTCCACCAGGTTTGCACGATGTGGCTTGCAGTTATCGTCCATTAAAATGAAGTTATCTCCGATTGCTGCAGCGTAAGGGACTACAATAGGTCTGAGGATCTCATCCCTATATCGGCGACCAGTCAGAGCTCCATCTCGAATGATGTAGAGGTCAATGCGCCCGTCAATGGAGATGCCACCATGTACCAACACTCCTCCACCGCCAAATCTGACACTTTCGTGCACGAACGCAGGTTTATTCCTACTGCCACGGTCCCTCCAGATGAAAATACGCCTATTATCCGGATGCACAGAAAAACGGGACTCGTCAGAAAACAGAATATTGCTCCATTCATTTCTCCTCCAGTTGACATGCTCGGTTGCCCACTCCCTGCGGTCGCGACGATGCCTTGATGTTAATCTAACACATATCATCGGTCGGCGAGCATTCAGACCTACAGCATGGAGCCGGTTTCGGACAGTCTGAGTTGAAATCGTGGTGCCTGTAGCCGAGCGAAGGTGTTGTTGGAGAAGAGTAGCGTTCATGTTTCGGTGTCTCCGAGCTGTTAACGCTAAATACCGATCTTCATTGGGCGTTGTTGCCCGTCTACGACCTTGCCCTGGTCTTTGGCCTGCACATCCACTCTCCAAAAAACGGTTCCAGATCCTGGAAATGACACTTTGTGACACTCCAATGGCATGCGCTACTTCGGCTTGAGTTTGGCCCCCTTCTAACCTACCAACAATTCTCTAAGCTTCTGAATCTGTCAAATGACTTCGCTGAGACATCGTACTCATCGAAACAAAGCAATCGCTGAATGCCGATCATCCTTGTCTTCATTCTCTTTTATCCAGTTGAAAGTCAAATTTTATTCACTGCCGCTGAAGCGACGTTTTTGACGTCGAACTCAAAATTTGCATACTCCACAGTTTGAAAACCAGAAAAATTTGCATTTGTGATTCTCTTCTTCTATTTTCGGCAAAAAAAATTTCGTTTATATCTTTATTTTTTATAAAACTTCAAATATCCTTTAATTGTTTTGAGCAGTGTATATGCCATTTTAAAAATCAGAACGCAACTTTGAACTCAAAAAAGATTAAAATTTATTTTAAGATATTGTATTCGAATTGTAGAAGGTGGAATGTAATTGAAATCCAACCCTTTGCTGTGTTACCCTTTACTAGTCATCACTGGATAAGTAAATCTATTGAGTACCCCCAATCACTGTATGTAATAATACTATCTACTAATACACCCTCATCCCCAGTCCTCAGTACTGTTTGCATCCCTGTCTTTTTTTATTAATTGGTTATCCATTTTGAGATATTTGTGTAATGTTGTGGATGTCAGAGAATAAATATGTGCAATTTTTCTTAGTAATTTGCCATTTTTTGTTCTTCTATTGTGTGTTCCATGTCTGATGGATTTGGGGTTGATTTTTTGTTTAACCAATTAATTTCTGGGCACCTTTAAACTCTTCAACTATTTAGAACAAAAAAATATTGTGACAAATCATATTCATGCATATGTTATCAGATATTATATGAATTAGCTACTGTGTAAAAAAATAAACCATGAGAGAAAAAGTGTTCCGATTCACATCATGCATCTTAAACCTCTGATGTTGCGAGCCTTTTTTCACTTTTTTCAGTATGTAGTTTAGAAATAAGTAGAATTTAAAACAGCATATCGTTTACAGGTCTATCATTAATTAAAAATTCCTACTCTTAGGTTTAGAATACGAAACATACTGCAGTTACACACAAAGTTTCGAAGATGTTGAAAAAAAAATGAGGTTTTTGAGAATCCACTTGCAGTTTTTTTATATATCCTAGTACTGGTGCCAACATGGCAAAACTGAATTTCCCAACTTTTAATGTTATTACCGTCCTATAAAAAATGGCCACTAAAAATACCTTCTCATATATTTATAATGAATTTTTTTGTATGACTGGGAAGTTTTGTTCCTATACACCTCGCTGTTTTATTCACCCCATTTTACAGTATTTATCAAAATATTTTCTTCTACATATATATTCAGCGGACTTCTACAATTCATGCCTGCTTGTACTATAATACATAAAAAATAATTCACGAGTAAATATTGTCGTATTTTAAGCCAAAGAAATGCGCATGAGGCATTAAAATAATAATAATTAAAAAGCTTTTCTATATTTTGTCACCAAATTTTGAATATAACTATTTGAGTTTACCAATAACGTGTCTATCAATTTTCAAATGAATCTGTTAAAAATTGAGGGACTTGAATTTTAACGCCCACTGCTTCCTTAAAATCTCTATCTGTGTAATATAAGATGATTAACAACATATTAGACTCTCAAAAGATTTTATATTTGCCACAGTATTTTTAAAAGCTTTCTGTTCTTAATGACCAGAAAAGAAAGTAAATTGCTAAAAACTCTACGTTTTAAATATTTATAAACTTGTAATAAATGTCATGCCATATATGTTGGTTAAAAAAAGGCCTCCATAATTCTAAAGATAACTTTTAAATTCTTCGACCTTTAATATGATATTAGATAATAAATTGGACTTCGTTCTTTATGCCATTGTTCAGATAATATTATCTATTTAAAGATAATGTTATACACAGTTTAATAGTCTGTAGATTGTAAAAGTACGTTATGCATGATACATAATAAATGATAGTGAAGAGTTCAGAATGTCGTTAAAAGGAATACATTTCTTTACAATAAGAAATATTCTGTAATGCATTATAAATTTTGAATCAAGATGAAAAATAATGTCTCCTAAAAAAAATAATAATAACTCTTGCAATGAAAAATATGAAAAGCAAGACAATTTTCTAGAAATCATATTTTTTTTTATAAAAGGATTATTACTAGGATACAACTGTTTTAATTTAAAGACATTTTTTTAAACATTTTAATGCATTTTTTAAACAAGTTCCTAGCTAATGCTTTCTAGAAGCCTAATTCTAAAATTAGAATTTTCTTTAATCTGCATTTATGGTAAATTAACTAAATGTATGGATATATTTTTCAGCTACATGAATCACAGTTATTTCCATTCACAATAAACATTGATTGCATATATAGTTACGTATTTTTTAATTATTTGTACTTTCATTCATTGTTGGTTCTCATTTTAGTAATAATGTGTATTAACATGTGAATTGTAGTAATTTCAGGATGTTATAAATAAACTATGAATTATGATACATAGATTTCGGGTTTTCAGTAAAAAAATATGTATTTCATAAATAGCAACATAAAACTGTTTTTTTCTTTCAATATCAAACAACGGTAAATATAATAACATCTCAAATAAAAATTTTAAATTCCGTAAAAAAAACGTCAAAATATTTTATTATTTGATCAAGTATTTCTATTAAATTACACTTTGGTAAATTTATTAGAGGAAAGTACACAGCAATAAGTGAAACACTTTTACAGCTCTAACGGGGCATAATAATTAAATTTCTAACTAAAATCGCATGATTACCATCTTTTTAAAACTGATTGTCTTGTTATTTCTTGTGAATATGTCAGGGAAAAACAGTGCAATAAGATTCATTAAAAAATGCATAATGTTTACAGAAATGCAGTTATTGATATTTATTAGTAAAATTAGCAAACTCAGCCAGTTATCTTCAGCATTTTTTATTCCTATTAAATAAACCATCTTTTATTTACTTTTTAAAACTGTCTAGTTTTAAAAGCACCACACAATATGTTTTACACGCGTTGTTTTATAGTGTTCTAAAATGTTTGATATTTACAATTTGTTGTTAATTTTTGATAAAGTGTTTTGCAACACAACTCTGTTGTGAAATAATATTTTCTTCAAAACTATTTACAACACAATTAACGACACTATTTTTAGAAAAGTTTGGTTTATTTTGTGTTGGCCAATTATCTATTCGAGGGATATAGGCCGGGGTGGAGGTGCCCTTCATGGGGAGTCTTTCTAAGGGAACCAAACCCGTATTTACGCAAGGTTCGAAGAAAACCACTACAAGTCCGAAAGGTTTTTCCGACGGCCGCGATTGGGTTCGAACCCAGCACCTGCCATCTACCAGTTGAGAGGTCAGAACCTCTCTGCCACTGGTGGGGCCTTATTTTTAGAATAAATGTCTAAATAGCAACACTTTTGCTGCATATTAAGAAAACATCTATAGATAAGAAGACTTTTGCAACACATTAATAACGCATTTCTAGATAGGAACACTTTTGCAACATTATTAATAGCACAATCACAACACAAGAAACGTATCGTATATGAAGTTTACAAATTTAAAACACACTAATGTGTTGTAAATTTGGAGACAAAAAGTGTTTTAAAAAGTGTATATTTTTGTGTGTTGAAAATGTATAGCGTGATATCAGTTTTTTATTTAACAGTATTCTAAATTTTAACAACCTCTGTCTTGAGACAAATGCCCCACCAGTGGCCGAGAGGTTCGGACCTCTCAACTGGTAGACGGCAGGTGCTGGGTTCGAACCCAATCGCGGCAGTCGGCCTAACCGTTCGGAGTTTTCCGTGGTTTTCTTCGAACCTTGCGTAAATACTGGTTAGGTTCCCTTAGAAAGACCCCCACGGAGGGCACTCCCCCTGGTCCTATATCCCATTAGCGTAGATAATCGGACGACAAAAATCAACCAACTTGAGACAAATATTACGAGGGATCATAAAACCTAATATAAGATTACTATGAAACATCTTCAAAGATGTAGAGATCTATAAAGCAATGATCATGATATGCACACATGTATTAAATGTCTAGAAGTAATTTTGGCAATTCTGGAATGATTTATATTTATTTAAAGGGTCTCCTACAGGACATCAGGTATGAGGAGGTTTAAATATTCATTCAAAATGCATTTAAAAAAATATTCATTAGATATCACTTTCTACAATTCTAAATCAATATGGTGACATTTTTTAATTAGCGTTTACATTAATTTTAATATGAAATATATTTTGGAGCTACGTTATTGACAGCAATGGAATTAGGATTTATTTTTGCGATGAAAGAATGATGTTTTTAAACTGCATTTAGTTTTATTTAATGTTTGTTTAACAGCGTTCTCGTTTAAAGAAAAGTAAATTAACAAGGGATTTTTTTTTCAAAAGCGGAAAAAACAATAAATTATGATATAATTTTGGGGGGATTTTTACGGAAACTGTGATATTTTTTCTAAAGCAATGCCATAAAACTGTATTTTATTTTATTAACAACGACATTAAATATAACTATAAAATAATTATACCTAAAAATGTATATGGGGATAAGAAATGTGTACATTAATTAAACAATTAAATAATAAGTTTAAAATGCAGCCTGAATAATAATAATATTCGAGCAAGTGTTTCTACTAGTTAAACTCTTTTAAACGGTTTATATACTTTCGCTGAATTGTGCATTTTTTTATAGATTCTAGTGTGCTGTTGACGGGAAAACTAGTGTAAAAACTCTGTGTACTCTAATTTAAAAAAATATATTTATTAAATACTTAAAAGAAAAATAATATGAAATGAAAAAAATGGAATGATTTATTTTTCTCATCTTTTTTATAATTTTCTTCATCTGTAATTCATCATATAATTTTCTTCATCTATAAGTAATCTCCTAACATATACATATGTCCCAAAAACCTTTGAAAAAACCCAGGTGTGAATGAAGAAAATGTATTTTCAGAAACATTTGCACATCCTTTGCATGATGGTTTTTTAATATAACATCTTTTTTTCAGAATTTTTATCTTTATGATTTCTCAAGAATCCCCAGACGGCGGTTTTTTCCCATGGATATTCAGAGACAAAGACTTTTTCCAAAATCTACCCCATGTCCGAATGTACCCTCTTTTACCCTGTCCTTTTTTGTTGTTTTTTTTTCTTTTTTGATATAAAATTTACGATTTCCAGAAAAAATTTTTACATGTTGGTAAATAATGATATGGAATTTCATATTCAACGCTATAGAATACGTGGGAATCAATTGCCAAAAACTAAAATACATCACATAGCCCAACTTTTACAGGCTAATGTAATCTAATAACATTTAAAAATATGTTTCATTTTATAAAGAATGAAGGCTGCTAATTTTCATCATTTTATTAAATAAATCTGTTTTCTGTTGTTGTTGTTGCTGTTAATATGTGTTTTTTACAAATCGTATATTTCGCATTATATTGTGAAAATGATAAAAGATTTCAAATTTATATTGGAAGATTATTTTTACTATCAAACATTTTTTAAGTATAGCTGACAAAATTATTTTTCTACTAAATTTGTCACTGAGTCCTAATTTGAAGCAAGAAATATGCTCCATCTTTAAACAACTATTATTTGGTCAATTTTAATTGTTGAATAGCGGACTTTTTCGTCTTACTCATTAGCATAACAAACACAATTTTACTAAATATAATATGTAAGACTGAGAGACAGTATAAAATATCCTATTTCGTAATCTGTTAAAAAAATTACAGACCCAATTCTTTTGTAAAATATATCTTTACCTAATTTAAAACATTTTTCAAACTGGAAAATATATCTATGACGAATGGTTTAATGTAAAGTAACTGACACCAAAGAGAACGAACACCGTGTATGAAATTATTAAACGATAATACATTCAGTTTTTTTTTTTTTTTACAATATTCTACATTTTAAAATATTCATTCAAAAATTAGCCATAGAAATAAAATGACATTTTGTATGACTATCTCGCTGAAAGTGAAAAGCTATTAAAATTATATAAATTACCATTCAAAAAACTAATTGAAATACCTGTTATAAACTGAAATGAGGATATCAAAAATTCTGAAAGTATGTAAAATTAAATAGTTATTAAAAGAAGATTGCTTTAAAGAAATCATTAATATAATTTTGCCAGTTAGTTATGTTATTTTAATATAAGTGAAGTTGAATTACATTCATTTGTAAATAAATTGCTCGTTTGGAACATAAGGTAAAATGTACTAAACATTACTAATTTTTTAAGTAATTAAGTAAATTAACAACTGAATTTTTAATGAAATTAGAGGAAATAAGACTAAAGTAATAAATTGTGATACACTGATTTTTGCTTTTACGAAAATTTTCTATAATTTCTGCATAAAACTCTGTTTTATTTAAATATCAAATTACATTAAATATAATGTATTTCAAATGATAGGTTTAAAATTCAGTATTGAAAAAAATATTAATTTAGAAATAATTTCTATCAAATTACCTTCAGATAAATTTCATAAACAAAAAGTAATATCAGGCTTTTATATATCAATATTACACATTTTAAAATATTCATTCAATATACACACACATATATATTTATATATATATGTATACTTATAATAGTCATATTCATGTAATTTAATGCAGACAATTTATTGTTTATTAATAAGAAATGAAATAGGAAAGTAATAATTTTCTTAAATAATATTGGGAATATTGACTTTCGTATTTCTAAATTAAATGCTTATAAAAACAATGACCTATTGTTTATTCAAACAAATAATACAGTGTTTTTTTTTGTTGTTGTTGTTTGTATTGATGCATTTTAATCTTTAAAAAAATGCTATGTCATTGTAGAATACAAGAAAAGCGATTTGATTGTTTGACACAGAACACTTACATTACACATAATTTTTTCTTTTAATTTTAAATGTTAGAGACAATAAAATCAATAAATAAAAAAAAAAGATTCTGCTTGCAAAACTCAAACTTCCATAACATAACAAATATGCGTAAGACGAACAAACAAACTTGTTGATAATTAAACTATTAACTAAATGTATATTTTAACTATTTGTACTTTATTCTTTTCTTTATTCTTCTTGTATTCTATATTAAATGTCACTGTAGAATACAAGGAAAGCGTTTTGATTATCTGTCACAGAACACTTACATTACACATAATTTTACTTACCCGTCATACGTAGTATATGGTAACTATTGCAATCGTTTTGAAAATCGAAAAAAAAAACTGACGGATTCACACGTTTCAGATATTGGAGATTCCAAAAAACATATTTTTAGAAAAAAAATTACCGTCCGTCCGTCTGTGTGTGTGTGTCTGTCTGTCTGTAACCGCTCTATCTTCCGAACAAATTGAGATAGAGATTTGAAACTTTGTATGTGCTTAGTATGTAAGAAGCGAACGAAGCCTATTTAATATCAATACCCTCGATTATCCGGAACTATTTTTTTTAACAACAAAATAACACAAATTTTGCATAAAGAACGAAGTCCATCGGATTATTAGTTGCCGAGATATGTGTAACCCTGTATTCCAGATTCTTCGATTTTTCATGACCCTGTATTTCATCCAAATTTCAATATAAAGATATATTTTAATTCGAAATGAGACGCTTAATCTGACGCAATAAATTCTTAGTTAATATGATTATTATTTTTGGAGTTATATGGATGTTTCTTTTACGCAATCCGGTACTGCTTGAGTATTTTGGCGTTTTCTATAATTTGTCGAAATCGGCTCATCAGCAATTTATAGATAGAGCATTACTATGTACATTAAAACTATTTAAATATGCGTTTAAATTTTATTTTGGGATTGCGATGCTTTTTATAAATAGTTTACATGCGTTTTATTTTCATATTTTATATTATGCATATCCATGATGGGTAGGTATTCCGGTGATCCACCAACGACTATTTTCTTTTAATTTTAAATGCTAGAGACAATGAAATCAATGAAAAAAAACAAAATGAAATACTGCTTGTAAAAGACAAACTTCCATAACATAACAAAAATGCTTAAGACGAACAAACAAACTTGTTAATAGTTAAACTATTAACTAATTAAATAATTTAACTATTTGTACTTTTGTTCAATGTTGTTTCAATAATGTTTTCATTTTAGTAATAAAGTTATTAAGCGTTGATTCTTAATAAAATTTCCAGAAACTAGAAAAAAAAATGATAATTTAAAGCATTGATGTTTTCTTGGAAACTTATATATATTTTCTAAAACAGTCACATAAAACTCTATTTTCTAAAACAGTCACATAAAACAGTATTTTATTTTATAATTAGATGACGTTAAGTATAATTATGTCTCAAAATGATAAATTTAAAATTCCATCTTCAAAAACATTTTGTTAATTTAGCAATAATTTTTATTAAATAGCATTCAGATAAATTGAATAAAGGACAGAAATATCTTATTTTTATTTATCAATATTCTACATTTTAAAATATTTATTTAAAAATTAGTATTGGAAACCGAACGACACTTTGTATGATTATCCATCTGAAACTGACAAGTTATTTCTTGACGAGAGATTGCCTATTAATTAACGTAAGAATTACTTGAAGAATTAAATAGATAAAAATATATAACATGACATTAAAAAAATTAGCTGAAATACCTGACGTAATATATAATTACGATATCATATTTTCTGACAGAATATAAAATTTAATTAAGATATTAAAAGAACAGTACTTCAGATAAATTATTAACGCGAGTTTTGTTTATTAATTCTGTTACATTCAAAAATATTGTACAGCTTCTCGTTCTAAACATAAGCTGAAATGTATATTACCATTTCTGTTTTTATTACTATTATTATTATTATTATTTTATTTTTTTTATAAATTGTATAAATTCGTACAATATATGTTTGAAATATAACTTTATTTTTCTTTGGGTAAGTTTTTTTAATAATAATTATAATTTAATGGTATCGACATAAGATACAGTCTTTTCTATGCAAGAATTGTCACCATAATTTTTAAGTCATTACTTTTAAGACCGGTTCGTTACATGCTGAGATTGCTTAAAAATCCCTATTTAGAACATTTTAAGAACTCTTTTCGCGGATTTCCAGCCCTTTTAAATTTGGTATTTTTTAGAAGATGTTCTTAGTGATCATTTATAAGTAATTAATATACCGAATTTCACGTTCCTACGCCCTTCAGCAACACAAAAATCGCTTTTTTAAAATATTTTTCGCTTCTGTTCGCTTTTTTGGTTTGTGGCATAGACATAAGATATAGCATATGTTTGAACTGGGACAAAAACCATCATTTTAGTACCATTACTTTTGAAATCGGTTATGTAATTTTAGAGATTAGCCGCGATAATCGCCAAAAGGGACTCCAAGTTGGCAATATCTTTCACATTTCGCAAAACGAACATAAACTTTCATTGTAATCCAATAATTTATCCTCTAATCAACCATTAATGTTTAATGTGGGGATTTCTGATTTTTTTCTCTTTACAAATCCAATAACCTACCTCCACACTAAATTTCAAATTTCTAAGTCACCTGGAAGTAGTCAAACAATTTGATGAGTGAATCAGACAGTCAGTCAGTGATAAAAATAGTGATTTTTGGACGTCGAATTCTCGTGAACGGTCAGAGATTTCTTTTTTCAATTTATAGGATTTGGTGTTTTGAAGATGGTCTTGCATAACAAGAAAAACTGGAAGTGTGTCGGTCAAATAGAATTTAAGTTATTGAGGGGTCAAAAGGGGCCCAAAATGTTTCGTGTAACTTAACCCATCGCCAGTGTATCACCTTTATAATTTTTGAACATGGCTGACACACTACCGGGTGTCTAGATATATATTTGTTTATTTTCAAATTAAATATTTAAAAAAACTATTACCTATTGTTAACTGAAAACAAATAATAGACTAGTGATTTTAATGGTTAGATTTTAGTCTTTATCAGTGCAACAAAAGAAATTCTGATGTAGCATATAAGTAAACACTATGTATTACATACCACAGAATATTTACATTACATACAGTTTTTCTATAAATTTTAAATATTAGAGGGTGTAAAAACAGTGTAAAAACAAAAATATGAGGCAACTTGAAAAAGACAAATTTGAATAGGACAAAAAACCACGGAGAAAAGAGAGAGATGGAGGTGCAGTATGGTTTGCGTTATGATGTGGGTTATCGCCCAAATTTAAGAGCCTTCATTCAGCCCAAACAAAATAATCACGTAGAATAAGGACCGAAATTTTCGACACGTCCCGTCTCTCGAAATGATTATAACCCCGCACCCGTTAATGCTTGGGCCTAAAGTAGCTGATTTTATGCTTACATTTTTCGAGTTACATTCCCCAGCCATCATTCATCACAGTTTTTCTTTTATTCTACGGGAAAAAACATTCATAAGACAATTGCATTAGCCAAGGTATATTGCATTAGCCAAGTGACTTGATTAACGCGAAATATCAAGAGGTATAGGAGTAAAAAAGCATTGAGGAGACAGCAAAAGACCTGTTTTTTCATGATGGACGAATATTTAAAATTACTTTACGGAACATACTATTCGTCTCTCTCCATCCATAGATGCTGAGTAAAGATCGCGGATTTGAACCTCTATATAACTACAGTATTGTTATTCACTATTCTAAAAACAATATCTAAATACCTACTTGCGTACACTGAAACTCTTCTGATTTGACCCGATTTGTGTCCTTTATTCTATCTTCCCTAAAAATATCCCGAATCAGTAATTTTTTTTAAACAACTTCTTGGCTTAAGAAAAAACAACACCTTTCAAATTTCAACTACGACCTATTTTAAATATCTATACTATTAAAAGAACAAATCTCGCTGTTTGTGGGTGTGTGTCTGTGATGGCTAGCGAAATCTACTACAAAATCTACTAGAATGTGGATCAAATATTTTGTGAAGTTTGTCCGAGGTCTCTCCTGATATACCTGAACCTAAGAATTTTAATTTTTTATTAGCTTCTAAGATATTAATTACGCAGCACAACTCAAACTCACCAAAAAATTAATTCTTTAATGCCTGAGGAACGAAAAAGTTTGCACATTTGCATAAACACATTTATGCACCGAAACGGGGAACGGAATACTTTTCCGATTTTTTACTATTTCTGGATTATTCTGATTAAATCGAAATAAACGAAACCGATCGGCATACTTAAACTTGAAAGATATATTTCAGAAGAGAGTTGTTTTAGATTTCAATTTCTATAACTAATTAGTTAAAATCGTGCAGTTAACTTTTTAAAAAAATCTAAAATGGTGAAAACCTTTTTATTCCCTTATGTCAAAGCCCCTTAATTGAGCAATTATAGAGATATAAACAATCCATAATCATGCTCTTAAACATAATTCTTTCTTTTAATTATTGATGTAATTGGTTTAAAAAAATATGTATTTCAACTCTCGCTATGGATTTTAACTTTTACACTGACAAAAAGAGGTTTCTTTGTGACTCACAGACGTGGATTTTTTTTCTACACTAACGGTTTCTTAATGTAAATATTTCAACATAATATTTTAAAAGCATCTCAGTAAACCACATTTACACTCCTACAAAAATTTCGAAGCGTTTGAACGGGTAGAAATATTTTTTACAAAATGAAATTTGCGAAACATTAGACGAAATTAATATCCGTAAATTCTTAAAGCAAAAATATTTTTACTATCTATGGTGCAATCGGTTTAAAAAAATATGCGATTTAACTCTTTCAAATACACTCGCCAACGCAAATCAATTCATAGAGGGTATATTTTTTCTACGTTAAAAGTAACTAAATGTCTGTATAAAAATATGTACACTTATATCTATCTCTATTCGCTGTGGTTTTTTTTTTGTCTTATCCAAATTTGTCTTTTGCAAATTACCTCATATTTTTTGTTTTTACAGCCTTTAATATTTAAAATTTGCAGAAAAATTGTATGTAATATAAACAATCTGCGGTATATAATGCATATCCAAGAAAAAGTTGGAAACTGGTGTTATTCAATAGAAGACAAAAAAGCTTTTTGAAACACCATAAAGTAAATAAAATAACGCAAGGTCTTTCGATAGAACTTAGTCTATCTTCATCAGGTTAAAAGACATGCGTCTACAATTAATGTAGCGGCACGGCTTGCGTTATATTATTTATTTTATGGTGTTTCAAGCAGTTTGTTTTGTCTTCTATATAATGCATATTCTGAGTTAAAGTGTATTCTAACACAATATTTTTAGAGCATTTCAATTAACCAGATTTACATCACTTACAAAAATTTCGAAACGTTTGGATGAATAGAATTATTATTTTTTCAATAAAATGTGAGAATGTTTCTACGAAATCCGAGCAAACCTGAATGTTTATTTCGCAGTGTCGTTCGCTGTCACTACGAAAAAACTCCAAAAATAAAATTACGGAGAAACTAAAATTCCATACAACATATGCTTTCAACTCAATATCTTTTCGCAGTTTTTAAATTTAAAAATATAAATTCAGACAAAACGGACATAAAGATATAACATCATCAAATTTTAGAACTGAAAGCATTAATTTTTAAAACCGAATAATATCATGTGCCCGAGCAACGGCGAGCAAGTCTGTTGGTTATTAAAGGTATTCGTTGGACTGTTTCTTTGAAAATTATTTGATTCTCTTGCAGTTTTCTTCAAAATGCTTCTAGGATACCGTGACTACTTTATAATCTACTAAAAAAAATATCTTACCAGTACTTACACTATTTTTAACATTAATCTTTTTTGACATCATACATGTACTCAATAGAGTCGTAAATTAAAAACCGAGTTACTGTTAAAAGTAAATGGTTAGCATCAGTGAGAGAATGATTGACGGAGTTGGATTTCGTTGGTAAATTAATTGTGTCTTAATATTAACGGTAATTCTTAACATTTATGAAGAGAGAGGGGGTTTCTACCCTTAAGGACCCATTGTTTTGTCCGATTCTATGGCCCATTTTCAACTGCAATCGGTTGCGACTTATATTACGATTAAGATACTTTCTATATTTTAAAAGTTTATCTTGGACTTCAGTCTCCAACATTTTTGAACATTAATAGTGCACACTTTTCTAAGTTAAAATGGATTTATTATTATGTGTTTGTCTAATTGGACTAATTTTCCTTTATTTCCGGTGCGTGCTGAAAACATCCGTTTAAGCAGCGGGAACCAGGCTTCTGAGTCGTGCTGAAATAAGGCTTGTTAAGGAATACATTAGAAGCTGGCTAAGGCTGTTGATCTCCAAAACCTATTATTTTAAAAGATTTTCCAAAGATTTAAAATCATTTGAACTCTAAACAAAATGAGTTTTATTTAGAGTTGTAATAAGTTCCAGGCAACGACCGCGGGGAAGATATTATAAGACAATACGTTTGTATGACGGAATTGGCCGAATCTATATATTCTTTGGTGATAGCAACGAGTGGAATGTAAATGTGCAAACGAATTTCGTTCTCCGTTAAGACGGAAATTGAGCCTGATTCCATCTCAAATATCTCAAAAGATTAAAAATGAAACATTCAAGGGGTGACATTCCGCCCATTCCTGAAGAAGAGAGTCCAGGTGGGTAGACAGGCCTACGAACAGTTTAAATATTTACAAGCCCCACCCAGTTGAATATATTTAAAGGCGCCGTAGGGAAAGCGATCGAGAATGTAAAAAGATGTCCCCCAGAGGATTTGAGATTTTGTGTTTTCAATACTCAAAAAGTGTATTTTTTTCCCTCGGAACTCTATAATGCCCCATTCCCCTCGGAGCCAAGTTCACTCCCTCCTGGAGAAAACTGTCTGAATTTAATGTGCTTCATTGCCGCAAGTGTAGCACTGAACACGTTTAAAAGCGTGTGGATTGTTCCTCATCTCGCTGATGTTAAGTACGTTTTCGCATGTTTTAATTATCCATTTTTTGGAATGAAGCTGAATTGCAAGGGAAATATTAAGTGTAACAATGTATTTTAATAATTTCAGAACCGGAACGATATTTAGCCTAATTTTATGAACCGGAATAAAAATTGCTATAATTTCACGAACCGTTACGCCATCCCAGTTTAATTCATTTTGAGCGCTGGAATTACTTCAAAGAAACTAATTTCTTAACAATACATTTATCTTTTTCCGCATATATGCATATCTTTACATGCTTTTTACTTTTTACTTTCCTTTCAATTAGCGTCAGAAATTTTTCTTTCCCAATGCTTTGATGTATGGTAAAAATAAAATAAAATAAAACTAAACTTTTAGTCTGTAGAATAGTTTGAGAAGAAATAATTCAGTAACAACCAAAAATATCACATTAACACTCATTAATGTATAAATTAATAAGTGCATTAGAAAAAATGCTGTAAAATATTGAGTTTAGAGCATAAATTTTTTTTACAAGACCTATGTATTTTTTCGTATGTATATTAGGGTGGAGCGAAAAAAATTTTTCTTTTGAAAATCAAAAACGGGTAGGTACCAAAAGTTGCCTTTTTACTAGTACATCAACTGTGTGAAATTTTACCTCTGAAAAAAAAAATGGCTTGAGTCTGTGCTTTTGCTCCAAAAATCGAAATTTTGGGTAAAATTTGTCATTTCTTGATATTTTTTTAAAAAAATAAAAAAATTCCTACACAGCTGGTTAGTATTTAAAAGTGTTGCTTTGACCTTTATATTTATCTGCTTAACATATTTAAACTATAAAACAATATGTTTATTCCCTGTAGCTGGAGCAAAACAGACAACTTTTAGTAAGAAAACAGCATTACCACTCTATTGGGTCATACAACGAATTATTGTTTTTAATACAGCTCTTGCTTTCAAAACTACCTTGGACATGCGTCGTGGAGGTGGCTATATTTCCTATACTACCCGGCCCTACTTTTCGATCATCTTAGTACAGTGTTTTATTTATACATTGATTTGTAATTTTCTTTATAAAAATTTGGCATGTTTTCGATGCTTCCACCTTGTTCATCAGTTCTTTGCATCCACATGCTGCTGTAACTATCTTCATGTATATTTTTACAGTTTATACAAAAAAATGACAAGTAGAGTAATGCACGGGAATATTATTAAAGGGATCTATTCGGCCATCTACTATATCAAACTTACATTCAGTTGATGAATAATGATTGGAAGTTCTGTTACCACAACATTTTTTCAGTCAATTGTATTTTTTTTACGTAATGATTTGCTTCAAAGATGATTTCAGATATTTCAACTAAAAGTATGCCATCATTTATTCTACTTTTGCATTTTTTATATGTTGAGAAGCGAGCTGTTTCATGTGATGGTGATCGTCAGAGAGAATTGCAATGAAAATTTGTTCTCCATGTGTAAAGCAACCTCTGTTGTAAATAACTTTTTTTTGCATTAGTTTTATGCCGTTTTCTTAGTGTTTTCGTATCTAGGTAATTTCCTATTAACTTTTAGATCCCCTTTTTATGAGCGGACAACATTTGATGGTGAAATGTCCTGGGCATAAAATTATAATGCATAGTTCTTTATGAGGGAATGTACGGATTCTAATCGACTATAAGTGCTCATTTAAAATTAGGAGATTTTTATTTGTCACTGTGAACCATTTTCCATGGGGTAAGCTTAGAATTGTGTATAATATTGAATCATTGACTACTTCAACTCCAGTGAATTTCCTCTGCCTCAATTATTTGAGAAGTCGATATAAAACGTTCTAAGCTACATGGATTCACCGGGTCAATAAGGAAAATCTTTGTCTGCGTACTATTCACTTACTATTGCAATTTTTTTTATAAAATAGAGAATAATTTTGAAAAATTATTTTCTCAAATTGACAGAAAGATACTCAGAACAGACTAGAAATTTCTGTCGGAGATTGCAAAGCTAATTCATAAGGAAAGCTATTTCTTAGAAAGAATGGGGAATAGGAATTTAGAAAACATCTCACACAAAAGACAGCTCATAAAGTTAGTAAAATTTTCCACTTTATGTAAGCACAGATTGTCAATCAGCGTTTATATGTTCACTCACAAAATGTATAATCCAAGTTTATACCGCGGGATGTTTTATACCAAACGTACTACACACCTAAATAATAGATCTAAATTCTTATTAGAAATTACTAGACTACGGAACAACACAGAAAACGACATAAAGCATGCTAAAACTTCTTTAGAAATACTGTTGTTTTACAACAAGTAGTCTTTGCAAATTTTGTTTGCAATCCTCTGTGACAATCTTTATAATATTAAACAGCTAGCTTCTCAGCTTATATTCAATGTAATAGGTTCAAAAAAAGATGACATACTAGAAATTAAATTCATACAATCAATTTTTAGGCAAATCATTGCATATAAAATGTAATTGATTGAAAGAATGCTGTGATAACAAAACTTCCAATCATAATGTACTAATTGCATGAAATTTTAATGAAGATAATAGACTGATGAAT
Source organism: Maratus speculifer (assembly GCA_964019185.1). NCBI lineage: Eukaryota > Metazoa > Arthropoda > Arachnida > Araneae > Salticidae > Maratus > Maratus speculifer. The sequence goes on from OZ025300.1 coordinate 138,640,363, forward strand.
AGGTTCAATTAAGAACATACCCAATACATTGCTCAGCTTCTCTTCTGTTATACATGGCATAAAAAAATACGTGCAGCAGGTCACACCAGCATGATCCAAATCATCCAAAGTCAGTGAATATAAAGAAGAGATAAATTAATTTGATATATAGAAAACTTATACTCGTCTTCGGGAAAAAAATAACAATTCAATACATAAATAAAACACTGGGCCTAAATGATTGGATGGTTGACACAAGTGGGATAATGCAACCACCTCTATGAGTTATATACACTGTAGTTTTGAAAGCAACTAGGTAAGAAATGCATTCAAAACAACATTTCGTTGTATGCTTCAATAGAGAGGTTAACGCTGATTTTTCACTAAAAGTTGTCAGCTTTGCTCCAATTATACAGACTACAGATATTATTTTATAGTTTAAATATGTTAAGCAGATAAATATAAAGATCTAAGCAACACTTTTAAATACTAACCAGCTCTGTAGGATTTAAAAAAAAATGTCAAAAAATGACAAATTTTACCCAAAATTTCGATTTTTGGAGCAAAAGCACAGACTCAAGCCATTTTTTTTTTCAGAGGTAAAATTTCACACAGTTGATGTACTAGTAAAAAGGCAACTTTTGGTACCGTTTTTAATTTTCAAAAGAAAAATTTTTTTCGCTCCACCCTAATATACATACGAAAAACTACATAGGTCTTGTAAAAAAAATTATGCTCTAAACTCAATATTTTACAGCATTTTTTCTAATGCACTTATTAATTTATACATTAATGAGTGTTAATGTGATATTTTTGGTTGTTACTGAATTATTTCTTCTCAAACTATTCTACAGACTAAAAGTTTAGTTTTATTTTATTTAATTTTTACCATACATCAAAGCATTGGGAAAGAAAAATTTCTGACTCTAATTGAAAGGAAAGTAAAAAGTAAAAAGCATGTAAAGATATGCATATATGCGGAAAAAGATAAATGTTTTGTTAAGAAATTAGTTTCTTTGAAGTAATTCCAACGCTCGAAATGGATTAAACTGGGATGGCGTAACGGTTCGTGATATTATAGCAATTTTTATTCCGGTTCATAAAATTAGGCTAAATATCGTTCCGGTTCTGAAATTATTAAAATACATTGTTACACTTAATATTTCCCTTGCAATTCAGCTTCATTCCAAAAAATGGATAAATAAAACATGCGAAGACGTACTTAACATCACCGAGATGAGGAACAATCCACACGCTTTTAAACGTGTTCAGTGCTACACTTGCGGCAATGAAGCACATTAAATTCAGATAGTTTTCTCCAGGAGGGAGTGAACTTGGCTCCGAGGGGAATGGGGCATTATAGAGTTCCGATGGAAAAAAATACACTTTTTGAGTATTGAAAACACAAAATCTCAAATCCTCTGGGGGACATCTTTTTACATTCTCGATCGCTTTCCCTACGGCTCCTTTAGATATATTCAACTGGGTGGGGCTTGTAAATATTTAAACTGTTCGTAGGCCTGTCTATCCACCTGGACTCTCTTCTTCATGAATGGGCGGAATCTCACCCCTTGAATGATTCATTTTTAATCTTTTGAGATATTTGAGATGGAATCAGGCTGAATTTCCGTCTTAACGGAGAACGAAATTCGTTTGCACATTTACATTCCACTCGTTGCTATCACCAAAGAATATATAGATTCGGCCAATTCCGTCATACAAACGTATTGTCTTATAATATCTTGCCCGCGGTCGTTGCCTGGAACTCATTACAACTCTAAATAAAACTCATTTTGTTTAGAGTTCAAATGGTTTTATATCTTTGGAAAATCTTTTAAAAAAATAGGTTTTGGTGATCAACAGCCTTAGCCAGCTTCTAATGTATTCCTTAACAAGCCTTATTTCAGCACGACTCAGAAGCCTGGTTCCCGCTGCTTAAACGGATGTTTTCAGCACGCACCGGAAATAAAGGAAAATTAGTCCAATTAGACAAACACATAATAATAGATCCATTTTAACTTAGAAAAGAGTGCACTATTAATGTTCAAAAATGTTGGAGACTGAAGTCCAAGATAAACTTTTAAAATATAGAAAGTATCTTAATCGTAATATAAGTCGCAACCGATTGCTGTTGAAAATGGGCCATAGAATCGGACAAAAGAATGGGTCCTAAAGGGTAGAAACCCCCTCTCTCTTCATAAATGTTAAGAATTACCGTTAATATTAAGACACAATTAATTTACCAACAAAATCCAACTCCGTCAATCATTCTCTCGCTGATGCTAACCATTTACTTTTAACAGTAACTCGGTTTTTAATTTACGACTCTATTGAGTACATGTATGATGTCAAAAAAGATTAATGTTAAAAATAGTGTAAGTACTGGTAAGATATTTTTTTTAGTAGATTATAAAGTAGTCACGGTATCCTAGAAGCATTTTGAAGAAAACTGCAAGAGAATCAAATAATATTCAAAGAAACAGCCCAACGAATACATTTAATAACCAACAGACTTGCTCGCCGTTGCTCGGGCACATGATATTATTCGATTTTAAAAATTAATGCTTTCAGTTCTAAAATTTGATGATGTTATATCTTTATGTCCGTTTTGTCTGAATTTATATTTTTAAATTTAAAAACTGCGAAAAGATATTGAGTTGAAAGCATATGTTGTATGGAATTTTAGTTTCTCCGTAATTTTATTTTTGGAGTTTTTTCGTAGTGACAGCGAACGACACTGCGAAATAAACATTCAGGTTTGCTCGGATTTCGTAGAAACATTCTCACATTTTATTGAAAAAATAATAATTCTATTCATCCGAACGTTTCGAAATTTTTGTAAGTGATGTAAATCTGGTTAATTGAAATGCTCTAAAAATATTGTGTTAGAATACACTTTAACTCAGAATATGAACTCAGAACACCTACCCGTTTTTGATTTTCAAATTTTTTTTTCGCTCCACCCTAATGTATATATATCTACTAAAAAACACTTCTCAAAAGTAAAAAAAAACAAGCAAAAAAAAAAAAAAAAAAAAAAAAAAAGATGAGATTTGTGTTTAAAATGGCCTGATATCAAATTTCCAAGCTTATATTATGGTATTTATTTAACATTTTCTATTAAAAAATTACTATTTGTAAGTCAATGCCTTTGCGTAGGTTCATAGAATCCTTTTCCCTTGTACTAAATACACCGAAACGTGTTTCTGAAAATTCAAATGTTTTAAAATTATTCATGATGGGCTTGGTGGTCATTTTTCCATTCTGTACACTAATTTCTATAGACCCAAATTCGTAGTTAAAATTTAAAACTCAAAATTGTTGCTAAAGCAGACATTTCTGTACGTAAATATTAGTATTCAAACTTAAAAGTTTTGTTTAGTTGTAGGTGATTTATAAATAGATCGCTAGGTGGTAACGAGTTAACTATATCTGTCCGTAGTTAAAATCAGAAGTGATAAATTGTACTTAATGCAAACGTTTTATGCTTTTCTCTACAAACTCGGGTGCTTAGAAATTTGTGTGAAATATGGGGAGATGTCCGCCAAGCCCATCATGCGTAATTTTAAAACATTTGAATTTTCAAAACACGTTACAGCGTATTTAGTACAAGAGAAAACGATTTCTATCAACAAATGCAAGGGAATTGACTTACAAATAGTAATATTTTTAATGGAAAATGTTGAATAAATACCATAATATAAGCTTGGAAATTTGATATAAGACCATTTTTTAAACACAAATCTCATCTTTTTTTTTTTTTTTTTTTTTTTACTTTTGAAAAGTGTTTTTTAGTAGATATCATTTCATTTTTTTAAGAGATTATATGAAATTTAAATAATCTGCTCACTCAAACTAAAATGTGTTCTCGCAGAACCTCTGTAAGTAGGAAGTAAAAAATATATGTGCATCTTAGAAAAATTAATCCTTTAAAAGCAGCGAGAATCAACTTCTTTTCTTAAAGTATATTTCTTCTTAAAATTACACTTCCGAAAATTATCATACATTGACGGCCAAATGTCTAATTTTTTGCGTGGTCCTGTAAATCGTTTTATCTGTATTCAGTAAGCATCATTTAGCATGCTAAATGAAATTGAGCATAAAAATGCATAATTATTTTTAAAATGCAAATTCATTTATTCCTAATAAAATGTAGCCAAAGATATTTTGTGATTTGTTTGTCTGTTCGCGAACGAAATGACTGACTTTTACCGTTTAGTAAAATTTAACTCAGACTAAAATACACAATCACACTTTAGAAACTGTCATTCGTTGACGACCATATATCTATTTTTATTTATTTTTTTCTTTTTTTGCGTGGTCCTGTTAATCGTTTTATCAGTATTCAGTAAACGTCTTTTAGCATGCATATAGTTGCATAAATAATTCAAAAACACAAATTCATTTTTTCCTAGGAAAATAAAGTTAAAGATACTTTTTGATTTGTATGTCTGTCTGCGAACGCAATGCCTGAATTTTATTGTTCAGCTAAAATTTAACTCAGACTAAAATGCTCTTAAATCTAGTGAAATCACACTTCCAGAAATTGTTATTCGTTCACGGCCATATATCTATTCTTTTACGTGGTCCTGTAAATCGTTTTATCTGATTCAGTAACCATCTTTTTGCATGCTAAATATAATTCAGTATAAAGAATAAATAACTAATTTTAAAACACGAATTCATTTATTCCTAAGAAAATGAAACCAAAGATGTTTTCTGATTTGTTTCTTTCCGCGAACGAAATGCAAATTAATATAATTGGTCTGGACACAATCTTTTCGTATTTGGCACTAATTTCTATGTATCCAAATTCGTTGTTACTTATTCTGACATTTACATAGAAGACACTTCCGTACTTAAATACTGATGTTGAAATTTAAAAGTTTTGTCCAGCTGTAGGTAATCTATAAAAATATCGTTGGATGGTAACTGTTTAAATAATGCTTAGAAATTTGCTTAAAATATAGAAAGATGGCCGTAAATCAATATGATATAAAATATTATTGGTTAATATAACTGTAGAAATTGGTTCAGTAGTTACAGATATTGCCCTCGTTAAATGAACATTTTATGGTAAAATGGTATTTTATTACACATTGACGTGAAATTTGTTATCTATGTTTATTCTCTGCTCAAACACAAAGCAAATATCATTTACCATGGTTCTGTTTTTATATAAAAATCACAATAAAGTCATTTTAAAAAAAAGTTTTCTTTACATCAGGAATGAAATTTTAAATGCTAATAATTTTAAATGACTACACTTTAGAAAATATTTCTTTCTTTAAAAATGATTATATTTTAAAGATCTTTCTAAAAATGAACATTTACAATGTGTTATTCGAAAAAATAATTAAAACTTGATGTGGCAGCACCTAAAATGATTTGCTCTGCTATAATGTAGCTAGTACACTATTGGCAGATTTATCGCGATTGGCATAATTTGATAATTAATTAACAGTTTTTTGCTCATTAAGAATAGATATTTTTTAAACTAAATTTTACAAAAGTACGTAGCTTGAATAATTACCTGTACAAAAATTCACTCTACAGCTTTTTCTGTGACTTATTGAAGTCTGTAACTTGATTGAAAAAAAATGTTTGACGAAGAAAAAAGTGATCATTTTCAGTATCTCGACGTTTCTTAAAAAATCTTGTACCTTTCTTTATAATTATTTTATAAAAATGAGTTTGATCTTAAATTAAAGCTTTTCTTCATTAGATTCTTCTAGTTTTCGTTTTATTTCTCTGTGATAATTGATATTTTAAAAATCTGGAACTTTAAAATGCCATGTTTGGTCGATATATCATGTAGAAGTTGTCTCGAGTATAATAAGCAGTTAAGCGGTCATTATGTTCTTCCCGTTTATTCGTTTGGCAGGCATATATTTTTTTTTTATAGCTTGGCTTGGCAGAACGACCGTCCTGCTTGATTTGTATCACTTTTCTTACAAAATTTTACCTTTAATTTTCATTAGATCTATGTTTCCAATTCTTGCAAATTCTTATCATATAAAACATCTTAATTGAGAACCTAAATATTTTTATATGGTTCTTAATTAAAAGAAAATTGCACTTTTATATCAATTTTTACAAAATGAGGGAAATTAATGGTTTTCAAAGACCTTTAAATTACTAAATCTATAATAATAAAGAGACAAGAATGTGTGTGTGTCAGCGCTGTTCTGAAGAGACCGCTACATGTAAAGTTACAAAATTTGGACGGAAGGTACCTCTATACATATAGTTTTGCACCTCGAAGCCCGATTTTTCATTTTTTGATTAGAATTTTTTAATTTAATTTTTAGGCGATTTTTAGTGGCCTTTTTATGTTTCGAGGCAATTTTTCCATATTAGTTAAAGGAATACGGTTTCAGGAATACGGTTTCATTCTTTTCACTCAATATATATATATTTTTTCTCTTTTCAATAAAGTTTATTTGGAATTCGTGCGGTGACTTTTGAATTTTTAGCAATTTTTTTTGCGATTTTTAGTGTTTTTTCGCATTTTGCGGCTATTTTTTAACAATGATAAAAACAAAATTGATTCAAACTTTTAGCAAAATGAACTTATTTTTGTCTGCTATGATTTTTTAATTTCAGTGGTTTTTAATGCGATTTTCGATGTGATTTTTAACGATTTTTTTTTGTCGTTTAGCATCAATTTTTTGTTATTTTTGTCAAAATTATAGTTTTTGTATGCATCATGACCTTATCTATTCTTGAATTGCATGGAGGAAAAGCAAAAAACATAAAATTAAAGAATGAGCAATAAAGTTGTTAATTAGGATATTCACAGCAATCTATAATAATAAAGAGAAAAGTATGTGTGTGTCTCAGCGCTGTTCTGAAGAGACCGCTGCATGTAGAGTTACAAAATTTGGAGGGAAGGTACCTCTGTACGTGTAGTTTTGCACCTTGAAGCCCGATTTTTGTTTTTTTGATTAGAATTATTTTATTTTATTTTTTAGGCGATTTTTAGCGCTATTTTTATGTTTCGAAGAGATTTTTCCATATTAGTGAAAGGAATACGGGTTCATACTTTTCACTCACTATAGTAATTTTTTTTTCTCATTTCAATAAAGTTTATTCGGAATTCGTGCGGTGATTTTTGAATTTTTAGCGATTTTTTAATGCGATTTTTAGTGTTTTTTCGCATTTTGCGGCTATTTTTTTTAACAATGACAAAAACAAAATGGATTCAAACTTTCAGCCTAATGAACTAAACTTTGTCTGCTATGATTTTTTCAACTTCAGTGATTTTTAATGCAATTTTCAATGTGATTTTTAGCGATTTTTTTTGTTGTTCGTTTAACATCAATTTTTTGTCATTTGTGTCAAAATTATAGTTTTTTGTATGCATCATGATCTTATCAATTCTTGAATTGCATGTAAGAAAAGCAAAAGACATAAAATTAACGAATGAGCAATAAAGATATTAATTAGGATATTCACAGTAATCTATAATAATAAAGAGACAAGTATGTGTGTGTGTCAGCACTGTTCTGAAGAGACCGCTGCATGTAGAGTTACAAAATTTGGAGATAAAGACACCTCTATACATTTAATTTTGCACCTCGAAGCTCGATTTTTTATTTTTTGACTAGAATTTAATTTTTTAGGCGATTTTTCCGTATTAGTGAAAGGAATACGGTTTCATTATTTTCACTTAATATAGTTTTTTTCCTTTTCAATAAAGTTTATTCGGAATTCGTGCGAATGAATTTTTAGCGAATTCTTTTAATGCGATTTTTAGTATTTTTTCGCAGTTCGAGGCTATTTTTGAGAATTATAAAAATAAAATTGTTTCAAAACCTAATTAACTAAATTTTGTCTGATATGATTTTTCAATTTTAGTAGTTTTTTTCATTGCGATTTTCAGTACGATTTTTGTTGTGTTTTTAACGATTTTCTGTTCCTTTAGCATCGGCTTTTAGTGAATTTTGTCAATATTATAGATTTCTGTACGCATCATGATCTTATATATTTTAAATTGCATGTAAAAAAGGCAAAAACCATAAAACTAATGAATTAGCAGCAAAAGAATTATTTTGAATATCAACAGTAATTTACACTAATAAAATAACTAAACGATCTGTCTGTGTGCATGTATGTTTTGTGCGATGGGTAGCAAAATCTACGGCACTTAAGAGGCTCAAAACGTTCTTGAAAGTACCCCAAAGTCTCTCCTGATGTATCTGACATTCAGATTTTGAAAATTCTAATTATTACTTGAGTAGTTCCTCTCCCGTTTCCCACTGCAGTTCTTTTGAACATTTTTTCCGCTAAATATTATTTTTTCATTTTTTAAACGAATTTTTCACACAGTCCGTGGGCATCTATTTCAGACTACGTAATTTCACGTATTTCGAATTAGAGATCAAATCACAAATTGCTTGTTCCTTTAATATTATTATCTTGGAACCATGAAACACCGGGCGGGTCTGCTAGTATATTAATATATGTTATAGGTATATATGTTAAAGTATTGAACTTGGATATGATTAATTACATATGAGGTGTGCAAAAATTCTTTATTTCACATTGAATACCTTATATCTTATTATAACACTACTACACTGTAAAAAAAGGGTCGATCTACTGAAAAAACTTTAGTGATCCTTGTAATTACTAAAAATTTTTTAGTAATGTTAGTCGGTTACAAGAAAATCTGTAAGAATTACTAGAAAAAAGATAGCAACGAGTAGAGTTAATAGTTTTATATTTTTTATAGCTATTACTAAAACTCAGTTGGTGTGGCTTTGATAGTACAGTGGTTATAGTAACGGACTCCAGGCTAAAAGGTCCCTGGTTCGAAACTGGCCACCGCCAAATACGCCCCGAATGTATGTAGTGTAAGTACTCGTTAATAAAGGGATTATGAAAATCCTGTCGGAGCAGGTAGCAATGCTTGGTGCTGCCATCTTTTGCGGTTTTGCCGAAAATCTTCCGCTTCAGAAGTCTGGATGCAGCTCGAAGGAAGCTCCTGCCCTTCGGGCGCACGTAATGATTATTAAAAATAATTTTGGAGCTATTTTTAAGATTTGCTTGGTGGCTCATACTAAAAGTTTTTAAGTTAGAATTACAAAAAATTCTTTTGTTTAGTTTACAAAAGAAATACTTGTTTCACTTGCAAAAAAAAGTTTGTAATGGTTACTAAAAAATTCTGTGGAATACAAATTTACTAAGAAATTTTTTGTAGCCTCTTGAATTTTTTTTACAGTGTATACGACATTTAACTATTTCGTGTTATTAAAGTACAGCTGTGATTTGTTTAAGACTTATGAATCGTGGAAAATGTCAAAGCACTACTCAAGATAAGAGATGTATAACATGAACACGAATGCATTAAATGTATGTCTGGAAATGCTCAGTACTTTCGAAACAATACTCAGTGCAATATTCAGAATAATTGTAGGAACCTTATGGTATATCACGTATCTCAACAGTGTAAATCAAAAATTATTTTTTAATGCGTAATTTCACTTATTTAGCAAAAATAAAATCAATACAAATTTAACTGTTAACGCATATAATTTCTTAATTCTATATTATCTGTGTTGTTCAACATTCAATAAAATTTTGCAGACTGCAACACATTTAAAAGTATTTCAATGTATCTTATCATATTTAATTTTAATCAAAATTAATACAAATTGATCTTTCTGTCTTTGACTGGATATCTTTGATTACCTATAAAATGCGCAAAATTTCTTTACTTTACATTTCATTCCTTATATCTTATCATAACATTGCTATGTCACATTTAACAATTTCTATTTTGTGTCATCAAATTGCAGCTTGTACTTGTTTAGGATTTATGAACCGTAAAAGATATCAAAGCATTACTCAAGATAACAGATGTATAACATATGAAAACGAATGCATCAAACGTATATCCAGACAGTGTTCAACACTGTCGAAACAATCCTCAGTGCATTATTCAGAACAATTATAGGAATCTAATACTATGTCACTTATCTTAATCGTTTATATCAAAGAATATCTGTTTAAAATGTATCGCTTCATTTATTTATTGAATCAAATCAATATAAATTTAATTATTTTCGTACATATTTTTATCTATATTTTGCCTATCGTTTGACATAAAATAAAATTTCGTATATATTATACACAATTTTCCCTTTCACCATTATGTAATAATATACTTTTGTGAGGCTGTGTAAATGAATAATAACTATTTTATTCAGCGCATATTTTAGAGAATGCATATTTTAGCGCACTTCGTAAAGTCATTTAAATTATAATTTGTTTGATAGGGTGTAACATCTTTAAAACTCATTAGAAACGATTTTTCCTATAGGTAATAATGTAACGGTAAACTTTTTACTATCCTTGTAAATAATTTTATCGTGCCAGAAATTTCAATTGAAATAGGGATTTTGCTAAGGTAAACCTCTATAGCGTACAAAAATGTCAGGGCAATCCGAGTATATTTACTGGTGTTAGAGCGCGGACAAATGGGTAGACCGACAGACGTCAGACAAAACGAAATCATAAATACTGTTTAACATGTTTTATATTGATATTTACAAAAAGAAAAAAAAAAGGAACATGATTTCTTTTTCCATAAAACTTTAAATTATTTTGTTAATATATGGATTATGTATATCTTTGATTACATATAAAAAGTGCAAAAAAAAAAAATTTATTGGATATTGAATCTTATCATAACATTTACTATGCTACATTTACCAATTTCTATTTCGTGTCATCATATTGCAGCTGTGATTTGCTTAGGATTTATGAACCTTAGAAGATATCAAAATACTCCTCAGAGTATGTCATGCATAATGTGTGAACATGAATGCTTTAAACGTATGTCCAAACAATGTTCAGCACTTTAGAAACAATCCTATGTGCATTACTCAGAACAATTGTAGGAATCTAATGCTATATCACTTATCTTAATAGTGTCGATCAAACATTCTGCCATTAAAATGCATAACTTAATTTATTAAAAGAAAATCAATATAAATTTAATTATTAATTAATTAATTTAATTATTTCATATGTTTTTTCTATATTATGTTTGTTAATTATCATTCAATAAAATTTTACAGCCAAAAACACCCTTAAAATTTGAGAAATATTTTTAATCAAATCTAATTTTAATCAAAATTAAATTAAATTCTGGACGTTTTTGATTACCTATAAAATTTGCAAAAATTGTTTATTTGATATTGAATGCATTATATCTTAACATAATTTTACTATACTACATTTAACAATTTCTATTTCGTGTCATCTAAGTACAGCTGCGACTTATTTACGATTTATGAGTCATGGAAGATGTCAAACACTATTTAAGATTAGATATGCATAGCATGTAAACAATAATGCATTAAACATATGCCCAGACAATGTTCAACACTTTCGAAACATTCCTCAGCGCATTAGTTGGAACAATTCTAGAAATCTGAAGCTATGTCATTTATCTTAACACTGTAGAACAAACAGTATGCCTTTAAAATGCATCACTTCATTAATTTCTTGAAACAAATCAATATAAATTGAGTCATTATCGTATATATGTTTTCTATATTATATCTGCTACTTGACATTCAATTACACTTTACAGCCTGCAACACTCTTAAAATCAGTGAAATGTATTTTGTAACATCCAACTTTAATCAAAATTAATACAAATTGTGCATGTGCTTGATTACTTATAAAATGCGAAAAAAAATCTTTACTTTACATTGAAGGTCTTATATCTTATCATTACATTACTATACTACATTTAAAAATTTCTATTTCGTGCCATCAAACTACAGTTGTGATTTTTTTAGGATTACGAACGCAGGGGGATGTCAAATCAATACGAAGATAAAGGATGTATAATTTGTGAATACGAATGCATTAAACGCGTGTCCAGACAATGTTCAGCCTATTCAAAACAATCCTCAGTGCATTTACTCGGAACAATTATAGAAATCTGATGGTATATCACTTATTTTAAATATGTAGATCAAACAATATATCTTTAAAATGATTTACTGCATTTATTTATTAAAAACATGATGCTATATCACTTATTTTAACTACCGTAATTTCGGGTGTATAAGCCGCAGATCAAACAATTCTTTTTCGACCCAGAATTTTTTAAGAAACAAAAATAACTAGTTAGATCGCCGTAAATATTTGTCTTCAATCACTAAATAAGATTTCTGGGTCCAAAAAGAATTGTTTGATCCGCGGCTTATACACCCGAAATTACGGTATGTAGATCAGACACTATATCTTTAAAATGCATTACTGCATTTATTTATTACTAGCAGCCTTCGCCCGCTACCCTGGTCAGTTTTTTTAAGAAACTTTAAATCAAACGAAATTTTTATATCATAGTAATTTTTAGTTTTATATTGTATTTTAGTCTATATGTCATCGGAGAAAAGGCAGTCATCTAAACAGAAAGTTCAAAGTTAGTCACCAACGAATGACGTAGCGCTCAACATGTTAACAGTTTTAATCACATAAAAATTCATTCAGTGGAACCTTTAAAATAAAGCCAACCTTTTGTAATTGGGTTCATCTGATTTAAAATATCTCCATAAGTATTCATTTAAACAACGTAGAATGCTATATTACAATTGTTACAAAATTTCTGAAAAATTATCCAACTAACAATGTAAGTTCTATTAAAATCTATCTAGTAGAACTTAATTTATAAGAGGCCGGAATGAAATTTTACTTTGCGTTTTATATATATTGAGAATTAAATATAGCCTACATAATCATGTTAACCTGATTATAGAACTCACTTCCAAAGTGCAGATTCAATAGATTTTTTTTGTACGATTATTCATAAAAAAACCCAGACTTTCTTTTATATATAAAGATTGAAAATTTCAGCTTTTTGCGCAGAAGACATCGCCAAATTAGAAAAATGTGAAGTATCTCACAAACTACTGGATTTAAAAGAATTTGCTTGGTACCATTCGATTCAGCATGGCAAAATACACTAAAATATGGTACCAATTGAATCGTCTACAAAATGGTATCAATTGAATTGACTACAAAATCTGATCTATCTAGAAGGATTGAAAATTTCAGGTTTTTGCACGGAAGACATCGCCAAATTAGGAAAATGTGAAGTATCTCACGAAATAATGGATTTAAAAGAATTTGCTTGGTACCATTCGATTCAGCATGGAAAAATGCATTAAAATATGTTATCAACTGAAAAATAACTACATAAGCCGATTTTTAAGGAATTCTTTTTTAAGTTCGTTCTTTTTTTACCCCCCTTAGGGGTGGAATTTTCGAAAATCCCTTCTTAGCGGTGCTCGGTGCTATAAGAAGTATTTTTTCCCCAATTTTCAAGATTATGGGCCCGGTAGATTTTTTTGTGCTGTGATTAATACGAAATCCAGACTTTCTTTTATATATATAGATAAGGATTGAAAATTTCAGGTTTTTGCGCCGAAGACATCGCCAAATTAGGAAAATTGGAAGTATCTACGAACTACTGGATTTAAAAGAATGTGCTTGGTACCATTCGATTCAGCATGGAAAAATACATTAAAATATGTTATCAGTTGAAAAATAACTACATAAGCCGATTTTTAAGGAATTTTTTTAAAGTTCGTTCTTTTTTTTACCCCCCTTAGGGGTGGAATTTTCGAAAATCCCTTCTTAGCGGCGCTCGGTGCTATAAGAAGTATTTTTTCTCCAATTTTCAAGATTATGGGTCCGGTAGATTTTTTTGTGCTGTGATTAATACGAAATCCAGACTTTCTTTTATATATATAGATTGAATGCATGCATTTATATTATTTAATCAGCCCATTTCACTGAAATCTTTTAACTTTTTTCATTTTATTCCCCTAACAACTGTTATAAACTTATTAAACGGATCTTTCTCCTTGGCACACATGTGCAATGCCAAATTGGCGGGGGGGGGGGAAAGCATATGTCAATGTGTTGCGTATATGACATCTGTGCCAAAAACACTTATTGTGACATAACTATAACAATTAGACATATGCTGTCGCGACATTTTTTTAGATAATTATACGTTCTGCAAAGTCGTAGTACATTAATTTGTTTTATAATCAACAGTATTCGCAGCGCACGCGATGTAAGGATTTTTGGTACTCCTAGGTTATCCCATCGACCAAAAAATTATCGCCAAACTATAAGATTAAATGCCAATAATGGATAATCGTGAATGTCACATTCAATGACATTAAATAAGATTCACGTGTTTAAAATGTCATTAAGTGATATTAATTTCGTTTTTTTATTTGAATTTTTATTAATATTCCACTAATTATTTGTTTTTCCGTTATTTAAAATAAAAATTATGTCAATATGTAAAATTTGGATATTAGTTTGGCGATTTGTATAATTTGGCAAAATTGGTCGGCGGGATAATAGAGAAGTACCGGATTTTTTAAGGTCATTTTTCTACACCTTGGGTTACATTATTGGCATTTTAGTAAGGATCCCCCCCCTTTTTTTTAAATATAATATAGCCTATGTTTACCGGAAATAGTGTAGCTTTCCAACAGTGAAAGAATTTTTCAAATCCGTCAGGTAGTTTCGGAGTTCATTCAATTCAAACAAACAATCAAATCTTTCCTCTTTATAATATTGGGTATAGATGTGACGTCTTTATTTACTGATTTTTATTAGTTACATATATCCATGCCTCTTGTTCTTTTAACAAATATTTCAAAATTCCTATGTTATTTAAATTATGTCATCATATTTTTCCAAATCAAATATTTTAATAATAATTTAATTCTTTCTCGTTCACTTTACTTCTAATTATGTCGCCATTTTTCGCAGAGAACCTCTTATTAACGTAACGGATATTTGTGCGTCTTATATAATAAAATAGTTTTTTTTTTATGTATGACGTCATATTTATTTTCCTTTGAATTATTTTTATTTTAATTTTTCGCATGGATACTGTTCAATTGAAAATTAATTGCCGAGGAGATATTATTATCCCAGATTTTGATTTTATTGGCAACGGGAAAGAAAAATGGCTATTTTTTATCGGAAAAATTTTAATTGATTCTGTATGAAAAATAATGAAATTTTGAACTATTAAGGAAAATATTTGAATAAATCAATTAAAAATAAGCCTATGTTCACCGGAAATTGTGTAGCTTTCCAACGGTGAAAGAATTTTTGAAATCAGTCAAGTAGTTTCGGAGCCTATCCAATTCAAACAAACAAACAAACAAACAAACAATCAAATCTTTCCTCTTTATTATATTAGTATAGAAAAACAAATTAATATAAATTTAATTATTTTCATATAGATATTTATTTATGCAGGGTGTTTTGCTACCAGACCGACAAACTTTAAGGGATGATAGTACACATGAAGACAAACATTATTAAATAGAAAACCATGGGGCGCAAACGTCTTCTGCAGGAGCTAGGGGCCATTAAAATTTAGAGTCCAAAACTTTAAACTATGATAGAAAACGGAAAAAAGGGTCGATTCGTTTGCGGTTTTCCCTAAAATCATTCTTCATATTACCATTTCTTTAGAAAAAAATTTTAAAGGTTACTTTCAAAAATTATCGATAGAGCGCGCTTTAGACTTTAGAGTAACGAACAACTACTTTTTACCGTTATTTTCTGCATGGGGTTGAAATTATTCTAAAGTTTAGAATTTAACTTAAATTTTAAGTTCAAAATCGGAAACATTCGGATCGGGTAACTAGCGAAAATTTAACTGTGAACAAAGGGTCATATTTTAAACGCTCATAAACAATGGACAAACAAATCGATTTTATTGCGGTTTGTGTGTAGATCATTCCCTTGGTAATTATTTTATTCAAAAAGACGTACAGCTTTGGTGTCCTCATTTTTCGATAGAGGGCGCTTCCGACACATCTTCGAAATTTCAATGGCATTACTCCTGGGTGTTTTACTACCAGACCAACATTCTTCCAGGAAGTGTTAGGGGTGCAAAGACAATTGGGCATTACATAGGAATGTAACGTTGAAAATGTCTCTTTTGCGAGTTACGGTTAAAGGAAGCAGAGAAAAAAAAGCAACAGGAACAGAAGAGAAAGAGCAACACGTTAATGTGACAGAAAGCAGTGTATTTAAATGTTTTACAATATTAGGTGTTCGAAATTACGAACAGAAGTAGTTCGGCATGCTTGACAACGGCGTCGCATGGAGTTCCTCACTCTTTGAAAAATTCCTGGCATCTCTGATAGCTTTCTGGCAAGCTACAGAAATACCAGATGCGAAGTCTTTAACTCATGTTACGGGAGTCTCATACACACAACTTTTCATTTGACCCTAGCAGAAGAAATTGATACATATTAGGTCCGGCGATCCGGCAGGCCACCACGACCTATCCACCGTTGCCCAGATGTTACTTTGAAGTGTCGGCAAACGTCATTGGTAAAATGTGGAGGTTCCCCATCGGGCTGTTCATATTTCAAATACTTCATTTTGCTACCTTTGGAGTCGGTTCGCGAATGATCACTTCAAAGTGATCGCTATTAACATGCATTGCCGTTTAGAGCCATCTACCGCAAGGAAATCTAAGCGCCATCTACCGACGCTGTTAAACTTGCCGGACTACTTCTGGTCGTAATTTCCTTTTGTGGTAAAACCTTTAAATAAACTGTTTTCTGTCACATTAACGTGTTGCTCTTTCTCAGCTGTTTCTGTTGCTATCTTTTCTGCTTCCTTTAACCTTAACTCGCAAAAAAGGCATTTCCAACGTTACATTCATACGTGATCCCGAGTCATCTTTGTGTCCCTAACACTTCCTGGAAGTAAGTTGGTCTGGTAGTAAAACACCCAGGAGTAATGCCATTGAAATGTCAGATATGTGTCGGATGCGATTTCTATCAAAAAATGAGGACAATAAATCTGTGCGTTATTTTGAATAAAATAATTACCAATGAAATGATTTTCACGCAAACTGCAACAAAATCGATTAATTTTTTTAATGTTTATGAGCGTTTAAAATCTCCCCCTCTGTTGACAGTTCAATTTTCTCTAAGTTACCCACCCCAATGTTTTCGATTTTGGGCTTAAAATTTAAGTTAAAGTCTAAACTTTGGAATAGTTTCAACACCATTCAGAAAATAACGGTAAAAAGTAGTTGTTCGTTACTCTAAAGTCTAAAGCGCCCTCTATCGATAGTTTTTGAAAGTAAGCTTTAAATTTTTTTTCTATAGAAATCGTAATATAATGAATGATTTTAGTGAAAACCGCAAACAAATCGACCCTTTTTTCCGTTTTCTATCATCGTTTGAAGTTTTGGACCCTAAACTTTAATGGCCCCTAGCTCCTACAGAAGACGTTTGCGCCCCATGGTTTCCTAATTAATAATGTTTGTCTTCATGTGTACTATCATCCCTCAAAGTTTGTCAGTCTGGTAGCGAAACACCCTGTATACAGGGTGGTCATAAAAAACTTTGCCGATATATGGAGCTCTAGCGGCCAGTCCGTTTAACCGATCGAGGTGAAATTCTAGATATAGTTATTCAGAGGTATGAGTTCGAGATTCTGTGAACGTCAACAAAATGGCGCTGACGGTTACGGTTATAGTTACAGAAACTCGAAATTTTCAAATGGCAACACCCATTTTTTATCCTCGCAAAATGCACAGCGCATGCGAAACCCCTAAAGAGCGTTGGAACGGTATGGTTATTGCAATAAAAGAACGCGTTATGCTCTCACAAAATCAGGTCTACAAGCGGCCCCAAAAAAACATGACCAAGGCGCACGAAGAAAATTTGAATACGACAGAGACAAAATATCAATCAAGGAACATCGTTTGCCAGATAGTCAGCGTAGAAAACGGATAAAAAGTAGGGTGGGAATGTTAGTTCTTCAGTCGGAGCTCGCAGATGCTAACAAAATGACTTCGTTCGTGTTGAGTTGGTAAAACTATTATCAAAATGAGAAGAATGCTGCAAAATCCTGGTGCGTTTACCGTCGAAACCATCGCCATATACGTTGCTTATGCATTTCACAAGCTCTTTGTGATTTAGTAATGTAATTCGAAGAAATTGGCTGCACCTGTTATAGTCTGCGATCCGGACGACCACTGTTTCTGAGGATACTGTTATGGAAGTGCATCACATAGTGATCAGAGAACGCACGCAAACTACAAAAGGTGCATCTCGTGTATTTGATATACCAAAATCAACAGTCTTAAAGTGACTGCGCTCTGTAATCTGCATGTTTCTTTACCGTTATCAGCGCGCCCAGATGTTGGAAGTGAGAAACTATCAACAACTTATAGACTTTGTTAGAATTTCTTAGAATTTTTTATCCAATATGATGGAGTTAACGATCGACCTCTTCGCATATTATAAACGGTTGAGGCAAATTTTACCTTAACTGGTAAAGTCAATGGCCTCCGCGATCCCCCGACCTCAGTCCTATGAATTTCAGGTTCTAGCGATATCTAAAATCTAGAGTGTACATGTGTAATCCGCAAACATTGGCGGATTTGAAAGATTCTATCAAACGCGAGATTGCAAACATCCGTCATGCGATGTAATGTTCGGCTGTATTGTCCACAGTCACCACCATGCAATGTGTAATTGCCTGTGATGACACCCAAGTGGAAAATGTGTAATCGAAATCAAAGTTTTCTCCGATCTTTGTTGTAATCAGAGATTAGTGTACAGACTCTGTGTCACATGCAAATTTACTCCTTGCGCTCCAATCGGACTGCCCGCTAGAACTCTATATATCGGCAAATTTTTTTATGACCACCCTGTACGTTGTTTTACATTCAATTAAATTTTATAGCCTGCAGCAGCCTTAAAGACAGTGCATTGCATTTTACTATTTATCATTTGTTGTGTGACATGGGGTAAACACCAGTAATTATACAAAGTATAAGCTTCTAAATTATACAGTTTTGTATATGGACTCTGTGACAGGCAGACAGAGGTCAGAGACGAATAGGGTTTCGTCAGATAAACAAAACCCTAAAAATAATTGACATAACATGTATAAAAAATAGTCGTGATTTTTCTGACTCTTTTTCTGTTCTTAATGTATTTCTATACAGTTGAATTTTACACGTATTTAAAATCTAAAAAAATAATTGTAAAAATATGCATTAACATGTAGTTTTCGCAATTTGCTTATTTATTTTTTTTTTATAAACTATTAAATGTTCGTATTATAACTTAATGTCAAAAAGGAATTTTTCACAATTCTTGGTGGACATTTAAGTTTAATATATTTACTAACCAAAAATAAAAAATAATATCAGATATTTTTTAATGCAAATTACATTGATTCAAATCCTCAAAAAATACTGAGATCTGCTTTACATGGGTATTTGAGTTTGAAAGAGTTTTGTTGTTGTTATTTTTTACTCGAATGAAATAATGCATATAATCAAAGTTTTATCCTTTATTTATAATCTTAAAAAAATACCCTACCAGACAAATTATTATTCAATTAGATAGCATTCAAACAGAAAAAAGACATTTTTTAGGCTCATGAAGCCAATTTAAATTTAGACAGTAAAAAATATATATATACTTTTAGCTAATTAACTGAAACAGTCGCTTTTTACTGCAAATAAATCTGATCTTTTTTGAAAAAAAGGGCAATTTTTTGCTCTAAAATAAACAATGCGCAATTAGTGTTTTGAAAAATTCTTACTTAATTTTAAAGTTAATTATTCCGTTGAGAAAAAAAATCTGCAGTGGTTTTTAAATACAATATTAAATACAACAGTTTTTTATATGAGGGTTTAAGAGAAAAATGTTAAAATAATTATTTCATTAGTGGCTAAAATTCTTAAGCTCAGTATTCTAGCACAAAAAAATATGTCTTCTGTACTAATCGTTTCCGTGTTTCAAGTTTTTTTTTCTTATTTTTATTTTTAAACACACGAGTTACTTGTATTGGAAAAAATTGCATTAAGGAGCCTGAAGAAAATTTACCCAATTAAAATAATAATAATAACAATAATGTGATGAAAGGATAAACAGAATAAAGCTCAGTAAACTGATTCCATTGAGCTCACTGTCTATTCATACTAATAGTATACAATTACAACCTCTTTTTTTTAAAAAAATAATAATGGCCATCCAAAAGGAAATTTAAAGGAGAATTAGCTCCCCCTATTTTCACCCTTTATACTTAACCCTTTAATATCCTAAAACAACTCAGGGATATGCTTTCTCAGAATGAACTTGTGTCCTAAATTCGAAGCAAATTGGAAATTCTGCATAAAAATCAATTTATCTAATTTCAGGGCAAGGAGTAATTCTTAGTTCCCATTTTATACTCACCCACTAAATACCTAAAATTATTAAGGCATTATCTTTATCAGAATCTGTGTCCTACATTTTAAGCAAATCGGATAATTCTACATAAAAACACATTATATAATTCAAGGTGAGAATCGCTCGTCCTATCCTTATACATAAAAAATATCTTGCAAAAGTATACAGGAAAACGCTCTATCAGAATAAATCTATATGCCAATTTTGAAGCAAATCGGTTAATTCTGCATGAAAATCACATTTTCCTATATTTTTTGAGGTGGCAGCCTTCCTTCCTTCTTTTATACTTAACCAATGAACCCCCAAAACAAATTAGGGAAGCGCCTTATCAGAATGAAATTGAAGGCGCTTCACTGATTTGTTTTGGGAGTTCATTGTTTCAATTTGAAGTAAATTCTGCGTGAAAAACTCATTTACCTAAATTAAAAAGGCTCCCTCTCATTATTACCTTTTTCATTTAACCAATGGCTACCGAAAACTGATCTTGGAGGCGCCTCATTGGACTAATTCTACATCTAAAATTTGAATGACATTTTATAGTTCTGTGTGAAAAACACATTTATACAAATTAAAGAGGAAGAGGGAATATCCCCGCCTACTCCCTTATTTTTAAACCATAAATACCCAAACATTTCAAGGAGGCACCTTATCAGATTATAGAATTATAACTATAGATTATATAATTCAAATTATATTATAGATCAGATTATAGCTATAGATTGTAGCATATTTATCGAAATAAAGGAAGTCCCCCCCCCACTCACACTTTATACTAAACCAATGATCATTAAAAACTAATCTTGGAGGCGCCATATGAGGATTATATTAAATTTAAAATTTGAATGAAATGCGATGATACTGAATAAAAACAACCTTACTTAAATTTAAGATGTGATAACTTCTTTTCTCCATATAATGCTTATAGGCAAGAGCTCTAGTTTCGATATAAATTATCTGCCATGAACTTCAGGTGAAATTATCAGAATTTTCATTTATGCAAGAATAAAAATATGTATTTCCTAAACTTTTGATGAATGAGGAAAATGAATGTTGACAAATCTTATTTAATACTCGATTTCTTGTAACTGCAGCTGTTATTATTTAGAGAAAAACATGTTTCTGTCATTAAGTAAAAAAAAATTAAAAAGGTTTTTTTTTTTTTTTTTTTTTTTTTTTTTTTCTTAACAAAGATATGATAAAGATTTAACAAAGTAACATGATGAAAGACGATCAATTAGTTATTGAAGAGTGGTGATAATGTGTGAGGATGATGAATGATGAAATAATCCTATTAATTGCTCTGTTTATTACGGAAAGAGCACGACAATATTTTCGTAAAACAAAAGCCTGCTCTTCTCATCTATAGAAATTAATTTAGTATAGTTGTAATTTAGGCAAGGATAAATAAAATTCTTCAAATAACTATTATATTCATTTTTTAAAGGAAACGTTTTTCAGAAAGACGTTTTGCTCCCAGAAATACTAAAAAGAAATTTCATTTTAATTAAGCTCATAATGAATATTTGTATACGTAACATTGCTACTTTTTGTATATTGTTATGTTCACATTTTCTGGTATTTTGGTTATATTTATTTTTATACTTTACTGTTTTTTCTATGCAAAATTAATTTTTAAACATTACATTACCAAAATAACTTCTTATTACATTATTCAAAACCATAAAAAGGTAACTCTTATCTTTTTAAAATTTAAAAGCATCTTTTGGTTGTGTAATTTTAAAGAATGCAAATTAATCTTTATAATATTTTTTTTAACATTATTGTTACGAAAAGAGAAAAATATTAATAGGTATGTAAAATAGTGTTAATTGCACAAGCTTTTTTTTAAACATTGCTAAAATAAATCATTCTTAAAATAATTATTTAAGTAGCAAAAGAAAAAAAATCTTTCGGTACAAGATCTTCTGAAAAAAATTTTTAAATATTTTTTATCATACTTTAAATAATTTTTATTCGTTTTTAAATAAACGTTTGTTTGAGCCGAAGAAATTTTAATGAAAAACCTTTAGATACGCCTTGCATTCTTCTCTCGTTAAAAAAATCATTATGTACTTAATTACTTTAATATAAATATTGAAACGCGTAGGAGGTTTTAAAAATTAGATTCATAATATTTCTGTTCACATAGCCTAAATAAATACTTTAAAACCAGAGGGAAAATATGTAATAAATGCTAAATCTTAGGTTAAAATCTTTGATTCAATATTTATTTTATAGCTTTAATACTAGTACAGTATAGTATCATTTACATTGGACTGTAATAATACTAAACAAAAGCATTTTAACGTACAAAGCTCAATAATAATAGAGTATAATAAAATAGCAAATAATCATATTATTTTATGATTATTCGCTATGTTCATATCTATAATATATGTATACAGTTTATTAAAGTACCTTTAAAATAGTATATTTCTTTTAAGAAGGGGGGATTATGATGATTTAGAAACATATTTTAGAATTATTTTTACATTCTGAATAAAATTAAACATTTACTATATCAAAATTTGATTTTACCTTTCACCATTTGATTTTACCATATCAAAACACTGTTTTGATAAGGTAAAATCACGGTGATTAAACATTTTAAATATATTTTTCTGACAAAAAAAAAAGAACAAAAAATCTTAGTAAAATAACAATTAAAAATTGTGTTTAAAGCTGTTTATAATAACACAGTAAAACAAAGTATATTAATAAGGATTTATACTTAAGTATTTTTTTTCAAAAAAACTTAGAAATATGTTATTAAAATTAATTTACATAATTTAAAGCGTTTACTCCCTACTTAAAATCAAGCACTATATGTGTTTACAATAAACGTATCCGCCGTGGACAAAATTACAGATTACATATCTAAATATTCTTTAAATACAACATACAGTCGTGGGAAAAAAATAAAAATCCTCTACTATCTCTGCACAAAATTATCGTAAAAAAACAGGTACTTATACCAAACGATATGAAATAAAGTCTATATTTAAATAATATAAATAAAATTTGCTTATGGGCCAACCTACATAATTAAACGAACCATAACTTTTTTCTTTCAATAGCAGTACCCAAATCTGGCAACATAAGTTGGCTGTATTCATTTTAATTAGACTAAAATGAATTTTCATGCAACTTGTACGATACATTCCCGAGAAATTAATTATTTTAAAATGAGCATATTTTAAGGGCTGTATCCAAACTGAAATTCTGTATTCGTTTGTTTACCGAATTATCCTCTTCTAGGCTTCTTAAGCGCTATTCAAGCAGTCAGGGAAGACTTCTAGATTACAGGATAAATAAGAAATTTCAAAATATCTAGTCACTTCTACTGTAGACGGCCCCTTAATCCATAATTTTGCAGTTTTTTAAGCATAATTTGGAAGCTACATGGAAGAAAATTTTGAAATTTTCGATTTTCACAAAGCAGGATTTAATAAATCTAAATCCATCCAAAAAGTTGTAGATTGCAATTTATAATATTTTTTCGAATATTAAATTTACTATTTATAATTCATATAATAAATTTGTAAAAATTATTCAACGTATTTATGTTTGGGTGTTGCAGTACTATTGTTACATATATACATATAAAGCACATTAGGAGCATAATTTCAGAAGATATTAATAAAAATAGGAAAATTTAATTTTATATTAGAAGCAAAAAAGTTTAAATGTTTATAATTTAAAAATGTGTCATTCAAATGATTTGAAATTTGGCATCCATGCATGATTTGAGCTGAAAATTTTAAATATCTTGTTGAGATTGTGTAATGCCGCTGAAAAAAAAATGAAATTTAAGTTCGTTTCAATAAGTAGATACCCACCACCACCACTATGCAAATTTTATACATATCATTTATAAGGAGAATTTACTTCTAGTCTTTCGGTATCGATAAATTTCTTCTGTGATTATTTTTAAGGAGTTAGCTGGGTATGTTTACCCCTTTTTTCCACTATTATACGTCCACATTTTTTTTCCATATGTCCTTAAAAACTGCTTTCAATATAACATAGATCATAAACCTGTCTAATATTTCCCTGAATACAACATTACAAGTAAGAAAAATCATGCGTTAAGCATAGATTATGAAGTACTTTCCAACAATTCCTGAAATTTTTAACAAAACTTCGTTAATTGGAGGAATAAGAGTATATAGCCAATAGGTATTCCAATACTTATGAACAGCCCTGTCTTTGATCTGTCAGTTGATATATATATTATAAAATCTGAAAATTTAGATTATGCAAGAAAAAAAAACTTAAATTTTCCTTTTGAACAATTTATACTAATAATTGGGAAACATATTTGAAAAAAAATTTCAGCCCTATAGTTTACCTTGTAACCTTATTAAACGTCAGTAAGAAACTAAAATTAATTTAAACTAAAACACTCTTAAAAGAACTGAAATCTCATTGTCATAAATTATCATTCATAAGCGTCCATGTGCCCAATTCTTTTGCGTGGCCCTGTATATTATTTTATCTACTATATTCTGCAAACATTTCTTAGTAAATTGATTACAGTTCAGCGTAAAAATGTATATCTTTTTTAAGAACCACCTTTAAGTAATTTACGCTCATACTCAGTAACGTTGGCGAGTTCTTTTGGATAGCCCTGTATATCAAATATAACATTTATACACACTCTTATAATGTACAAAGATTTACTGAAACTTAAATGCTCATATCATAATCAACATGTATTGCATCCATCCATCAGCCATCATCGGAAACATATACAGTCCGTCGGAAGGAATATACCATTTGAAATCTTTTGTATGGCCCTGTAAATGCAATGCTCTTCATATTATGCAACAGAGTATCATATAATGTATATTAAGCCTCAGTGACATATATCAATTTTGTTATACATAAAAAAGTTTAATATATTTTTTAAATGTCGCACACTATCCCCCCCCCCCCTTTACCACTACCCAATTGAATTATTTTGTGTGGTCCTGTAAAGGAATAATAGCTATATTTTACAGAATGCATATTTTAGTGCAGATCTTAGATTCATGTAAATTTTAATATGTTTGACAGGGTGTAACATCTTTAAAACGCCTTTGAAACGATTTTTCCTCATAGGCTATAATGTAATGCAAAACTTTGTCTCTCCCTGTAAATAAACTAATCATGGTAGAAACTTTATTTTCTATAGGGTTCGTGCTAGGGTAAACGTCAATAACATACAAAAATTTCTGGGCAATTCGAGTATATTTAGGTGTTAGAAAGCGGACAGACGGACAGACGGACAGATAAACATAAGCACGTTTCAAACAATGCATAAGCACTTTTCAAACTTTTGGAAAGTGTTTGGTTGGAAAATTTGGAGATGTTTGACAGGGTAACATCTTTAAAACTCATTTGAAACGATTTTTCCCATAGGCCGTAATGTAATGGGAAACTTTTGACTGTCCCAGTAAATAAATTAATGATGGTAGAAACTTCATTTTCAATTTGTTTCATGCTAGGGTAAACCTAAATAGCTTCCAAAAATTTCCTGGCAATCCGAGTACATTTTAGAGAGTTAGAGCGCGGACAGACGGCCATCTGGCCAGACGGACAGACGCTCAGACAAAACGAATGCATAAGCACTTTTCAACTTTGTTGGAAAGTGCTAAAAAGAAATCAGTGGGTCACCGTGGATCAGTCAGTATCGTGCCGAGTGATCATAAAAATAGTAATTACAATAATTGCCTCTTAACATTAAAATCCGAAACGAAGTGATGCAGATGGATGTAAAAATGTATACCATAATTACCGGCGTTAATCTGCTATCAAATAATTCTTTTTGGACCCAGAAATTTTATTTAGTGATTGAAGACAAATATTTACTGCAATCTAGCAAGTTACATTTCTTGAAAAATAATTCTCGGCCGATAAATAATTGCTTGATCCGCGGATTATACGCCAGAAATTACGGTAAGCAAATAAATAGAGCCTCCTTTATTATCAAAAGAAAATCCTATTCTCCATAAACTGTTTGTTTAAATACACATATATGTAATATGAGTAGCGTTCTAATGTAAATATTTCAATTCAAACACAATTTTAAAAGTAAAACAAATTACATATTTTCGATACTTTCTAAAACTAGGAACGCGTAAATGAAAAATGGCAGTTTGTGTCGATACATATAGATGATTAATGATTAAGAATGTGTAGAGACTGCCGATGACATATTTTTAAGAGCATCTTCCGATTGAATCATCAAAAAATATTTCCATTTATTAATAACTTTCTAATTTGTCTTAGTTTTATTTTTATTCATATTGAGAATTGTCATAAGAATAAATTAATAAATAAATGTTATTTTGACGTAAAAACCTTTAATTTTTTTTTTCGTATTTATGTACAATTTTCAATGAAGACACTAAAATATATTGTTTTTATAAACAGACTTTAAATTTTTAAAACATATAAATTAGTATAACGTGAAAAAAAATCCGTTAGTATAATATCCGTTGTAGTTAATTTGTAGTAGTTTTTGCTAATGCAAGTTTTTGCATAATCATGAACAATTTGCAATGAAGGCACTGAAGTGCATTGTTTTTATAAACAAATTTTTAATTTTTAAAACGAATAAATTAGTATAACGTAAAAAAATTCCGTAGTTTAATTTACATTGTAGTTCATTAAATAAAGGATAATTGAGTTTCATTTATTAATATAAAAAAATTCCCGTTTAATGAGTAGTGTATGTAAATACTTTCCCTTTGATGTACATAAACAATTTCAAAAAATGCATCTGTTCAAGAAGCACCACTTCCTAAAAAATTCATTTTTACAGTAAAGTCTGTACTGATGTGTGTACAGGTGTGATTTTTGCGGGAAACGTTTTTAGGTGCGTTCGTAATTATGTAAATACGTAGCACCTATTGTTGTCGCTCAGTCCGTCCGTCTGTCAGTCTGTCCATCTGTCTGTCTGTTTGTCCGTCTGTCCGTCCGCATATAACAACGCAAAAACTACCCAACTGAATCGTTTAAAATTTAAAATATATAATTAAAACATAATTTTGTCGAGTCATTTCAAATTTTATGAAAATCGGATGGATAGATCAATTACAGGGACATTCAAAAGGATTCTGTTACATTACGGTCAATGGGGAAAAAAGTTTCAAATGCATTTTAATCGTTTGAAATTTAAAACATATAATTATTGCGTGATTTTGTCGAGTCATTTCAAATGTTATGAAAGTCGGATGCATAGATCATTTACAGGGACAATCAAAGGTATTCCATTACATTACGGTCAATGGGAAAAAAGATTCAAATGCATTTTTATGATGTTACACTCATTCGAACATAAAAGAATTGGCATCAATCTATGAAATATATACTAAAATATGCATTCTGTACAATCTGTGATGCAAAGAATTTTTATTATTAAATTACAGGGCCACACAAAAGTATTCCACTACATAATGCTATACGGGGAAACATTGTTTGGGGCGTGTTTTAATTATATTCAACTATTTCACACTTTATGAATAAGATATACGTTTCTGAGGTGTAATAAAAATTACTTTCTGCATATTTACAGAAACACAAAGATTTCGACTACTATACTGTATCCGAAGTGCACTCTACTATATCAGCAAGATCTGAATATTTTTTAAACTTCGTTATCGTTCGAACGCACCTCATTTGCTACGTCCACGTGCAATTTCTAACTTGTTATAAATATTAACGTGAATTTTTTATTATCAATAGACTTTATTACCGATCTAGAATATTACAATATCATTTCATATTCTGAGCTTATAAATAAGTATTATAATGTGCAATTAAGGGTTGTCAGGTTGGAAAAAAATCACAGCACAAAATAGATAATAATAACACTTTAGTTTAAGTATTAGATAAATGGGTTCGGCACTAAAGCGGAAAGATTTTATCTCTAGAATACTTATCTTTATATTTATTATTAATATTTATATTTAACCAAGCGTATCTAACCAAGCATGAAATTTACTACTTATATTTAAAATACATTTAAGGCATATTTAAAAGATAATTTTTATTTATATACTCATACGTTTAAATTTTATTTCATTAAATATATCCTTATAATATAATTCAGCAAAATAAGCCTAATTAATGCGAAAAAATTTGTACCTATTGACATACTGTCACAAGTGAAACAGAATATTTTTGTTGGTATTCACCACATATTGGAGTTTTACATTTTGAATAACAAGTAGTTGTATCTTTTTTAGGTAGATTTCGTAAGAAATACTACCTATTGCAATCGCACCAGTTTATATATATCTATCTATCTATATATATATCTAACTTTTTTATGGACACGATAACTTCTATAATTCTTCACCAATCTAAACCAAACTGGTACATAAAATCAAAGGGGATAAAATCTTGGCTAAGTTCGTTAATGGGCAAAATCGGACCAAGGGGGTCGGAATAGGGGGCGTTTTTGTGAAAATCGAAAAAACGCCATAACTTTTTAATTAAAGTAGATATCGAATCGGTTTAAAATTTATATTACTTCTTAAAAATGGGCCAAAAGTATATGCATGACAGATTTTTGATAAATTTATAAGTGGGCTCAAGGGGCGTAAAAAACAGGGATTTTGAGATAAAATCGAATCGGTTTAAAATTTATATTACTTCTTAAAAATGGGCCAAAAGTATATGCATGACAGATTTTTGATAAATTTATAAGTGGGCTCAAGGGGCGTAAAAAACAGGGATTTTGAGATAAAAAAATTCCTAACTTCGTCAATTTTCAAGATATCAAGTCCAACTAAATTTTTTGTAAATGTTCTAAAAATTATCTAAAACTTTTGTACTTACAAGTTTTTGATAGGACCAACTTTTATCGATGAAAAAAATTAAAAACGAAAAGAAAAAGGGCGCTGAAAAAAGAGAAAAATCCATAACTCCGTCAATTTTTAAGATATTAAATCTGATTAAATTTATTTTACATCTTCTTAAAAATATCTACAACTTTTATATTGACAAGTTTTTCATAGGACCAATTCGTATAGCAAAAAGAAATTAAACAAAAATAGGAGTTGGAGAAAAAACCTCAAATCCAAACTGCTTATATTCTGACTCATTTTCAAATTTATTTTTGATTTTAAACGCATCCAAATGGTAGATTCTCTTATTTAGAAACTGTATAAAGTGACGCATTGGTCAATTTTCTGATAAAGACAGAATATATTTCAAAAAAGGCTACCAAAAAGGGTATTTTGAACAGAATTTCCGAAAGTCATCGGGACTGAAAATTGAAGGAAGTATTCAAATAAGAAATAGCATTTTTTTCTGACTCGTTTTTAAATCCATTTCTGTTCTCAAACGCATCCAATTTACAGATCCTCTTATTTAGGAACTATATAATGTGATGCACTGGTCAGTTTTTTGATAAAGACTGAATATATTTCAAAAAAGGCTACCAAAAAGGGTATTTTGAACAGAATTTTCCGAAATCATCGTGACCGAAAATTTAAGGAAGTGTTCAAATAAGAAATTGCGTTTTTTTATGACTCGTTTTTAAATCCATTTTCTCAAACGCATCCAATTTACAGATCCTCTTATTTCGGAACTATATAATGTGATGATTTTTTGATCGATTTTCATTGATCGGTTTTTTGATAAAGACAGAATATATTTTGAAAAAGGCTACCAAAAAGGGTATTTTGAACAGAATTTCCCGAAGTCTTCGTGATTTGAAAATTTAAGGAAGTTTCCACATAGCAAATTGCGTTTTTTATGAATCGTTTTAAAATCCATTTTCACTCTTAAACGCATCCAATTTACAGATCCTCTTATTTAGGAACTATATACTGTGACGCATTGGCTAGTTTTTTGATAAAGATAGAATATATTTTTTTAAAATGCTGTCAAAGTAAGTATTTCGCACAAAATTTTCCGAAGCAATCATAATTAAAGAATTAAGTAAGTATTCAAACAACAAACCGGTTATTTTATGACTCATTTTTAAATTCAATTTTTTTCTCAAATGCATTCAACTGACAGTTTTTTGTTATTTAGGAACTGTATAATGTACTGTTTTGGTCGATTTTTTAATAAATTCAGAATCTATTTCAAAATATGTTGTCAAAATGGGCATTTGAGCTGAATTTCGCTTAAGATGATTCTGATAATACAGTTTTTGCAGTAAAATGAAATTAAAAAAATTTCATAAACGGCCAAATGAAGTTATTAAACTGGGTTTATCTCTAATCATATATATATATATTTTGTTGAAATGAGCACTCTACGAAATCTACCTCCGCCTATAGGCCCAGCCGACAGAGATTTTTTAAATATATAGACAAGAAGAATTATATTTTCTAGGTGACTTTCAAAATATCACTTCCTTTGTATCTTGATGTGCTTGCTTCTTCTTGTACGACTTCGAATACTTATGAACGTTTTCATCAATAATGTCATTTTTATTTTCGATTATCGTACATAAATATTTTAGCATTGTTGAAGTATTAAGTTTATTTATTTGCAATCCTCTAGTGATCTGTCGATAACACAACGTGTCTTTATGCATCGGACATATTGTTACGTACACCTCTATATTCATATTTAACACTAAATAAGGATAACAATTTGGTTATTTAAATGGTACCAAGTGAAAAAGAAAATTGTTTGATTGAAAAAATACTTTTATATAAATAAATTTATTAGTTTTTTAAACTAACATAATAATTTTTAAAACGTTTTTATTATTATTTTTTTAAATAAAACTGGAGTAAAATTATCGGCATGTGTGGTGTTAATACTCCTAATTTAGGTTGTAAATAAAAAAAAAAAAAAAAAAAAAAGAAAGAGAAAAAAATGCAAGAATTATTTTCAAGAGAAAACAAATAAAAAATATGATTAAAAGGAAACTTATCATTTACAGATTATAGTGATAGTATCCAACTACTACTAACTATGACAAACATTTTGTAACGCTAATTCAGCAATACAGGTTTTGACTGGATGTCTGCAGACCAGACTGCCACCTCATCGAATTCACAATTGAAATTTCAGAATTTTTTTTTATCAATCTCTGTTTTTAACTAAAATACATTATTTTAAATATTTTGTAATTTTTGCTTCTTTTTACTTGCCAGATGTTTTATGTGTTATTGATAAGTACGAAATTGTATAAATCATATTTTTTAAAAGAAATATCAATGTTGTATATTTAAGTAGTTGAGTTAATTAAATTTATTAATTAATTTTATTCATTAATTTTCTATAAAAATCGAAAAATCCGGCCACAATAATAAAAAAATTTCATTTTGAAAACGAAGAATTGCAGAAATGGAAGTTTTGTAAACATACATATGGTATATGGAAACTTTATTGCACGTAAATTTCCTTTTTCTTCAAAAAATAAATCACAATAAATATAAATCGATATTAAAAATATTTTAATCCATAAGCAAAGAAAGCTCTATCTAGGATTTTCTTTTCTAAATTATATTAAATTTAAAGCAAACAGAGATTTTTTAAGTACATCTTTTTAGTTATGATTTCAGATAAAATCTCTAACGATAAGAAATAATTAATTTTCTTTAACAATCTACCAGCTATTATTATGTTCTTTTAAACTTCAAGGAAAATATTTTTACGACTGAAAAAAAAATAAATATTTCAATTTTAAAAAGAAAACTTCTTTTTTCAAAAAGTTCTTACATTAAAGATATCCATCGATACTAATAAAAATTCACGATAGTATACTTAATTTAAAATGAAAACCATTTGCATTTTTCCAATAGTCTTGAATGTAGAATATATAAATTAGGAATGAAACTCCAGCATATATATCATAATGATGAATGATGTCAGATACAAAAATTGTTTGACTGCGATAAATAAAAGAATTCTTATTTAATAAATTATTCAAGTCTACATATTTGCATAAATAATTTAAGTAGCATTTAAGCTTTATTTCCGATTTTTTGAATGTGTGACAAGATTAAAATTTATAGATTAGAAAGATACATTTGTTACAGAAATGTTTTAAAAGAAAATCTAAAAGTGTTTTCTATTAATTTTGTTTCCAGCTAGAGTAGTAAGAAAATTTGATATTGAAATCGACGAAACACAAAAATCGAAATTTTGTAAACATGTGGAAAGTATATAGCAGCTTTATTGTCAGTAAATTTCGCGTTTTTACAGCATAAAGTAAATGATAATAAATTGAAATTGATATTTAAAATATTTTAATCCATAGCGAAAAATTTTTACTCAAATTTTCTTTTCAAAATTATATTAAATTAAAGCAAACAGTGGTTTTGTTTTATTTTATTTTATTTTTTTTTTACCTTTTAGTATACTTTTTTCAGTTGTGAAATCAGATAACTGAAATTGATATAAAAAATATTTTAATCCATGAGTGAAAAAAAAATCCTCGAATTTTCTTTTCAAAATTATATTAGATTGAAAGCAAACAGCGATTTTATTTTTTTCTTTTATTTTTTTGGTATACTTTTCTCAGTTATGATTTCAGATAAAATCTCTAATGATAAGAAATAATTGATTTTCTTAAAAAATCTACCAGCTATTATTACATTCTTTTAACCTTGAAGGAAAACATTACTAAATAACTGAAAATAAAAGAAATATTTTAATTTTTAAAGGAAAACTTTTTCTTCAAAAAGTTCTTAGATTAAACATATTCAACGATATTAATAAAAATTCAAGATAATATATTTAAATTAAAACGAAATCCATTTACATTTTCCCAATAGTTTTGAATGTAGAATATATAAATTAGAAATGTTACTTTCATCTATACATCATAATGATGAATGATATCAGATGCAAAAGTTGTTTGTCTGTGATAAATAAAAAAAAAATCTTAATTTAATAAATTATTCTGTTCTAAATATTTGCATAAAAAGTTTATAAATTTTACTTCCGATTTTTCAAATGTGTGACATGACTAAAATTTATAGATTGGAAAGTTATGTTGTTGTAAAAATGTTTTAAAGGAAAGGCTAAAAGCTTTTTTAATTTCTTTATAAATCATTTGCACTACACTTTACAAATCTTAAATTATTCCATAAATTTTCATTTTTATTGTTGTTTAAACAGGTTCCAATACTTTTTTTTTGCGTGGTTATGTTACAGAATATATTTAAGAAGAAAAAAATATTGTCTATTGTCTGCTCGTCTATGCATTTTAACATATGAATACACAAACCACTACAAGGCAACATACTCTGTAAACAAAATCACTGTAGAGAACCTACACTGTAAAAACATCCCCATTAACTCCTGCGACATGCATACCTGTCGCAAAAAATCTTAAGAATCCTTGTTTATATCCAATAGTAAAATTTTACTGTAAAACTTCCCTTATTTAATCGGAGCATTTTCTCGATTTAATAACGCAAAAATTTCTGTTTTTGAAAGCCGGTGACAAAACATTAAAAAATTCGGAAAAGGCTCATGTTGCGAACGGGTAATGGGACGGTGGACTTTTTTAATTTTCATCATAGCAATAAGAAATTTTCTGCATATATACATTTCACCAAAAGCCTATAGGATACCTTCAAAGAATTTTCAATCTTATTAAAATGATTTATTTTTTTTATTTAAATTTTTTAAAGAAATTTTTAAATGCTCCTCGTGTTTTAATTTTTGAGATATTTTCTTGCTTTTGCATTTTTATCACTTAAAACTCTATTATAAACAAATTTGTGTAAGATTTTTGTTAATTCCTTGAATAAGCTAATATTTTACAAAAATTGTTTATTTAAATTTCATATCTATTTCAACTAAATTTTGTCTTTCAATAGGTAAAAAAAATGACTATTTTAATGAAGACGAATTTAAAAAAGCTTACACAATTCCTTCTTATAAATTTCATAAATATTAATTAAAATTATGCCGCAAGAAGGATTTAAAAAATCTCAAAACGCTAAAAAGTTAGTTTTGAGAAAAACAGATTTAAAGTATATAAATACACTTACCTTTATTATTTACTTCTTAAAACCTTTCTAAATGATTTTTTAATAAGAAAATCTCTTTTTGTATTATTATACCCCAAAAAATAGACTTTTATTGCGATGAATTTGCTATAGACAATTTTTCTCAAATAAGGGTCCACTGTCCCCTTAACCTTCTAAGCGACTGGAACGTAATATTCCAAATACTAAGCTCCAGTTTTCACTGCAATATAAGCAATATTTAAAGTACTATAATTCTATAGATTTAATGAATTTTCAATAATCGAAGAATGATTCATACTCTAAAGAATTAAATTCATGCTTATAATAAGGTTTTTTTTTTTAGTAATGTTGAAGGAATCATATTTTCTTAACATTTAAAACAAAATGTTGAGAAAACAATATTACAATTTTACCCTTTTGCCAGACGCTTGGAGGGTTAAGAGTATCTATTAAAAGATTCATAAACAAAATCAAGTGAACTTTTAGTGAAATAGTTGAAGAACGTTAAGGTAGACTTCTGAAAAGGGGACAGAATGCCTTTGAAGTCATCTCTTCAATTTTGAATAATACTGTAATATATTTGGTAACCCAATACTTAGTACAATAAATTAAATTAAATAAAAAATAATAATTCTTGTAAAGCATCCTATTTTAATAAATTTACGTAAAAATAAAATTTTTACAAATAGTTTTTTCTTTTCTTTTTTTTCACATGCATTAGAATATACTATATAAAATTGTACATGGATTTTTATATGTGGTGTGATGTAGAATCATAAATAATTTTCTTAAATTATATTTTTTTCTAAATTACAGTTAAAATTACTCTTTAATTACTTATCCAAATTACCTTAACTCTAATTTTGTTTCCACAATAATTTTCCTTTAAAAGATAAGAAAGAAAACTTATTAATATCTGCTTTATCATTATAACGGTTCTCAGATAGATATATATCCTCTAGATGAATATTCTCCTTTCTATTCGCATTTTTGAAATGTATGAATTCGAAATTAAGGGAACCGCAATTAATGAAATAATTCCCAGACAATAACTGCGGATTTTCAAACCGAAATTAACAAAAAAATTAAATAGATTGTATGTTTTAAACTTTTTATATCGTACAATTCTTATCTCTCACTTTTTTAACGAAACATAAAATGTTTAAAACATGAACTGTGTAATTTGGTATTTTTATTGTTTTATTTGTTGAAACACCTGCTCCATTTTTATACTAATCTTAACATTCTAAATGATCAAATCCAAGTACTATAGCTGCTTAAAAGTATATGCAAATTAACATGAAAAAATAAAATTATATAAAAAGTCTTACTGAAAGGAAATCGATTTTAACAACACTTATACGTCCAACATCAGTAGAGAACTTGTTCTACTAATAGAGGGCAAGTAAGCTCGGTTGAAACAATTTTTGTTTTATAAGATTTTAAAATATCTTAAATGTTTTATATAATTCTGTACCCTTTATTTTTCTATACACCTATACGCACAGCATTTTCTATAAACTTAATTATCAATCAACGTGAATTTGCACTGAAATTTTAACATTTTTTTTTCTAAATGAGTTGCGAAATAATAATTAGTTTTTTCTCCTGTCATTTTTTAAAAGAGATTCTTTTCATATTATAGAGATGGAAATTACAGAGTTTTTTTTTTAGTTTATTATATTCAGGAAAACATTTGAAAAAAAAAAAAAAAACTAAAATTAGTCTTATTAAAATATACTGTTATACATGGCATAGTTGCTTTACATTCAAACTATATTGTATTATAATGAAGGTTTACAAAGTAATTAAGGAAGAATGTATTTAAAAGTCTAAACTTCTTCAGAAAAACAAACTTAAAAAAAATCCTTTTGAAAGTAATTATAAAGTAATTTAAAGAATGTTAGTTAATACGTTTAGAATTTTCTGAATATTCACAGAGAAGGAATTTACTCCTTTTCATTAATAAATGCCGAAATACCGGAGATGTTTTAAGATTTCTATGGTTTTATAGAGGCATATATATATATATATATATACATATATAGAGGGTGTCCAGTAAATGACTGACCAATTTTGAATGTAAATAATTAAAAAACGGTTTGAAATAAAAATGTGCGGTTTGCTATATTGTTATATAAAAAAAAAAAAAACCCAGTAAATTTTTAGCTATGCACTTTCTAAAAATAGTTCGAATTTCGACTAACAGATGGTGATGGTGGCGGCAACAGACTGTCGAAATTCAGAAATTACTCTATTTTCATACGCATGAGCTTTTTAAACTCATTTCACAGAATCGAATTTCAGTCGACATATTGAATAGACTCTTCACTCACCTAGAGAAATAGATTTTGTTGAATGGAAAGAAATTTAAAATAATATTTATGATTGAATAATATCTATTATACTTAATAAAAAACAGCGAAAAATGCATTTAATAAGCATTAACTTTTCACATATTTACCATAAGTAAATTGCATTCAAAGAAATTTTCGTAACTGGTTAACTGATTCCCTTTTTACGCACAATAAATTGAAATTATGCATAAACACGGTTCTTTTATGTTAAAAAATCTTAATATTTAATCTAAGTATTTCTTCAATGAAGCAGTATGAAATAGTAGTTAAAAATTTATTGATATCAAAAATCCTTATAAGATGGATCAAGCAAAATCATCTTGCTTCTACGTCGTGTAGTGAAATCAGAAGTAAAACAGTGGTACGCAAATAGTGGTGGCAAGTTTCCTGTATAAAATAAAAGCGGGACAGTGACTTATAAATCGGCACATAAAAATATATTAAACCTTAAAATAAAGGTTCGTCTATATTTCGTCTATAAATTAGCCTGTCTTAAACATAAAAAATTATAGATCACGACGGTGAAAGTAACATACAAAACTACCTGCTAAGATGGAAACCTGTCTAAAATGAACTATTTTTTCCACAAACCGCATTCATCTGTACGTTATATTCGTATTTTGACAATTAACATATCTAAAAATTTTATTACGAAAGCCACAACAGATTTTAAGATGCTTTTTACACACAACCATTCCCTCCTCACTTGGGGGGTGAGAGGGAAGAATGAGGTGTGTATAAAGGTCATTTTAAAATCTCTCGTGGCTTTGGTAATAAAGATTTTAGATGTGTTATATGTCAAAATATGAATATAATGTAGGGATATTTTAGGTTTTCGGAAAAATGAACAATGTTTCATTTTAGGCAGGTTTCCGCCTTAGAAGCCGATTATTTATGTTACTTCCTCCATCAAAATCCTTTTTTACGTTTAACACAGCATTTCTTATACACGGATTCCTTCAGTCTCAGGTTTATTATATTTTTATGTGACGATTTATAAGTCACTTCCCCGCTTTTTTTAAACGAGGAATTTTCCAACACAACATCCGAACCAATGTTTTAATCACTTAACAGTTTTCACTGTACGACGCAGACAAGAAGAGTTTGCTTGATCCGTCACTTAAAGCTTTTTCACACTACATTTTTTTTAATGTAATTTCAGAATAATTAGGGGAAGAAATGTTTAGATTATATATTATGATTTTTTAATCCCATATTTTCAATTTATTGTGCGCAAACAGAGATGAAGTTAACCGATTACAAAAACATTTATTGAACACAGTTTATTTATGGTAAATGTGTAAAAAATCAATGCTTATAAAAGGAAAGTTTATTAAGTATAATAGACTTTATTCAGTCATAAATATTATTATAAATATATTTCATTCCAACAAAGTCTTTTTCTGCAGGTGAGTGGAGAGTGAATTCAATATGTCGACAGAGCGAAATGAGCCAAAAAATCATGCTTATGAAAATAATGTCTGAATTTCGACAGCCCGATGCTGCCGCCTGCGCCATCGTTGGCCGAAATGCAAACTATTTTAAGAAATTGTATATCTAAAAATTTACTGATTTTCTGATAACAATGCAGCGAACCGCATTATTATTTTTTTTTTTAAATCTTAAACCCTTTTTTTATTATTTAAATTCAAAATGGGTCAGTATTCACTGGACACCCTGTATATATATATATATATATACATAGATAGATAGATAGATACATACATACATAGATAGATAGATAGATACATGCATACATACATATATATATATATATATATATATATATATATATATTAGTAAACGCACTAGATTAAAAGGTATTAGTATTAACAAATATTACGAAGAAGATTAACATAACGTAAGTTGTTTTAAAATATTTTACAATTCAAATTAAAATTTATTTTCCTTTTACACACGCTGACAAGATTTTTTAAACTAATATAAATCACGTTAAAAAAAGACTATTTTTAGGTACATTCGTAATTATGTAAATACGTAGCATCAATATTCCTAGTTCAGTTCGTCCGTCAATGCGTCTGTTTGATAAAAGGCTATTTAATTTTCTACTGACTTTGTCACCTAGCAACCAAGATATACCTAATTATTTCAAAATGTAAAAAGTTTTCTGTGCAAACGATTTTTTGTGATAAATACATTATCTGTTTTATTTTTTCAGCTTTTACCTAAGCTGTGTGAAACAATATTCTTTTTGTTTTTGAGTTTGATTAGAATGTTTTTTTTATGAGATATGTGAAAAAATCTTACGGTTTTTATTGGAGTTGTGTTTTGTGAAATTATTAATGTTCGAAAGAACCTGAGTTGAGTTTACTCATGAGAATAAACTGTTTAAAACCAGATATGAGTAATTAATTTTGAGTTGAGTAAAATATTAATAAACTTTCGAATAAATTGAACTCTTCATATGGTCCGTCTCTACGGAGAAAAATCAGCGAGTTGTTCTACGTCAATGATTGAAGGATAACTGGTGAATATTTTGTGCTGTTTTGCTATTTCTTCGATGTTAGAACTCATCTTTTAAAGAGCCAAGAGGGGTAAATGCACCCATTTAATTTTTATTCATTAAAAATGAGTATGAAAGAATTAAAAGCAAAAAAGAAAATTTTCAAAACAAACTTGACAAAATTAAAAGAAAAATTATCGAATACTGAGCTAGAATTAAATGAATTAATTCTCATAAAGGAGAAACGGAATAAATTAGAGCAAAACTTTTCTGAGTTATTTGTGTCTATTTATAAGATAAGTAAAGAAGATGAAATTGAGGATTTTATTAAGGAAAACGAAGAAATTAATGAAATTTTAGAAATAATGGAATTTGAACTTACAAAAAAGTTATCAAAAATGAAAGTGCAAACTGTTAATTTAGAAAACGCCACAAAGGCTGATAATAACATTAAATTGCCAAAGTTAACTCTTCCTGTATTTACGGGTAATTTGCATGAGTGGCTTTCTTTCAAAGATATATTTAAGGCTACTGTACATGAAAATTCTAATTTGTCAGGGGCAATGAAATTACAATATTTGAAGTCTTCATTGAGAGGAGATGCCTTTCGTATAATTCAATCTATTTCAATCTTGGATTCTAATTATGAAATTGCATGGTCGCTTTTGGAAGAACGGTTTTCAAATTCGAGAGAACAAGTTTACGCGCATTTAAAACGTTTTTTAAATATTCCTGTTATTCAGAATGAGTCCCCAGCAGCATTATTAAATCTAATAGATATAACAAATGAATGTATTAGGTCGTTAGAGATTTTAGAACAAAAAGTTGAGGGGTTTTCTACTACTATGTTTGCTTATATTTTGGCTCAAAAATTAGATGTAAATACAAAAATGTGGTGGGAAAGACATCTTAAGCGGGATAATTTACCGAGTTTAACTGAATTGCTAGAATTCTTGAGAGACCACGCG
This sequence comes from Maratus speculifer, assembly GCA_964019185.1. Lineage (NCBI taxonomy): Eukaryota > Metazoa > Arthropoda > Arachnida > Araneae > Salticidae > Maratus > Maratus speculifer. Next base: position 138,680,356 of record OZ025300.1, read on the forward strand.
CGTACACTAAGTGCGTCCAAACAAGTAAATACAAAGCGAAATTTTCAAAACGAAAGCCAAACAAAGCATAGCTTTTCAAAGGTAACATCCATGGTTGCGAGTTTAAATGAGAAAAATATGCGCAAATGTGTTGTATGTAACCAGGAAAATCACAGTGTTTTTAAATGTCCCAAATTTCAAAAATTTAATGTACAGGAAAGAGTAGATTTTGTAAAAAAAAACAATATGTGCTTTAACTGTCTTTCAGAATTCCACTGCGTCAAAAAATGTAACTCAACATTCTCGTGTTCAAAATGCCATAAACGCCACAATATACTTCTTTGTTTTGATAGGCGTGAGAGAAATTCCAATGCGGTGGGAAACACAAAAAATTATAGTGATAAGGAAGTGCCAAATGCATTGTCAACGAATGAAAGTAAACCAACATTAAATGTTGACGCCATACCATTTGAGTTAAATAACCAAATTCAAAATTTCACTGGTACTTCAAATGTGAGATCGAATAATGTTAAAACAGTTCTTCTTTCCACTGCTATTGTTTATATGAGAGATAAATTCGGAAATAAAGTTTCGGTTCGTGCTTTATTGGACAATGGTTCAATGAGCAATTTTTTAACACTGCAGTTAGTTGAAAGATTAGGAATTCGAAAAGAAAAAAGTAATATTTCGGTATCGTGTTTAAGTGGATCCTCTGTAGCGGTAAAAAATAAAACTACTGCCTTGATCAGTAATAATTCGGGAGATTATAGTCGGGAGTTAGATTTCCTTATCATACCAAAGATTTCGCAAATTATGCCCTCGAAATATATTAATATTTCAGAGCTAGGAATTCCAGAGTCTATTATTCTTGCTGATCCTGAATTTAATAGACCAGGGAAAATAGATCTTTTGCTAGGAGCTGAAGTATTTCTAGAATTGATAAAGGTGGGTCGTATGAAGTTACCAAATTCTAAATTAATACTGCAAAATACGGTGTTCGGTTGCATAGTAAGTGGGAGTGTTTTCGATTGTAACGATCAGGAACAAATACATTGTGGGTTAATTACTGAAACAGATTTAAATTTCGAAATGAAAAAATTTTGGGAAATTGAAAGAGTAGAAGAAAGTACACCATTGAGAAATACAGAAGAATTAGCATGCGACACCCACTTTATAAACACACATCAGAGAGATATAACGGGCAAATTCATAGTACAAATGCCGTTGAAAAAAGATCCTAGTTCTTTGGGAGAATCAAAACAATTTGCGGAAAATAGATTAAATTCACTTTGGAATAGGCTAGTCAAAAATCCAAATCTTTTAGAGTTATATTGCGCATTTATGGCAGAGTATAGAGAGTTAGGCCATATGGAGGAAGTAGAGAAAACAGATGAGCCAATACATGCGAATTATCTACCTCATCATGCTGTTTATCGCCCAGATAAAAGTTCTACAAAATTGAGAGTTGTCTTTAATGGTTCACATGCAACTTCATCAGGAGAATCCCTAAATTCCATACAGCTGAATGGAGGTGTCATTCAAGATGATTTGTTTAGCATAATACTTAGATTTCGTACACACCGCTATGCATTTACAGCAGATGTAAAAATGATGTATCGCATGATACTTATCGATAAAAGTCAACGTGATTTACAGCGCATAGTTTGGAAAGATTCTGTAAATGGTGAGATGAAATATTACAGACTATGTACAGTCACATATGGCACAACTAGTGCCCCTTATTTAGCCATGCGCTGCCTTAAACAGCTTGGTATAGATGGTGAATCTCAATTTCCGTATGCTTCTGGTGTGGTACAATCAGACTTTTACATGGACGATGTCCTGACTGGAGCAGCTGACCTAAAATCGGCTAAGAGACTGCAAATTGAGCTTATTCAACTATTAAATACGTGTGGCATGAACTTACATAAATGGTTTAGTAACCATCCAGAATTAATGGAGCCAGCCTTTAAAATGAGAATTACACTTTTGAAAATATGAGTGAAACTAAGGCACTAGGACTTTGTTGGAATGCCAATGATGATACTTTTACTTTTAGTGTATCATTCAGTGAGCAAACCAAGGTAACTAAAAAAAGTGTGCTGTCAAATATTACTCGCATTTTCGACGCCTTGGGTCTACTTGGACCAGTTGTGACGAAAGCAAAAATTTTCCTACAAAGACTGTGGAGACTGCAAATTGATTGGGGTGAAAATCTCCCTACAGCTGAGCTTGATGATTGGTTGCAGTTTTTAGAATCATTAAGAGCCATCAATAATATAAGTGCTGTTAGATACATTTTTACAAATAATTCAGTGCAAATTAAAATTTGTGGCTTTTCAGATGCTTCGGAGAAAGCCTACGGTGTGGCATTGTATGTTGTGTCTTCAAATTCTTCAGGAGAGCAAATTTCTCAGTTGCTTTGCAGTAAAAGTCGAGTTGCACCAATCAAAACAATCACTATTCCTCGCTTGGAGCTCTGTGGTGCAGTTTCATTAGCCAAATTGATGAATAAGGTTGCCAAAACCTTAAAAGTTCCTAAAGAATCTGTTTACTATTATTCAGATAGTACTATTGTATTATGTTGGATTCGAAAACAGCCGTGTGACTTAAAAACCTTTGTGTCATCACGTGTGGCTACGATTCAGAATCTTTCTGATATCAGTCATTGGGGACATGTGGCTTCTTCTGATAATCCTGCTGATCTTGTGTCACGAGGTGTAGATCCAGACAAACTTCTCCAGAGTAACTTATGGTGGAAGGGTCCACTATTCCTAACACAACAAACTGAACCTTCTTTAAATACTGTCGAACTTGAGCAAAATGATAAGGATCTATACAGAAGTGAACTTAAAAAGACTTTTTCAGAGAATTCACTTTTAATATCAGACTGTTCATTTTTTATTGACTATTTTTTGCAATTGAGTAATAATTATGCTAAATTAATAAGAATTCTTAGCTATGTTTTCAGGTTCATTCAGAATGTCAAGAAGCCAAAAGAAAGGTATTCAGGTAAGCTAACATCTGCTGAATTGAAGAAGGCTGAGCAGTTTATCATAAAATCTGTTCAAGAAAAAGAGTTCAGTTCTGAATTCACATTGTTATCTAAGGGTAAGGAGTTACCAAAAAATAGTAGATTACTTTCATTAAATCCTTTCTTGGATAAAAATAATTTAATCAGAGTTGGAGGTCGTCTCTGAAATAGCACGGTAAATTATGCCCAAAAACACCCAATTGTACTGCCCTCTAAACACAAATTAACAGAATTAATTATCGAGTTTTATCACAAAAAATATCTACATATAGGACCACAAAATTTACTTTATTGTGTTCGAAGAGAATTTCGGCCTTTAAACGGTAGGGCTATTTGTAGAAAAATTGTACATAAATGTATTACATGCTTTAGGGCCAAACCTAAATTGTTAGAGCAAATTATGGGCGAGCTCCCAAAAGAAAGAATAAATGTAGACTTTGTTTTTAATTGCACAGGAACTGATTTCTGTGGTCCATTTTTGATTAGATATAGAGGTCAACGTAAAGGTATTTATCATAAAGTTTATGTTTGTATTTTTATTTGTATGGTAACAAAGGCAGTGCATTTGGAATTAGTTACTGATTTAACGTCTGAGGCTTTTATTGCCACATTAAAGAGGTTTTTTTGCCAGACGAGGCAAACCTCGAAAAATTTTCAGTGATAATGCAGGCAATTTTGTGAAGACTAATGTAGAGCTTAAAAGGTTGCATGAATTGGTAAACAAACCAGACCAGAACCTTACTAATTACTTGATATCTGAAGGTAGTGCTTGGGAATTTATTCCCCCTAAAGCTCCAAATTTTGGAGGTTTATAGGAATCGGGAGTCAAGTCCTTCAAGTATCACTTTAAAAGTGTTGTGGGCAACTCTAAATTAAGTTATGAAGAAATGTTAACTATAATTGTCCAAATTGAAAGTATCTTAAATTCGCGCCCGCTTACTCCCTTGAGTACAGATATTGATGACTTGGAGGTCTTGACCCCGGGACATTTTCTTATTGGTCGCCCACTTAATGCCATTGCTGAATCTGACCTGAGTAATATTGAAGATAATAGACTAAACTTATGGCAAAAGACCACTAAAATGGTTCAGACCATCTGGAAAAAGTGGAAAAATAGTTATTTAAGTACATTGCAGCAAAGGCATAAGTGGATGATATCAAAACACAACCTCAAAATAGGAGATATGGTTGTAATAAAGGAAGATGATCTTCCAGTGTCTAAATGGTTATTAGGGAGAATTGTAGAAGTATTTTTTGGTAATGATAATAGAATAAGAGTTGTAAATATAAAAACCCCAAATGGAATATATAAAAGAGCAGTATCCAAAATTGCTGTATTACCTCTTGAAAAGTAATTCAGTTTTAATAAGAAAGTGTACATTATTCTAAAATTTCTTTATTTATTATGTATTATGTAATTTTTTTTTAAATATTTGCTTAAATTTAACTTAACTGTGACTCATTTCTATTGTATTTAATTGTATTGTTCTTTATATTTTTTACAATGGTTGTAATTGCAGTGTTTTAGTTTGAAACCCCCCCTCAGAGGTTTCAAGAGGGGCGGTATGTTTGATAAAAGGCTATTTAATTTTCTACTGACTTTGTCACCTAGCAACCAAGATATACCTAATTATTTCAAAATGTAAAAAGTTTTCTGTGCAAACGATTTTTTGTGATAAATACATTATCTGTTTTATTTCTTCAGCTTTTACCTAAGCTGTGTGAAACAATATTCTTTTTGTTTTTGAGTTTGATTAGAATGTTTTATTTATGAGATATGTGAAAATATGTTACGGTTTTTATTGGAGTTGTGTTTTGTGAAATTATTAATGTTCGAAAGAACCTGAGTTGAGTTTACTCATGAGAATAAGCTGTTTAAAACCAGATATGAGTAATTAATTTTGAGTTGAGTAAAATATTAATAAACTTTCGAATAAATTGAACTCTTCAGCGTCTGTCCGCACAAAACACAGAGAAAAACTATCCAACTTAATCATTTGAAATTACAATGTATAATTGTTGCATGATTTTGTGGAGACATTTCAAATTTTATGAAAATCGGATGTATAGTTTAATTACAGAGACTATCAAAAGTATTCCGATACATTACGGCAATTGGGAAAAAAGTTTCAATTGCATGTTTATGATATTATTGCTTTTTCGAACGTAATAAATACGATATGCATCTATAAAATATGTACTAAAATATTCATTCTGTAGTATCTACGGTACAATGAATATTTGCTATTAATCTAAAGAGCCACACAAAAGTACTCCATTACATAATGGTATAGGGGGAAACGTTGTTTGGAGCACGTTTAAATTATATTAAACCATTTCACATTTTTAAAAATTTATATACGTTGCCGAAATTTGCTACAAATTACTTCCCGTATAATATGAAGCAAATAATACTTACAAAGATACACAAAATAATACGAATGCACCTAATTTTTTATGCTTTAAAAGCAATTTTCAATTTGTTTGATACAAGAGTAAAAAATGAAATTGTTTTATGTGTAGTTAGTTTCAAAATGTTGGTAAAAATATGTTCTCAAAATTTACGCATTTGAAATAGCGATTTAATTCAAGGAATAAGAAATCTTAGTATGCAGAAAATGCATTAAGCCATAAAAATTGCGGCTTATCAATAAACACACACGCACCATTTCAATACATATTAGCAAATGTAAAGATGATTGCGACAATAACATCAAAAACAACGTGTTAGTGCGCTTTTAATAAATATAAAAGAAGTTATGGAGTCTAAAACATCTAAGACTGTTTAAAATCTTAAACACAATGTGTTTTACATTTAATTGAACTATTAAAGCAGACTGACGATTTTGGGTAAGTTTAGCTTATTGTTCAGTGGTAAATAGCAATGCGTAAATTAAAAAAAAATAAGTTATTTTAAAAGCAAATTTCTGGTCATGCATTTGGGTATAAATTTTGCTGCGTGTATATTTTGGGAAAAAAAACAAAATGATAAGTGATAGTGGCTAAGGAAAAAAAAAGATGTATATGAAAAAATATATATTTAGAGAAGCCTAATTCTTAAACGATACTGATTATTACCTTAAAGTTGTAACCGAAAACTTTCAGTAGCCAAATGCATGTATTTTGATAAAAGAAAATTGGAAAAAAATTATTTTCTCTTAACTACTAAGATTCAGTACACAATCTGATTCCAGAGATGCCTATCTATTAAACATACTTTGATATAATGCTTGGAAATATTAAGAAAACGGATTTGATACATCCAGATTTTACAGATTTTTTAGGCTAACTAAAATCTCATCAAAAGATAATGATTTTTCTCATTTTAAACATTTTTATATTTGAATGTAATCCTCTATGAACAATAGATTTGGAATTAGTTTAGTTAATTTTGACTAGTACTAAGAATAGAATGATTTTACTTTCATTTGAATTATTTCAGATGAATGCTTTTGTACTAATTTAATTTACACACACACATTATCTTGTATATGTGGAAAACGAATTTAAATTCTTTTCAATGCCCATACATTATAAAGAGTTTTATTAGTAGTAGTTGTATTGTTTTTATTATTATTTTGTTAATTTATTATTTATTTACTTTTTTGTCAAACTTAGTGTTCTTTATTGTTCTGCTGTATTTCATTCTCAGGCGAGTGATATTCTACTCTTGTTAGCAATAATAAAGATTTAAAAAATAATTTGTAATAGATACAAATTAATTAAAGTTTTTCAATATTTAAATTCTTTTCAATGATTTAAGGTTTATTTTAAGGAAAGAATTTTTTGTAGTATGTAGAATAAATGACATAGAAAATTCAATTTATTAATTATTCAAATATTCTCTTATACTTCATGCCGTTGACATGTCAGCATTATCTGACAAAATATTCTGATGTGTTAATTAACTATATGTCATCGGTGTATATAACAGTCTGTTTTACACACCACACATAAACAAATAAGAATAATGAGCGCGTGTATGTCTTTTTTACCAGAAATAAAAAAGATCTCAAACAAGATCGTAAAAATGTGTTTTGTTGTTATGTCAAGCCTTTTACTGAATTCCATGTCCATTCCATTCCATACAATAGAAATTTGGCACAGATTCAAAAATTCTATTTATCTGCTAATGTTTAAAACCGCTGATAGAGGATCATTCTATTTTAAAAGATTTGTCTAATTTCAATGCATGGTTCTTTTTTATTTAGTTAAAAACGAATTTCAATTCCACGTTCAATTACGATGAAACAAATTAAACCGTCCATTAAAGGTTCATGTCACAAATTTTGGAAATGTGATAAAGTTTGTATTTTTTTATTTTTTTGCCTTTGAAAAAAATATCCCTATTTAATTAATTATATATATTTTCAAACATTAAAGGACATTATAGTGAACGAAAAGCTATTGTGTGAGATAAAATCGTGATATTTAGCATAAACAGAAAATGCACATGACTTAATTTGTATTAGGGTGAGCCAAAAAATGATATATTTATAATGAAACATAATTATGCGGAAAAATCACATTTTGAAAAAAAAAAAATAATAAATTAAACCAATGAGTTAGTATTTTTTACCGCCGCAGAAGGTGAAAATTTTAAATAACCACTAAAAACATGGTTTTTACATTTTTTTGTTTAAATTATTTTGTTTTGTTAATTTTCGTTTAAATTATAATTACATTTTCTAATAGAATTCAGAAGATTTATTATTGTTTTTATCCAACTTAGTGTTTTTTATTGTTTCATTATATTTCGTTATCAGACGAGCAATTTTCTACTTTTGCTAATATTAATAAAGATTTACATAATAATAGGTAATAAGTATAAATTAATTATAGTTTTTTCATTATTCAAATTCTTTTCAGAGATTAGCGTCAATAATAAAGAATGATTTTTTTTTTGTATATAGAATAAATTACACAGAAAATTCAACTCATTAATTAATCAAATCTTTTCTTATACTTCATGTCGTTAACTTATCAGTATTGTCTGACAGAATAGTCTGATGTGTTAATTAACTGTTTGTCATCGGTGTGTATAACAGTCTGTTTTACACACACGCACACACAAAAGAATAAGAATGATGGACGTGTGTATGTCATTTTTACCAGAAATAAAAAGATCTTAAACAAAGCGTAAAAAGTGTTTTGTTGTTATGTCAAGCCTTTTACTGAAAGCCATGCTTTTATACAATAGCAATTTGGCAGAGATTCAAAAATTCAATTTATCTGCTAATGTTTAAAACCGGTGATAGATGATCATTAAATTTTAAATAATTTGTGTAATTTCAATGCATGGTTCTTTTTTATTTTGTTAAAAACAAATTTCAATTCAACATTCAATTAAGTTGAAATAAATTAAACCATCCATTAAACATTCCCATCTCAAATTTTACAAATATGATAAAGTACGTTATCTTTTAATTATTTTGCCTTCGACAAAAAATAAAACTATCCATATTTAATTAGTTATACGTTTTTTTCAAACTTTGAAGAATATTATAGTGAATGGAAACCTGTTGTCTGAGATAAGATCGTGGTATGAAGCATAAACAGAAAACGCACATGCCTTAATATGAATTAGGGTGGGCCGTAAAATATATATATATATATATATTTATTTATTTATTTATAATCCAAACATAATAGGGCGGAATAATTATATTTTGTAGTAAAAAAGAGATTTGTAAAATAGTGAACCAATCGGTTAATATTTTTACCGCCGTAAAGGGTGAACATATTATATAAAATCCACTAGAAACAAGTTTTTTACAATTTTACATTTAAACTTTGCAAATATTCCAGTATATTTTTTAATAGAATTTTGTTAGTGTATGATTGTTTTTGTTCAATTTAGTGTTCTTTATTGTTTCATTATACAGTCGACTTTCGTTAATTCGAAATCGGATAATTCGAATTTTCGCTTAATTCTAACTAAACATGAAGTGCCGAAATTTTCAATGGCAGAATAATGTTGAAAATTTTCAGTAATTCGAACTTATTTTCATTGACATCGCTTAATTCGAACTAACAAGAATTCCGATTTTTCATTTTTCTTTTAATTCTCACAGATTTCAGATCCTTTGAATGACTTTTTTTCTTTGATTTTTGTGAAACTTGTTCCGAATGGGTATGCATATAATCCAATGCATTTGATATACATTTTCTTACTGCCCCATCTATTTATCAGTGACGCTATAAATTTTTCGTCCATTGTGCTTGTTTCTAATCTTTTAATTAGTTTATGTATTTATACATATTCTAATTTAATATTAAGTCGCACTCTAAAAATAACAGGCGAGCTAAATTTAAAAAACACTATAATATTAATTCCTTTGTAATAGTACCATGTTAAGCATGGTTTTCATTTCATATTTTCCATAATTCGAACTTCGGATAATTCGAACATTTCTTGTGGTCCCGACGAGTTCGAATTAACGAGAGCCGACTGTATTTCGTTATTTAGTCAAGCTATATTCTACTCATGTTAGCATTAATAAAGTTTTACATAATAATTTGCAATACATATAAGTTAATCATAGTTTTTTTTCATCATTTAAATTCTTTTCAATAATTAAACGTCAATTATAAAGAAGGAATATTTTTTTATATATTTAGAATAAATGACACAGAAAATTCAATTTATTAATTATTCAAATCTTCTTTTATACTTCATGTCGCTGACTTGTCAGGAATGCACAATATTATCTAATAGAATATTCTGATGCCTTAATTAACTGTTTGTCATTGGTGTGTATAACAATTTGCTTTATACAAAAAAATATATAAAAAATAATAATTCCGTAGCTGTCATTTTTACCAGAAATAAAAAGATCTTAAACAAAGCGTAAAAAGTGTTTTGTTGTTATGTCGAGTCTTTTACTGAATTCCATGTATTTATACAATAGGAATTTGGCACATATTCAAAAATTCAATTTATCTGCTAGTATTTAAAACCGATGATAGATCATCATTCTACTTTTAAACATTTGTTTAATTTCAATGCATGGTTCTTTTTTATTTATTAAAAAAGAAATTTCAATTCCACATTCAATTACGATGAAATAAATTAAACCACCCATTCATAAAATGATAAAACATTGATGTCACAAATTTCTGAAAATTGATAAAGTATCTTCTTTTTTATTTTACGGATGACAAAAAATTAAAATTCTCCATACATAATTAATTATTTATTTTTTGAAAATGTAAAGAATATGATAATGAATAGAAAGTCTATTATCTCAGATAAAATCGTTGTATTAAGCATAAGCAAAAATTGCACAAGCCATAATATGTATGTTTAAATGAAATTATCGTGATTTGTAAAATAAAATATATCATCGCCTAATTATGTGCGCAAAGGCTTTTTAAAACCTAGATAACAACTTTAATGATATCAACGACAAAATAATAAAAAAAATAATAAAAGTAATATAAAATACTTCAAAAAAGTCCTTTCGACAAGGGCCATGAGGAAGAGGTGGTATTCATATTCTTTTTTTTTAAATGTCAGCTGATGTATTTCAAACCCACGTAGCTCAAATCAGTGGAACCGATTATAGAAGATTCTATACTAGAATTTTCAATGCTGAATATGAATGATAATCTCCCGAAATTAGTCAGCTTTATACAAGCTATTTTTATTTAAATTGATAAATTTGTTATACTTGATCGCCAAATTTTCGCAATTTAAAACAACATTAAAAGTGAAGCTAACCGATGAGCTTGTTTGAGACCTTAGTAATTCCTGTGCACTTGCTAACTTTCATCGTAATTGGTTGATATATATATATATATGCGAGCCGTCGCAGCAAGCATCAGATTTTTCAAACTGTTACCCATGTCAGAAACTCAAACTACTATATCTCAGACATTTTTTAAGATAAAGACAAAAAAATGCTCTGGATTACTTGTATTAAGGTAAAATATTTATGAAAGAGAGCTTTAATTTTTTTTCTTTTTTTTTTTGTAATCCATTTTAAAATTCATTTTATTTATAAATGGCCGTCTTTTGAAAACAAAATTGCGGATAAACATGGCCAACGAACTTGGTTAAAACATTAGTTTTTATTATGCACATACCTTTTTTAATTCAATCGTTTAATAAGTGTCTTTTTTCGTGTTACAATAATTATAATAATAATAAGATCGTTCCAAAATGTTAGCCACACAGGAAATTCAAAGTGCTATAACTCGGCTATCTTTTACAACCTGAACTAAACAAAAATGCGCCAAAATCTTCGTATGAAGGTAAAACCCGTTACTTAAAAATCTTTTTCAAATTGTTATTTTTCGCTCTATACATGTCATTTTTTGAATTTTAAATACATGTCTTCTAGAAACAAGAAGTTCAACTACGATGGCCAATTATCTCGACTGTTACACTAGTTTGTACTATAGTCACACTAAGTTACGTCCAAATTGGTTTATCACGCGTATTATCGCGTGATAAATATCGGATAGCATCAAAATTTCAGTCTCAACAGAAATTCATAGTGCTATAACTCAGCCATTTTTTAAGATATAGACGAAATAAAAAGTGTTTCAGAAACTTTGCATCAAAGTCAAACACATAAGAAAAAAATCTGTTTCCATTTCTAATACTTTGTTAATAGTTTAAAATTTAAAAAAAATTAAAAAAAGTTTTTATTTTGAAATAAGATGGCGGATGAAACTGGCCTATGGACTTGGTTGAAATATTGGTATGTTTTTTTATACACACCAAAGTTCATTGAAGTCCGTTTATAAAGATGCATGATATCACGTGACCAATTTAAGATCGTTTCAAAATGTCAATCACACTAGAATTTCGAAGTGCTGTAATTCTGCCATTTTTTTTTTAATTTCAGAAAAGATGAAAAACTTTGGAATTTCTATATCAAGTTCAAATGCATAAAAAAAGTTTTGAATTTTTTATTTATTTGTACCTAAGTTTAAATTATTACTTTTAAATTAAAATGGCATTAATTTTGTAAGAAGAGGGATAATGAAGCTGGACAACGAACTTGGTCGAGACATTGATATGTTCTGTGTACACACAAAGTTTCATTCAATTCGATTCATAAGAACAAGAGTTACGACATGACAATTATCACATATAAATATATGTGTGTATATACATACATAAATCACCATTTAAACGGAAGGTAATTTCGCAGCCTGGGGATCATGATCGATGGAAATGTACCAATATTTTTTCCGGAACTGCTTTCCTCCGAATGATTGCAATAGGACGCTCTTTATTTGTTTCAGTGAAAGCTACTAAACAATTGGAAATTCTAGTATGTTTTTCTCATTACGTCACCACAATTACTTGATCTGAAAAGCTCTAAACAACTTTTATACGATTTTTTTACATTCTGTATAATTGGATTAATTTTTACTGAATAACTGGTGCATCTGTAATACTTGTAATACTTTACAATTGGTACTGTTGTAATCCTGGATAATTTTTACTATATAGTTTAATTAATTAAGTTTGATCCAAGCGGAATATAAAATGGAATATACATACCTTTATGTATAGCAGCAATAATAGTTTACTTGCGTAAATAAAAAATCATGCATTTTATAAATGACGACATTTTTACTTGTGATAGTTTTATCTTTATTCCCAATTTTTTTTTAAACCGTTTATATACTAGGGTCATTTTAGTGTTATTGAATAGAATAAGGAAAAAAGAAAGAAAAAAATAGAAAAAATAGCTAATTTTTACCATTATCTCAACCTTGATATTCGGTATTCAACTATATCGACCAATTTCTAATTTCTATAATTTATTTATGTATAGCTGCTTTTATGGAGCATATACATAACTCGAACTAACGTATGTCTGCACAGTGAAATTATTACACGACAACAATGTCAAAAATATGTAAAACGGTTAAAAAATCATTTTTGTGGTAGCAGAAAATTTTTTAAAAACTTTTTCATAGACACAATGTCAATACATTGGATACTAGTAAGGATTTATCTACAGTTAATAAAGACAGTTTTGTTCTTTGTATTATCAGAATTTTCTTTTTTTCAATTAAATTGAAGGACATCGCTTAATACATGCGATTAATTAGATAATGCGGATAATTGCAGAATCGAAACTTTTTTCCTGCATTATTTCTTTAAAATGAATTTTTGAGTAACTTTAATTACTAATGTATCAAAAATTGATAACAGCTTCAGTCCAAGATCGACAAATTTTTAGCAAAAAGTATAAACAATTCAATTTTTAAAGTTAGCATTTAATCAAAATACTAAATGTCAAAGTGCTAGCGTCGGCTACAACATTTTTTGTATAAGCGAATCAATTCATCGCAATTCACTATTTCAGTAAAAAATATTACGAAGTGTCTCACTGCAAACTAATCCTGTATTTCAGTTTGCGACTTTAACACTAATTAACGCAGTTTTCCATTAGAGTTATTTCCTTTGTATAAAATATAATGACACTTGGAGAATATTTTAATTTCTCAGTGAATAAATCAGAGTACCGTATTACCATTGGGTGATGTTAAATTTTCACGTGTCTTGAAGCTACCGTAGTCTTCAGTTGTTTTGAACGCACTATCCCTATATGACCAACTAAAAAGGCTGTAAATAGGTTTATGGGGACTACAAAATGACATCAACATTATGACCAGTCTACATAAATATGCGATGGGTTTACATAAAATGAAACTGTTTTTGATTTTTCACAATTGAATTCTGTATTCAAGGCCGCCTCATATCCAGTAATGTTGGAGGTTATTGTTTTTATGTGTGTTTATTTGGGATGTCAAGGTGTTGTCTGGATGCAAACAGTTAAAAGAACGGGTGTATCAGGGTAGAAAAAAATTGAATTCCATGTTATCCTATGGAAAAAATACTTATCTTTCTTATGCTTTCAGATATGGAAATTTCAATAATATTTTTTATTCAGCACGTAGATAGGAAGGTTTTTTATCCCTCTGTCAGTCTGAAATACTATAAAGGTAAATTATGAGTATTTTTTTAATTTTTTTGAAAATGTCGAAAATTCCAAAACTATAGAAAGCATTTTTTGCTCGATTGTAACTTATGACTAGAAAAAGATATAAACATTTTGAGCTTAAAGATGTATAAAAAAACCACCCAATCTTCATGCTGGGGAAAAATACTGTTGAAATTTCCTAATTTAAAGGAAAAAGAAGAATAAGTCATTTTCCCCTGGATAACATGCGATTCTACTCTTTTCTTCCCTATCAGATAAGGCCCCTTAAGTTCTTATCACTTTCTTCAACGACACCAATAACATAGGAAAAAAGGAAATCTGCTGAATATATTGTTATAATATATGATTTAAAATTAATTTTTAATAAAAAATACAAGTTTTTTTTTAGAATAACTTCAAGAATTTTTGACTGAATTTAGAAGATTAAAGCATTGTTTTTATATAAAAAGCATTTTTCTAATCACTAATTGCCTTTCATGAAAGTTCTAAACATCACTTCAGCTATCCCTTGAGTATTATACACAATGTACATAAAATAATGTCCCTGTTTTAATGTCATATTATAAAAGTTTTAATTAAACTATTTACAACAAATCATCTATCAAATTTAAAATAAAGTAACTGGTTTTTCTTGAAAATGTTGAAAATGTGCACTTTCTGTTATACAGCACACATACAACGTAAATTCTAATTGTTCCCACACTTGGGTTAACAAGTCGCTCTTAATGGACACATTAGAATCTACGATTTGTGCCTCACTTGAGAGAAATCATTAAGTTATTGTCGGAACGCAGATAGGATCTTTTATAAAGATCCAACTGAATAAAACAGTGCTAGCTTTAAGACTTTTATATCTTAAGTCCAAAAACAGACATTACGCTCCTTATTCTGCTCATGTGGAACTTCAAGTGATTAGGTAACAAGTAGAACTTGCTCATGCAGTTATATAAAACTATTTGAGATACTCTTCGCTTGTGACCTTGAATAAATATTCTACAACGAGACAGTTTATGTTATAAAATCTGGGACACTCTTTTAGAGACAACATCTATTACACATTTTTACAACTAAAAAATACATTGTTTACCTGAAATAAATGTGTAAAACTGTTCAAGGTGATAGAACGCAGATATAGGAGCAAATTTCGTCATAGAATATATGGTCGGAAAGCAAGCGATGAGAAGATAAAAGGAAGTTTTCCACAGCCGCAGTTAAATAATTAGAACAAGAATACTTCAAGAGATCCTCCGAAAACCGTTTTATTCATAAGAATGTAATTCATGTACACGCTCCCAGAAATTGCTCAAAATATCTTCCTCCAGCTGTAATGCACGTTTCAAAAAGGCGCGATAGGGATTGGGGCACATTTACAAAGACATCTGGCATTTCCAGACTACCACCGACAACCATGGCAATACTGGTGACTAGATACATTACATCTGGCAAGACATCTTTCTTGCAATTTCTTTGAGTCATCAATTATGAGTACATTAATAACATTCCTCTTAATAAAATGTTTTCCCAAGTATCTCTTCTCAGTCTTGCGTTAATCCTTTAAATGTTACTGCGGAAAAAATAATTAACTTTTCACTGCTTGCTTCCCAACCAACATTCTATGATAAAAATTTGTTCTATAGCTGTATTCTATCTCCCCGTGTAGTTTTAGCCTGTATATACAGGGTGATTATAAAAGATGGGCGGAACTTTAAGGGGTTATAGTACACTTAAAGACAAATAATATTAAATAGGAGACTAAGGGTCCCAGACGTATTCCCAAGGAGATAGGGGGCATTAAAGTTTAGGGTCCGAAATTTCAAATGATTATAAAAAATGGAAAAATTGGTCGATTCGTTTGCGGTTTTTGCAAAAAATTTTCTTTATGCCAGTATTTTCTTGAAATAAAATTTTAAAGTTCAATTTCAAAAAATGCCGATAGGGGGCGCTTTAGACTTTGGAGTAACAAACAACTATTTTTTAACGTTATTTTTTGTATTTCTTTAAATGATTTCGAAAGCTTAGACTTAAACTTAAATTTTGATCTAAAAATCTGAGTCCTAACGAGTAGTTAAGTAGCGTAAACTGAAATTTGAAATTTGAAACCCTTCTCCCCCCAGAACAAAAATAAGTTATTCCCGATCTTTGTGTCGTAGATTAGGCTCTAACTACTGCCGCGTTTTGCTAAAATTATTCTTTATGTCAGTATTTTCTTGAAAATAAATTTTAAAGAAAATTTTCAAAAAATTATACTAGAGGGCGCATTAGACTTTGGAGTAACGAACAACTATTTTATACCGTTATTTTTTGTGTCTCATTAAATGCTTTCTAAAGCTTAGACTTAAATTTTCAGCCCAAAATCTGAATCGTTAGACGTGGTTAAGTTTCTGGGGAGAGGGGTTTGAAATTTCTACTCCTGAGCACAGTTCAGTTTACCATGTCCACACATTGTGTGCTGTGATACGAGGTAAAAAGACACAAATTAGGATTATGTTACCAAAGCATATTCATTAACATGTAATTACAATAAATGTTCAAAATTGTGACCACCAGAGGTTATGCACGCAGAACAACGGCGAAGAATGGAACGGCGAACATTCGCGAAAACATCAGGCTTTTTGAGCACTTCCCCTACAGCGACGGAAAGTCTGGCGACCAGTTCCTCGGGGGATTCAATGGGTGTCTCATACATAAGAGCCTTCAATTGTCCCCAAAAAAGAAATCGAGGGGTGAAAGATCTGGCGAGCGAGCAGGCCAAGCAACAGGACCACCTCGACCAATCCATCTGTTCGGAAATGTGATGTCCAGATAGTTGCGGACGTCTCGTACGTAATGGGCTGGCGCTCCATCGTGCTGGAACCACATGACCCGCCGGATGCGTGGAGGAACAACGTTTAACAGGTCTGGCAGCACATGTTGCAGGAATGTGAGGTATGTTTTACCGTTGAGGCGTTCAGGAAGAAGGTACGGTCCGATGAGGTGGTCTCCGAGGATTCCTACCCAAACATTGATGGAAAAGCGTCTCTGATGAGCATGTGGATACGTAGCATGTGGATTGACATCCGAACATACATGTGCATTGTGTGTGTTAAATGTACCTTCACGTGTGAAGGTACATTCATCGGTGAAAAGCACAGTTCGTCCAAAATGTGGATTTAGCGCGTTCTGCTGTAGAAACCAGCGGGCGAATTCAATAAGATTTGGATAATCCCCTGGAGACAGTTTCTGGACTCGTTGCACATGAATCGGGAGCAAACGTTCATCCTTCAGTACCCTCCAAGTCATGGACTGTGAGGTATCCACCTGCCTAGCCACTGTTCGTGTACTTGTACTAGGCTGCGCCGCTACTACATCCAGAATGGCTTCTGCAACAACTACTGATTCGTCCTTTTTTGCACGACCTGCATTCGACCGGGAAGCGAGAAATGATCCCGTTTCACACAACTGTCTGTGCAAGCGCTCGAAAGTTTTGCGGTTAGGCAACCGCCTGTTGGGAAATCGCTCTCCGTACATTCGTTGTGCCTCTGCACCATTTCCATCTGCCACTCCGTAAATTAAATGCATCTCAGCCTTTTCCTTATTCGTGAAGGGCACCATCTTCCGATTCATTACTACAGCGACTTACACTTGACTCACCGTTCAGTGGTTTTTATGCCTGAATCGTGTCGAAATTTTGCACACGTGTTCTTCTTCTTCCCCATTTGACATTTGCATACTTTCTGTCTCCTTCTTCACCCGGTGACTAGCGTCAGGAATGGAGCTTTAACGTTTGCATGAGCGACGTTTCCAACTGTGCCAGTGCCTTTATGAGTGAATTCCGACTATAAAGTCCTTGACGAAAGTTGTATTTTTGCCTCGTATCACAGCACAGAATCGTTGGGCATGGTTAAGTAGTGCAAACTGAACTATGTTCAGAAGTTGAAATTTGAACCCCCTCCCCTCGCTACTGAACCACGCTCAGCGATTCAGATTTTGAGCTGAAAATTTAAGTTTAAGTCTAAGCTTTAGAAAGCATTTAATGAGACACAAAAAATAACGGTATAAAATAGTTGTTCGTTACTCCAAAGTCTAAAGCGCCCTCTATCGAAATTTTTTGAAACTTTTCTTTAAAATTTATTTTCAAGAAAATACTGACATAAAGAATAATTTTAACAAAACGCGGCAGTAGTTAGAGCCTAATCTACGACATAAAGATCGGGAATAACTGATTTTTGTTCTAGGGGGAGAAGGGTTTCAAATTTCAAATTTCAGTTTACGCTACTTAACTACTCGTTACGACTCAGATTTTTAGATCAAAATTTAAGTTTAAGTCTAAGCTTTCGAAATCATTTAAAGAAATACAAAAAATAACGTTAAAAAATAGTTTTTTGTTACTCCAAAGTCTAAAGCGCCCCCTATCGGCATTTTTTGAAATTGAACTTTAAAATTTTATTTCAAGAAAATACTGGCATAAAGAAAATTTTTTACAAAAACCGCAAACGAATCGACCAATTTTTCCATTTTTTATAATCATTTGAAATTTCGGACCCTAAACTTTAATGCCCCCTATCTCCTTGGGAATACGTCTGGGACCCTTAGTCTCCTATTTCATATTATTTGTCTTTAAGTGTACTATAACCCCTTAAAGTTCTGCCCATCTTTTATGAATCACCCTGTATAATTAGATACAATTTATAGCTTTAAAATGTATGACTATATAATATTAACGACAAGTCTGAAATGAAAAGTTTCAAAATTTCATTTAACTTAACTACTGTAAAAATCATTATTTCAAAAGTATTTTAAATTGAGCTTTGAAAAAATATAGTTTTATTACTTTTTTATAAGAAAAAAATGTATTTAGCAACCTTTACATTTTAAGTATTGTTTCACGCATTGATAAACATTGTAAAAATTTAATCATTACGAAGAAAATTCATTATTAAAATTTCTTCTGTAGTTTTATTTTGAACAAATCTTTTTCATTAAAAAGCATACGCAGGACAAAAATCAAGCAACAAAAATCCAATCAACAAGTCAAGTTGATAAAAAAGTAATTATTTCGTACATAACTTATTTTAAGCGTAGTAAAAAGACAAAATTTTGCTTTGAGATTTATGTTGCATTTTCTTAATTTAGAGATTTTACCGGAAACTTTAATTAATTTAAAACTTAACAACGTTTATGCCCCCCCCCCAAAAAAAAAAAAAAAAAAAAAAAAAAATCAATTATGCATTTCTTATAACAAGAGGAAATCCTGTTTTATACATTTAAAAAAGTGATTAAAAATATTTACCTTTGTAAAAAAAAATGCACGTTATTTTTTAAAATTAATATATTTGTAATAATTTTTCTTATTATTTAAAACGGAATCATTAATTTTTTAAAATCTCATTAATGCAGCTTTATATCAGGGTTCCTATAAAATATTTATAATAACCCGATTTATATTATAGTCAATCGGAAAATAGCTTGTATTTTGATGTCGAAAAGTTTTTCTCGTTATACGGTAGATGTGTTTTTTATTTATTTATATATTGCTTTCTGAAAATCCCCCACTTCCAATTACTATAAATTTTGATAGAAATTCAAGAGAATAAATGTGCTTCCATAAGATTTCCTTGACAGCTTTAACACGTTTTTCCAAATCTATCTATCTATCTATCTATCTATCTATCTATCTATCTATCGCTCTCTCTATATATATTAATTTAAATAAATTTCATTTGAATGAAAAAAATAATAGTATATTTAAAAAAAATAGTACATTTTAAAATTTTCAATTTGTTTTTACTTTAAAAATAAATTGAGTTATGCTGTGTAATTTTCTTTAAAAAGTCGATATATATTAAAAGTACTGAGATGAACTTTCTTCTTCATATTTCTTCAAAATATCAAAAGACATTTTTTTTACAAATGAGTTATTCAGTCTTTCTTAATGTTTTTTATCCCTTAAGGAAAAAAAATGCATTTAATATGCATTTATCTCTGAGATGTAGACAGATAAAAAAGTTAGTAATTTGAATCTATTATTTAAACAATTTAAACTGCTATCAAGAAAAGAATATGTTAGAAAAAAAAATATTTGAACAAAACAAATGGAACTAATATCATAATAAAATTGAAATCAAATTATGGTTTCAAATTAAGGGAAAATAAAATGCTTCCATAAGTATTTAGTATAATGTGAGAATAAAAAAACACAAAAAATTATATGAAAATTTTTGAATTTTATTTTTTTCACTTTATTTATGTTTTGAAAAATAGCGTTTATTCTAGAAAGATTCTTATCAAAACAAAATTCCTACCAGTTCGGTCTACAGGAATATATGTACTTCAAAGTTAAATATCAATTAAAAGTCCCCCTTCCCTGCCCTCTCAAAAAAAAAGAAAAAGGTTAGTGATAAACGCAGTTTAACAAGTTTATCTCGGTGGTTTTGATGAGTATTTAATATCATGTATCTATAAGGACTGTTTTTCTTTCCTGAATCATGTTTTTTTATTCTTTAACCCTTATTTGTTTTCCTCTGATAACTGGTCTAGTAAAAGTTTGTTATTAGAAAACTTGTAGGAAGATTTAGGTATATTTGATGTATCGAATATTGACGAAATTATGATTTTTCTTTTCCTAAAACCCAAATTTTTGCCTCTAGAGGGCATTTTGACAGACTCTTGAAGCCAATCTGTCATACACGACTTTTTGATTCTATTTTTAGAAATAATTTGAAATTTAAACTGATTTGATGAATGAACGATGAATTTATAGTTTATTTTCAGTCTTCACAAAATACTTCCTTATCTCCATTCTGTTGGTTTGATTTTGATCATTAATGAACATGACTGACGTTGTCCGTCCCTTGATTTTATGTGTCCATTCGGTAGATATTTGAGAGTAAATTTGGAAGTTATCATGTCCATAAAAATGTTAAATATCTGCATATATAACATTTTTGTCCGTGTGTAGAAGCGTGAAAACAAGAATAAATCATTTCTTGTGACATCAGAGGCAACTGAGATAGGATTTTTCAAAATCTCCCCCCCCCCGCCCCTAATTCAGTGAGTTAAAGAGGGAGAAGGGGATGAAACACGTATTTCAGAGATAATAGAAATTTGTCCGTTATAAAGGAAGGTATAAAATTTTTTATCCGTAAAGAATTAAACGCCATTTTTATGTTGCAATCGCTTCATATAAATTTACATATGTTTTTTTCTAGATAAGTATTTGTATTGGTTTGTAAATACTACACATATATATATATAAGTATACCCCACTAAAGAAAATCTCTAGAAAATCTGTAGCCAATTGCCCCCCAAAATTTATCTAATATGTAGGCAATTCGCCCATTCCGAGATATATTTAAGAATGTTTTAAAAAATTCTACATATATTTATACGGTAAAAATAAATCTATCTATCTATTTATCTATCTGTCTATCTATTTATCTCTCTCTATATGTATTATATTTCTGTAAAATTTCTGAAGAAAGTGCAGATTTCTTCAGATAATTATAAGATATGTTTTAGTGGAACATATGTGTGTATTAGTGGAACACATATATACCGGGTGTCCCAAAAATGACTGTTGGATTTTAAAATTCAATAATTTGCAAACGGTGACAGCTATTTAAAAAAAAAAAAATTGCAGGAGGGTTATAAATAATGTCAGGAGTTTTTTTACCGAAATTTTTTTAGTTCACATCTCAAAAAATAGGTGGCGCTGATGGCGATTGAAGGCATGGTGATCAGTGTTGAGTGAAGCGTCGACATGTCCTTCAATTGCCGTCAGTGCCCCCTATTGTTTGAGATGCGAACTAAAATAAAAAATTACGGTAAAAAAACTCCTGACATTATACATAACTCTCCTACAAAAAATTTTTAAGTAGCTGTCACCGTTTGCTAGTTATTGAATTTTAAAATCCATCAGTCATTTTTGGGACACACGGTATATATATACACTATATTGCCATTGATTATGGGATACTTGCGATTTTAGACATTTTACTAAATATCTAGAAAAATACATGAGGAATCATCTCAAAACTCTTAGTGTATAAATATAATATTATACGTCATACATCTCCGTGAAGATGTTTTACCGAAACGCCATAGGGGACCGTCAACAAATTAAAAAAGAATGAATATCTTTTGAATAACCCTGTCAAAACTAATGTAGCAAAAGCGCTCAAACTCTAGATTATGATTGAATGCCTTATTGTAATATACTGTGTTCATTTCTATGCAAATAGCATGCACACTCGCAGAGTAATTAAGGTTTTTATAAAAATGGTCCAAAATTTTTCCAAGTTTTTCCATTATAATTTTCAGAGTTCTTAATGTAAAATAATATTTTTTTCAGAAAATATGACAAACAACATTGTACACAGTACCCTGTAATCAGAATTAAAAATAATAAAAATTGTATGAAAAATGAGAAGGTTTACTATATAATTTTTTACTGCGCATGCGTCAAAGATATCAAAATTTCATTTGCATATTATGTTAGCTAAATGTATAGAGCAACTTTTGTGAAAGTTTCAAAATCATAGCTTTAAAATTCTGAAAGTAATCGCCTATAGGAAAAGGACAAAATCCGTTGTTTCCAAAACGAGGTAAAAAAATGAGGGATTTTATCCAAATGCAGTAGTACATCCAATATTCTGTATTCTATATTGACAATAATCAATGAATATATGGATACAACCCCTCTTGTTTTTGCTTCATTTTGAGAATAACGGATTTTTGACTTATTCAATTGACGATTATTGTCAGAATTTTCAAGTTATGATTTTGTGACTTTCACAAAAGTTGCTGTATACATTTAGCTATCCTAATATGCAAATGAAATTTTGATATCGTTGACGCATGCGCAGTAAAAAATTATTTAGTAAACCAACTCATTTTTTATACAATTTTCATTATTTTTTAATTCTGATTACAGGTTACTGTGTGCATTGCTGTTTGTCATATTTTCTGAAAAAAAATAATATTTTATATTAAGAATTCTGAAAATTATAAGGAAAAAACTTGGAAAAATTTGGGATCATTTTTATAAAAACCTTAATTACTCTGCGAACATGCATGCTATTTGCATAAAAATGAACAAGGCTTATTACAATAAGACATTCAGTCACAATCTAGAGTTTGAGCGCTTTTGCTACATTAGTTTTGACAGGGTTATTCAAAAGATATTCATTTTTTTTAATTTGTTGACGGTCCCCTTTGGAGTTTCGGGAAAAAATCTTCACGGAGATGTATGACTTATACTATTATATTTATACACTAAGATTTTCGAGATGATTCCTCATGTATTTTTCTAGATATTTAGTAAAATGTCTAAAATCGCAAGTGTCCCATAATCAATGGCAATATAGTGTATATATATATATGTGCGTGTATAAATACATATATACTTGTTTTTCAATGTAGTGGAAGTTTAATCTTCGTTAAATAAACATCGTATACATTTTTTTGCAATGTTTTAAATTAAAATTTCATGAGGAAATAGAAATTTGTATTATATTACGGTATATCACGGAGAAATGAATAATTTATTAACGCAGAAAAAACGTGTAAGGATATTAATTATTGATTTGTTGGGTATATTTTCCTTCAAGCGCCAGAAGAGAAGTGAATTTATAAAAATCAAAAAAGGAAAGATTTTATTATTTTTTTTTTTACTCCCCTTTCACTTTTACCTGCAGTTATTTTTTCTAAAAGCATGTAATTCGCTGCTTTATATTATTTGTGCTCATTATTTTTAAAGCGATAAATATTTCTATAATATTTAAACTTCGAATTAAATATGCCATTCCTTACTTAAGTTAATAAACATGCAACTAGACAGAGAAAGGTTACAATTAATTTTTAAAACTGTCTTTGCTTTAAAAGATTTCTTTTGAAAAGGTTAAAGGGGCAATATGCAATTTTTTTTGTTGGAATTAGCCGCCAGATGGACTTTACATTAAGGCCCCAGATTAGTCACTGTAAAAGACACGCATGATAATGTAAAATCTAGGGGCGCGTTCTTTTCAAATATCTCACTCAAATTTTATTTTTATTTTTTTTATATGATTTTTTGCATAGCACAACTGAGGACGATCTTCAACCGGCCTAGTGTTTACTTTTTTGATTTTGCTTATATATTTTATATATTATGATAGTTTCAATTTCAGAACCGGTTTTACCGGTTTTGAAATTAAAAGTAATTTTAAAAAATCTGAAACCGAAATTGAAAAATTAAAAACTAGGCCGGTAATGGATCATCCTCAGCTATTCTATTCAAAAATGTCATGTAAAAATATTGAATTTTTAGCGAGATATTAAAAAAAGAACGTTCCCATAGACTTTACATTACCGCCCAGGTCGAAATTCATGCTGGTATTTGTTTGCTAGACAAGCACCAAGTGCTATAACCCTACAAGTAAAATAGCATAAACTAGCATTACACATTGCTGGTTCCGGCAGAATTTCCAGCAATTCATGGTGTGTATTGGCCCACTTTACTGGAAATAAGCATGAGATGCTTGCATATAGCTTGTCATGCTTTTGTTGTGCAAGCTAGCGATATAGCATGTGATGTTAGCTAGCATATAATAGCATAGAATTTCCAGCAATTCATGGTGTGTATTGGCCCACTTTGCTGGAAATCTAGCAGACATAGCAATAATTAGCATATTTTTGTTGCTGGTACAAGCATAAATTTTGACCTGGGCGGGTCTTTTTCTGTGACTAGTATTGCGCCTTAAGAAGAACAAAAGCTGAGATGAAGCTTCATTTCTCACGCTAACCGATACATGACTTTTTGATTCTATTTTTAGATTCACCGCATCAGGAATTGTTGGATGGTACACTACAAGAAGTCAGAAAAAGTACTTATGCTCTTGGCATACAGAGTCACAGACGTAATGACGCAATTAATTTTGAGATGGAATCCGTTGAGTCAAAATCCCGCTCACATCATATTTGCGCGCCTAATCAGTTATTATGTGACAGAAGTTCTTTCCGTAAAACTACATATTAAAGTGATCGAATGCCGCGTACATCAGCTAATAAGGAATCTTTATTAGGTCTGGGAAGAAGAAGTACACAAGATATAGCGGATAAAATGGAAATTTTACGCAATAGATTGCGAAGGATTCTAAATACAAATGACTTGCATCCATTTCACAAAAACTGTACCCAGAGCTGGAAGAACGTAAAGATACACCTCGTCGGGTTTTTCACATTGATATTTGGAAAAACGAGCAAGAGATTCATATTTTCCAGCCTCCGTGTTGTTTGCAGATAAGGCGTATTTCACGAGAGATGGTATGTTCTATACACAGAAAAATCATACGTTGGAGATGGCGAACCCACATACGACATTTTTTGGGCTTCACAGACTCGTTTTATGGTAAATATGTGACTCGGCATTGTAAGGGCGCCTCTTCCGGGAATATATGCTTTCATATTGAAATGACAGGCGCAGACTGTTTGATATTCTTAGAACAATTGTTACAAGATTTATTGACCTACGCCTACAATTTTACTTCTCATAACAACTCATAACTGGTGCTCCTGCCTATTTCATACTTTCTATACGAAACAATTGGAATTCAACACTTGGTCAACAATGGATCGGCCTTGATGGTCGAGTGATTTTGCCTGCCCGATCACCAGAACAATCGTATATGGATTATACGTCCTGGGGGCATATAAAACCCGTGTCTACGAAACCCGCGTTGACAACACCGAGGATCTTATAACACGCATTTTTGCAGCTGTCGGAGAAATTCAGAACACTGATGGAACGTTTGCGAAAGTTTAATATTTCATTCAGGGGAGATAATAGGCCTGCATTATATCTCAGGATTGTCTTTCCGATCACCTACTTTGATATGAGTTGGAATTAACTCTCTTTTGTTACTTTTGATTTTATGTTCATGAACAACGAGTAATAAACACTTTTGTATGCATCGGGGTGTTTTTGAAACATTTCTGTGTAATACTACTTATTTTCATATTTTTGTGTGCAGTAGTATTCATAATAATAACTAAGAAATCTCCCTGGTCACAAAAATCTCAATGTCAGCGCCGGTGACAGCGGGAATTACTTTTTATAGAACATAGAGTAAATTGTATTAATGACATTTGATTTATCCCTTTATATATCGCAAAAATTATAATTTAGTGACGTTAGAAAAAAAAATCAGGCATTTTATAAAGATAACGATATTTTTACTTGTGGTACTTTCATCTTTATTCACAGTCTTTTTTATTTTACCGTTAACAAAGTACTGTCATTTTAGTGTTATTGAACAGAAATAGGATAGACAAAAAAGAGATCTGCTCAGCTGATTTTATAATATTAACTACACCTTGATATTCGGTGTTCATATATGGGTCATTCCAAAAATAAAGCACCTTTTGGTGTCCCGACACTTTGTATTGCTATATTTTCTAAAATTTAGTTTCAAAATTAAATTTAAAAAAAGGAAAATATATTTTAAAGATATTTTTCTTTAATGCAATTTTTTTAATTTGAGGTAAATTTCATTTATTGTTATTCAAATAACTTTCATAAAAATTGTGTCCTGTAAAAAGCCATGTCCCAAGAACAATTTTTACTTTTTAAACCCTATTTTTTTTACTATATGTATCGTTTAAGTTATCTTTCAGGATATTTTTTATATCTTTGTAGTCTTTATATTATCCCTATATACTTTAAATATTTTTTGTAAATATTTTTCTTCATTTTATAAGAAAAATTCCTGTGTCCCTTAATTTTTGTCCCCTGTGTTACCGCCACTTTTTTCTTTCTATTAAAATAAGAATTTGCAAGCTAAATGTTGTTAACAGCAGTCATTCATGTACTTTTAGAGTTAGCATTCATCCTAGGTAGTCATTTTCCTCATTTGTTAAATTTTGAAGAATATTATCTAAGTAAAGGTGATTTTTGAAGGTGGGTGTGTTTTTTGTGTGTCCCCTGTGTTACTATTGATTTATTTCGATTAATTATTAATTTTCTAGTTTATTGGCATTTAAATTGTAAGTCTTAGTTAAAAGAAAATATTCCATCTAACTTTACATTGTTTCTATGAAAATAGTAATATATAGGTGATAATTTATTTCATTTTGCCTCCTGTGTTACTAGTCCCCTGTGTTACCATGATATTGGTTGATATGTTGTTAAGAGACAAAAAACCCAAGTTTAGAAATGAAATGCAACAAAATAACCTCTTTTTTAACGCATTTTTTGGTCTGTATCAGAAATACATTTTTAATTAATACATAAGTACACTTTTAAAATTGTTACTTTTTTAATGTTCAATTAGGATGTCCCCTTTGTTACTTTATTGTCCCCTATGTTACTGACATTTCCTTTATCAGAACAAAAGCGAAAAAACTTTCTTATGAATCAGTTTTATAATATGCACTGTCTAATATGTATAAATAAATTTTACTATAATTTTATTACATTAGAGTAATTTTTACCAAGTTATATAAAGTTTTATACAGGGAGAATGAAAAAAGAGTAACACTGGGGACGTAATATTCCTATATTATGAAAAAATATATACATAAACAAAAAACTATATGGCACTGAATAAGAGCATTTATATCAAAGTGTTAATATTAAAAAATAAATTCTCTATTTTAATAAGAAAAAATAAGAAGATTATTTAAAATATGGTAACACAGGGGACATTTTTCAGCCAATGTGTCTGTGTTTCTAAGTGTAGTGATAAATATTTTTAAAAAAGTGTGCTGCTGATATTCAATTTCTACTCTTGAATATGTATACAACCCTCTCAAAGATACTTTTATTTCATTTAAAATGAAAAAATTTTTGAAAAAAAATTTCTCAAAAGGGACCTTTATTTTTGGATTGACCCATATATCGAACAATTTCTATAATTCATTTATTTATAGCTGCTTTTATGGAGCATCTATGTACCTTGAATTAATGATGTCGGAATCAAAGAATCATTACTTTACATCCATGACAAAAAATTTTGTAAGTATTTACTACATAATTTTTGTGGTAACAAAAAGAATTAAATAAATTTTCCATAGACACAATGCCAATACATTGGACTTTAGTAAGGATTTATCTACTCTTAATAAAGACAGTTTTATTTGTTGCATTATCATATTTTTTTTAATTAAATTTAAGAACATCGCTAGAAACATACGATTAATCTGATAATACACACAATTGCAGAAACGAAACTTGTTTTTTACATAATTTCTTTAGAAAGAATTTTTGAATATCGTTAGTTGTTAATGTACAAAAAAATGACAAAAGTTTTAGACCGAGATGAAATTAGTTTTAGCATAAAGTATAAGCAAATCAATTTTTAAAGGGAAATATAATCAAAATACTAAACGTGATAATACGAGTTAGATATATGAATCTATGCATAATTGAATCGACGTCGCAATTCACTAATTCTGTCAAAAATATAACAAAGTGCTTCGCTGCGAACTAATCTTGTATTTTAGTTCTGATTTGAAACATTAACGGAAATTAACATAGTTTTACATTAGCTTAGTTGTGTTTGCATAAATTATAAAAACTCCTTGGGAAATGTTTTAGTTTCTCAGTGAATAAATCAATATCCTGTATTCACTGTGACGTAATTTTAAATTCTCACCTGTTTGGAGGTACTGTAGCCATCAGATGTTTTGAACTCATCAGCCCTACATGACGAACTAAAATGCTGTAAATAGGTGTATGGGGACAGCAAAATAACATCAAATTTATGACCAGTCTACCTAAATATGCGAATGGTCTACATAAAGGGAAAATCGCTTTTAATTTTTCGCAATGCTATTCTAGGCTGCCTCATTTCTAGCAGTGTTGGAGGGTAGTGTTGGTATGTGTATGTGTTTTGGAAGACATAGTGTTGTTTGGATGCAAACAGTTAATTTCTTATCTCTTTCATCAATGAAAACAATAGCATAGAAAGAAATTTGTTGAATATATCGTTATAATATCTTATTTAAATTTTAATTTTAATTTCATGTTTTGTAAAGATTTACATCTAGAATTTTTGACTGAATTTAGAAGATTGAAGCAATAATTTTACATAAAAATTGTTTCTCTTGGCGCTTATTTCATTTCCTGAAAGGGGTAAGAATCACTTCAGATATTTCCAATTTTTTTATTTCAGTTACGACACATATTTTTCCAAAATCTTTCCGTTTGCAAGAGGAAATTTTTCATGAAAGGAAGCCTGTCAAAAATGACACTTTTTTTACAAAAATGTCAAATTTACTTGTAATATTTACTTGTCATACAC
Organism: Maratus speculifer; assembly: GCA_964019185.1. NCBI lineage: Eukaryota > Metazoa > Arthropoda > Arachnida > Araneae > Salticidae > Maratus > Maratus speculifer. The sequence goes on from OZ025300.1 coordinate 138,709,599, forward strand.
CAAGTCCCAGATCTGAAAATTAATTTCATTTTGCGAAAAATATTCCAAAAATTCTCAAAATTTTCGAAATTAACATTTTTTAGGTTTTGACCTCTGCTAGGGCGCAAATTGAAAATCGGAAATTCTGGCCTTTGATAGTATTTTATGGTAGTGTTATGCACAAAAAAAAAAAAAAAAAAAAAAAAAAAAAAAAAAAAATAAGTAGGAGATTTGTCTACAAACTGAGATACGGTGAGGTCAAAATGTTAAAAAATGCTGTTACTAGTACCTTAGGAGAAATGAGATTTATTTTTTTTTTAATTTGACATTTACATATAAAATGTCGTTTGTTAAAAACAGTGTAATGACAAATGTTTAATTTACTAAGAAATATATTCACACTATTTACGACATATTTTATGAGTTCGACCAAGTAATAGTGTCAATTCCATAGGAAGGGGGGGGATTTTTCTCAAAATTTTGTTTGAAGTTACTCAAGTCTTATCATCTCTTGATAACTTGAATGAAGTTCCTGGCCCTGCTGGGACATAGAAATGAGCTTTGAAATCACTATGTTCAAGGCTCCCCTCATTAACAATTCCACGATGCCACTTCTTATGATGCACAAATGCAACAATATCATTTTTCTGCAATATAAACATTTAAAGGACTATGATTATTTTTTTTTTCCTGAAACTTACTTGAGCTTTATGCAAGATAACATAGTATATTTCATTTACAAGAACATACTTATAGAGGAAAGAGTTTCAGGGACTGACAAGCACAATTGAAATCGATTATGTAATTCATTTGAATGGTTGGTCGCTTCAGGAGATACGATCTGATTTTTAACTGTCATCTGTAGGCTCCTCTTAGTTGTTTATCTTTTAGTAATTACTCCTATATCATCAGAAGCATTTTGCCCATGACAAGTCGCAGAAAAGTACCATTCTGCTTGAAGGCCGAAATCTTTCTAAAAAATATTTTTGTTTTTGTATTGGCTAGGAACTCTGTTATTAAAATCAAAAATCTTTCATAGTGATGGAATAGTAGTTTTTATATCATTAAACACATGTTTTTGGAATATATGGATTGTGATGGCATCTTGTTTAAGATGGTCTCTGATTACACAAAAACTTCTACTCTTGCATTTATCAAAATACTACTATGTCTATAATAGTGCACAAAGGAATGGGCAGTGGCCTGATTCTTCACTTAGTGAAAATTTTGTATTTTTTCTTTAATGACAAATATAAAATATTCAGAAATGTCACCCACTATAATACATTCTGAACTCAATAGATTTTCTTTCTTGTGCTTAAAAAATATTGATTGTATTGCATACACATACCGATGATTCTGCAAAACATACAGTTTTCCACTAAAATTTCACAAAATTTTTCTGTAGATTGAGTAATTCAAACCATGTGGACACGATCAGTTGTAACTCATTGCCTATAATTTACATTTTCTGAAACTTCTTTTGAATCAAATTGTTGTAATAGCATTTGTTGTGCGTTTTGTTCATTTTGACAAATAGTGCATTAGCTTAGCATAAATTGTGACTTGTTTAAATCACACACAAGCATTTGAAGAACATCTTTGTAATTAACATTTGACTTTGCACCACCAATCATTAATTGAACATTTAAAGGTATAACCAAACACACAGTAATTTACAGTAGTTTGTCAGCATTGTTTTCACATATTTTCCATGTTATATTTCAGCTTGTGGTGAAATCTCCTTTTAGAATTTTTTTGTAAATAACTCTACCACAGAAAACAGTCAAAGCCAGAAATTCATATTTTTATCTTGTGCCCTAACAGAGATATCAAAGCTTAAAAAATGCAATTTTTGAAACATTTTGGAAGTTTTATCGCAAAGAGAAAGCACATCTGGGACTTGGTGTGTGATTACACGTACCCTCGGCCTAATTGTAAGAAAAAGTCCTTGTATGAAAATTTTCCTCTTTTAACGAACAGGTTAAAAAAAAATCTTAAAATTTATGTTGAAATTTCACTAATAATATTTAAAAAGGTATTCTATTGCTATACCTTTAGCCAATTTTATTCTGAACAAATTTCTGCAAAATTATTTGAATTAGAAGATTAAAAGACCTTATATTTATAATTTCATATATCCTAGTATGTGAGAAAATCGCTGTACACAATGAAACAAAGATGGTTCCACGCACAAACAAAAGTCAATAATACTAAAATAATCATTTTGAACTTCCATCATGTTAGGGTTGTTTTATATTAAAAAAATGTTGGATCGACCAGTACTGGACCACTTGAATAGGCTCTTTCCTAAGGCTAATAAAGAGACTTGGAATTTCAAGCACGTAACAATACCTTGATTTTGTATAAACTTTTGATGTCAATTTTTATACTGAAATAAACAAGTCTGAAATCTATTATTTTATATTTAATCGGTTTTTCTATAATAGTGTGGAATTTCAGCTACACCTGATTTGTTCATTTTGTTTGGAATTACCCAGGATGTATTGTCAGAGCGCAAGTAGTGAGAAATTAAAATATAGTTTCAGTTTCAGTATCCGCACAAGAATGACAGGAGATACTTCCGAAAACATTTTATTAACAAGAATGTAATTAATGTACATGCTGACAGAAATTCTCAAAAGATCTTCCGCCAGCTGTAATGTATGCTTCACACCAGCGGGATAGAGAATGACACACATTTGGTACACATCAGGTACACACACACCAGGCATTTTCGAAAAACCGCCGACAACAACAACAAACAATCATGGCGAATATATGCATTACATTTGGCGGAAGATCTCTTGAGCAGTTTTAAGTCTGTACATTAACAACATTCCTGTTAATAAAATGCATTTTGAAGTATCTCCTGTCAGTCTTGTGTTAATTCTTTAATTGGGACAGTTGAAAACTACCTTTTGTCTCCTCACTGCTTGTGTCCTAATCTTACATTCTATGATAAATGTTGTACAAGTAACTGCGTTATACTACCCCATAAAGTTTTGCCCTATTTTTCAGATATACCGTTAATGTATAATTAATACAATAAAATAACAAAATTTATCGGTTAAAATGTATGAAATACAGAATATTATATACAAAAGTCACAAATGAAAAGTTTTAAAATTTCATTTATCTTAACTATTGTAATTTGAAATATATGTGTTTCCATTGAGCTTTAAAAGAATACGATTACTTTTTTATATGAAAATAATATTACACTTAACAACATTTACAAAGTATGTATTATTTCACGCATTGATATGCATATTAAAAGATTAATCATTTTAAACAAAATTCATAATTAAAATTTCTTCTATAGTTTTATTTTAAGAAAATTTTCTTCATTAAAACAGCGTACTCAGAATAAAAATCAAGGAACAAAAATCCAATCAACAAGTCAAGTTGATAAAAAAGTAATTATTTTACACATAACTTTTTTAAATGTAGTAAGAAAAATAAAAATTTTGTTTTTGCTATTCACGTTGTATTTTCTTAATGTAGAAGGTTTACTCGGAACTTTAATTAATTTAGAACCTCAACATCATTTATAAAAAAAGCAATTATGCATTTCTTAAAATAAGTTGAATTCCTGTTTTCTATTTTTTTAAAAGCGATTAAAAATATTTTCCTTTGTAAAAAAATGCACGTTATTTTTTTTAAATAACCATTTTTGTAATTACATTTTTATTATTTAAAACGGAATCATTAATTTTTTTATGTCATTAATGCAGTTTTATATTAGGGTTACTATAAGTTAATGATATTATTATATTATATATTATATTATAGTTAGAAGAAAAATGGCTTGTATTTTGATGTCGAAACGTTTTTATCGTTATACGGTAAATGTGTTTTTTTTTTGTTTAATTATTGCTTTCTGAAAACCCTACATTTCCAATTACTATAAATTTTTATAGAGATACAAACAAATAACTGTGCTTCATAAGATTTCCTTGACAGCATTTTTTCACCACATTTTTTTCCAAATATGTACATTTTTAATTTAAATAAATTTCATTTGAATGAAAAAAATAACAGCATATATAAAAATATATATATCTACAATATATATATATATATATGGCACTTTTTCAAATTTTCAATTTGTCTTTAGTTTAAAAATAAATTGATCTATTTTGTGTAATTTACTTTCAACTGTTGACATATCGTCACCTGAGAATAAGATGGTTCTATCTCTCAAAATTCAATTTTGAGTTAGAACACTTTGAAAATCAGCATGCTCTGTACTTGCAGCTATTAAATTAAGAAAAAATATTTGGTGTTAATATGTTCGCATGTAGGTACAGACAGTAATTCTACAAAATATTAATTTGCAAATAAAATTTTCATGGATTTTTTTACACTTAAAAAATTTGAAAGAGCCATATTATTCCCAAACGTCGTGTTTTCTTAGAACAAGATGGTTCTCTCATGAAAAAAGCATATTTTTCTTAATTTGTGTATTTTTTTTTATAGTTATACGGTACAAATATTTATACAGTAAAGATAAATCTATATTTATATACAAATTTCTGAAGAAAGTGAAGATTTGTTCAGGTAATTATAAGATTATTTTTAGCGGAATATATATATATATATGTGTGTGTGTGTATGTATATAATAATATACATTTGTTTTTCATGGAAGTTTAAACTTCGTTAAATAAATATCCTCTAAATTTTTTGCTATATTTTTAAATTAAAATTTCATGACAAAATAGAAATTTTTATTATATTCTATTATATCAGATTTAAAATAATAATTTATTAGAGCAGAAAAATGTGTAAGGATAGTGAATATTGATTTGCTTGGGTATATTTTCCTTCAGGTGGTAGAAGAGAAGTGAATTTATGAAAAAGAAAATAAAGGAAATATTTTAAATAAAAATATTCTTTTTTTACTCCCTTTTCACTTTTATTTGCAGTTTATTTTTAGAAGTAAATGCAAATTCATTTAGCAGTTTCATAACATTTGTCATCATTATTTTTTAAACGATGTGTATTTCTATAATATTTAAGCTTCGAATTTAATATACCATTTTGTACTTAAGTTATTAAACACGCAACTAGACAGAGTATGCTTAAAATTTATTTTTAAAACTGTCTTTTCTTTAAAACAATAGCTTAATTTTTTTGAAAAGGTAAAGAGGCAATATGCAAATTTTTCTTTGGATAGAAGAATTAGCCGCCCAATGGACGTTACATTAAGAACAGGTGCTGAGATGAAGCTTTATTTCTCTCGCTAACCGAGAGTCTCTTTTAGATTTTCGGTTTAAGTCTGTTTTAGACTCTCGTGTTTTGTCACAGACCACCTACATCAGCAATTATGTGGAAAAAGTTCTTTCCATAAAACTACATATTAAAGTGGTCGAATGACGCGTACATCAGGTAATGAGGAGTTTTTGCTAGGTTTCTGAAGTAGAAGTACGCGAGATATAGCGGATGAAATGGTGATTTTATGAAATAGGTTGTGGAGGATTCTGAATACAAAGGATATGCATCCATTTCACTAACATCACACCCAGATGCTGGAAGAACATACAGTTCCACCTAGTCGGGCTTTTCACATTGATATTTAGAGAAACGAGCTAGATATTCATGTTGTTCTCCTCCTTAAGCCTCTGTGTTTTTAGCAGATAATGCGTATTTCACGAGAGATGGTATATCCAATACATTGAAAAACCATACGTTGGATATAGCGAACCCACATACGACTCTTCTCGGGTTACATAGACTCGTTTTATTGTAAATATATGAATCGGCTTTGTAAAGGATCGCCTCTTGCGCGAATAGCTGATTTCTCATTGAATGACAGATGCAGACTATTTGATATTCTTAGAACAATTGTTACCAGAATTATTCGCCAACGACCACAATTTTACTTCATTTCATACATTCCTGTGGCACCAGTTGTACTGTGTCCCTACCTATTTCATACTTTCTGTACGAAAACACTTGAATTCAACACTCGAATCAGTGAACAATGATATGGCCGTTGTGGTCGAGGATTTGGCATGCTCGATCACCAGATCTATCGTATATGGATTACAGTTTCTGGTGGCTTATAAAACCTGTGTCTACGAAATTCCCATTTTCAACAACGAGGATTTTATAGTACGCATTTTTGCAGCTGCCGGAGAAATCCAGAACACTGATGGAACGTTTGCGAGTTTTCCGTCTTTCATTCAGGGGAGAAATTAGGCCTTTATTAGATACCAGAGTCGTCTTATCGATCACCTCCTTTGTTATGTGTTGGAATTAATTCTATTTTGTTAGTTTTGATTTTAAGTTCATGAACAACGAGTAATAAACACCTTTTTCTTCTATTTTGTGCCCTCTTTATACATGATATCTTATGTCTAATAGATACAAAGTTGGAAACGAAGCTTTGAAACAAACACACTCAAAACACTCGCATCTATTCATCGCCCTCCACCGGCATCTGTAAGGCGTTTCGAATTCAACATTTTCATGTAAATCTTATTCGTCTAGGTGTACCTTTACTCTCCCCAAAGTTTGTAACATTTTAGCTGTGACAATCTGAGTAGATAGACAGAAACTCCGTCGGGGGTGCAAAGTTCTCCAAGTTACCTGGAGGTTGCCTTGCTAGGTGAAAGTCTCATTATCTGATCAAGGTTCTAAATTATGAGATCAACTTGAGCAGCCATTTGCAGTACAAACAACAGGATGTAACGCGAAGCAATCGACAAAACAAAGTATGCTAAAAATAGAAGCAAGCACTGCAAATATGATGACGTAAGGAGCAAAGTTATCAGCTTTATTACCGCTGAGGAGTGATTATGCGGTCACTCGCCTTGATATCAGGTATCAATCCGACAACACCACCTGTTGTTTGCCAATGGAACTATTTTTTTGTAGCCATACAAAACCCGGTTTCTTTTCCATCCGTTTAGTGCAAACCGTATCTTTGTATCTTGATTCTTTTTCGAATTATTCGTTTTTAAAGTTCGTCCTGACTTTAGTATCACCTTGTATATATATATATCTACCCTAAATATAAAAAATCATAATGAAACATCTTTTTTTAAAGGAATTTGTGATACGATTTTATGAAACGGCTGATTAAATGACTGATTTTGTTTTACGGCGATTTCTCCAAAAATATTGGATATTATGCAGTATAATAAATTCGAAAAATCCGTATTGATCCGAAAATGTCAAAATTGATATTAGAATTTATTAAATTTGAATTCGTTTTCGAGATATTAAATTTTTTCTTATTTCAATAAAAATTCTCAAATGTTGACAACCAAATTATTTCATTTTTGTGGAAATGATGGTGATTATTGAATTTCTTTTTTTTTCTGTCATTTTCAAATTAACATCGAAAATAACTTTTATTTCAATGAATAGTAAAGACAATATTATGATTAAATTATGTTTTTTAAAAATATCTGACAAAACCTCACCTTATTTTTACTTATTCGATCTCCATGTACCAATTTACATTAGAAAACAAAAAATCGTTTATCGTTGAAATAAATTCCATTGACAAAGGAAATAGATAGATTGGGATGCAGTATGCCGCAAAAGTAGTCCGCAATATTATGCACGTTATCGCTCAAATTTAAAGTCCTTCAATCGGCCCAAACAAAACATGGACCAAAATCTCTGCATCCTCCGTGCTTTTTTTCTCTAAATGAAAATGTCTGTTTATATTGAAGCATCTTAAAGCAACATTTCATTGCATTAGAATTAAAAATAGTATTAACAGATATTTTCTTCGTTTTTGCGAAAGCATGCGTTTGTGCTTGTGCCGTATGTAGTGGAATTTAGGATTCATTTTTTAACGTCAGTCAAACCACTACACTTCATCTTTTTTTTTTCTCTTTATTCTATGAATAAAAGTAATAATTCGACCGTAGCTTTCTTTAGGATTTTTTTTTCAGTTGACAATAGCGCATAAACCCGAAATGATTTAAAGAGAAAATATACAATTTTCTAAGCATTTATTTTAATTCCTATTCTGGAAATATTGTGCACCATCTTCCAAAAACATATTGTTACGAATTTTGTAAATAATTAGTGTTTGTACTGTAAAATAATGTAAATAATCTTATTAAGTTCCATTCTTTTACTAATATTAGTTTTTGTTACATTGTCTCTGTTATCAAGCAAACTTGTCTATTATTTGCAGTGAATATCTATGGCAGCTTTGCGAAATATTAGAGATATCGCCAAGTTGGCGTCACTTTTGACGACTAATTTTGGTCACCAAATTTGGCGATATATCGCCAAAGGTGGCGACAAACTTAGCGATTGTTGGCGATGGTAACCCTTCCCTCTCTATGGTAACCCCCTTTAGATATGCTGATACATTGAATGTTATTCCGTGGTTTTCTGGAATATTCGAGAAGCCTGTGGAAATTTCCAGCGCATGCTGCGAGCCTATATAAAGAGAGCAATACGAGATGTTGTTGTGATTATTTATCAGTCAGCCATTGAGTGAACAACTTGGTGATTGTTAAGCAAGTTTGCTTGAGTTTTATCTACGTTGTTTTGAATGTTATTTAGTGTTGAGATGTTGTATAAAGAGTTTCTGGGACCTATATCTGTACTGGTACGATAGATTTGAGCAGTTATTTTTGAATATATAGTAATATTTGTGAGTTTCGAAGACTCTGTTGTTCTGAAGATCTGTAAATAAATTATTTTCTACTTTTCTAAGAGACAAGAGTTTGAAGTCGTCTAACCATAAGATCAAAAGAACCCTATATACGCTGCAACAATATTTTATCTAAAAGTTAAAGTAAGGGGAAAATGGAAACTAATAAGGATTATCACTTTTAGATATCATTTTGGTATATTTTTAAAAACTTACACCCGTATTTCCGCAAGATACGAAAACAATTTGCGGCGGATTGCGACGCCATGTAAAACTACTTTTTCATACCCTATGTATTCTCGATCTGGATAAATGTGACGTTGAATGAAACGAATTTATAAAATGACATATGTGAAAATAATGTAAAAATAATAGATATTATTTCTGAGACGTCACAATTGATAAAACGATGATTTTTATAGCATCGAACCAAAAAGAAGAATAGAGTTCATTTCTTTATCAGGAATTATTAGCTGGAATTAAATGCTAAAGTAATGAAATTCGTTTAAGTGTACAGGAAAATGTCTCTAATTGTCTGTATGCGGTAAGTTCAATAAGTAGTATTCTAGTGAGATCACCAATAGTAAAAGGGTGATTTTTATACCTTTAAATCGAATGAAAGATTACGATCCATTGCTCAACGGAATGTAAGAAATATAAAATTTCCTACTTGGTTTTTCTTACAGTTTTAACGGTAAAGTGAGATTAATCATGTAAAACATGATGATATCATTAGTAATTTTTTTGAGCTATAAGATAAATGTCATTAAAATTTGAAACAAATTAACCTTTCAATAATATTATTTTCTTACTATTTTGCATTTAGAAATTTTAAAAGTTATTAAATTTCCTTTGTAAGTGTTCTGATACCTGAAACGAATATATGAAATAATAATAGCCCAAATGATTTTAAAGGAAAGAAAAATTCGTTTCTTTTCAATTTTAATAATAACATGAATAATGCAGAAATGACATCATCTGTTCTTTTTATTTGAGCATTTGCAGCAATTTTATTTTTAAATTAAAAAAAATAATAATAATTCAATAACATGAGTAAATTATATATTTAGACGCAAATCTAAAAAAAAAAAAAAATTAGTCTTTCACGCAAATCAAATTTGAGGTAAAATTTAAGCCATAAATTACATCTATGCATCTAAAACAATTTATCTATGGACAATACTTATTTCACGTTACTCTGCTACTCATGGTGCAAAATTAACAAGGCTAAGAAATTTGTTCCAATGTATGCCATGAAAAAAATGTGAAACTAATGAACTATAAATTAAAATATGCCTGCATTGCAAGCAGCATAAATGCAGGTTGTCTGCAACAAATGTTTTCGAATTTTTCTGTTGAAATTACTATATGATACTTCTTAGGAAATACTTATAAGCTTAATAAAAAAAATAAACAATTTAATTTTTAAAAATTAAATGAACATATGCATGATAGTGTATTAAAATAGACAAAATAAATAAAACCTGTTACTGACAATATTTAAAAGTCAATCAAAACATAATAAAAACGCGTAAAATATCAATACACGGTACATTTCGTGATTTTAAATATTACTCCCAAGCAGATGAAGTTTTTTAATCCTTGAATCAAACGGAAAAATACCGTCTATAACGTGGTTAAAAAAGACTGATTGGCAGCGATATTTTAAGCTTTTCATAGGGGGGGGGGGGGGCTCAAACAAAACCTGTCTAAGTTCCTGGGAAAAGATTCAACACAACGACTCTTTTCGACTATTTTCGCTCCATTTGAGATTGAATGGTAACCCAACTACAAAAAATATCGTTTTTCGTGGCAATCTTCCTCAATTTGGTAGGGTAGAGAAAAATCAAAATATTATGTTTTTAAACATTGAACGGGGGTTGGCGGGCGTAGATCGCATCTGGCAGAGCTTATATATATATATATGATGAAATATCTTGAAAATGAATAAAATGACAACAACAACGAAAATAGTATAATCTTTGATTACATTTAAGTGCCTGCGTTTCGCATTATATTATGAGTTATTTTCATAACTGCTTCCCATACAGGGATCAATAAAGGTAATAATAATAAGCAATAATGCGAAACAATAGAGAACGTAAATATCTAAAAAGAACACGGTTGAATAGTTATCAGACTCTAAGTAGCAGTATATTCGATACAAATGCTTATGGTATACTTATATTTATTTACCTGATATCATGTTTACCGCAATATTAGGTTCATTAGAAATAAAATATGTATCGTGTTTATAACAAGCATAAAAGATGTAAAAATGCAAGTCTCGAATATCTTAAATAAGTTTGAAGAAGGCAAATAATAATAATAATAACAGATATTTTTTTAATTCCAGTTTTCATAACTGCTTAATATTTAAAACAAATTTATTTAAATTTAATGAAGCTGAAATGTTGCTGTTTCTTAAAGTGTGTGTTTAATGGTATGTTATAATATGGAACTGTTAGCCTGATATAACTAGTAATAAATACAATAAATACAATAAATACAATTTTACATACTATAACATCTGGTTATTAATCAAAATTTCATTTTCACATGTGACAATAGTTTGAAAATATAAAGTTTCTCCATGGCAACAAGTAGCCATTTTATCCCAGCCTTAAAATAGAAGCATGTATTGTATTTTAAGAATATAAGTTAAATATTAGGGGCGTACATCAATTGTATGTCATTTGAATGGATAATAATTTTCATGTTTATTTTATAGTTAAAATTTTTATTTTACTTATTTGCATAGAACTTTTGTGTTTTAAAAAGCCCCAGAAAGGACTTTTGCATTGTGATTATATTATGGCTCATAATCTTATTTAAATTAAAATTTGTCATTAGCATGGACAAATATCAGTGTCATTAGCATGGTCTTTCTGTCCATGCTAAAGACTCCTATGTGCATAAATGTAACCAGTGCTTATATTGTATCCTTTATAAAGTTTAATTTTACATATAAATTTAGGTATTACATTTATTATCCCTAAAATATGCATTCAATCTGTCAGAAAATCACTAAGACAGCTTCTTACATTGTTAGTGTCAGAATGTTGCTCATGTAAACAAAGTTTGTTCTTTGGTAATGTTTTTTATTCTCCTTATATGTATATATGTAAAAATGGAAACCATTTGCTGAAAAGGAAGGTTAATAAATATAAAAAAAAAATATTTAAACAGGAAGAAAATAAAAATTTCTTAATATATTTATTCAATGCAATTTGTTTTGTCATTAGCATGGCTCAAAAAATACTAATTATTTTTTTAAGTTGATTTTTAAATATTTAGCTCTGCTGACTACATGTAAAGTATACCTAATACTATATTAACAAGACCTATTTTTTTCAGAAATTTTGCTAACAGTAATTTTTTTAAGATTTCATTTTTGAAATTGTCCCCTATTTTGAGAATCACCCATATATATATATACACTATATTGCCATTGATTATGGGACACTTGCGATTTTAGACATTTTACTAAATATCTAGAAAAATACATGAGGAATCATCTCGAAACTCTTAGTGTATAAATATAATAGAATACGTCATACATCTCCGTGAAGATTTTTTACCGAAACTCCAGAGGGGACCGTCAACAAATTAAAAAATAATGAATATCTTTTGAATAACCCTGTCAAAACTAATGTAGCAAAAGCGCTCAAACTCTAGATTATGATTGAATGCCTTATTGTAATACACTGTGCTCATTTTTATGCAAATAGCATGCACACTCGCAGAGTAATTAAGGTTTTTATAAAAATGGTCCCAAATTTTTCCAAGTTTTTCTACTATAATTTTCAGAGTTCTTAATATAAAATAATATTTTTTTCAGAAAATATGACAAACAACATTGCACACAGTACCCTGTAATCAGAATTAAAAAATAATAAAAATTGTATGAAAAATGAGTAGGCTTACTATATAATTTTTTACTGCGCATGCGTCAAAGATATCAAAATTTCATTTGCATATTATGTTAGCTAAATGTATAGAGCAACTTTTGTAAAAGTCTCAAAATCATAGCTTGAAAATTCTGAAAGTAATCGTCCATAGAAAAAGGACAAAATCCGTTGTTTCCAAAATGAAGCAAAAAAATGAGGGATTTTATCCAAATGCAGTAGTACATCCCATATTGTGTATTTTATATTGACACTAATCAATGAATATATGGATACAATCCCTCTTGTTTTTGCTTCATTTTGAGAATAACGGATTTTCGACTTATTCAATTGACGATTATTGTCAGAATTTTCAAGTTATGATTTTGTGACTTTCACGAAAGTTGCTCTATACATTTAGCTAACATAATATGCAAATGAAATTTTGATATCGTTGACGCATGCGCAGTAAAACATTATTTAGTAAACCAACTCATTTTTTATACAATTTTCATTATTTTTTAATTCTAATTACAGGGTACTGTGTGCAATGTTGTTTGTCATATTTTCTGAAAAAAATAATATTTTATATTAAGAACTCTGAAAATTATAAAGAAAAAACTTGGAAAAATTTGGGATCATTTTTATAAAAACCTTAATTACTCTGCGAATATGCATGCTATTTGCATAAAAATGAACAAGGCTTATTACAATAAAGCATTCAATCACAATCTAGAGTTTGAGCGCTTTTGCTACATTAGGTTTGACAGGGTTATTCAAAAGATATACATTCTTTTTTAATTTGTTGACGGTCCCCTTTGGAGTTTCGGGAAAAAATCTTCACGGAGATGTATGACTTATACTATTATATTTATACACTAAGAGTTTCAAGATGATTCCTCATGTATTTTTCTAGATATTTAGTAAAATGTCTAAAATCGCAAGTGTCCCATAATCAATGGCAATATAGTGTATATATATAGATAGATAGATAGATAGACAGATAGATAGATAGATAGAGGAAAAACTGGAGGACATAAATATAGCTTTTTCTCATAAATGAGTTAATTTCTATTTAAAAGAAATTCTAAATTTTGTAAATAGAACTCTAATTTACATATGGTATTTTTTTTAGATCACCTTTTTAATTTTCCTTACTTTTTTAATAGCTTTATAAATTAAAAAAAAAGCACATATACCCCACTAATGGGGTAGTTGTGAACACACGTTGAACACATTTGAACACAAGGAAAAAATATCCTTTGACATGTTTTTTGTCTGATATTCATTTTTTATCATAATCATTAGTTATATTATGTGTTAAATTCACTAAAAAGAAAACAAAATAGCCATAAATTTGTCTAGCTTATGGTGATATATGTAAACACAAGACTATAAAATGAAAATAAGTAGATTGGAGAATGGGTGGGATTATTAGATGTCTGATTTATTGTTACAATAATATAAAACTAAAGAAGAACATTTGAAAAAATATAGAAAAAGCAAAGGCTTATAAATTTTGCTTATGGGATTTTTTGTTTCAGGAATATGTTTGGAAGGGGACATTTAGATAATCGAAAATCAGATCTCAAGAACTAATGCACGAAATTTTTTAAAACTTCATATTGAGATAGTCTCTGTTTAGATTAGTGTTGTTTTGTTTTTGTTGTAAATCGAATTGCAGATGGCGTTGCTATGCTGCTTTTTTTTAGGATTTCGCAATAAATGTGTCTCAAGAACTAATGCATGAGTTTTCCAACTTCAGATTCAGTTTGTACCAGATAAAAAAATTATCCTGATTAGTTTTTGCCGTACATCACTCAACACGTGACGATGTTATTCAGATTTTTATTTAAGATGTTGGAAAAATTCTTTCTCAAAAACTAATACACATTTTTTATCAAACTTCAAACTCATTTATAAGTTGCATGAGTTGTTGCTTACTATATATTTTTTTTTATACCACATTAGACAAGTTGCTGTTGTCGTGACATAAAATGTTCTAAAAACCATGGTTTCTTAGAAAAAGTTTAGTATTTTTACAGATTTTGTCTTTCAGTTTAGTAACAGTTTACAAACATATTATGTTTAGGAACTGAAAATATGTTTATATTTATTTTTATTTTGCCTAAAAAATCTAGAACTATGGTACCTGTGCCTAATGGACGCCCAAAGGAAAATTAATTTTTTTCACCTTCATGTACACGTGATAGGACTCCAAAAATATATCACAATGATCCCTGGACTGTTCACTATCATTATTAAAATTAGCGACATTGTAACTATTCCGGTTTAATTTAAATGATAAAAACAAAAAATGTTTGCAAATGTCCATATAATGAATCACCTGTCCCTATTATGGACAGGTGGCTACTTATTGATCTACTACACTGGGTGTATGGAAGAACCACACTTCTATGGAATTTTAGAGGAGAGGGGATAAAAAATATATCTTAAACTATTGCAGGGAAAGAGAGGGCACAATAAATAGCTTCAGAACAGGCACTTTCGAACAGGGGGTCATTTTCGGTTGTGGCTCTACGAAGACCGATGCAAAGCACCTCAGTTACTACAAAACATTATGAAATAATGTAGTTGGTTTTGCTTAGCTTTCTATTTTTGTGAATCTGGAGATTTGCCTGTTGTACTTCCAATGTAGACATAAGGTGTCCATATTGGGAATCGGCAGTAGTTTTATTAAATCTTGTAATAAATAAAAAAATAAAAATTTTTAAAGCAAAATTTCCAATAACAATCAAAAATATGTTTTATAAGCTCTCTAAAAAACTCCACTTTGTAATATTTAAAGTAATTTTAATATATCTAATAAGAATTTAAAGTTACCTGTAATTACGGTCAACACACCAAAAAACAACAAGTTTATTTCTAAATGGCGAAGAGCGCGCTTTTTTGCACTTTACTGGCTTAATTACCTTTTCAACTGCTTTTCTTCACGGATATGTAGCACAATTTCTCAATCAAAATTGTTACTTTTAAAAATATTAGGGGTGTCCAAATTGAGAGCACTGTCTATATAGGGTACAAATACCTTATATATTTTGTAAAAGAAAAGGTATTTACAAAATGTTAATTTAAAAAGAAAAAGTTATAATAAGTTTACAAAGTTATTCAGCAAGGTTTATTTCTTAATTAAGTTCCCTTTTTTTCGCAACGTATTGCATGCTTCCAAAAATAACCAAATTTCTATTAGCCGAAATTAAACTTTATTTATTTATTTTTAATAGTTATGAAGGCGAAACCTTCCGAGATTACATAAGACAATAGTTCTTTGTTTTTAACTAAATGAATTTTCTTTGAATCTCATATCCTCATTAAACAACAATTTTATTTAGAAGGGTTTCTGCATGGTGGAGAATTTTGATCGTAATAAACTTTCATTTATTTCAGTAAACTATTCAATTATTTCATATAGAAAACAGATACAATGATAATTATTACAGCTCACTGATAATTATCAGATCAAATAATGATTTCATGTCGGGAAAGGTGAAAAAAATTATTTTTATAGAGAATGCATAAATTTTTAGAACTTTTATTAGGATTCCTATAAATAAGTTATTAATTATACAATTTTTCCTCTCAGTTCTCGCAAGTTAATTAGAAATATTCTTACAAAATGAAATATTTGGCTTAAAGATTTATAAATATTATAATAGCTTTATGCTTTAATGCGAGTCAATTCAGATGTTATAATTAAAGCTGTTAAAATTTAAAAAAGTAACTTTAGCAAAATAAGATAATAACATCGTTTAGTTTATTTAAAAAAAAAGTTTTCTATATATTTTACTACATGTTTTCGATACGTTTTTCTATATATTCAACTATATATTTTGAAAAGGAAACCATCCTTGCAAAGTATTATGAAATGTAAAATGAAATTTAAATTTAAAAAGAAAAAAAAATTGTATTTTTAATTTGATTAATTAGAAAAAAAGATCCATTGAATGAAATAATTATATGAATCGGGTATAGAATAATCATATTGATTTTGTGACATAATTCTTTTGTTGCAAATATCTTATAAATTGTTTTTTTTTCACTAAATCAAATATATAATATCTAAATAAAAACTTGTGAAACATATTTTTAATACATATATGTATATTTTTGATGATAAATTATTCAGATTGGTACCCCCAAAAAATGAACCCTCAATTAAAGATTCACGATTTAAATGTTATATTTGAAAAATATTATTTGCTAGCATCGATGTCATTCATTATAAATTCAGTATTGAAATCCTGGATTGCATCCTGAAATCTTCATAAATTCATAATTTGCGGAATAAAGGTTTAGGCACAATAGAAGAAAAATAAAAAACGAATTTATAAAATTATCCAGCAAGGCTCATTTCTTAATTAATTATTATTTTTTTTCACAATGTATTTCATGTTTCCGAAAACTGGATTTCTCTTAGCCGAAATTAAAGTTTATTTACATATTATGAATAGTTATAAAGGCGACATCTTTTGACATTTCATTACAAAAATGTTCTTTGTTTTTAATAAAATATACTTCCTTTGAATTTCATATCGTCGTTAAATAACAAATATTCTTTGAAGATTTTCTCTAAGGCAAAGAATTTTGATCGTAATACACTTTCATTTATTTCGGTAAACTATTCGATCTTTTCATGGAGAAAATGGAAGCAATTAGAATTCTTACAGTTTACTAATAATTATCAGATTAAATAATGATTTTATATCGTTAAATGGTGAAAAAATATTACTAGAGAGAAATCATATAATTTCAGAAATGTTATTAGGATTACTATAAATAAGGTACTAAAAACTAAATTTTTATCTCAATTCTTACAAGTTAATTAGTAATATTCTTAAAAACACAAGTACCTGGCTTAAAGATGAACTAATATTTTAATATTTTTATGCATTAATACAAGTAGTTTCAAATGTTATAATTGAAATTGCTATTTTATAAGCAACAACATGAAAATTAGATATTAATATCAGAAAAATGAAAATCAGATTTAATTTAAAAGAAAAATTCTCCTTCTAGAACTATATGTTTTGAAAAAGAAAAAAATATTTGCAAAATATTGTGAAAGGTGAAATGAAATGTAAATGTAAAATTAAACATGCATATTTTACATAAAAAGATCAATTGAATGAAAAAGTGACACGAATCTATCATAAAAAATTTCTATTCATTATTTTTACAAAGAATTTTATGACTTAATTAATTATAGTATTTATATTTTCTTATAAATGTCTCATAAATTGTCATTTTTTTCGATAAATAAAACATAAAATATGATTATAAATTTGTGAAGCATATTTTAAATACAGATACATATATTTTTTCAACAATAATTTATTAAAATTGTTGTCCCAAAAACGAACCTGCAATAAAAAGTTCACGATATAAATGTTACAGTTGAAAAATTTTATTTCCTAATAACGATGTCATTTAGTATAAATTCAATATTACATTTCAAAACGTCCTGAAATCTCCATAAATTCATAATTTGGAGATTAAATGGTAAGCACAGCAGCCGAAAAATTAAAAACAAGTTTACAAAGTAATTCAACAAGATTCATTTCTTAATTGATATCCTTTTTTTACAACGCGTAAAAAGTTCCCAAGAATAACTGGATTTTTATTAGTCAAAATTAAAGTTATTTACATTTTTTGAATAGTTATGATGACGAAGTCTTTCGAGTTTACATTACACTAAAGTCCTTTATCTTTAGCCCCCCTCCCCCCACAAAAAAAAACAAAAAGAATTCTTTTGAATTTCATATAATCTTTAACATTAATTTTTCTCAGTAGATTTTTTACACGGCAAAGAAATTGTATCATAGCAAACTTTCTTTTACTTCGGGGTAAACTATTCAATCTTTTCATAGTGAAATTGGATATAATCATAATTATTGCAACTCTTAAATACTTATGAAATCAAACAATCATTTCATATCATGAAAGGTAAAAAACATATTAATGAAGATAATGCATATAATTTAAGAACATTCATTAAGCTTCCTATACACAAGGTATTAATTATACAATTTTTTCTCTGAATTCTTGCAAAATAATTAAAAATACTTTTACAAAACACAGGTACATAGCTTAAAGTATAATAATCATTTTAATAAAATTATGCTTTAATACAAGTAAATTCAGATATTATAGTTAAGGAAGGGAAAATATTTTAAAAAAGTAACCGTGTCAAAATCAGATATTAATATTGTTTAGTTTATTTAAAAGAAAAAAAGAATTCTACAACTATATATTTTGAATAGGAAAACATATTTACAAAATTTTGAAACGTGAAATGAAAATTTCAAAAGATAAATTAAAAACAAAATTACAAAATTATCCATCACGGTTTATTTCATAATTAATTTTTTTCACAATGTATTACATGTTTCCAGAATCAACTAGATTTCTATTTGAGGAAATTAAAGTTTTTTTTTTAATTTTGAAATTTCGTTTTAAAAATTAGATTTTTTTAATTTAAAAATTTAATTAAGATTGGAAATTATTTGAAAGTATTCTAGATGCTTTTTTTTAAATGTATGGATGCACAGAATTTCATATTGCTATCTTAAAATTTAAAATAATATTAATAATAAACGTCCGGCTTTCCCTTAAACAACATTTCCTTTCGCAGTAAAGTATACTAATCTTTCGTTCATTTCATTAAACTATTCATTCTTTTCAAAAAAGAGAAAATGGAAGTAATTATAAATATTACAGCTCACTAATAATTATAAGATCAAAAAATGATTTCATATTATAAAAGAAAATAAATATTATTGTAGCGAATATATATAATTTCAGAACTTTTATAAAGATTCCTATAAGTAAGGTATAAATTACACATATTTTTCTCTCAATATTTCAAGTTAATTAGAAACATTCTGACAAAACGCAAGTATATGGCTTAAAGATTAATAAACATTTTAAAAGCTTTATGCTACAATGCAAGTAAATTCAGATGCTATAGTTGAAGTAGTTAAGATTTTTTTAAAGTAACTGTAGCAAAATAAGCTATTAATATCGCTTTTTTATTTAAAAGAAAAAAAATAGAGCTATATATTTTGAAAAGGAAAACACTTTAACAAAATATTGTGAAATTTAAATCTAAAAAGAAAAATTATAACAAGTTTACAAAGTTATCCAGCATGGGTCTTTTTTTCTTTATTAATTTCCCTTTTTTCACAATGTATTATAAGTTTCCAAAAATGAATATATTTCTATTAGTCGGAATTAAATATTATTTACATTTTTTGAATAGTTATGAAGGCGAAATATTTCGAGATTACATTACATAAAAGTTCTTTGTTTCCAACAAAATAATCTTCCGTTGAATCTCATATCCTCATTAAAGAACAATTTTTCTCAGAAACTTTTCTACATGACAAAGAACTTTGATAATAATAAACTTTCGTTTATTTCGGTAAACTACTAAATCTTTTTATGGAGATAATAGTTTTAAGGATAATTATTACAGCTCACTAATAATTACCAGATCAAATAAAGATTCCATAATATTATAAAGAAAAAAATTTTGCTGTAGAAAATGTACATAATTTCAGGATCTTTTATAAGAACTCCTATAATAAAGGTATTCCTTTATTAATATATTTTTTTAATCTATTCTTGCAAGTTATTCAGAAATTTTACTACAAAACGCAAGTATATACCTTAAAAATTAATAAAGATTTTAATAGTTATATGCTACAATACAAATAAATTCAGATATTATAATTAAAGTAGTCAAATTTTTTAAAACAGTAACTGTGGCAAAATCAGATATTATCATCGTTTACTTCATTTAAAATAGAAAAGGCTTTTTCAAGAACAATATATTTAAAAAGAAAAAGAATTGCAAAACACTATGAAATGTGAAATGAAATTAAAATTCTATAAGAGAAAAATATTTTAAGTTTAATTGAATACACAAAAATATCCACCGAATTAAAAACAAACAACAACATGAAACAGGCGTAGGAACGTCCTTTTCATTTTTTTACAAAGAATTTTATGACATAATTTTCTTTGTTATAAATGTCTTATAAATTATCCTTTTTAATCGCGTAATCCTTTATTAAATTAAAACATTAACCTGTTAAACATAATCTAAATACATATATATATGGAGATGCTTCTTTAAAAAGTTCTTTTGAACACATAAGTAAATAAACTCGGAAGTAAATTAAATTCTGACACCGTTTTTAAACTTTTAAATGACTTATATTAAACGTTAATATTTACAAAAAAGATATTTACATAAGACTATTTACAAAGCAAACAATCATAACTCTAATTAATCAATTACATCTTATACGGGAACTCGTCTTCATCTTACGTTCTTTTTACACCAACTTAAAACTAAAAACATTCCATTCTCCTTTCTTCCGTTCAGTTCTTTTTTCTACCGCTTAAATCGTCTGGCTTCTTAGGAATTAATAGCAGCTTCAAAATCGTCTGCCTCACTGAGAGCCTGTTCATCAGAGTTGCGATGCGTAGAAAATAATATACAGATCTAATAGTGGAGGAGATTTCCCATATTTCGGCCATACTGATGAGACATTCGTCCTCGAATGTATTCTTGTTGGCTGGAAACAGCAGCTGGATCATCTGAAAAGATAAAGAAAAAAAAACACAGCAGCATCCAAAGTCTAAATTGAAAAAAAGAAGTCATCATGATGAACATTTAAATAATCTCGTTCAAAATAAATTCGTATTCTTTTCTTTTCACGTCCTTTCGTCTTCTTTTTTCTTACGTCTTTTCGTCTTCTTTTATCTTACGTCCTTTCGTCTTCTTCTTTCTTACATCTTTTCGTCTTCTTTTATTTTACTTCTTTTCGTCTTCTTCCTTAATACGTCTTTTCATCTTCTATTACCTTACGTCTTTTCGTCTTTTCTTTCTTACGTCTTCCGTCTTCTTTTATCTTACGTCTTTTCGTCTTCTTTCATACGTCTTTTCATCTTCTTTTACCTTACGTCTTTTCGTCTTTTCGAGAATAAAGTTAAAATTCTATTAGTTGTCAGTCCAGAGGTTTGTCATAGTTGGTATAGTGTCACAATCGGTGAAATTCTTTTTTTTTTAAGCTTCGTCCGTCCACGGCTTCATGTACTCTGCACATGTACTGGTGACCATGGGTCCTTCGTTGAATCCAAGTTTCTTTACATCGTAGGTGTCATTATTTTTTACTTTTATGACTTTGTACGGACCTAAATATTTTGGTTTTAACTTCAAACCTGGACCTTGTTGTGTGCGTTTTATAGCAACCACATCATTAATCTTAAATTTGTTAGCTTTCTTTCGTCTGAGGTTGTAAGTTTTATGGTTCTCTTCTTGGACTTTTAAAATCTGTTTTTTAGCATTTTTTCTCATATCTTCGCGTTTATTTGTAAAATCAGATTGTATTTCAGCATTCAGACGACTAGTAATTTCAATGTTATTTTTTAGTTTCATTTTAGTACCAAACATCAATTCAAAAGGAGTTGTGCTTATACTTCTCTGAAAAGTCGAATTTATCACCTGTTGGATGTTGCTTACATGTGTATACCATTTTTTAGGATTATCGACAGACAATTTAGACAGAACAGATATTATGACAGAATTTAGACGCTCAACTTGGCCGTTAGACCTGGGTAATCCAGTGGTAATCGGGATATGTTTAATATTTTCATTGATGCAATAATCTTCAAAAGCTTTAGAGGTAAATGCAGGACCTTTATCTGATATAATTCGAACTGGATTTCCAAAGATAGATTTTTGGATTTCTAATTTAGAAATTACTTCGGCAGCATCGGTAGATTTTGTGGGATACAACCAAACAAATTTTGTGAATGCGTCAATGACCGAAAGGATATGTTTGTAATTTTTATTAGTGCTTTCTAATGGACCTAAGTGATCAACATGGTACGTATGTAATGGAGCTTCTTCTTTTTCTATTGGGTGAAGTAAGCCTTCTTGTTTACCACATTTTCTATTAACTAAAATACAGGGAACACAATTTGCTATACATTTCTCAATTTTTTGTTTAACTTTAGGGATGTAAAAATCATTTTCTAAACTTTTCTCTGTTCTTGCAACTGCGTAATGACCTTTTTCGTGAGCGGCCTTGATTATATTCATTTGCATGTCTTCCGGTACAACTAATAAATCATTACCATTAACACATTTATAAAGAACATCATTTTTAACTAGATAATCATCATAAGATTTCACCTTTAGGATTTCTTTTATTGTTTTAATATGGTCATCGGTTTCTTGAGCTTGGATAATTTTTAAAGTTAAGCTATCTTGGATTACCATGCAAATAGGATACCTACTTAATGCATCGACATGTCTCATACTGCTACCCTGTCTATGTTCAATAACATAATCAAAATCGGATAACATTATTGCCCATCTAGCTATTTTTGTACTCATTTCTTTTTTATCCATAGTCATTTTAAATGCATTACAATCGGTTACAATTTTAAATGGGATACCTAGCACATATACTCTAAACTTTTTCAGGGCTTCAATTACAGCTAAAACTTCTAATTCGTAACTAGTGTACTTCCGTTCAGCTTCGGTGGTTTTTTTACTTGCGAAATAAACTGGATGAAATTGATTATCTACTGGAGATTGTTGCATTAAAACAGCTGCATAGCCATCAATACTGGCATCACAATGGATTTCGGTCGCACTTTTGGGATTGTAAATTAAAAGTACTGGTTCTGACGACAAAATACGTTTGAGTTCATTAAAAGCTCTTTGTTCTTCTATATCGAATTTAAATTTTGAATCTTTTCTTAGCAGGTCACTTAACGGTTTAGCTATAACCGAATAATTTCTTATAAATTTTCGAAAGTATCCTGTCAATCCTAAATAACTTTGAACATCTTTGGTACACTTTGGTTCGTGAAAATTTATTACTGTTTTAGTCTTCAGTGGAGAGGGATACAATTTACCATTTATGATTCTATACCCCAAGAAATCAATTTCACGCTTCAAAAAAATGCATTTTTTAAGATTTAATTCTAATCCATATTCCGATGCAGTTTCGAGTACAAGTTTTAATTTTTCTAGACCTTCAGCTTCGTTTTTAGCAGGTATTATTAAATCATCCATATAAATGACAACAATGTGATCTTTTAATAGGTTTCGAAATACATTATAAATATACTTTTGAAAAACACTAGGGCTATTGGTCAACCCGAATGGACATTTCAAAAATTCGTATTGTCTTTCATGAGTAACAAACGAGGTGTATTTCCGCGAGTCTTCTTCAACATCTACATGAAAGAAACCGTTTTTCAAATCTATGGTGGTAAATACTTCGGCAGAATGTAATTGGTCTATTACATCATCAATAACTGGCAAGGGGAAATGCTCGCGTACTGTCTTTTTGTTAAGACATCTGTAATCAACACAAAGTCTCATGGTGTTATTTTTTTTTTCTTGACTAACTCAACCGGCGAAGAAAAATTAGAAGAACTTTCTCGAATTATTCCCTGAGCTGGCCACTCCTCAATTTGGTTTTCGACTTTTTTTTTCTCGCATGGCGGTAATCTTCGAGGAGAAGAACAAACTGGGATTTCGTCAGTTAAATTAATTTTCATTTTAACATCTACTGTTTTAGTTTTAATTGGTACATAATTTTCAATTAAAGAGTATAACTCTGAACGTAATTTTTTGTCAGCAATGTGAGTCAAATCAATTTTAGACTCATCCAAAACATTTACAATATTAACTAAAAAGTCATTAGACTGAACTTCAGCTTTAAACAGTTTCACTTTATTCTCAGAAATAGTTAATGTACCTTGATGAATAACATCAGTGCCAATAATTAAATCGAAATTAATGCAACTGTCCTTAACGACAAAAATAGTAACTTTAAATTTTGAACCATCTACTTCGATTTCTGAATTGAAACAACCTTCTGGTTTAATTGAGGCTTTTCCTAGACCGGTCAAAGAGATACTCGTAGGTTTTAATTCTACAAAGTTCTTCAAATTATCATAAATACTTTTCTTTAACAAAGTCTTTTGGCTACCAGTATCTATTAAAGAGATTAAACGCAAAGAATAAAGCTTTATCTCTTTCAGAATTAAATCTTGGGATGTAATAATGTTTACTTGTGACTGAGCATTTTTAACACTTGTATCTTTAGATTTATTACATTGAAATGATTTATGACCATAAGCGTTACAAGCAAAACAAAGCGGCCCTTTATCTTTATTTACACAGTTAATACTCTTATGATTATTCCCGCCACAATTAAAACAACGGATATTTGGCTTTACAGGCTTAAATTTGTTCTTAACTTCAACTTCGGATTTAATTTTAGGCTTAGCTCCTTCATATTTATGAAATTTTGCATTTTCATGCTCTGATCTTATTTTTTCATAAATCTTTAATTTTTGTTTAAATTCAGCAATATTGGGACAACCATACAAAAAAGATTTTTTAGAAATGGGGTCATTAATTCCATTTATTACATACTGAATAAGGGCAGAATCTTCAATATTGCCTTTTGAGCATAATTGTTTCATATTTAAAAAATATTCATCTAACGATTCATGTGGTCTAATTTTTCTTTTGGACAGCAATTCGTGTAATTCAGCTGAATTGCACGTTTGACCAAATTCAGATATGAGTAGGGCTTTTAATTTAGACCACGAATTAATATTTGTTTCACTTTCAAGAAATAATTTTGCTTTGCCTGTCATACGGCGTTTAGCCAAAATCAATTTGTGCAAATCACTAACGTTAAATAATGAAACAATATCTTCAAAATCGGCAATCCATTTATTAATATTTTGTACTTGAGTACCTTCAAACATTGTAATCATACTTTCAATATCATTAATAGAAATGCTTGGTTTAATAACATAATCAGGAATCAGAATTTTCTGATTTTCATTAATTCACAATTAGAACTACCAGAATCATTTCTCATATTATTCTCAAAAACAGTTGAAATATTTTTAGTTTTATCTTGTAAATCATCATTAAATTCATCGACACTTTCGTCATCACTAAGAGTACCTACATCGGCTATCATATTAATTTTTAAAATATTAAAATCACATAAACTAGAAATTATTCTGGCAGCAATTTCATCAAAAGTTCCCGAATTATTTATACACAAAACATTGCAAATGGTAATTCAGTCGTTAACAGAAAAATTATCTTTAATTTATTTGAATTTAGTTTGATATTCATCGGAATCTACTTCAAAGGTAAACCCAGTAAAATTCCGAATTCTACGTCGATTATTTCTGTCACCGATTTCTCCAAAAATTAATTTGTGCAATGTCTTAATACTAGCTGATTTTTCAGTTTTCAAAGAAAACTCTAATTCCTTTAAATCAACTAATTTTTCCATTATTGAAAAGAAAAATGAAATAATAAACTCACTTCATAATCAGATGCTCAGCTTCACACACTTTGATTTCACTTTCATCGCAAAATTTTACCTCTTCTGAAATAGCTTTGTAGGCTTGACATTCCATCACAGTTCTAAAAAATATCGGCTTCCAAGATATTAAAAAAAATATATTTCCATCTCTGTGGGCGTGCGTCTGTATCTCACTTACTGAGACCAAAATTTATTGAGATTCTTCTTTAAAAAGTTCTTTTGAACACATAAGTAAATAAACTCGGAGGTAAATTAAATTCTGACACCGTTTTTAAACTTTTAAATGACTTATATTAAACGTTAATATTTACAAAAAAGATATTTACATAAGACTATTTACAAAGCAAACAATCATAACTCTAATTAATCAATTACATCTTATACGGGAACTCGTCTTCATCTTACGTTCTTTTTACACCAACTTAAAACTAAAAACATTCCATTCTCCTTTCTTCCGTTCAGTTCTTTTTTCTACCGCTTAAATCGTCTGGCTTCTTAGGAATTAATAGCAGCTTCAAAATCGTCTGCCTCACTGAGAGCCTGTTCATCAGAGTTGCGATGCGTAGAAAATAATATACAGATCTAATAGTGGAGGAGATTTCCCATATATATATACTGCTCAAAAAGAGTAGGAGAACAAGCAAAGGAGTTACGAAAACCCTGTGCGACAGTCATGTATCGGCATAAAATTGATAGCACACAAGTAGCAATGTATAATATCGAAAAAAAAGATGCACAATAATTTTTATTTAAGCTTTATTTCTTTGAAAAGATGAGAACAAAATGAAAAAAAATATTTAGCACAACAATTTGGTTACATGTAAAGGATAAAGAAAACTAATGTTTAGAAAGAAGCAAGATTTTTTAATATGGCATGTGGTGTTAGAGGTCTGCACGGGCCCGTACCCGGCCCGGCCCGCGGGCCGGGCTGGGCCGGCAAAAAAATTGAACGGGCCAGACGGGCCGGGCCGATAAAAAAAAATTTCGGACCTGCCGGCCCGTTCTGAAGATTTAAGCAGAAACGATAAAATATGAGCTACTTTCAACGAAAATGGTTTTAACGAGAATAAGTATAAATGTGGCCATACTAGTTTGTTAGCATCAATATAAAAATGCACAGTGTATCGGCATCGGAGAATTACATTATGTGTAGCCCGTTTTAATATTTTTTTAGCTGACTCATGCCGGTCCGAGATCACGCTTGTATTATTTTCCTACATATAGACTGGCCAGACCGGTACTAGACTTAATTATTGGCAAAAAACATGATTTGTAAAATTATTAACGGCGATAAAGAACTTATGTTAGCTTAGTCTTCGGATATATACTCCTTGATGATTTTTAAATTAATTTCTCAATAATGTAAAAGTTTGACACATTTTCTGATTAATTTTAAATTGTAAAAGTATAAAAGTGATAGGTCTAACTATTGAAGGGATTTGGAATCGAATAGCGTTTTTCATTTTTGTTAAATAAAATACTTGTATAACCTTGTTGAGATATAACCTTGTATAACCTTGTTTCTCAAATGATTGCATGTTTTTCTCCCTTTAATTGCTATTGCTTCCGGAAATTCTATTCAAAACACTAATTATGACAGTATTTTATTTGTTTGCAGTATTCTTAAATTGCTTGTATCAAAAAATGGATAACGCCATTCGATTATATAGTTTCTGAATAAAGATATCTGCTAATCTTATGCGTTTCTGAGAAAAAAAATGAATTTAGAAATGTATCAGAAAGGAGCTTCTTTGAATTTAAGAATGAATTTGGATTTGAAATCTATAATAAAAAGATATAGAAATATATTTATAAAACTGCTTTTATTAAACAGATTCAAAATTAACGATGTTTTTAGCTTTCTTTCTTCTTTCTTGTATTCTAAGCCATATTAATTTTTTAATGAATCTTTATTCGAATGTTGAAAGCCTAAGAATCTAAGTAATCATTAATGTTGTTAATGTGTATTTGCTGTAAAATATACTGTAAAATCCTTCCATAGATATGTATGCAGTATTCTTTAAAGGAATCTTAGTTATATGATAGAAATCTGAATTTTTTAGAAATCGTAGAAATTGTAACGGGCCAAAACGGGCCGGGCCTGTTTTCGCTGATTTTTGTACGGGCCGGGCACGGGCCGAACTTTTGAGTTTTACAACGGGCCGGGCCCGGGTTTGGAAATTCCGGCCCGTGCAGACCTATATGTGGTCTCTACGAACAGCTAAGATTGCTGCACAACTATTTTCTATGGATGCGATGACGTTATCGAAAAACATTGGGAAATACTGTTCCACACCTGAAGAAGAACAATCTCCAAGACTCGGACAGTAAAATAAGGCCTTGATCTTACAGCAATGCATCGTACGAGCATATACCAAACATGCTTGATTGTATAATGGTCAAAAGAGCACACTGGCTATTTCATATGCTATATTATTTCAGCTTCAAGCATTTATCCACAAGACAAGCTGTATGCGGTCTGGGATTATCATGCTGGAAAACAGAGAATCTCCAATGGCTGCCACGTAACGTATGACATAAGGTCTCAGTATCCCGCCTGCATATCTTTGACGCGTCATCATACCATTCCCAATGATATGTAGGATCGTACGTCAACCTATGCTGATTCCATACCATAACATCAAACCACCTCGTCTGTATTGCTATCTTTCATGAATGAATGGGGGGTTATTTCGAGTGTTCCTTTCTTTCCATACCGAAACACTTCGGGGGAATCCGGATCCCACCCCAGACTGAATCCGGACTGTAAACAGCACTTGGCTCCAATCATTTTGTTCAGCAGCCTATTTTCTTCTGGCTGCAAAGTAGCTTGAAGTCAACGGAATGCAGGCCATTGGCATATGTACATAGAGACCATCCTGATGATATTACATACTGTTTGGCCGAACACCCTTCGTTCTGAATCCGAAAGGTACTGTCTTTGCTGAGGAGTAGCATTATCTTTTCTGTTTCGATGTGTTGTTAACAGTATATGCTGGTCATCCTTTGCAGTAGGGGCGCGTGTCTGACCTTAATTTAGTCGATGTTTTACATTCTCTGTTTCTTGAAATCGACTCTAGAGCCTTTCAACAACACTTCTTTCCACTCAAACAGCGTCCGAGATACTCCGCTATGTTTGCCCGGATTAACTTCTGCCTATAATGCGCCATGCCGTGGACTGGTAAATCACATTGTTGAGACATTTACAAGTCATCTTTTCTCTAAGAAAAGAAAAAAAATAAGCTGAGCAATCGCATTTTACTGTTAAGGAAGTTAAACAGACGTTTTTGCAGCACCCCGATTTCTGCTCTTATGTTCTTTTTTTCTGGTTTTTGACGCCATGAACTTTGACGTATGTAGATTTCTTCTTCTGTTTCCAGCTAGGCTTTAATTTATGGATGACTTATTTTTTGTTACGTATCGATGTAATTATTTGCGCAATTTCATTAAAACTATGTGCTTTTCTAATTGTTTTGAGCAAATACATATCAGTAATTTGTTCAGGATTCGCAATCGTCTTATTATCTTAAATTGAATTCTTTGTGTAGGACAAAAGCAATTTTTAAACTATATCGCTCCTGTATACAAGGTGTCGAAAGAAAATAAAATATAAACCAAAATCAAAAATCTTTACTTTCTTACAAATTTTTATTTATATCTGCCTTGGGTATTACCGAAGATTTGTATTATATAGGGGGAACTGGGGCACATTGATACTTGGGGCACATTGATACACCCCCTGTACAGCACACAGGGTCATTAGAGGAAGTTTCAGAACAGCTCCAAAAGGTGATACTAGTGAAGTTAACGACATACAGAAAGATTTGGAATGATTCAATAGTTTGATGAAATGGGATGGGTGATTAATTGTTTTTGTAGGCCAAAAGTAAATTTGAGTTGTACAATTGAAATGATATTATACAACTGTTCCAGTATTTTCAACCTCCCTGGCAAGTAAAGCTACTCTTTATCAGTTCCTCGTTCTTTATTGTTAGATAAATTATGAAGTGTTGGATTTGCGACTCATTTTATTCAAAATGGCTGTATGGGGCTGTGAGGGGATACACTCTTTGTCGGGGCACATTGATACAACCTAAATCCTTTTCTAGTTCATTTTTTCATTACCTTTTATTTTATTTTTACCATACACTCCTTAATTCAACCCTTTTTCGTCAAAAATTTCTACTAGTAGTTTTTATTGAAGTGAAATAGCTCTAATTTCTTTATATTAGAACATCTCATAGTATTTTTGCAAACAGAAGACGTACAAACTTACACAATATCTAGTGCTAGTAGAATTAACAAAAGAAATGGACGGCAGCCTGGCAAATCTCAAATATATATCGATTCTCCAGAGAAAAAAGTATTATCGACATGAGAAATGTTAAGTAAGAGAAACAAGCTGCAGAACAGTACAGGATAATTATACTATAAATATAATTTTTAATATAATTATCTTTTATTTTCTGTTTGTAAACCGATTTACAAACAGAAAACCTAGTAATTCTTTCACCTTTCCTAAGAAAGAAGATAATTCTGAGTTGAAGTGCCAGATATGACAAAGTTACCACAGCCAACAAACAGACAAGGAACAGCCAGAACATCAGGTCATTATAAATTTCATTTTGATTGCTTTAATATCGCTTACAAATAAATTGTGTGCGATTTTAATGTCTATAAATATATATAAAATGGTTTGCTAACTATTTTTCTATGAAAAATATGCAGTGGTGTTATTTTGTCTCCATTTTTCCCAGACCTGTCAAAGTGTATCAATCTGCCCCGGGGATAGGGCACATTGATACAAATTACTTTTTTTGATTTTTTTTTTAAATTCCATGCAAAAATAATATGTAAAACAACGATTGTACATTTTTATAACAAACTACACAGGTTTTGCTGACATCACATAGAAAAATAACTTGAAATTTCTGCTTTCTAGACACCCAAAAATTTTTTGAAAAAAAGCTGTATCAATGTCCCCCAGTTCCCCCTATCTAAATTCTTGTTCAAATGTTGATTAAGAATGATTAAAATGATTGAAAAAATATTTAATGTTTTTGGTTTTATTTTTTTCTGTCACCGTATGTAAGAGCCATATAATTAAACATAAATTATACTATTTATAAAAAGGTCATCAGCTTGTTCTTTATACCAAGTATAAGAAAGAAGTGCGTTTTTCCTAAATACGCTTAATTATCATAGTATAATATTTTTTTCTTTCAATCCTAAAGTACAGTAGCGTAATTAGAATTCAATGAAAAAATATTCTATCGTTTTATATAGTGTATTAAAAAATCTATATTTATTATTATACTTATTTCTATTCTAATGTGCATTATTCTAACAATGTGCATTGAATATTTTTTTAATAACTTTTACTTCAATTTTCAGTTTCTTTATTTTTTACATGGATGTTAAATCAAATTCCAATGTGAAATTGTAATGCAATTTTTCTGCATATTTCGAAAGTTTATGCTTGTATTTACTTGAATGTACTTTCTCATATATTCCAATTTAAAGATCTGTAGTTTTGAGTCTATCGCCAGAAAACTCATTTATTCAAGAGTAGCAACCGTCTCCTTGCCTTAATTTGAATTCTTTGTGTAGGACAAAAGAAATTTCCAAACTATTTCGTTCCTGTTTATAAATTTTCGAGAGAAAAGAAAATGTGTACCAAAATCGAAAATCTTTACTTACTCGCAAGCTGCTGTAGGAATCACAGCAGATTTGTAGTACATATCTAAATTCTTGTTAAAATGATGTTTAGATCTTGTGTGTAGGATTTCCGTCTATAATGTATCTTACTATAAAATAAAAGAAACGTTGTTAAAACTAGTCTTATGCTCTAAATATTAAGAAATAAAGAAAGTAGAAACATAGTATTTTTAGCACTTTACAATAAAACTGAAAAATCTAATGCATTCGTTTTGTCCGCTGATCTGTCCATTTAAGCGTCTGTTCACGCTCTGATTTCCTTAAATAAACTCAGATTTTCATGTAATTGATAAGATTTATTGAAGGTTGACAAAGCATGTTTGATGTTGCATATAAAGTATTTATGATTAATGGTTCATTTACAGGGATATTAAAAAAATTCGATTACATTCTTGTACATATAAAAAACCACTTGGAGTGTATTTTAATCATATTACTCTACTTCAAATTTATTGAAGTTTATATAAATCATTGAGTTTCACTACGATCCCATTAAAACAATGCATTCATAGCCTTTTCTTAAATTAATTTACAGGGATACACAAAAGAAATCGTTACAGTACGTTGGTTGTACTGTAACGATTGGTACACTGGTTGTACTGTAACGATTGGTTGGTTGTACTGTAACGGTTGTATTGTTACGATTGGTACATTGGTTGATTGGTATTTACATTTGGTCGATTGGTACATTGGTTGTACTGTAACGATTGGTTGGTTGTACTGTAACGGTTGTATCGTTACAGAGTGTTCGTTTTAAACTTTGGTATGCGCGTTTGAATTTAACTAGTTTTTTGCATATTACTCTTTGTATATAAATCTTATACCATATACATAACTATACAGAAGTATTCGAATACTATTCTCCTTGTTAGAGGAAATTTATGAAAAAGATTTTTCACTGAAATATATGTATCGATTAAATGAACTAAATTTTGGAATGGATTTTGTTAATAGATGCAATTTTCTACATCATATACAGAGCTGCGAAAAAAAATCGGATAATTTTTCAATTGTAGATGGGAATAGCTGAAATTTGGTTTTAAAATGCCTTATATATTTTCATATGGTGAAATGACAAGTAATATTTTAATTTTTTAACCGGTGCAGTTTTGTTTCAGTATTTTATATGTGTTAAAAAGTGCTTCAAAATCTATGCTTGGCGCATGTTTTTTCTTTCTTGTTCTCAATGTTTTCGCTATATGTGAAAAAAAAATCTTTGATTGTAATTTATCCAGTTTTAGCTCTTTCATTTTTTTTTATAAAAATGAGGGAAATTGTAACATACTTAGCAACTTTTTTTTCAGATATACCGTAAGATGGGGTGCTTAAAACTTTACGGATTATTTTTTGATATAAGATCTAATTTTTGAATCTCGGATCTCGCATTCTATATACTATGAGAGGAAAATCAGCAACAATGCTGATTCTTTTTACGTTGTGTCAAGTCCCCTAACGTCCATTGGTCGAAACTTCAAAATCTCGCTACATCTCGTTATCCAGTAACCAATTAAAACCGGTTCCCGAGTTTTTCTCTCGAAGTTATGATGAAAACTAAAGTGTAAAAGAATACGTTAATATATGTAAATATTTTTTTATCATTATTGTGTTAGTTATACTGTGTAGTAATATAATCGTTTTCGAGTGATACTTCTTTGGTGTATAATAACGTAATCAAATTATATTTACTTTATGGGTCCATTTTGTGAAGCAAGTGCATTGACAAATACTAATCTCAACAGATTTCCACTTAAAGATTAAAAATGCATTTTGCATCTTATGGAAGTGGAACATTACCAGAACATATAAACGTATGCTGCATAGAAACCATAAGTTATCATAAAGGCCTAGAAGTACAACGTTTTTATGAGAAAAATAACATTAAATTCACAGTACTCCGCCAAATTCGAATCATCTCCTTTAGCCGCTTCTTGTCGCATTGTTGCGTCTTATAAAATTCCACTGGGGAAAAAATGTTGCAAATTTGAACACAAATCATCTCTGGTAGAAAATTCACAAATATACCGAAGGAAGAAATTTCGGATCACCTAAGAGAACTCATGCAGCATCGGCCATCGGACGCTTAGAATAATCTATTTACCAAATAGAATCAAGGTCTATTTACTAAATATATATAAAAAAATCGAACATCTTCCGGAAACAATACTCAAAGAAATTTTAAGATCAATGCAAGAAAAATTGTCGGAAGTATTGGTTGAAGATTTTAACGGAAGTAAGAGGATATAATAAAAAAGACGGGTGACCAAGAGACGCCAAATTTTCAATTTACTGCTTAGCAGAAACATTTGTACAACTGCTGTCCAAAAAGACAGAGAGAAATACATAGCTGGGACATCTAGGGGAGGAAAAGAGATGAAAATCTCTGGCATCGAAAGAAAAAGAACAGACACAATCTTCCAGATCGGTTTCAGAGACTTCCATGTCTTCCATTTCCATCAGAGAAACTTGTGAGTGCGTTTCAGGTAGTTATATGACGGTAACTTTGTATTTTCAGCATTTTCCTCATCGATTAAAAGAGAAAATATTACACCGGAATCCTTTTTTTTCGTCAGATGGAACGACAATCTGAAAAAAAGCAATGTTTCAATTTTTATAAATTAACAATCTACCATAAGGGTAAATACTTTCAATTTTAGACACTATTTTCATTAAAAAGGAAAGATCATTATATTTTTTTATATTTATATTTGTAATATTGAAAGTGTAATACAAAATGCTATGTTTTAAGAATGTATTGTTTATTTGTAAAATCTTTATAGATATAAATCTTCTGTCCGTGTGTATGTCACTCAACTCCTACTAAACGACTGGACCGATTTTAATGAAATTTTGTGTGTGTGTTCCAGTGGATTTGACAATGGTTTAGATTCACATTTCATCGAAATTGATTCAGTACTTCTTTAGTAATTAGGCAAAAACTAATAGTGATTTTTCGCTAATTAAAATTGTTGAATAAGCTCGCTGAATAGAGAGCCGAAGGAATGGCCGGGCGGTCTAAGGCGCCAGATTTAAGCTCTGGTTCTAGAAGAAAGAGATCGTGTGATCTAACCCCACTCCTGACATATGTGTATAATTTGCAATATTTTTTTTTTGTATTATAATTTTAATTAACCGACTTCAGAAAATCTTTAACTTTTAACTAAAAAGAGAAAAGTAAATCTTTTGTATCATGGACTTAAAAAACTACTGCAAAGTGAAAAATAATTTCCTTATATTATTTTAATAAGAAATTTAATTAAGAGCGGAACATTTATCATGCGTATTACAATTTTTATATACATTTATTTGATTTTTAGGAGTCGGTGCCAGCGAAACCAATTCAAAAATTAAAATTAAATATCCAATGCAAACCTTTATATATACAGGGTGAGTCTCAAATATAGAAACAATAGGCTACCTCCATAAATATTACCCTTAGACCCATATTTCCATTTGCAAAAATTCATTAAAAAAGGGTGATATAATAATAGAGAAATTGCCACTCCATGGGGGGGTCTTGTTGAAAAAATAGAAAACTAAAATTTTATACGGCCCCCGTAGGATATAAATTTCAATTAGGAAATCTTTTCTTATTCATTCCTGAATTAGACACAAAAAGTTGCATCTTCATACCTTCATATCTTCAAAACTGGCAAAGTTACAGCCGTTTGTAAAATTCATCAGATTTTAAGGGATTAGACACAAATTAAAATGTGCGCAATTAAAAAAACAATGTTACTTTAACAGTTCTAGGAAACGCGTAAAAAGGTCTATTTTTTAAATAGGATTTTTTTTTTCATTTTTTATGATTAGCCGTACAACTTGCTAAGAAAATTACATCGTAAAATTTCTCATACAATTTATAAAAGTATCATGCAGTTAGTACTGGTTTAAATGGGATAATTAAACATCGTTATAACTCGTAACATTATTTATCGGATTTCAATTTCTTTCCATTTAATTAAAGATGAAAGATTTTAGTTTTGTTCCAGGATTTTTGTTTTTTAATAATTTTAAAACTAATAAAAGTATTTATTGACAAAATAATATAATATAAAAATTTAAAATATATAAAAAATATATATAAAAATAATATAAAAAAATCATATTTTCAAAAATAAATATATATATTTTTTTTTAATTTGCCGGAACAAAACTAATGTAAAAAAATTAAAAATTACATTTTTCAAGTCCTTTTTTTCTGAAAATATTCTTGACTTCTAATAATTTATAGACAATAAATATTGGGGAAAATATTCATTATGCAGAAAAACGAAGTGTACTGTTTAAATGTATGTTAGTTATTTAAAAGAATGCTTTTTCTAAGATGCAGATTAAGTCTCTTTTTTAGGTAGATTTCGTATGAAATACTACCTATTGCGATCTCTCCCACACTGTAAAAAAAAAAAATTGGGAAAGTTACAAAATTTTTTCTAGTAGAATTGTATTCCAAGAACTTTTTATGTAACGGCAACAATAAAAAATCATGTAACAGATACAGATTTGCACTTTGAATCAAACAAATTTTAAGGTTACTAAGAATTTTTTTGGGAAATCATATTCCAAGAACTTTTTAAGTGACGATAACGAGCATTATAGATAAAATTTTAGTAAAGTTACCAAAATTTTAGTAAATTCTTTTGTAAAGTTACAGATGGTTTTTGTTTTGCTTACAAGTTTTGTAGATTGACATCATTTTCTTGTACAGTGTACACATAAAATTTTAGTAAGCATAAGAGATTTCGGATAATTTAGATTACTAAGGTTACAGATTTTTTTTACAGTGCATGTTAGAATTTCTGAAAAAGTTTTGCAGATCTACACCGATCACGACACCCAGATCCCAAAACTACCTTTAGAAAAAAAGTTTATGTATGAGGACCCCAAAAGCCAAGGGGTACAAGAGAAAAAATTTAGATTGCGAGTAAATTGAGTTCAAAGTTAAACATCAATTGTAATTCAATGAATTGAGATATGAAACATTTGCTTATATCGTAATGATCTTTGAACTCTTATTTAAATAACTGTTTAAAAAAAAGTTAAATTCAATTTTTCTTTTTATTTATAACTAACAAGGAAGGTCTCCATACGGGCATACTCAGAAAAATCTGAAAAAATTACAGAATGTTCTTCTCATATAGTTATATATGTTTATAAAAAAAATTTCGGCGGAACCTCCTTATAACGTCAGTAAAAAAATAATAAAAATTTCGTTTATTTGGCGATTTATCTTCGGTTGGAGAAAAAACGAAATTTTGAAAAATACGCTTTTACGCTTCGAATACTTTTTAAAGAAAAAACTTTATATGTTAAACTTATTTAAATAAGTTTAGTTTAAGTAATTTTAGTTTTGCATTTTTACTTTACTTTAAGTGTAATTTTGTCATATACGTTTATATGTACTTATAACAAAATGAAATTAATATATTTTATCATTTAAAACACAATTTAAATTGATTAAAATTGTTCCAAATTGAAAAATACACTGTTAAAAATCTGCTGTATTTTGTTGCAACGCACTCCCTTGCTTGTATAGAAAACGGTTACTTGGCCGCGAAATGGAGCTTTCTCATTGGTTGGAATAGAGATATTATATACAAGCAGTGGAGTGTGTTGCAATAAAATGCAGCAGATTTTTAACAGTGCATGACACGGCCAGTTCACCGTGCTATGGAGCATTCTCATTGGTCAGAAGAGAGATATTCCATAAAAGTAGTGGAGTGACGTTGCAGTAAATGCTGCAGATTTTTAACAGTGAAGTCAATTAAAATCAATTTTCAGATTCGTTAAAATCGTCTGCTTTTGGCGAGGAAATGCACTGCTCGCCAAATCCCGCGTCGCTTTCAGCTTTTCACGCCAATTACTCAAAACGATTTCATTTTTTTACATATCTAATAATGTATTTCCGCCGCTAATTTTTACTGATCCTTTATTACCTACATGAGTATTTTAATTCGTATTTTTTTTCAAAAAATTCTGAGTATGCCCCCAATGGAGACCTTCCTTGTAAGCAATATTTATCATCATTCGGCACTTGTACCCCTTGGCTTCCAAGCAGTAATAAAAATGTTCGGAAGCTGAAGGGTACAAGTGCCGAATGAGCACGAGAAATGAAATTTACGAAATAAAAAATTGTATTTATGAAGAAATTCAGAACAATGTTGATGCAAACAAATGAAATGACAAAATTTTGTTTTAATAAAAATTCTAAAAACGAAAAAATTATGAAATAAAAAATGAATTTACGAAAAAAATATGAACGATGTTGATATAGATGAATGAACGGAAAAATTTCTGTTATAATGTAAGTTTTAAAATTTTATTGTAAATTGTGAAACATATAAATTTTATATTTCTAACACTTTCAAATAAAGTTGAAAAGTGAATATGATTTTAGTTTGTCTGTCCGTCTGTCCGCGCCCTAACTCTCGTAAATGTATTCGGATTGCCCTGAAATTTTTGGGAACTATTCACGTTTACTTCAACACGAACCTATTGCAAATGAAGTTTCTAACACGATTAGTTTATTTACAGGGACAATCAAAAGTTTTCCGTTACATTACGGGATATGGGAAAAATCGTTTCAAATGAATTTTAAAGATGTTACACCTTGTCACATATTAAAGTTTATATGCATTTACGATTTGCATTAAAATAAACATTCTGTAAAACTGAAGTGAAAAGATTGGATATTTTTTATTTACAGGGCTACACAAAAGATTTACATTACCTAATGATAAAGAGGTAATTTTTGACAATATATTTTAATTATATTACAATTTTCAAGCATAATAAAATTTATATACATCGCTGAGGCTTAATATAAGTTATTTCGCACGTAATACGAAGTACACAGTATTTACAGGGGCATAAAAAAGATTTCAAATAGTATATTCTATCCGAAGTACTGTATATTATCAATGATGATTGATGGATGGACGAAATACATTTTTAATTATGATTGCGCTTTCAAGTTTCACTAAAATTATACATATTAATACAGATGCTATAGTTTATATAAATGCCAATCTCATATACAGAGCGATACAAAAGACTTCGTAAAGGTTACTGAATACGACCGTAATTTACTTAAAGATTGCTTTTAAATAAATCATATATTTCTTTGATGAACTTCATTCAATTTACCAAGAAATGGTTGTAAAAAATAGATAAAATGATATACAGGGTGATGCACAAAATTTTATACATGGTCATCAATGGATGATCATTTCTGGAAATATGATTTCAATAGTCTTAAGAGTGTTTTAGTATGAACTAAATTTTAGCTAAATACTGGCATGTAATAAAGGTTCAAGGTAAACTACCGGATAAACAAAAGTATACAAGAGTGTTTCCATCTATTAGTATAAACTGCTGAGAGAGAAATTTCAAACTGTTATGCATTTTCTTGCTAAACTAAATTTACCCATTATGCAGTATATATCAACCGACAGATAAAACATTGGGCTGTTCAAAATTATTGGAATATATATTTGGCTATGGAGAGTAACACTCTATTACCATAATAGAAAGATTTTTATGATTTCAGAGAGTGTTGGAAATTGTTTCATAATCTAAACTTAAAGCATGATTTTCTTTTAATAGTCAAAATGCATTTATTTAATGTATAAAAAAGCAAATGGCCTTGTATCTCGTTGGTCGCGCTTCTGCCGTAGACGTTAACGATTACAACTGTACTTATATCCTTTGGCCTCCAAGCGTTTCACAGTTTTGGGAAAGAGGTTAAGTAATTATCCCTAAAACGCAGCTTAAAATTAAAAAATCACTCATAACTTCTTACCTGCAAATAAATAGACTTATTTCCAGATACCCTGTGCACTTAACTCATTTTTTTCAATTTTGTCACTTATACCCCTTGGCTTCTGGGCTCCTCATATATATATATATATATATATATATATATCGGTGTATATCACTTTTTTTTTATGGATGGACACGATAACTTCTTTAATTCTACTCAGATCTTTTCCAAACGGATACAATCAAGGGGCATAAAATCTCGGTCGAGTTCGTTAATGGGCCAAATCGGACCAAGGGGGAGAAAATAGGGAGTGTTTTTGTGAAAACAGGATAACCCATAACTTCTTTTTTAAAATAGATATCGAATCAGTTTAAAGTTTATATTACTTGTAAAAAATAGGCCAAAAGTTTCTGAATAAGAGATTTTTGATAAAATCAAAAATGGGCTCAAGGGGCACAAAAAATAGGGTTTTCGGGAATTAAAAATTATTAAGTTTGTCAATTCTGAAGATATCATAACTTCGTCGATTCTCAAGACATTAAGTCCAACTAATTTTTTTTTAAATGTTCTTAATATTATCTAAAACTTTTGCATTGACAAGTTTTTGATAGGAACAAGTCTTGTTGTAGAAAACAAATTAAAAACGACAACAAAAAAGGGGGTAAAAGAAGAAAAAAATTCATAACTTCGTCAATTCTTAAGATATCAAATCCAATTAAACTTATCATACATCTTCTCAACAATATCTACAACTTTTATATTGACAAGTTTTTTATAAGACCAATTCTTATATCAAAAATAAATTAAACAATAATAGGGGTTGTAGAAAAAAAATCTCAATTCCAAATTGCTTATATTCTCACTCATTTTGCTCTCAAACTCATCCAATTTGCAGGTTCTCTTTTTTAGGAACTATGTAATGTGGCGTATTGGTTAGTTTTGTGTTAAAAGCAGAATATAATCTCAAAAATGCCATCAAAATGGCATTATGAACAGAGTTTCCTGAAGTTATCGTGATTGAAAAATTGAAGTATTCAAATAACAAATTGATCATTGTCTGATTTATTTTTTAAATCCATACTAGCTCTCAAACGCTTTCAATTCACAGGTTCCTTTATTTAGGGTCTGTCCAGGTTTTTGATAAAGGCAGAATATATTAAAAAAAAACTGTGAAAGTGGGCAATACGAACAAAATTGCCGATTCGATCGAGTTTGAAGAATTGACGATACATTCAATTAAAAAATTGCTTTTTTATGACTCATTTATAAATTCAATTTTACTCTCAAACACATTCAACTGACAGTTTCTCTTATTTAGGAACTATATAATGTGCCTTATTGGTAAATTTTTTCATACAGTCAGAATATATTTCAAAAAATGCTGTCAAAGTGGGCATTTGTGCTGAATTTCGCTTAAGATGATTCTGATAAAACCATTTGTTACAGAAAATTGAAATTAAAAGTTTTTCAAAAGCGGCCAACTAAAGTTGTTAAATAAGGTTTATCTCTATTCATACTTTATTTTTTATTGTTGAAAGAAGTACTCTTCAAAATCTACCTCCGCCTTTAAGCCAAGCCGAAATGGATTTTTTTAATTTAGATCTGACAACTTCGGGCTTTTTATCGTCCTGGATATTATGTTAAAAAATCCGTATTCTGGGCCCAGGCCGGGGCAGGACAGAGTCTTTGGTTTTTTATGAAGACTCGCCAGGCCGGGCCTAACGTTATTTTCATAAAGGAGGGGATTGTTTCCTTCTTGTGTAAACTGGACTAAATTTTCAATCCCAGTTTCGACAAAACCGATAATAAAATCACAGTCTCTGGCTGACTTAATACGTGCATAAAATAAATAAAATTCGACTCTATCAAAAGTTTTACGAAAAACACATAGATTTTGAAATCTTTATTTTACAAAAAATAAGGAAAAAACCCCCTTAAAACTTCATTTTTTAAAGAATAGTATATTCAAAGGCTAAAAAATTAAATACAATAAAACCAGTGAACAAAAAACTGCCTATGACCAAATTCTGTATTAAAAGGAAAATATGTTGAGCTATGCAAAATAAATACAGTATTATCCGAGAAAAAAAATTCCAATAACACCTCCTAGGAAGAGCATCTGTCTATAACGTATTTTTTTCTTTCCTATGTGATTCCGCCTTAAAAGGTTTTACTACATAACATTTTTCAGTCTCCAATGCATGGGATATGGATTAACGATATGTAAATGAAACATTTATATTTAGAGATTCATTGATAAAATAAATATATTACAGCCTTTGGCGCTTCTTTAATAATAAAAAGTATAGATATAAAAAACGAAAAGGTATAAAAGGAATTTTTAGTCAGAATTCCTCTATACGAAACATTTTTTTCCCACCCCCGAAGTAAAAGACTATCTGAGATTTGCAGCTGAACCGGGCTATGATTTAAACTATTTTCCAGATCGGAGAGGGTTATGATTTTAAAATTTTTTTTTAGACAGGGCCGAACTTTTTTCCATATGTGTCGGTTTGGGACCGGAACTAGATATTTCGATTCATGAAGACCTCCAGTGCAGACAACCAACATATTTTGAAAACAAGTTCAGACTTTATTCAATACACTGCTATGCCATGTAGAAATGAGAGGCAGTGTCTTAAATCTACATTTAATAATAGATAATTTATGGACGATCCCTCACTTGCTTTGATAAGTAGCCAAAAACTCTTCATTTACAGGCATGGTAAAGTGGTGTAAGTCACGAATTTTTTTTAGAATTTCGTATTTTAATGTCTCTGTCAGGTTTATAGGTATTTAGATGATTTTTCTGTTCAATTTAGGAATGGATAAGGAATAATTTCTTACCTGAAAATTTTGCTCTACGGGGACCGTATAAAAATTTAATTTTCTTATTTTTTCAAATAGCCCCCCCCCATGGAGTTGCAACTTATCTTATCAAAAATTTAACATTTTTCATGAATATTTGCAACTGGAAGTATGGGTCTAGGGGCAATATTTAAGGAGATAGCCTATTGTTTCGATATTTATGGTTCACCCTGTATATAATTCTTCTGTGCGTGTGTATGTGACTGAACTCCTCCTAAACTATTGGACCAATTTTAAGGAAATTTTTTGTGTGTGTTCCAGTGAATTCCAGAATGGTTAAGATTCCCATTTCATCGTAATTGATTCAGTACTTTTTTAGTAATTAGGCAAAAACTTATAGTTAGCGATTTTTCGCTAATTAAAAGTGTTGAATAAGTTCGCTGAATTGAGTGACAGACTGGCTCAGTGGTTTAAGGTGCCAGATTTAAGCTTTGGTTCGCAAAGAAAGAGATAGTGTGTTCGAACCCCACTCCTGACATATGTGTATGGTTTTCAATAATTTTTCCTGAATTATAATTTTAATTAACCGACTTCAGAAAATCGTTAACTTTTAACTAAAAAGAGAAAAGTAAACTTTTCTATCAAAAACTGAACCTACTGGATTCTTGATTTTGCCATAAATATTGTATTTTAAGTTTAATAAAAAAGCTCTTACTTACGGTAACAGAAAAAAATAATGTAATAATTTTCATTAAATATTCACGATTTGTAAATTGTTTTCTTGATATATAATATTAATTTAAAGAATATAAAGTTCTCAAGGGCACTTGCAGTATGTCGACAAGTAAAATAAAAAAAAGTTTTCTAAATAATTATAATATGCATATTAATTAAAAATTGAAACACAAATTATTTTTTTACAGGAATGTATACATTTTCATCCATATATGAATCAAAAGAAATTTGTTTTTAAGAACTAATCAATTTTTACATATCTTTATGAATTATTTTTGAAAAAGATGTCTGTTCAGTAAACTTTTCTAAAAAAATAAATAAATAAAAAAGAACCATATTTTAGTTTATTTTTTCAAATTTTTATATTTATACGCATACGACAAGTTTTAACAACGTTACTTTTGTTTTGTAGTAAAATAAATTACAGACAGAAATTCCACACATGTTACCTAATCAACACTTTAAAAAGAATTTAGATATCTACTACAAATCGTCGATGATTCCTACAGCAACTTTAAAATAAAAATTTGTATGTAAGTAAAGATTTTCGAATTTGATATACATTTTATATTCTTTCGTAAACGCGTAAACAGGAACGAAAGAGTTTGGAAATTGCTTTTGTACTACACAAAGGATTCAAATTAAGATAACGAAACGATTGCGATTCTTGAATAAATGAGATTTCAGGCAATATAATTGAAATAAACCAATAGTGTGGGGGAAAATGTTTGTTGAATAAAAGCCAATTTCAAACAAAACTTTAAATAGGAATTCAAGAGATCGAGCTTTCAAGTATAAACAAATATGAACTTTTCAGATGCAAAAATTTTAGGAACATTCACATATTCATATAAAATATTCAGAAAAAAATGTATTACAGCTGCATATTGACATTTGTTAAAACATTTGTGTAAAAAATAAAACAGTTAAAATAGAAGTAGAAGTCATTAAAAATACATTCAATGCATATTATTACAATAATACACTTTAGAATAGAAATAAGTATTAAAAAATGCAGTTTTTTAATACGCATTTCACTACCATTCAACTTTTGTTCCAATTCTAATTGCATTACTGTAGTTCAGGATTTCTAAAAAAGAAAATTGTTACACTAAGGTAATTTATCGTGTTAAGGAAAAAAATCTCCTGTTTTTTACGTTTGGTAGAAAAAACAAGCTGATTGATTATTTTGTCATAAATGGTATAATTTATGTCTAATTATATCGCTATTACATACGGTCACAGAAAAACGAAATACAATCATTTTATTTCATTTAAATCATTTAATTCATTCCTAATCATATTTGAAACAAAAATTTAAATATCTAACATAAATCTGCGGTAATTTCTACAATAGGCATAAATAAAAGTTTGCAAGTAAGTAAAAATTTTCGACTTTGGTATACATTTTATTTTCTTTCGAAAACTTGTAAACAGGAAAGAAATAGTTTGAAAATTGCTTTTGTACGACACAAAAAATTCAATCTAAGATAAGGAGACGGTTTCGACTCTTGAATTAATGAGTTCTCAGGCGATATGCTGAAATAAACCAATTGCTGGAAAAATAAGAATATATTTGTCGAATAAACGAGAATTTCTAAAAGATGTTTGAATAGGAATTTAAGAGGATATGCATTCAAATACAAAAAAATATAAACTGTTTAAATATTTGGACAAATTGTATTACACTTGTACATTGACATTTGTTTTAACATATGTGTAAAAGATAAAAAATGTGAAATTATAACTAGAATTTATTAAAAAATACATCCAATGCATGTTATCACAATAATAAACTTTCGAATAGAAATGAGTACAAAAAAGTAGCTTTTTTATGCATTTTTTATAACCGAAATTTCTGCGAATTTCAATTG
Source organism: Maratus speculifer (assembly GCA_964019185.1). Classification (NCBI taxonomy): domain Eukaryota; kingdom Metazoa; phylum Arthropoda; class Arachnida; order Araneae; family Salticidae; genus Maratus; species Maratus speculifer. The sequence continues at coordinate 138,754,399 of OZ025300.1, forward strand.
CATTACAGTAGTACAGGATTTTGGAAAAACAAAATGTTACATTATGATAATTTAGCATATTTAGGAAAAAAAGCAACATATTTTCACGTTTATTAGGAAGAACGAGCTGATGATTTTGTCAAAATTGGTAGAATTTATCTTTAATTATATGGCTCTTATATGCAGTAACAAAAAAAAGGAATAAAATCATTTAAATCAATCCTAACCATAAAATTTAAAGAATTTAGGTATTTCATACAAATCTGCAATGATTTGTATAGCAGCTATACATAAAAATTTGCTGGTAAGTAAATATTTTCGAGATTGGTATATATTTTATTTTCTTTCGAGAACTTGAAAACAGGAGTGAAATAGTTTGAAAATTGCTTCTGTAAGACACAAAGAATTCGATAAGGAGCCGGTTACGACTCTTGAATAAATGACTTTGAAATAAACCAATATTTGGGGGAAGGAGAATATATTTGCTGTATAAAGGAGAATTTCTAACAGATCTTTATATAGGGATTCAGGAGATCATGCATTCAACAGCAAACAAATATCATATTTTGAAATCTTCGGAAAAATTGTGTAACAATTGCACGTTCAAACTTGTTTTAACATGCGTATAAAAGATAAAGAAAGTGAAAATAGAAGTAGAAGTTATTAAAATATACATACAATGCTTGTTGTTGAAATAATGCACATTAGATTAGAAATACGTATAAAAATAAATATAGTTTTTATATTTTTTTTCTTTCCATTGAATTCTTAAGATAAGGAGACGGTTTCTACTCTTGAATAAATGAGTTTTCAGGTGATATGCTTAAATAAACCAATTTATGGGGGGAGGGGTGAATATATTTCTTGAATAAAGGGGAAGATACATCTGATCTTTAAACAGGAATTTAAGATATTGTGAATTCAAGTATAAACAAATATGAACTTTCCAAATATTCAGAAAAAATGTCTTACAATTTCACACTGACCTTTATTTTAACATGCGTGTAAAAAAGAAATTAAGCGAAAATTGAAGTAGAAGTTACTAAAAATAGATTCAATCCATACTGTTACAAAAATGCACTTCAGACTAGAAACAGGTATAAAAATAAATGTAGCTCTTTTAATTGAACTTTTTATAACTATTGATTTTTTCCCTTCCAATTCTGATTTCATTACTGTAGTTCAGGATTTAAAGAAAATGAAATCTGTCGCAATATGATAATTTAGAGAGTGTATTTAGGCGAAAAATCACCTCTTTCTTATCCTTGCCAGGAAGAACAAGCTGATGATTTTGTCATAAATGGTATATATTATGGTGTACGGTAACAGGATAAAAAATAAAATCCATTGAATTCATTAAATCATTTTTAATCATCATTTTCTATGATCCTCTCTGTAAATGGAGTGGCTTTTAACGTCGAAAATATTTCAAATAACTTTTTTTCAAAGAAAAGTAAGATATACATATGAAAATGATTAAGAAAATTACCACTTTTTTAAAAATATTTAACTTTGACTGTTTTTCTCTTCTATCTAAAATAGATCGAGTAAAGTATATTGTGTGGTAAGAAAAAGAACTTTTATTAATAGGCTGATTAAAAAAGTTTTTTATTAAATTTTCCACAATGTTTCTTATAAGTACCGTCTGTAGACAAACGGTTAATCAAAGGCATTTAACGTTTATATAAACAAGTCGTTGGGGGCCATCGTAATACTTACCCATTATGGATATGCATATAACACATGAAAATAAAGCACGTGTAAACTATTTATAAAAGGCATTGTAATTCAAAAATAACATTTAAACGTATCTTTAAATATTTTTAATACACTACCTGGCCATTGATGATCGTCCACTTAAGATTTTAGACATTTTGTTAAATATCTTGAAAAATACATGAGGAATTATGCTGAAACTCTCAGTGTATAAACATAATAGTACAGGGCATATATTTCCGTGAAGATTTTTCATGAAACTTTATAGGGGACCGTCAACAAATTAAAAAAGAATGAATATCTTTTGTATAACCCTGCCAAAACTAATGTAGCAAAAGTGCTCAAACTGTAGATTGTGATTACGTGGCTTATTGTAATAAACTGTGTTTATTTTTTTTTGTCGATAGCATGTATACTCGTAGAGAAATTAAGGTTTTTATAAAAAAACAGTCCCAAATTTTTCCAAGATTTTTGCTTATAATTTGCAGAGATCTTAATATAAAATAATATTCTTTTCTAAAAATGTGACAAACAACATTGCACATAATACCCTTTATCAAAATTAAAAAATTGTAAAAAATGTATTAAAAATAAGTAGGTTTACTAAATAATTTTTCACTGCGCATGCGTCATCGATATCAAAATTTCATTTGCATATTATGTTAGCTAAATGTATAGAGCAACTTTTGTGAAAGTCTCAAAATCATAGCTTGTAAATTCTGAAAATAATCGTCAAGAGAATAAGTTGAAAATCCGTTGTTCCCAAAATGAAGCAAAAAAATGAGGGATTTTATCCAAATGTAATAGTACGTCCCATATTGTGTATTCTATATCGAAACTAATCAATGAATATATGGATACAACCCCTCTTGTTTTTGTTTCAATTTGAGAATGACGGATTTTCAATTTATTCTATTGACGATTATTTTTAGAATTTCGAAGCTATGATTTTGCGACTTTCACAAAGTTGCTCTATACATTTAGCCAACATAATATGCAAATGAAATTTTGATATCGTTGACACATGCGCAGTAAAAAATTATTTAGTAAACCTACTCATCATTCATACAATTTTTATTACTTTTTTAATTCTGATTATAGGATATTATGTGCAATGTTGTTTGTCACATTTTAAGAAAAGAATATTATTTTATATTAAAAACTCTACAATTTTAAGCAAAAATCTTGAAAAAATTTTGGACTGTGAGTATAAAAACCTTAATTTCTCAACGAGTATACATGCTATCGACATAAAAATTAACACAGTTTATTACAATAAGCCATTTAATCACAATCTACAGTTTGAGCGCTTTTGCATTATTAGTTTTGACAGGGTTATCCAAAAGATATTCATTCTTTTTTAATTTGTTGACGATCCCCTATAAAGTTTTGGAAAAAAAAAACTTCACGAAAATGTGAAGTTTTGCCTGTACTGTATACATAATAGTACATTTGCCTGTAGACATAATAGTCACGCCTGTACTATTATGTCTATACACTGAGAGTTTCAGGATAATTCCTCATGTATTTTTCTAGATATTTGACAAAATGTCTAAAATCGCAAGTTTATCATCAATGGCCAGGTAGTGTACATAGTAATGCCCTATTACGAAATTGTTGGTACTGTTTCATTAGCCCATCGACTTATTTCGACAAATTATATAAATCGTCAAACTACTCGTAAATGATACAAATTGGCATAATTTTTATTTTAAGTAACAAAGACACAAATAAATTAGTAAAAGATTAAAAAAATATACAAATTAAACGCCTAATTCAAAATCAGTTTTAATATACAAAAACAAGCGATGTACAAATGGTTATGTGGAGTAATAATCATATACAAATACGATAAGTCCTTATCGGCATTTAATCTTATAGTTTGGTGATATTTTTTAATTGATGTAATAATCATGTAGAAAAAGAAAAAACCTTATAACTTCAAAAAGGATAAACATATTAACTAACAGATGTTTTACTTGAATGAAGCGTTTTATTTGCAATTAAAATTTGAATGAATCAGAGGGTCATGAAAAATTGAAGAGCTTGAAAAATAGGATTATAAATATCTGAACTGAAAAATATCTCAATAATAATCCGATAGATTTCATTCTCGACGCAAAATTTTTATACCTTATTGCCTTTTACAAACACTGCTTAAAAAAAGAAAAAAAAAACTCGAAATTTTTTATGTACTTTTTATCAGAACGAATATTTCGGGAGTCCGAAAAAATATTTCCCGATAATCAACGTTATTGATATTCAATAGGCTTCTTCTCTTTATTACATTCTAAGCTCTGACCAAATTTTAAATATTCAACCGGCAATTTCTTTTTCTTAGATTATGTTTTCGGAAGCTTTAGTCTCCGAAACGTATGACTCCCTCAAAAATATTTTTACAATTTCCAAAACGATAAAAAAACTTCCCCTATACCACGCATTACGGGTAGGTAAAGATAAATTTTATCATTGGAAAAAGTCAAGTAGGTTATTCAATTATGAAAATACTGGTTGCGAAATAGAAATCCCTACCTTGCTTTGTATGTAAGTAATCATTTCAGACTTTGGAATATCTTATTGTGACGGGAGAATTGATTGCATAACAGTGAAAACTAGAACCTAATAGTTTGAAATTGCTTTTGAATCTTACAGAGAATTTAAATTAAGATAAGTAGTTGGTTTCACTTCTTCAATAAATTGGTTCTCAGACGATATTCAAATTTGATAGCTGCGGGAAAACACGAGATATATTCTTTCATTCTTGGATAAATTGTAGCAGATCTTTAAATAGAATTATAAGGAATGTTTAAGAACGGGTGAATTTAAATACGAACGTATGCGACATTCTGAAATACAAAGACAAGTTTTATTTATTAAAAGCAAAGATGTAATGTTCTTCGCATAATTTTTCGTTTATTTAACCACAGGCATCCAACGTCTATATAAAAAATAAACTTAACCGTTCGAAATGCCAAGTAGATTTTCAATTATCAAAATACTGGTTGCGGAATAGAAATCTCTACCCTACTTTGTATATAAGTAATCGTTTCAGACTTTATAATATCTTATTGTGTCGTGAGAATTGATTACATAACCGTGAAAACTAGAACCAAATTGTTTGAAATTGCTTTTGAATCTTACAAAGAACTCAAATTAAGATAAGTGGGTGGTTTCACTTCTATAATAAATTGGTTCTCAGACTATATTGAAATTCGATAGCTGCGGGAAAACACGAGATATATTCTTTCGTTCAAGGATAAATTGTGGCAGATCTTTAAATAGGATTTTAAGGAATGTTTAAGAACAGGTGAATTTAAATGCGAACGAATGCGACACTTTGAAATACTGAGACACGTTTTATTTATTAAAAGTAAAGATGTAATGCTCTTTGCATAATTTTTGGTTTATTAAATCACAGACATTTAACGTCTATATAAAAATAAACATTCGGGGATAAATTGTAGCATATCTTTAAATAGGATTTTAAGGAGTGTTTAAAAACAAGTGAATTTATATGCGAACGAATTGGACAGTCTGAAATACATAGAAAAGTTTTATTTAATAAAAGCAAAGATGTAATGCATTTTACATAATTTCTGGTTTATTTAATCACATGCATTTAACGTTTATATAAAAAATAAAGTTTACCGTTCGAAAATGTCAAGTGCGTTGTAAAATTAGGAATACACTGGTTGCGGAATAGAGATTCCTACCCTACTTTCTATGTAAGTTATTATTTAAAGCTTTGGGTTATCTTATTGTGTCATGAATTGATTACGTAACAGGGAAAACTGAAACCGAACAGTTTGGAATTGCTTTTGAATGTTACAGAGAATTCAAATTAAGATAAGTGGGTGGTTTCACTTCTTTAATAAATTAGTTTTCAGACGATATTCAAATTCGATAGCTGTAGGAAAACACGAAATATATTCTTTTATTCTTGGATAAATTGCAGCAGGTCTTTAAACAGGATTGTAAGGAATGTTAAAAAATAAGTGAATTTATATGTGAACGAATTGGACATTCTGAAATACACAGGAAAGTTTTATTTATTAAAAGCAAAGAAGTAATACTCTTTGCATAATTTATGGTTTATTTAATCATAGGCATTTCACATTTATATAAAAACTAGCAGGCTATGCCCGCTGCGCTGGTCCATTTTTCTAAACGAATCTTGACTCAAACAAAATGGTGATTTGAAATTTCGTTTTAAAGCAGTGTATACCATCACCTGGAATGTCCTTCCGCAATGCTGAAAACGATGCCAGTGCCAATGACATTGCGATATTGCACTATTGTATGCATTAGACAAAATTTGGGTAATTAAGTACTAACTCTCTTGTTTTATCATTTATAGTAGAGTTTGATATGAAAATTAGATCGTTATGACAGCAGGAATCAAAATGTTCTCTACTCATCACATTATTTTGTTAGAAAGAATTGCAATGATTATCAAACTCTATTAATTTTCATATCGCACATTATCATATGTTAGTTCTTAAACTCCCGAATCTGAACATGCACTATGTGTAGATCTGGTAGCCTTATACAATCTCCATTACATGTTGCGTTACATTTTTTAATAACCGTCCTCTCCTGGCAGGTCTACTACAATTTTCTCTCTACCTTGGTCTGTTCCAGCAAAGTACATAGCAAAATATGTAAAAAGAGTGTTTAACTTATATATTTATTAGAACAATGAAGCATAAAAGGTGTGTTTTAAAGCTGAATTATTTGAGTAAAATTAAAATTACATCAGTTTCATTGCCTCTTCATTTTTTTAAACCAGTTGCAAACATGTAGCTTTTAAATAGGGGATAATCTTTATGCTAAATTTTGTAGAAAAATAAAACTTCAGCTTGTAATCAATTCCATTATGATTTTTGGCGCCAAACATTTATATAACGATAGACTTATTTCGTGTCTATTGTCAAATGAAAGTGAAGTTTACAATAATCTATTATTGGCATTTAATCTTATACCTTGGCGATAGTTTTTTTGGGGCGGGGGTTCAACGGGGTAATGAAGTAGTATTTAATAGTTAATTTTTGATAACATTCTGTTGATAGGGCTTAAATATTAATTAAAATTGCAACATAAACATTAAAAACAAAATTTTCTACTGTCGGTATTTCATGTATATTTTTTTCTTAGCCAATTTTAAAGTATTTTTTTTTTAACCTGAATGATTGATAAAATAATTGCAAATATCTTTTTTTAATTCGATATCATTGTTATTACGAAGATTTTTCCTGCGCATTGCAAATATTGCTTTTTTAGTGATAGTAAAATAACTGCAGATGAAAAATAGATAATAAGGCTAAAACCTAGAATTAACGACAGCTTGGCGAATGCCTCTACGGAGACTTGAAAAGTACGCGAGTTCTGTCAACTTAAATATCCAGATAGAATTTTAACAAATAATAGGTACTACTTTATTATTCCATAGATCAATTTCGCCAAATTATACATATTGCAAAACGATTCACCATATTATACAAACGGATATAACTTTTATCTTAAATAACAAAAGAATCAATAAATTACTAAAATATTTATGGAAATACAAATAAAACGTCGAATCAAAAAATAGTTGATAACGTAACAAACGCATGTAACATGTTTAATGTCAAATGAATGTGACATTTACGATAATCCATTATTGACATTTAATCTTATATTTTAAATGCAGCAGTTTTTTGATCGATGGGATAATTAAGTAGCACCAGATAATATAAAAATATGTAAATAATAATATAGCCAATAATATTTTGGCCAGGTTTCATGTATGTATCACGTTGGCACGATTGCAACAAAATTGTGATTTTATGGATTGCGTGGTAATCTGGTTATTGTTGTTTATTTACTAATAAACTGTTCCTTTACTTTTATTTATTGTTTTGTTCTATAGTTATTAATTAAACTTCACTTATTTATTATTGTTCCCTTTGTAAAATCATAGAAAATAATTGAAAATAATACAATATGTAACTGGTATTTGAAAACTTAGTGTTTGCCAAACTGGTGTCAGATAAAAAAAAAAAAAAAAAAAAAAAAAAAAAAAACGCGCTAAGGTGATGCGTATATAAAAATAGAAAAAATGATTATAATAGTGTAAACAAAAAAAAGTAAACAAATAATTAAAAAATTGTCTTTTCGATTAAAAAAAAAAAAAAAAAAAAAAAAAAAAAAAAAAAACACCAAGCAGTTGTTAATTCAGTAGTTGCATCAATAGTAAAATTTCTTTTCTTCGTTTGTTTCATAATGAAAAACCATAAATTTAATAATCTCAAATAAAATAATCTGACAAATTTTCTATAACATCGTTGATGATCTAGAAGTCTCCTTAATACATAAACAAAACGGCAAATATGTCATATGCGCCGAGTTTGGCGCGATAACTTTTTATGCTAATTTGGCGGAAACATTGTTTTGTAATACCAGTTACATGTGTATATTTAAATTATTTTACATTATTTAAATAGTAATAAAAATTAATGAAAAAGTTTAATTAACAAGTATATAACAAAACAATTTATATAATTTATAAAGTAAATAAACATTTTATTTATAAATAAATATTAATAGTCGGGTTAATATGTCAGACAAAATAACGCCAATTTAAAGTCCATTACTTACCTCGGTGATATATAATATCTGTTACAGTAAAACTTTCAATAATATAGTACATATGCTACTTAGCGGTGTTCAATTATCGAAGATTAGTTCAATATCATTTTAAATATTATCTAACGCAGGAAAAAATATGAAGAAAATTGAAGAAGAAATGGCTAATTAAAACAGATTTGTAAAATATTTTGGCACATATGCCATATGCACCTCATTTGTGCATTTTTTTTTCATTTTTTACACAAATTTGGCGAAAACTTCGTTTTTAAATATCAATTATACATATATTTTTTAATTGTTTTCTATTATTTTAAAAAGGAAATAAAAATAAATAAATAATGTTTTGTTAAAAATTATAAAATAAAACAATTAACATCATTAAAAAAATAAATAAGAGTAAATAGTTTATTAATAAATATGCAATAGCCGAGCTACCATATGAACATAAAATTGACGTTTTGTTGCAATCGCGCCGATGTGGTGCATATATGACATCCGTGCCATTTTTTTCAGCAGGCAATTTTTATTTCAAAATGTTGAATTTATCAATAGTAATAACGCGAAATTGCATAAATTTCATTTAAATTGCATAGATTTCCTTGTTCAGTTTGTAAATTTTAAAACTAATTTTCCCTGGAAGAGAATTTGACAAAATGGCGCAAAAGAAGTATGTTTGTTGATTACAATTTTCAAAATTACGGTGAAAAACTTTTGAAAAAGAATGACATTATTTTACAATATATATGTGTGTGGCAGAATTTCACACTGAAGCTAAAATTTAAATATTTGATTACAATTTTTAAAATATTAACTTATGTTTATTGAACTTACAATTGAATACTAAAATATACTCCAATAAAATCTCCTTTTGGAAAAAACAACTTTATTGCGACCTAATGTTAGACATATGCATTTTTGGCTTAATTCTTGGCCGACAAAAGTAAAAAAAAATCTCAAAGAAACAAACAAATAACTCACAATTACTTTTATAATTAGATCTGTCTTTCTCTGGAGTAAGTTATATACTATCGAAATTTGATAAAAAAGAGAAAGGAAATAATAGAAAGGAAAATAAATATCGTTCAAAATTCATTTAATCAAATTTTCAAGTTATTTTTTTTTATTCTAACGCAAGGATAAGTCGCCAAATGTTGCATCAAATGTTATAGTTCACGTTATTTTTCAAGCGTTACAAATATTTCTTTTATTTTTAAGATAAATATTTTTTTTATGATATCATGTCTCATTAAATGGTTTTTCTTTATTATTATTATTATTATCATTATTATTATTATCAATAGTTATTTTATTATCAGTAAATATTTTCTGCCTTTATTTGCAAGATGTTTGTAATATTTCTAACAGATATATCCTTTTTAATTTCTTTAGTAATGATAATTTTCGCCAAAAAATAAGTACTGGCAACCCTTTCGTCAAAAATAACCAAAAAATACGAAATTTAGTATGAAAAATCAGAGTTATCCCTGTATATTTGTATCATAAACCTCCGCAAAAATATTTCCTATCGAATGATATAATCTGCAAAAAGATCCATCGGGTAGTTTTTGAAAACACCCGTTTGGAAGTTTCAGAACTTCTGCTTTATAATATATATGATTAAACTTTGACGTTCGAAAATGTTACGTACGTTGTTCAATTATGAAAATACTGGTTACGAAATAGAAATCCCTAGCCTCCTTTGTATGTAAGTAATTATTTAAAGCTTTGGAATATTTTATTGTGTCGTGAGATTTGATTATGTATTAGTGAAAACTAGAACCAAATAGTTTGGAATTGCTTTAGAATCTTACAAAAAATTCAAATTCAGGTATGTGGGTGGTTTCACTTCTTTAATAAATTGGTTCTCAGACGATATTCATATTCGATGGCTGCGGGAAAACACGAAATCTATTCATTCATTCTTGGATAAATTTTAGCAGATCTTTAAAAAGGATTTTAAGGAATGTTTAAAAACAAATGAATTTACATGCGAACGAATTGGACAGTCTTAAATACATAGAAAAGTTTTATTTATTAAAAAGAAAGATGTGATGTTAATTTGCATAATTTTTGGTTTATTTAATCGCAGGCATTTAACATCTATATTAAAAATAAACTTTACCGTTCGAAAAAGTCAAGTAGGTTGTTCAATTATGAAAATACAGGTTAAGGAATAGAAATCCCTACTCTATTTTGTAATTAAGCAATCGTTTCAAAGTTTGGAATATTTTATTGTGTTGTGAGAATTGCATATGTAGCAGTGAAAACTAGAACGAAATAGTTTGAAAATGCTTTTGAATCTTACAAAGAATTCCAATTAAGATAAGTGGGTAGTTTCACTTCTTTAATAAAATGATTTTCAGACTATATATTCAAATTCGATAGCAGCAGAGAAACACTAAGTATATATATATATTTTTTTTTTCATAAATGTCTAAATAGTAGTAGATCTTTAAATAGGAATTTATAGAATCTTTAAGAACAAGGGTATTTTAATACGCATGAATGTGACAGTCTGAAATACATAAAAAATTTTATTCATTAAAAACAAAGATGTAATGTTCTTTGCATAATTTTTGGCTCATTTATTCACAGGCAATTAAAGTTTATTTACAAAAATAAACTTTACCGTTTGTAAAAGTCAAGTATATTATTCAATTATGAATATACTGGTTGCGGAATAGAAATCCCTACCCTACTTTGTATTTAAGTAATCGTTTCAAACTTTGGAATATGTTATTGTGTCGTGAGAATTGATTACGTAACAGTTAAAACTAGAACCAAATAGTTTGGAATTGCTTTTAAATCATACAAAAAATTCAAATTAAGATAAGTGGGTGGTTTCACTTCTTTAATAAATTTGTTCTCAGACGATATTCAAATTCGATAGCTGCGGGAAAACACGAGATATATTCTTTCATTCTTGGATAAATTGTAGCAGATCTTTAAATAGGATTTTAGAAAATGTTTAAGAACAAGTGTATTTTAATACGCACGAATGTGGCAGTCTGAAATACATAAAAAAGGTTTATTCATTAAAAACAAAGATGTAATGTTCTTCGCATAATTTTTGGCTCATTTATTCACAGGCAATTAAAGTTTATTTACAAAAATTAACTTTACCCTTTGAAAAAATCAAGTAGGTTATTCAATTATGAAAACACTGGTTGAGAAATAGAAATCTCTACCCTACTTTGTATGTAAGTAATCTATTCAGACTTTGGAATATCTTATTTTGTCGTAAGAATTGATTACGTAACAGTGAAAACTAGAACGAAATAGTTAGGAATTGCTTTTGGTTCATACAAAAAATTAAAATTAAGATAAGTGGGTGGTTTCACTTCCTTAATAAATTGGTTTTCAGACGATATCCAAATTTGGTAATTGGGGGAAAATACGAGATTTATTCTTTCAGTCATGTATAAATTGTTTAAGCAGATGTTTAAATAGCATTTTAAGGAATGTTTAAGAACAAGTAAATTTAAATGCGAACATAAATGACATAGAATAGTTTCATAAAAAAGTTTCTTTTTTTTAGAAAGAAATATATGTAAGCCTTTAATTTTTTTTTTTTACATTTGAAATGCATGACTATTTTTTCAGCGTGTAAAAAATAAAAAACTAAAAATCCATGTAAAAAATTCACGTAATTAATAATAGAATACAATAAATTTTTTTTAAAAAAATAATTAAATAATTAAAATATATTGCAAAATAAACACGTTTGATGAACAGTTGAAAAAATCGTTTATTAAATATTAGATTAATATGTTTGATAATTTTTTTTTTGATATCCGTAAAATGGAATTATAAACATAACGATTTTTTAAAATTTAAAACAATAACGAAAAGTTGAAAATATCAATATTTTAGGCATTTTACTTGACGGCAACTTTACGCCCTGTCTAAAAGTAGCTAAGTGTATAATTTAACATATTCCAACATAGGGGAAAACGGTGTATGAATTTTGTTTGTCTCTTGTGATTAAACACGTATATACTCCAATAGCCATAAATTGGATAAACGTTATTTCGTATCAGTATGCCATATTCGGTATTTAGTTTGTGTGAATTTACGGTTCAGTTATATCAGAGGTACTGAGAATTCCATTACAGTACGGTCTACGTGAAAAAAATCGTTTGCCGTATATTTTAACTAGCAGTCTTCACTCGCTACGCTGGTCGGTTACACTGAAGAAATCGTGAATCAAATTAATTACGTCTAGTAAAAAAGAAAATTACATAATTGTCATAATATCTTACATTATTCTGTTTAAAGTCAATGTTGACAACATAATAGACAAAAAAGCTCTAAAATGTTTGAAGTGCCTAGGATTAACTATTTTTCAGTGTGTTAACCTGAATTTCTCGCTTCTATCTAAACCTGCATCCAATATAAAGCGAAAATTCTAAACGTACGGCCCTTCCATTAAACCCGCTTAGGTGCGAATTAGAACAACAACACACTGAAGAAAACAAGGATAAAAGGATAAAATGGAGTCACAATGGTCTAAATGTCATGTGACTGTATCCACTGGTTGCAAAAATTTTAAAAAGCGCGAGTAAATATGAAAAAATAAGGAAGATTTAAGTATAAAAAATTAGAATTTTTTGACAATTACCAGCAAAACGTCGGTACGTAACGTCGGTACGGTCATAACTAACGCATTTATGAACCGATTTGAATGAAACTTGGTTGTACATGGTACATACAAATGTCTCGACCGAGTTCGTTAGCCAGCATTATCCGCCATCTTGTTTCAAAATGGCGGCCATTTAATTTTTTTAAATTTAAAATTTAAAATTAAATGAAAAAAAAAATGAACAAAAGGCGAAAAATATTTTTCTTTTATGTGTTAGAACTTAAAACAACGATTCCAGAAAACTTTTTATTTTGTCTATATCTTAAAAAATTATTGAGTTATAGTACTTTGAATTTTTTCTTATGGTTGACATTTTGAAATAATCCGATTTTTGTCACTTGATAACACGCGTATTTATGAATAGATTTGAATGAAACTTGGTACGTACATAGTACATACAAATATCTCGACAGAGTTCGTTAGCCAGTATCATCCGCCATCTTGTTTCAAAATGGCGGCCATTTTTTTAAATTTAAAATTTAAAATTAAAAGTTGAAAAATATTGAATATTGTTCTCTTAAATGTTAGAATGTAAAACAACGATTGTAGAACACTTTTTTATTTTGTCTATATCTTAAAAAATGATTGAGTTATAGCACTTTGAATTTTTCTTATAGCTGACATTTTAAAACGATCTGATTTTTGTTACGTGATAACATGCGTATTTATGAATAGATTTGAATATAACTTGATTTGTATATAGTAAGTAATGAGGCCTGGACCGAGTTCGTTAGCCAGTTCCATCCGCCATCTTGTTTCAAAATGGCGGCCATATATATATTTTTTTAATTAAAATTTAAAATTAGGTACGAAAAAGTGAGACATAAAAAAATATTTTTCTTTTACGCATTTAACCTTGATACAAAGATTCCAGAGCATTTTTTGTTTCGTCTGTATCTTAAAAAATATCTGAGTTATAGCACTTTTAATTTCTAATGTTTCTCACATTTTAAAATGATCTGATTTTCGTCACGTGATAACCGCGTATTTATAAACCGATTTGGATGAAATTTGGTGCGTACATAGTTCATACCGATGTCTGGACCGAGATCGTTGGCCAGTTCTATCCGCCATATTGTTTCAAAGTAGCGAACTATTAATTTTTTTAATTAAATTTTAAAATAAAGTGCAAAAAATAAGAAATTGAAAAGGATTTTTCTTTTGTGTGTTTGAACTTGATTTAAAGATTCCAGAGCATCTTTTTTTCATCTATATCTTGAAAAATGTCTGAGTTATAGCACTTTCAATTTCCAGTGTGGTTGATATTTTGAAACGGTCTGAAATTTGTCACGCTATAATGCGTATATTTATAAACTAATTTGGATATAACTCCGTGTGTACATAGTATATATCAATATCTTGACCGAGTTCACTGTCCAACTTCATCCTCTATCTTGTTTTAAAAGAGCGGCCATTTAAGTTTGTCAAAAATCTTTTAAATGTATAATGATGTACAAACAAAAAATTAGAAATTGAAAAAAGGTTCTTTCTATATTATATATGTTAATAATGAATTTCGGAGTATTTTTTGCCTTTTCTTTATTTTAAAAATACCTGAGATATAGCAGTTTGAATTTCTAATGTGGGCGACATTTTCTAAAAAATTAATTTGCCCGCGTCACTACTCGTATATATTAATCGATTTCGATATGAGTGTGCATGTGCACATGAATTAAGATTTCGACCAAGCTCATTGGTTTGTTTTAACCAACATGTTGCTTTAAAATGGCATACACTTCATGATATCGTTGAATTTGTTGACTCTCTAAATCGCTGAAAATGAAACCAGGTTAATTAAAATATGACTAATTTCTAATATTCCCATTAATGTTCAGTTTTGAGAAAAACTAGCATTCAATTTTATAAAATCGGTTTCCACTAATTTGAGCTGGGTATGTTTGAATAATATAACTTATTTTAAAATAAATAAATAAATAAATAAGTCTCTGACTCGCATAAGTCGGCATAAGTCGGCAATGCCGGCTGCTGCCGGTAAACTGCATAAGTCGGCAATGCCGGCAAGTCCTTCCGGCATTGCCGGAAGGACTTTTTAAACTTCTAAACATCGTACGTTTTAATTTTTACACCATCGTATAGGAAAAAATGTATTTTTTCAAATGCATTTCATTTTTATTTAAAAGCTGTTTCTCAATTTTTTTTTTTTTTTTTTTTTTTTTTTTTTTTTTTTAGTTTTTATTACCAATTTTCTAATTCAGGTAACAGATTTATTCAAATTCTTTTAAAAGTAAATGAGAAATATTATTTACATCTATTTAAACTTTGGCAACAATTAGAATAAAAAAACAACAAAACATGAACTGATTATATTAAAATAAATATTTTAATTAAAATAATAGTCTTTTTTCAAAATTTTAGGATTTATTGTGTGACAAAAGTTATTCAGCTGTAAGTGCACAAAATTTTAACGCTTTGACTTTCATGGATTTTGTGTACGGACTCTGAAACAGATCGACAGACAGACAGAGGACAGAGACGAATAGGGTTTCATCAGATGAACGAAACCCTAAAAGAGAAAGACGATTTAAAGACACACTTGGTGGCAAAACAGGAACTAAATGGATGGTAAATGGGATCAACATTTTTTATTGATTATTCTACGTCATTGAAATTAGTTCCTGATGGAATATGATAAGTACACCGCCCGAGAGGGGCAAAATAGAGGGAAGGGCACTGGAAATGAATAACATGAATAAGTGATTACAGGACTTTCCAACAATAACACACATATAGGAATGTAGGCCAAATTTAGAAAACTCCCCCCCCCTTCCATAGTTTCAACTACCACCCCTCTCCCCGGTGTAAAATCTTCCCCTCTCTTTTAAATTTCCATCTATTATAAATTATATTTATTAGAGGTCCCCATAAAAAATCCAGTCTATAATGATAAAACGCTACAATAAAAAAAAATCAACATGCCCTCGTTCGAGGGAGAGGGATTGAGGTTTGGGGAAAAATGTTCTTAATGTAAAAGAGCCGTCCGAGTGCTTTCCGATGCTATATCACAAGACGGGTCGAAAAAGTTTAGAATATTTCGACTGTTGGGTTAATCTGTTGGATTAATATCGGATTAATTCATTAATCTCTTGACCGCTAAGCTAAATGGTTAAATTGTAATGTTTTTTTCTCAGCCTTTTTTTTAATGCTATAAAAAGGAAACAATTTAGTTCCTAGGTAATGGAAATTTTAAATCAGAAAATAGTAATTTAATCTGATTTTATTTTGAAAACATTAAAAATCCTGTGAAATATTATAAACTGTTTATCACAAAATTTTTAATTATAAGTCCTCACTAAAATCATAAAAATTTTATGTCTGTTTAGTTGGTTTTATTTTCTGTACTTTGTGTACATATTTTATCGTTTTTTCTATCTTTATAAGAAAAAAGTATTGAATTCGTATTTTTTTTTATCCGGTTTTCGACGGATTTACAAGTTTTATGAGTCAGATATCCTCAAAAACATGTTTTTACAAAATGTCTGTCTCTGAGTCTGCGAGTCTGTTAGTCTGTCTTTATCTCTGACAAAACTTTTGTGGGTGATCTATCTAATGCACGAAATTTCACAAAAGTTTAGATTATGTTAGATCTTAATATGAATTAGCTCTAATTGTTTTTTGATACAAATCTCTCAATAGGTGGCGCTGCTATACTGCATTTTTCACAATTTTCACAATAGCCATATCTCAAAAACTAGTGCATGGATTTTCCTAAAACTTTTGATTTACTTAGTAATATTTCATATAAAATGGTGCTGATTACGTTTTGGTGTCATCGCTCAACAGAAGACACTGCTGTGCAGTATTATTAATTGTTTTCTGAATAGCTATATTTCCAGAACTAGTTCATGGATTTTCATAAAACTTTAGATTTAGTTAGTACTTGATGTAGTTTAATATTAATTACGTTTGGATGCAAATCGTTCAACAAGTGATGCTGAATGATGCATTATTCGTGATTATCGGAATAGCTATAATTCAAGAACTATTGCAGGAAATTTGCTAAAACTTCAGATTCAGAATGTCTGTATTATAGATGAGTGATTTAGTTTGGTGTAAATATCCCTCCAGATGGCACTGCTATTTTCCCGTTTTTTAATATATATATCTCAAGAACTATTGCATTTATTGTCATCAAACTTCTGATTCAGTTAGTATCTGATAAAAAAAATATCCTGATTAATTCTGTGGTGTACATCACCCAACAGGTAGCACATTTATTCAGATTTTATTTAAGATTTCGCAATAGTTCTATCTGAAAAACTTATGCGCGGAATTTCATCAATCTTCAGATTCAGTTATAAGTTGACATAAGTTGTTACTGACTATAGAGTTTGTTCAAATCACTAACCGGTGGTGTTGCAATGTTGAATTCTTTAGGAAGTTGTCAGGAAGTTAACACGCATAAGACAATGCCAAGACAATTTATTTTTTACATTGTTATGCCTTCGCCTTAATTTTACACCGTATAACTTTTTTTTCTATTTTTTTAATATTATCATCATCTTTAATGTAACAGGATGAATGTCGATCATGGGGAAAATTTGGTTCATCTTTTATGATAAAAATCGAAGAAAATGTCCGAAATTTTGCAAAAGTTTGTTCATTGTAAAGCATTACATATCTTAATTTTGAGTAGATTTCAAAAAAGAATGATCGATCAGGTAAAGTATATTATTTACTTGAAATATAAAATTATTATTAAAACACCGTAGATAATCTCGAAATTTATCAAAACCCAACCATAAGATAGTGTAATATTATTAGTATTATTTATAGATATATATTTCCTAATATATATATTTCCTATAATATATTTCCTTGAATCCGATAACGATCACGAATTTTTCCTGAAGTTTTTTAAAGATATAAACACAAATCTCTCTTTTTACTAACCCTCGAATCTGTCTCGTTATCTTGACCAATACGCAATATATGATGTCTTTTACAATATCAGTCCATCTTCCTTTGATGTCCGAAATATAAAACAGGAAATCACAATCTCATAAAATAAAGATATTTTTTGTCATTTCCTTTTCGTAAAATTCCATTTTAAAATGTCTTAGTTATAGTGGCTATTTTTTTTTTTTCATTTTTTTAATTTCAATTGTTATGTATGTAAAATGGATATAAATATCAGTTACTTCAGCTAAATAGAGAACAGAAACAGAATATGCTATATTATTTTAACACAATCTAACTGATTGGAATCGAACCCGGATACTTGGCTGACAAGGCCAATGCTTTACCTGTTAAGCTAACCGGCCAATAGCCGGCTGGGATTTTTCGTTCAGATAACCTTATTGGCCAAGACATGTGGTCTGTATCCATCGTTGTTTGGAGTTCCATTACCTGCGGCTTATTCTGCCGAGCTGTCTAAATGACAGACCAGATGTCTTGGCCAATAAGGTTATCTGACCGAAAAATCCCAGGCGGCTATCGACCGGTTAGATCAACAGGTAAAGCATTGGCCTTGTCAGCTAAGTATTCGGGTTCGATTCCCGAGCCTGGGCAATTTTTCGCTCAGTTCGAATTATTCAATCCAAACAGAATACTTAATAAAAACTTTTAAATGCATAAAAACTCTTAATAGTAAAATTTTTCTGTTCAATTATAATATTTTTTCTATTATTTACAATTTTAAATCGTAGTATATTTTCTGAAACATGTCCCGCAGTCAAGCAGAAAAACATATTAATAAAAGGTTGGATTAATTTTATGTCCATAGGAAACTATCAAAATCATTTAGATAAATATATATATTCATTTGTATTACTATGTTCGTCCGCAACACAAACATCTTCACATTTTCTAAAAAAAAAAAAAAAAAAAAAAAAAAAAAAAAAAAAAAAAAAAAATTTTATTGCATTTAAACATTTTTTGCCTTTTTATGCTTAAAATGACATTTATATCACGTTTCAACATTAATTCAACCTTTATTATAAGATTTTTTTTCAATTTCTCGGATTTAAATTGTTATAATTAAAGAACAGTTAAATATAAATGCTTCAAACTTGGAGCATGTATTTTTTATTGTTTTATTTTAATTTGTATTCAGCGAATTTGAAAAAAGTATTCACTTTTACTTTTTTAAAATTAAATTTATACATATATATATATTTATATATATATATATATATTTAACAAATGTTTACTTTAAACATTTTTAATTCCTTTTTTAATTATTACTATTATTTTGAAAACGCTGAATCAAAATTAAAATTTACTTATTTCTGTTTATTTAAAGTAAAAAAAAATTAATTTTACAAATAATATTTTTAGTTATAACGATTTTAACTTACCCCACTTTTTTATAAAATGTTATTTATTTATTTATTTACTATTTAATATGAACAGTTTTATCATATTATTTTGTTTAGAAATGATATGGTTAACCATCACAAAAGAATTTAAAAAAATAACTCAGTAAATAAATATTATTTTAAATTTGTTCCGGTCACCCATAATGAAAGATGAATTTATTCATCAATCTTTAAGTACTTTTTCATGATTCTATATAGTTACTCTTATATGTTACATTATGAAATCGATGAACATTTCTAAATTATTTCTAAATATCACCACCCATTAAAGTTCTAATTTATATAAATATCCCTTTATTTATGTATATTTCATTTAAATATTTTCAAAGCATTATGAAACTTTTGGACAATCATTTTAATTATGTTACTATACATGACATTTTGTTGGCGGTGTAACAACAATACTTTTAAAATATCTGCTGTTTTTATTACATTTGCAAGCTAATGTGTATTCTAAATGACAAAAAACAAGCCGAATAAAGAAAAACAATCACTAACTGGAATATTAGAAGCTAGAAATAGTAATGCTAAACAGTTTTTTTTTTAATTTATTTTACTTTTTTTTATTTTTTTATTTTTTTTACAACGAAGAATTTACTGCCAGAATATATAGTTCATTATTTGCTAAAATATAATGTCATAAAATATAATTTACTAAAATATAAAGCTTTTTGAAAGAGCACATTGCTCTTTCATCTAGCACCACCTATCGCAATCTTTGTAATCTCCACCATCTTTATCTCAGTTCATCTGTGACTCTGTCTCCTAACGGATATATGTTCGTTCCGCTGATGATGCGGTATTATTTTTGTAATTCAAAACGCGTCCTGCTTTTTTGTTTTCGTTTAATGATGATTTATACAAAGTGTATTAATTTAATTATTTTTTATTTAATTAATTAAGTCATATTTTATTTCATTTTCATTTAATATCGAGTATTGCAATTTTGCTTCTTTTTTTTTTTTTTTTTTTTTTTTTTAAACAAAATCCAAGTGATCATAAACTTTTGAGAATGATTATGTTTACAAAAATGGTCTAATGATTAGGCATTTTATTGGAAATTTCGGTATTGTGTAAAATACACTAGAAAAATCTGCTACAAACTGTCCAGGCCCTTAAACGTGTTTTATAGATTTACGATTACGTCACAATATTCGATTTATGCAAATGTTTATATGGATCTTAGTGATTGGTCAGTATAGAGTAAACTTACTATTATGTAACTCTTTTTTGTAAAATCAATTGTTTAAATGGATTGTTTGCAGAAGATTTTTTATACTATATTGTTTGTACGCTATTAAATATATGCAGCAAATTCTCCAGTTATTAGACCATTTTCAAAAAAATAGTGGTAACACAACAATAACATGACCGCTGATTTTAAACAGATTGTATGACTAGTAATGTATAAATGAGCAGGGCCTGATTATCATACGGGTACCTGGGGCTCTTGCTCAGGGTACAAATATTCTAAGGGGCACAAATTTTGTCAGAATCTCATCTAAATTTACTATAAAAAATTTATAACTGTGATATTGCAGATATTAGTACCATGAAATTACAAAAATGTATCTCAATATATGCTTAAAAGAACATTTCTATAAATAATAAATCATGTTTTATTTTTATTGTTCGAACCGCTTTTCAATTTTCTGGAAAATTTAATTTTTTAAGTTGGCGCTTTTTGAATAAATATTCCAAAAAACCAAAAACATAATAAAATAAATATATAAAAAATCAGAAAGTAAATTAAGGCGCGGGGGAGGGGGGAGGGCACGAAAAATTGAAAGTACCCTAGTCACAAAAATTTGCTAGTCGGGCCCTATAAATGAGTATAGCCCAAAATTCAGAGAGATGTGAAGCGTAAATAATGTGAAATTTTGCTAATCTGTATAATATACATGACTAGATATTTAGATGTAATTACTATGAATAATGACATGCTTACGTGCAGATTTAGCACGAAAATTCACAGAGATATGAAGTTTAAATTGTATCAAATATTGCTTTTCCGTATAATATACATGACTAGATTTGTAGCAGTGTCCCTAAAAGCGAACGACCAATTATTTACAAGCATATATCAAACAAAAAAGTAATATGATAATTTATTGTATGCTTTTTTAAGTATTTTATTTAAAAAAAATTATCTGTTTTTTAAAGTACTTTATAAAATAAATTAACTTATTATTTCTTTTCATGTCTAATCGAGAAAAAAAATTAATAAGAAGCATGAAAAAGAAAAAATGCTATAAAATACAGAACCAGTAGTTTAAACTAGTGTCAAAATTAATTTCGCTATCTTCGTGTATATGTTTTTAAAAAATCTGCAGGTTTAGAATTTGCTTAATTTACATTTTTTTTTTAATCTTTCTCTTCTACAATTATTTCGTCTTTTGTAATTTTCAAGCAAGTACGCACATTAAATTTCAATTGTCCAGAACGTGCTTTTCTTTCACGAAATGCCACCGAATTTAATTAGCATCTATTTGAAGTTTGAATGGAGTCAATTTAAAATGCTTCAGTTTACAAAGGCGCACTGCTAAAAGAGTTTTAACAAACTTGTGTAATAATTAAAGAAAGGATAACCAATTAGGAATATCTCGGTACTTCTGAACGTGTATGGAATTTGGTTAAATTTAATGAAAGAAAGATTTTTGAAGGTTACATTTATATAGAATACTTTAATCAATTTCTATTCTTAATATTTTTTTCATATCTATAAAAATTATTGTAAGAAAATATTTTGATTTATTTTTTCAATCAATGTTTTCTGCATTATTATTTGAATATGTTTCAGAATTTTAATGTTTTAGGTTTCCGTACTTATAAATTGAAAACAGAAACATTTTAAGATCACTCCTGTGTCGGTCAGTCCTTCTGCCACAGCCATTTTACTGATAAAGAATTAAACGTGCAAAGCTTAAATTGGGGGAAGTAGTAAAGGCTATTGACCCATATATTTACAGATTATCAAATATTTATAAATATATTTAAGTTGGGGGTAGAGGGCTTATTTAGTAACCTGAAGGGGAAAAAAAATCACTGTATATCGTGTAGGGTATCATGTAAAAGTTTTTTATCATCCTGAATTTAAAAATACATTTCTTTTAATTTTAGATATTATATTTTTAGATATATCCTGGAAAAGATGGTGCAAAAATATGTTCCTCCCATCTACACTGTTAAAAATAAAGGTGACAAACTAGTCGCATTTGGTGCCCAGGCGGAAAAAGGAGTTACCATTTGACACCTGCGAGCTTAAAAATGTGTTTGGGACTCCGTTTGATCCCGCACTTTGTGATTCACGCTAAATAGGGTGCCGCACAATGCATATCGTTGGAAGATTTTCACCCCTTAGTCATTTGCGCATGCTCTTGACGTGCGTCCTTCAACTCCCGTCACTGGTGGATCAAATCAGCAATTTCTCTCCTACGAAGACTTTCACCACGCATGCGCTATCCCAATTTCATTTAGAACTTCAGATGGCTAACTTTTGGCGAGCTTTTTATATAAAACAACCTTTGATTTTCAGGACATTTGAACATTTCAGGGAAACTATGAAGGTGAGCTCGATGGCCGAACGGTTAAAGCGCTGGGCTTCCTACCAGACGTTGTGGGTTAAAATCCTCCGAGGACCAAAATGCTTTTTATACATTCTTTTTTATTAGTTGGCACTCTGGATTAGGAGTGCCATCTTTTCACCCTAATTAAGGGTACTATTCTGTCTCCCATAGGGGTGTCACCAGTGAGACAAGACTTTCATCCGTAAAAGGTGCAATATGTCACCTGTAGCTTTAACAGTGTAATTCCGTATTTATTGAACCTACGTATGAAACAATTATAGACTATAGATTATTTTAAAACGTGCAGGAAAACTATAGCGATTACTCGAGATCGCATAGTTTTTGAGAGAAGCACATTTGACTGCATTTGTCTGTTGCACAACAACTATCGATTTGTGGGTATTAAGCAAATGTATTGAGGAGCATCCTGATATAGCACGAAAGTTCAGAGAGATATGAAGCTTAAATAGGATCAAATATTATTTCTCAGCATAATATACATGATTTGATTTTTAGCAGTATACTTAAAAGCAAGCGATTATTTTTTATATGCATATATAAAACAAAAAAGAAATATGATAGTTTTTTATGTGTTTTTTTAAAACAATTAATCAAGAAATTTTTAACTTATTTTTGTTTTCTTCTTTCCGATCTCATCAAGAAAAAAATCGAATAAGAATCATAAAGAAGAAAAAATGCTGACAAATACAGAACCTGTAATTTAAAATAGTGTCAAAATTTTGTTTCTTCACGTATATATATCTTTAAATATCTGCAGTTTTAGAATTTGCCTAATTTACATTTTAAAAAAATCTTTTTCTTTTACAATTATTTCGTCTTTTGTACTTTTGAAGCAAATGCGCACCTTGAATTTCAATTGTCCAGAATGCGCTTTTCTTTTACGAAATGCCACCGAATTTAATTAACATCTATTTGAAGTTTGAATGGAGTCAGTTTTAAATGCTTCAGTTTACAAAAGCGCATTGCTAAAAGAGTTTTAACAAACTTGTGTAATAATTAAAGACAGAATAACCAATTAAGAATATCTCAGTACTTTCGAACATGTGTGGAATCTGAATAAATTTAATGAAAGAAAGTTTTTTGTAGGTTACAATTGAAATATCTTATTGAAATTCGGCTCTTATTAAAATTTTTCTCTTCACATATATATAAATTATTGTAAGAAAATAATTTATTTTATTTTTATTTTTAATTATTTGGGAAAATAGTTATTGTTCGCGGTAGAAAATTGAGAAATCTGAAGTACATTTGAAACTTTTTATTGGTTGAATTCCGCAACTTATTTTATATTATTCGTTTACTTATTGGTCCTTTCTTAGTGTCTAGAAATTAAATACTTCTGTTTTCTTTATTTTATTCGTTTTCTGATTGGTCTATTCCAAAAATGAAATACTTTTCTTGTCACGATGACAAAAAAATATTATAAACTTTTCTACCAAAAATTGAACCGACTTCAAAAACTGCAAAGAGAAAAATTATTTTTTTACATAATAATAAGAAGAAATTAAATTAAGAGCATAATATATAACTAAATAAATAAACAACGTTCAAGACCACAAATATTATAAAATAAAAGATGTTAAAAGATGTTAAAAGCATACATGTTTCGGGACTTCTTAAGTCCCATCATCAGTGCTAAAAGTGTAAAATGTAAAAGAAAGTCACATCGAAAGAAAGAAAGAAAGAAAGAAAGTGTAAAATGTAAAAGAAAGAATTTTACATTTTACACTTTTAGCACTGATGATGGGACTTAAGAAGTCCCGAAACATGTATGCTTTTAACATCTTTTAACATCTTTTATTTTATAATATGTGTGCTCTTGAACTTCGTTTATTTATTTAGTTATATATATAAGCACAAAGTACAATCCTCCCCCCTTCTTATAAGAGCATAGTATTTACCATGCGTATTATTGTATTTATGTACATTAATTTGATTTTTTGGAGTCAGTGCCAGCCAAGCCTTTATTCTTTTAAGATTTGAATTGGATACTTGATTCTAATTTTCAAATTGGCTTGGCTGTCACCGACTCCAAAAAATCAAATTAATGTACATAAATACAATAATACGCATGGTAAATACTACGCTCTTAATTTAATTTCTTATTATTATTATGTAAAAAAATTATTTTTCCCTTTGCAGTTTTTGAAGTCTGTTCAATTTTTGGTAGAAAAGTTTATTTTTCTCTTTTTAGTTAAAAGTTAACGATTTTTTGAATTCAGTTAATAAAAAATATAATACGGAAAATATTATAGTAAATTATACACGAATGTCAGTCGTAGGGTTCGAACCCACGCTCTTTTCCGAGAACCAGAGTTTAAATCTGGCGTCTTAGACCGCTTAGACATCCTGGTTGCACTCCATTAGGTGAGCTTATTCAACGTTTATGTTATTTTTAATTTGCGAAAAATCATCAATTTTATTAAATTTTGCCTGATAACTATGAAAGTTCTGAATCTATTTCAATGAAATGGAAGTGGTACCAATTCGACAGTAGCTTCTTTTATTTCACACAAAAACGAAATTAATCGGTTGGATGGTTTCAGAGTAATCGGTGAACATACATAGAAAAAAATACATACGCGTCGAATTGATAACTTCCTCTTCCTTTTCTGAAGCCGGTTAATAATAAAATTTGTAATACGGAAAAAAGTATTGCAAATTTTATATGGATGGAAATTATGTCAGGAGTGAGGTTCGAACCCATGCTCTGTTTCAAGAACCACAACTTCAATCTGGCGCCTTAGACCGCTCGGACATGCTGTCTACAATCAACTCGCCGAACTTATTCAACACTTTTAATTAGCGAAAAATCCCTAATTTTATTAGTTTGCCTAATTACTTTAAAAGTACTGAACCAATTTCGATGAAACGGAAGTGGTACCAATTCGAGAGCATCGTCTTTCATTTAAGACAAAAATAACAGAAATCGGTTGCATAGTTTCGGAGTAATCGGTGAACATACATAAAAAATACATACGCATTGAATTGATGATAATATCCTCTCCTTTTTATTTACGTCGGTTAAAAAAATTTTAATACGAAAAAAAATACGGTATGTCAGCAGTGGGATTCGAACCCACGATCACTTTCGAGAACCAGAGCTTAAATCAGACGCCTTAAACCGCTCGACTACCCGAACTGCAATCCATCCAGCGAACTTTTTCAACGTCATGTTACTTTTCCCAAGTCTATTATTTTAGTACTTCTCACTGATAAAAAGATCTCTGATACTCTGTGCTAACGGTTAAATACAAAATATTCTTAATAGCATAATTAGTATTTAATTTGTAAAATATATACATATATATATATATATATATATATATAAATTACAATATGGAAAAGGTTATTGTATACATGTATGTCAAGAGCGGGGTTCGAACCCACGGTTTCTTTCGAGAACCAGAGCCTAAAGCTTGCTCCTTAGACCGCTCGGCCATGCTGTCTGCGAAACGTGTAGCGAACTTATTCAACACTTTTGATTTGCGAGAAATCATTAATTTTATTAGTTTTTGCCTAATTACTAAAAAAGTACTGAACCAATTTCGATAAAACGGAAGTGGTACCAATTAGAAAGCATTCTCTTTCGTTTAAAACAAAAATAATAGAAATCGGTATCATAGTTTCGGAGTAATCGGCGAACATACATTAAAAAAAAAAAAATACATACGCGTTGAATTGATAACCTCCTCTCCTTTTTGGAAGTCGGTTAAAAAAGTACAAAAAGATTTAATAACTCAAATACAAATTTAAATACAGGTTTCAAAAAGATTACATTTAAAAGTAGTTTTTTTCTTTATATGACGTTGTAAAAATTAAAAATGTGCGATGTTTAGAAGTTTAAATATTTGCAGTAATGCAAATTGTTGGACTGATATTTTAGTTAATATTTTTTTTATGATTGGCCAGGATTATTAACGTGTTTCTAAAAGTCCAGGCATATAAATACGACTCTGTTATTATATAAGCTACGTTATCATCATAAAAATTATGTTGTTATTATTTTTTTAAGTATAGAAATTATTTATAAATCTAAAATTATAGTCTTTGAAAATAGTATTTTCCAGGGTAAAACTTTTTTTTAATTCCTGTTTTGTACTATATTTTAAGAATATATTTCAAAAGGTAAAATATATATATATTTTTTCTTTAAATGTTTAAAAGTTAATACACATTTCTATTTACAAATATACATATAAATATCAGCTGTTCTCCATAAGATATTGCTATTTATATCCTTAGAAATTACTCTATAAAAAAAATTTCCTTTTTGAAACTCAAAATTGTTTATTTTTTATTAAAATTCAACTGAAATGTAAAAAGGAAGTTTTTCCTGATTAAAAGATTAATAAAATAGCTGTGTATATTATAGTGATTTTTAAATCCATTTTTTTTTGTATTTTTATTTAATAATTTTTATATGGTGTTATTTTCCATTTTTTCTAATATTTTGCCTTTAATTTTTTCTTCATTAGCTTGTATTTGTTATGACTAATGCGAAAATGAAACTGTGCATTTTTATTGTGGTAATCAAGGTAATTAGGCGCTGGTGATTATGCATTCGTTAGCAAATATTTCCCTTTTTCACTGTTTACTGTATTTTTAATTCCTGGTTGCTCTTGTTTAAGGATCTATTTATCAGAATTTCATGATTGTTTATACATATTTTGGGGATAAATTTCTTCATTATTTATACATTCTCATCAGTTGTTGAAAATTTATTTTGTTCATAATGGTTCTATATACATATACTAGGGGGGATTGCCCCATACGAGCTACGACTGTAAAAACCATCAGGCATCGCAGAATTTAAATATATGCAAAAGTAGTCTATTTAAAAATATTAGAGAAGATTGAATTATAATTAAAACATGTGTAGTGATATCCCTGTAAACGGATTTCCAATTATGTCCCTATCATTGGGACATTTCTCGACGGAATCTCTTAAGGTTATGACGTCAATTGTTTACAAAACGTTTGAGTAAAGAATAGTTAAATATTTGAAAATACATTAAAATAAAATGGATTAATTAAACTGAGTCCTTGCCCCTGGGTACTTGTTAACAACGTTATGAAACCATTGACATAAAATTTTAAAAGCATTTTAAATATGTCGTTCTAAAATATTTCCTCCAAAGTTTACCTTCTCTTTATAGCAATCACATGATAATCACATTTGAGTTTAGTAAGAAAAGATTATTATCGGGATGTCTAAGATTTGGCAACATTAAATAAAAGGGTCATCCCGAACTTTAAAATAACCAAGTTGGAACCCGTTGACTTTCGACGAAAGTAAATATTTAAGAAGGAAGAGCTTAATTGATTTATATTATACCTACAAAATTACCTACCGTAAAAAATGCATTTTAAAATGGTCAGTCTAACTTTCAAACATATATTATTTAAAGCTAATATTCAGAAAAAAAAGTTACTATTTCTATAAAACTACGTTGTCCAAATTATTAAAATTAAACTTTAATCGCGTATGTAAAAATATACAGCAAAGTATAATAAAGATCAGTTTTTAAGATGAATGTTCAATTTAGGCTGTTATGTTTGGTATAAATACGTACAAAAAAAAAAAATATTTTCAAATTGACACGATCTTAGAATTTCACGTGAAATCGAAACCCATCACAATTTTCATCTTCTCAGAATTTACTGGAGCACATTTCCATTTTTATCAATTTTGAGAGAAAATGGCTTATTTATGTTGCCACAACTACAAAATTCGTACTAAAAACTAAAAAAAAAATTAATATGCCAAGAATAAATTCAGATACAGCTTTCAAACAAATTGCATTTAAAAGTAAATATTTTTCTCTATACGATGGTGTAAAATGTGTTACGACTAGAAGTATAAAATTTGCAGTACCGAAAATTGCAAAACTGAACTGCATGTGAAGCGTTGCCATTCGCAAAATGACGCATGCGTTAAGCACAGATACGTTCGGCTTTTATAATATATATAGATAACTCGCACTGATATAACTTTAATTCAAATTTTTGGCAGTATTTTAAATGAATCATTTTAAATGGTAACGCAATTTTCTCTATTTTACTGCTTTTAATTCTTATTATATTTATATATATATAATTTTCTCTATCAATATTTAGATGCAAATCCAATTCTTATGACATAATTTTCATTTTGTTTTGTTTTGTTTTGCTTTTAACATCAACTCCTTTGATTGACAAACGGAAGAGTATGGTACATTTGTTTAAGGATAAATAATTGGAAAGAAATTATAAAGAAAGAAAGAACTATTTATATTCTTTTAAGTGTGAACGGATTTTTTTGTAATTGTACGCATTGTTTAAGTGCATTGCACAATATTCTTGTGAGGTGACGACTGGTAAAATGGAGGATTTTAAAACCTCGAACAGAAAAGGGGAATAAGGTCCATTCAACTTTTTGTCCCTAATAGTGACGTGTTGGGGAATAATGGGAAAAAATTAGTTGTTCTATG
This sequence comes from Maratus speculifer, assembly GCA_964019185.1. Classification (NCBI taxonomy): domain Eukaryota; kingdom Metazoa; phylum Arthropoda; class Arachnida; order Araneae; family Salticidae; genus Maratus; species Maratus speculifer. Next base: position 138,783,764 of record OZ025300.1, read on the forward strand.
ATCAATAAAGTACGAAAATTAAAGAATAGGCCTTCTTTTTTCATTGAGAAACTCCTAGTAAATTTTACTCCACTACTTATGTGATCAATGATCTGCACTAATGACCAGCAAATTAATGGTATTCATCAAAAGCGAGTACACGCATGATTGGAAGAAATTAAATGCATTTGATTGAATGTTTACACACCCTGTGTGCTACAATATAAAATATACTCATATTATATGGTTTTACATATATGTGGGCTGTTGAATAAGTAATAAGGCTAAAATTATAAAAAAATACAGAATACCTTTAATCGTCATAATTTAAGTGGTCTTTTTTAAATAACTACTGCGGCACGCAATGCACATATCCCAATGTTTTGTCCACTAATTAAAAATATGTAAAAGTCCGTTTTTCCAGAGCTTCTTCAAAATCGCCTCCACAGCCTTAACACATACTTTGTTGCTCGCAGAATGGTTGACTCGTAAGGGTTTCTTAAGTTGAGGAAACAGCCAAAAATCCCATGGAGCGAAATCAGGACTGTATGTAAGGTGTGGTAAATTTTTTACGTTGTTCTGCTGCAAAACATGATGGGCGTTGAAACTCGCCCCTCACATTCAATATCTTCAACATTTTCCCTTCCTTTATTCCAGCGGAAAATGCTTATCTTCGACATTTCTTCATCGTTGAAAGATTCAAGTATCATGTCAAAGGTCTCCGATGCTGATTTTTGACGACGAACGCAAAATTTAATGGCATAACATTGTTCAGACGTTTTCATGTTGACAACTGTTATTCTCGTAGGCGCCCGCGAACACACTTCAGTACAATCACGTTATACTCAGGAACATGAGCCTGTATACACCATATATCGGTAGTTTTTGTTAATACAGGCAACAATTTTTTTATATATCACAGAAATTAAAATCCCGATGAGTGGTTTCGCGGCTGTAAAATTAGTCTTGTTACTCATTCAACAGCCTACGTACATAACACACATTTGTCTCTGAATAAAATGTTCCTACTCATACCTTTATGGCTTATTACATAAAGGTACTTTCTTTTTTTAATTTAAAATTATCTATCTTCCATTTTAGAATACATTTCTCAAATATAAAATGAATATTTATTTTTCTGTTAATATGCATATATGTACATAATGCGTATTATATTAATATAAAATTTTTTGCCGGTGACATCACCTTAAAAAATTTTTTATAGAAAATTTAATGTCAGTATCACATAATGTAAATAATTACGACACTATTGTATGTATGGAATTTATTTATTTTTAAATATTTCAAAATAACTGGTTTATAATGCTCATGTTTAAATACAAAATACATTTTTATTTGTACGTTTTATTTTAGTAACTTACGCATATACGATATATAATTTTAAATTCACCTTCGTAATTATGATTCAAGAAACACATTGGTATACTTTTACTATAATATTGGAAAATAGTTTGCATATAAAATAAAATTTATAATCAGAGTTCATTATTTAAATTGAAGAATTTTAAATGATTTGAAAGGAAATAAATTTATTCTAACATGAAGCGCATAAATTATCGGATAATGAATACGCAATAAAGGATAATATATTCTATAGATTTCGCTTCCTTTCGTTTCGCCTTTGACAAATAAACGAAAACTATGAAAAAAATAATCTGACAGTTAAGAAAATAGTACATTTCAAAAATATATTTTATTTACTTTTCCCATATCAATACAAAAAAAATCAATCTACTTAAAATTTTAAATATATTATTTTGCTGCTTTACATTACATCTTTCCGTATTAGATAACACAGAAAGATTTTTTAAAAAACTTTTTTCTATTTTTAAAGAAAAACCTATTGGATTCGTGAATTTTTTTTTCGAATTTCAGTTTTTTTACGGATTTACACATTTGAAGAGTAAGATATTCCAAATAATTGTGTTTACAAAATGTCTTTCTTCCCGTCTGTGACCCTGTCTTCTATCTGTATGTAACTTAAATTTTGTGGGCGCTAAGAACTAATACACGGAATTTTTATAAAAAATTATATTCAGATAGTCCCTGATATAAAGTGGTGCGTTTAATTTTTGGTGTCAATCGCTCAAGAAGTGGTGATGCTATGCTGTTTTTTTCACGTTTCTGCAATAGTTCTATGTCAAGAAGTAATGCACGGATTTTCACCAAACTTCAGATTCATTTAGACCTTGACATGGTGAAATGTTTTTACACTTTGGTGGGAATCGCTCAGCAGGTGGGACTACTATGCTGCCTTTTTCACAATTTCCCAAACAGCTCTATTTCAATAACTAATGCAATAATTTTAATTAATGCTTTTATTTTTATTATTTTTTTTTTAAATTTTTGTGCAAAACACTCTACAAGTGGCATGGCTATGCTGTTTTTTTTAAGATTTCTGCAATAGCTGTATCTAGAGAATTAATGCACGGATTATCATCAAACTTTGGATTCAGTTAATCATTGATGTGCAATGATTTGGTTTACGTTTTGGCATCAATCACCCAACAGCTGGTTCTTCTATGTCTTAGTAACCCACGCAGATATGGTATGTAATTTTAAATTCACCTTCATAAGTATGATTCAAGAAACACATTTATATACTTTAACTATAATATTGGAAATATTTTTCATATGAAAAAAAAAATATTATCAGAGTTAATTATTTTAATTGAATAATTTTAAATGATTTGAAAAGAAGTAAATTTATTCAAACATGAAGGAATAAATTATCGGATAGAGAATACACAAAATTGGATAATATTTTCTATATATTTTTCTTTCTTTCGCTTCGCTTTTGGCAAAAATACGTAAATTATCAAATAAGTAATCTGACAGGTAAGGAAAATAAAACATTTCAAAAATACATTTTTCTTACTCTTCCTATATCAATACAAGAAAATTAATCTACTTAAAATTTTAAATACATTATTTTGCTGATTTACATTACATCTTCCGTATTAGACAACACATAAACATTTTTTTAAACTTTATTCTATCTTTAAAAGAAAAAGCCATTAGATTCGTAATTTTTTCAAAATCCAGTTTTTTTTTTTCTTTTTTTTTTTTTTTCTTTACGGATTTACACATTTTAAGGGCAAGAGATTCCAAATAATTGTCTATACAAAATGTCTGTCTTCGCATCTGTGATTCTGTCCGTCTGTACGTAACATAAATTTTAAAGGAGCTCTATCTTAAGAACTACTGCACGGATTTAATAAAAGTTTATAATCAGATAGTGTTACTGATTAATTTTTAGCGTCAATAGCTCAAGAAGTGTCGCTGTTATGCTGGCTTTTTCACGATATCCGCAACTGTTCTATCTCAAGAACTAATGCACGGATTTTCATCAAACTTTAGATTCTATTAGGCTTTGAAATGCATAAATGTTGGTTACAGCTTGGTGTAAATCTCTCAATAGGTGGTACAACTATACTGCCTTTTTCACAATTTTCCCAACAGCTCTCTCTAAATAACTAATGCAAGAATATTTACTAAATTTTAAATTTGGTAAGTTCGTGACATGAATGGATATTTTTTGAATTTGGGTGCAAAGCGCTCTATAAATATCGCGGGCTGTTTTTTTTTTTTTTTTTTTTTTTTTTTTTACGATTATTTCAATAGCTGCATCTCAAGAATTAATACACAGAATATGATCAAACTTTGGAATCACTTAATCATTGATATGCAGTGATTCTGTTTGCGTTTTGGTATAAATTGCCCAGTAGGTGGAGTTGCTAAGCTGAATTTTTCCTGATTCTTGCAATAGCTCTATCTCAAGAACTAATGTTTGAATTTTAATCAAACTTTAGATTCAGATTTTACATTAAATTTAAAGAATATCTATGTACAAGGCTGAAACAAAAGCTATGATAACATAAGCACTATGAGGTTTCAACTCACATATATTTGTTTTTTGATGGATTTTTTAAAATTTTTAATTTTTCTCTACTTTTTTTCTAATTGTGTATGGTACATATTTGCGATTCATTTCTACTGTTAAAAAATATAATATTGCTTATCACTTATATCTTATACTATAATGCGAGCAAAAATTGTGTGTGTGTGTGTGGGGGGGGGGGTAAATTTTATCTCAAAAACGGCTCTAACGATTTTCGCAAAAATTTGGATTTTACCATTTTCGGGCATGAGAAGACCATTGGGCTAGGTCCCATGTTCGGGAAAATTCGATTACTGGGTCATTTTGGGTCATAATGGGTCAGGATAAAGCTATTTATATCTATAGAACGGCTGGATCGATTTTAAGGAAATTTTGTACCCAATCGTTTTTTGGTACGAGAAAACTATTGGGCTGGGTCACATGTTCGAAAAATTTCGATTAGTGGGTCATTTTTGGGTCATTATGGGTCAAGCCATTTTTATCTAAAAAACGGCTCTAACGATTTTGACCAAATTTTATATTGTATCGCTTTGGATTACAAGAAGACTATTGGGTTAGGTAACATGTTCGAGAAAATTCGGTTAGTGGGTCATTTTTGGGGTCATTGTGGGTCATGCTATTTTTATCTAGAGATTTTCTCACGCAATTTTGATTAAAAATTGCATTCTATGGTTTTCGGGCACGAGAAAAACATTGGGCTAGGTTACATGTTCGAGAAAAAATTTTAATGGGTCATATTGGGTCATTAAGAGTCTGGGTCAAGCTATTTATATTTAAAGAACGGCGTGATGGATTTTAACGAAATTTTGTATGTAACAGTTTTTTGACATGAGAAAACTAATGGGCTAAATCACATGTTTGAGAGATTTCGACTATGAGAGTCATTTGTGGGTCATGATGGGTCATAATGGGTCATGGTCAAGCTATATCTAAAGAACAGGTGGACTGATTTTAATGAAATTTTGTATGCAACATTTTTTTGGCACGATAAAATCATTGGACTAGGTTACATGTTCGAAAAATTTCGATTAATGGGTCATTTTGGATCATAAAGGGTCTGGGTCAAGCTATATATAATTAAAGAACGGCAGGATCAATTTTAACGAAATTCTGTATGTAACAATTTTTAAAAACGAGAAAACTAATGGACTAAGTCACATATTCGAGAGCTTTCGATTATAAGGGTCATTTGTGGGTCTTAATGGGTCAAGGTCAAGCTATATCTAAAGAATGGATGGGTCGATTTTAACGAAATTTTGTATACAACATATTTTTGGCATGAGAAAATCATTGGGGTAGGTCACATGTTCGAGAAATTTCGATTAGTGGGCCACTTTCGGGTCATTCCAATTTTATCTAGACAACATTTCGCGCAATTTTGACTAAATTTTGACTGTCAAGGTCTAAATGAATCTGAAGTTTGGTGAAAATCCGTGCATTACTTCTTGACATAGAACTATTGCAGAAACGTGAAAAAAACAGCATAGCATCACCACTTCTTGAGCAATTGACACCAAAAATTAAACGCACCACTTTATATTAGGGACTATCTGAATATAATTTTTTATAAAAATTCTGTGTATTAGTTCTTAGCGCCCACAAAATTTAAGTTACATACAGATAGAAGACAGGGTCACAGACGGGAAGAAAGACATTTTGTAAACACAATTATTTGGAATATCTTACTCTTCAAATGTGTAAATCCGTAAAAAAACTGAAATTCGAAAAAAAAAATCACGAATCCAATAGGTTTTTCTTTAAAAATAGAAAAAAGTTTTTTAAAAAATGTTTCTGTGTTATCTAATACGGAAAGATGTAATGTAAAGCAGCAAAATAATACATTTAAAATTTTAAGTAGATTGATTTTTTTTTGTATTGATATGGGAAAAGTAAATAAAATATATTTTTGAAATGTACTATTTTCTTAACTGTCAGATTATTTTTTTCATAATTTTCGTTTATTTGTCAAAGGCGAAACGAAAGGAAGCGAAATCTATAGAATATATTATCCTTTATTGCGTATTATTTATCCGATAATTTATTCGCTTCATGTTAGAATAAATTTATTTCCTTTCAAATCATTTAAAATTCTTCAATTTAAATAATGAACTCTGATTATAAATTTTATTTTATATGCAAACTATTTTCCAATATTATAGTAAAAGTATACCAATGTGTTTCTTGAATCATAATTACGAAGGTGAATTTAAAATTATATACCGTAAATGCGTAAGTTACTAAAATAAAACGTACAAATAAAAATGTATTTTGTATTTAAACATGAGCATTATAAACCAGTTATTTTGAAATATTTAAAAATAAATAAATTCCATACATACAATAGTGTCGTAATTATTTACATTATGTGATACTGACATTAAATTTTCTATAAAAAAATTTTTAAGGTGATGTCACCGGCAAAAAATTTTATATTAATAGAATACGCATTATGTACATATATGCATATTAACAGAAAAATAAATATTCATTTTATATTTGAGAAATGTATTCTAAAATGGAAGATAGATAATTTTAAATTAAAAAAAGAAAGTATCTTTATATAATAAGCCATAAAGGTATGAGTAGGAACATTTTATCCAGAGACAAATGTGTGTTATGTACGTAGGCTGTTGAATGAGTAACAAGACTAATTTTACAGCCGCGAAACCACTCATCGGGATTTTAATTTCTGTGATATATAAAAAAAATTGTTGCCTGTATTAACAAAAACTACCGATATATGGTGCATACAGGTTCATGTTCCTGAGTATAACGTGATTGTACTGAAGTGTGTTCGCGGGCGCCTACGAGAATAACAGTTGTAAACATGAAAACGTCTGAACAATGTTATGCCTTTAAATTTTGTGTTCGTCGTCAAAAATCAGCATCGGAGACCTTTGACATGATACTTGAATCTTTCAACGATGAAGAAATGTCGAAGATAAGCATTTTCCGCTGGAATAAAGGAAGGGAAAATGTTGAAGATATTGAATGTGAGGGGCGAGTTTCAACGCCCATCATGTTTTGCAGCAGAACAACGTAAAAAATTTACCACACCTTACATACAGTCCTGATTTCGCTCCATGGGATTTTTGGCTGTTTCCTCAACTTAAGAAACCCTTACGAGTCAACCATTCTGCGAGCAACAAAGTATGTGTTAAGGCTGTGGAGGCGATTTTGAAGAAGCTCTGGAAAAACGGACTTTTACATATTTTTAATTAGTGGACAAAACATTGGGATATGTGCATTGCGTGCCGCAGTAGTTATTTAAAAAAGACCACTTAAATTATGACGATTAAAGGTATTCTGTATTTTTTTTTATAATTTTAGCCTTATTACTTATTGAACAGCCCACATATATGTAAAACCATATAATATGAGTATATTTTATATTGTAGCACACAGGGCGTGTAAACATTCAATCAAATGCATTTAATTTCTTCCAATCATGCGTGAACTCGTTTTTGATGAATACCATTAATTTGCTGGTCGTTAGTGCAGATCATTGATCACATAAGTAGTGGAGTAAAATTTACTAGGAGTTTCTCAATGAAAAAAGAAGGCCTATTCTTTAATTTTCGTACTTTATTGATCATAGAACAACTAATTTTTTCTCATTTTTCCCCAACACGTCACTATTAGGGACAAAAAGTTGAATGGACCTTATTCCCCTTTTCTGTTCGAGGTTTTAAAATCCTCCATTTTACCAGTCGTCACCACACAAGAATATTGTGCAATGTACTTAAATAATGCGTACAATTACAAAAAAATCCGTTCACACTTAAAAAAATATAAATAGTTCTTTCTTTCTTTATAATTTCTTTCCAATTATTTATCCTTAAAGAAATGTACCATACTCTTCCGTTTGTCAATCAAAGGAGTTGATGTTAAAAGCAAAACAAAACAAAACAAAATGGAAATTATGTCATAAGAATTGGATTTGCATCTAAATATTGATAGAGAAAATTATATATATATAAATATAATCTTATACTATAATGCGAGCAAACATTGTGTGTGTGTGTGGGAGGGGGGGGGTAAATTTTATCTCGAAAACGGCTCTAACGATTTTCGCAAAAATTTGGATTTTACCATTTTCGGGCACGAGAAGACCATTGGGCTAGGTCCCATGTTCGGGAAAATTCGATTACTGGGTCATTTTGGGTCATAATGGGTCAGGATAAAGCTATTTATATCTATAGAACGGCTGGATCGAATTTAAGGAAATTTTGTACCCAATCGTTTTTTGGTACGAGAAAACTATTGGGCTGGGTCACATGTTCGAAAAATTTCGATTAGTGGGTCATTATGGGTCAAGCCATTTTTATCTAAAAAACGGCTCTAACGATTTTGACCAAATTTTATATTGTATCGCTTTGGATTACAAGAAGACTATTGGGTTAGGTAACATGTTGGAGAAAATTCGGTTAGTGGGTCATTTTTGGGGTCATTGTGGGTCATGCTATTTTTATCTAGAGATTTTCTCACGCAATTTTGATTAAAAATTGCATTCTATGGTTTTCGGGCACGAGAAAAACATTGGGCTAGGTTACATGTTCGAGAAAAAAATTTAATGGGTCATATTGGGTCATTAAGAGTCTGGGTCAAGCTATTTACATTTAAAGAACGGCGTGATAGATTTTAACGAAATTTTGTATGTAACAGTTTTTTGACATGAGAAAACTAATGGGCTAAGTCACATGTTTGAGAGATTTCGACTTTGAGAGTCATTTGTGGGTCATGATGGGTCATAATGGGTCATGGTCAAGCTATATCTAAAGAACAGGTGGATCGATTTTAACGAAATTTTGTATGCAACATTTTTTTTGGCACGATAAAATCATTGGACTAGGTTACATGTTCGAAAAATTTCGATTAATGGGTCATTTTTGGTCATTAAGAGTCTGGGTCAAGCTATTTATATTTAAAGGACGGCGTGGTGGATTATAACGAAATTTTGTATGTAACAGTTTTTTGACATGAGAAAACTAATGGGCTAAATCACATGTTTGAGAGATTTCGACTATGAGGGTCATTTGTGGGTCATGATGGGTCATAATGGGTCATGGCCAAGCTATATCTGAAGAACAGGTGGACCGATTTCAATGAAATTTTGTATGCAACATTTTTTTGGCACGATAAAATCATTGGACTAGGTTACATGTTCGAAAAATTTCGATTAATGGGTCATTTTGGATCATAAAGGGTCTGGGTCAAGCTATATATAATTAAAGAACGGCAGGATCAGTTTTAACGAAATTCTGTATGTAACAATTTTTAAAAACGAGAAAACTAATGGACTAAGTCACATATTCGAGAGCTTTCGATTATAAGGGTCATTTGTGGGCCTTAATGGGTCAAGGTCAAGCTATATCTAAAGAATGGATGGGTCGATTTTAACGAAATTTTGTATACAACATATTTTTGGCATGAGAAAATCATTGGGGTAGGTCACATGTTCGAGAAATTTCGATTAGTGGGCCACTTTCGGGTCATTCCAATTTTATCTAGACAACATTTCGCGCAATTTTGACTAAATTTTCTATTTTATCATTTTCGGGCACAAGAAAATCATTGAGTTATGACAGATTTTTGAGAAAATTCGATCAATGGGTCATTTTGGATCATAAGGGGTCAGGGTCAAACTAACTATATCTAAAAAACGACTCAATCGATTTTATCTAATTTTTGTATCTAATGTTTTTCGGCATGCTAAAACTAATGAGCTAGGCCACACGTTCGAGAGATTTCGATTATAAGGGTCATTTGTTGGTCATGATGGGTCATGCTAATTTTATGTGGAAAATGGTACTCACCATTTTGACTATACTTTGTATTGTATCGTTTTTGAGCAAGAGAAAACCATTTGGCTTGGACACATGCTCGCGAAAATTCGATTAGTGAGTCATTTTGGGTCTTAATGAGCTAGGGTCATTCTAATTATATATAACAGCGACTCGATCAATTTTACCTAAATTTTGAAACAAAACGTTTTTTGTCACGAGAAGACTATTGGGCTGAGTCGCATGTTAAACAAAATTATATTAGTGGGTCATTTCGCTTCATTGCTGAATGCTGCCAAGCTAATTTTACCTAAAAAATGGCTTAAACGATTTTGATTCAATTTTATATTCTACTGTGTTTGATTACCTGAAGACGATTGAGCTATGTCACATGCTTGATCAAATTTGATTAGTGGCTTATTTTGAGTAATACGGGTCAGGGTCACGAGAATATGGCAAAAGCCAATAACTTGGTGATATTTGACAAAATATTGGCGACATATGGCCAAAAAATCGACTATAAAAATTACGAAAACCAAAACACGTATTTGGAGCCAAATGAAAGAATGCCTCCAAATTTGGCTATATCTAGCAAAAAATATTGTCTTTCAGAATGTAAAGAATTTTTTTATACATTCTTAAGAGGATTCGAGATGCATGGTTAAACCGATCAGAGTCGAGCTAAAAAAGTGATTTAGATCGATGTCCTTTCGTTGTAAATTTTAAAATAAAGTAAAATTTATAAACATGCGCATAAAAACTTAGTTTTCTTATTGATTGTTTTTCTAAATAATACTATTATAAACATGTTTTACAGTAATAATACAGAGTTAATGATACAGTGAAAATACTACATCGAGTTGAACACAAAGTTAATTTTGACCGAGCTAAGCTCGGTCTACCCTGCTAGTTTTGTTATTAATGAGATTTGTCACAAAATGCATAAAAAAGTTTTCCATGGAGTGACCAATTTGCTGTTTGATCACATTAATGATTTGCTGATCTACGCTTCCACAACCAAATTCTGTAGTGCAAGTTTTTATAGTTGTAAGAAAATAATGCGATGTAAAAAAATGCCAATTCATTATTCTCAGTCTCCATCTTTATGCATTTTTAATTCGATTGCTACTCTAGTTTTAAATCAATTTGGAAGATATTAACTTACTTATATAATATTGAATGTAATATTATATATAATATTGAAATTTTGATAATAAGCATAGTATTCGTGGGCATAGATGTAATGAATTATTTATTGACTCGTAATAACATAAGTCATATAAATAAGTTTCTATAATATTTTTAAAAAGAGAATCTGAACTAAAATTATTAACAATAGTGCAATACAAACACACAGCCATGCTTTAAAAAATACGCAAATTGTTTTTTTAAAGTTATATTTCTGTCAATATTAATTAAACAAATAATGATATTAATGTAAAAATTATATAAATATAATTAATAGAGCTATAAGTAAAAATCACAAAACTATAACAATAAATAAATATAAATTAATGTAATATAATGACAAGAATCAATTACATCAAAAATGAATATTGTAAACGACTTTTATAATTATTAAGTGTATTGAGATCCTGTTAAAATAAGGTATTTTAAATTAATATTAACAACTTAATGTTTCCACACTAATTATTACATACGTAGACATAATACTAGAACGTTTTTTATAAAAAAATCAGCAATATTTTTATAAATGCAGCAATGCAGCAATATATGTATATGTGTGTGTGTGTGTATTTTTTTAAAAACAAACTGGTATATTAACTTAATTTACACACCATAGCTATTTAACTGAAAACATCAATACATAAATTATAAAATTGATGTGTACTGATTATTTATATAACATACATACGTACAGCAAAATATATGTTTACTGTATTTGCATATTTCCAAGAGACTATTTCTTTGATCAGGAAAACTTAACACCATTAACGGATAAGTTTATGTCTAAGCTTTTAAAAATCCAGATTATATCAAGTTTTAGAAAATACTAATGATTTTCAAAGCTTATAAAGTATGTGTTTTCTCTCAAATTTGGGGAAATACTTTGTAAAACTTTTGATTACTTGAATATTATTAAAGTTTACTAATAAGATAAAAGTTAGTTTAAAGAAATTTGCAGTTCTCTAATGTTGATTGAACTAAATAAATTAAATTTATCTATTTTTGTACTAAATATGTATTTCCTTTTTAATTATGTTCTTCTACCACCATTTTTCTTTTATAAAAGAACGAAGAATTTATTATGTCAGGTAGTTTAATGATGCCAATTGGACTACACTTTTTATTCTAAAATTCCTGTTTCATACTAAAATTCTGAAATACAATTTTCCCCTATAATGGCAGACATTCTTTCAAATAAAATTAATTTTTTTTCTGAATTTCAGATGTAGATTTTGAATTACTGGATAAAAAATATAATTTAAACATTCAGCCATAATGCAGTAAAAGTAGTTATCTTAATGCATTTTATTAATAATTTGTCCAGGGTTAATGATCCCGTATTAAGTTTCTGGTAATTTTTACTGCTTAGATTTAGATATTTCTTCTTATAAAAATAATACTTCATTAGATATACATTCATAAAATTTAAAGGCATGATTTCTCAACTAATGCTATTTGGAGATCTTATTACACATCTATCACCAATGTTATTACCAACCAATGTAGGCTATAATGTTATTCCAACTAAAGTATAAAGTATGATGGAATAACAGCATGTAAATTTACAAATTCTAATGATACAGTTTGTATTTTGTTGTGAAATCCGGATGTACAATATGTATCACTGACATATTTTACATCCTGAGGATGTACAATCTGTCATTCATATGGGATAATCATTTGATGTTTTATTTATTTATTTATTTATTATGCAAGAAAATCATACCTCTTTCCCTAAACAAATTTTAGGTATCCTTTTCAGTTGTCAACAATAGCAATAACGCTCTCACATGCATAAAATAAAATAGTAAATGCTCTTCGGATGTAGTTCCAGCACTGCAAAGAATCAAACGGAGAGATAACGCCAACGGATGGCGTTATTTCTCGGGTATACTTATTGCACTGTATATTTCAAACTACAAATTATCTGGCAAAGAAATCCAATATCTTCCACAAAATTTTGAATGTAAATGAAATAGACTATAATTTTATGTAATAAACAAAATGTGTTTCTTAATAAATATATAACCTTTAGATCACAGAACTTACCTCTCAAATTTTAGGTCGTCAATTGGTTCTTACGAAACTCGTTCAGCGAACGTTTCTACAAATAGAACAAATAAATCTTAAGCTGTTTTTTTGTAATTCAGATGACTCAGAAGCCAAAGATTCCATTTCCCAGATTTCTTCATAACTACGCGTAATATCAACACTTGGAGCTGTAAATCACTCTGGTTTTCTTACACCATTGCACCTTACTACAATTTCCCTCTAAAAACACTGATACTTTACAAAACTATAATGCTATTAAGAATGTTTAAAATATTAACTACCAGCTAAATGGATCCTTAGTAATTAAATTTTAAAAAATATATAACTATTTTTTGTGAGATACAGCAATTTTTAGGAAGTATTTAAATTTTGAAGCAAAAATATTCTTTGAATTTAACATTTCTTATAATCGAATACGAAGTCCCTGCAATGCAAAAAACAGATGCTCCCAGATTATGACACATTTTTAGAAAAGCTCTAAAATTCAAAATAAGGGACTTTTTCTCTAGGTGCAATGTGAATTTTCAAACGCTAAAGAATCGAGTATCGAGTAACACAATAAACAAAATTTAACCAATTCAATCATTTTACCATATACCGTACAGGCAAGAACAGTTTGCTTGATCCATCAGTTAGTAAACCAATCAGATCCATGAGTTTTGATACCATTACTTTTTTACTCTTTTCTGTCTTTCCTAGAAGAAAAAAATGAATTCATGAAAGTATTCGATTTTCAGTTTTCGATGGATTTTTCAGAAGACCCTGAATGCGGTTTCATGGTTTTTATAAAATGTCTGTCTGTGAGTCTGTATGTCACTCTTCCATTCTGTGAGTCTGTATGTGACAAATAATTTGCGGATGCTCTATCTCAAGAGCTAATACACGGAATTTCAAAAACAATAATGAAAAGAAACTTAATTTTCTGTTAGACCATGGAGCATGATTAGTAGTTGGTGTGCATAGCTCAACAGATAGCGCTGCTAAGCTGCCTTATTGACATTTTACACAATAGCTCTTTCTCAAAAAATAATGCAAGGATTTTGATAAAACTATGGATTCAGTCATTCCTTGACATAACTTGGTGCAGATTACACTTTGGTGCAAATGCTGCATATGCTACGTTATTCATGATTATTGCAATAGCTCTAATTCAAGAAATAATGAACTGAATTTAATAAAAAATATATATTCCGTTAGCTCCTGACACAAATTGGTGTTGATTAGCTTTTAGTGTAAATCTCCCAACAGGTAGGTCTGCTATATTGCACTTTTCACGATTTCGCAATAGCTGTATCATAAAAACTAATGCATTGATTTTCATCATACTTTTACTCAGATTTAGTTAGTATCTCATTGGTAGCGCTTCTATGTGGCATTTTTAGGATAACATTAGCATGCATAAGTAAGAAGAAAGCTTTAGATAACCACATCTGACTTCATACTGTTCAAGGGCAGAAATTTTTGGATTAAATATTACGAATATTTTAGTTAACAAAAAGTGGCGTTTATCTCAAATTTTAAATTTATTGTATCAAAAAAAAAAAAAAGAAAAAAAAGAAAGAAAGAAAGGAATTACTTAAGGGATGAAAATTACTGCTTGGAGAAGATGTTAATGCAGACTGCATTGTTAAGAAGAACGAAAAATTTTATGATTAAACACAAGGTATTTTTTTCACTTACAAAATTATCTCAAAAATGAGCTGATCAATGTATTTAACAGTGTTTCCAAAAATATTCTAGAAGAGAAATTTCTAAAATATCTAACCAGAGCAATAATTCATTATCTACATAGTATCAATAATAATCGCTTTTTTTATCTTTTCAATAGTTTTTAACTTACATCTTTCATAAATATTCATTGATTCACATGTTCTTCATATATTAATTACATTTATTTTATTACAAATTTTAAATTACTTGCTGTTTATATTAAACGTTTTTCCGACATCACTTCAATTAAAGTAAATAATTTGATTTCCATTTATTATATCTGAACAAAGGTATGCATTTCAAATATATGAGTTATTTTCTCTTTTTACTACATTCGATTGAGTTTTTTGTCTAAAAGTGTTAAATGCGAAATATGCTTTCACTAAATTTAATAATAGACATATCTTTTAAATTTTATTAAAATTTACTAGATAATACATACAGTTTCAACTGAAAATCATTTATGTGGAAAATATTTTTTACAGAATTTGCATATTTATTATACAAGAATTCTTTAATTAAGAAACTTAACATTCATTATACGAATAGTTTAACTATACTTTTAAAAACCTAATCCACTTCAGTTTTAATAAAGTCTTGGTGATTCTTCAAATTGCTGTAGAAAGTTTGTTCATGCAAAACGAAGAAAACTTTGGTAAAAGCATTAATTGCACGTTCCATTATTATAAATTAAGTTGTATCTCAGACAAATCTTTACATTCATTTTGATGATAGCGTGGTTCAAGAAGAAGCGATATTCGTTTAACAAGAAAATATAGGGTGGTCATAAAAAAACTTTGCCGATATATGGAGCTCTAGCGGCCAGTCCGTTCAATCGATCGAGGTGAAATTTCAGATATAGCTATTCATAAATATGAGCTCGAGATTCTGTGAACAGTTACGAACGGTAACGACGGTTATAATTATAGAAACTCGAAAATTTCCAATGGCAACACCCATTTTTTTTCATCGCAAAATGCTCAGCGCATGCGAAAATCCTTATGAGCGTTGAAACGGTATGGTTATTGCAATAAACGGACGCGTTATGCTGACACAAAATCAGCTCTACGAACGGCCCCAAAAAAACACAATCAAGGCGCATGAAGTAAATTTGAATATGACAGAGACAAAATACGAATCACGGAATATGGTTTGCCAGTTAGCCAGCGTAGAAAATGGATAAAAAATATAGTGGGAATGTTGGTTCTTTAGTCGGAACTCGTAGATGCCAACAAAATGACTTCGTTCGTGCTGAGTTCGTAAAACTATTATCAAACTGAGATGAATGCTGCGAAAACCTGGCGCGTTTACCGTCGAAACGACCGCCAAATACGTGGCCTATGCATTTCACAAGCTTTTCGTGATTTAGTAATCCAGTTCGAAGGAATTGGCTGCACCTGTGATAGTCTGCGATCCGGACGACTGCGTTCCTGAGAATACTGTTATGGAAGTGCATCACTTAGTGACCAGAGGACGCATCCAAACGACAAAAGGTGCATCTCGTGTATTTGATATACCAAAATCAATGGTCTTAAAGTTACTGCGCTCTGTAATCCGCATGTTTCTTTACCGGTACCAGCGTACCCAGATGTTAGAAGTGAGAGACCATCGATACCATGTAGACTTTGTTAATGAATTTCTGATCCAATATGATGGAGATAACAATCGACCTCTTCGCATATTATAAACGGTCAAGGCATATTTCACCTTAACTGGTAACGTCAATGGCTTCCGCGATCCCCCGACCTCACTCCTATGGATATCAGGTTCTGGGTATATCTAAAATCTACTGCGTACATGTGCAATCCACAGACTTTGCCGGATTTGAAAGATTCTATCAAACGTGAGATTGCAAACATCCCTCATGCGATGTAACGTTCGGCTGTATTGTCCACAGTCTGCACCATGCAATGTGTAATTCCCTGTGATGACACCCATGTGGAAAATGTGTAATCAATATAAAAACGATGTGTTTCTCCGATCTGTGTTGTAAACAGAGATTAGTGGACTGACTCTGTCATATGCAAATTTACTCCTTGCGCCGCAATCGTGTTTTCTTATGGGGGAGGGGATTCGCAGAACAGTTTTTTGTGCGTGCATAACGCGTCCATTTATTGCAATAACCATACCGTTCCAACGCTCTTAAGGGTTTTCCCATGCGCTGAGCATTTTGGAATGAAAAAAAAATTGTGTACCCATTGGAAAATTTCGAGTTTCTGTAACTGTAACCGTAACCGTGAGCGCCATTTCGTTGCCGTTCACAGAATCTCGAGCTCACACCTCTGAATAGTTATATCTGAAATTTCACCTCGATCGGTTGAACGGATTGGAAGCTAGAGCTTCATATATCGGCAAAGTTTTTTATGACCACCCTGTATCCCTTGATGTAAACAAGTCTTTTCAAGCAAACTAATATTATTTATATTTGGGGCAATATAGCATTAATAATACAAACTTACGTAAAAATTTATATATACATATATATATTACACCAAAATTTTAGCCAGTTATTTAACTCTGAAAAATAGGCAATAGTACGTTTTTGAGTAAGCAAGCATTTTGTGTGATCTAATCATGTCACTCGTGGCAAACATATATTACTATGTTGCGGGCAATTTCGGTATAATATTTAAATTTTTTTGTAAAAGCATTGATTTATGGTAATTCATAATGCATTTATTTTCGTATCAGTAATATTTTTAAGTTGAATTTTGTGAAATTTCTGTTTTTAATGTTGTCAATTTAGCGTTAATATTGCAATTATCCGAAAAATTTAATAAATAATAATGGTCATTATACATTGGTCTAAAATGGTAAGAAAATACTAATATTAATAAATATTAAATTTCCCATTTCCATAAATAGAAGTTAAGCTCCAAAAATGTAGAAATGTATAGTTTTTATTTGAAATAATGTCAGCAAAATGGGGTAATTTTTTCACATTACTCCCAATGATAAAGCCAATAGATACAATATTGGAAGTTTTACTAGAGAAATAGGGCGATGTGTATGAGATTATTATAACTAAGCTTATTTTCGCACACTATTCTACAGAAAAATTTCGTCACTCATGCGCATATAGATGCAGTTGTACTCGTGGATTATTTGCAAATTCCTTTATCATATCATATAAGGTACCTTGCACTGTTAAAAAAATTCTGAAATTCACGAACATTTTTTTCCTGAATTTCACAGGAAAGCTCCCTTTTAACAACAATAGTGTATTTTCCGTTACAAATCACAAAATTCCATCATATTTCCTGAAAATAACGAAACGGATGGAAATAAAAACAAAAAACGGAGACACTCCGATGTGTGGGAGCTCCATGGCCGAGTGGTCAAGGCACCACACCGCTAATTGCCTGCGAGAGCAGATTGTGGGTTCGAGTCCCATTGGCGCCATGGAATAATGAGACGTAAAAAAATCCTTTTAAATTACATTTTTTCTGTTTATTTTTTTCTTATTAAAAATCTTTTAATTTATTAGCCGAAAAATAAATAAATAAAGAAATAAATAGTGTACGACAATTTAAAAAAAAATGTCTCTCTCTCTCTACATATATGTATATATATATATATATATTGTAAAAAAATTGTTAATAAAATTTTTTATTCAAAAAAAAAACAGTGGTTTTAAACAGTGATTTTTTTTAATTTAAACTATTTAAAATTTTTTAAATGATTTTAAAAAATAATAAGTATTATACATCAGTCTAAAATAATCCGTTTACAAACATTCTAAGGAATATATTTGAAAGGAAATCTTTAAAAAGCGCAACCGATTTTCCCACTAACTCATAAAAGACTTACTTTGTGCCGTTTAGCATCAGCAACTTTGGCTCAGTTCGTAAGAACTTGTTCCGCAATCTGAAGGACCCGAGTTCGATCCTGAGGACGGCGTGAACTAAATTATCCAAAATAACAATTAAGTAAATTCACATAGCAGCTTAAAATCCCTCGGGAATTTCGAATTCTTTGAAGATTAATCGGTAATCCACTTTTTAAAAATTATATTAAATTATTACTTTTATAAATCAAACTTTGTAACGGAAAGTTACTGATTCTTACACCGGAGTTATCCCTTCTTGTGTTTCCCACAACGGAAAATCTACTAACGGAACGGTAAAAGTTCGGCTACATTGCTGCCGGTAGTTTCACCTGGAATGCACAGATTTATTTTTAACAGTGTGGGGTAATAACGCCACGTTAAGGTTCTACCAATTTTCAAGGCTCAGTTTTAGATTGTATTTTTTAAACAAATATATGATTTGATACAAAAACTCATTGACTATCTATATAAAATGTTTTGTGAAAGTGTAAGAAAAATAAAGGTTTGGCGTGGGGGGAGGATGAGGCAAAAGAATATCAGACCGTGAGCTTCTTTTCACTTAAAAAGGACCGCTTAAATAGAATTATTAGAAACATTGAGCAGTTTTAACTTTGTTTATTTGAATCAGTATTTAGGATGTAGCTCGACCACTGTAGGGAATCAAACGGGGTATTAATGCCAAGGATTGGCATTATTACCCCGTTATAGTTATTGCGCTGTACATTTTAAATTACAAATTATCTCGAGAAAATATCCAAAATCTTCAACAACATTTTGAAAGTTCATGAAATGTACTACAAATGTATGTAATTAACAAAGTATTTCCGGATAAAAAAAATAGTCTTCACATCACAAAACGTCTCGCAAATTTTAGATCAAGCGTTAATTTTAGCTGCTTGTAAAAACAATAAGACCTAAAAATGAAACAAATTAACTTGAAGCTGTTTTTTGCGATTTATATGACTCAAAACCCTTCTGCGCAGAGCACATGGGTGTCATTTACGAGATTATTTCATAATTATGCATAATATTAGCACTTGGCGTTGTTACCCCCGCCTGGTGCTATTACACCAGACCACCTTATATATTACCAAAAATTGTATTTTGAAATTTTATATGGAATTTGTTTATGACTGGACCAGCAATATTAATGTTTAATCCATGGCGTACGTATAATATTTCTGTTATTAGGTATCTGTATTTACGACTCTGTTATTACATAATCCACGTTTTCATCATAATGAAATCTTATTCATCATCATCTGTATAAATAAAGGTATGAATTTTAAATACATGAACTATACTGCATTTTTATGACATTCGTTAGAATTTTTTGTCTAAAAGTATTAAATTTAAAATGTATTTTCATTGAATTTAAAAATAGACATATTTTTTACATCCTATCAAAGTTGAATAGATAACATATACAGATACAATTAGAAAATCTTTCCTTAGAAAATATTTTTACAGAGTTTGCATATTTCTTAAACATGAATTCCTTAATTAAGAAACTTACACCCATTATGTGAATAGTTTAACTTATGCTTTTAAAAATCTAATCTACTTCAATTTTAATAATGTTTTGATGATTCTTCAAATTGCTGTAGAAAGATTGTTTGCAAAATGGAGAAAAAATTTGTAAAAACATTAGTTGCACACTCGTTAATTTATATTAAGGTATATCTCAGAAATATCTTTACATAGTGTACTTTAAGAAGAAGCAATATTATTTTATCAAGAAATTATTTTTTCTTTGATCTTAACACGCCTTTCCTAGAAAGCTAATATTGTTTATATTGGGGCAATAATAGCAGTAATAATATTTTTTTTTTTTTTTTTTTTTTGTAAAAGAATTTATTACGGGGAAAATATTAGCCAGTAATTTACCTTAAAAAATAAGGAATACTACGTTTTTGAGTAAATAAATACTTTGTGTAATCTAATCATGTCACTTGTTGCAAACCTATATTGCTATATTGAGGAAAAGTTCGGATCAATATTTTGTAAAATATTGATTTCTGACAATCTGTACATTTATTTTTGTGTCAGTATTATGCTTAAGTTAATTTTTGTGAAATTTGTGACGTGTGGGACGAACATTTGTTTTATTGCGGTCAATATTGCGTTAATAACGCAATTATTGGAAAAATTTAATGTATAAAAATGGTTATTAAATGTTTAATTTTTTTATGTTAAGTAAATACCACTATTAATGAATAATTGTTTTCCCATTTCCAAAAAAAAAAAAAAAAAAAAACAGTTAACTACAAAAATTGTTGAAATGCATAGTTTTCATTTAAAATATTAAACGATTATATTTTTAACGGATTATTTTATAATTAAAAAACGCTCATTTTTTTTATGAAATTTCCCTTATAATCGTTTAATGGGCTTTATTATATGAGTTTTAAGGAAATATTAACGCATTTGCAAGATGCTTAAGAATGTTTGTCGCTGAATATGATCAAAAAGTTTTATAAAACTTTTTATTTCATGAATATTAATTAAGTTTAATTTCTTTGCTTCATATATAACTTTCAATTAGTTTTCAAGAATTATTTTAAAGATAATAAACGAAAATATTTTTTTTTCATTCCTTATAAGACGAAATATTGGTCTTAGATATAATATGTTACCAAATACAGGGTATATTATAAAAATGGATAAACCTATACAAGGTTGACAATGCACATGCAAACAAATAACTTTCATCAAAGAATGTATGGTTGGAAGTAAAACTCACAGAAGCTGGCGCTTTTGAAAACTTGGTCAAATCAAACGTCCAATTATGTTATGAATTATAGGGTGATGAAGACACATACTATGCAAATGTGAGATACCGAAGAAGAAGAATGCGTATGCAATATTTCTCCTTTATTAATACATAAGAACCGCTGTTTCGATTGTGCCACTGTCAATCGCGGTAGGTACTCATCGGAAAACGTCACTGTTCTGTAAGGGGGGAAAAGTTTCTCAAAAAAGGTTATTAAGTTTTATGATTGCATGGATTAATCTTTTATGTAAAATAGTTTAAATTTGTCTAATTGAAATTTTAAGAAATATCAGTGAGAATGGGGAAAATGGGAATAACATTATTGACTATGCACTAAGTCTGTTTAATTTCAAAACTTTTTCATGCATGGTGAATAAGAAAAAATGCAAATTATTTCACAAGAAAATGCATATACTCAAATGTATAATTTAAACGGATTATTTCCACCATTGAAAAATGTTATTTCATTTTTTTAGGGGGAAAGTTCGCTTATAAGCTGTTAATAAGCTTCACTTTTTGAGTTTTAAGTAAATAATAACGCTTTGGAAGATGCTGAGTAGTGTTTGTTGCTAAATGTGAGCGAAATTCTTTAAAAGTTGTGATTTCATGAACATTAATTGAGTGTTGTTTCTTCGCTTCAACAGTAAGTCTCAGGAACTTTTCAAAAAACGTTCCTGGATAATAAAAAAATAGCTTTGGCATACCTTATAAAAAGGAAATTATTACGATATTTTACTAAATACATGGTATTTCATAAAAGATGATCAAAACTTTAGAAAGTGTTAATTCACGTCCAAATCAAATGATACATGGCTCGGGATGTGACATTTGGAAATTTGGTCTATACAAACGTTAAAGATCCATTCATGTTGAGAATTATAGAAAGAAGAACGATACTAATACCATGCAAATGTCAAGTACCGACATAGAAGAATGCATATGCAAATTTTCGCCTCTATTAATACATAAAAGCCACTGCTCTGATTGTGCAACTGTCAATCGTAGTAGGTACGCATCACAAGATGTCACCCTTCTCTGATTGGGAAAAGGCTCTTATTCATTTTTGTTGCGGAACGCTAAGTAAAAATTGCTGAGACGTTCAATGATTGAGGCCGATTTCCTATATTAATTGGTTATTAATCCCATCACCTATCTGAACAAAGGTATGAATTTTAAATGCATGAACTTTACTGTATTTTTATGAGATTCGGTTGGATTTTTTTGGTTAAAAGTATTGAATTTGAAATGTATTTTCATTAAATTTATTAATAGGCATATATTTTACATTTTATCAGTGTTTACTTGATAACATATACAGATGCAATTATAAAATCTTTCTGTGAGAAATGTTTTTACTGAATTTGCATATTTTTTAAACACGAATTCCTTAATTAAGAAACTTAGCACTCATCACGCGGATAATTTACCTTATGCTTTTAAAAATTTAATCTACTTCAGTTTTAATAAAATCTTGATGATTTTTCAAATTACTGTAGAAAATTTGTCCATGCAAAATGGCGAAAACTTTTATAAAAGTATTAATTGCACGCCCGTTATTTTATATTAAGTTATATTTCAGAAATATCTTTATATAGTGTACTTTAATAAGAAGCAAATTCTTTTGACAAGAAATTGTTTTTTCTTTGATCTTAACACGTCTTTCTTAGCAATCTAATATTGTTTTATTGGGACAATATAGCAGTAGAAATATTTATTTATTTATTTATTTATTTATTTTTTGTAAAAGAATTTATTCCAGGCAAATTATTAGGCAATAATTTAACTTAAAAAAATGGCGCAATAGTACGTTTTTGAGTAAATAAATATTTTGTGTGTTTTAATCACGTGATTTGTAGCAAACATACATTGCTATATTAAGAGAAATTTCGGATCAATCTTCTGTAAAAGTATTGATTTCAGGCAATATTTTATACATTTAAGTTTGTTTCAGCATTATGTTTAAGTTGATTTTTGTTTTTAATTTGTGATTGGTGAGATGAATATTGCTTTTATTGCGGTCAATATTACGTTAAATATGTAATTATCGGAAATATTTAATGTATAAAATTTGGCCATTAATTGTTAGTTTAATTTTTTTAATGGTAAGTGAATAACACTATTAATAAATATTTAGTTTCCTATTTTCCAAAAAAGCAGTTAAGTACAAAAATTGTAGAAACGCATGGTTTTCATTTGAAATATTAACGGATTATATTTTAAACGAATTATTTTATAATTAAGGAATGCTAATACTTTTTGAGGAAAGTTCGTTTATAAGCTATTAATACGCTTTATTATTTAAGTTTTAAAGAAATATCAATGCTTTTGAAAGATGCTTCAGAATGTTTGTCGCTGAATATGAGCGAAAAGTTTTATAAAAGTTGTTATTTCATGAATATTAATTAAGGGTATTTTCTTTGCTTCAAATATAAGTTTCAATCAGTTTTGAAGAATATTTTTCCAGGGTAGCAAAAGAAAATATTTTTTTTTTCATTTCTCATAAGTCGAAGTATTGTACTTAGATATAATATGTTACAAAATACTGGATATGTTATACACATGGACAAAACTTAAGGAGGTAATAGTACACATGCAAACAAACAACTTTCATCAAAGAATGTATGTTTGGAAGTAAAATCAGCAGGAACTGGTGCATTTTGAAAATTTGGTGAATTGAAACGGTAAAGTTCCATTTATGTTGCGAATTATAGATTGAAGAACGACACTAATACCAATCAAAAGTGAGATACCGAAGAAGAAGATTGCATATGCAATATTTCTCCTATATTAATACATAAGAACCGCCGATTCGACTGTGCAATTGTCAATCGCGGAAGGTACTCTTCGGAAGACGTTACCTTTCTCTAATAGGGAAGGGGGTGGAGTTTGTCCATAAAAGATTATTAAGTCCAATGATTGCATGGATTAATCTTTTATTTAAAATAATTTAATATTATCAAACTGAAATTTTAAGAAATGTCAGTAAGAATGGGAAAAATGGGAATAAAATTATTGACTGTGCACATAGTTTCTGTAATTTCAAAACTTTTTAATGCATGATGAAAATGCATATACGTTTCAAACGGATGATTTCCATAAAAAATTAAAGTTATTTCATTTTTTTTTTGGGGGGGGGGGAAGTTTGCTAATAATCTGTTAATAATCTTATTATTTGAGTTTTAAGGAAATATTAACGCTTTAGAAGATGCTGAGTAATGTTTATCACTGAATGTGGGCGAAAAATTTTATAAAAATTATGATTTCATGAATATCACCAACGTTTTGTTTATTTGCTTTAAAAATAACTTTCAATTAGTTTTCAAAAACTTTTCCTGGATAATAAAAGAAAATAGTTTTTGTATTCCTCATAATACGGAATATTATTTTTGATTACGATATGTTACTAAATACAGGATATTTGATAAAGTATGGTCAAAACTTTAGAAGATGATAATTCACCTCCAAACAAGCAACTTTCAACAAAGAATGTATGGTTAAAAAAAAAACTCTTAGGGAATGACATATTTTGGAATTTGGTCCATACAAACTTCAAAGATCCATTCATGTTGCAAATTATAGGGAGAAGAACGATAGAATGCAAATTGAGGTACAGAAGAAGAAGAATGCAGATGGAAATTTTCGAATACTGTTAATGCATAAATGCCGCTGTTCGATTGTGCCACTTTCAATTGTGGTAGGTACGCATCACAAAATGTTGCCTTCTCTGATTTGAAAAGGCTCATATGCATTGTATCTGCGGAACAGGAAGTAAAAATTGCTGAGACGCTCAATGATTGTACGGAGGCTAATTTCCTATCTTGCTTTGTTATTAATCCTATTGAAGCCTCTTACCTCCTTAGGGTATATATCCCTCGTGTTGATATAGTCGTCATAAACACAACCACCTTTATAGATAAATTCTATTATGTGTGTTTTTATCTCGTATAACAACATCACATTCGTCGCCCTCTTTCACCTAGGTGTTATAATTCGGACCATGCATTTTTTGATAAAAATTATTTGCTAGGATATGTGTACTATCATCTCTTAAAGATTTGCCCTCTTTTTATGAAACAGAATGTATTTTATAAATGATTCATGCTTCAAAAAATCACACTGAATTTTTCACATTTGTCATTTAAGAAAAATCGGATGTTTTTCTTTTTTCATCATAATGATTTCTACCGCGATACATCTTTTAATTGAAAATTGAATTCTTCATATTTCAGTAATATTAGTTAAACTAAATGTATTCAGACTTAAAATATTACTTATTAAAATATGTTTCAATCAATTTCTGTAGCTTTGTATTTATTCGGTATATAGAGTTTCTTAATAAAATAGTTACATAATTAAGGAAAAACTTTGAAAATTTTTCACAAGATTAAAATACCTTTAAAAAATTAATTTTATGCAGCATACAGGAAATTTCTAAAAATATTCGGTAAGCCTATTATATAATCTTATTCTAAAACAAATATCAAGCAAAAATATAAAAATAAACTGTATTGACGTAATAACGCCACGTTATGGGTCTGCCACTTCACTTCCATGACTTAGTTTTAGATTTTTTTAACAAGTATAGAGTTTAATACAGCTGAGTATTGATTATGTATACAAGTAAGATTAGTTTAGCAGATATGTATTGATACAATGTAAAGGCGTGTTTGTGTTTTACCTATGCGTTTTGAACGTTATTACCCATTTATGTAAAAAATAACGCTAAGCAAACAAAACTATAAAATAATATAGGATAATGGTATGTAAATTGTCCAATTCCAAAGATACCATTTCTACAGAGACATTGACAAATTTCTTTTACATGCGATAATTAATAAACACGATAATTTCACTTAATATTATAGCGCAGTACACTGTAAAAAATCTGCAAACTTTTTTTAGGAAACTGGGATTTTTAGAACTTTTTATGTAACAGTAACAATAAATATTCATGTAACAGAATCGTTTACATGAATATTTGCTGTTACCGTTTTATGAAACGTTCTAAGAATACCAGTTTTCTTGTTCTAATTTATTAACATTCGATAACTTCCAGAACTTCTGAATCAGCCAGTATTTATAAGTAACAGATATTTACAGTAATGGAAATAAAAGTAAACAGCCCCTTACTAATTCTGTTAAAAAATATTCTAAAAAAAGTTACTGATACCACGCGGTTGGATTATATATAATTATATATATATAATTATACTTTATATTAAAAGAATATATAAATATTATTTTTAAGTTGTTACCAAATTCGCGAGTTTTCTTGATTTACAGCGGATAAAATATAGTGCCGTTCAATTTCTAATTAAGATTAAGGCATTGCTTATTTAAAAAATAATAATAATAACGATAATTTCATTTTTCACTCCATCCAAAATACTTGGTGACGCTAGAAAATTGTTTTATTTTGAATGTATTAGTCTTTTTGCAGCTGATGATTTCAAAAAATGTCTTTCAGTGTATCATTACATTATACAAAATAACAACCCTTTTTCAAAAAAAGAAAATGGTCAAAAGTAACAGAAAAAGTGGCTACTGGTATATTAATCATTTTAACAGACTAGAGTTATTTAAAAACTAAATATTTTAGACAATAATTGGATTACTGTAAATTACAATAATTATTCTTTTATTAAACGTTAAAAGAAGAAGAAAAAAAGACGTTCTTTAAAACACTAGTTTTAAAATTAACTGTTTAATTTTAACACAAGCTGCATTTTAATTCAACATCGAGTTAGTTATGCGTGTATGTAAATGAGATTAACTTCTTATTTGCATTTAAGCTTAATTATAAATGTTTTTATTACTACTTAACAATTCCAACACAGAAACATTTTGCATTGCAATTATCTTCTTTGGTTTCATTTAATGTGTGCAACAGTTTAAAATATTTACATAATTATGCATGTTTTCTTTTACAGAGATTTATTTAACATAATGTAATAGTATTTAACATACACCAAACAATCTCTGAAAATGGGAATTTATGTATAAATATCCTACATTAAACAAAATTATGAACTACATTATAGTTTTTGCTTTGAATAATACAGTTATCTTTTTATGAAATATAAATTTAAATAAATAAATTAAACGATTAAATGAAACATATGAATTAAATCTCATCTGTTACATGAAACGCAAAGATAAACAAGAATAAATTTCGATCGTAAATTAATACATTAACATTTATCAGCGCATTTTAAACTAATACTTTCTAAAGAATTAATCGAAAATAATAATTTAGTTTTATTTAGGATATAATAATGTTATAAGCATGCATAAATCGTGTTTATATTTGAAGGCATTTTACATTAAATTTAGCTTAAGGATATTTGGAATAGAGTCTCTAAGATAGGTTGTCACATGTTAAATATTATTATTTCGTCTACCGTTCTACTGAATAATATTAGTATGCTTTAAACACTAACAGAAATGTACCATGAAGATATTTACACAGGCCTCCAAAAGTTAAGGTACAGCATATTTTACGGTACAGCATACTCTTCACAGCCGAGTCCAGATTCACATTGAGAACAATTCGGGTAGTCTTCTGATCTGGAAAAAACAATGTGCTCGATACCATGAACAAAACAGAGTCGAAACACAAAGGTACAGAGACGGTGGAATCATGATTTAGGCAGGGGATCTCTCTCGGAGGCCACACTGACCTGCATGTGTTCCATGGAGGAACTCCGACCGGTGCGACCCAGCTAGAAAAAGTTTGTAAAAAAAGTGTAAAAAAAAAGTGCACAAAAAGTGAGCGTATTTGGCACCTCTGCTTATACACAAAAAGTACAAACCAAATTGTGGACAAAAAGTGTATACGTAAATTTTTCACTTTTTATGCACAATCAGAGGTGCCAAATACGCTCACTTTTTATGCACTTATTTTTTTATACTATTTTTGTATACCTAAATTGTTCACTTTTTATGCACAATCAGAGGCGCCAAATACGCTCTTTTTTTGTGCACTTATTTTTTTATATTTTTTTGTATACCTAAATTGTACACTTTTTATGCACAGAGGTGCCAAATACGCTCAGATTTTGTGCGCATTTTTTTGTACACTTCTTTGCATACTGAATAGCCCTAAATTGTATACATTATTTGAATAATTGGAAATGCCAAATACACTGATTTTGTGCACTTTTCCTTTTACATACCAAATGGTCTTACACTGTACACTTTTTATACATAATCAGAGGTGCAAAGAAAAAATATACGCAGGTTTTTTTTCTACTAAATAATTAAAATCTGCAGAAATTAAAACATATCTATAAAAATGCAAATAAATGTTAGTGTGAACAAAAGCATACATTAAGTAAATAAACCTGCAATGAAAATTGAAATATCATAAAAAATGCTCAGTCAAATAATTATTTCAAATCTACAGGGGAAAAAAATCATTTGGCAGAAAATTTTGAAAAGGACGTGACAATTGATTTTACTTTAGTTATCAAATGATAATTCTGTGTGTGCTTGTTAAAATGCAAAACATAGCAAAAAAAAAAAAAAAAAAAATGCAAGTAAAAAATTTGTAAAGGATGCTTCTATTTGTTTAACATTAGATTTTAAGAGTTGTCACATAACTAGTTGTAGGCTCATCAGGATAATTCCAAAAAATCCCCACCAAATCATCTAACAGCTGCAGGTAGATCTAGATTTCGAAGGTACTAACTACTAATTTTATCAACAAAAACTAAATCAAGATTAGGCATAATCCTAGCTTAACAATTTTATCTGGTCATTTTCCTTTTTTTTTCCCCCAACTCTATTATTGCTGTAAAATCCTGATTGTAAGCATCCCTTCATACTTTCAAGCAGTTTTCTCGCTGTTGCTCGCCAATGTGTCGAATTGAGATTAAATTTTCAATTTGGCGAGTAAACAAGCAATTAGATTCGCCAAATTGCTAGTGCTCAATTTTTGTTTTTTCTTTTTCGTTTTTTCATACATATGCATATACAGTAGACTCCCTCAAATCCGCACAGCTTGGGACCAGGGGTTGTGCGAATTTTAGAATTTTTCGGATTTCTGGTCATTGCTTTGTTTACATTTTTTAAACAGTAGTTTGAATGTAATTAATAGTGCATTCGCAACTATAATGAATGCTTACAATATAATAAAATATTAAAATAAGTAATGAACTAAAAATAATAAAAATTTAGATAATTTTTTAAATGATTAAAGTTCTAATAGCAAAGGTCAAGTTAATAATCAATAGTGTATGATTAAATATTCATTATAAAGATTAATATTCTTCCAAAATTATTCAACAAAACTTGCCTCATAAAAGTAAATTACTAATTCACACAAAAATCATAAAATAAGGATTTTTTTTTTTCAAGTTTAGCCAAGCTTAATAACCAAAATATCTTGATAATGCATAATATACTTGGTAAGAAGATTGTAATTACCAGTAATATCAGCAATATCTTGAATTTTTTCAAAAAAAAAAAATATTTCTTTATGAAAAAAACATGAATAGAGTATTAAGAAAATTACAAATTAAAAAATATATGAAATTGATACAAAACTAAGAAAAAATCACATTTTGTCCCAATATCCAAACTGAAATTTTCATTGTTTACATCCATAAAATATTTTAGAGAGTTGCAGATTTCTGGTTTGTGGATTTCAGGAAGTCTACTGTATGTATATATATATATATAATATATATATATATATAATATATACATATTTTTCATATTTGTAGCGCATAGTTGAAACTAGATTAATAACAATCACTGTCACAGTTTGAGCTACACGGCGAATCTATTTTGCTAATACTTTTTTCATTTGGCGAATGTATTTTATTTTTAATTCGCCAAATTACTAATGTTGGTCAAATGTCAGCGAGAACACTGCTTTCAAGCATTTTTTATTTTCCACACTCACATATAAGCCCCCCCCTATCACACATACACCTCTTTTGTGGTAAAAAAATATTTAAAAATCTAAGTGTTAAACTGTGTGTTTAACACTTAGTATAACACTTTCATAACAAGTACTCACTGGAAACTTTTAAAATTATTTATTGCTATCAGATAGTAATATCATATTTGCTCATAGGCCACAATAAAAACTGTTGAATGTAAACATGCAATTATTTCATTTATTTTACCTATTACATGTATATTTATAGAAATTTATCAAAATATTTAATCTACATTCAGTGACTTAGTGAGAACTTGAACTAGTTCATACACATGAAAGCATAAAAGTGCTTATTTTTTAGTACTCCTATTTCTGAATTTTCCTTATACTGTTAAAGGAATGAAAACCCTGTATAAAAATGAAAAACAACGGTATATACTGATTACAGCACTGAAGTGTAATAAATATTATTTTTAATGCATGTTGCTGATATTCAATTTCTGTTCTTGGAGATGCATACAATCCTCTCAAATATTATTTTTTTACTTTGCTTTTAATGAAAAAAAAAAAATCCCAAAAGGGACCTTTTTTTTAAGAATGACGCATATGCATATATTTAAAGTAGCACTCCGGTTATCCAAAAATTGACTTAAAACCAAAAGATCTTAAAATTCCAAGTCCTTTTTAAATGTAAAAAATTTTACTATCAACACTATTTTTACCGATGTCAATTGACACCTTTCAACATATTTTGATTTATGATTACTGTTTTAGTTGTAAGTTTTGCACCAAAACAATTCCGAATCATTTTTAATATATTGAAATTTGTTTTAATTAGCTTTAAAAATTAGAAGCAAAAATCAGAACTTTGAAAGGTGCTTTTGGACACTAGTAGAAATAGTGTTAAAAAAAACATGTTTTTTTATAAAATAAACAGAGTTAACTTACTCATTTGGTCAATTCCATAATTTTGAGCACTTTATTATATATATATATGTAAAATACTTCATTATTTTACATACTTCATTATTTACATGCGATTTCCTTTTGATTTCCAACTTTGTATGGTTTCAATGCTGATTTATCGCGCCACCTTTTAAATAACAACACATTTGTTGTTGCATCTTCTTGTACTTCAATATATCAAAGTGACACATTTATGATCTCAGTAGCTTCATTGTGTGTAATCCTGTTCCACATCTAACACATAATCTGTAATACGTTACAACATTTTTATTACAGCACTGTACTAACTATCAAGCTTTTCACTATAAGCTTCACAGTTATTAAAAAAATCCTATAGAACGCTGGTTATCCAAAACAACTTATGGAACACCGGTTAATCGAAAATGCTTTGGTCCCATACTTTTAAGATAAAGAACCATGGGTGCAAGTTTGAAATTTTGCCAAGACTGAAAATATTTTGAATTCCCCCCCTCCTAACTGGGCCTGAGTGAACACCTACACACACACACATAGCTTGCATTTTTACCCACAACCCTATGATGAAATCCTCCCCCCCCCCCGATCTTTAGCCAAAATTTGCTACTTTTGACAAAAATTCAGACTTGGTACAGTCTCAGAAAAAAAAAAAAAGCTGAAGTTTCAAGGACATTTGACAAAATTAGCACTTTTCTGTGATTTTTTAACAAAATTAGTGTTTTTTGTGAACTTTTTACAAAAATCGCATTTTTTTCCACTGTCTTTTCATTGAAATTTGCATTTATCCATGATCCTTTAGAGATATTCATAGTTTTTCTCACCCTTTTTTGACAAAATTCAGATATTTTCCATGATCGTTTGAGAAAATTTGCATATTTACTGCAATCCTTCGTCAAAACTCGTGTATTTTCCACGATCTTTCTTCAAAAATTTTGTATTTTCTGCTACGTTTTGTCAAAATACACTTTTTTCTGTGATCTTTCGAAAAAAACTCTCGTATTTTCTATGATACAGAAAAATTTGGGTATTTTTTGTGATCTTGAGGAAAAATTTGGATATTTACTGCGATCCTTTGGAAAAATTCACATATTTTCTGCAATCTTTTGGCAAAATTCGCATATTTCTCCTGATCTTTTGACAAACTCTATATATTTTCCTCATTTTTTTGACAAAATTAGAACATTTCTTTGATCTTTTGAGAAAATTAGAGTATTCTCCACAATCTTTCCACAAAAAGTACAGTATTTTACCACGATCTTCGACAAAAAGTAGAGTATTTTTCACGATTATCTTAGAAAATTAGAGTATTTTCGTAATCCTTTAACAAAAGCCGCGACGTTTTCCATAATCCTTTGACCGAAATCACGCTTTTCTGAAATCCTACGATGGAAAGAGTTACCTCCCGCATTCCTTTGAAGAAAATACTTTTTTTCCAGGATCGTTTGACAAATTTATAGGTTTTTTGCATGGTTGCATTGGTTTATAGCTATTGCAGGTGACGTGCCCGGGCAGGGATCGAACTGGAGATTCCACGGCCAGAAAGCGAGCGTCTTATCTGCCGAGCAAAAGGCTAGCTCCATCGCTTCCTGCGAGAAACTCATTTTATTGACTGCACAAGATGGCTGCCACACTATAAAAATTTTGAGAATTTTCTTGATTGCCTTTGTAAAAATTGCGAATTCTCAATCGCCTTTGTAAAAATAGATAATTTTGTCGACAAGACTCAAAAAATCATAAATTTTGTCAATCGGCTTCGTAAAAATCACCTATTTTGTCGATCCAATTCGTAAAAATCTTATTTTTGTTGTCAAACAAGAAAAAAATCGATAATTTTGTTGATCGGCAGTGGAAAAGCTGTGAATTTTACCTGTCGTGTGAAAAAAAATTGCAAATTTCATCAATTGGCTTTGTAAAAGTCACGAATTATGTCGATAGCTTTGTAAAACTTGAGATTTTCATCAATCGGTTTCGTAAAAATCATAAATTTTATTGATTAGGTGCAGAAAAATTGTGAATTTTGGCAACTGTCTTTGTAAAAATCACGAATTTTGTTGATAAGTGCAGAAAAATTGCGAATTTTCACGATCGCCTTTGTAAAAATCGATAATTTTGTCGACCAGACTCGAAAAATCACAAATTTCATAGATTGCCTTCGTAAAAATCGCACATTTTGTCGATTTATTTTGTAAAAATCTTATTTTTGTTGTTAAAGAAGAAAAAAATCGATAATTTTGTTGATCGCCTGTGGAAAAGCTGTGAATTTTACCTGTCGTGTGAAAAAAAATTGCAAATTTCATCAATTGGCTTTGTAAAAGTCACGAATTATGTCGATAGCTTTGTAAAACTTGAGATTTTCATCAATCGGTTTCGTAAAAATCATAAATTTTATTGATTAGGTGCAGAAAAATTGTGAATTTTGGTAACTGTCTTTGTAAAAATCACGAATTTTGTTGATAAGTGCAGAAAAATTGCGAATTTTCGCGATCGCCTTTGTAAAAATCGATAATTTTGTCGACCAGACTCGAAAAATCACAAATTTCATAGATTGCCTTCGTAAAAATCGCACATTTTGTCGATTTATTTCGTAAAAATCTTATTTTTGTTGTCAAACAAGAAAAAGATCGATAATTTTGTTGATCGGCTGCGGAAAAGCTGTGAATTTTACCTGTCGTGTGAAAAAAAATTGCAAATTTCATCAATTGGCTTTGTAAAAGTCACTAAATTATGTCAATAGCTTTGTAAAAATTGAGATTTTCATCAATCGGTTTCGTAAAAATCATAAATTTTATTGATTAGGTGCAGAAAAATTGTGAATTTTGGCAACTGTCTTTGTAAAAATCACGAATTTTGTTGATAAGTGCAGAAAAACTGCGAATTTTCACGATCTCCTTTGTAAAAATCGATAATTTTGTCGACCAGACTCGAAAAATCACAAATTTCATAGATTGCCTTCGTAAAAATCGCACATTTTGTCGATTTATTTCGTAAAAATCTCATTTTTGTTGTCAAACAAGAAAAAAATCGATAATTTTGTTGATCGGCTGTGGAAAAGCTGTGAATTTTACCTGTCGTGTGAAAAAAAATTGCAAATTTCATCAATTGGCTTTGTAAAAGTCACGAATTATGTCGATAGCTTTGTAAAACTTGAGATTTTCATCAATCGGTTTCGTAAAAATCAAATTTTATTGATTAGGTGCAGAAAAATTGTGAATTTTGGCAACTGTCTTTGTAAAAATCACGAATTTTGTTGATAAGTGCAGAAAAATTGCGAATTTTCACGATCGCCTTTGTAAAAATCGATAATTTTGTCGACCAGACTCGAAAAATCACAAATTTCATAGATTGCCTTCGTAAAAATCGCACATTTTGTCGATTTATTTTGTAAAAATCTTATTTTTGTTGTTAAAGAAGAAAAAAATCGATAATTTTGTTGATCGCCTGTGGAAAAGCTGTGAATTTTACCTGTCGTGTGAAAAAAAATTGCAAATTTCATCAATTGGCTTTGTAAAAGTCACGAATTATGTCGATAGCTTTGTAAAACTTGAGATTTTCATCAATCGGTTTCGTAAAAATCATAAATTTTATTGATTAGGTGCAGAAAAATTGTGAATTTTGGCAACTGTCTTTGTAAAAATCACGAATTTTGTTGATAAGTGCAGAAAAATAGCGAATTTTCGCGATCGCCTTTGTAAAAATCGATAATTTTGTCGACCAGACTCGAAAAATCACAAATTTCATAGATTGCCTTCGTAAAAATCGCACATTTTGTCGATTTATTTCGTAAAAATCTTATTTTTGTTGTCAAACAAGAAAAAAATCGATAATTTTGTTGATCGGCTGTGAAAAAGCTGTGAATTTTACCTGTCGTGTGAAAAAAAATTGCAAATTTCATCAATTGGCTTTGTAAAAGTCACGAATTATGTCGATAGCTTTGTAAAACTTGAGATTTTCATCAATCGGTTTCGTAAAAATCAAATTTTATTGATTAGGTACAGAAAAATTGTGAATTTTGGCAACTGTCTTTGTAAAAATCACGAATTTTGTTGATAAGTGCAGAAAAATTGCGAATTTTCACGATCGCCTTTGTAAAAATCGATAATTTTGTCGACCAGACTCGAAAAATCACAAATTTCATAGATTGCCTTCGTAAAAATCGCACATTTTGTCGATTTATTTCGTAAAAATCTTATTTTTGTTGTTAAAGAAGAAAAAATCAATAATTTTGTTGATCGGCTGTGGAAAAGCTGTGAATTTTACCTGTCGTGTGAAAAAAAATTGCAAATTTCATCAATTGGCTTTGTAAGTGTCACGAATTATGTCGATAGCTTTGTAAAACTTGAGATTTTCATCAATCGGTTTCGTAAAAATCATAAATTTTATTGATTAGGTGCAGAAAAATTGTGAATTTTGGCAACTGTCTTTGTAAAAATCACGAATTTTGTTGATAAGTGCAGAAAATTTGCGAGTTTTCGCGATCGCCTTTGTAAAAATCGATAATTTTGTCGACCAGACTCGAAAAATCACAAATTTCATAGATTGCCTTCGTAAAAATCGCACATTTTGTCGATTTATTTCGTAAAAATCTTATTTTTGTTGTCAAACAAGAAAAAGATCGATAATTTTGTTGATCGGCTGTGGAAAAGCTGTGAATTTTACCTGTCGTGTGAAAAAAAATTGCAAATTTCATCAATTGGCTTTGTAAAAGTCACTAAATTATGTCAATAGCTTTGTAAAACTTGACATTTTCATCAATCGGTTTCGTAAAAATCATAAATTTTATTGATTAGGTGCAGAAAAATTGTGAATTTTGGCAACTGTCTTTGTAAAAATCACGAATTTTGTTGATAAGTGCAGAAAAACTGCGAATTTTCACGATCGCCTTTGTAAAAATCGATAATTTTGTCGACCAGACTCGAAAAATCACAAATTTCATAGATTGCCTTCGTAAAAATCGCACATTTTGTCGATTTATTTCGTAAAAATCTTATTTTTGTTGTCAAACAAGAAAAAATCAATAATTTTGTTGATCGGCTGTGGAAAAGTTGCGAATTTTACTGATCATGTGAAAAAAAAAAAAAAAAATGAAAATTTCATCGATTGGCTTTTTAAAAGTCATGAATTTTGTCGATTGCATTGTAAAAATCGTGATTTTCATTAATCGGTTTCATAAAAATCAGAAATTTTATTGATCTGATGCAGAAAAATTGTGAATTTTGGCAACTGTCTTTGTAAAAATCACGAATTTTGTTAATTGGTGCAGAAAAATTGCGAATTTTTTTAATCGGCTTTGTAAAAATTGATAATTTTGTTGACCAGACTCGAAAAATCATAAATTCCATTGATCAGCTTCATAAAAATCGCACATTTTGTCAATTTATTTTGTAAAAATCTTATTTTTGTTGTCAAAGAAGAAAAAATTCTGTTGATTGCTTTGTAAAAATCGTGGTTTTTGTCAATCGGTTTCATAAAAATCCAAAATTTTATTGGTCATACGCAGAAAAATTGCCAATTTTGGCAACTGTCTTTGTAAAAATCATGAATTTTTTTTATCATGAATATTTTTACAATTGAAGCATTTATTAATCAAACAGTCACTTACCTGTGGTGTATTTAGTCCTAATTTTTTAAATGTTTATTAACAATATTAACTTTCTGATATAGTAAGTAATAAAAACTAAACATGACATGAAGCAAAATAAAGGTTTAACGATAAAGAATCTGCAAAAAAGAAAAAATCTGTGATGCCCATCTCACGTCCCTTTTAGCTCACAAAACACTTATAATTTAAGGGGGAATTAATTTTTATTTTTCATAAGAATTTCCATTTGTTTTCAAAAACAATCTAAGCATGTGGTAAATGTAAAATAATCAGCAAATTAAATTAATATCAATGATTAAATTAATATCAATGAATAAATTAACATCAACAATTAAATTAATAATGTGTGGTTGTTATTACAAACAATAACCGCTGATAATTCGGAAGCTAAAAATAGAGCTGTCTAATTCGGAAAGATTTTCAAGTCGTTGCAAATTCATCAACTTGCAGCAAAAGGCGAAATTTTTTTTCGATCCCGACCGATTCTACAGGGTTTGCCTGTGCTTACAAATGACTGTGTCATTTGAAACTTTCACAGTGATACTTGTGAAAAATTAACTTTGGTATAAGCGCTATAATTTAAATTAGAAATAATAAAAATAAAAAACGACGGGACACGCGGTATCCATTACGTTCGTTTCTCTAGCTAACTTCGCGGTCGAGTGACGTCACATGTAAACACACCAGCTCCAAGTCTCTGAGTTGTGAAGTATTAATGCTTCTGGTTCCTGGTGTTGGAAAGATCGCTATAGCTGTACATGCAAGAATAATAAATTAATTAATAATTATTAAACAGGATTCGTCTGATTTTTGAAAGCGCAAGTAATTTTCATAATAATTGGAAGCTACACCTGATAAGGGAAAAGGGCAAATTGTAAGCTCGTTGAAAAAGTGGAGTTTTTGCGCGCGTGTTGTGAGCATGGGTGTGTGTGTGTGTGGGGGGGGGGGGCACTTCACTTCCCCCGATTTTGAAACTTAATTATTTAATTTTTTTTAATTTTGAAAAATTTCGTAAAATTTATTCTTTTCGAGAAATTTAAAATAAAAGAGGAAGTAAGAAATTTTCTGATAGGGGGATGAAAGCATGTGAGAGCAATTGCCCCCCCCCCTTCTTTTTAAAATTTGATTAATTAAAATTTTTTTCTCTTATTTTGAAATTCGTAGTCGAATTTATTATTTTCGAGAAACTTTAAAAAAAAAGAAAAAAATTAAAAATTTTGCAATGGGGGAAGGGGGCATAGAATGGCTTTTGCCCCTCTCTCGATTTTGAAATTTAACTAAGTTTTGTTTTTCTCCGATTTTGAAAAACACAACAAAATTTATTCTTTCTAGGGGTAGGCACATTTTGTCCTTAACAGGATTTTGAAATTTAATTAACTATTTTTTTTTTCGTTTTGAAATGCCCAATAAAATATGTTTTTTTTCAAGTAATTTAAAATTAAACGATTTTTATAGGGAAGAGGTCATATGAGAGTCATTGCCCCTCCCTTAAGTTTGATTTAAATACTATTTAGTCTAAAATACAATTGAATTTTATTTTTGAATGATTTTGCAAAACATAGTAAAATTATGTCTTTTCGAGAAATTTAAAATAAAAGAGAAATTATATATTTCCGTAAAGTTAGAGGGTTTTACTAAAAACATTACCCCTCCCCTAAGTTTAAAAATTTATAATTAATCAAAATTTCTATTTTTTCTTATTTTTAACACATTCGCTGCCGATCACGCGCCAGCGCGGGATATGGAGCCAACGTTAAAAGGCCGCTCACGCGCCAGCGCGTGATGTGAGGTGATGTCAAATAGCCAGTCAAGCGCTGGTACGGGAAAATCTTTCACTGATTATTTCTTATAAAAAATAAATCGGCTTCCGGGAAAACCCCACTTCTACAGTGCGGCATTAACGGTCATCACATCTTCAAGTAAGCGGCAGCGAATGTGTTAAAGGATAGAATTTATTTTTGTTAAGCAACTTAAAATATAAGATAATCTCAAGGAAGTTTCCGGTAATGAAGCGAGGGGGGTAGTTTCATTACCCCTATTTCTGGATTTTAAAATTTAAATAATTAAATTTGTTTTTCTTCAAATTTGATAAGCATACTAAAGTGTATTTCATTTGTTTACCTTAAAATTAAAATCGAACTGAGAATTTTCTTTTATTGAGAAAGGGCCCACAACCTCACGATTTTGAAATTTAACTAACTCATTTTATTTTGGCATATTAAGACATAATCCAATTTATTCCTTCCGATCGAATGCAAGTTAAATACGACATTAGTTTACCTTGGAAAATTTTCACCAATTTAGAAAAGGCACCACGCATGGATATAATAATCCCTGTAATGAAAAAATCTAATTTTCACATCCATAAAAAATAGTACATAATATTTGCAAAATTGGAATCTTTGATTTAAAAAAAAAAAAAAAAAAAAAAAAAAAAAAAGTTGCAAAATTTTTGCACACACGGAATATTTATTTATTTTATGCAAAAAAAGTGCACCGTTTTTGATAACTTATAATGTTCACTTTTTTGTATACATAAAACATGAAAATATTTTTCACAAAAAGTACATACTTTTCGGAGTATTCAAAAATATTCACTTTTTGTGTACAAATTGTGTACAATCTAAACTTTTTTGCAAACAAAGTGTAAACTTTTTTTAGCTGGGGAGATATCGGAATAGGATCCTTTATTCATGTGTGCGCCGACATGCCGGTGCTGTTGGCAATAGTTTCATGCTAATGGAAAATAATGCGAGACCACACCGATCTGTGGTTGTTAAGGATTATCTTGAGGATAACGGTTTGGTGAGAATGGAATGGCTAGCTCTCAAGACTTGAATCCAATAGAACGTCTTTGAGACTATCTTGGAAGACAGGTTGCGACTTTAACTCCTCGTCGAAGGCTATTTTATGAGCTGGAACAAGGTTTACCCCATGTGCGGTCAGCGCTACCTATTTCGGTGTATGACAATTTAAATGAGAGCATGGAAAGTCAATGCCGCCAATACATTAAAAGCGCAGGGTGGACATGTTCCATATTAGAAACAGTTTTCTAATGTTTCCGTCACATTTTGTTGCATAAAGCTGCAATGTACTAATTTCTCCAAAAATGGAATTTTCCACCATGAGTGCTTTTTTGTTGTATTTTCATTTATACGTTTTACTTAAGTAAATTTCTATGTTGCATTCAATGAATAACAATTTAGCGCACATTTCTTCCAATTTCGTTGTTTCTATATTCATTCACTTGTAAATTAAATGCAAAAATCCGGTTGTAGCTTAACCTTATGAGGCCCCTGTATTTTGAAATAATGGTAAATATATAAGAAAAAAATAATAGTCATTTCAAAATAATAGAAATTTTACTTGAAATTCTCCAAACAAAGGCCAGTATTTCATGCAAAAATCACCAGAAAAAAAAGCATTAAATGTTAAAAGAATTCTTTTAAACTAACAAGGTAGAACCCGTCAAATTTTGATGAAAGAAAATGTTTAAGAAGAAACTGTTTCATTGACTTATAATAAACCTACAAAATTAGTTATAGTAATAAATGCATTTTATATTGGTAAGTCTAACTCTTAAACAAACGATATTTACAGTCAAATTAACAAAATACTATTTCTATAAAACGCAGTTGTAGAAATTGTTAAAATTAAACTTGAATCGTATATATAGGGTGATTCTAATTTTTTTAGAATAAAAGAGGGGTGATAGGACACATCAAGACAAACAATATTCAATAGGAGACCAAGAGTCCCAAACGTTTTCCAAAGCAGATAGACGGCATTAAAGTTTAGTGACCAAAATTTCAAATAAACATAAAAAGCGGAAAAATCGGTCGATTGATTTGCGGTTTTCACTAAAATTATTCTTTATGTCGGCATTTTCTTGAAATTAAATATTAAAGATAAATTTCAAAAAATGCCGATAGAGGGCTCTTTAGACTTTGGAATAACGAACAACTATTTTTTGCCGGTATTTTTTGCATCTCGTTAAATGTTTTCGTAAGCTTAGACTCAAACTTAAATTTTGAGCTGAAAATCTGAAAGTATGAGTGGTTAAGTAGCACAAACTGAACTGTGTTCAGAGGGTTCAAATTTCAAATGTTTATAAAAAACGGAAAAATTGGTCGATTCGTTTGCGGTTTTCACTAAAACTATTCTTTATGTCGGTATTTTCTTAAAAATAAATTATAATGATAATTTTCAAAAAATGCCGATAGAGGGCGCTTCAGACTTTGGAATCACGAACAACTCTTTTTTGGCGTTATATTTTGCATCTTATTAAATGCTTTCGTAAGCTTAGACTTAAACTTAAATTTTGAGCTCAAAATCTGAATAGTTGGGAGTGGTTAAATAGACAAACTGAACTGTGTTCAGAGGGTTCAGATTTCAAATGATTATTAAAAAAACGGAAAAATTGGTCGATTCGTTAGCGGTTTTTGCTAAAACTGATTTTTTAAATGAGCATTTTCTTGAAAATAAATTTTAAAGATAGATTTCAGAAAATGCCAGTAGAGGGCGTCTT
This sequence comes from Maratus speculifer, assembly GCA_964019185.1. Classification (NCBI taxonomy): domain Eukaryota; kingdom Metazoa; phylum Arthropoda; class Arachnida; order Araneae; family Salticidae; genus Maratus; species Maratus speculifer. The sequence continues at coordinate 138,824,956 of OZ025300.1, forward strand.
AGAATTTGGAGTAGCGTAGAACTATTTTTAACTGTTATTTTTTAATCTCATTAAATGTTTTCAAATGCATAAACTTAAATTTTAGGCTCAAATTCTGAATTGTTGGGAGTGTTTAAGTAGCGAAAAATTGAGTTGTATTCGAGGAAGGAGGAAGGGTTAAATTTCAACTCCTGAAGACACTTCAATTTGCGCTACTTAATTACTAACTACTAACTTAACTACTAACTAATTATTCAGATTTTGAGCTCAAAATTTAAGTTTAAATCTAAGCTTCCGAAAACATTTAATAAGTTTTTGCAAGCATTTAATTAGAGCAAAAAAAATAATGGTAAAAGTTAATTGTTGGTTACTATGAAGTTTAAGGCTCCTCTAATAATTTTTTTTGAAATTTATCTTTAAAGTTTATTTTCAAGAAGATACTGACTTAAAGAATATTTTTATTTTAAACCGCAAACGAATCGACAAATTTTTCCATTTTCTATAGTTATTTGAAATTGAACCCCCCCCCCCCTTAAACTGAGTTCAGTTTGTGCGACTTAACTACTCCCTACTATTCAGATTTTGAGCTCAAAATTTAAGTTTAAGTCTAAGCTTCCGAAAACATTTAATGAGATGCAAAAAATAACGACAAAATATTGTTCTTCGTTACTCCAAAGTCTAAAGCGCCCCCTATCGACATTTTTTGAAATTTATGTTTATAATTTATTTTTAAGAAAATACCGACATAAAGAATAGTTTTAGTGAAAACCGCAAATCAATGAATCAATTTTTCTGTTTTTTTTTTTTTTTTAAGTATTTGAAATTTGAACCCTCTGAACACAGTTCAGTTTGTGCTACTCAAACATTGCCACTTTCAGATTTTGAGCTCAAAATTTAAGTTTGAGTCTAAGCTTACGAAAACATTTAATGAGATGCAAAAATACCGGCAAAAAATAGTTGTTCGTTACTCCAAAGTCTAAATCGCCTTCTATCGGCATTTTTTAAAATTTATCTTTATAATTTAATTTGAAGAAAATGCCGACATAAAGAATAATTTTAGTGAAAACCGCAAATCAGTTGACCGATTTTTCCGTTTTTATGTTTATTTGAAATTTTGATCCCTAAACTTTAATGGCGGCTATCTCCTTTGGAAAACGTTTAGGACCCTTAGTCTCCTATTTATTATTGTTTGTCTTGATGTGTACTATCACCCTTCTTTTATCGTAAAAAAAATTTGGAATCACCGTGCATAAGTAGTAAAAAATAATGAAGACCTGATATTATGATAAAGTTATCAATTAAGGTTCTTATACTAGTATTCGTTAAAAAAAAAATATTTATATATATATTCAACTTTGACTGAATCTTATTTTTTCCCGTGATATCTAAACCCGGCATCATTTTCACCATATCAAAATTTACAAATACACATTTCGTATCTGTATTCATCTTTTCAAAAAAAAAAATCTGGCATTTTAATTTGACCATTTTGATCTTAAATTTGAAGTCTCAATACTATTAGCTGAGAGAGATTTTTAACTGTTGATATGCTTCTACGTGTAAATCCAATTTTGTAAATATAATTGGAAATTTCCCTATGTTTTATAACAGAAATATTTAAATTCCATTTTTTCCCTTTTTATGAGAAAATGGCAACATAAAGATACTGTAATCATTTTTCACCTTTTCCCTTTGCTTTCAATAGAAATGGAGTACTCTTGTTGCCACGATTAGAAAAGCAGTATTAAAAACTACAAAAAAATTAATATTTCAAAAACAAATTAAGATACAGTTTTCAAACAAATTTCATTTAAAAGTAAATTTTTTTCCCTACACGAGGTGTAAAACTTGAAAATGTGCGATATTCAGAAGTTTAAAAATTTATAGTACCGAAAAATTGCAATACCGAAATTTGAAAGTGTTGCCATTCGCAAAGGGACGTATGCGTTACGCACAGATACGTTTGACCTTTATAATATAGATATTAAACGGGAAATACAATTTTTCAATTGTACTCTGATAGCCTTTATCGTCAAACAATTACAATTTTTTTTGAATTAACCAAATTTTTAAAGTATTTTTCATTGCTGTACTGCTGCATTTCATTTTTATAACAATTTCTTTTAATAATTAAGATTAATATTAATAGCATTTACAACTAAGCGTCTGACGAAAGTGCAAAATTTAGACAGAACATCTAGTTTATAAACCAGACCCTCCGTATCATATAAAATGCACAGCGAACATTTAGGAAATTGAAAATTTGATATAGATTTTCCTTAAAGGATCTTTAGTCACTTTTTTTAAAAATTTCATTGAGTCTTAACTTGAAACGGAATATCTAATAATACCAATGTGAAACACAATTTATATGCCAATAAAAGTGTGTATTCAGCCAAAGTGTTTCTAAATAAGTTTTAATATATATTTAAGCTTATATGCCATACAGGGAAAAATCCGATATTATTAACGGTTGCATGAGAAATAAAGATGTTCTTAACATAAATAACACCCCGAGACAGCCTTTAGATTGTATGAGATATCTTAGTTAATTTTGAAATTGTTTTTTTAGCTGATTACAAACATGTAATCAGCCTTTCTGCATCAATTCTAGTTATTAGGATATAACTAGAAGAGAGGCGTTTTTTAAATGAAAAATACTATTTTTATAGCTTTTTATTTTATCCCATTAATTTATCTGCACCAACTTCTAAACAAACAAAGTTTTATAGAACGCGAGGCAGCAGAATAGACAATAACCTCATCAAGTCCACGTATGAAAATCTCAGTTTAGTTAAACCTCTATTCGCATATAGAAACACAATCGGTCTGACAAGCCATAACTAGGTAAAAAACATCAGACAACCCGATTTTAGCGATTCACTCATAGATTTTACCATTATGTTTTTCTGCTCCCAATCCTCCATGTTCCATGCCTTTGGGTGCAGGAAAGACAATGGTAAACATACGAGTCAACCGCTAAAATAGGGCTTTTATTTGTTTCCCAACAAGATATCACTTGACAGGCCGATTGCGTTTTTATATGCGAATCAGGATTTAACGGATCCTAGATTTTCACCCGTGAACTCGTCGAAGTTACAGCTTGTGCACCACGTTCTCGCCTATAAAGCTCTAAAAATATATTTCTTTCATCATGGTTTCAACTGATTATAAAACAACCTATACTAGTACAAAATATTATAGACTGTATAAGATTATTGGAAAGAAATCAAGTGCTTTTCAATAGCCACCATATGACTTAATAGATGATATGGACATTTAGAATACGATAAATACATTTAGTAAATAGAGCTCTAACCTACTAAATTTTCATTATCAAAATTACTTAACAAGTTTAACATTATCATATTACTTTTTGTTATTTTATTACTTTTAATTATATTATTCTGTTTATTTTATTTATTCTATTCAATTATCTCTAAATTGTCTTAAACTCTTACTATTTAAACTTTTTGAAAACTAAGAAAATTTATCATTAAGTATTATTTAAGTTATAAACATGATTTTTGCAACTTGTGGTTATGTATATGTTCATAGTTTATCTTAATTACTTATATTGTACATATAATTTTGTAATTTTCACTGTGAGGAAGTCTTCAATTATGTTAACTTTTTGGGCACGCCCTAATTAGATCCGGACACCATTCATGTAGTGCCTCTGGTCTTTCCTGGAGATGGCGCCGTATCACCTATGGAGAGTCTCCTTTCCCTTTCGCTTAGTTTATAGTTGGGACTTTTAGGAAAAATTGTTACGTTGTTGTTATATGTGGGGCTTGTTGTGCGTAAGCCATTTGGTACGTCTCCCCACCTTGCTGAAACTAAAACTGTTCAATTACTACTCTGAATACTCCAGTCATCATATGTTTATCACACCGAACTTGGTATATCTTCCCCATAGTTACGAGATCAAAATAGAAGCGTTCTCCCTGTCCTTCATTCTTATCCACCAATATTGTCAGGGAAACCATCTAAATGTAGGAAGTATACTTTAATGCTTATGTTGTATCTAAGATTCTAAAAATGTAATAAGATCTCTTAAACGAAATCAGTGTAATCGTGAAACTTTTCATTTCTCAAGCCATTTTCGACAAACAGGATTTGATAAAAATATATCCATAGAACACGTAATAGCTGTATTAGTAGATAGTAAGGTCTAGTAAGTACACATTGAATGGTTGTTTTTGTTAATTCCGCTTATAATCCAAAACAAAAATGTTTGTTATCTCAATCAGTTAAGGGTTCAAGCTATATTATAGAAGTTTGCTTCTTGAAAGATGGTTTCTTCATAGTGGCCCATTAACCTGAAGATTTTACACAACTTATTTAAAGGATATTAGGAAACAGATTCTAATTTAAAATCAAAGTAATCTTAAGAAATTTTCTGTAGAAAGTTGGGTAAAAATAAGAGAATTTTTTTTAATTATGTTCTTCAAAAATGTAACAAGAAAAATTCGAATCGTTTACGCAGGTTCTTTTTTGCTTCATTATGCAAATCTTCTAAACAAACAGAAAAATTATAAGTGTACCTGAGATAATGAAGTAACGTACTTCAAAAAGTTGATTTAAATAGAAAGAAATATATTAAAATTTAGGATCAAAGAATTAGTAAACAATAGTTTCTAAATCACTTGCAATATCAACAGAGACGAATTTTGTTAGATCTCAGCAAGGAAATTATTAATACGTCAAACTGGATTGCTTCATCTTTGTATAAATTTCATTTCTTTGAGAATGGAATGTGAAGAACTGATTTAGTTCGTCTATTTAATTGTAAATCAGTGATGGGAGATTTTTTTATTGAAGAGATATTAATGGTAGCATTTGCAATGTGGCACATTCTGATCAACCAACATTTTCTCAAAAACGATTTAAATGTAGGAAGTGTACTTAAACGCTCATATTGTATATAAGCAAGTAAAAAAAGCAATAACATCGCCTCAACAGTATCATTGTAATCGTCAAACATGTAATTAAAAAAATTAAACACAGACATAGATAAAAATATCCCCATTGAAATTAGAATAGGCCTATTAGCTGATCACTAAGTCGCATAAATAGGATGGATATGTTTGTTAATTCCTCTTGCTTTCACAATATAAAAAATAAAAGTTATTTTGATCATTTAAGGATTCATGTCAGTCCGTTAAGATGTGTTACTTGAAAAGTGGTCTGTTCCTAATTACACGTAAACATAAATGATGTTCACAATTTTTATAGACAATTTTAGAAACAAAAGAGTTATTTTGCTTTTTTTAATTCAACGTAAATTAAATAGATTTGCTTTACAAAGTCAGAGTGCCAAAAGCGAACTTTTCTTAAAGTATATCTCCCCAAATATAACAAATTCGAATCGTTTGTGCAAATTCCTTTTCAAGATGATTTTAAATTTTTTTAAAGAATTTTGTTAGATTATATAACATCTTCTAAATACGCAGTCAGTCATAACTGTACTTAAGTTAATCAAGTAAATCTACCTCAAAATTTCGAGTTAAAAAAATAAAAAATAATAATATAGATTTAAATTTAACAGTAAAGAATCGGTAAACGATAGTCAATAAGTCGCTTGTTGTATGAAAAAAATAGAATTTTATTGATTATGTAATTTGTCCTGAAGAGGAATTATAAAAATTTCGAATTGGGTTATAATTGCCCTTCAGACACATTTTTAAACAGAATTTTAACAGTTGCACTATAATTTTTTTATAATATTCTACGAACCTTACGAACCCTGCATTACTTTTCATTTAAATTCTAGTCATACTCAAGCATAAAAAGACATATATAAAAAATATATATCATAAGTTGAAACGTCATATTTACCTTGATAAACTAAATAAACAATATCAATATATAATCCACAGTAAATTTTATTACCTAATATATGCGAAATATAAATGTTTTAAAACATTAAAGTTTTTCAAGAAATTAAAATCATTCATAACATGAGACTTTAGAAACCCTAGCAGTTTCAGCTAACCATTAGCCGTCATCAGGGAAATGTTCCAATTTCAATGATATGCAGTAGTTACACAGTAAAGGGCTAAACCAACGAACAACTAAAAAAGAGAAAGGGAAGGCTATTTTTTCCTTCTTTTCCGGTTTCTATAGAAAAAACTACACTTTCATTCCTTTCCTAAAATGCAAACATGATAAAATTGATGATTGCACGATGTTAAAATTTCCAAAATTATAATACGCAAGTTTCTTTGTTTTTAACAAAAAATAAAACAACAAAGGAAAATATTATTATTCTGTTTATCCTCCGAGCTGGTATATATATTTCATTAGCCGTCAATATTCAAAGTTAAATGTGAGGTATAATGATGATCAGAAGAAGAGCTTTTTATAAACAATGCATACAGAACATTGTCTAACAAATAACATTAATGTTTATTCAAATAATTTTAAATAGTATTTTGTAAATGGGATATTCTAAAAGATATTTCATAATTACATTTTATGCATACTGACAATTTCATATTCATAAACTAAGAATCGTGTTAAGCAAGATTCAGATACATGCATTATTAAATGTCTGCGCCACACTGTGCCATCATCAATGACCAAAGAAAATGTTATTAAATGATATTATCAAACTTCAATGGTTAAAACCAGCCATTTGTGGCGCAAGGCTTGCATCCCTGAATGATGCCAGTTAGAGAAATTCTTAGTGAAAAACTCCCGATATCTATAGGAGATTGCCAAGGAGGTTATTTTCGATTTATTTAATGACAAAAATAGCATTATGAAGCATAGAGAACCTTACTACTTTAAATTTCTGGTATAAGATAATTTATGTTTATAACATTCCACTAAACTGAAAATAATGTTCATAAGTTGTATATGAATTGTTGACAGTTTAAATATCCTGTTAATAGTGAACTTCACACTGATTTAACAAATCTTTATCGTAATTAAGAAAACAAATAGTTTCGAAAGTGATGAAGAATGTTTTTAAAAATTCCGTTATGGTACTTTATAACAGAGTAGATGGTACTTTTTAATAAACTAACTCTTTATGGATTATCTGCATTTTCTGATAGGTAACTCTCCAGTGAAATTTTGATATTGTAGTTTGTAATAAGAAAAATTACAAAATGACTAAACCCATTTCCTTAAACAGATATCCAAAAAGTTGAAAATAATCACAAAATAGTTTATAATTTCAAAAGGATTATTTCCATTCAGTTTAGCTATCTTTAAACTAAACATGTAAAAAGATAAAACCAGGTGAGTTTCCCAATTAAAAAGGTTAATTTACTTGGAAATAAACTCTTGAATTTAAATGAAAATTTCAGATTAGAATGTTGCATTCATGATACTTTTCTTCAAAAATTTCTCTGTTTATTTAATTAAGATATTGTGATGTTAATTAGCTGTACATAAAACTAATTATGTAAAAAGGATTTTTTTAACATTGTTTATCCTAAAATATAATACTTTCATGAAAATATTCTTTTTAAACAAAAGACGACAAAAATGTAAGACAAATTGCACATTTTTAGAAATATGATATCACGCATGATTTTTTCTTTTAACAAAATATTATATGCATTAATTTTATGTTAGGATATACAATATAATTTAGAATATGATATATGTTTACTGTTATAAATTTATAATTTCTTTTTCGCAATATTATGAATCAAAATTTATGCATAAAAGTTTAAAATTGCTATTTTATATATACTTAAAAATAAGACACATGTATTGAAAAAATGTACTATAATTAAGAAAGAAAACATACAAAAATATATATTTCAAATCACCGAAGATTCGAAAATAATGTTAATTTTAAAGTTATGTTAATTTTGTTAGATTGTATGTTAGCCTGTTTAACATGTTGAAGGAACATAAAAATTTTTGCTTAAGAAGTGTAAGCCTTCGAAAATCTGATATACCGATTTTAGAAAAATAATTATTGCATTATGAAAAGTTATCGATGATGAAAATATACATGGTTCACAAGGGTACAGTTATTTTTCTTAATGAATTAGCAGCAATTTTTTTAATAATAAAAAAAAAAATGTAGTTCAAACGCGCGAAATTTCGTACTATTTACTCAGAGATTTTCTGAAAAAAAAAAATACTAGTACCGAAGAATTTCCTGATCAGGACACTAATGAACCCTGATTTAATTTAATAATAAAAATTAATTTAAGCTAATAAAACGCTTTTTCGAATCTTCGGCGCCTAGTAAGAGGTTTTGGAAATTTTCTTTATTAATTATAATACATTTTTGTAGACCAAAACATATCTGTATTTTTCCAGTTTAGAGAGTACTATAACCTGTTCTGTTATTTTCAAAGATAAATTCCTTTTTGAGGTTTCAAAACATAAAGGAATGGTTTTCGGAATCTTGTGTGACTCGGAAGGGTTTATTGTGCAATGTCATTCTTGATTATAATGCATTTCTGTAAATTAACGAATATCTGTTTTTGTACAGTGAAGCATGTATTGTTACGGTTTTAACAAAAACATACGATATGAGCACTAGAGTAGTTATTATTTTCAGAGTATATCTACATTCATCTTCCATTGCTGTTCTGGTACTTTTTTAACTAAATATTCTTTCAAATTCCGTATTGTTCAATTTTTTTTTATGTTTTTGGTAATAAACATAGTAAGTGCGTGCAAAAACCTTATAAATATTTTTTTACATTATATTTTTAAAAGAAGAATGCAAGCTAAATATTATTAAATCTAGTATAACAACTATAATAAATATAGCTATAAAAGAAACACTAAGCATTATCGATAACATAATCATTTAATTTAATAAATCAGTCAAAAGTAAAGTAAAATAATTTTATAAATGATTAAAAGAAATTTATTGCTATAATAATTGTTTTCTATATCATTAAGTAATCATTTCCTAAAACATTAAGTTTGATATATTACTGTTTTGTGTTTATAATTTAATTCTAAATGTCGACGGATTGACGCCTTTGTATTTAATTTGTTACGTCATGATATCTCTGTGGAAAATATTGTTGAAAATAATGGGTGTTGTTGATTAAAATGTTGAAAGAATAGCAAGTATTTTTCTTTTCCGTTTTTTGGGGATTAATTGTGGTACCATGAACGTATTTTATGCTGTGATACTAAAAATGTAGTTTTTTTAGCCTGTTATACATTAACAGATAGTTTGATTAGGTTACAAGAAATAACACTAAGATAGAAGAGCATCAATTATTTTCACCGGTGGTACATTTTTAATTTTTGGTTTAGCTTACTTAACACATACACCTGACTTGTTAGCTGGAAGTCAGGTGCCTGCTTATAAGTGTTCGTGAATATACATGGAGGACATAGCATAAGAAAATTTACTGTAGCAAATAAATACATCCGGGAGCTCCACGAAGAGAGGCAATGGAGCCAGCAGGAGTTAACCCCTTGGAAACGAACCACACGTATACGTGCCGCAAAAAGGCTTTAAAATGCTTGTTTATTCCTACCAGTTAAATTTTACGGTAGAATTTGCCTTATATAAACGGAGCATTTTCCACATACTATTGGGCATAAATTTCACTTTTTAAGAACTGGTGACAAAACATTAAAAATTTCCTAAAAGGCTCCCATCGCGAAGGGGTGAAGCCCGAAATCCACGTAAGCTCTCAAGCGATGGACGGTGTGGTGTCTTTATCATTCGGCCTAGGTAGGTCCCTATTTTAACTTTCTCTGCCTGTAGACAAATTTTACGAAAGGCCACAAAAACCTGTTTAAAATTAATATAAAACATCTCCAAAGATGTATTAACCTATACAGGGTGATTTCAATTTTTTTTTTACAATAAAAAAGGGGTGATAGTACACATCAAGACAAACAATATTAAATAGAAGACCAAGGGTCCTAAACGTTTTCCAAAGGAGATAGCCGCCATAAAAGTTTAGGGACCAAAATTTCAAATAAACATAAAAAATGGAAAAATTGGTCGATTGATTTGCGGTTTTCACTAAAATTATACTTTATGTCGGCATTTTCTTAAAATTAAATAATAAAGATAAATTTCAAAAATGCCCATAGAGGGCGCTTTAGCCTTCGGAGTAACGAACAACTATTTTTTGCCGGTATTTTTTGCATCTCATTAAATGTTTTCTTAAGCTTAGACTCAAACTTAAATTTTGAGCTCAAAATCTGAAAGTGGGAGTGGTTAAGTAGCACAAACTGAACTGTGTTCAGAGGGTTCAAATTTCAAATAATTATAAAAAACGGAAAAATTGGTCGATTCGTTTGCGGTTTTCGCTAAACTAATTATTAAATCAGCATTTTCTTGAAAATAAATTTTAAAGATAAATTTCACAGATTTCACAGTACTTTATGCTAGACTGGAAATCACTGGCATTTTATGAAATTATTGACAATTTCATGAAAGGGTATTTTACTACATTCTTAATTTAATAGGTTAAAGGTATCCATACCAATTTTATGACGAATGCATTATATGAAAGGAAAATTATCAGATTTTGTAAAGTTGCCGCAACTAACCTTTTCCGCGAAAAAGAAGTATACATCATATTCAGATTTCGAAGAGATTTGTTCTTTAATAAAGAAAACTGAACGCCATTATGGGGAAAGTTTTGTTTTTACGCTTTTAAAATTTCCAATTAGATGTGCTTTTAGAAAATGTTAATGATTTTCCAAACTTGAAAATCATTTTGTCTCTTAAACTTAGAAAAGTCTTTATCAAAGTTCTGAATGCTTGCACATTATTTTAATTCAAGATGACTTTTTATGACATATATGTTACTTAAAGGGATTTTCTTGACATCACATTACACTGAATAAACAGCAAAAAATGAATTTATTTATTTTTCTACTAAAATTATTTAATTGTTTTTTTTTACATTACATTTTTCAGTTGAGATTGCTCTTTTTTGTTATACAGGGTGGTTATAAAATAAGTATCCCTATTTGGAGCTGTCTGTAGCTTGAAGGAATAACCAGAATGAAACTAAAATCAGTACATATACTATTCAAGAAGGGGGAAGAAGAATGGAACAATAAAAAAAGATAGTTACAATAATCGGCAACAGATGGCGCTACGGATCCTGTCGGTGCAAATGCCGTTGTAATCATTAGTAAAATATAAACGTGGTCATTTCTGCCATTAATGTTGTTCGATATGGCTCTCAGTTTACCAGATTGCACTTTAATTTTAAAACTATTCTACGTTAACAGTTCAAACAGTTCAGCTGCATTACGTGAATTTAGGCGTGCGAAAGGAATGCGTAAAGGAAAAGGTCCTTTGACACAGTGTGCATTAAGAAGAATGTTAAAAATTTCAAGGAAACTGGTCGCATATCACAACATGTGCGAAACATCACTCCAGTTGCATAACATTCTACAGTTAAGCACGTCGTCCACCGCTTGGATTGTGTCTTACAGCACAATGGTCATGTGAAACCTGAACTTGATATCGCCATGCGATATCTTAACCCAATTCAACTGTGAAAATTACCAATAAATTAGGTAAAAAAATGCCATCCGGTTTTGTGCCTTAATTTTTGGGTAGATTTCGTATGAAATACTACCTATTGCATTGTCTCCCATGTTGGAATTTCTGAAAAATTTTTGCGGATCTACACGAATCATGACTCCTAGACCCCAAAACCACCATCAGTAAAAAAGTTTATATATCTATCTATCTATCTATCTATCTATCTATCTATCTATCGGTGTATATCACTTTCTTCTAGACACGATAACTTCCATACTTATGCTCAGATCTTCTTCAAACTTTTACATAAAATCAAGGAGCCTAAAATCTCGGTCGAGTTCGTTAATGGGCAAAACCGGACCAAGGGGGTGGAAATAGGGAGGGTTTTTGTGAAAACAGAAAAAACGCGATAACTTCTTAATTAAAATAGATATTGAATCAGTTTAAAGTTTATATTACTTCTAAGAAATGGGCAAAAAGTTTATGCATGACAGATTTTTGATAAAGTTAAAAATGGGCTCAAGGGGCGAAAAAAACATGGTTTTTGGAAGAAAAAAATTCATAACTTCGTCAATTCTCAAGATATTAAATCCAACTAAATTTTATATAAATGTACTTAATATTATCTAAAACTTTTGTATTTACAAGTTTTTGATAGGACCAATTTTTACCGAGGAAAAAAATTAAAAACGAAAAGAAAAAGGGGGGAGGAAAAAGAAAAAAACCCATAACTTACTCAATTCTTAAGCAATCAAATCTAATTAAATTTATTTTACATCTTCACAATAAGATCTACAACTTTTATATTGACAAGTTTTTCATAGAACCCATTCTTATAGCAAAAATAAATTAAACAAAAATAGGAGTTGGAGTAAAAACCTTAAATCCAAACTGCTTATATTCTGACTCATTTTAAAATTCATTTTTGATTTTAAACGCATCCAAATGACAGATCCTCTTATTTAGGAACTATATAATGCGACGTTTTGGCCAATTTTTTGATAAAGGCAGAATATATTTTTAAAAAGGCTGCTAAAAAAGGTATTTTGAACAGATTTCCCGAAATTATCGTCATTAAAAATTGATTAAGTATAACAAATTGCGTTTTTTCTGAGTCATTTTTAAATTCATTTTTGTTCTCAAACCCATCCAATTTACAGGTCCTATTATTTAGGAACTATATAATGCGACGTATTGGCCAGTTGTTTGATAAAGGCAGAATATATTTTTTAAAAGGCTGCCAAATAGGGTATTTTGAACAGAATTTCACGAAATTATCATGATTGAAATTTGAGGAAATTAAAAAAATTGCGTTTTTACCGAGTCATTTTTAAATCTTTTTTTGTTCTCAAACGCATCCAATTTACAGGTTCTCTTAATTAGGAACTATATCATGTGACGGAGTGGCCAGTTTTTTGATAAAGGCAGAATATATTTCAAAAAAAGGCTGCCAAAATGGGCACTTCGCACAAAATTTCCCAAAGCGACCATGATTAATGAACTGTGGGTATTCAAATAACAAATTGTTTATTTTATGACACATTTTTAAATCCAATTTTGCTCTGAAACGCATTCAAATGACAGTTTTTTGTTACTTAGGAACTATATAATGTGCGTATTCTTTGATTTTTTGATAAAGGGTGAATATACATATTTTTAAAAGCTGTCAAAGTAAGCACTTCGCAAAAAAATTTCCCAAAGCGATCATGATAAAAGAATTGAGGTTGTATTCAAATAACAATTTTTTTATTTTATGACTCATTTTTAAATTCAATTTTGCTCTCAAACGCATTCAATTGACAGTTTTTCGTTATTTAGGAACTGTGTAATGTGCCGTATTGGTCAGATTTTTGATAAAGGCTAAATATATATTTAAAAAAATCGGTCAAAGTGGGCACTTCGTACAAAATTTCTCAAAGCAATCTTGATTAAAGAATTGTGGATGTATTAAAATAATAAATTGGTTATTTTATTACTCATTTTTAAATTCAATTTTGCTGTCAAACGAATTTAATTAACAGTTTTTTGTTATTTAGGAACTATATAATGAGCATATTGGTCAATTTTTTTAATAAAGTAAGAATATAATTCAAAATATGTTGCCAAAATGGGCATTTGAGTAGAATTTCGTTTAAGAGGATTTCGATAAAACCAGTTCTTACAGAAAAATGAAATTAAAAAATTTTTAAAAACGGTTGAATAATGTAGTTAAACTGGGTTTATCTCTAATCATTTAATTTTTTTTTTTTTTTTTTTTTTTTTTTTTTTTTTTTGAGATGAAAACTTTTCGAAATCTACCTCCGCCTATAGGCCATGCCGAAAGGATTTTTTGTTCTTGTATTGCACATTACATTTCAAACACAAAAGCGCCATCTGTCGGCGATTATTGCATTTTTTTATTGTTCCAGTCTTCTTCCCCCTTCTCAAATAGTATGTGTACAAATTTTGGTTTCATTCGGGTTATTTCTTCAAGCCACAGACAGCTCCAAATAAGGATACTTATTTTATAACCACCCGGTATATAAAGCACCATGTAAGTTTAACATCATATAAACACCAGTTTGTTATGTATAAAACACTTTCATTATAGAGTTTAAGCTAACAAGTTGGCTTTTCATTTTAATGAAAAATTGCGATTTCATATAGAAATTACGAACATTTACTTTTTGTGTATTCAATAACAGAAATTGAATTAACATTGAATAGAAAATGTCTAATGTCAGAATTTCTTGTGTAAATTTTGAATTTCTCAATTAAAATGTATGTTAAACTGACAACATTGAAGTAGTATTATAATAACCTGAATGTCATTTAATAAAAGTAAAGTTTTAAAAGTTTTGAAAGCCTATGCCTGAGCATTACTTTTATTCAAGAAAACTCTTTATGACGGATACATTGCAAAGGCGTGAAACACTAACCAATCATAATAATCAATACTTCTAACAAAAATTGTTTTCGATTGCGTTGTGAATGTGATATATGAAATGAAAAAAAAAGATTGTGCTAAAATAAAATAAAAAAAACTAAATTTTGAAATATAAAAATGCACATCTGAGATAAAAGGAAGTTTAAGGATTGGCACATCCAACTAGTTTATAATTAATTTTCTTCTTAGGGAGTAAAAACAAATGTTTTCATCTTAAAATAGTGTCCTTTAATATTATATTTTCTCTTTTATATACATTGATTTACATTTAATATTCATTAGTTTTATGTATACATACATATTCTAAACACATCTTTAACATATATATATATGTATATATATATATATGTTATTAAGGCGTATTATAATTATAGATGTATATACAATATATATATTTATATATATTTACAAAAATATGCTTTTGTATGTTGTTGTTTTAAATTAGATATGTTATTTGCTTCCTATAATGAATATTTTGAATTCAATAGGAAATGCATATAGAAATTTTCCTTTTAGATTCATCCCTTAGATGCATGTAATCAGAATATCTTCAATGAATGCAAATTCAACATATACATTATAACTCGTGATTACAGTCTTCGTTCTGAAATGAACCTTAATCTAAAACTTAAATACACAGCGACATAATCTTTGTACAGCACGCTATATACAGAAGAGAAATCCATATAGATTCTAAAGTTAATAAATGTATGAGAGTAGATATAAATAGAATACATATTCTGTATTGGAAATAGTAATTATTTTTAAGGTTTAATTATAAATTTTAAGATAAAACTTATTTACAAAAAACTAAGTATTTAAATATAAATTACAAATCATTATATTGAAATACAATCGAGTCTCTATATAACGAAATCCACCGTTCCAGTAAAAAATTCGTTATACAGAGAAATTCGATGAATAGAGAATGATGATAAAAATCATATTTAATGTGTGAAATTCGAACAAATATTATTTTTGATCTTTTGAATTAAGAATTTGCAATGTTTAAAAGTAAATATTAACCGAACATTTTATTTCTTAATTATTTAAATTGTAAAAAAAAAGAACAGACATTTCTTTGAAAGCTTAATGAAAATCAAATAAGGAAGATGTCGGACGTTTCTCCCTTTGGAGCTCATTCATTGGACACATCCTCCATTCCTTTCTTGCTTATTGACATGTTGCTTATCTGCTCATCATCTGCATACCTCACTGACAGATGAACATGCCTCTCAGCAATCTTCTCTTTCTCTTATTCACCACCAGCACAGGATTACCTGTCAATTATCCTTTCCACAAAGAAAGAATGTCACCTTGGAAATTCTGGTACACAGCCATACAATACAAAATATTAAAATAGAGAAATAGTGGAAATCCCATTCTTTAGCAGTCAGAACCTGGTATCAGAACCTGACACCCCCCCCCCCACCTTAGCGGAAAATATGCCTTTTAGGGGCTAATTTTCCCCAAACATATAGTAATATCGCAGAAGAGTTCAATAGTCTTATACAGATTTCTTCTTAATGCTTATTACATAGGTATTTCCAGGTGTCTGAACATTGCCTACTGACATCTCTACTGAACCTTGTACTAATATTAATATTACATAAGCAATACACATATTAATACAATATTATAAACCAAAAAATTCAAAAATATTTACACATACACAGAAAAAAAAAATTAAATGTGTGATGACATCTCTTTAAGGTTGTCCACTACTGGGTCGTTGATGCTTATGAGCTAACAACTGGTTGTTCTTCCCAGCTCTTTCTATGTAGCCTGGAAATTGCGTCAGCATTCAAATGTTGAGCTCCTGGACGATGGGAAATGCTCAGGTTCCAGCGTTGTAAGACAAGAGCCCATCTAGTGAGTTTGGGAGATCTTTGGGTTGTTTCAGTGAGACATTTTAATGGATCGTGATCTGTAATGATCTCAATTTGAGATCCATAGGTCCACATTTCAAACTTCCGCAACCCGAAAAGAACACTCCAAGCTTCTTTCTCTATACTCGGACAAGCACGCTGAGCCCCTGACAATTTCTGACTGGCAAAAGCTATCGGTTTAAACTGATCCTTTTCATCTTTTTGAGTAAGACAACATCCTACTGCCAGGTCGGAAGCATCTGCGTGGAGCTGATATTCCCGGCCTACGATAGGTGTATCCAAACTCGTCACTTTACATAACTCATCTTTAATATTAAATGCTTTTTCTGCCCTTTCATCCCACGGTACAGTATTTTTAACCTTCCCTTTGGTTAATTCGGTTAAAGGTATAGCAATTTCGGCATAATTTGGAATATAAGATCGGTAAAATCCCATTAATCCCAAAACAGATCTAACTTCCTTTTTAGTTTTTGGTCTCTTTAGATCCCTTATTGCTCCTATTTTTTTCCTCATCAGGTGCATGCGTTCCACCTCCAATTACATGACCTAAAATCTTAGTCAATTTCTCACCAAATTTACATTTATCCAGCCTAATCGTAAAATTTCAATTTTTAAGTTCTTCAATGACGGCCCTAACATGCTCACAATGCTCTTCCCAGGTGTCGGAGAAAATGATGACATCATCAATATATGCTTCTGCATACCTCCGATGACCTTGAAGAATCTCATTCATATCTTTCTGAAACGTAGCAGCCGCCCCTGATAATCCAAACGGCATGGTACGCCACTGATAAGTTCCATTATGCGTTGTAAAAGCTGTCAAAGGTTTACATTCCTCAGCCATCTTAATCTGCCAATAACCCCTCAATAAATCAATCAATGATATGTACTTAGTCGTCCCTGCGATATACATGATTTCTTGAGAATCTTTCATCGGAAAGTTTGGAACCTGAGTTACCGAATTTAAAGCTCTATAGTCTATACAAAGTCTAACAGTTGCGTCTTTTTTCGCCACGAAAACAATTGGAGGACTAATTTCAGCATTTGACACTTCGATTAAATTTAATTCTAATGACTCCTGAATATGCCTATTTACTTCCTCTTTATAAGCTACCGGTACACTATATAACTTTGGCTTTTTCCTTTCCATCCCCGGTTTAAGATCAATACGATGCTCCCCTACTTCAGCTGGTCGTACAGGACCCATAAACACCTTTTTATTCTCCCTCAAAATAGCCTTTATATCTTTAACTTCATTGTTACATAACCCTTTTATTTCGAACGTCGCTATATCTCGTTCTACTTCCTGATCCCGGTTCAAAATAGGAATTTCCTCAACTTCTCCAAATTCCTCATCACCCTCGAGAACAATATTAACTATATTACATTTAGCAATAAATTCTCGTATTTTATTTTGGTGCACATGCTTCCTACTCCCGTCGGCTAACTTAACTATAAACGAATGCTGATTTCGTTTTTCGACTATGGTATCCGGCCCTTGCCACCTAGAATGTAACTTATTAGTTGAATCGAGGATTAACAGTATTACCTTATCACCTACTTCAAAAGTTTTTTCCTTTGACGTTAAATTATAATGATACGCCATTCTATTTTGTTGCACCTCGAACGATAATTTTGCCTCATTTGCGGCTCTTTCTAAACGTCCCCTAAGTTTATTCAAATACTCATGAATCGGCTTAGTATCTAACTGCGTCCCCTTATTTTCTCCTGCACAGGGTGACTTGAGAATCGACAAAGGACCCTCCAACGCTCTACCATATAATAACTGGAAAGGTGCGATTCCCTTCGTAGAATTTGGGACTTCCCTATACGCCCATAATACAAATGGTATTTGTCCATGCCATCTTTTTCCTTCTTCTCTAATAGTATGATGTAACATACGTTTAAGCATCTGATTAAATCGTTCCACAAGCCCGTTAGACAGTGGATACTGTGGAGTCGAAAATCTTGGACTAGCGCCTAACCTTTTCTCAAATTCTTTCGTTAAGTCGGTAATGAAATGGGCTCCATTATCACAGGCAATTATATTTGGAATTCCGGTCCTCATAAATATTTAAAGCAACGCATCACACGCGGTTTTAGCAGTTAAACTTTTTAGAGGGATCGCATCCGCTCACCTGGTATGTTGATCAATTAAGGTTAGTATATACTGATGCCCTTGTGAACTTTTAGGATCAATAGGCCCAATTAAGTCAACATTAACTACCTGAAATGGAAGTTCCGGCCGTGATACGGGGGACGTAGGAGCTCTATCATTTACTTTAACCCCTCTAGTCAATTGGCACTCTAAACATGACTCACAAAATTGTTTAGTTTCTTTCGCCATCCCCTCCCAATAAAATGAATACATGATTCTCTGTAAAGTTTTCTTGGCTGCATGATGCCCTCCAAATACCGAACTATGCGCTAATTTTAGGATTTCTTCCCTTCTTACTTTGGGTACTACTAATAGCGTGATAGTTTCGCCTAACAATTTCTCTTTGTAATTTAATAAGCCATTTACAATATAATAATTCTCCTTATCCATTTTAGCTAATTCTCAAGCTTTCTCTAACTCTTTACATTCTAATTGGGATTCCTTACACATATCTGAATTGCTAACAATAGCTTTATTACCTTTCTCCACTTCCGTTTTTTTCCGTATTCTGAGTTTGTACATTTTCCGACCGCGCTTCTTTTGTGTAAACATTACAACTATCGTTGTTCATATCTTCCTTTTCACTCGAATTATCAATAATAATTTCTGAACTTTCTAATTTTTGGGCCTCTAGCAATGGCTCCTCGCGGTTGACACCTGACAACTCATTAATCACTTCGGGATATAAAATTACTTGCTCATTAATATTATCAGTCACTGCGCAAAGTACGTCCTGATGAATTATATTAGTTTGTCCGAATTGCGGAATAGCTAACGGCAGTTTAACCAACGGCGATTTAACTGCTTCACCGAATAACCCTTGTAAATAAATACTACCCGCTCCTTTTAATTTCTCTTCCGGTACCAAATCTTTATGTACAACACTAATTTCACATCCAGAATCAACCAATCCCTTTGCTTTTTGCCCATTTACACTAACTTCAATTTTCTCAAGTTTATTTAATTTCTCGCCAATAACATTAGTTCTCTGTTCGACCTTTGCCGATATTCTCGGCACAATAGCTCCATTAGGTAACTCTTTGTTTTCTTTTACCATAATCTTATGCACACCCGCTTTCGGATCTCGCCCTTTATTACCATTATTATTTCCCTCATTACCCACTTTATTACAAAAACGTTGGTAATGACCTCTCAGACCACATTTAAAGCATTTAGGCGCTGAAGCATCACTAGGTTTCTTAAAATCTATTTTCCTCTCCGAAAAAGAATTAGTCTCATTACTCCCGTTTTACCTTCAATTACCACTAACTTTGCTATCCTCCCTCGGTCCCATTTTTTCATTGTTTACATACCTATCTTTACCTTTAAAACTTTTATACGTAACTGCATAAGACTTATTTTTATGGTCAAAATAATGGTCACATTCTCTAGCAATTTTAGAAGCTTCTAACCACTTACTCTGGTGAGTTAATCCAATATATGACGCGGTATCCTCACCTAACGTACTTACTAATTTATCAGTAACTATTAATTGGTTGACCTTTTCATAAGAGTCAGCACCTCTAATCTTACAATAATTTTCCCATGTCGCTATTAAACGCTATACAAATAATACATGGGTTTCATTTTGGTTTCTCTTAGCCTTCTTAAAATTTTCCAAACACGCCTTCGGTGTCGGCTCATGTTCCCTTAGGACTAACTCCTTTAATTCCTCATAATTCTCCATTTGTTCCATAGTGGTATAAATTAACAAATTATCCGCCTTATCTCCTAACATATTTAGTAGAATTTCGGCCTGCTGGTTTTCCGGTACATTTTTAGATTTGAATGCCCTTTCTAAACTGTTGAAAAATAAATTCCATCCCTCAGTCCCTTCCGGTACTTTAATAGATAGAGTTTTCGCACTTTTGATCAATTTTTCTATATTACTTTCATTATTAGATTCCATAGAGACATTAGAATTATTTGCCGATCGTTGAACCCTTAGTCTCTCCATTTCTAATTCATGTTCCATCCTTAATTTTTCTATTCTCTCTTCTCTTTCTAACCTTTCGTGTTTTTCTTCGCGCTCTAACTTTTCCTGTTTTTCTAACCTTTCGAGCTCTAATTTTTCCTGTTTTTCTTCACGCTCTAACCTTTCCCGTTTTTCTAACTTTTCGCGTTCTAATTTTTCGTGTTCTAAACAACAATAGCGTCAGATAATTCCTTAACAACCCCCTCGTCATACTCATCACTGTCCATTATCTTTTTCTTTAGCTGAATTCTGGTATCATCTTCCGCGAATTCAACATCCAATTCTTCGGCTATCCCCTGAAGATACACCTTTTTTAGTTTCAATAAGAAAGTCATACCTTCACCGATTGTTATTACCATCCCACAAGAATAGTTAAACCTACCAAATTAATATTTCCTAGATTTCTAACTTAGTACAGATATACCCCACTTATTATACTAATTAATATCCTTCAGATAATCAATGCATTTCATTTCTAATTAACCTACTGAATACTCTAATTTTTCTCAACCATTGATATCACACAATTTACTTCCAGTAAAACAAAAGATAAAACAGTAATTCGATTTGATTACTATGCAATATAGATCTCAATTTATACCCTTAGATAACAACATACAATTTACATAATAATACTGATACGTTGAAATTGAATAGAAGTACTGATGTCAATCAAAAAATCCACATAAAGAAAAATTGTATAACATGTATATATAAATTTCTATAATAATACTCCCTACAATATTTCGAAATTCAATAGTGGTTCTCACACTTAAAACAAATATAATATTTTGATCACAAGATCTTTACTTTTATTTTTCCTCACTATGGCTCTCTTTTGAGCCTTTTTTTCTCTATAGCTCTCTTTTGAGCCTTTTTTTTCTCTCTACTGGCCAATTAAAATTCTAAGCAAATGTTGTTATCAACTCTTCAAACTTAAACAATATTGCTTCATTTAAATATTACTTTAACAATAATTTAAATTTAATTATTCCTTCCAACTACTATTAACACAATTAGAAAAAAAATTATAGACAGTCAATACTAGCTCAAGTTATTATGACCTTTCCTTAAAATAATAGCCAATATGGTTATTAACACTTTATAGGTAGGAAGTATTGATAAAACACATAAATACTATAGACAATTTACTTAAATTACTATTAATTATACAACAACAAATTTTGGTTCGAGATGTCAGCAGAAGGATATGATCAAAAGACACTACCTTATACTTTATTTGCTGGGGTACTTTTCTAATCACAGGTAGTTCCACGATGTAGCGGTAATATGGCACAACAGTTCAGTTTTTTCTAATACTGATACGGCACAGGCACAACACTTTAGCACCCACTCGACGATACGGCACGACACTTCAGCACACACTCCACGATACGGCACGACACTTTAGCACACATTCGACGATACGGCACGACACTTTAGCACACACTCGACGATACGGCACGACATTTTAGCACACATTCGACGATCCGGCATTACCACGCAAGAATTCCACTGGATACTCCGGCACTAACACACTGCACCACGGCTCGCTGGTCACTGGTTTCAGGCGATTCTATCCCACCGCTGCCACCAATTTGTCGGACGTTCCTCTCAGTCCACACAACTTTGAAGAAAGTCCGTGGTAGTTATAGCTGCCACCACCCATATTACTAGGTGATATCGGTCACCCACTGTGAGGATTGTGTAAATAAACACTGATAATCACTCGATAAACTGAATTACCAGTTTATTTAGAATATATGTACACACTAAATATACTATTTACAATTATATACAATTACAACTCGGATGTAGGTGATCCGGTTCAACATTAAATTAAATACAGTAAAGATTGGCTGTGTACTATTCCAATTACACTTTCCACCTCACACTCAATGCACGTTCGATTCACTTTATCGGAGATCAACCACGAATCTCCCAACACAAGGATACTCGGCCTGCACTTCTCGGCCCAGAGCACTTAACAGCAGGACGTCTGTGTCCTTTGCTCTCCAGAAACGCACTCCTTACGCTCTACCACACAGAGCACCCTCTAGGTACGAAACCCAGGTACGGACTGAACTAATCTGAGACAAGCTGTGCTTTTCCCAAATCACTGTGTCACCAATGTCAACCCCCTTTGGAGCTCATTCATTGGACACATCCTCCATTCCTTTCTTGCTTAGTGACATGTTGCTTATCTGCTCATCATCCGCATACCTCACTGACAGACGGACATGCCTCTCAGCAATCTTCTCTTTCTCTTATTCACCACCTGCACAGGATTACCTGTCAATTATCCTTTCCACAAAGAAAGAATGTCACCTTGGAAATTCTGGTACACAGCCATACAACACAAAATATTAAAATAGAGAAATAGTGGAAATTCCATTCTTTGGCAGAGGTGGTATCAGAACCTGACAAAAGATTTGCATTAATTTCAGACGAAGAAATCTGTATTTTTTTTGTTGTTTTGACTTTAAAATTGTTACGCTGAAAAAGTCTCAAATCTTAGCAAAGAATGAAAAATTGTAGTTAACATTTTCCTCCATTTGAAGGCTTCTCTTATGTGACTCTCATTGATTCCTCTCTTAGGTGTGTATCAATCAAATTGACTCTCTTTTGAGAAGGATGTGGAAAGGTGTGTGGGAGGTGGGATGAATTCGTTGGATTTAAAGAACAAGGAGAGAAATAATATAAAAAAAAAACTCAGCACAGACGATAAATCAAAAATAAGTGATGGAAAATTGATTCCATATGATTTCGAAGCTTTTAAAACTGAATAAATTAAGACCAATTTATGAAAAAATTCGTTATATGGAGATAGATATTTCGCTATATAGAGACTGCTTTTAATGTAATCACGCGGAAAGGGGACCGTTCCTACTAAAAACTCGTTATATAGAGAAATTCGATGTATGGGGTTTTGTTATAGAGAGACTCGACTGTATTATGAATTATGGATGTTGTTACTTATTTATGACGTTATTAATCATTTCAGATGCAATTAATTGTGTTTCTGTAATGTCGAATCCACATCGGAATCGTCAAAAACTTTTATTGCCTAATTTTACATTCAGGCTTTACATTTTTACTTTTCAGACATGCAAAGTAAATTTTAATGACATTTTCTGATGGAAATCGTAATTAATATTAGGTGGGATATAACATATACCACGGCCTCTCAAGGGGCGGTTAACGCATTAATTACAGTTCTTCGTAGATTACTAGCAAGCTACGCCCGCTAGCTGGGCCACTTTTTCCAAACGAACCTCGATATTACGCAGTATATAATAAGCAAAAAAATTCATTTAATAAGCAAGTCTTGGTGTTCGAATCCTCAAGCACAAAAAAAGTAAATTAAAGAGCTATGGTTGTTATTCGCCCATTATCCCGTTAAAAATATGTGATTTCACACATTGCTACACGCTCACCGTGCGATGCCGGCCCACCGGCGCTACGCGCCATGGTCACCATCGTCCCGTTAAAAATATTTGGTTTTGCACAGTTGGCGCCGCGCGCCCATAAGACATTTTCTCGTATTTTTTGGTTCATCAGAAGCAGACTTTTACGCAGATTTCTGAATATGTAATCAGTTTTTTTCCACTTTAAAAACTGTCTGCATGATGGTTTAAGAAAAAGCGCGCAAAAAAGTTTCGGTATTAAAAACTGCAAAAGACTGCTATTAAAAAAAAAATAATAAAAATAAGTAATTTCATGAATATCAAAAACAACAGAACTAACAAATAATTTTGGCAGCTCGTTTTCCGTTTGTACTAACAGAAATTAGTATTAATCGCGTAAATCTTAGGTTACACAGTATTCGTGTATGCTACCAAAAAGAAAAAGCATGAAAATGAGCTACAACGATTAATACTCACATCTGATTACATCTGAGATCCTCAAAATATTAATTAGCAACACTATTACCACTTAGTGAACATATCTTGCTGTGCTTAAATAGTTGTACTTATTATATTAATTAAACCGTGTTTAACATTTTTTACCAATTAGCTCTTTTTCTCTTATACATTCTTTGACAAAATGACGGGAGAAAAATAGGTTTTCGACTGCTTCTTCTTTTAGCCAAAGGAGAAAATATCTTGTCGTTCACAGCAAGGTGGCGCAGTGTTCTGTCTGAGAGCTCCGTTTGAGCTCCGTTTGGGAAATTAGACGTTTTCCGTTCCGATTCCCGACCGGTTTTTAATTCATAACTTTTTTAATTTTGGTCCCACGGTCTCGAAAATGCCCGAAATGACTATCCCGGAATTTTTCGAATCGAAAGACACCTCTCGCGACTTCCAACTCGCCCGCGTTGCGAACTGTAATCCGCTTCAAGCAGACAGACAGACAGACAGAGGCGCACGGATTTTATTAGTATAGACTAGCGAGCTACGCCCGCTAGCTGGGCCACTTTTTCCAAACGAACCTCGGTATTAAGCAGTATATAATAAGCAAAAAAATTCATTTAATAAACAAGTCTTCGTGTTCCAATCCTCAAGCACAAAAAAAAAACTAAATTAAAGAGCCATGGTCCCGTTAAAAATATGTGATTTCGCACTGTGGGCCACGTGCACTTGAAAAAAAAAAGATTGTGGATCGGAACTATGGTCGCTTCGCGCCCATAGTCACGTTAAATATATTTGGTTTTGCACGGTGGGCACTACGCGCCCATAAGACATTTTTTCGTATTTTTTAGTTCATCAGAAGCAGATTTTTACGCAGATTCTGAATATGTAATCAGTTTTTTCTACTTTAAAAACTGTCTGCATGATGGTTTAAGAAAAAACGCGCAAAAAAAAGTTTCGATAGTCATGTTTTATTTCTAAGTTCAATATTTCAGCGAAAACTACGGTAAATATTCTACGGCAAGTCAAAAAAATTGATGCGGAAAAAAACACAATTTGCTCCGGAGAAAAAGAGGTTTTCGGCTGTTTCTTCTTTTAGCCAAAGGGGAAACATTCATGTCCTTCACCGCAAGGTGGCGCAGTGTTCTGCTTCGGAGCTCTGTTTGGGAATTGAGATATTTTTTGTTCCGATTCCCAATGGGTTTTTAATTCATAACTTTTTTAATTTTGGTCCCACGGTCTCGAAAATGCCCAAAATGACTTCCCCGGAATTTTTCCAATCGAAAGACACCTCTCGCGACTTCCAACTCGCCCGCGTTGCGAACTGTAATCGGCTTCAAGCAGACAGACAGACAGAGGCGCGCGGATTTTATTAGTATAGATTAAAAATTTTCTATTATCTAACTCACGCCTGTCCAACCTTTTACTGTCGAAGCTTTTGGCAAAAAGTAAAGTGCGCCATTATTAACATGGTTCAAAATACACAACAAATTTATCTAAGGATACTTGTACCGATACATATATGCAAATTTATTTCGCTATGGAATACATAAGGAACCTATGGATCTGAAATACTACCATGTAAAAACTCTTTTCAAAATAAATATAAATCGTTGTAAATTTCTAATTAAACGTTTTTCTGTGAGGGTTAATCAAAATATATATATATATATTGGAAGGAGCTAAAAAACTAAATCTCGCCTATTCGTTAAGAAAATAATCGTACTTTAAAATTAAAATGGTAATCAGCGATATTGTTAGATTTTTTGACGATGCAAAAATATAAATTTATTTTGAAGCTGTAAATTTGCCGGTATGAAAAGTACAGAAAAAAGCCAGGTGTGTTAAAGTGATCTATCTACGGGAGGTTCTAAAGAAAGCCTGGAAGACAATGGGAATAATTTTGCATTGTTTTATAGATAAAAAGAAAATTACCTAAAATTTCAAAATTCTGAGAAGGGAATGGAAGCTTCAAGCAATGGAATGACAAGTCCTTTCTCTACTTTAAAACAGATAATGGGCCAGCGAAACAACATTAATTTTTTATGCGTGGAATACGTTTGAAAAAGTTTTTAAAATATCTCACGGAAATATAAGGGATTGTTAATAAAACTTGTTTCAAAAAGGAATTTTAATCTTATAAAATGCTAGTAACGTGCAATCGTCAAAAGGTCGCCATGGCGCCCGCTGACGCCTCGTTGGGTAGCCCTGATCTAACTGTTTTTGATTTTATCATGCTTTTTTTTAGAAGCCCATTGTTAAATGAATACCAATTTTACAAAAAGGATTTTTGAAATACAAATATAAATTTAATATGTAATTACAAGAATAAATGTTATTATTATCAAATGTATGCTATCATGGAATTTATTAGTATTAAAAAATAATGCGTTCTTGAAAGAATATACAAACATGATGTTGTATCTAATAGATGCAATTATTGATATTGACGAAGTTGATTTTTTTATTAGAATTAGAGCGGAGTTTGAGCAATTTTTTTAACATACCTTAAATATTAAAAAAAAAAAAACACCGCATGGATATTATTGTAATTTTAACATCATAATTACATAAGAGGAATAGAATATTCTTATGCTACGCACCGAAGAGCTTTTGTCTTTGTTCACAAAACATACAAATTTCTCTAAGTCAATTTTTAGGAAAATGATGGACTGGGAAAAGTATGATAATAAAAAAAATTGTCAAAACAGACAGTGAAAACTTAGGATCAGAAGCCATCATGATATTATCACTAACTGTAACTGCTGTATTTATTGTCGTTAGCAAGAGAGTTCACGCTATGCTCAAAGTACCAACGTGTTTTACATTGTTAGCTGGTTTGAAAAGCTAGGCATTAGGACATTTTCAGTTCATCCTGAATACAGTGATATTTTGTGCTTCAAATAACGTCATGCTTTAATTCAAATGGAGGTTTAAAGAATTATATATTCAGCTTTAAGCTTAAAATCCTTCAGCATGCATAGTGGAATTGTTCATGTTTACGGCAAAACTGCAAAATCTCTCCTTGCACTTTTCAAAATCTACGAGAAACACGAAAATAAACATTTATATTTAACTCACGAACATCGATCAAGTTGAATCTCTAACTCAATCATCGTAGAAAATTATCCGGGACACACTAAGCATTAGCCGTCAATTCTTCCGATTTTTTTGGCCAGAAAAATTTTAATGGAAATTTTTGCCTCATTCAATAGGCAGTTTACGGCCATTAGAAATGGTTAAATTTACTATAAAAATTTTCCGTGCCGAAAAAGGAGAAGATGTTGGCAGCCATGAACTAAACTATCCGGATTGAATAACATGGGAAATGCAACAACAGAATAAAGAACTCTAAATAATATTGACAATAAAACATTCTTCTAATAATCTGATTTCATAACTCAGAAAATGATTTAACTCATTCCGGTAAATGTATCTATTGTCCTTTGCAGTAAATGTTTGAATTTGTTAAAACAGTAAATCAAATAAGTTTTATAATTAAGATATTCAATGAAACTGCATAAATTTACGTTCGTTCTTCCAATCTGTATTATTTAGAACTAAACATATATTAATTTTGATTGACTATACTAAAAGAAATAATCTGCTAAGCAAATACTGTGAAACAATTTTTACTGCCTGAAAATTCCCAAATTTAATAACTTTTTAAATATCATAAATTAGTGATTTCTCGTAATAAAAAGATAGAATTTCATTTATTTAAATATCAGAGTATGGGGGGAAGGGGAAGGCTTCGAAGTATAATTTATAGAATTCGGCAACCGTAAAGAAAAAAAAAGAGGGTATTATAGAATGTATAAATTTTTTTTTTTTTTTTTTTTTTGTAAAATAAATACAATAATTAGAACTTGCACATAATTTGCATATATTATTGTTTTTTGTTTGTAATAATTACCAAATATATCTATACTACAAAGAGCAAACATATATGTGCGTTACACGGATGTCATATTGCAAATAGCAACACTTTCAAATAAAATTTAGATTTTGCAATTTCTGTTAATGCAAATTTTTAAACTTCTAGGCGTCACACATTTTCATTCTTTACGCAGTCGTATAGAAAAAAAAATTTATTTTTAAATAGTTCGAAAACTGCGTCTCAAGTATTTTTGAGTCATTATCTTTTTTTATTATTATTATTATACTTCTATAATGGTGGCAACTTCAGTACTTGAATTC
The DNA here is from genome assembly GCA_964019185.1 of Maratus speculifer. Taxonomy (NCBI): domain Eukaryota; kingdom Metazoa; phylum Arthropoda; class Arachnida; order Araneae; family Salticidae; genus Maratus; species Maratus speculifer. The sequence goes on from OZ025300.1 coordinate 138,853,395, forward strand.
TGTGGGACGTAAAGAGCAAATAGCAGATTATTGTATATGTATCTTCTTATAACAACTGAAAAAAATACATAATCAAAGTACCTGTTACCTCAAGAATATTGTCGGTTATAAAACCCAGAATATTTTGGTTTCATTTCGTTTTCCTACATGAATTTAATCATTTTTTGTTTGTTGAAAACTTACTTTACAAAGGATTTATTAATTTCTGTAAACAAAAATGTATTTTAAAGAATATTTCTGTAATTTAATAACTGAGCATATACTTAATTTTTGTCAAAAAGATTAAAGAATGCATTTTTATTTCTACGTGTGAAATAACATTTTTTTCAAATTATAATAAAATATAAATGATTGATTTTTGATAAGACATAGAGTTATTATAAACCAAAAAAAATGGAAGAATGTGAATCATTAAATAGTCGAATTATTTGCCGAGTTTCTTAAATGGCGGCATCAGTTGTATATTTGTTTCTGTATTATTCCGAGATATTGACGTCGTATATTTTCTAAGAAGTTTTTTAAGAACATATCGTAATGTCGAATGCCTTAACGCATGCAAATGACTTTATTTTATGTATTAAAATAGGTTATTTAAATTCATAAAACTAAAATATGCATTGCCTTGGTGCGGTTGTTTTCACTCGAGTGACTTTAAAATTCTTCACAGATGGAAATGCTTCATTTTAAAAATGTCATTAATTGAACTTGTACACAGCTAAGAAGTAATGTTTTAAAAAGTTAGCCCCTTTGTATAGACAAGCAGGGACATAAAATGCTCATGCTTAAATCCATGTATAAAAAATAGTAATTTATGTAGCAGAAATTGGAGATTTTCGGCGTGGTAAAATCGCTTCGCTCAGTCAGACAATCAAGCAATCTTAGCAATATTTTCAGTTTGAAAAAATGCCAGTTTAAAAGTTATTTGTCAAAAAGTCTCTCATCTAATCAAATTTATTTCCCATTCTTTAGATCATTCTACAATAAATTTATCAAAATAACGTAATTTACTTAATATTCATAATTTTAAACTGAATCGATTTGTAAGTATGCCTTTTTGTTTACAATTAAAAAAAATCCCTGTCGGCTGGGCCTATAGGCGGAGGTAGATTTCGAAAAGTGCTCAATTCAACAAAAAAAAAAATATATGATTAGAGATAAACCCAGTTTAATAACTTCATTTGGCCGTTTATGAAAAATTTTTAATTTCATTTTTCTTCAAAAACTGGTTTTATCAGAATCATCTTAAGAAAAATTCAGCTCAAATGCCCGTTTTGACAACATATTTTGAAATAGATTCTGAATTTATTAAAAAAATCGACTAAAACAGTACATTATACAGCTCCTAAATAACAAAAAACTGTCAGTTGAATGCATTTGAGAAAAAAATTTTATTTAAAAATGAGTCATAAAATAACCTATTTGTTGTTTGAATGCATACTTAATTCTTTATTCATGATTGCTCGGAAAATTTTGTGCGAAATACTCACTTTGACAGCATTTTAAAAAATATATTCTATCTTTATCAAAAAACTGGCCAATGCGTCACAGTATATAGTTCCTAAATAAGAGGATCTGTAAATTGGATGCGTTTGAGAGCGAAAATGGTTTTAAAACGGGTCATAAAAAACGCAATTTGCTATGTGAAAACTTCCTTAAATTTTCAAATCGCAAAGACTTCGGAAATTCTGTTCAAAATACCCTTTTTGGTAGCCTTTTTAAAAATATATTCTGTCTTTATCAAAAAACCGATCAATGCATCACATTATATAGTTCCTAAATAAGAGGATCTGTAAATTGGATGCATTTGAGAGCAAAAATGGATTTAAAAACGAGTCAGAAAAAAACGCAATTTCTTATTTGAACACTTCCTTAAATTTTCAGTCACAATGATTTCTGAAAATTCTGTTCAAAATACCCTTTTTGGTAGCCTTTTTTTTAATATATTCCGTCTTTATCAAAAAACTGACCAATGCATCACATTATATAGTTCCTAAATAAGAGGATCTGTAAATTGGATGCGTTTGAGAACAAAAATGGATTTAAAAGCGAGTCAGAAAAAAACGCAATTTCTTATTTGAATACTTCCTTCAATTTTCAGTCCGGATGACTTTCGGAAATTCTGTTCAAAATGCCCTTTTTGGTAGCCTTTTTTGAAATATATTCTGTCTTTATCAGAAAATTGACCAATGCATCACTTTATACAGTTTCTAAATAAGAGGATCTACCATTTGGATGCGTTTAGAATCAAAAATGAATTAAAAAATGAGTCAGAATATAAGCAGTTTGGATTTGAGGTTTTTTCTCCAACTCCTATTTTTGTTTAATTTCTTTTTAAACATTAGAATATAGGTATAAGAATTGATCCTATGAAAAACTTGTCAGTATAAAAGTTGTAGATATTTTTGAGAAGATGTAAAATAAATTTAATCAGATTTGATATCTTAAAAATTGACGGAGTTATGGATTTTTCTCTTTTTTCAGCGACCTTTTCTTTTCGTTTTTAATTTTTTTCGCCGGTAAAAGTTGGTCCTATCAAAAACTTGTAAATACAAAAGTTTTAGATAATTTTAACAACATTTACAAAAAATTTAGTTAGACTTCATATCTTGAAAATTGACGAAGTTATGATTTTTTTTCTCTCAAAATCCCTGTTTTTTTCGCCCCTTGAGCCCACTTCTAAATTTATCAAAAATCTGTCATGCATATACTGTTGGCCCATTTTTTAGAAGTAATATAAACTTTAAACCGATTCGATATCTACTTTAATTAAGAAGTTATGGCGTTTTTTCGGTTTTCACAAAAACGCCCCCTATTCCGGCCCCCTTGGTCCGATTTTGCCCATTAACGAACTTAGCCAAGATTTTATCCCCTTTGATTTTATGTACAAGTTTGGTGGAGATTGGTGAAAAATTATAGAAGTTATCGTGTCCATAAAAAAGTGAGATATATAGATAGATAGATAGATACACTAACTACCAAAAAGTATTTGTACACTTTCAGTTTTTGACATTTTGTCAAATATTTAAAAATATACTGGTCGGAATCTTCTGGAACTTCAGAAATATAAAGATTATGTTTCACTTTATATTTATTTACATTCATTTGTTAAGCGGGTAATTAGGGGGCCGGCAAAAAAACAAAGAATAATAGAAATATTTGGGATCGCCTTGTACATGAAAATGCACGAAACGACTTATCGCTTTAGAATACAAATATATGAATACAGTAGAATATGTACACTAATTTCTGTGAGAATAGCATGTATATTTATGGCGATAGAGCGATTTTTTTGAAAAATTCAAAAATTCTGGTATGTTTTTTGTTTATATCATGCTGGGTTTTTGACCAAATTTAACGCAAATTTCAGAAAAATTGGCAAAATGCAGTAGAAAAAATGTAGCGCAATTGGAATATAAATATATTAAATATTTTATGAAATATGAGTAGTTGTATAAAATAATTTTTATCTGCGCATGCGCGAACTAGAAAAACATTTTTTTTACATCATTTAATAGTCAATTCTATGGAGTGACTTATAAAAAAAATCCAATCAAATATCGTGAAAATTCAAAAAGATATCATTATTTTAGTGAGATGTTTTTACTCTGCTCTCTAAAAACGGCTGAATCTTAAGGGATTTTCCACAAATTGACTTTTTTTAATAACTGACTTTAAAAAAAAAAACTAGTATAGAATTAATACAATATCTAATACAATATTGCTGCTAATAAGTACTTGACAATTGTGATAGAAAAGAAAAAGAGCTTTATTCACATTCAGGGCCAAAACTAAGAGAGGGTTGGGGGAAAAGGGCATGTGCCCCGGGCGCTAGGATGAAAGTGTCCCAAATGTACATTTTGTTTGGCGATTTTTTCCATGTCTATGTTTAGCATCATATTGTCAAAATCGTCCCATTCAAAGCATTTCTCCTATACCAAAGCATAGAAGAATCTAATGATGATGGCATAAAGATCCCGCATAAAGCAGATTTTTTTTTTTCGTTTTGATTCGGTTTCACGATTTTAAGGTATCATTTTTTTTAAACAAAGCAGACTACTTTAATCAATATTACATATTTTAAGTTTTAAAATAAGTCGGCTATTAATAAATTAGAAAATTTTTCTTTGCAAATACTTTTGCAGGTGCTTTGCAAAGAAGAAAAGGGAGGGGGGGGGGAGTTCACCAAAATTCATTGAAATATAAATATATTAAATATTTTCTAAAATGTTCTATGTCATGCAATATTTTCAACCAAATATAAAGCCACATTCAGAAAAATTCGCAAAATGTAGTAGAAAGAATAAGGTGCTATTGAAATATAAATATATTAAAAGTTTTCTAAAATATGAGTATTTGTATGAAATATTTTTTAATCAGCGTATGCGTGAACGATAAAATTTATCATTTTACATAATTTAATATTCAACTCTACGGAGCTACCCATAAAAAAATCCGATCGAATTTCGTGGAAATTCAGAAAGTTATTGTGGATAGGAGTGAACTGATTTTCAATTGGTCTCTGAAAGCAGTTGAATAACGTCAGATTTTACGCAAATTGCCAAATCTCCATTTACGTTTTTTACTGGTGATTTACTTCTTTTCTTAGATAATTACCAGAACGAACCTATTTCAGGATAAAAATAATTATAAAAAATCGAAACATTTGTGTCAAATCTACCCATTGATACATAATTGATAATGGCTCTTATGCAAATGCCGATATCTGCGATCCTGAAATACGTCAAGTTCTCCACTGTTAAATGTGGTGTCGAAAACAACACTGACATCAATCGCATGCATGATGACAAGAAGAACAGAGCTGTCTGATTTTGAGAAAGGTGTGATCATCGGATACCACCGAAATGGCCGATCTCTAATCGGCATATCTAGCGAGCTTAATTACCCCAAAACGACTGTGGCTTATGTGATTAGAAAATGGAAGCTGAATGGTGATTGTCAGAATGTGGCCAGAGTAGGCAGACCGACGAAACTGGGAGATAGAGACCGACGGGTTCTGTCTAGAGAAATTCGGAAGAACCGCAACCAACCAATGTTACACATACGCCAAGAATTTCAACAAGCTTCAGGATGTGTTGTTTCCATGAATACCATCCGTAAGGAAGCTCATCTGCTTAATTTTTATGGCCGTGCTGCCGCCCATAAGCCTTTAATCACCAAGTCCAACCGCGCAGCTCGGTTAAGTTGGTGCAAAACACGCCAGCAATGGACTGTACAGCAATGGAAACAGGTTCTCTGGAGTGATGAATCAAGGTTCACCCTCTACCGTTCTGATGGTAGGGTCTGGGTCTGGCGTCTGCCTGGAGAACGCCTCCTACCAGAATGTATTGTGCCCACAGTTAAATTTGGCGGAGGGGGAATTATGTTCTGGGGTTGTTTTTCCTGGTTCGGACTAGGACCATGAATTGGGACCAAAGGTCCCAATTCATGGTAAGCTCAATGCCTATGCCTACTGTAATATACTGGACAACAGTGTACTTCCTACGTTGTGGCAATACTATGGATTGGACCCATGTTATTTCCAGGATGACAGCGCAAGCTGCCATGTAGCGAGGTCCAGAATGGATTGGTATGCTGATAATGGAGTGCATCGACTCGAGTGGCCTGCCCAGAGCCCAGACCTGAATCCAATAGAGAACTTCTGGGACGAGTTGGATCGTCGAATTAAGGCGGGTGACACACGCCCAAAATCAGTAAAAGAGCTTACCTGCCTTGTGCAAACAGAGTGGAATAAAATACCATTAAATGTAATACAAGGACTAGTTGAGAGCATGCCCAGGAGAGTCGCAGCTGTAATTGCCTCTCGAGGAGGATCTACAAATTATTAAATGTGAACAGGGCCAAAACCAGTCTTTTTTTCCCGAGGCAAACGTGGATTTTGAAGATACCCCTTTCCCCCTACTTCTCAAAGCCTATTTACAAAGAAAATTTCTCCAATTTATTAATAGCCGACTTATTTTAAAACTTAAAATATGTAATATAAAATAACGTATTCTGCTTTATTAAAATACTCCAATTTGATACTTTAAACCGAATCAAAAAAATTCTACTTTCAACAGGATCTTTAAGGCCCTTGTCCCTGCCCGCGAAGACACTGCTGATCTAATGCTATTCCTGTGGGGAGGCATTTTTCTAATAACTCTTTCGCATTTTGAAATTTTCAATTTTTTTTTTTTTTCATTGGATAGCGGAAGTCCCTCTCAAAATCGCTCCTTGACTACTTTTTCGATTTGAGTCATAGATATTTTTTATAAAGTTAGTTTCACTTTCAGAACCGCTTTTAGAAGTGAAAGAAACATTATAAAAATATCTACGCCAAAACTGAAAAAGTAATCACGGAGCGATCTTGAAAAGGACTTCCGCTATCCAATGCAAAACATATTATTTAAAAATGTCCAAATGCAAAAGAGTTAGAAAAATGCATCCACATAGGAATAGCATTAGCTCGTGAGCATCTTCGCGGGTAGGGGCAGGGACCTTAAGCAATCATCATTAGATTTTTTTATGCTTTTGCATAGCCCAGATATAATAATTTTAACAATATTATGCTAAACATAGCCATGAAAAAAATCGCCAAACGAAAGATACATTTGGAACACTTTCATCCTAGCCACCGAAGCACATGCCCTTCTCCCCCCCCCCTCTCTTAGTTTTGGCCCTGAATGCGAATAAAGCTCTTTTTCTTTTCTATCACAATTGTCACGTACTTATTAGCAGCAATATTGTATTAGATATTGTATTAATTCAATACTAGTTTTTTTTTTAAAGTCAGTTATTAAAAAATGTCAATTTGTGGAGAATCCCTTAAGATTCAGCCGTTTTAAGAGAGCAGAGTAAAAACATCTCACTAAAATAATGATATCTTTTTGAATTTTCACGATATTTGATTGGATTTTTTTTATAAGTCACTCCATAGAATTGACTATTAAATGATGTAAAAAAAAATGTTTTTATAGTTCGCGCATGCGCAGATAAAAATTATTTTATACAACTACTCATATTTCATAAAATATTTAATATATTTATATTCCAATTGCGCTACATTTTTTCTACTGCATTATGCCAATTTTTCTGAAATTTGCGTTAAATTTGGTCAAAAACCCAGCATGATATAAACAAGAAACATACCAGAATTTTTTGAATTTTTCAAAAAAATCGCTCTATCGCCATAAATATACATGCTATTCTCACAAAAATTAGTGTACATATTCTACTGTATTCATATATTTGTATTCTAAAGCGATAAGTCGTTTCGTGCATTTTCATGTACAGGGCGATCCCAAATATTTCTATTATTCCTTGTTTTTTTGCGGCCCCCTAATTACCCGCATAACAAATGAATGTAAATAAATATAAAGTGAAACATAATCTTTATATTTCTGAAGTTCCAGAAGAATCCGACCAGTATATTTTTAAATATTTGACAAAATGTCAAAAACTGAAAGTGTACAAATACTTTTTGGTAGATAGTGTATATATATATATAAACTGGTGCGATTGCAATAGGTAGCATTTCTTACGAAATCTACCTAAAATATGTAAAATCTGTATATTTAAAATATAAGGCTGTTTTTTAATTATATGCTCTGAGTTTTCTACTGAACAAATTTTATTAGTAATTATTATAAATTAAAGCTGTTTATTTGTAGATGTGCTTTCAACTAGCGGTTTTTTTAATTATCTTCATTTTCGTATTTTAATTAACAACGTTTTCTGTGAAATTTCTTCAAAAGAATGAAAATTTAATCGCTTTCTTCGTTTTAATGTTTGAATTTTGAACGGTCAGTTTGTTGTATAGACCTTAGTGCAGTAAAATCCCATTAGGTTCATACTCCTTTGAAATATCTTAATCGGAAAATAACATACACACGTCATGATGTGAAACACACGTTTTTCATCATAAATTTGTTGTATTCTTTTTAAAAAATTCTATTAATAATGAGTATGAGACATCAGCAGAAATGCTTCCGTAGGTGAATGTAAAATAATATATATATGTTACAGGCCAAACCCGATTTTAGGCCAAAGCGGTCTATCCTAACGCTCATCGGATAAACTAGTTTTTCCTAGGCCAAACCGGTCTATCCTAACGCCCATCGGATAAACTAGTTTTTCCTTGGCCAAACCGGTTTATCCTAACGCCCATCGGATAAACTAGTTTTTCCTAGGCCAAAATAGTCTATCCTAAGGCCCATAGGACAAACTAGATTTTCCTAGGCCAAGCTAGTTTGGCCTAACATTTATAGGATAAACTAGTTTGGACTGCTGTTTATTGGTCTGAACTAGTTTATCCTAGGCCAATTCAATTTGGCGTGATTTTACTGAATACAATGACCGCCTCAACGCCAACATTCTTGTTTGTCCTAGGCTGATCTAGTTTATCCTAGGCCAATGTAGTTTTATGTCTTTTTGGCTGACGGGCGTGAAAGCCAGAGAAATAATGGGCTCAGAGATTCTGTATATGCATGCACGCATGTATGTATGTGCGTACGTATGTACGTAACGCGGTAACTCTTGATACATTTATCCGATTTGCTTCAAATTTTGGATGTAAGTTCATTCTGATAAGGTACTTTTCTGATTAATTTTGGGAATTCATTGGATAAGAATAAAAGGGGGGCGAACGGGGAGCTAATCGCCCACCGTCAATTTAGAGAAATGGATTTATCATGCAGAATTATCAGTTTTTATTTAAAACTTTAGATATAGGATCATTGTAATAAAGCGCCTCCATGATTACTTGTGGATGTTTATTGTTTAAGTCTAAAAGAAAGGACAATGTAGCTAACACTACATAATTTTGATAAATGGTTTTTGACGCATAATTGACGAATTTGCTTTAAATTTTGGATATAGGTTCTTTCTGATAAGGGAATTCCCTGAATAGTTTTTTTTTTTTTTTGGAGGGGGTCTAATAATTAAGTATGAAGGGAAAAATGAAGGATTACTCTCTTACCTAGGAAAAACTACTTTATCCTATGGGCATTTAGATAAAAAACTTTGGCGTAGGAAAAACTAGTTTATCCAATTGGCGTTAGGATAAAATAGTTTGGCTTAGGCTAATCTAATTTGGCTCAAAATCGGGTTTGGACGGTAAAAAACATGTCTTTCACAAGAATAATGTAAAGAGTCATTGCTTATAACATCGGTACAGAAATTTAACACGTCCACCGTAGAGACATGATGCATTGGTCATGGTGTTTGCTTATTTTATTTTTTTTTCTGCAGACTCGTGCCAACTGATATCAAACTTGCATTTATTATTATTATTATTATTATTATTATTATTATTATTATTATTATTATTATTATTATTATTGCATATTCGAGCCAGATCGGAGCTGAACATAATTTGGAATCGAGCAGCGTTTTCCATTTTTGAGAAATTAATTACCTGTCGACATATAAGCTATTCTTGTCACGGCGTCAAGTTTTTCTTTTCTTTAAAGTCGTAAGTGAAAATTCGATTCAAAACGTAGCTTTAATAATATTTTCTCAAAGGTACAACGCTTTTATGAAAAATTGGTTAACGCCATTCGATTACATATTTTCTGAGTGAGAATGCCTGTTAATCTTATGCATTTCCGAAAATGAATCAGTTCTTAAATATGTTATGATGTAGCTCTTTTGGATTTGAGAAAAGTCATAAGGAATGACAGAGAAACATATTCACAAATCTACTTTTTACTGAATAGATTCAGTAGTTATGATATTTATAACTCTCCTTTTTTTTTGTTCTAAACTACATTAATTATTTAATGAATCCCTATTTGAATATTGAAAGGTTTAAGAATCTAAATAATCAATACATTGTGTATTTTCCATTCTGTGAACACATCGTAATTTAAATATACATTGTAAATTTATCCAATAAACATGTATGCAGTATGTTTTAAAGGAATCCTTATTGTATGTTAAGTATAATCTCAATTTTTTGCAGAAATTGAGTATGGCCAGATTTAGCCGGACTGAGTCTCTTTTCACTGATTTTTTTACAGGCAGGGCTCTGGCTCAACTTTTAATTTTTACACCGGGTCATGGCAAAATAACTTTTCTTCGGGAAGGATGGGTCCTAAATCCGGAAATTCCGGGCCGTGCAAACCTCTGACAGTATTCTACAACCCTTCGAAAAAAATAAATTATATAAGGGTGATGACACAACCACTTTGCACAAGGTTAGCTATGGAGCAATAGTTGGGATCAATATTAAAAAGAATATTGCCCAATTAAACTGATGGCTTTGCATTCACAGGCTGTTTACACTAATTGTGTATTACAGCCTTATTTTTTTAAAGAATACCATCCTCGAAAAATAATGTAAGTTGGATTACTTTTTTTCCATTTCCCCCAATTATACTTAACCTTTGAACCCCCAAAACTAATCATTGATACGCTTTATACAATTATCCAAAATTTGAAGCAAATCAGATAATTCTGCTCAAAAAATCGTTCATCTGATTTAATGAGGATAATCCCCTATTTCTCCCTTTATACTTAATCATTAACCCTGAAAACAATTCAGGGATTCGCCTTATAAAGAAAAAACTATATTCAAAATTTACGGCAAATCGGACAAATTTGCATAAAAACCCATTTATCTAATTTAAGGAAGGCGATAAAACGTACATTACCCCATTATACTTAACAAAGAGAAAAAATCCAAATTAATTAAAGAAGAGTCTGATCAAATGTATTCATATCCAAATTTTAAGCAAATTGGATAATTCTGTATTATAACCAATTTATCTAATTTAAGGAAGGAAATAAATTGTAAGTTTCTCCCTTATATTTAACAGAAGAACCACCAAAATTAATCAGTGAAGTACTTCATCAGAAAGAACAAATCCAAGATTTGCAGCAAATCGGTTTAATTCTGCATGAAAAACCCATTTGCCAAAATTAGGCGGAATCCCTCTGTTTTTCCCGTTGATCTTATTCAATCAACCCCCAAAAAACTAATTAGGGAAACGCTTTACCAGAATGAATTTCTTTCTAAAATGTGAAGCAAATCAGTACATTCTGTGTGGAAAAAGCATTTACATAAATTATGGGACGTTACCCTTATTTTCCCCTCCCTTTTTACTTAAGAATGAACACCTACAATTAATCATGGAGGTGCCTCAAGAGAATGCTCCTATATCTAAAATTTGAATATAATATGCTAATAATGCATGGAAACCCATTTATTTGAATTAAGGGAAGGGGCGAATCAGCCTCTCGTTCTCCCCCCCCCACCCCTTGTTCTTCTCCAATGACCGTCCAAAATTAATCAGAAAAGCTCCTCATAAGAATAAACCTATATTGAAATTTTGATACAAATCGAGTATTTCTATCAAGAATTATTTCGTTACGTACTTATGTGCATTCATAAATACAGAACTTACGGGTACATTTTAGCTCTCATGCTATGGTAGCTTGATGAGATAAAAACACGTCAAATGGCATTATTTCTATCATGAGTCATCGCGTTACGCACATACGTACGTACATAATTACATACATGCGTACATACATGCGTACGTACACTCATGCAGAACCTGTGAGCCCATTATTTCTCTGGCCTTCATGCCCGTCAGCTAAAAACACATAAAACTACATTGGCCTAGGATAAACTAGATCAGCCTAGGACAAACTAGAATGTTGGCATTGAGGCGGTCATTGAATTCAATAAAATAACGCCAAATTTAATTGGCCTAGGATAAACTAGTTCACACCAATAAACAACAGTCTTAACTAATTTATCCTATAAGAGTTAGGCCAAACTAGCTTGGCCTAGGAAAACCTAGGTTTACTATGGGCCTTAGGATAGACTAGTTTGGTCTAGGAAAAACTAGTTTATCCGATGGGCGTTAGGATAAACCGGTTTGGCCTAGGAAAAACTAGTTTATCCGATGGGCACAAGGATAGACCGGTTTGGCCTAGGAAAAATTAATTTATCCGATGGGCGTTAGGATAGACCGGTTTAGCCTAGGCCAATCTAGTTTGGCCTAAAATTGGGTTTGGCCTGTAACATATATATTTTTTAAACAACCATTAACTTTAAAATTAAATATCATAAAATTAAATCATTTTCCAAAAATGCGTCAAAAGAGAGAAAATACAGCAATTTTTACTTTCCCACATTAAGATTAGAATGTCAAGTCAAGAGTGCAACTGTTTACATGCAGTAATAAACAGAAAAATATAGTTCCAGATAATCGAGGTTACCGATATTCAATAGACTTCTTTTCATTGTAACATACTATAAGTGCATACCAAATTTTAAGTCTTCATATAAATGACACCAGATGATCGCGCATTTATAGCGGGCAATATATATATATATATATATTTTTTTTTTTTCAGAATCTTCAGTGTCTGAAACCTCTATCTACATATGATGTGTAAGTTAAATTAATTTTATTCTCTTCTGCAGGCAAAGGAAATCAGCTTTGTAATATAAATGGCGGTGGTTAAAAAAAATAAATTTAAATGCGGAGTACATTTTATTTAAATTTTGGATTAATACCTTTTACTATTTGTCTAAAACTATATATTTTTCTTTTTTTTTACATTTATTTATAAAATTTATCTACTAAAATTTCTCATCTTTAGAATAATAATATAGCAAATAAAAGAAAAAAAATCCTTTAAAACTAAAAATGATTATAAAACGCAAAGAATTACTTGTTAAATTGATTAGTTGAAAGACTGTATTTATTACAATGATTTTTAATGATTATTGTAGAACAGTAGGACTAGCAATTGAAAAATTCTGTGAAAAATGTTCAAATTATATAGATTTTTACATATTTCAAAGCAAATAATACTTTATGCATTTTACTTTTATTATTGTTAGAATTATTCGGTTACGGGCTAATTGTATCAATTTATAAATTATCTTTCAGGGTTGTTAAAAGAAATTCATAAATAAACAAGTTGGTTTTTAATAAAATAATAAATCAAATATGATTTTTTTCTAAATTACAAATTTGTAATAAGTCATATACAATATATATATAAATGTATATATTTTTAAAAAATATATAGATAACCACAGTATACATCATAAACACCTTATAGATATATGATTTGTAAGAGCAGTCACTTATTTCAATCTTTGTAATAACGTACTTATTTATTTTAAAGCAGTACGCTTAACCTAAATAAATTTCTATCGAGTCAAAAAGGTGCGACAAGTATTTCTCAAAGATTCTTATTTAGCCGTTTTTTAATTTGAAGAATATTTCAGGTTTGACAATCATTCTGATTTATTAAGTTAAAGAAGAAAATTAATAAAGGGGTTTGCAGTCATTTATTTTGTGGTTTAGAGAGACATATTTACCTTTTTGTAAGATACTGGCTGACAGATTAAGAACATTTTGACATTTTAATGCATCTTACGATGAAAAATTTATATTTTTAAATTTATGATAGATGCGTTTTCGGATTCGGGCCCTTATTTATTTTTATTCCAAAGTCTAATAAAAGATAACTTCAGAAAATTTTGAAAATTGAAATTTTAGAAACATCGAAGACATTGTTTTTCAAGTATATGTCAAGTTTTATAGTTCTGTAGTAATTTGTTTCAGCATAAGGACAATTTACCTTCTTAATGTAAATAATAATAAAAATAACTAAAAAAATGTATTAAAAAGGTTGCATTCCATCTAAAGATTTACGTTTTAAGTAATTAAATAAAACATTTTACCAAAGAGTTTTAAATGTGCACTAAGAAATTTAAAAAAATAAAAACAAGTGGGTAACTGAGATCACAGATCGCACAAAACGTTTCGTTTAATATCGCGCTCAAAAAACTTTATTCTTATTCTTATTATCTGTTATAAACTATATGAGAAAGTTTAAACCGATTGATTCTGCAGTTTTCCCAAACTTAAAAATAAAATTAGAAAATAGCTCCTCCTCGCACGACCCCCCCCCCCCCTGAATTTTTTACTTTTACTAATATTAAAAAAAAAGCGCATTCAAATTGCAATAAACACACTTATATAAAGAAAAAAGGCAACTTTGCCCTTCCCTCAACAAAAATTCAATTTATCTTAAATTTAAAAAAATTGTATTATGTGTTATAAACCATGTCAAAGTGCCAAAGCGATCATTTAGTTTTCCTAATTTTAACAAATTCCGTTAACTGTATGTGCAAAAAGTATGTTTTCTATAAGTTTAAAATTTACGTTTTGATAAATTGGGAAGTTGTATTCTCGCACATTTTTTTTAATACAGATTTTATGAATCAGCACATTAATTAACATCCGCATGCAGAAGTACCAAAGATGTAAAATCAATAATTTAAAACAAATTGCACTGCGATTATCAAATTCTAGTAAAGAAAAAAATATTTTTTTCTTTATCTGTCTCCTGGTTTGCCGTGGCGAAAAATGCAATTCTGGAATTAATTACCAAAATAAAAACAAATACACGTTTTTCACGTGATTTATTTCATATATTAATTTATATTAGATACATAATAATAATTACATCTATTTAAATTTTGGCAACAAAATCTATTTTCCACAATTAGAAGAGAAAACCACAAAAATGATCTGATGTTATTAATATAAATATTTTAATTAAAATAATAGTCTTTTTCAAACTTTTATGATTTTTTGTGTGAGAAGAGGTATTTAGCGGTAAGTACACAAAATTTGAACGCTCTGACTTGTATACTTTTTGTGTACTGACTTTGTGACAGACAGACATTGGACAGAGGCAGGGGGGCAATAGGACAGGCAATAGGGTTTCGTCAGATGAACGAATCCCTAAAAAGAATTATGAATATAATCTTACTTAATCAAAGATAATTAATTTTCGTATTCGAAATACTTACTTTTAAAGTGTTTTAATCAAATGATGCCAAAAATAACTATTAAAGAATAACAATTTTAGAAAGTAGAATTTTAGATTTTTCCTTTTTTTCTCTTTTGTATGACAAGCGTGCATAAATGTTTATAAAAATCCTTTTACTCTAGTTTATCATGCATACATTCTATAAAAATTTGTTCGGAACTTATCATTTAAAAAACTCGAATAAAATATATCAGGGTAATTTTTTCTCTATATTTTGCTACCACTGCCTGGAGTTTTAGTATCATTTTTAACTTAGTGTATTAGAAACAGTGATTTAATTTATAAAATTTTGCGATTTTTAAATTGAAAAAATTCGTTGAACATAGATATTGAATTAAATTTTGTCTTTCAATCTAAAATTCATCTACCGAAAAACAAACAAACAAATAAACAAAAAATTGTAGAAGACCTAAGGTGAAAAATACATGGAGAAGAAAATTGTTGTTTTGCAGATGGTTTATTTACTTGCTGTCATTCTCGTAATTCTCCTTTCTTCGATACTCAATTGAAGAAAGTTTTTTCATCGAATTTCTTTCCTACGCTGTAAAAAAAAAAAAAAAAAAAAAAAAAAAAGTGTCGATCTACTAAAAAAACTTTAGTGATCCTTGTAATTACTAAAAAATTTTTAGTAATCTTAGTCGGTTACAAGAAAATCTGTAAGAATTACTAGAAAAAAGACAGCAACGAATAGAGTTAATAATTTTATATTTTTAATAGCTATTACTAAAACTCGCTTGGTGTGGCCTTGATAGCATAGTGGTTATAGTAACGGACTCCAGGCTAAAAGGTCCCGGGTTCGATACTGACCACTGCTAAATACGCCCCGAATGTATGCAGTGTAAGTACTCGTTAATAAAGGGATTGTGAATATCCTGACGGAGCAGTAGCAATGTTTGGTGCTGCCATCTATTGCGGTTTTGCCCAAAATCTTCCGCTCCAGAAGTCTGGATTCAGATTGAAGGAAGCTCCTGCCCGTCGAACCTAAGTTTTTATTTAAAATAATTTTGGAGCTATTACTAAAATTTGCTTGGTGGCTCATACTAAAAATTTTTAAGTTAGTTATACAAAAAATTCTTTTGTTCAGTTTACAAAAGAAATGCTTGTTTCGCTTGCAAAAAAAAAAAAAAAAGTTTGTAATGGTTACTAAAAAATTCTGTGGCATACAAATTTACTAGAAAATTTTGAGTAACCACTTGAATTTTTTTTTACAGTGTACTTTTTTGACGGGTATATTAGTTTTAAGATTTTAAGTGCTTAAAAGATTCTTCAAAAACATGTTTATAAAACAATGTTGTGTGTGTGATCTGTTCCATGATCGTATCATCGAAAATTGTATGAAGAACCGTATAATTAGATAAATTTTTTTTGTGTTTGAAATTGGCTGAGGCAAGCAGTTCCTCCTTTTCTTTAGAAAAGAGGCGCTAATAAAATAAATAAAACTGAAGTAAAATGGAGGTTATATGAGAGAAATTTCATATGAACTAAATTTTTAGAATTCTTTCAATTAATTATACGCTTTCATTTGTTTCCTATCATGTTTATAAATAATTTTTTATTAATTGTTATCTTTAATTTTTACCCTTTTATCAATACATTAAAATATTTTCATTTGTTATTATATTGAGGATGGCACAGCTTTTTGGAAAAATATTTGAATTTTCTTCTTAAAATCTTAAAATGTAGGTACTAACTTTAGGTTCGCCCAGAACAATTTGAATAAACATTTGTGAAATAATAGTATTTTATTTTATATATGTTTATTATTTAAATAAATGTTATGTGAAGCTTGTTGAGCACCTTGTTGAGCTCCTCTGCACCTAGTTGGACTTGAACTCCAACTTGCATCATCGAAAAGTGT
Source organism: Maratus speculifer (assembly GCA_964019185.1). NCBI lineage: Eukaryota > Metazoa > Arthropoda > Arachnida > Araneae > Salticidae > Maratus > Maratus speculifer. The sequence goes on from OZ025300.1 coordinate 138,870,118, forward strand.
ATGATGTTATGCATAGAACTTAACTAAATTTTTTATGTATGTTTTAGTAGGTACTGTTTATATTAAATTGTATGGGTCCATATTAATGATAAACATTGGAATCAACAGACCTTTTTTTGTCAAGTTTCTTAAATGACAACATTATTCTTCAACAGGATTTATGTATTATTGTACAACAGTGATGTCATATGCATACTTTTTTGTAAACGTTGGTTAATCTTACGTATGGAACAATTCAGCAGATGACGTCTTTTTATATAAAATAAAAGAATGTGTTATCTGTCTTACTGAATTATGCTTTTTAATATCTATATTTATGTATAATTTTTTTTCTTTAATGAAAGTAACACTAATTCATGAAAACACAGTATTCTTATATATCTTTTGCGTTTACACTTTACTGTGCAGTTTTGAAAATTTTTAAGGCAATGTTATGTAAAATAAAAGACATGTAAACCATAAAATATATTTCACAGTTTATTACATGCACATATCTCAATAAAAGATGCCTTAAAATTCATGTATTGATTCTTAATTACGAAATAAAATTATGAAAATAAATAATGTGCTGTCATAGAAAAAAAAACTTAATACTTAAATTATAATTGTGTAACATTTGACAAGTGAGTGAAAAATTTATAATAAATTTGATATTTACATGTATGAGTCAACTTAACTTAAATAAAAAAGCGCAATCAGCATCAATTATTTAAGTTATTTTTCCCAGAACAGAAATAAATATATACTGAATCGTTCTAAAAAAAACTTTTTTAAATGATAAAAACCAAACATTGCGGTGAAAAAAAAAAAAAAAAAAAAAAAAAAAACGAAAACGAAATGTGATTTCCAGGGTTTTTTTTTTTTTTTTTTTTTTTTTTTTTTAAATAATTCTTTATTTTTTAACATTACGTGTATAATTTCAAATTTCGCAAAATTTATCTTCAAAGTTAACATTGTTTGTATATTTATTTTATATACATCTATACTTTATTGTTTCTTTATGTAAAAATTCATTAGCGTTGCTTTATTTATATACTATACATATACAGTTCATACTGACTTAATCCTGACTTTTCATAAAGTGATTTTTTATATTAAATATGTCAATAAATATGAGATAACTAATAAAAACAAATTCCAAGAGCATTTGTTAACAGAATATATTAACGTATTTCCCTAACAACTGGAAATACTGATGAATATGCTTTATATTCTTACACCGTATTTGCAGTCTTACAGTAAAGAATATTTTATCTGTTTATTCGGGCAATAAAAGTAAATACTGCATGTGGATTTGCAAGGCATAAATAATTGCTTATAAGCCTAACATCTACTATCTTAATTATTTTATTATATCCATTCCTGTGTTGCATTATATTGTTATTGGCTCTTATGAGATAAGACAGTGTATTATTTCCACAAATAGTTTATATAAAAATGCCCAATATGCATTCAGAAATGAACAATGAAAAATTATTCGCCGTAATCGTGTCTGTTGAATTAAAGAATATTTTTTAATAATCTTTAATATTAAAAAATGATTATTTTAAAATTGCTAAAATATGAGTAATTACCACTTACATTTTTCTAATTAAAATTACATGCAATGAAATCAGTAAAATGAGTACTATTTTAAGATATGTATTTTTTAGCTCACTGGCTATCATAGCCTGAGAGCTTATTAGTCCGGGTGCTACACATCAGAAAACTGCAAATCGTGATAAGAACATACCGCTTGGTGAGTATGTACTTTATGATAATACAATGGATATTAGAGGGGGAGGCATCTCGTAAAATCGTCGGAATTCAAGATGGCGGCTGTTATTCAAAATGGCGTGATTTACAGAATTTTCTTAATATGCGTAATATAAAAGTGCTTTTTCATGTCGATTTCGTTGTTTTTAAAGTCCAATTTTCGTTTTTAACACTTTCCAACTTTATTTAAAAAGTGTATGAATTCGGTTTATCTGTCTGTTTCGCTGTCTGTCAGCCTATCCTTCCATGCTCTAACGCGCTTAAATTTAGTCAGATTGCCATTTAAATTTTATCTGTTTTAGGAAGTTTTTAATAAAATGTTTGCAGTAAAAAATAAAGTATATAGCTTTTATAGTTCATTTACAGTGTGCTAAAATATGACATTACAATATTGTGTATGCAGCAAAATCCTTTCCAATGTGTTTTAATGATGTTATACTCTTTAAAACATACTCAAATTGATATACATCAATGTTAATACAATGGATATAAGAAGAGTAGTTATCTCGTAAAGTCGTCGGAATTCAAGATGGCGGTTGTTATTCAAAATGGCGTCATTTTCTGAATTTTCTTAATATACATAAAAAAAATGTGCATTTAAAATCGATTTCGATTTTTTTAAAGTCAAATTTTCGGTTTTAACATTTTCTAACATTATTTAAAATAGTGTATGTATTCAGATCATCTGCTTGTTTGTCTGTCGGTCTCTCTTTCCATGTTCTTGCACGCTTAAATTTACTCAGATTATCATGTAAATTTTATATGTTTTATGAAGTTTATAATAACATGTTAGGAGTTGAAATTAAAGTTTATAGCTTTTATAGTCCATTTACAGGGCGCTAAAAAGTGACATTACAATATTGTGAATGCGGCGAAATCGTTTGCAATGTGTTTTAATGATGTTATACTATTTAAAACACATTCAAATTGATATCCATCAATGTTAATACTGCAATGAACTACCAAATACTTAATAGATAATAAGGTGTGCATAGTATTTGTCGTTTATTTACGCCAAACGCACACCAAAACAAGAAAATATGTGTTTGTCATTTGTATATAAATTTCATAAAGGTCACGATTTAATTCAAGTGTTATTAGTGGAGGTGCTAGGAGTTATGAAACTTCATTTTGCGATAAGGGTATCCCGAATATATAGTATTTATCTTATATTAATAAAGTGCATATAAGAAAGTGAGGTATCGTATAAATTTATAGGAATTCAAAATGGCGACTATTATTTAAAATATTTTGCAGTTTTATTCCTCTTCATCTTACAAGAGTATTTCTGGTGTCAATTTCCACGTTTTATAACTCAAAAATTCTCTTTTTAGTACTAGAAATATACCTAAAATGAAAATAGGACAATTCCTTAACTGGAATTGGTTTCTTAATTGGTTAATTAATTGGAATGACTTGTCCTGGTCACGAAGAAGATGATTCAAGAATAATACTGCATCTCAAAGACATAGTTGAAAAAGGACTGAAAAATATTGTTATAGGGTATGTGGACGCTGGTGTATTAGTTTTAGTGATTGCATATTTCTTTATCCTTTCATATAAATGCCTAGAAACTATTTGGGTTGCATTTGGAAAAGGGAAAAAATACAGATTTATTCATTTTCATACAATAACTGCAGCAATTGTAAGATAAAAGGCAATGGCTTTACTAGAATTTCATACTTTCACGGGATGCGACAGCAATCCGGTTTTCACAGGAAAGACGAAAAAGCCGAATTGGAAAACATGGATTCTATTTAATGAAGCTACTGCTGCATTTTCATACCCACACAAAAACCACAAACGTCCATTTCCACAAAAACCACAAACATCCAAACTTTTGAAAACCACAAACGTCCATTCCTGAAAGTATTTTAAATATTTTAGAAAAGTTCGTAGTATTGTTGTACTGTTCAACAAGCAGTGGATTAAGTGTCAATAATGCAAGACAAGAATTGTTTATGACAAAAAATCGTTCTTTTGAACATCTTCTACTAACCAAGGGTGCATTTCAACAGCATATTTTACGCAGTGCTTTACAAGATGGACACATATGAAGACAAGCAGATTCCTTTAAATTTTCTACTGTAAATGAAAAATAATATTTTAATAATTGTCCTATTTTCATTTTAGGTATATTTCTAGTATTAAAAAGAGAATTTTTGAGTTATAAAACGTGGAAATTAACATCAGAAATACTTTTGTAAGATGCAGAGTAATAAAACTGCAAAAAAATTTAAATGATGGTCGCCATTTTGAATTCCTATAAATTTATACAATACCTCACTTTCTTATATGCAGTTTATTAATATAAGATAGATAATGACTATTCGGAATATCCTTATCACAAATTGAAGTTTCATCCTTCCTAGCACCTCCACTAATATTACTTGAATTAGATCGGGATCTTTATAAAATTTATAAACAAATTACAAACACTTATTTTCTTGTTTTGGTGTGCGTTTGGTGTAAATAAGCGACAAATACTATGCACACCTTATTATCTAGTAAGTATTTGGTAGTTTTTTGCAGTATTAACATTGATGTATATCAATTTGAATGTGTTTTAAAGAGTATACCATCATTAAAACACATTGCAAACAATTTCGCCGCATACATAATATTGTAATGTCTTTTTTTAGCGCCCTGTAAATGGATTATAAAAGCTATACACTTTACTTTTTACTCCTAACGTGTTATTATAAACTTCTTAAAACATATAAAATTTACATGGCAATCTGAGTAAATTTAAGCGAGTTAGAGCATGGACAGACAGGCGGACAGACAGATAGACAAAGAGACAGATAAACCGAAATCATACACTCTTTTAAATAATATTGAAAAGTGTTTAAAACAAAAATGTGACTTTAAAACCATCGAAATCGACATGAAATGCACATTTATGTTACGCATATTAAGAAAATTCAGAAAATGACGCCATTTTGAATAACATCGACCATCTTGAATTCCAACGGCTTTACGAGAAGCCTACACCTCTAATATCCATTGTATTAACATTGATGTATATCAATTTGAATGTGTTTTAAATAGTATAACGTCATTAAAACAAATTGCAAACGATTTCGCCGAATGCACAATATTATAATGCCATTTTTTTGCACCCTGTAAGTGCACTATAAAAGCTATATATACTTTATTTTTTACTTCGAACATTTTATTATAAAATTCATAAAACATATATAATTTATGTGGCAATCTGAGTAAATTTAAGCGAGCTAGAGCATGGAAGGACAGGCGGACAGACAGACAAACAGACAGATAAACCGAATTCATACACTCTATTAAATAATGTTGGAAAGTGTTAAAAACGAAAATTTAACTTTGAAAACATCAAAATCGACATAAGATACACATTTTTATTACGCATATTAAGAAAATTCAGTAAATGACGCCATTTTGAATAACAGCCGCCATCTTGAATTCCGACGACTTTACGAGATGCCTCCCCCTCTAATATCCATTGTATTATCATGAAGTACATACTCACCAAGCGGTATATTCTTATCACGATTTGCAGTTTTCACCTTATTTTTGTCGCGTAGCACTCGGACTATATGTGCCCGTCCGTTCTGTATGTACGTGCGTTCGTGCGTAACGCGATAACTCATGATAAAAATATCGGAGCTACTTGAAATTTTGTATATAGGTATATCCTGATAAGGCGCTTCCCTGATTAGTTTTTGGAGTTCATTCGATAAGTATAAGAGGGGGGACAGGGGGCTCATGCCCCTCCCTTTACTTTATATAAACGGGATTTTCATGCAGAATTAACAGTTTTCGTTCAAAATTTAGATATATGATCATTCTGATGAGGCGAGTCCGTGGCTGTTATTAGGTGTTCATTGAATAAGTATAAACAGGGGGAACGGGGGTTCTAATGCTCCTCCCCTTAACTTGTATAAATGGATTTTTCAATCAGAATTGTCAGATTTCGTTCAAATCTCTGAATAGTTTTGGAAGTTTAATGGTTAAGTATAAAAGAGGGAAATAACTCCTCTTAAATTATATAAATGCTAAATGGGTTTTTATTAAGAATTATCCGATTTGCTCTGAATTTTAGATATAGATTTTTTAATATGATAAAGCATGTACTTGATAGCTTTAGGAGATTCAATGTTTAAGTTTAAAAAAGGAGAAAAGGGAGAGCTGTTTCCTCTTCTTAATTTTTTTTTTTTCGAACGGAATTAACGAAATTACAAGGCTGTAATGTACAATTAGTATGCGTAGCCTGTGAGCTCAATGCCATCAGTTTAACTGGGCTATATTCTTTTTATTAAAGTATGATAATTCGTAGCTTGTAAAACTGCCTTGTATTGATCAAAGAAGGAATTGTGACTATTTATTCCTTCAATATTTATAATTTAAAAAAAAATATTTTTAACTAAATGTTTCTCTGTGTTTATAATTCGGCACTTCACATACATTATTCTTATATAATGACATGATATTTAATATTTTAATCCAATACCTGAGCAAAATTGCAAATTATTTTCTTTAAAAAATGAATACATATGTGATAGTTGTATAAATTTCTCCTCAAAATAGCAAAAGGCTATAGATCGATGCGTTAAATTCATAAAATACTGGCAGCTGGTGTAAGATCGTGTTATTATTGAACTTGACATTCCAGTCAATATACATGGAACCATAGCATCGGCTATTACATGAAAAAACTAAGGCTTTTGTTTGAAAAATGAAGGAATTCTTCAGTCTTTATATAGTTGTTTTAAACATACATTCTGCTATAATGTCAATAACAATACAGAAAATGTTATGACATGCTGGAACTTTTTTGCAGTGCAAATTATGTATCTGTAAATCTGTAATATTAAAACACATTTATATACAGATTAAAATTTATGGTTTGATTGAGAAATATAATTTTTTTTCTGAAATTACTTAACATCCATTTTATTAACTTGAATCTTTCATATAATATATTATTCTTCTCCCTCCTTCCTGTATATTCCGTCATATTTGTCTATAACTTCATCCAACAAAATGGGTGCTTCATTGTAACTGATAAAGTGTTTTCTCATGGATCTTTTTTGTGACAAGGCAATTGTTCTTAATTTGATGATAATGTTTTTCTTTATTCATCAATTTTTAAATCACTCACATTTTCCAAAATTTCATTTTTTAATGTCAATTACAATCAAAGAATATTTTTTAAAGCTTTAAATAGTTGTATTTTCAATAACTAATGCATATATTCTTGTGAGAAAAAGAAGATTCGGACCAAGAGGCAAAGCCAGCTTATGCACGTGTATGTGTATGCACGAGTAAGTCTGACAGCTTGTATCAAATTAATTAAGTGGAGCCGAGTTCGATTTCCGGTGTGAACAGCGAGGATGATGTTTAGTAAAGCATTCAATGTGAGCCTTGAATTTGTGATGCGACGTGTGTCTGGACGAAATATCTCTGCATATTAATATGCTACAATTATTTAAAATCGTTATTGTTCAATGAAAAAAAATCAATGTTTATTCTCAATTTTTTAATAATCAATTCTACACGTTTTTATTATATTATATATTTTAATATTTTGTATATATATATATATATATATATATATATATATATATATATATATATATATATGTGTGTGTGTGTGTGTGTCAGATTCTGATAAAAATTTAGCAAAAAATATACAGTCTACAGCTGAAATACAGCATTTTCATAAACATAAATTTAAAAAATACTACTAATGAAATAATACAAATTCAGAAAAATAAATCTGAGCGTCTATATTTAGAGTCTTCATACATGAAATATTATAATACAATTTATCCTTATGGTCTTAATAGTGAGGTTTTTAAAAGATCTGTTAAAGTTTTTTCATCTATAAATGATATTACAGATTATTCTCCCATTTATCATAGTTTAAATCATCTTATAAATCCTAAAACAACACGTAATAAAAGAGAAAAAGGTTCATCTTCTAGTATTACTCCTAAAAACATTATAATTCAACAAATTAATAATCTGCATCGTAATTATTTAAAAAATTACAATTGGTTTCTAATACGTAAATATATTTTTGGAATAAAAAAGAAACATATAGTGCAATATTTAAATATTTTTCTCAGTAAAACTTACTCTAAACATTTTTCAGATGTTTTTTATGATCTCATTATGACTCGTGTTAACCTTTACAATATAAATTTACTAAAAAAACCTAAAAATTTACAAACTAATACTCAAATGGTAATTACTTTTTCTAATCCAATATTTAATAAAATCAATATTAATTCCATATTAAATGATAAAAACTGTCAATTTCCTATTAATAATATTCATATATCTAAAACCTTTAAGTATCCCATATCTATCGGTAGAACGATTTTTAACTATAATTCTTTCTCTAAATCTTCTTTTGATGCTAGTACATTACCCTGTATATGCAATGACCCCTCTCTACAAAAATATATAAATAAAGATCATGGACATATTATTACTGGTAATCTTAATCTAGTAGATGATTTACAACTTAGAAGAATTATGGGTTATGGGACCAAGTACAGAATTCCATCCAAATTAAACATTAAATCTATCATAAAACAATTTACCTATGATATAGATATATTTATTTATAAACTTGCAATTTATTATAATAAAACTATTCAATATTTTAATCAATGAAAAATATTAATTATCGATAAATTAACCAGGTCCTTAAAATATAATATTTCACACCTAGAATATGTAAATACACAGCATTTGTTTAAGCAAATCAATAAATTACAACAAAACTTTGTAATAACTTATGTTGATAAATCTCCAAATAATTATGCAATTATTTGTAAATCTTATTATCATCAACTGCTTAAATCTAGTATATCTAATAATAACACATTCCAAAAAATTAATGATAACTTACTTACCAACAATCGTAAAATTAAAGGATTCTATAAATTATTAGACATTAACCCTACTAACTTTAAATATCCTTATCTAGTCCTTATACCCAAATTTCAAAAGCGTCCTGTTAAATTCAGAACTGTTACAATTGGTTGCAACACTTATCACTCATCACTTACAATAATGCTGCTAATAAACTTCTATTAGTAATACTTAATCAAATATATAATATTACAAAAAAAGGTGATAATATATACATTGCATAAAAAATAGTTATGAACTGGTCCATATTATGAAAAATCTTAAATGTATAAAAAAATATCACTACTTATGATTTTAAGGATTTATTTAATAATATCGATTTATCGGATTTACATAATATCATAAATGAGCTTTTTAAAAAATATCAACACGAGTTGGATATATCACATAATATCGATTCTGATTATTTTCATACCTTAACCAATTTCATTATCTATGATAATTTTATCATGCATGATAACAATATATATATTCAAAATGTTGGTATACCACAAGGTGGTAGTACATCTAGTGTATTATCTGACTTATACTTATATTACTATGAACGTCATTATTTAAATAATAAAATACATTTATATCGATATATAGATGATGTAATTTTAATTGATACTGATAACACCTGTATATCTCAATTTTCTGTTGATTATCCTTCTAATCTAGAACTTTCAAAAAACCTACTTTTTAATAATACAATCAATTTCTTAGATATTAAAATTATATTAAAAGAGAACAAATTTATAACTGATATTTATGACAAAAGGAAAGAATTTAATTTTAAAGTTAATACCTTTACTAATTTTAAATCATGTCTTCATAATTCTGTATATCGTAATATAATACTTAATCATTTATATAGAATAAAATGTCTATGTTCTTCCCATTTAATTAATACTAATATTAAAAAGCTTGTATATGATGCTATAAATAATGGTTATCCTAAAAAATTCATATATTCTTTAATTTATAATTAGATATTAAATGATCTTATAATTAATTCTTTGCGTAAAAAATGTATAAAAAATTATAAAAAATAAAAATAATAATAAAAAATTAAAAATGTTGAAAAATATAAATATATATATATATATATATAGGTTGGTTGGGTGGGTAGATGTTAGAGTACGGAGGAGGGTGGTGTTGTCTGGATAAAAACGCAAAAATTAATTATTTAAAAAAATAAAATTAAATCAAAATACAGTGAAACCTCCGAATAAGGGACACCTATGGGACCGGAACTTTTGTCCCTTAAATAGAGGTGTCCCTTATTCGGAGTTTTTTACATTATTTTTAATTCAGAAGGATATAAAAATAACAAAGCATCAAAGGAGAAATTTAAATGTATCTGAAGTGTATAAATTACGTTAATCAGACAAAAGGAAGAAAAGAGAATTAATTAATTAAAATTTTCCATTAATTACTAAATTATTAAATTATTTGTAGAATTATTGATTTCTATTTTCTATGCATATTATGTACATATAAAAGTATAAAAACATTTGAAAGAATTTTACTTGAAATAATCAGTCAAAAAGGATTGTTTAGCAAATTTCAATTTTTCTATAGAAATCTTTGAAGTGTTCATTTACCATATTTACAATTCTACCAATATCCCCTCCCCCCCAAAAAAAAAATATTATTGTTATTATTATTATTATTTTTTTAAGTTAAAAATTCATTTTCAACGGAAAAGTATAAAATTGGAATGCTTGACTATGGTTTCAATATGGAAGCGATTTGGAATTGAACTGTGTTTTCATTTTTTAAATAAATAAATCACCTATTGAGTTATATGCGATTTTGATCACGTGACAAAGCCGTTTTTTACCCTTTCTTGAGTAGTTATTCTTCTTTCGCATGGAGATTTGGTTCAAAACGTCCACTTTATCAATATTTTTTGTAAAATTTATTCCATTTGAAAAAAAAAAAAGTGGTCGATTACATATTTTCTGAACAACACCTGCTAACTTCAGGCATTTCCGAATAAAAATAAATTAAAACTTATTTCTTAAAAGTTGCCATTTTTGGATTTGAGAACAGCCTAAAAGCATCTGTAAAGTTCATTATTTCATAATTTTCTTTCATTCTCCATTTTCAGAATCATCCTCACAATTTTCAGCATTACTTTCAAAGCAGATAAAGGCATTGATGTCGAATCAGAATTCTGGGTAAAAAAAATGGCCGTAAATTTTGTCGTACACCTCTGTATCAACATGACTGTCTGTCTGTTTGATAAGTTCATAAAAATCTGTATTTTTATTTTCATCAAAGACTACTTCATTATGTGAAATTCAAAAACCAGTCCCTTTAATCTCATTTTCAAGTGTCCCTTAAATAGAGTGTCCCTTATTCAGAGGTAAATACATTACACGTCCTATACCTTGGGACTGGGACCGGAGGTTTTGTCCCTTAAATAGAGGTGTCCCTTATTCGGAGTGTCCCTTATTTGGAGGTTTCACTGTATATATATATATATATATATATATATATATATTATTGAGAGTGGGTTATTCTTTTTAACATAATTTTTAACTGTTTAATTGACACCAATATATGGATATTTGTCTAGTTATATCTATAGTTAAATACCTATAATTTAATTATCAAATTAATTTTAATGTTATTGATATAATTTTTGGTATTACTATTAATAATATCATTACTATTATTATTTTTTTTTAATTTTTACTTATTTTTATTATATTATATTTTATTTTATTTTTTTAATTTTAATTTAATTTAATTTAATTTTATTTTTTAATTTTTATTATCCTATATTAAGATAATGAGTTTTTACCATGTAAAGTCACAATAAATGTTACTGATTAAAGTAACAAAATGGTATTTTAAGTTATATGTTAATATGAATGTTATCTCTTAATTCTAATTTTAATTTTTTTATTAATTTAATTTTATGTTAATATCGATTATTAATTATTTTCTCCGGTTCAATTATATTTCCATTCAGCTTTATCTTTTTTGTTTGTTATGGATAACAATTATATTTCCATTCAGCTTTTTCTTTCTTGTTTGTTATGGATAACTATTATTTTTACTTACTTTCAACTCCTTTTTGTAAAATATCTTTGTTCCTTGTTTAATAATTTGGTTTTTGTGTGCTGGTAGCCCCAAATATGTATTATTTTGCTATTTCATGGCTAATACGTGAATGAAACCGCACACTTCATTTGTAGTTCCAGAGCATTTGGGGCCTGATGATTCTGCTTTTGGAGCTACAAATTCTATTTGCATTCATTCTATTTATTTATTTTTTCAGATTTGCTCGTTACATTATTTTTTTATTTTATTATAATACAATTCAATTCTAATTCTTCGTTTTGGTTTATTGTTTTATTGATAAAATCCTTTGTTGAATCTTGTCTACTTTTAATGGTATTATATATATATATATATATATATATGTGTGTGTGTGTGTGTGTGTGTCTGATTATAATTGTAAAACTAACTTAAATCTTAACTTAAATCTTAAATATTAACTAACTTAAACTTAATTCCGATTTTGTTGCATAAAACTGGATAAAAACAAATTGGACTAGAGTTTTCCTCAACTTTGCTGAGCAATTATAATACACTTGCATTTGTGCTGCAAAGGGCTCTCCCTGCGATTATAAACTAGTCGTTGGGGGCCACCGTAATACCTACCCATCATGGATATATATATGAAAATAAAACATGTGAAACTATTTATACAATGCATTGCAATTTATAAACAAAATTTAAATATTGTTAATATGCATAGTAATGCTATATTAAAGAACTGCTGATGTACCAGTTTCGACAAATTATATAAAACGCCAAACTACTCAAGTAGTACCGAACTGCGTAAAAGAAACATCCTTATAACTCCAAAAATAATAATTCTATTAACTAACAAGTAACTGCGTCGGATTAACCGTCTCATTTCCAATTAAAATATACTTCTGAATTGAAATTTGAATGAAATACAGGGTCATGAAAAATCGAAGAATGTGGAAAACAAGATTACAAATATCTCGGCAACTAATAATCCGATCGACTTCCTTCTATATGCAAAATATGTGTTATTTTATTGCCTTTTACGTCCATTCCTTAGAACAAAAAAATTCGAAAATTTTTATGTACCTTTCATCAAAACGAATTTTTCGAGAGTCCGAAAAAAATAGTTCCGGATAATCGAGGTTGCTGATATTAAATAGGGTTCGTCCCATTCTTACGTACTAACTACATACAAAATTTCAAGTCTCTATCGCAATTTGTTCGGGAGATAGAGCGTTTACAGACAGACAGACGGCAAAAAAAATTTCTAAAAATATGTTTTTCGGAATCTCCACTATCGAAAACGTGTAAATCCGTCAAAAAAATTTTTCGATTTTCAAAACGATTGCAAGACTTACCCTATACTACGTATGATGGGTAAGTAATAAATATGTGCGTTAGCACTTTGAAAATTTAAAATTTATTTATTTCAAAAATACATATTTTTTTTAATTAATTAGTTTTAACTGTTAAGGATGGCTAAATATATACCAATACACCATTTTGGCCAGTCGCCATTGTGGATGTATGCCATCGTGGACGTCCGCCATCTTGGACATCTTAAATATCTGAGATTCGATTCTGGACTAGCCGTCTTTCACTCACTAGTAAGATTAATATTACTTGAATGAAAGACATCCAACAACAGACTGCCTGTGAGACATATAAATTTTAAGAAAGTTCACTTTTGAAATGTTGATAAAGTGACGCCAAAACATTTGCCAGACATCCAGCTTTTCAGTCTTGTTAACATTAGATCACGTGACAGTAAACGATTATGAACAGATAAGCCGTAGTTAAACTTTAACGGAGAAATGGCAGTAGAACAGTCTGTGTTACCATAAGTTTCATCCCAGGCTTTAAAATTGTGATTCAATGAACAATTTTGGGTATCATAAGAATTTTGAAGATTAAACAACGGCATAATATTTAAAATTAGTTAAATGTTTCGCAATATTTCTTTTTTTTAATACCTTTTAACTTTAGCTATCCATTATTAAAATAAAATACCACATTAAATAATTTTGTATAATGAAAGAGTAATTTTGTACAACTACTAATATAAAAAAAAAAGAAAACACAGAAATTTCAATACATGTTACAAACAATTATATTTATGTACGTTTATAACTGTAACACGATTTTAGACATCTTTCCGAAACATTTAATGAAATAATTCATGCGTACATTTCCACTTAGTATTTTTAGATACTTTAAAATTTTCATATAATTTGTTTTTTTAGTTAACCCATTAACTATTGCATTTTTTTTTTTTTTTTTTTTTTTTGACAATATAAATCAAAAGTAAGTTCTAAACACTACTTTTTTCCTCCTGAAATATCTGCCTTGCTGAATCGAAAAATATTTGACAATCAATAAAAACAAATTTACAGTTATAAATTAGTGGTATCAAGAAGGTTTTAGCAACAAAGCTAGTATGTGTTCTTGCCCGAATCATGCTCGGGTAGAACAATTAAGGGGTTAAAAATTTAAAGTTTGGATCAAGATTAAAATGCTTTTTAAGTTACCAGTGTGACATATGAAAAACTTTTAAAAAAAGCCACAAAAGGGAAAAAGCATTTCAAGATCACGATAACATTAAAACCCGCCGAGGTGGTTTGCTCATTATCATTTGGTAATCATAAACATCGACCCCAAATGTGAACGAAATCTTTTTAAATAACTCTTTAGAAAAAATTTTTATTTTATTTATTATTTTTATTAATTTCTCAAGCAAGTCTTTAAAGACTGCTTTCTTAGAAAAGTGTTTTTGACATTTGCGCTGGTTGTTATTGGCAATGATTTTGAATTTCTAAATAAAATATTATAATTTATTTTTTCCGGTATCATTAAAATTAATTCTACAAACAATGCGTATATAATTCAATATATTTTTATAAAAGAAATACAAATTAGAGTATAAAATATAATATTAATTGAGAATGTATTTGAAAGACCATTGTTTCCCTTATCAATATTTAAATCCTTATTTGTGCAAATTTCTGCCGTATACTAATTAATAAGCACTATGCCAGTAAAAGTATGTGGTGCAAAACAAAAATAATTATTATTAGTACATAATTATGTAAAAAATTATTTAAACACCTATATTTCTTTAATGCATTACCATGACTACAACATACAGTAGAGTCTCCCTATAACGAAACTCCATACATCGAATTTCTCTATATAACGAATTTTTAGTAGGAACGATCCCCTTTTCGCATGATTACATTAAAAACAGTCTCTATATAGCGAAATATCTATCTCCATATAACGAATTTTTTCATAAATTGGTGTTAATTTATTCAGTTTTAAAAAGCTTCGAAATCATATGGAATCAATTTTCCATCACTTATTTTTTATTTATCGTCAATGCTGAGTTTTTTATACTACTTCTCTCCTTGTTCTTTAAATCCAACGAATTCATCCCACCTCTCACACACTTTTCCACATCCTTCTCAAAGCAGTGTCAATTGGATTGATACACATGTAAGAGAGGAATCAACGAGAGGCACATAAAAGAGGCCTTCAACAGGAGGGAAAGGTTACATACAATTTTTCATTTCTTGTTAAAATTTGAGTATTTTTTTTTCTTTTTCGACAGCGTAACATCTTTAAAATCAAAACGACAAAAAATTACAGATTTCTTCGTCTGAAACTAATGCAAGTCTTCCTTATTTGATTTTCATTAAGCTTTCAAATAAATGTCTGTTCTCTCTTTTGAAACAGCTTAAATAATTAAGAAATAAAATATTAGGTTAATATTTACTTTTAAACATTTCAAATTCTTTATTCAAAAAACCCAAAATAATGTTTGTTCAAATTTCACACATTAAATACGATTTTTAACATCATTCTCTATACATCGAATTTCTCTATGTAACGAATTTTTTACTGGAACAGTGGATTTCGTTATATAGAGACTCGGCTGTATTTAAATTTTTATAAAAATGCACCTCTATTATTTAGTATAAAAGATAAGCATAAAAAGATAAATTTATGTAGTCTTTATTGGAATGACACTCAATATCCAAAATATATTTATGTCAGACTAGAGACTGATACAACAAAAATTCAAACTGAATGTTTCAAAATTAGTATCAATATGATGGAGAATATTATAATAACTATGTTTAATGTTTTAGAAATAATCGCTAATTAAGGCACATAGCATAGCGTATAAGAATAAATAAATTCAATGCATAGATTTAATTAACAGTATTTCAGAAAGGCAACTGGTGTGTTTCATGATGCATAATACAACAGCATAATTAAAAAAAAAATTAATGACTTAATAAGCAGATTTTATAATCACACGATTTTAAATTTCTAAATTAGATTATAAGCATTTTAGGGTTGTTAAAGTTCAGTTTTATCTGTAATTAAAACACAATATAATACTATTTTTAATTATAAATTTAATAACATACTCTATTTTTGTAACAACCGTCAATGCAGTCAGTAAATATTTTAAAATATTTTTAGTGTCATTTAATAAGTTAACATCCTATAAAAAATTGATTTCTTAATAATGATATTTTATACAATAATGGAAATTTAAAAGCAATAAAAGACACAAATAAAGAGATAGACTACACGTATTTCAGTTGAAAATTCCCCTTCAGCAATTTAATTTTTTTAGGAGAATGGTATGCGAATATTTTTTGCAGCCCTGTATATGATGTATAGAAAATGGTATAGAATGTGCAAAAAATAATTAAATTTAAAAGCGCATATCGCATCGTAAAATGTACTTTCCAACATATATTACGCCAAACCGATTTCTTTTGTGTATCCATATAAATTGATATAAAATCCTATGAATGCTCTGTTTTAACGTGATCTTAGTGAAATTAGGTGATTTACATCAGTTTCGAAACATTTCAAATAGCATAATGTTATAAAAATACTATCCAAATAATTTTCCCCCACATAGCATAATGAAATCGAATTATCTTGAGTGTCCTTGCTCATGAACCATAAATGTACATACTTCATATTCAATTCCAAAACATGCTTTTGTGACTCTAAATAAGTTCTGTCAATTGTATGAAAATCCGATTAATATACGGGAATTAGACAGTGGTCAGACGAAAAAAAAAAAAACGAACGCATAATCAATTTTCAACTTTGTGTGACAGTGCTAAAAATATTTTTTATATCATCTTTGGGCTGGGATTAACAATAATTTTTATGTAATGTTAGTTAAAATAAGGAAGATGCGTGTGGATTATTTTAACTTACCCTAACAGTTTTCAACTACATAAAAACTACGCGTTTACATTTTCTGGTAAAAAAAAATAAAAAATAAAAAATAAATTAAAAAAAAAACATATAATACTTTTATTTTCAGCAGACCGTTGTTAACCCATTCGTGCCCAGCATCTTTTGCGTAAATTTTATTTGGTTGGCACCACTATTTTTAGAAGATTTAAGTTTAGTTCATTAATCACGAAAATGCATTATTTAAATAAAATAATTATTGCTTTTCATTTTTACCGAGGTCAAAAACAGTGCTGAATGCACCTTTTGAAGCGTCCCTAAAAAGGGACGCTAGGCACTAATGGGTTAACAATGCAAGAATCGGTGCACTATCACTCGAACAAGAATATTTATATCTTGTGCGACGTATAAATATCATTTCCTTCACAAATAGTGTACGCATTTCAACAAATTGATAAACTATGGAAAGATATCAAAATATGACTGGGTGACACTAGCTATTGCATAGCAGCCAACATCTTCCGCTTTATGGGCCCGGAAAAATTTTATAGAAAATTTTACTATTTCAAATCGTCGTAATTTGCTCATTAAATAAGTAAAAAATTTCTATTAAATTTTTCCGGGCTAAAAAATCGGAAGAATTGACAGCTATGGCTACTGAATATGTTCGCCAATATTATTTGAAGTAAATAATTAAATGTTACAGAGATATTTTAAAATTTTGTACAAAAGAAATTTTTTATTGTTTAATTTTAATGCAAGTTTTATCTTTTAAACTTATCTAAATAAACATATGGTGCTGTCTAAACTCCATTTTAATACATGAATTATGTTTGAAATTTTAACTTTAAATACAACTTGCAAAAGTTGTACAATAACAGAAATTCATTGACAATTATGAGGATTAATGATTACAAACAGTTGACGCTGATGGATAGAAATAAAGTTTCATTTCGAATCTCGGCTGAAAATTGTAATGATTAATGATACAAAAGTTTGTTTAAAAGTATAAATTGAAATAACTTTTCAACATTTGTGATTAAATAGAGTGGTTTGTTAAACACATATATTAATATATCATGCGTTTTTAACATATAATTTGAACTATAATTTTCAAAACTTTCTCAAGGACTCTTAAAAACAAAAACAAAAAAATAATATTCTTATCTACTCAAGAAATGGAATCTATGTATTTTTTAACTAAATGCTGAGCATTATTGTTATAAATGATTCCAATTCTTTGAGGGTTACATTAATAAGTAAATAGTTAAACTGCTAAAGACATTAAAATATCCCTTAGTATTTTAAGACGACTCAGGACTCTTAAAACCGAAAATAAATAAACAAACCAGAAAAAAATTTGCATTAAGCTTAGATTGTGAAACACTTTCTAACATTTCCTGAAATCTCTAACAAAACATTCTTATTTACGAAAGTACGTTGCTACTGTCCACAGCCAAATATGTATTCCAATACTTTTGAAAATTCTTTATTTAATATATCGGTTGATCTATATACTATTGTGGTGGTTTCTCGAAAACCCCTGCCATATTTTATTTTAATTTATTTGTATTGACTATTTTATTTTTTATCATCTCCTTTTTATTAATGTTCTCATTTTAAATATTATTTCGATTTCGTTTCTGTTGATGTCTTCTCCTGTAAATATTTCTTCCTTACATAGCTTATCGAATGTTCTAAAACGGTAAAATCTTGTTTGAATTTATTCCTTCCGGTTTAAAAAGCTTCTAGAAACTTCTCCATCGTTCTATGGGTGGTTACTTCCGTTTAATCAAGCCCTCCCCTTGGCCTATGAAATTAAATTCTACAGGTGACGTGATTTAAGCAGTTAAGTGCCTGGCCACCTTTTTGGCTTTCCATCTTTAAGTGTATTATCATTTTTTCCCTATTAAATTCATATTTCCCTATACATTTGTACGTAGTTTGGCTTTTCTCTCTCGCTTCGCTCTTTCTAACTTTGCCAACTTGGCATGTTGCGAGATTACAGCAACCCTTTCTCTTTCCTCTCCCCTCGCTGACAGCCGCTTGGCAGTTGGGTTGAGATTTTGGAGTGAGTAAGGCACGTCTTTCGCGCCGATCTAATCCTGTGGTCGTTTCACCGGCCGTTTTATAATCCAAGTATGTTAAGAGCTATAGAATGGAATTTTGTGAGGATTTATGCAAAACATCGGGTGCACCATCCGATGTCATCTTGTTCTGCTCCTCTTCAAAAGTTTCCTCTTCCATCTCATATATCTTTCATGAAGATCATTTTTCCTTGAAAACCTATGAAGAATCAATTAATGTTCTCGCAAAGAGAAGTTTTTGATATTTTATGATCTTGCTTTTCCTAAAAAAAATATAATTATATATGGCATCCCCAGAAGAGAAAGGAGAAAATTCATCACTTTTGTCGATTTCCCCTTTTATGTTTTCTTGAGATGTTATAAGTTTGTTTTTTATTTTCGATCTGTAATAATATGATAGATCGTTGTTTTTGTCAAGAGAATATATAAAGAAAAAATTATTGTATAGTGAATATCGACATCTGTTATCATTCATGGGAAAATTATTACCAGATAAATAACGATATATATATATTATTCTTCATAAGAAAATATTTTAAAATATGATATCATTATTTGTGCTTTCAAGAAAAAGTAAATAAAGTTTTGTCCTACAATCTTCAACAAATTCGTCTTAAGTGATTTTTCCCTCATGTTTTGTCTCATTCATCATTCGTCAAGACTCAGGTAATATCTTTTCATTTTATTTTTCTTCTCTCAAGTGTTTGATTCAATTTTATTATCAAAGAATCTTCTTCAAAGAACCTTTCAAGATATTTTTTGTCATGTCCTTTTTTGGGTATTTTGCTGGTCCTCATTCAGCACATTGTACTAAATACCATTACGATCATTTGGCAATCTCAGCTGTTCTTATGCAAATATTTGACGGTGAACTGCGTCCCATTTCGTATTATTCCAAAACTTTATCTCAGTCTGAAAGACAGTATCCAGCCATTAAATTGGAAATTTATGCCATTTACAAAGGCATAACGGCTTTTAAATATTACATTTTTGGTCGATCCCTTATTCTTTTATCGGATGCCAAACCTCTCAATATTTACAAAAAAGCAACATCACCTGCTGACATCACTACTCGTTGGATGTTAGAAGTGTCGGAATACTCGTACACATTCCAATATGTACCAGGCAAAGAAAATGTGTTAGCATATTTTCTCAGTAGAACACCTCACATTCCTACTGAAGATCTCCATACTAATCAGGATCTTGTTTCTACGCAAGAACCCCTACCAATTGTTGATAATCAAAATGATTTACATAATGAAATTCCTCACTTTCCATGTGGTTTAATTGACAAGACACACCACACCTGTCATCTTCAGAGTGACTCTTCACCTCCAAATAATGACAATAACGAAGATCCATTATTAGAAATTTTTGATCACACCATCCTCTCTGAACAACAAAAAGATCCAAAAATTAAGAAAATTTATGAAGATCTTAAAGCTAACAAAAAATCTAAAAGTTTAAATGGCTATTATATTAATCCAAATAATGATTTACTTTGCTACAATGGACATTTTTCTTCAGAAGATATTGAGCTACATAAAGCTGTTTTACCTTCGTCACTTAGAGCAAAAGCTTTAAGAATTGCTCATATTACTCATACTGGAATTCATAAAACTATTGCTAATTTAAAGAAAAGATTCACCTAGAAAACCCTTGTTTCTGATGCCATTAATTATGTCAACTCTTGTGAAATTTGTTTAGTAATCAAAAATCATAAAAAAAATACTGCTCATTACTTGGCCCATTGAGAAATCGCCAATATGTCATGACCGTTATTGATCATTTTTCTCGTCATTTAGAATTATATGCCTTGAATAACATCAGCGCTGAATCTGTTACCAAAGCTCTATTACATTACATTTCTACTCATGGAAAGCCCGAATTAACACTTACTGATCATGGCTCTCAGTTCACTAGTGATATGTTTTCTTATTTTAATAAAAAGCTTGGCATTAAGTTGGAACACAGTTCTGTAGCCCATCCCCAGGCTAACGGATTAAGTGAGCGATGCAATACTCGAATAAAATCGTTTGTGAATACAATGGCTTCCCAAGGATTTGATGTACCAACTGCTCTAAAAATTCACCAATCCATATACAACGCTACGCCTCATCCAGCCACAAAATTCACTCCAAATCTTCTTCATTTTGGAAGAGAGGTAAATGACATTTATGCTAATTACAAAACTCAAGCTTCCTGGAAAATTCTCAACAATGCCTATGAAATTCACAAATTAATGGATGTTATTGAGAAAATATACTATCAAGCTTACAAAAATAACGAATCTTCTAGACAAAAAGTGTACCAGAAATCAAGAGAAAAATTAAAATTTGCCAACATCAATGTTAATGATATTGTTTACGTAAAATTTCCCACTGTGTTTAACAAAAAAGTACAAGGCCCATACATCGTGAAGAAAATAATTTCTCCTGTACTTATTCAAATTCAAGATCACAATAATAGTCAAGCATCACCAATGTTGATTCACACTTATCGAATCTTGAAACTTCAAAAAAGAAATGATGCATTGCAATATCCTTCAGTTTCTTCTAAAGATGCATCACATGATCAAACAGCTGTTGATAGTCCATCTTCTGCTCCTGTGAGACAACATTTTCCTACTCAAGTTTCTAATCATGATGCTGCTTGTAACACATCTCCTCCAATTCTTTCTTCTTCTAAGTGCCAACAAACATCTTCATATTCGTGTAAATCAGTACATTCACAGGCTCCTGCTGATAGCACTCACATTGCTGTTAGAAAAAAGTATACTCAATCCAAAAATTATGATCTTCGCCCTCGCACACATAAAATGTATAAAAAATGAACTAATCTTCTTTTCTTTTTTCAGGATGACTCTTGATTTGTAACATATTCAGTCAATACTAGTTCAACTGAATAATCGAGTATGAAGAGTGACTGTATAATTTTTTTTTGTTTTCTTCTTCCAAGCTGCAGGCAGCTGTTATAATTTTTTTTCTCTTCTTTATTTAAGTCATCTTCTCCTTGATGCAATGCAATTGTCATCCTCCAAAAGTATGTAAAGTTTTAATATTTTTTCACTATTCACTGTATTCTCTTCTAAACCATAATTATTGTAATATGTATATACGCTCAAATATGCCATATACTGGTACTTATATTCTTACAAAACCTTTAATTTCAATAGTTGGAGCTAAATTGAGAAAGAATTTGTCTTTTATATACTTGTTGAAATATTGTGTCATTATTTGAATTATTTTGACAAATGTTTATTCTATAAAAGAAATGTAATTTGTTATTGGTGTAAAGTAAACATGGGTACTCATGACATCAATTTCCCTATTGTGACTTATATAGTAATTTTCTTTTTACAAAGCATGCATGCTCTAACATTTAACCTCTTTTAACAAAAAAAAAAAAAGGATGAATGATTCAGAATAAATAATTTTTTTTTGTGTATGCCTTTAAGTATTTGAAAGTTCATAGAGATGTAAACAAAAAAAAAAAAGGATTTTTGTTTATACTATATTCATACTTTGGATCCAAAGATATTTGTTGAGTCATTATATATCTATATAAAACAAATACTTGATATATGACAAATAAAAAATGATCACTTGTTATTTAAGAATGTTTGAATATTACAATTAAACATATTCAAAATATTTTTATATAAATTTTTGACATAATAGATTTTTGTTTGTATGTTGACATTATCAAAGTCATATGGTAGGTTGATATATTCATGTAAGTTCCTTTTAGCAGAGTGTAAATATCCTCTTTATTTTATTTACTTTGCATATAGTATTAAAAGTAATTTTTGAAATTATTTTGAATTTATGTTAAAATTGTTCAAGAATATCCTTTTATGAGAGTATAAATAATTCTCTCTTTGAAATATGTTATATTCATTTTGAAGGTATTTTTATTGGAAAATAACATTGTCCTTTTCTGAGAATTTACATATACCTTTTTAGAATTTCTTATATTTTCTTTGAAAATGTTGTTGTTGGATGAAACTAAAATTATTCAGTTAAGATTAGTTAAAATCTTAAAAAGGTACTATATGTTGATATATATATATTTTTATGAAAGCCTAAATACTCTCTCTTGACCATTTGTATTTTTTTTTCTTTTTCAAATTTTCAACTTAGAAATTCATTGAAATTAATGATTGTCAACATATGTCAATTGAAACCATTTAATTGTGTATACAGTTATAATGTGGTTCACTTAGATGTCAACTGAATATGTATACATGTTGTTATTTTTATAATCAACTATTCTTATATATGCTAATATTTAATTATTATATTGCATTTGCACAGCTTAACAAGAGACTGCTAATAGTTAAACACTGTCATTTCTGCAAATATATAGACTTTAACATTTTTTTGATACATGATGGCTACTTCTAGAAGAAACTTATTTTTTTGTATACCTTCTATTTTAATATTTACTATCTTTTATATGAGCATAAGAACTGCTATTATGATAGTAATTTTTATTATTATTAAATATAATGTAAAGCATCATACAATTATTTCTAGTTCATTTATTTTGTATGATTATTTTATATTTTTGTACATGTTTTAGAAAATATTGTCTCGATGAAAAAATTATTGAATTTTGTCATCTCTCCAATATTTTCTTTTGGGGAGGCCCGGGTAAATATGTGGTGGTTTCTCGAAAACCCCTGCCATATTTTATTTTAATTTATTTGTGTTGACTATTTTATTTCCTATCATCTCCTTTTTATTAATGTTCTCATTTTAAATATTATTTCGATTTCGTTTCTGTTGATGTCTTCTCCTGTAAATATTTCTTCCTTACATAGCTTATCGAATGTTCTAAAACGGTAAAATCTTGTTTGAATTTATTCCTTCCGGTTTAAAAAGCTTCTAGAAACTTCTCCATCGTTCTATGGGTGGTTACTTCCGTTTAATCAAGCCCTCCCCTTGGCCTATGAAATTAAATTCTACAGATGACGTGATTTAAGCAGTTAAGTGCCTGGCCACCTTTTTGGCTTTCCTTCTTTAAGTGTATTATCATTTTTTTCCTATTAAATTCATATTTCCCTATACATTTGTACGTAGCTTGGCTTTTCTCTCTCGCTTCGCTCATTCTAACTTTGCCAACTTGGCGTGTTGCGAGATTACAGCAGCCCTTTCTCTTTCCTCTCCCCTCGCTGACAGCCGCTTGGCAGTTGGGTTGAGATTTTGGAGTGAGTAAGGCACGTCTTCCGCGCCGATCTAATCCTGTGGTCGTTTCACCAGCCGTTTTATAATCCAAGTATGTTAAGAGCTATAGAATGGAATTTTGTGAGGATTTATGCAAAACATCGGGTGCACCATCCGATGTCATCTTGTTCTGCTCCTCTTCAAAAGTTTCCTCTTCCATCTCATATATCTTTCATGAAGATCATTTTTCCTTGAAAACCTATGAAGAATCAATTAATGTTCTCGCAAAGAGAAGTTTTTGATATTTTATGATCTTGCTTTTCCTAAAAAAAATATAATTATATTTGCAATGGCATCCCCAGAAGAGAAAGGAGAAAATTCATCACTTTTGTCGATTTCCCCTTTTATGTTTTCTTGAGATGTTATAAGTTTGTTTTTTATTTTCGATCTGTAATAATATGATAGATCGTTGTTTTTGTCAAGAGAATATATAAAGAAAAAATTATTGTATAGTGAATATCGACATCTGTTATCATTCATGGGAAAATTATTACAAGATAAATAACGATATATATATATTATTCTTCATAAGAAAATATTTTAAAATATGATATCATTATTTGTGCTTTCAAGAAAAAGTAAATAAAGTTTTGTCCTACAATCTTCAACAAATTCGTCTTAAGTGATTTTTCCCTCATGTTTTGTCTCATTCATCATTCGTCAAGACTCAGGTAATATCTTTTCATTTTATTTTTCTTCTCTCAAGTGTTTGATTTAATTTTATTATCAAAGAATCTTCTTCAAAGAACCTTTCAAGATATTTTTTGTCATGTCCTTTTTTGGGTATTTTGCTGGCCCTCATTCAGCACATTGTAATAAATACCACTACGATCATTTGGCCTATTTGATGGAACGAAAATCACAAGCGTCCCCATCCTTCTTTTCGGAAACACAACAACTACATAATAGGGAAATATGGTTTAACAAGAAAGCTTCTCTTAAAAAATGAACATTATTTTTCAGTATTTTTTAATAAGAGATTTAAACACATTTGAATACTCTTGTTCTATTGTTTACTTAGTACTTTTATTGCATGCAAACAAAAGTATTTATCATGTATGCAAGTATTTATCATGTACGCAAGTATTATCAAACTAAAACAATCTTACATCTACTGAAATTCCATTTCCAAAAATTATCATCCATAAGTGACCCATTATCCAATTCTTTGCGTGGCACTGTATATCATTCAAGCTATAATATGTAAAAATTTCTTATCAAACTGAACGCAGCTCAATTGCTTAAATTAAAAATGCATAAGTTATATAAGAACGATCTTTAAATAATTAACGTACATATTCTGTGATCTTTATGTGCTCTTTTGTGTAGCCCTGTCCATCTACAATAGCATTTGTACACACCATATAATAAGGATAAATTTATAGAAACTTAAAATCCCATATCATAATTAAAAATGAATGTCATTCATCCATCATCATCATTTATAATTTACCAAACTTTCGATAGCACATACTACTTGAAACATTTTGTGTGTCCCTTTAAATGCTGAGCACTTCGCAAATATTTTATATTAAGCCTCAGTGACGTGTATCAATTATATTACAGATGGAATAGTTTAATATAATTTAAATGTATCGTAAATATTTCCCCTTTTACCATTATATAATGGAATTCTTTTGTTTGGCCTTGTAAATGAATAATATATGTTTTTTTCACCACATATTTTAGAGGATGCGTATTTTAGTGCACTTCGTAGATGTATATAAATTTTAATTTGTTTCACATCTTTAAAATTCATTTGAAACGAATTCCTCCCATAGGCCGTGATGTAACATAAAACATTTGACTTTCCTACAAATAAATAATAACTAGCATTTCCACTGCATACTTTACAGAATTTATATTTTTGTCTACTTTGTAAATGCATCTAAATTTTAATGTGTTTGACAAGGTGTAGCATTTTAAAAATTGATATGAAACGATTTTTTTCCCTAAGGCCGTAATGTAACTGAAAATTGTGATTTTCCTTGTAAATAGACTAATCAAGCTAGAAACTTCATTTGAAACGGGGTCCGGGATGCTAATATCCATTCACTCAAGGATACAGCGTTTGGCGAAAGTCAAAGCGTGCCAAATGGTTTGGAGGAAAAAGAGCTATTCCACCCATCATTTACTCCTCTTCCAAGATTCCTTGATAACGTCGTATAGTGTCGCCATCTACTGAAAAAATGTATTGTACAAATAGTTTATTTGATAAAAAAAAAATAATAAATTTAATGACATTTTTTTTTTATATACCACCAATTATTAACTAAATATACACGAGTAACTTGTTGTGTTAACTTAATTTGTAAATTTTAATTTGTATTTCTTTGCATTTCTTATGATATTTCAGTTTATAATGAATAATATAATAATGAAAAAGAAGAAGAAGAACGAAAGAGAGCTGTTATTGTATTCAGATAAATTACATGATAATAGCTAAAAATAAATTTTATTTTCTTTAATTTATTTTCTTGGTAAATATCAATTAAATAACATTATAAAAAATACTGAGATCTGCTCTATCAAATTTTTATTTACTTATTTACTTTAGTATTGTGATATAAATCACCAAGTATAGCAATGCACTAAGATTTATAAATTAAAACTTCTTAATGTTGGAAATACATATGAAAAATTCATAAATATCAGCATATGTACATAGTATGTATGAACTTATAAATTCATACAGATCTGCTTAAATATTACGTATGTGTATATTATTTAGTTATTATATAGTTAGATCATTTAATTATATAGTTGGAAAATGTACATAATTTCGATATCATATGTTCTGATCTATTCAGATTTTAATGTCTTACAAATATATCACTAATGTTGATAACATATTAAAAAATATACATAGTTTCCGGATTCTAAGAATCATAAAAAAAGTATATGTTTCAGTTAATAATAAAATGTGTTAAAATATTTTTTATACTTTTCATTTGAAATAAAATATGTTTGGGAATTTACATCAGCTTTTGTGACACTGTGATTTAATGCACCCATCCTATTCATAAATTGATAAGTCTAAACTAAATATACATGCATATACTGATTGAATTTGTACAAAGTACAAATACAAAACAAAGATCACGTTTTATCTAAAAAACCACCTTAAATGTTTTTATCTAATATAGGTTGGTTTATTTTATTTTATTTTATTTTATTTATATTTAATATCTCACTAGACACTGAAAATTGAAGAGAATTAATGACAAATCTTTAAACGAAAACATTAAAAACATTAATTATCTGTTTAAATTATAATACGTATTAATATTAATTATATGTGTAATAATTAAAAATATTGATTAATATAATTTTACAATTACATATATATTAATATTAATTAATAAATAGATAATATTAGTTATATATATATATTTAAATAGTGATAATTTTTTAAAAGAAAATCTTAAATTATGTTAGTGGAAGATTAAAGGAAGATTAAGGATTTTCCTTTTTTTCTTAAATTATAATCATTAATTAAATACGTATAAATATTAAAATTTATATATTTATAATTAATATTTTTATGTTTCACTGTTTTACAATTATAAATGAAACAGTAATTATTAAAATGAATAATAATAAATAACATAGTTTTTTTGTGTGTATGAACGATAACTCATTTTAAAACATAAGAAATTTAATAAATTGGTTTTACTAATTTGATATTCATCTCTCACAACACGGAGGTAGCATAACTAAAATAAAAATATTTTTTATTTTATTTTAATAATTAATTTATTTTAAATTATATTTATTTAATTATTAAAAAGCCGAATTTAAAAACTTA
Source organism: Maratus speculifer (assembly GCA_964019185.1). Classification (NCBI taxonomy): domain Eukaryota; kingdom Metazoa; phylum Arthropoda; class Arachnida; order Araneae; family Salticidae; genus Maratus; species Maratus speculifer. The sequence continues at coordinate 138,898,179 of OZ025300.1, forward strand.
TATTAATTATTTACATTTATTTCAAATTAAACTTTATGTAGTAAAATTTTAAATTAAATTTTATAACTTAATTGCAATTAAAATTTAATTGTCTAATTGAAAATAAAACTAATACAGAGTAACTGATTTTTATAACATTCTTTATTGATTACTTAAATAAAAATCAAAACAAAATTCTACAAGTGCAAGGACACAACTCATAATCTTATAATTACAGGCTTTCTGCTTTAACCACCTCGCTATGCCTCTGATACTTTAAAATAGCTTCCAAGTCCCTCATATACGACAAAAATTTTAAGTAAAATGTCTGAAACAGCCATGATGCGCGAGAAAATGCGTAGATGTTAGTCAAAACATTTGGCACAACTTGACTTTCGCCTAGCGCTGTATCCTTTAATGAATGGAAATTAGCGTCCGGGATAGGGTAAAATGCAATAATCCTAAAAATTTTCAGCGCAATCTGAGTTTATTTACAAGAGTTAGCTCGCGGTCAGACGGACAGACAAAACGAGATCAGTAACACTTTTCAACTTTTTTGGAAAGTTTTAACAAGAAAAATAGACTATTTTATGTATTTAAAAAACGACAAAATGAAGAATTAGTATTTACAGGGAACTTCAAACTCTCAGATATTTGACGAGCAGAAAAGATTAACAGCTTATACGCATAATTAAAATAAATTTTGAAACAGGAATATAATTTTTTGTTTTTAATTATTCTTCAGATTTTAATAATTTATATAAGCATAAATAAATTTGTAGTTAAAGAACTTTTGTATTTTTTATACAATGTTGTATATAACTAATGCGAATTTCACAAATGTTAAAACAATATAATCACTAAAAATTTTTTTTAATAATAAAGTTTTAGGTTCCGTGTATACAGACCAATATGAAACAAATTTAAAAATTCATTTTTTGAGGTGTTATATCCAAAAACGTCATTTGGAGAAAGGCGACTTCAAAATTCGTTAAGCGGCGCTTCAGCTACTGAGTGTGTATAAGTTTTAAAGCCGTAACGTCTATTCTTAAATGAATTTCAAATAAACTATAATTTTAAATTTTTCAGGAAATATTAGAATTTAACATGTAAAATAATGAGATGTGGCAATTCCAAATCTTTCTTCTATCTTTTGCATGTTAAAGCTTTCTGAAAAATGTAGCAGAGCAGATCTTTGGTTAAGTGGTTTACCCAACATCTTCTCAGCAACAACTTATGTCAACTTATAACTGAATCTGAAGTATGGTAAAAATTCCTGTGTTACTTTCTGAGATACAACTATTAATAAATCTAATAATAATAATAATAATGATAACAGTACTAATAATAATCTGTATAATAGTGTAGAATGTAAGATGATGTGCACCAAAAACTAATCAGGATCATTCTTTTTTCATCAAGTACTAACGGAATTTAAAGTTTGATGAAAATCCATGCGTTAGTTCTCTTGCGAAATCTTGAAAAAATGACCATAGCAGCGCTATCTGTAAGACGCTGTTACACTGTGTAAATCGCCCTACAGGTGGAAGTGATATTTTGCATTTTTAACGATTTTACAATATCGTAAGAACTATTGTCTAGGTTTTAATCAAACATCAGATTCAGTTAGTACCTGATAAAATCCGATCGTGATTTTTTTTTTTGGTATACATTACCAAATAGATGGCGCTGTAATGAAGATTTCTTTAATATTTCCGCTATAGCCGTATCTTAGATATTAATGCACTGATCTTTATCAAACTTCAAAGTAAATCAGAAGCTGACATTAGTTGTTCCAGACTTGATTTTGGTGTAAATCATGTAATCGATGGCGTTCCTATCCTGTATTTTTCAGGAAATGTTAACATGTATGTGATTAAAAAAGTTTCGCGAATCCTACATATGGGCAGTTTTTCTTTCTGTGGTTTCTTTTTTCTTATAGGTGTACGTTAATTTACACATACAGCAATATCAAAATAATATTTATTTTAATTTTAATTGTAAATATGTCATCATATTTGTCTGTAAAACGTGTACCTTGAACATGAATATTTTTTATTGCGAATTGTTAGCGTCCTAAAACCAATATTCCCTGTAGAAAATATGACTGCCACACTGCGAAAATAAATTAAAAACGATTCGGAAAATTGCAGACAAAAAGCATTTGCATAGCAAACGCAAACTGATTTCTTTTTCGTTTTTTTCCTATTGTTTTGCACTCCGCTGTGTTAGATAGCACATATTCGATAAATAAACTAAAGTTAAAATGTTTTTCAAAATTTCTTGTGTGGATTAAATATTATTATATAAAAAATTCGCCGAATGCGGCAACACTTATTACGGTTTTACTAGAGTAAATATAACACATTATTTTTTAAAAATTGTCGAAATGCATTTGGAAAATTTTACGTGGGAATCTAAAAACAATTTTTCTTGCATTTTTCTTTCTTTTATGGAAAATGTTCAACAGAATCAAGATATAAAAACGTATTAAAGTATATATGATATTCACCGATAAATGTACAAAGCTATACAAAACTTACTTTTATGAAATACGAATTTCCCCTTCAGCTGAGATATTAAAAAATTGCTTAAAGAAAAATATGGATATCTAGACAGTAAATCACTATTTATAAAAATTTAAGATAGTTGTTATTTTTCAAACCGAAAGCAAATATTTGTACGTAAATTGCATTTCTTGTAATGTGACAGCAAAAGTATGTATTTACGTGTTTTCCCTTTTTCTGAAACAACATAGTTTTGAAAAAAAAAAAATACCGATGACATTTAAAGTGGAATGTTATTAGTTTATTTAAAGTGGGTGTTTATTCGAAAGAAATTTGTTATTTCAAAAACACATTCAGAGGTTTTAGAAATATCGACTGCGTTCTTATCGTTTTGCTCTTGCGCAATATTAGCAAAATACATATAGAAAATTTAAATATTTGGTTAGGGAAAAAGTAAGTTCGCTTTTTTTTACGTGTTTTTCAAAGTGAATTTATTTATATAAATAAAATAAAACTAATCAAAATTTATGTGCTATTTTGTTCGATGACCTTTTGCCATTTTTCTGGTAAAACAATAATTCCGTCACTGTAGAATTTCTGAGAATTCTGGGCAAAAAACTGAATAAGGTGATTTTCACAAGCCTTTTTTGAAAACAGCTTAACACCTTCAAGAGAGTACCGCATAGGGCGGAACAAATGGTAATCCGTCGGATCCAGGTCTGGACTATATGATGGGTTCATCAAAACTTCCCAACAACTTACATACCGTTTCAGTAGCAATTCACAAATGAAAACTCTGTCCATTAAATTTTTCACTGCAATTTTATGGGGAACCTAAGTGTCGAGTTTCATTTGGTATCCAATTTTATATAAATGGTTCCAAAGTGGTTTATGGTTAATGTTTAGTTCCGTAGCAATGTCGTGGGAAGAAATGTGTCAGTCTACCTGGATTGTTTTTAAAATTTCATCGAATTTTTCAAGGATTGGCCGGTCAGGGAAAGGTTCATCTTTAACATCGAAATTTTCGAAAGGAAAAAGAGGAAACCGATTCTGACTTTGGCGTTTACTTAAGCACTGATCACCATATATGCCACACAAGCTTCGATGAGCCTGTGCCAATTTTTCCCTTTCTGGAAGTAAAAAACTAAAATGTGACGAAAATGATCTTCTGAAATCTCTATTTTTAAAACGCAATAACTTTTGACTGGTTAAACATATGACACTACCTTTATATCTAGAATTATCTAGAAACTGTTACCTTTCAAACGCTGTATAGTATGACTTAATTGAGTAAGTATTACTCGAAATATGGAACTTTAAAGCTATCTATTGGGAAAAAACGAATTTACTTTTTCCCCAACCCAATATATATATATATATATACATATATATATATGTGTGTGTGTGTGTGTATAATTTGCGCAAGCAATTACTTTAATATTAATTGGAAAATTATTTATTTAATTTTAATGCAAAGGTTTAAGCATTTGCATACCAAAGGCAAACTGATTTCTTTTATGTATCTTTCCTATCAATTTGCATTCTGCTATATAAGGTAGCACATATCCAATAAATAAACTAAAGTAAAATTTTTATTCAAAATTTTCTTGTGTGGATTAAATATTATTAAATAAAAAATCTGCCGAATGCGGCAATACTTATTACGGCGTTAGTAGAGTAATACAGGACATTATTCTTTAAACATTGTCGAAATGTATTTATACAGTTTTTCATTAGAATCTAATAACAAATTTTTGTTGCATTTTCTTTCTTTTATAGAAAATGTTCAACAGAATCAAGAGATAAAAATGCATTAAAAATATGTGATATTCATCGATAAAAACACAAAACTTACTTTTAACAAACATGAATTTCGCATTCAGTTGAAATATTAGAAAATTATTTGTAAGAAAATATGGATGCCTAGACTGTAAATCAATATTTATAAAAATTTAAGATGTTAGTTATTTTTCAAACCGAAAGTAGATATTTGTACATAAATCGTATTTCGTGGAATGTGACTGCAAAAATATTTATTTATGTGTATTCCCTTTTTCTGAGACAACATAGTTTAGAAAAAGAAACCGATGACATTTAAAGTGGAATGTTTTAGTTTATTTAAAGTGGTTGTTTATTTGAAAGAAATTTGACAGTTAAAAAACAATAGTTCGAAAATGCCCATCAATGAGGACAATGTTTAAAGAAATGTATTTTTAGTAGTTTTATTCGTAAATATTGTGTGAAAAAGACAATCCCTTACTTCATTTTTGCTTTCTTTTATGAATACAAGAAAACAGTACACATTAAATTCGTGACAATTTTCGAATTTCAATTTTCGACGGATTTACAAGTTTTAAGGGATAGAGATCCTGCAAAACACGTTTTTTTCAAAAACACTGTAATCAAGTTTGCCCGTATTTATGGTTGTATATCACAGAAATTTTTAAGCGAAATATTTCAAAAATTAATGAACGGAATTTAATAAAATATAATTTTCAGATAGTCTCACATATATATTGGTGCTGATGTCGTTTTAGTGTAAATCATGGAAAAATTGCCGATGCTATGCTGCCTTTTTCGCAATATCCTCAATAGCTATATCTCATGAACTATTGCATAAATTTACATAACGATCCTATTAGCCCGAAATGATAGGAGTTTAACATATGAAAAAGTTTATATTTCGAAAATTTTGAAGCTTTAAAAATTTTGAGATCATTCGATAAGAGATATTACTGGGATACTACCGATATTACTATTATATACACATTTTTACAACTTAATTTTAATGACAATATTACGAGCCTGCCCACGGATAGAGACTCATATTTAAATTAACATTATTATTAAAAAAATTATATAATTAGTTATAACAACGTCCTTTATTGAAATCAATCCAGAATTTTCAAACAAATAAAATATATGCTTAAACTGAAAAAAAAAAAGGCATCAAAATAAAATATAGTTTATTAAACGAAATTCTGGTATTTTTTACATGATTTAAAAGTTACCAAACGTTTTCCTAACAACTTTATAAAAAAAATCTGCTCTAACCTACTTTGTAATTCTTAACAGAAAAATCTGTAATTTCTACTTAGGCGGAATATATCCCTAAAGAATTTCGCACTATAAAACTCAAAAAAATTGTAATTTTTAGTTTTTGAAAAAAAAAAGAACAAAAAAGAAAGAAAAAACTTAAATAAATTAAATGATTTTATGAAAGAGCTTGACGAAATTGTCAGTTTTGTTAATATAAAATTTAGTGAAAACTGTTATTTATATATTTCTAAAATCTATCATTATATATCAGGTTTTAAAGCAATTGGCATTTTTATACCGTTTCCTATATAAAAATAGCCTTTTATAATATGATAAAAGGAAATATGTACTTCATGATAATATTTCATTGGGATTATCGCAAGCAACTACCGATATTTTTGTTCTAGAAGTTTTATTGATATAGAATATCTAGTTTCATATATCTTGGAAAAAAACACATATTTACACAAAAATAGGGGCAAAATCGAATCATGTGAGATTTCCGGCATGAAACCAGGTTTAAGATTATCATTTCTTATAATGTGTTTGAAGTTATCTATTAGATTCTGTGGTTGTGATTCTAAATAATTGTGATATTTATTCACCTTTATGACACATAAATTTAATGAATTATAAAAGCGGTCTAATACTGAAATTTTTATTTTGATATATGTGCTTCGATTTTCTTGGCATAAGCCATTCCTAGAATTTTTGTACATATGTGAGTTCCAGAAGGTTATGTAATATTTTAATTTATCCAATTATAAATTATTGTCAATTATTGAAAAATCGCATTCAGTTTTATTTGCTTTAACAGTTTTTTAATTCTTTCTTTTACAATTTTTTACAATTCTTTTAAAATTTTTGATTTCGGAAATACAGAATCATGTTTCTCTAATAATAATTTAATTTTCGAATCATATTTACGCATTTTTCCAGCGACACATTTTTTTTTCTACGAGTTCATCCTCTTTGTTTCTCTGACCTGCTAACAACTTTATCAACGGTTCTATGTAGCCTAGCTTAAACGATGTCACTGCGAGACAATTCATTGCTTTCCGTTTGTAAGCATTTAATTCGTAAACAATTTCTGTTTCTGATTTTTCGAAAGTTAAAACGTAAAAAAGTCGCTGGATTGATACGATGGCTTAGATGTTCGATTTTAGTTTACACTGTCCATATTTTTTTCCAGTTAAATAAAAAAAAAACACTCTATGAAAAGATCTCATGTTTGAGAGAGTTTGAGGAAATTGTCAATTTTGTTATTTAACCACTTAATCGTCGCGCCCATTACATTCACGGGCTGCAAGTTTCACGGCTTTTATTAAGAATCGTTTATTTCCCACCAGGTTTACAAAACAGTGTAGTCAGTTTCATTCTGGTATCATTTTACTTGTCATTGAATAAGACGAATATTTCTTTTTTCAAAAAGTGTCGGCAATAATGAATTTGAATTTTTAAGCCGTGATTTAATGCGACCATTAAGTGGTTAATATACAGATTGGCAAAAGCTGTTATTTATATAATTGAGAAATCTATCATTATATGTCCGGATATAAAGTTAGGGTCTTTTTCATGCCATTTCCCCTATAAAAAATAGCCTTTTATAACATCATGAAAGAAAAATATATTCTGATCTTCATGATAATATCTCTTTGGGATTATCGCAAGCAATGAACGATGTTTCCTTCTAGAATTTCTATTGGAATATGATATCTAGTTTCATATATCTTGAAAAAGAAAATGTATTTGCACTTGAATAGGACCAGAATCGCATTATATGCGATTTCCGGAATAAATCCAGATGCAAGATTATATTTTCTTATTATGTGTTTGAAGTCATTCATTAGGTTCTGTGGCTGTGATTTGAAAAAAAATGTAACATATATTTATACTAGCAGACTATGCCTGCTTCGCTGGTCCGTATTTCCAAACGAACCTTGACTCAAACAAAATCTTCATTTAAAAATTTTATTTTAAAGACTCAGTTTAATTGACTTAATTTATTATTATTATTTCTTTTTTAAAATAACAGAAAATAAATAAAAGTAATATAAATGCAATTGGTATTTGAAAACGCAGTGTTCTCCAAATTGGCATCATAAAAAAAATCACGCCAAGGTGATGCGTGTATAAAAATAGAAAAATGTTTGCAATAATATAAACAAAAAAACGTAAACAGTAATTAAAAATTCGCCATTTCGATAGTTTTTTAAAATAACATCAAGCATAAATTCAAATAACATCAAGGTTAAATCTCCAGTTGGGGAGCAATAGTAAATTTTCTTTTCTTCGTCTGTTTCATAATAATAAAAAAAAAAATTACTAACTTCTAATTAAATAATCTGACTAATTTTTTGTAATCGGATTTGTGATCTAAAAGTGTCCTTAATACATAAACAAAACAGCGCAGTTGTCATGTACGCGCCGAGGTCGGCGCGATATTTTTTTTACACTAATTTGGCGGAAACATCGTTTTCCAATACCAGTTTCATATATATATTTAAATTATTTTCTATTATTTAAAAAATAATAACAATTAGTAAAAAAAGTTTAAATATTAAGTATAGAACAAAACAGTTTGCATAATTTTAAAGAAGAGAAAGGAAATAAAAAACATTTTATTAATAATTAAATAACAATTGTCGGGTTACCATGCCAGGCAAAATAACATCAATTTAGTATCCATTAGTTACCTCAGTGTATATATGATATCTGTGCAAACAAAACTTCCGATAATATAATAAATGACATCATATTTATTTTCCTTTGAAATTTTTTTATTTTAATTTTTCACGTGGATACTGTTCAAATGAAAATTAATTGCCGAAAAGAAATTATTGTTCCATATTTTGATTTTCTTGGCAACGGGAAAAAAAGTGGTTATTTTTTATCGGGAAAATTTTAATTGATTCTGTATGAAAAATAATGCAATTTTGAAATATTAAGGACAATATTTGAATAAATCAATTAACAATTAGCCTATGTTCACCGGAAATAGTGTAGCTTTGCAACGGTGAAAGAATTTTTCAAAACCGTCAAGTAGTTTCGGAGCCTATTCAATTAAAACAAACAAACAATCAAATCTTCCCTCTTTATAATATTAGTATAGATTACTGACATAAAAAATTAATAAATTGTAAATGCTATATAATGGTGAGATATTTACTTTGCCTGGTGATATAATTGCGGCATGGCATTCGAAGACTTTCCTAGAATTTTTGTTCATTTGTTTGTTCTAAAACAAACACAAATGTCACGCAAATTTTAATTTTCTCTTAAATTTTTAAATTAGAGCAGATGTCTTTTTTTTTTTCTTTTTTTTTTTACTTTTGGTCGCACTCTGTTTATATACATCCAATGTCAGCTTATGTAAAAAATAAATGAATAAATAAATAAATAAAAATAAACTATTATCAGTATTGATTATCAGTTTTTAGTGATGCTTTAAAATTTTAGATTATGTAAAAATAGCCTTCCATAACATCATAAAAATAAAATATATTCTGATCGTCATGATAATATTTGTTTGGGATTATCGGAAGCAATGACCGATGCCTTCGTCTAGACGTTTTGTTGAAATATCATAACTAGTTTCATATATCTTGAAAAATAAAATGTGTTTCCACTTGAATAGGACCATAATTACACTATGTGATATTTCCGAAGTAAAATCAAATGAAAAATTGTATTTTCTTATTAAGTGTTTCAAGTTATCCATTAGATTATGTGGTTGTGATTCAAAATAAATGTGATATATATTCATGTTATTAAAATTAAAGTTTAATGAATTCTAAAGGCGATGTAATACTGAGTTATTCATGAGGGGTGGGAGGAGTTTAAAATAAGTTTCCTCTGGCGTCAGACGCGCGCCTGAAAGTCAAATAATGTAATGATAGTACATGAAAGATACCACACAACTTTAATTGTCAAGTAAGAAGTATTATAAGACATTTGTCCTAACGCTTGATAAGCTGCAAAAAGCCTATAAGGGAAATATCATGGATTTCCATAAGGACAAGCCATTAAGCGACAATTTACAATAACTTTTAACTAGAAGACATAAAATCTCTAAACCTGAATCTGCAAGCGATTGGAATATAACTGTATTTCCTATTTTTTAATCAATAAAATTAACTATTGAGTTATAATCTTTTCGATCACGAGGCATAACGTTTTCCAGTGATTGGTTTTTCTTCTATCTTTCGGAAAGTCGATTCCGAATGGTCACATTGACACTATTTTCTGAAATATATATTATGTTTGTAAAAAACGGGAAATCGAGTGCGATTTGATAGTTTCTGAACAAAAATATCTGCTAGTTTCATGTATTTCCGAGCAAAAATAAATTAAATCTTATGGCATAAATTTGCACTTTGTGATTTGAGAACAGCCTTAACATCGAATGTCATTAATATTAGTTGATATTTTAGTTAAAAACACTTTAAGAATAATAAAACACGTACTTCATTTTTCTCAGCTTGACGTTGTAATCGTTTTCATGTATCTACGGCAGAACGTGAGTTTTTCAGTACGCAGCTACAAGATCGGAGCATAAAGTTCACTTTTTTGTACTTTTAAAATTGCCGATTGAGGATATATTTATTTTAAAAAATTCTTTTTGGCAGAATTTTTGTGGTACTGTAATAATTTTTGTTATAGACGATATTTACTATTAAAAAACAATTTTTTTCTTTACTTATTTTTTTTTTTCATTTGAAGAATAAAATCGATACGACTTGAGTAAAGTTAAATATAATATAAATTGCTACATATTGTTAGTATGATCTTGGCACTGACGGCACAAACATCTTCCGAATAAAAAATATGAATTCTTACTATTTAAAAATAAACAAAAAACTTTCTGAAAGTCGTTTTCATTTTATCTATATTTTTTTCTATTTAAAATCACAATCTGAAGGAAATCGATGAAGTTTTTTTAAAATTCTATCCAGTTATATTCTATCCAGTACAGAAACCTTTCCTTTTTTCATACATAACCTGGCATTCGAATGCAGATTGTTTACATATTCTCTAAGGAATAAGGAGTGATTAATTTAGATATTCTCTACCATTCATGTATTCCACTCTTTGTCCTAATGATTCATTGGTGCTTGCCATATATTGTAGTCACTATTAAGATTAAAGTATGAATAAGTTATTGTGAAATAATTCTGACTATCAAATGCACAATTATTGTTATTTTTACAGCATATTTCTAATTTGACATATTTATGTTTTTATGTGCAATGAAAATATATTACAATTTAATGTTTAATAAATAAGTTTGTTATACATAAAAAAAGTTTAGTTAAGGATTTTGTAATTTTTAAACGCTTCAAAAATCAACAAAAACATTCAAAGTTTAAATTAGCATATCTTCATTAATTTTATATATATATATGAAGGAAATTTGAACTATTCATTAAATAGATTTTGTTTTGTAACATAATATAGCTGGATCTGACTAATAGAAAATTTGTGTATTGGTGAAATTAAAATGGTTCTTTTTTTAACACTCTAAGTCATTGCGTGAATATCTTGAAAACATATGTATGAATTGTTAAGAAAATTCATGCATATAATAAGCATATGCGTCTTTTTAAAACGGCCTGCTTTTAGGTCAAAATTATTTCATTAACTATGCAAAAAATACTTTTGTAAAAAAAAAAAAAAAAAATCATTTTTTATGAATAAAAAAAGTCATAACTAAAAATAGTATCACCGCAAATACTTAAAAGTAGAGTATTTTAAACATTTATTTTTGCATTATGTACACCAAATTTCGTAACAATTCATGCATACGTTAATACGATAACGTGCGCGCAGTGACTTAGAACAGACGTGTAATTCCAATGTGTGTAATTGGAAAAATAATTAACATAACACACAAACTAGAAAGGTAATTAAAAATACATTTAATAACTATCAAATAGTAACTTTATAATCAGTATGTTTTCTGTCATTTTTGTTTACCGAGTAAAGCATCTATATCAGGGTTAAAGTTTGTTAATTTCGTCTTTAATTCACTTTCAACACACAGCTTTTTGTATGCTTGTATTTCAAAAATAGCAAAGTTTAAAAAGCATGTTCACACGAGTATTCTGGGTAGAACTCCATAAACTATTCAAAGCTGATTTGGATGTTTCTGGATACTTTGCTCGTATATTTCTTCATATGGAAATTAAGGAATTTCTCTTAAAATATTAGTTGTTTTTGCAGTTGTTGTATTTTTTAACAGATGAATATATATATATATATATATATGTGTGTGTGATAAATCTTGGTTGTTTCCGCGATTCACAAAATAGCCGCTTCAACCCAGCATTGGGTCGTGACCCATAGTTTGAGAACTGCTGACTTAAAGATAAAAAATAATCTCTTTTAATTTCAACGATATACAAATTTTGTAATAGGCTAAAAAAACATTCTAAATGGTAGCATATTATAAAGAATAATCTATTTAAGCAATGTTCAAAATTTCTAGCTTAAACAGAAAAAAAGTTTTGAAGATAGACTAACTCAAACTTTGGATTTTTTGGTAAATTTCATCGCGTTTAAAAGATACAACACCCCTTTATAATTCATACATAAATTTTATAATTTGTTTTCAGAATAACCCAAGAAACTTTTTTACGAAGACAGCCAGAAATTTTGAGTGAGCGTTCAGACTGCCGTAACCTATTTAGCATATGGAATTTTTTTAATAGCATCCACAGGTGAAATATGGAAGTTCCGGATTCCATATCGAAAATTATATACCTGAACAAATGTGTATGTAGAGATATTCTGTATTCAAAAGTGAATGAAATCTACTGCCATATGTTCACACGTTGATGCTTATGGATGTTTTTGGCATATACAAATTTTCTTATTAAAATAAATTGAACCTTTCTTACACGCGTTATTAATTTTGTAAATATCAATATAAATCCCACACTGCAGCTGAGGATTCGTGCGTATTGGCCAGACATAAGATACGGAACATATTTCAAGTATCACATCACACCCTTAAATTTCATGTCTTCTAATAAAGAAATTCTCAATAAAAATTAAGTTTAATAATGTTAAAGTACTGGGAAATTGATTCTGGCAAACTTCAATTCATTTATACTGGTAAAAGGTTGAATTAGATCCACGCTGTCTAGAAAATTCTGCAAAATAGCTAATGAAAAGCCATACAAGCGTGTAGTGTTCGATATTTTATCGTAATAATCGTGAAAATTATATCTTAATAATTATCAGAATAAGTGACAACAGACGAACGATTGACTTAAAGAAAAAGTTTGTTAGAGAATGTTAATTGTTTTGGAATAAATCATTTGATGATTTACAATTTATGATATCAAATTTTATTGAAAATGATTGATACTAAAAAGGGACATAGACAAATGCTATATTTAAAAACTAATTTTAAAACCTTATGTGTTTTTGATGTATATTTATGAATGGAATTTTTTTTTTTTTTTGAAATTGTAAAAATGTGTTTAAATGGGTTCTTAAAAACTAACATAAAAAATATGTTATTTATTAGGCCATCTAAACATTGTATGTAATATTAAATTTTGAAAAAGAAAAAAAAAGAGAGCCTAAAATTTTAAATTCATCCAAGCTGGAAAGAAATATTCTTTTAAAATTTCATTCTTAAATCTTTCATTCTTGAAATGAAATGTAAAAGTCGTTGAACCTTATTTCGATTATTTCGCAAAATATACTTTAAAAATGACATATTTTAATTAGATATATTCTAAAAAAATGAGAATTATCCCATTTTTAAAATGAAAGGTCATTAAAATGTATCGGAACTTTTCCGAAAAAAAAGGTTTAAAATAGGATTGCATTTTAAAAAATAGCAGATGTAAGATAATTGAAACTTTTCCCAACTTATTCACGAATGGTATATTAAGAATTACTTAATTTATTAATAAAGTAAAACACTTTGCTAAATCACCATAAAATGAAAAACAAAGTAGGACGCGTTTCAAGCTACAGCAATAACTCGTCATCAGCTAAACCAATACGTGTCCTTAAGGGCTCTTATGGGAGAAGATCTCTTACAAACACGTGTTGATTTAGTTGATGACGAGCTGTTATTGTTGTAGCTCGAAATACGTCCTAGTTTATTTTTCATTTTATGGTCATTTTACAAAGTTTTTTACTTTATTTATTAATTATCGCCAGAGTTTACGGTGTTTTTTCACTAATTAATTTAAGTTGATATATTCGTAACAAAATAAGTAAGTTAAATTAATAAATAGTACATTGTTGGTGAAACGTATTAATATTATTTTGCGAAAGATACATTGAAAAATACTTTATTTAACTTAATATATTGTTTAATAAATAAATTGTTTAGTAGACCAATTAAACATGAATTCACTGTCGGAATTAAAGGCAATAAGCTGCAAATGTGCAAAAATTTTTGTTTTGACATTCTAAAAGTTACCTAAAAAGGCTCACACATCATTGTATACAATATCGCATATATTCAACGTCAAAGGTCACGAAAATTGGTACTTTGTCTTAAATCTTGAAAATCAAACGCTTTGTCTAAAAATAAGTAAATAAATAACTAAATATATAAAAATAAATTATAAAATTTAAGTATGAAAATGTATTCTACAAAATATACTCCAAGATTTTAATAGGTGCTGTTTTATAAATTAGTTTTTCAATCGTCCATTTTTTAAATAAAATACATATTTTCTTTAAAAAAATATTTCATCTATTTAATAAAAAGTACATTAAAAATAACTTATTTATTAAGATACATCCTTAAAGAAATATAATAACTATACATTTAAAATGAAAAATTGTGGACCATTTAGATGTATTCGAAATTTCCCCAAAAGCTACACTGGAAATTACTTAAATGGATTTATTAAGAAAAAAAATTATATTGTTAAAATAGCACATATAAGGTCGTTGAAACGTATTCACTTATACACTAATGGTGCATTAAAAAATAATTATTTTAAGTAGATATACTCTAAAAATAAGAAAAGGATTAAGTTATAAAAATAAAACGTAGGCTTTCGTTTAAACTTACTAATACAACTTTTCAAAAAATACATCAAAAATTACTTCATTTAAGTAGATATATTCTTTTAAAAAAGATAAAGATTAGTAGTCCAATCAAATAGGGATTCAGTCTGCGAATGAAAGAAAATAAGCTGAAAATGTGCATATTTCTTTTCTTTTCTTTTCTTTCTTTATTTTTTGAATTCCATAAGTCATTTGAAAAGTCTCATGCAATTACCTATTCATTTGTCTAGATAATCAAGGTAAAAAGTCTCAAAAGATTTTTTTCTTTTTCCTTAGTTCTTAAAAATTGCGAGTTTTACTAAAAAAAATAACACATTTATAAAATTAAAGTAGAAAAAATATTCCATGAAATGAATCCAAGTTTTCAGTAAATGTTGTTTTACAATTTAGTTTTTTTAATCAACAATTTTTAAAAAAGGATTATAGATTGTCCTTGAAATTTATTTCAACTTTTTCACCAATGACATATTAGAAATAATCTAATATAATTAGACTTATTCTAAAATATGGAAAAAGATCAAGTGTATAAGTTTATTAAAATAAAAGATAGCAGGCCGTTGAAACTTATTAAAATTAATTCACAAAATGGTACTTTCGGGGGGGGGGGAAGAAATGCCCTCTGCTAGCTCCTCAACAAATTATCGTAGAAGAAATTTGCTAGTATCAAAACTATTAGAAATAGTCAACTTTTAAATGTGTGTATTAAATATAGCTTATGCAGGTATCTATACATTAAAACGAACCCAAACTTCTTTATTTTTTCAATGGAAGTAACATATTTTAACAAGATAAGGTACCCTGGAGTAATAACGCCAGGCGGGGTAATAACGCTAAGTGCTTATATTTTGCATAATTATGAAATAATCAGGTAAATGACCCATGTGCTCTGCGCAGAAGGGTTTTGAGTCATATAAATCGCAAAAAACAGCTTCAAGTTAATTTGTTTCATTTTTAGGTCTTATTGTTTTTACAAGCAACTAAAATTAACGCTTGATCTAAAATTTGCGAGATAAGGTTTTTGATCTGAAGACTATATTTTTTATCCAGAAATACTTTGTTTATTACATTTATTTGTAGTGTATTTCATGTACTTTCAAATTGTTGTAGAAGATTTTGGATATCTTCTCGAGATAATTTGTAGTTTAGGATTTACTGCGCAATAAGTATCCCGGGGTAATAACGCCAGGGATTTTGTTATTACTCCGGTTGATTCCCAACAGTGGCAGAACTATATCCAAAGGGGGTTTATATATTAATATGGGACAGCATTATCATCATTGTTGAAACGGTAATATTAAGGGGGGGGGTGCCCAATACTTAAAAATAATCTCTCTATTTTATTTTTTATTATATTATTATTATTATTTTTACGAATGTAAAAAATAATTTTTAACTCTTGTAAATAAAACTATATCAAAATGTTTTCGAGATTCAAATTAGAACATCTTCAAAATCAGGTTTCTATTACATTTCCACTGGATTGTTCAATTGAGTTCGAAATTTTAACTGTCCGCTTTCTCAGCGTTCGGTTTTTCAAAACTTTATAAATTTAACCTTTAACTGATGTGACAGAAATTGTAACGTATGAATGTGATGCGGTTTGTGAGACCACAAAATTGAAAGATGAATAAAAGGCGGGAATAACTCACAGGATTGTGTTTTTGTACTAAACTTTTTATACAAGAGTATTATACTTAATATTCACCTATTTAGTCTCTGGTGATAATCCTAATATTCCAAATGAAAGAAAATTTCGGTAGTGTTTGCAGTTAAACTGAAAATTACAAGTTAAACTAAAAAATTAAAAGAAAAATAGTGGTCTACGAGACCGGTAACATTAGTTAAAGGTTAAAATGTGATCCATGGAAAAAAATCATAGAATACTGTTCCTGCGCTAAACTTTTTGTACAGAATTAATTCTAACTAAATTTAATCTATTCAAATATTTCTAACAATATTACGAGAACTCCAAACGAAAGAGAATTTCAGTTGTAACTATAGTTAAACTGGAAAATGGTTAAAAGCTATTTACTTTTTTTTTGGGGGGGGGGAGGGGGTACAATGTTCAGTCAGATTGCTAACAGCAGTTAAAGGTTAATTTAAAGCTAATATAGAGATAATGATGTATAACCATATGAATTATGTATAAAATTTAATAAGAGATCTCTTTGGGATAATATTTTTTAATCAAAAATTTTATTCAATTTATTAAAAATTTATTGAAGCATGCTCTTTAAAACGTCGACAATTTAACTGTAGGTTTGGAGAATCCGCATTAGTGTGGAGTTATGGGTTAAAAAGTATTTACTAGATTACTGTAATAGTATTAACCCTTAACTGCTGCGACAAAAATTGTCGCAAAACCTACTGTCAGCGGCCTGTCAGACCGCTTAATCTAACGATGAATAAAATGTTAAATTATCTTTTAGAATATTATTTTTGTATTGAACCTTATATACAGGACTATTATAAATAAAATTCAGCTATTCAAAAGTTTCTAGAGATAGTAATAGGACTCCAAATGAAACAAAAGTTTCCCGGTATCTATATTTAAACTAAAAATTGCAAGTTAAACTCTGAAACTTGAAAAACTCAGCGGTATGTGAGACGCTAACAGCAGTTAAGGTTTAACAAAAATATTTATTACATATAACTCTAGTTATTATAAAACTTCACATGATTAAAATATTACATTATGAATGGTAAAAACCATGCAATGTTTCTTATAATCATATTTAAGCGGGACTTTTTAAGCAAAGAGAGACACGGGGTGTTATATTCTGTTGAAGCTCCCCCTCACTCCTTTTTCTTTCACTTTCACAAAAAAATCAATATTTTCTATCGCATAGAATGCATACATGGGAATATAAATACTGATTCAAATAATCCGTGCAATGTTTCTAATAATTCTATTTAAATAGTCATTTTTAAGCAAAACGTAGCTTAGAATCTGATATTCTTTTGCCTCCTCCCTGCGCAACCACCACAGCTTTCTTTTTCTTTTAGAGTCACAAAAAAATTGTACATTTTCAAAAGCTTAGATTGCAATGTGTCAATTTCTAGAGCTCTAGAGTTTGTATTTTTAGAATTGGGCAATCTACATGCCATTATTCTATCTTATTTTATAGTTTTGTTTGCATGGCGTTATTACCCATATAGGTGGGTATTAAAGCTAAATAACATCGGTCAAGAAAAAAACGCCATTACATTTTAGAAAATACATATCTGTTAAATTATTTTATTTTATATACATAGTCAATGAGTTGCTGTATCAGATCCTATGTTTGTTTGAAAAATACAATCTAAAACTAAGCCGTGAAAATTGGTAGAACCTTAACGTGGCGTTATTACCCCAGGGTACCTTATATAGATATATATATATTGGGTAGTGAGTTTTTTGAATGGGAAATATTTCTGAATCTTTCTTGCAAATTATAAGTATTTAATAAAATAAACAAATTTTAGAGTTTTTTTTCTGATAATGTAATAGTTTAGGTAGATTTCGTATGAAATACTACCTATTGCAATCGCACCAGTTTATCTATCTATCTATCTATATATCTCACTTTTTTATGGACACGATAACTTCTATAATTCTTTACCAATCTCCACCAAACTGGTACATAAAATAAAAGGGGATAAAATCTCTGCTAAGTTCGTTAATGGACAAAATCGGACCAAGGGGGTCGGAATAGGGGGCGTTTTTGTGAAAACCGAAAAAACGCCATAACTTTTTAATTAACGTAGATATCGAATCGGTTTAAAGTTTATATTACTTCTTAAAAATGGGCCAAAAGTTTATGCATGACGGATTTTTGATAAATTTAGAAATGGTCTCAAGGGGCGAAAAAACAGATGTTTTGAGAAAAAAAAAATTCATAACTTCGGCAATTTTCAAGATATCAAGTCCAACTAAATTGTTTGTAAATGTTCTTAAAATTATCTAAATTTTTTGTATTTACAAGTTTTTCATAGGACCAACTTTTACCGATGAAAAAAATTAATAATGGAAAGAAAAAGGGCGGTGAAAAAAGAAAAAAATCCATAACTCCGTCAATTTTTAAGATATCAAATCTGATTAAATTTATTTTACATTTTCTTAAGAATATCTACAATTTTTATATTGACAAGTTTTTCATAGGACCAATTCGTATAGCAAAAAGAAATTAAACAAAAATAGGAGTTGGAGAAAAAACCTCAAATCCAAACTGCTTATATTCTGGCTCATTTTTAAATTCATTTTTGATTTTAAACGCATACAAATGGTAGATCCTTTTATTTAGAAACTGTATAAAGTGATGCATTGGTCAATATTCTGATAAAGACAGAATATATTTCAAAAAAGGCTACCAAAAAGTGTATTTTGAACAGAATTTCCCAAAGTCATCGGGACTAAAAATTTAAGGAAGTATTCAAATAAGAAATTGCGTTTTTTTCTGACTCGTTTTTAAATCAATTTTTGTTGTCAAACGCATCCAATTTACAAATCCCCCTTTTTAGGAAATATATAATGTGATGCATTGAACGGTTTTTTGATAAAGACAGAATATATTTTGAAAAAGGCTACCAAAAAGGGTATTTTGAACAAGTTTTCACATAGCAAATTGCGTTTTTTATGACTCATTTTAAAATCCATTTTCGCTCTCAAACGCATTCAATTTACAGATCCTTTTATTTAGGAACTATATACTGTGACGCATTGGACAGTTTTTTGATAAAGATAGAATATATTTTTTAAAATGTTGTCAAAGTCATTATTTCGCACAAAATTTTCCGAAGCAATCATAATTAAAGAATTAAGGATGTATTCAAACAACAAATAGGTTATTTTATGACTCATTTTTAAATTCAATTTTTTTCTCAAATGCATTCAACTGACAGTGTTTTGTCATTTAGGATCTGTATAATGTGCTGTTTTGGTCGATTTTTTAATAAATTCAGAATTTATTTCAAAATATGTTGTCAAAATGGGCATTTGAGCTGAATTTTTCTTAAGATGATTCTGATAAAATCAGTTTTTGCAGAAAAATGAAATTAAAAATTTTTCATAAACGGCCAAATGAAGTTATTAAACTGGGTTTATCTCTAATCATTTTTTTTTAAATGAGCACTCTTCGAAATCTACCTCCGCCTATAGGCCCAGCCGAGAGGGATTTTTTTAGGAATTATAATGTAATTAAGTGTGTTAATTTAAAAAATATATATTTTTAAAAATTAAAAAATAATTTTTATAAAAAAAGATGATAATTAATCACTTTGAATTGGAATAAGAATTCATTTTATGTCGTTTGATTTTTTAATGTAGCAATGATTATGTAGATATATTTCATAGCTAACCTATCTACATTTTAATCTAAAAATAAAATAGAAACATTAATTTACTTTTTTCTTTTTTTTTCTTTGGTAATTAATTTTTTACAAAGAGAAATTTCTAATTTTTTTAAATTTTAATATAAAAAATAACTAGATTTTTAATTCATTTATGGCTTGTAATATAATTTAATATTTGCATGAAATCAGAAACTTTGATGTGCTTTTATAATGAATACATAATTAGAAAATACACTTCAATTAACTGATAAGGATTTTTTTTTTCAAAGATTGATTAAGTTTAGAACGAATAATAATTTAAAAGAGCGATTAAAAAATATTTGATGATTCAAATATTTGTATGTCGATATCAAAATGAAAGTAATTGTAAATTAATTGTAAGTTCTTTTCAGTTATGAAGATGGAGGTGTATGGGAGCAGGAAGCAGAGGAAACAAATTGCCCTCCTTAAATTTTAAAATTTAATTAAATAAATTTTTCTTTTCTTTTTTTCAAAAACCTAATGTAAAATTTTCGAGTAACTTAAAAAGAAACGAAAAAAGAAATTTTCAGTTAGGGGGGTGTAGACTCATTGCCCTTCCCTGGATTTTGAAATTCAAGTAGCATTTTTTTCCAATTTACAAAAAACATAATAAAATTTATTCTTTCAGAGTAATTTAAAATAAAGAAACAAAGAATTTACCGTTATGGGTGAGGGCATAGATAAGCCATTTTCCCTCACTCGATTTTGAAATTTAGCTAAATTTTCTCCGATTTTTGAAAAAAAATACTAAAATTTAATTTTATTCCATAGCTTAAAGTAAAAGAAGAATTAAGAATTTTCTGTTAGGGGGAGGAAGGTAGAAGAAAGTTTTTGCCTCTTCCTAAATAATATATATATATATATATATATATGTGTGTGTGTGTGTGTATGTATTAACAAAAATTTCCTATCTTCAAACGCCTAGTAAAATATATAATTTTCAAGAAATTTACAATTAAAAAACTAGTCGTTGGGGGCCACCGTAATACTTACCCATCATGGATATGTATATGAAAATAAAACATGTGAAAACTATTTATACAATGCATTGCAAATCATAAACAAAATTTAAATATTGTTAATATACATAGTAATGCTCTATTAAAGAACTGCTGATTACCGATATCGACAAATTATATAAAACGCCAAACTACTCAAGTAGTACCGAACTGCGTAAAAGAAACATCCTTATAACTCCAAAAATAATAACTCTATTAACTAACAATTAACTGCATCGGATTAAGCGTCTCATTTCCAATTAAAATATACCTCTGAATTGAAATTTGAATGAAATACAGGGTCATGAAAAATCGAAGAATGTGGAAAACAGGATTACAAATATCTCGGCAACTAATAATCCGATCGACTTCGTTCTATATGCAAAATGTGTGTTATTTTATTGCCTTTTACGTCCATTCCTTAGAACAAAAAAATTCGAAAATTTTTATATACCTTTCATCAGAAGGAATTTTTCGAGAGTCCGAAAAAAATAGTTCCGGATAATCGAGGTTGCTGATATTAAATAGGGTTCGTCTCATTCTTACATATTAACTGCATACAAAATTTCAAGTCTCTATCTCAATTTGTTCGGGAGATAGAGCGTTTACAGACAGACAGACAGACAGACAGACGGACGGCAAAATTTTTTTTCTAAAAATATGTTTTTCGGAATCTCTACTATTTAAAACGTGTAAATCCGTCAAAAAAAATTTTCGATTTTCAAAACGATTACAAGACTTACCCTATACTACGTATGATGGGTAAGTAATAAATTTCCCATTAAGGGGCTGGTGAGTGAAAGGCCCATTGTTCCTCATAACTTTTGAAACTTAATATATTTTTTTCTGATTTTGATAAACGTCGCAAAATTTTATCGTTTAGAGTAACTTAAAATAAAGGAACTATTTCGTTGTATGCAGGGGGCACATGTAGTTACTAACCCTCACTGGATTTTGAAATGCAACTTAGTGAAAATATTTTTTTTTCTCTTAGCTTAAAATAATAAAGGAACTAAGAATTTTAAGTTAGGGGGAAGGAAGCATAAATAGGTACGCCCATGCCTGAATTAAAAAAAAAAAAGAAATTGATTTTAATATACTAAAACTCGTAGTTTATAAGTAACAAAACAAAGTAAGATCTAATAAATTTTTGCTAAGGAAGTGGGTGGATGGGATGAGAAATCCCTAATTCGATTTTGAAGCATAATTAAAATCACTTTTTCCCATTAATTCCTGTGAATTTATCGGACAATAACTACAGTTATATTAGAGATGCATCAGAAAATATATTTCTAAATTAACGGTTGGATAATAACTTCCAATTCACTGCAGGGGTTCTACGGTTATAAAGTCTTATATATTTTTTAGTTTTTGATTATAAAATGACTTTATAAAAACTACAAAGTTTTTAAAGTTAATAGCTCACAGTATGGTTAAAATAAATCACTGCAAAATAACCTTTAATTAACTGCTAAATAACTGAAGTAATTTTATAGTTGAGATTGCACAACAAAAAGACTACAGTTAATTTTAGAAAACCTGAAAAACACTTTACTTCTACAAAAAAACTGCAGTTCATTTTTAGCTGGGATCCTATTACATCTTTCTCACGTAAGTCTTAAAACAGTTCTAAAATGTGAGAAAAAAAGTCTAAAATAAAGATGTTCTTTGGTAAGAGAATGTTCTTGCGCATGCGTCACACACTCTTTGTTTCTAAAAATCTAACTACAGTGTTTGCTTCTGATTAAGCAACTCTTTTAGCTGATAGGTGATCGCAGGAAGTAATATGAAATTTATTTCCAAATCCTAAGAAATGTGAAGCTCAAGAGGTATTAATCATTGTACAGCCCATTAAAAATCTATTAAATCAATAGTTTTATCTTATGCTATAATGCGAGCAAAAATTGTGTGTGTGTGTGTGTGTGTGTGGGTAAATTTTATCTCAAAAACGGCTCTAACGATTTTCGCAAAAATTTGGATTTTACCATTTTCGGGCACGAGAAGACCATTGGGCTAGATCACATGTTCGAGAAAATTCGATTATTGGGTCATTTTGGGTCATAATGAAAAGCTTGGGTCAAGCTATTTATATCTAGAGAAAGGCCGGATCGATTTTAAGGAAATTTTGTAACCAATCGTTTTTTGGCACGAGAAAACTATTGGGCTGGGTCACATGTTAGAAAAATTTCGATTATTGGGTCATTTTTGGGTCATTATGGGTCAAGCCATTTTTATCTAAAAAAACGGCTCTAACGATTTCGACCAAATTTTACATTTTATCGTTTTGGATTACCAGAAGACCATTGGGTTAGGTAACATGTTCGAGAAAATTCGGTTAGTGGGTCATTTTTGGGGTCATTGTGGGTCATGCTATTTTTATCTAGAGATTTTTTCACGCAATTTTGACTAAAAATTGCATTCTATGGTTTTCGGGCACGAGAAAAACATTGGGCTAGGTTACATGCTCGAGAAAAAAATTTAATGAGTCATATTGGGTCATTAAGAGTCTGGGTCAAGCTATTTATATTTAAAGAACCGCAGAATCAATTTCATCGAAATTTTGCCTGTAATAGTTTTTTGACACGAGAAAGCTAATGGGCTCACACGATCGAGAGATTTCGATTATAAGAGTCATTTGTGGGTCATGATGGGTCATAATGGGTCATAGTCAAGCTATATCTAAAGAACAGGTGGATCGATTTTAACGAAATTTTGTACACAACATTTTTTTGGCACGAGAAAACTATTGGGCTAGGTCTTAGTTCGAGAAATTTCGATTACTGGGTCATTTTGGGTCATAAAAGGTCTGGGTCAAGCTATTTATATGTAAACAACGACAGTATCAAATTTAATGAAATTTTGTATGTAAGTTTTTTGACACGAGAAAATTAATGGGCTATCTCACATGTTTAAAAGATTTCGATTATAAGAGGTTAAGGGTCATTATATTATGAGTCATGATGGGTCATAACGGGTCATGTCAAGCTATATCTTAAGAACACGTGGATCAGTTTTAACGAAATTTTGTATACAACATTTTTTGGCATGAGAAAATCATTGGGCTAGGTCACATGATCGAGAAATTTCGATTAATGGGTCATAAAGGGTCATAAAGGGTCTGGGTCAAGTTATTTATATTTAAAGAACGGCAGGATCGAGTTTAACGAAATTTTGAGTGTAACAATATTTATACACGAGAAAACTAATGGGCTAAGTCACATGTTCGAGAGATTTCGATTATAAGGGTCATTTGTGGGTCATGATGGGTCATGGTCAAGCTATATCTAAAGAATGGGTGAATCGATTTTAACGAAATTTTGTATACAGCATATTTTTGGCACGAGAAAATCATTGGGCTATGTCACATGTTCGAGAAATTTCGATCGATGGGTCACTTTTGGGTTATTCTAATTTTATCTAGACAATGTCTCGCGCAAATTTGACTGAATTTTATATTCTATCGTTTTCGGACACAAGAAAATCCTTAGGTTAGGTCTGATGTTTCAGAAAACTCAATTAATGAGTCATTTTGGGTCATAATGGGTCAAGGTCAAACTATTTATTCCTAAAAATTGGCTCAATCGATTTTATCTAAATTTTGTATTTAACGTTTTTCGGCACGCAAAATTTAATGAACTAAGTCACATTTTCGAGAGATTTCGGTATAAGGGTCATTTGTGGGTCATGCTAATTTTATCTAGAAAATTGTTCTCACCATTTTCAGTATATTTTCTATTAGATCGTTTTCGGACAAAAGAAAACCATTGAGATAGGACTCATGCACGTAACAATTCAGTTAGTGGGGCGTTTTAGGTCTTAATGGGTTCGGGTCATTCTAATTATATATAACAACGACTCAGTCAATTTAACCTAAATTTTGCAATGGAACGTCTTTTGTCACGAGAAGACTATTGAGCTAAGTTGCATATTAAACAAAATTATATTAGTGGGTCATATCGCTTCATTGCTGAATGCTGTCATGCTAATTTTACTTAAGAAATGGCTTAAACGATTTTGATTCATTTTATACTCTACTGTTTTTGATTACCTGAAGACCATTGAGCTAAGTCACATGTTTGATCATATGTGATTAGTGGATAATTTGGGTAAAAAAGGGTCAGGATCACGAGACTATGGCAAAAGCCAATAAGTTGGCGATATTTGACAAAATACTGACGAAATTTGGCCGAAAAATCGACTATTAAGGTTACGAAACCAAAACACATATTTGGCGCCAAATGAAAGAATGTGTCCAAATTTGGTTATATCTGGCAAAAAATATTGTCTTTCAGAATGTGAAGAAATTTCTTATACATTCTTAATAGTCTTCGAAATGCATAGTTAAACTAATCAGAGTCGAGCTATAAAAGTGATTTGGATTGATGTCCTTTCATTGTAAATTTTAAAATAAAGTAAAATTTATGAACATGTGCATACAAACATAGTTGATTGTTTTTATAAATAATACTATTATTAATAACATGTTTTACAGTAATAATACTATATCGAGTTGAACACAAAGTTAATTTTGACCGAGCTGAGCTCGGTCACCCCTGCTAGTATTATTTTAAATATTGCCCATATTGCAATGAAACCTGGAGCTTAGTGAATGTGTTAACAAGGGCTTGTCAGTGAGTGACAGTACCGAGAGTGATCAGTAACGTGATCTAATTGAGAGAGCAAAATTTTGACAGAAGATTATATAAGATGGGGGAAAAGGATCCCATGGAAAAAAGTGCGCAATTAACCGCTAGGGAAATATGTGGCTTTGTATAATAGAAAAGAGAGTTTAATTAATGCAGAATCAAAACGAAAATATTTAAATATGCTAAATAAAAGGTAATTTTTTGTAGCATTGATCTTGCTTGTATTACACAGCGCCACATATTTTCTTAGCGATGATTTTTGGAACTATTTTTTCTTGGAGTGCTTCGTGCCCCATCTTGTTTAACATTCTACACCATTTGGTGTTATTTTAGTTGTAAAGATATCTAAGTTCTTTTTCCTTCGTAGAAATTTGTATAACTTTTACTATAGACTTATTAAATAATAATTTTATTTTTTACTGTAAGTAATTCGTGAATAAAACGGTCTTTTAATGGAAAATCTTACTGATGAATATAAATGCAAATCCAGAACAAAGTATTCAACACTGTAATTATGCTGTATTTTGTTTGCCGTGTCCGGTAAATAGTCGATGAAAACCATACGATGAAAAACAAAACATTTAAGATCGAAAATAATTGAACATAAAATAACTTTAAAAAAATCTGTGTTGTTGTTGGACTTGTTATCTTTAAATCATTAGCAATCATCAAATGGCCAAAATGTTTATGCTCCCCGTAATGTACATTGTAAATCATCTGCGTAAGAATACTTCATAACACTGGTGGCAGCAAATCACCTTTAATTAACTGCTAAATAACTGAAGTGATTTTATAGTTGAGATTGCACTACAGAAAGACTACAGTTAACATTAGAAAACTTCAAAACACTTTACTTCTACAAAAAAAAAAAAAAAAAAAAAAAAAAAAAAAAAAAAACTGCAGTTCATTTTTAGCTGTAAACCTATTACATCTTTTTTACGTAAGTCTTAAAACAGTTCTAAAATGAGAGAAAAAAAGCCTAAAACAAAGATGTTCTGTGGTAAGATAATGTTCTTGCGCATGCGTCACACACCTATTGTCTCTCAAAACACTGCTGGCAGCTTTGTTGCCTCTGTGTTATGGCGTGATTTTTTTCACATATATAATATGTAACTTAAACATACGTTACTGGTGTAACATTACATATTAGCGTAATGTTACACTAGTTATCATGGTTAAACCGGTATTATCGTTACTCCAAGATGAACTTGGTTTAAGCTTGGCTTCTACCAACTTTACTAACAACCCATGTAGCACAAAATCTCCTCAATACCTCCCCAGAAGCTCCAAGTCATCCCATATTCCTCCTAATATTAAAATGACAAGATCAGGAGGTCCTGGGGAAGAGTCTTTTACGGTGTCCCCAGGAGTGAGCTCCCAGAAGCGTCCCTCGGAGCAACTTCCCAGGGACGCTACTCCTAAGGAAGTACCTGGGAAATCATTCCTGGGGAAGTACCTGGTTAGTCTTTCCTGGGGTTGTGCCGAGGAAGCCACAGTGTTGGCGCTATGTTTTGATTGATTCTAGTGTAAAATATTTAATTTCTTTTTATTAAAGTATTGAATTCAATTTGATCGGTATAAGTTTTTTAATGAGTTAATTTTATTTTATCAATTATTCGATTTCTTATTTTTTTAGCAAGTTAGATAATTGTAATTAAATTGTAATTATTTTTAATTTTTGCTATAACTTTTAATCTTTTTTAGTTAAATTAAAAATTTTAATTTATTATTTCAGTTAATTCCTATTTTTATATACTAATTACTATTATGTATCTTTTCAACCAAATTTTGTTCATTTATCAATATTTTATTAATTATTAATAAATAACCTATTGCGTTTTGCTTTTTTGTTATTATTACATTTTTAATAATTAAGAAATTAATTTAACTTGTTTAAAGTAACTAAATACTAAGTTTCTAAATTAAAAAACTAAAATCTCTAAATAGAAGACAATTCTGCATCATATATTTTTTTCTGATATTTAGAGGTAAAGGTATTTATGAAAAGAAAAAAAAAGGGATTCTTAAAGTAAGTTTTTTCATAAATACCCGTTTTAAACTTCGTTATAAAAAATTATCTAAATCGAGTCCTGATGCATCTTAATATCAGATGTTAAATGTTTATATATATATATATATATATAATTAGCTAACTATCACAGCACATAACACCAATTCAAAGATAGAACAGTCCCCTTTAAAATGGTAGCTTTGGATTTAAAATGTATAAATATTGAGCCGCACCTCTACCCTTCCTTAAATGCATACCAATACGTGGTTTATTTAAAAAGATTTTCTGTTTAAAAAATATACATTCCTATAAAATCAGTTAAAAATTATAAATTCACGCAAATTTAATGTTTAATTAAGGTTATTATCAATTAACTACCCGTGTAATTTATGTATGTGTTGGGGATAAGAAAATGTTAGCTAAATAGAAGCATAAATTGAAGTGTCATTTCTAATCAGTGGCGCCAACTTATATGGGCCCATGGGGCGCAAGTCCACCCAATAATTTGATATCTCTATCCATCCATTATTAATTGAGCCCACCCAATATTTATGTATTTGTTCAAAAATTTTTTGAGTCTAACCATTTTTTTTCGAAAGTTGACGCCACTGTTTCTGATGGTTTAACCTATTTTCTTTTATTTATCATTAATTAATTTTTTAAATGTAAGTTGGACTTATTAACAATTTTTTTTCTAATACTTTCTATAGATTCTCAAACATAATATCATTATTATTATCTAAATTCTGATAGATAAAGTGAAATCTTTATTTTGAAAACTTCAGAAATAAGAATATTTTTTGGTTCTGAAATTACAGATAAATATTTATCTGTATTTCCTTAATAGCAAATAGTTCATCACAATTTTCAACTGAAAAATATATTGCATTACTTAAAGCCTTCATTTAACAAACCGATTTCATATTATATTTCTTTGGATATCTATAAAGCATGGAATTTCCTGTTTTACCATGCATATAGTTAGGTGACAATGAGAGTATTTATAACAGAAATGCAAACAATACTCACAAGCAGGAATCACCGTCCCAACCTTCCATCAACTAAAATATTACTATTATAGACTCACAATAAGCTTACCCGCCCCACCCCACCCCCACCCCTTCCCAACCAGTTTTACCAGCTGAGAATGTTTCATGGGAATTTGACGGGAATCACTCAAGCAGAGAAAGAGAGAAAAAAAAGAGTGTGTGAGTTTCCAAGAATTGGTAATGATACTTGTGAATTAGTAGAAAAAGTGTTACGAACAAATTTGTTCGCATGTGTAATAGAATATATACATATATATATATATATTAGTTTGTGATTTTTAAGATCGTTGATAAAAACATCTTATATTTTAAATAAAGACATCAGTTCTTTTAGGCTTTTAAAATTGTCTAAAATCTTAGTTACTAAAAATACATTTCAAGAAATCAACAAATATATTTCCCCTCGTTGATTAAATGAAAAAAGTGCATATTGTATTTTTTATGCACATAAATATTTCATACCATTTTTAAAGGCTATTAAATGAAGATTTAACTGAAAAGTAATTTTATTTATAACAATAAGAAAATAAAATGATTTTGTTAACAGATTCAAATTTTATTAATAGTTTCTATTTTATGTAACTCAAACAGTATTTCAGTGTAATGATAGAAATTTACAAATGATTTTCACAATAAATTCTGATATAACAAAATTATACAAATTTGTACAATGGTTTGTTATTAATAAAAATACAGATTTTTAATATTTTTACAATGTTATAAAATAATACAGTGGTTTTACAGTATTTTTTAATCCCGCAACAAGTGGTAAATCTCCAAACATCTGTATTTCGTACCGTCGTATAAGAATTTCATAAGTAACGGATTTAATTATTCATTAATAAATACTCGCCAAAATATACCTAATCACTTTAAACGGGTTTGTTGATTGGTTGTATTTATGACGGCCAATTATCAACATGAGGGCCATATCAAGGGAGTCGGGAGGTTGCCAACAGTGAAGGTCTTTCTAAAGGAACCTAGCCCATATTTACGCGAGGAAATCCAAGATTCGAAGGAAACTCCGGAAAACTCCAAACAATTAGGCCGACGGGCGCGATTGGGTACAGACTCAGCACATCCCATCTACCAGCTTCAAGAGCAGAATCTCTCAACCGCTGGTGGGGCCCAGTATGAAACTGCAACAATGAAATATTTCAAAGAGTGAAAATTAGGAAAGAAAAAACTTAAGAAAAGACTAAGCAAATTTATATATTTTTTTCATAAATTCATATAATAAGAGCACCTTTTATCAAGCGTAAAAAGAAAAAAAAATCGATAAAAATTTCTGTAAAAAAAGTAAGAGCGAGAGAGAGTAAAAAGTTTCATTTTTGAAAGGATTTACTTAGATTTTATTTGTCAACCATGAAAAAGAAAAAAAATCAAGGGACACATCAAGGGAGGAAGGTTGCCCTCCGGAGGGTCTTTCTAAAGGAACCTAACCCGTATTTACACAAGGAAGTTTAAGATTCGAAGAAAACCGTGGAAAACTCCGAACGATTAGGCCAACGGGTGCGATTGGGTACAAACTCAGCACCTCCAATCTACCTGCTTAGAGTGCAGAATCTCTTGGCCGCTGGTGGGGTTCACAGTGAAACTGCAACAATCAAATATTTGGAAGAGTAAAAATTAGGAATGAAACGACTGAGCAAATTTATATGTATATTTTTTCATAAATTCATTTGATAAGAGCACCAAGAGAAAAAAAAAATTGATTAAAATTTCTTAAAAAAAGTAAGAGAGAGAAAGAGCAAAAAAAATTTTTTTTGAAAGGATTCACTTAGTCTTTATTTGTCAATCATTAAAAAAATCATAATTTTAAAGAAGCTATGTGTTTTAATCTCTTGCTATTTTAATGTCTGGAAATAATATTTTTACTAAAGTAAAAAAAAAATGTTATAGGGGATATCATCAGAAACATTATACATCATTCATTGTGTGTCAAAATATATAATTCATAATCAATTTTCTAACTGCAGAACGATTTTAATGGATTTTGAGTATTAAAAGCTAAAAGGATATTTTTATCATTTAAAAATACAATTTCATTTGAAAATTTTTAAATTCGAAGACATTTATATTATGACAAATAATTATTGATAATTTATTTAGAGTTATTAATTTAAATTTATGTCGAATGTATGCAGAAGGAACAAAACGGCATGAGGACATTTCCTAGTTTTAAGTTTCAAAAGCGGAGTAAAAATGCATGTATACCTTAGAAACCTTCACTTCTCATTGACCCTACAGCATAACGGTCAGATCGCGCGTCCAGAATACCAAGGTACTCGGGTTCAAATCCAGGAGGAAAAATGAAGGTAAAAAATTTGTTACTGAATTATCTCTGTATATGTAAATCCGTCTAAATAATAGAAAAAAAACATTCGCGTTTTCTTCTAAAAAATTTAAATTAAATCCTAACTTTAATTTTTTTTAGCATATTAGTTACCTTGAAGTTTCCCAAAGTCCTCCTATATCACTTCCCCAAATCTTCCCTAGAACCTCCCGGGAAGGACCATAAGGGAGGTCCTGGGGTGCGCGCCAGGATGCTGTAAAGCGGACATTTTCGGTTCCTGAGGACCTCCTGGTGACAAATTTCTGCATCCTCAGGGATGCCTGGGAGATGACGGTCCTGAGATGTGAATCCTCCTCAGGACATCCTGGGGAGGCAAGTGTGCTATATGGGAACGTTACACAAATGTTTTACAGTGTATCCTAGGAATTTTTCTTTTGAATATTCTTGACAAGCAATTATTGCAAGTAATTCATTCTGCAAAACTGATAATATAATACATTATATAACAAAATGAACCTTAATTAACATCTTAACTATGATCTAATTGCTGCATATTTTCTGTTAATGCAAAATAAATAACTCCCAAGGACATATTTAATGAATTCTAAGAGGTAAAAAATAAAAATATTAGCCTGATTATAAATATTCTGTATAATAACTATGGGAATAAAAACTGCTTTGACATTCTGAAACAATTTTATTCATGATTTCAAAGTAGAAGGCGATAAAATACTAATAGTTAAACGAAAAATAAAGAATAAATCTACTTAAACAATAGTTCATACAAAATTATGCTTAAAGCAACCGGGGTAATACTCAGCAGCACAAAAGTACTCCGCCGCATAACTAAAATAAAATCACGAATTCCAAATTATTGCATTTTGGTGAGACACAATTAGTTTCGACAATCTTGTTCTGTTATACTTCAACTGCTGGCAAAAGCAGTTATTTCTTGATGGTTAAATAAATATGCAACCATCTAATTGCAGATTGTTGGATATGAAATATAATATTATCATTTACCGTATAATATTTCTGGTATAAGTTATTAGTTTTACTGATGTAGTGAATATATTTTTATTTTAAGCAATGAAAATGATTCTTTAACTTCTGCTGATATAAATGTTTATTTAATTTATTCTAAACAATATAAATGTTTATTTAATTTTCTGTATAGTTTCTTCCAGTACTGATTTCAAACTGTTCTTAATCTATGTAAATATATACTAAGAAGAAAATGAAAATAAGTGTTATATAATAAAATAATAAGATAAATTTCAACATAAACTGCAGGCATGAAATTGTAAATTGCTCTCAGCATTGCAGTACGTGTTTTCTTTTTTAAATGAAAATATGCTAAATTTTGAAGCAACATTTTGTACATACATAATTCGAACGCTTGATTCCAAATTCCTGAAACAATATTATGGAAGAATTGTTTTATAGATCATAGATTGAAGCCAAAAAGCAAAATAGTTGGCGATAATCATATCTATTTTTCAAAAAAAAAAAAAAAATCGTCATAATTATTAAATGAATTTGATGCTAAAAAGCTGCCAACTTATAAGTATTATTCCAAACCATTAAAATTAAATAGAAATTCTTACCTTGATCATGTTTGGAAAGTGTTATATTTTTGCAATTGTTTTAGGTAAAATTTTTTGTTAAATTTTACTGGTAGGAAAAATCCGTGCAAGTTGGCAGCTATGATGATCCCATTACCTATATATCGACGCTGATTTATTAAAATCTAATACTTATTTTTTATAATTTTAACAATTTCATAATTTTTATAAAACTCCGTTGAAATCACTTAATTTTTTAAAGCAACGGTTGTTTTGTTTATTTCAGTCACAGATTGGTGATCATTGACAAAAATGGTAATTCAACATTTTTTCTGGTAAAATTATCTAGTTCAATCTACAGAAATATAGCACATCAGTTTAATTTTGTTGCAGATTCTTTCACATAAAGTAATTGGGAATGTGTAAAATCCCCATCAGCATCAGAACTGTTTTCAAGTTGTAACTGTTGCGTTATAAGATTTTGAAAATCAAGTTAATTTCGCCGGAATCAGCGCAAAAAGGGATTCCGTCACTTGATTTCTCACAAACAATGCCCAAAATATCATTGAATACATTGAATACTACCCTTCTTAGATTTCTTAAGCTTTGATATAGAGTGCGGAATTGGTGAATATTGTAATTACAGACGGCATGGTGATTAACTGGATACGTTTAAGAATAAAACTGTATAGTTTCTTTATATCGTATGGAAGGTTATGAATTTGGTAATGTTTTAATGTTTTCGAATCAAAAATATTAAATTAAGAAAATTGGCGCGGTGATAGTTTAATAATAATGAATGCGATTCACATTTAATTAATAGCAAAACAAAATGTTATAATTGTCGCCATAAATATCCTTTGCACTATTAATATTGATATAAATGGTGCATTAGCGTTTACTTTAGCATGATATTGCAATAAATAAAAAGAACAAAACATTATTTTTCTCACAGTACAAGAAAGTAAATTCTATTAGTACTGATATGGCATTCAATCTATACAGTTTCCATTTACTATGTTAGTAATTTCTGTAAACTATATTCTTTTTTGACACCTTAATAACAGTTTTGTTGTGAAAAGCCATGAGGCACGTGCATAAAATTAAAAACATAACTTATTGTAACATAATTAAAAAATATAATTATTACCTTTGAAAAGAACAATATGTTTTTAGGAAAATTGTAATGCGACATAATTTGCGATTTCAATATTCCAAATTTGACGCTAAAAGAATAAAGGATTTTTATTGATATAGCAAGGTAAGAACTTGTAAACATACCTATATTAATACATTTCCTATATGTAGCAAATATTTGTGCTGCCCCGTTAAATAATATATTTAAAGATCCATCCTTATGTACTAGATAGAACATTAAATTATGTTTATTACCCAAAAATATTTTGTCTCGTGTTTTAATAAACACATTTATCTTCATTAACGTGACATGCGAAATCAGTCATATAATTTATATCGTAATTATCATTGGCACCATTCAATAAACAACTGACGTGAAAAAGTTACGTTAGGAAATGTTGAGTATTTTGGATTAAGTAATTTATAATTGATGATATAATCTGTCATTGAAACACGTTAATATTAAAAAGAGAAACATACAATTGCATATTTAAAAACTAGTTTTAAAACCTAATGTGTTTTTAATGTGAATTTGACAATGTAAAATTGAGTTTAAATGTGTATTTGCAAATTAATATAACGAATGTGTTTGTTAGGAGACCAAGAAATCTATTTTTGAAACATTTAATATTTATCAAGAAAAAAGAATCGAGGAAAGAGCGCATAAAACATTGAATTTATCCAAGTTAGATAGAAAAGTCGTTTTTAAAATTTTAATTTATATTCTTAATTTTTGAAATGAATTGTAGAACTCGTTAAACTTTGGATTATTTCGTGAAATGTGCATTAAAAATGACTTATTTTAATCTATACATATATAAAATATTTTGTGCTTACTGACTGATAATCGACACACAGCTCAAACTACTAAACGTTGGAACATGGAAATTAGGGAAAAAATACTTCTTATGATGTAAGCGTTCACTAAGATTGGATTTTTAAAAATTCCCCCCTGAGGGGAGGGGGTCGAAAATTCTGGAACATTTTCCTATATCTCAACAGCCGTTTAAGATAGCCAGTGTGAAATTCCAGACTATAAATCTACTAAAAAAGTAATGCAACAAATATTTCAGCGATTTTAGAATTGTCCCCCTGAGGGAATCAAAGAAAGAGTTGAACAATTTAGAACATTTGACACATATCAGCAGTCGTTTTAACTAGAAGCGTGAAACTGAAGAAAATAAATTTATTTAAAAAATAATAATAATATTTTTCAGCGAATTAAATTTGCACTCCTGAGTGGGTTACAGTGGGGGTCAGACATTCCAAAATTTTTTGGACCCGTTATGTGACATATCATCGGAAAGCCGTCGGACCAATATTTCATGAACTTTTTTCCGCACCCCAATTTGTCCCCCCGTCCTCCCCCTCAGTTTTCGATTTTTTTTTAATTGTAGCGTCTCATTATTACAGATCGTATTTTTTTATATGGCCCTCTGATAAATACTAGTTATAATATTTGAAATTTTTAGAGAAAGGGGAAGGTCAAAGGAAAAGTAATACTTGGAACTCTGGGAGGGGGAATGTTCTAAATTTGGCTTACACTCCTCATGGAGTATATCATTGGAATGCTTTTTGATCCTTATTTCAAATTATACATCTCCAGTGCCTCTGATACATTTCGCCATAACTCAGCAGCAGGTTTATGTAGAAGCGGAAAATTAAACACAGGTACTTCAGTCATTTTAGAGCTATAACATCGACTTTGAATAGGATAATGGAAGATAATATGAATAACAATTATTGATGTTTCATTAGATATAAGTTTTTTTTTCATTAAATCTTTACTAAATGTATTTCATTTGATTAAAAAATCCTTTAGAGAAATCGACTAGCGCAGCGGTCAATGACTGCCAGTTATATATATTCTAAATGAATAAGAAGTAACCGGTCTTTAAATTTCGAGTTTTTGGATCGTTGAAATGCATTGGAGCTTTTTCCAAAAGATGCACTACTAAATACTTAAGTAGATATGTTTAAAAAAGGATTGAATCTTAAATACCGTCTTTTATCGTGTATAACGCGCACACCCCTACTTTACAAGAAAAAATGGCGATTTTTAAAAAACTCGTATATAACGCGCACCGTAAATTTGATATGCAAACGAATAAATAACTAAATGGAGAAAAACTAAAGAAAGTCGAAACAAACATTACATTAGGTGAAACAAGGTGAAAATACATTTTTAGACTTCGAGAAGGGACTGAATGACGGCTGTGATAATTGCTAATTAGCGTTTAAATGATGTTACTAGCTCTGTTGTATAAAAAAGTGCAAGTACTGAAAAAAATGCAGTATTGCTTCAATTAAGTAAGATTTTCCGACTAATAATGTCTTCTTTGAATACATTTCATGATTCATGTGTGTATCGTGTGATTACATACAACAGTAAAAATTATTCCGTGTATAACGCGCATCTAGGAGTTTTGCCATAACTTTTTGAAAATAAATTACGCGTTACACACAAGTAAATACAGCTCTTTGAAACTTTTTCCAACTTATACACGAATGATACGTTAGAAATTATTTAATTTAAGTTGATATATTCGTAAAAGAAATAAGTCAATTTAATATAAGATAGATTGTCGGTAAAACTTATTAATGTTATTTCGCGAAAGGTACATTCAAAATTGCCATATTTAAGAAAATTATTGTTTAACCCTTTCGGGACCGAATTTTTTTTCCATTTTTAGAAAAAAATTACTTTTACGTTAATAACATTAACACTGCTATCCAAATAGATTATATAGTGTTTAATGAATATTTCATTGTTTGAAATATAACGAATGTTTTTGTTTTGCGTGCTTTTAAATTTGTATTCATATTACAATAGGCTAAGGAAGAATTATTGGAGATGTTCAGAAAAAATTACATTACGATAAGATTTAATTTATATTACAACTTTGTAATACTTCTTGTGATTCATTACACGTGATTCTTCCAGAAAGTACCTTTTATTTTAAATTTAAAGAGTGAAATATATGTTTAAAATAAAAGAATCGCAAACAGCGCAAAGAGAATTGAGTAAATAAATAATTAATTATTAAGTATTAAATAATTAAGTATTATAATTATTATTATTACTAAATGTCTAAACATAAATGAAGACATAAGATAAATGCATAAACATAGACTAAAATATTTACATGTAAATTGTAGCAAAAGTGTTTCTTAAAACAAAATAAAACACCTTTAAAAGACATGTACTATTAATAGTACAACAGACCCGAAAGTGTTAATAAGGTAATAGATTAGTAGTCCAACCAAATATGGATTCTATGTCGGAAAGGAAGGCAATAAACTGAAAATGTGCTGACACATTTATTTTGACATTCTAAAACTTATCTAAAAAGTCTCATGCAATCCCGTATAAATTGTTCCACATATTCTAGGTCAAAGATTAAGGAACTTGATAATTTTGTGTTAAATCTTGAAAATTATTTATTTAAATAATAATAATAATAAAGCATTTGTAAAATCAAAGTATGAAAATGCATTCTACAAAAAAAAAAATCGAAGTTTTTAACCTTCCTACCATGAATGGGTCAAATCGATCCTTTTTCATCACATATTTTATTCGAGTTGAACGAGAAATTTCTTTATACACTAACTTAAATGAAATATTTTGAGAACTAAGTTAAATATACAGGTAAAATAGTTTTAAATAAAAATTTTGGTGTCAAATATTTTTTTTATCAAGTTTGAGTAATTTTCAAAAGGGTAGGAAGGTTAATAAATGCTGTTTTACAATTTAATTTTTCAATCCTTAATTTTTAAAATAAAATATGGAGTGCCTTTGAAACTTATTTCATATATTTCTCAAAAAGTACATAAAAAATAATTTTTTATAATTAGATATATTTTTAAAGAAGGAAAATAATTACAGTTAGGTTACTGTTACGATACAGCTAGGTTACAGACAAGTTATGATTACAATACAATTAGGTTACGGTTAGGATTTTGTTCACAGAATGAACATTACGCATGTTTGATAAAAAAATATACACCTATTTTTGTAAAATGGCTCTGAAATTATAATACTATATACTAACCTTTTAGCTAATCATCGAGAATCGATTTCATTCACGGTATAGTCGGATTTAAGAGTAATATAATAAGTTTGGAATCCAAAATATTTCACTTGGGATATCTATGAGAAAAAAGTATTTAGTTAAGTCAATAGTAATTTTAAGGATAAATATCGAACGATATAACGACGATATAACGATCGAACGAACGAAATAACGATCGACTGAACGAAGTAACACGAAAATCACGCAATAGTTGGACACATATTCCCTCCTGCGTTTTCCATTGCAGTCATTTTGGGTATTTTTGGAGCTAAATATTAGTTTTTTTAAACCAATTTTTGACACAGTCAGGGCGTACGTATTTAATATAATGTACACTGTAAAACATTTGACCCTATTGCTGCATCATCATTCCGCTTTTATAGAATATGTATCTTTTGACCTATGAGAATACTCCATAATAAGCTGAAGTAATCATTTTCTATAAAAGCGGTGGAGTGACGATGCAGGAAAAGGGTCAAATTTTTAACAGTGTATTTACACATATTTTGAGTTAAATATAAAATCATAAAAATTTCAAGTTCGTTTAACATTATTATTACGGACCCGGGCAACACCGGTCGGGTTAGCTAGTATAAAATATATTAATTCATTCTATAGACAATAATGTTATATGCATGCAAAAAAAAAAAAAAAAAAAAGCCATTTTATCAAATAGTTTATTTTTTAAATCTTGGTGTTAGTCGTCAAAAATGAAGTTTTAGAAAACGCGACTTAAAGTTGAATTTGTGTGGGTGCGGCTATGAAAGTGTTGATACAGAAAGGCTTATAACTCCGTTAAAAATACAAATAGTTTTATGTTGTTTTTTTGCATCGAGTTAAGAATTAATTGAATAATCAAACTAGATCATTAAAAAAAATCGAATTTTTGAAATGTTTTCAACCCCTGAGCCCCCTTAAAGGACTCGTACGGATTCCGTTATTTTCCAGGCGAAATGTTGGTGTACATATTTTTGGAATAAATGTAACTCAAACGTGCGAAATTTCATCATATTTATGAAATGGCTTCTATAAGTGAATACTGATAACCAAGAAGTTTCTAGTCTGGAAATTCCAAGATCAAAACGTACCATTGTATAACTTAATAATCATATTATGACATTATCATGATATGATCTTCAAATAATGGAAATGACTGGTAATTTTGTTTATGAAACAAAATGGAACAAAAATGTAAGATTAAATTAAATTTAATAGCACTTAATTATTGTAGTGCAATAACATATTTATTAAATGTTATATTTTCATTATACAATTAATTGCAATTCATGCAATTATTATGCAATTCATTAGGCTTGAATATTTAATTTCTGTTTTCCCACAAAGCTGTCTATTAAGAGTTGTTTCGTTGTGGCATATATTTGTATCAGATTATGTCTCGGTTAATACTATAAGTTATTTTAGTCCTGTGTTTTGAACTTCACATTTATCATCATTAAGGTGACATGTGAAATCAATCATGTTATCCACAGTATATTTAGCAGCACTGTCGACACTTGACAAGCAACAAAGTTGAAATAATTTACAGAAAACTGTTAAAAATTTTCGTTTAAGTAATATAGATATTCTCTGAATATTTCATTTTAACATATAAACTAAGATGTATACGTAAGTTT
The DNA here is from genome assembly GCA_964019185.1 of Maratus speculifer. NCBI lineage: Eukaryota > Metazoa > Arthropoda > Arachnida > Araneae > Salticidae > Maratus > Maratus speculifer. The sequence goes on from OZ025300.1 coordinate 138,937,510, forward strand.
GAGAACAAAATTATTTACAATAGAGATACACCTTTTGCATTTTGATAGTCTATTTTGAAATTGATAATTCAATGTTAAAATTTAAAAAAAAAAAAAAAAAAAAAAAAAACTTTAAAATTAAAGGTAGTTGAGCTTTTCTAGTGTTAAATTTTATTTATGGAAATAAATGCTGATTACAAAATTAATTTTTCAAGCTTAGAATGTTAAAACAATAAGTTTTGTTATGAATGGTAGATTTCAAAAACAATTTCTTGGATTTTTTTTTCTGTAAAAAGAATAAGTTGTTATTATAGCTAATTAAATAACGTATCCATATTCGAAATTGGAAAGTCGAGATAAATGGGGTGATAATAAGCATCATGAATATGAAAAAAGTCACTCTATTGCAAACTGATCCTTTAATGATAATTACAAAATGTTTTACACTAACTCAATTTTGATTGAAGACCATAACCTTCAGAAAACTGAAGTATATTTTAATATGCTTTCTTATCGTTGTTGTAAATATGAGGATATAAAGAATAAATAAAAAGGTAAGTGCCTAATTAAACTATTGGCATTGAGCTGACAGGTTACTCACACTAATTGTATATTGCATAATTATTTCAAAGAATAATGCCTCTTAAAAAATAAATTAAGTGGCTTAGCCACTGTATTCCCCTCTTATACTTAAACAATGAATCTCCCAATGTAACAAAGGACGCGTCTTATCAGAATATATCTGTATAACAAGTCTGAAGCAAATCAGATAATTCTACTTGAAACACACATTTTGCTAAATTAAGGAGTTATTATCTTTCCTCATTATATTTAGCCAATGTACTTTCGAATCTAACCTGAAAAGCTTCTTCTCAGATTGAACCAAGAAAAAAAACTGTAGAAGATTGGAAAATTCTTAATGAAAATCCATTTATCTGAATTAAGGGGAGGAACTCCTATCCCCCTTTTATTTTTAACCAATGAAATATCAAATATAATGAAGGGAGCTTCTGAACGTTACAAACCCGTATATCAAATATGAAGATAAAGAAATAATCCGGCATGAAAACCTATTTATTTAAATTAAGGAGGAGAAAGAAGCCCCCGTCCCCATCATTATACTAAAGGAATAAATCTTGAAATCCAATCACAGAAGTTCTTTAACATGATAAACCGATATACTAAATTTGAATCAAATCCAACTAGTCAGCATGAAAAAAGCAATTATTTAAATTAAGAAGGGGGACTACTTTCCCATTTCCCCCTATTTATATTTACTAACGAACCAGCAAATCTAATATTTTTAATACTTCGTTATAGTACAAACGCACCACATTTGCTACATTTGACATGCAATTGCCAACTTTTTTATACTATAATTAGTATAGTTAAATTAATATATATTGTGAGGAAATGGGAAATGTGCTATCTATCCAATATAGAGAAAAGCATTAATGTTTCATTTACAGAATCTCAGGAAATATTCTGTTATATTATGATCTTTCCTGTTAAAAATTTTGATCTAGTTTGAAGTGCTCAGTAACTGACACCATAACATTTTGAAACCTCGTACTAATATTCGGAGCTTCCTATTTCAACCTCGTTCTAAATATTGGAACTGTGCTTCAACACGAGCTTCAAATATTGGTTCAAGGTTTCATCACCTTATAGTGGCAGCTATTGAGTAGCAAAATTTGGTTCAAACTAGGATAAGATTGTTAACAGTGTACGTAGAAAATCTGTGCAGTATGTTTAACAATTTCAAGCATGATACAATTGACATACATTACTATGGTTTGTTTTTGGATGTGTGCTAATATGATGTGCCTAGAATTTACAGAAATAAATAAAATATTTCGGAATCAGTGCTGTTTGTCTATTAGGGGTGATTGATAGAAGTGCGTTTTTAATTATAATGTACAATTTTAAATAGATGATATAAATTTCTGCATATTATGGGATGTGTATAACTTCTACTGGTCATAAACAGGTATACACAAAATAATTCATAAGCATTACTGAAGCTGAGCGTGAATTGTTAAATGATGCTTTTTAATTAGGGTATACAATTGCAAGATCAACTATATTTAGTAAACTAAGCGTTTATATAAGAAATAAATAAAACACTATACTGGAATATGCAAAGAATTAAGTAAATGGTCGCCTGAGAAAATCCTTTGCATAAAGTGTGATTTCAGTCATTTTAAGCCAGCTTTTGTCTGAATTAAATTTTGGCTTAAAATGTGGCATGCAAAATATGTTTGGTAGTATACAAGGCTATGCAAAAAAATTATGTTTTCGTCTATTGAATTGGATTGTTAAAGGATAATTTTTAACTATATTATGCGTTTTCTAATTAAACAAAATTATGTCATGCTGTTTAAAATATATACATATCTATAGTTTATTTATATGTTATGCATTTTTTTAAATGGTTATTTAAGCACTTTCTTAGCATTATTAAATTCCACTACTTTGTTAAAATGTTCTTGGAAAGTGTTTTATACTCTATGCTCGGCGGATGATTTTGTTTCCTTGATTGCAATTCAGATTTGCTTTTGTAAGAATTTTCAATAAAATCTGCAAAATATATTATTTAATTTACTTACACTTTTCTACGAATAATAGTTTACACATTTAGAAAACATTTGTAAATTTTATTACGTTGCTACTCAATTTTTATATAAATACTTATTTATTTTTTCTGTAACAATTGAATCAGTACTTGCATTAACTATTCAATTATTGATAAATGATAATGAAGAAAGAAATATTTCTGCAATACGATATTTCTTACTTCACATTGTAAAACATGATATAAAATATTTCCATTTAATGTAAAAAAAGAAAAATCCTTTCTTATAAACCTAATCACTGGAAAAATAAAATAATTGCTTTTCTCACGGTGAATCAATTATTTTTACTTAAATTTTTCCAATATATTTAAGATCTATTTTTTTACTATTTGTTCGTCATTAATTTTATTGATAATGATTGTCATACCAGAATGTATTATAATCCATAAGCAATCATCTATAAACATTTAAGTTACAAATAGACGTTATTAGTTTTTGTTTCATCCGAATGACTTGGGTTACTTAAAAATATATATCTAGTTAAGAAAAATCCTGAATAATATAATTCATGATTCTTTTTATATTGTATTTTCGGTGACTCATTCGTGAAAATAGTTGATTATAATCTAGATTAGTTCTAAATTCATATTGTATTTTTTCAAACAGTAATTAAATTGATATTTTTCTTTCCAATTAATATTTCTATATGGATTTTAATTAATTAGAAAATATATCTAGAATAGTTCTTATTTATGATCGCATTTTTCGTTCTTTTGACTTATCAAAGCAAAATTATAGGTGTTATAGAAATTTATTTTCATTCCATTCATATTTAATCTAACGATTGATTTATTAAATACAACTGGTGATACATTTCTATCAATTAAAGTAATTTATGATCCATAACCGTTTCGATAATAGTCACCGTAATACTAATTCCCTGAAGCAGTTCGTTAAACAATTTTTAGGGAAATTATTTGCTGTCATTCATTGATTTGTTTATATTAATTAAAATTAATCGATGAGAAATATGTAGATTTATGCAGATTTAAGTAATCTAATTTCGAATTTTGATTCCAGTATGTATGTGCTTTGATAAGTATAAATTGAATTCATTTAGTAAAAGGATTTATTGTAATGTCAAGTAGTAAAATTTTAGCACACTTTGGGATATTTTATTATTAGAAATTTATAACAACAGGCATACCTAATATTCTAATATGATTCATTTATAATATACACAATACAAATTTAAAAAAAAAGATATAAATTTCAATAAATATGTTTAAAAGATAATACAATGAATATTCGTTTTCTTAGGCATCTATATTTAAAAAATCCTTGTCGGCTTTGCCTATAGGCGGAGGTAAATTTCGAAGTTCAGTGCTCAATTCAACAACAAAAAATAAAATATGATTAGAGATAAGCCCAGTTTAACAACTTTATTTGGCCCCTTTCGAAGAATTTTTAATTTTATTTTTCTGTAAGGTCGAGATTTATTAGAATCATGTTAAGCGAAATTCGCATCAAATACCCACTTTGACAGACTTTTTTTGAAATACCTTCTGAGTTTATGAAATAATCGACAAATACGGCACATAATAGAGTTCTTTAATAAGAGAAACTGTTAATTGAATGCGTTTGAGAGCAAAATTAAATTTAAAAATGAGTCGTAAAATAAGCAATTTGTTATTGGAAAACATCCTCAATTCTTCAACCACAATCGCTTCGGGAAATTTTGTTCGAAATGGCCGCTTTCATAGCTTTGTTTTAAATATATTCCTACTTAATCAAAAAACTGGTCAATATGGCACATTAAACAGTTCCTAAATAAGAGAACCTGTCAACTCAAAGTGTTTGAGAGCAAAAATTGCTTTTAAAATGAGTCAGAAAATAATCAATTTGTTATTTAAATACTTCCACAATTCTTCAATCAATTTCGCTTCGGAAAAGTTTGTTAAAAATGCTTACTTTCGCCACATTTTTGAAGATATATTCTGTTTTTATGATAAAACTGGCCAGTACGTCAAATTATATAATTTCTAAATAAAAGAACCTGTCATTTGGATTAATTTAAAATCGAAAATTAATTAAAAACCAAGTCAGAATATAAGGAGTTTGGATTTAAGATTTTTTTCTTCAACTCCTATTTTTGTTTAATTTATTTTTGCTATAAGGACTGGTCCTATAAAAATTTTGTCAGTGTAAAAGTTGTAGATATTATTAAGAAGATGTAAAATAAATTTAATCGGATATTGATAATTGATTTAATTGATATGTTAAGAATTGACGAATTTATAGTTTTTTTCCTCTTTCCACTCCCGTTTTTGTTTTTCTTTCCGTTTTTAATTTTTATTATTATTATTTTTCACACTAATAGTTATTTCTATCAAAAGACAAATGTTTTAGATAATATTAAGAATGTTTATAATAAATTTAATTTGGATTTGGAATTTTCAGAATTGTTGAAGTTTTAATTTTTTTTTTCTCCTCAAATCCATATTTTCTCGCCCTTTCAGCCCATTTTTAATTTTATCAAAAATCTGTCATGCAAAAACGTTTGGGCCATTTTATAAAAGTATTATAAGCTTTAATCTTATTCGATATGTATTTTAATTAAGAAATTATGGGGTTTTTTTTGGTTTTCATAAAGACCGTCCCTATTTTTACTCCCTTCGCCCGATTTTGCCAACTAACGAAATTGACTAAGATTTTATGTTCTTTGATTTTATGTACCAGTTTGGAAGAGATTTGAGCAGGATTATTGAAGTTACCGTGTCCGTAAAAAATAATATATATATACAGAGAGAGAGAGGAAGAAAGAGAGAGAAAGAGAGAGAGTAAGATAAATTTTTTTACCAATGGTAGTTTGGGGGGTCTGGGTTTCGTGTTCGGTGTTGATCTGTAAGGATTTTTCAGAAATTCCAACATGGGAAGGACCGCAAAAAATAATGTTTCATTAAAAAAATTACCAGTAATTAATTAATTAAAGTAGCTAAAATAAATTTCAGTAAATAGTCTATTTCTTTCTTTTGTGTAATAGCTTCATTTGTTCAAAAATATACCGTGCATAAATTTATAATTATTGTTTTTTTTGTAATATTTGACTTTTTTTTAAGAAGCATTGTTATTGTTTATACTACATTAAACTGTGAATATTAATGCTTTGCATTTTAATTAAAGTTTTTATTCCAAAGCAACTGCAGTGCAACAATTGTATTAAATGATCTTTCATCCGAAAAACATCTTTAGGAAAATATTTTATTGTAACAGGTTATGAACAAAATATGCTTCAAAACCGTGGAATATCCACTAATAAATGACATTTTTTTCAACTATTTTTAATTAGATTAAACATTGTTAATGGATTATTGATAATTCAATTACTTATTCTAGTTCCAGCGAATGTCTTGCAAGAGATATTATGTAATAGTTTATTTATTATTGAGATGTGAAATTAAACTATTGTATGCACTTAAACATTTTGTGTTACATTTAACTTACTTGAAAAAGTGTTTAAATATCAATGACAATTCACATAACAGGCTATTTAAAGTATTAAAATTAGTATTACCCCAATTAATAAATTATTGAATAATTTATTATTTGGGGAAATTATTAGTCCTAAAATAGGCTATTTTAGTATACTTCTTCTGTAATTCATAAATATTAATGAAACAAATATTTCGTCGTCCATCTCTTAAGTTCTTTCATGTGTTATTTTTCCATATTTATAAACACACGTGAAGCTTTTACGCATTATTTAACAGGAATTAGTTATCATGAATTAAATATCTGTATCTGTTAATGAACTGCTAATTGGAGCATTTTAATTTAATCTTTGTCTCTCATTTAAATTAACCCTTAACGGAACAATTAAGTCCCAAAAGCGGCAATAGTGCATTTAACCCGAGAGAGATCGCGCAGGGCACAGAGTTACCCCATTCATAGAAAAACATTAGACACAGGTTAAAAATTTATCTGTATTATAATAATAAAATATAAGTAAAAATAAAAATAAACGCACCAAGGTCAGACAGGAGGGTATTAAAAGAAAGATAGCTTTCTTTTAATACCCTTCTGTCTGACATTTACCTTGGTGAGTTTTGTGTTATTTTTACTTATATTTTATTTATTTATTTATTGCGTTAAACAGACATTTCTTGCAATCCACCTGGTATTGAAGTGACTCAGTTTCCCTACGCGATCGTTATTGCTTCGAAATCTCTCATTCGAATTAGTATAGTTTTCTATCCTAAATTGCTTCCTTTGTTTTGTGGGATTATTTTAATGAATTGATGCACTTGTTCTTTATAATCAAGTGATGTATTTTTCCTAATTTAAAGAACATTTTTATATAAAAATGAGCGGGGTGATCCAATCAACGATAATGTTTAATGGTGTTATTATCGTTCAGATGAATGTTCCGATAAGATTTGTTGTAACTGCATTGTCTACATACATTTCAGTTAGTCTATCTATACTTAATAAATAATACTGCAAAAATTACTTATCTAAAAACTGTTTTAAGTGCATTTCTATTTACATAACACTGTTAATATTAATAAAATTACTAGATATGGAATATCAATTTCTCTTTATCTTGTATAGTACTGGGGTGTGCCAAGATTAGTTTGTAGTTTTCACGTTACAGAATTTCGCAGTTTTATTACAGTACAACATATACTCTCGTAAGTACAAAAAGCCGATTAAAATTAAAACATCGTTGCACTTTTTCGATGGTGGTAAGGGTCATTAGTAGATAGAATAAATGAACTATATAAACTGTCTTAACTAAGTAAATTTAGCTAAGATTCAACACATTTATTTTTTGTCTGTTTGTTTTGGATATAATAAACACACCAGATTCGAAGTAAAACTATTTTACTATTCTATGGGATATTAATGTTATTAGTAATATAAACTTGTCTAACAAGAGGACCACCAAACATGGTGCTCACAGATTTTGATGAATTCAAAGTATATTGTAGGGGTCATACCATTAATTATCCGGCTGAAAGGGTTCTTTCAAATGGGCCTTAGTTTTTGAGAAATTGGGGGTCAAAGTTCAGCGTATATTTTAAGTACTTATTAGTAAAGCGTTTTGTCAACAGCTTCGTGGCTCCGCGGTAACGTACGAGATTCCAGACCAGGAGGTGACGGGTTCAACTCAAAGTTGGAGCTTTTTTTTCTTCTTCTTTATGTGTTTCGTATATGTTAATTTTTTTAAACAGAATTGGAAATTCTACAGCTTTCAACTTATTAATATTTTCTTATGGGGATAGTTTACTTTTTTTATTTTTTTTTCTTATTTAAAAAAATATGGTTCAAATGATAAACTAATTGAACTTCAAAATTCATAAAATAAATAAAAATAAATAAAAAATGCATATATAATTAAAATTTTCAAACGTATAAAATTTTTGAATATTTTAAAATCCCTTCTACTTTAAATATTAATAATTTTGCTCAATTACATTTATATATATTGCTAAGGAAAAAAAAACATACCTTTGTAAATTTATTAAATTCACATTCTTCATTCAATATCCGTTTATCTGCCTCAATAAATTGTCGATTATCTCATATTTGTCATATTGAATTATGAAATTCTTCAGCTATAGCAATAGAAGAAAAGGAAATCCGGTTGGGAATTTGTAAGCAGATTATCATTTTGTAACAACATCTCGCAAAATTTTAATGCATTCGTAATTTCGCCTTTTTGTTCCTTTTCCAAACGAAAACTTTCTGTACTATTGCTGCTTCCTTCCATTACAGTATTTTTAGCATTTAATCTTCGTTTGACACAAATCTACCTTCGCTCAATTTTCATACCATAATTTCAGCTATACATATACATACCAATATTTCAAATCTTTTATTTGTCTGCAAAAGAAACAAAATGACAACAGCAAAAACAATTTCTATTTTTGCTTGATTTTACCGAGAAAATAAAAGGAGACGAAAAAAATAAATATATATCATTTTATGTATCGTAAATTCTAATTTCATTAGCAGACGACTTTTCCAATCTAGTTGATTTTTTTATGAATAGTGAATTTGTTATATATATATAATCTGTCATTTCTTATTTGCGCAAAGGATAAATAATGTTGAGGTTGAAAGTTACAGATAAATGTATTTAAAGATCAGTAAAAATTTGGATAATATTTTAGCACTACTGCATTAATATTTTATTACATTTTCGAAGGTATGCATTGTTTGAATTAACTAATCCTATAAATGTTTGAAAAATTGCACCTGAAAATTATTTTGTATAATTTATAGAAAAAATGATAAATTTTCATTTAAAATATTCCACAAAAAAAAAAAAAAAAAAAAGAAAAACGAAAAATTATTATTTCAGAATTGTGCTTAGAAAAGAAATTACATAATAATTAATAAAAAAAGGTTAAAGGCATGAATTCTTTATGCATTTTTGTCAATAAAAATATTAGTTTAAAAATTGGAGATAAAAAGAAATTTTCATGAAATACATTCGAAAATATAAATTTACTTTATTAAGAAAATATCAAAAAGTTCAAAGCTGTAGAATTCCGATTGTGCTTAAAATATGTAACATGTAAAAGGTATATAAAGAAAGAAAAAAAGCGCCAACTTGGATTGTTTTTTATTTAGCAATATATATAAATGTAATTAAGAAAAATTTATATTTAAAGTAGAAGGGATTTTAAAATATTCAAAATTTTTATACTTTTGAAACTTTTAATTATATATGCATTTTTTTATTTATTTTTATTTATTTTATGAATTTTGAAGTGCAATTAGTTTATTATTTGAACCATACCTTTTAAATAAGAAAAAAAATGAAAAAAGTAAACTATCCCTATAAGAAAATATTAATAAGTTGAAAGCTGTAGAATTTCCAATTCTTCTTAAAGAATTTAACATATACGAAACACACACACACACATATATATATATATATATATATAAGCTCCAACTTGGAGTTGAACCCACACGGTCTGGAATCTCGCACGTTACCGCGGAGCCACGAAGCTGTTGACAAACTGCTTTACTAATAAGTATTAAAAATATACACTGAACTTTGACCCCCAATTTCTCAAAAACTAAAGCCCATTTGAAAGAACCCTTTCAGCCGAATAAATAATGGTATGACCCCTACAATATACTTTGAATTTATGAAAATCTGTGAGCACCATGTTTGGTGGTCCCCTTGTAAGTGTAGGTTTAAGTGTGTCTAAGAGTGTTCCTATATGATTTATTGCAAGTTTCTTTTCTATGCATCTATCAGTCCGTCTACCTATATTTAATACATAATATACCAAAGAATACTTACCTAAATATTGATTCTGTCAAAAAAATATTATTCACTTACTGAAATCAAATCTGTTGATCTGAAATAAATGATATAAAATAATTTTTTTTTCAGCGAAGTATGTACAATAACATAAAATAGCCGTCCATTTCCTTAAAGAATGTATGACTCATAAAATAGAAAGCATTTTTTCTCAAACGTGACTTAAAATGTTTTCCCCTATAACATTTGCTTTGTTTCAATTGTATTTCAGATTTTTATGTTGGACATATATTACCATTTTTAAAATACACGTTATTGAATTTTTATGAGCAATAGAAATATGTTTCATAAATCACAGCTACTAATAGTATTCTGTTGATAGTATTTCACATTTTTGCTTATAATTTATTTGGCAGAAAATTACGTCTAAAATAAATATATAAAGTATACAGATCGTCAGATTAATACATACTAAGGTGTAATAATACTGGTAAATAACTTTTTATAAAAAAAAAACGAGTTTCGAATAAGACAATAAAAATTCGTCTACTTTATTTATTTATTTATTACAGAATTAAAAAAGTATTTCTCTTAATTGTAACCACTATATACAATGTTAATCAGTACGGAAGAATAAAACTACGATTACTCGTTATCAAATTTTGGTATTTCTAACACTTTCCATCAAAGTTAAAAAGTGTTTATTACATCGGATTGTTTGGCCATCTATCCGCGCTCTATATCTCTTAAATGTACTTGGTCGCTTTGAAATATTATTAACAAATAATTGACGCCTGTGTTAGCGTGAACCCCAATTTAAATGAAGTTTGTTTACATGGACAGTAAAAAATATTCCGTTACTATAGCCAATGATAAAAAATCGTTTCAATTAAATATTAAAAAAGCTGCATCCTTTTTAATGTAGCGCAATTTGTATTTCACTAAAGTGCAGGGTGTACTCTATTTAATCACCATATGCACTGAAGTATGCATTCAGGAAAATATGTGGTACGAAGAATAGTTATTTTTCATTAACAGAGCCACACAAAAGAATTTGATTACATAATGGTGAAGGATGAAATTGTTTGCAGCGTATTTTAACCGTGTTAAATAATTTCATTTTAGATTAAATCGATGTACGTCGCTAAAACTTGCAATAAGTTATTTCATGTATAAAGTCTTTTAAGTGCATTTTGTTATGAGTTTTAACAATTATTAGAATAGTTTGGAGAAATATGAGTTTTAACTCAAACTCTTTGCGACGGTTACTCTTTACTTAATTTATAAATATCTTTCACAACCGGTTATTCAAAAGAGAAAATTTCTGTAATTGAACAGCGAAAATGGTCCGATAAAATAAGAAACATTATATTTAAAAATAACACGTGAGAGTAATAAAGGATTCGGAACCAAGGCTACGAATTCGGTGTAAAAAATGTCCAATTCCGGATCCGGAAAGTTTAGCGATTTTGACTCCGGGATAGCTAATATATTAGTGTTTCTTATGGTTAAAAATGTAAAAGAATTCAAAAACAATAAGGTGATTTTTTTTGTTTTTCTGTATTAAATCAGTTTTTAGAGTTTGAATCGAAAAAAGAAAAAACAAAATTCCGTTTTAGCATTTTTTTTTTAATTTCCAGTCCCACAAACCCAAAAATTCGAACTATCGCAGTCAAAAGAAGAAAAAAAAACCATAAATTTTGAAATTTCGGAACCGTGAAATTGGAAAAAGGAAATCGTTACAACTTTGCTATTAATTCATGCCTTTCAGAAAATTTGGATGAAAAGGTAAAAAGAAAAAAGATGAAAATTTTATAAGTAAATAAATAATTCCGATCTACTAAAGTTCTTTATTAAAAAACAGATTTTATCGTCAATGTGCGCCGGCCAATGTATTGGGAATCCTTAATTTCGCAGCCCCATATAATTACAGTCATATTCCCTTTTATAAATTTAAAATAACAAAGTGTTAGCTCAATTTTATTTCAAACACTTCAAACAAAAAATATCTGAATTTGCAGAGGGAGTTAGCTGTTCTTTTTAGTGATATCGACTCCGACACTTTTCTTCTAAAAAGGGCAAACTCCGACACCACGCGACTTGTTCTGAACACCTTAAACGCCACGTGTACTGATCGCTCGTCCCGATTTCATTCAAATGAGCGTCATATGAGGACATATAGGAAAAATCCTAAAAAGCAAAGCAAAAATAAATAAATTAAATAAATAAATAAAAATAAAATTACATTTATTTATGAAGATCTGATTTGTGGACCTCTCATAGTTCGCATGTAGCGCAATAATAAAATTGTTTTATAATGGGTTCTCATTTATCGCAAAAAGATAATCATTAAAAATAATGAATAATAATCGAAAATAATTTAGGCATAAAAGAGTAAACCCTTCAATTTCCATTATAGATTGGGTTTTAGAAATTCCGTTATTCAGGTAATATAAATCCACAACAGAAAATTTTAATAATAAATTCTGATTTATTTAATGACGTTATATGTATTTTTAAATAAAGCAAATATTATTATTTTAAATTTCTCATGTGACTTTCGAAAATCTGAATCATCGTTGCCAGATCGAGGATTTTGTCCCCATTTTTGAGAATTTGGAACCTCCAGGGGAATTTTTTGGGGAGAAGTAAATCTTGGGGACATGTTAGGGGACTATGAATATATTTGGGAAAAAACTCGGTGAATTGCAATCATAATTTCAATTTTTACTTTCGGACATTTGCTAATACTGGATTTGTCTCGAATTCGATTTTGGTTCGGAAAACGAAAATGAAATACGGGAATAATAGATATAAATCGTTTTTGTGGTCGTCCTATCCGTTTACATGAACTACAGATTCATCATGATCTGCATTGGGCTCTCCTCCATCTGAATTTTCTGATAAATGATTCAGATTTTCATGTCCTCGCGGACAGAAACAAAAGCACAGAAATACATTTCATTCAATAGTATAGATGTATACAGCAAAAATAAAAACAACTTTTAAAATCTTTTTTTGTTGTTGTTGTTTTTAGTTCTGAATATACATGCAAAATTCTGTTGACATTATTTTTTTTCTTCAGAAATGAGGAATTTTTTTTTTTTAAATGCTTGATTTTCTGAAAAAATAGAGTTTAAATTAAAATGTTAAAAGAATTTTAACGGAAAATTGAAAACTTGTATTTTTGAGTAAAAAATGCGTTGGGGACATTTTCAGAAAAAAGCCCTGAGTTAGGGAAAATTTCGGAAACTTTGGGGAAATTGACTTTTGACAATCTGGCAACACTGATCCGAATTGAGACATTACAAAACTAACTTTAGTATATATGCTACAATGGGCAGTAGAAGTTTAATAAGCATGCTATTTTTGAACAAAAAAAAAAAAAATAAATAAAAAAAAATAAAAAAAATATTATTAAAAAAAGTGCTAATAATATAGTTTTTCTTTGGAAAGTAAGAGATGAACATTAAATGGCAATTATATCTAAATAATGAAAAAAACCAAGTCTCAAGGATTCGCATTATTCTTATATATGGCTATTTCCATGAATACTTGTAGTGTAAGTCACAGGCTACGATTTTTGGCTACCAGTATTATAGAACAAAAAAAAAATGTGATTAATTTTATTGGCACATTCTCATTAATTGAATAAGGCCAAGCAGACTTTTCGAAAAAAACGGTGGCTAACAAGCATAGCAATTAATAGGTTCTGTGACTTACACTACAGAAACCATAGAATTAACCATATACAATTCAACGTTTACTATACATCGAAGTGCGTTATTCTCTGGAATATTTGACAATATATATGGTATTTATTTTAAAAATATTATCTTTAGTATATGAAATTTGCTAAAATAATTTATGAAACATTTCGCATGAGCAAATATTTACTTCAAATAAAGCATTATTTATCGATAAATGTTCAGTGGTTCTGAAAGAACTAAGGCATTTTCAATTTATCCTATTAAGCTTTGTCTTTTAAAAAGGTGTTACATCGCTTCAAATCTTACAATCTTTGAAATGGATTAATTTGTCATTTTATATTGACATTGGTAAAAGTCAATTACGCGCATGCACAAGTTTTGGTTGAATACTCAAACCACGAAAGAAATTATTCGTGCTTATACTGATTGTAATTTACTTACGAATACATTTTAAGCCAGTTTAGTGTTAACATTGCGGTAAATGGGCTAATTGGTTATTAAAGGAAATGTAAACATTTAGTTACTGAATAATTTCCTAATTTATCATGATTGCCAAATTGTGAGTACGATGAATTCTCTAAACAAAAGAATTTACGTTTCTAAAATAATGTTATCAAATAATATAAATGAAATAGATTTTATTTCCAAAGGAGCTGTCCGCAAATTATATCACAGTAAGAGGGTAAGAAGAGGTGTTTGAAATTAAGACAGTTTGTGACAAAGGAACAGTGTAAGAAAAAGTGCGGCCTCGCACAATTTGGTTACAATAAAATCATTAAAAAAGTGCAGATTAAATTATGAATTTGTTTTTGTTCATAAAGTAAAGACAGAATTTGAATCCAAATACTTGGTGCGTTATTCTCTGGAGTGAAGGGCGTTAGTTCAATTTGAAGTGCGTTATTCTCTGGAATATTTATATTTATATGTATATGTATGTATATATATATATATATATATATATATATATATATATATATATATATATATATATATATATATATATACAACATTTATTTTGGAATTATTATCTTTAGTATATGAAATTTACTAAAATTATTTATCAAACATTTTGCATGAGCAAATATTTATTTCATATAAATCTTTTCTTTATCGAAAAATCATCACTGTTTTTGGAAGAATTAACTCGTCATAGATTCATACTATTAAGCTTTGTCTGTTAAAAAGGTGCTACCGTTCTTCAAATCTTACGATCATTAAAAGAACTTAATTTATCATTTTATATTGACATTGGTAAAAATCAATTACGCGCATGCACAAGTTGTGGCTGAACACTCAAAACACAAAAGCGTTTATTGGTGCTTATTCCGATTGTAATTTATTTGCGAACACATTTTACGCTAGTTTAGTTTTAACAGTGTAGTAAATTGGCTAATTGGTTGTTAGAGGAAATGTAAACATTTAGTTATTGGATAATTTCCTAATTCAGCATGATTTTCAAATTGTTAGAGTAGTCTGAAAAATTCTGAATTTACGTTGCTAGAATAATGTTATCAAATAATATAAATGAAATTCATTTCATTTGAAAAGGAGGCGTCCACAAATTATGTCACGCTAGGAAGAGAGGGGAGGGGTTCGTGAAATTATGACAGTTTGTGACTAAAGAATGGCATAAGAAGAAGAGTGATATCGCACATTTTGGTTAAAATAAAATCATTAAAAAACCGCAGATTAAATTATGAAGTTATTTTTTCTTCATAAAGATGAGATTTAAATCCAAGTATATTAAATTCCGAAATAATCCTAGTTTCAGTTGCTCTTTCATATTAATATTTTATTACTATTGCATATTAATTATATTATTTGTTCTAAACCTTAATATTATTTTATACAAAATAAGTACGCAAATCATTTTTATTGTTAAGTTTACACATGCAATTAAAGTACATTGTTAAAATTTATAAATAATACTTGAAATATGATGTATATTATACTGATTTATTTCTGAAATGCAAGTATATCTTTATATAGCATGACATGTGGCAAGAGGGAAGACGTTTGTGAGGCGAAGTGTGACATTTTGTGACAAATGGATAAGGGGGTTTTGGTCAAGAAAATTGAAAAACAGTGTGACATCAGTGATTACAGTTAGTTCCGAATCAAATACTGGATTTGATGCATAAATTATTCGTATTAAAATTAAGAGTAAAATGTAAACAGCACTCTGCAACAGTTATGAGCAAAATTAACGAAATAGAAAATTTACAATTAATACTACATGTTATTTCTTTACTTTGGGGTTGTTAATAAATAAATAGCTCCTTGTAGGACAAGCAGTAATGTCTCGATAGTATTGAGTTTTCACCGGATAAGTCGAATAATTTTATTTTAAAATAAAAATCGGCAATCTTTGACGATTTTGCCACCAAAATTAAAAAAATAAAATTTCGTTTCAGTTTATATATAAGCGTAGAAAAATAATAATTGATAAAAAAAATGATGATAAAATTTATATAAATAAATTAAATTGGTATTAGGAAGGAATAACTATTTCTGTTACACCGTAAAAAAAAGCTGCAATGTTATATTAAATGTTATTAATGTGGGTATAAAGGATGAAGTATTAAGCAATTAAAGATAATATACTCAATGATTTAATGAACGTGATATCCCAATTGAGACTCACGTGAGGATGCATAAAAAAGAACGAGGTGTTCTATAGATTTCAGCGATGGCGAGTTGGATGGATTTTTAATCCAAAGCTCAGAGAAGCTTATTTATTTTAAATATTATTCAGTTCTACTGTTATCATAATATGTTACTTACATATTTTATGTCTATTAAACCTTTTTATTTTTTTAAGAATGTTACTTTTGCTTAAATCATAAGCTAATCACTCAATATTCCCACAAGTTTTGGGGGTTCGTTGCCGGGATTGAAGGATTTGAATGATTTCGCTGATTTATATTTGAATTTGAATTTCACGATGAAAGCTATTTTACACTAAGAAGATCTAAGTCTAAGAAAAATGTTTTGTTTTTAAACTAATACGTATTATGTAAAAAAGGAACTGTTTCTTATATGTGTAATGATTAGAAATTATCCGTAATCAAGCCTGCAAGATAGTGCACTATATTGTTTTGTTGAAGTGTAAACAAAAATTATAATGTCTGTTCTGAATAAAGCTAGAAAGGCGGACTTGTTAACATTGTGTGATGACCTAGGTATAGTTGTGCCTCAGAGTCCAAGAATCATTGATTTGATAAAGTTGGTGACTGAATCGAAGGATTATGAAGAAAATTTTGTAAAAGTTCGACTTGAAGTCATAGCCGCGGAGAGAATAGAAAAAGAAAGACTAGAAGCAGAAAAAGAAGAAAGACGATTAAGGCTGGAAGCAGAAAAAGAAGAAAAAAGACCAGAAGCAGAAAAAGAAGAAAAAAGACTAGAAGCAGAAAAAGAAGAAAGACGGTTACGGTTAGAAGCAGAAAGAAGATTAGAGGAAAAGAAGATGGAAATGGAGTACGAATTACGAAAAATTGAACTTCAAGGAAATATGATAAATACAAGTAACGGTTCGGCTGTAACTGGTACAGGTAAGCAACTAAATTTGTCTAAATTAATGTCACACTTTGATGGGAAGGGTGATATTAGTATCTACTTAGCTCTATTCGAGAGACAGATTTCTAGGATGAATATAACAAAAGAGAATTGGGTCATGCACTTATTAAGTTTAATGCCGCTAGAAATTGCTAATGTTATAACTAGAGAACCAGAAACATTAACAAATAACTACGATTATGTAAAAAACTTGCTGCTCAAAAGATTCAAATTGACGCCAGAAGAGTTTAGGCAAAAATTAATGTCGCATAAGAAAGAAAATTCAGCCACTTGGCGCGATCTAGCATTTGAGTTAAGGAATTATTTAGAAGAATGGATTACCGGTCTTGATGTGTCGAATTTTGAAGATTTAAAAGAATTAATACTGGTAGATCAAATCAAAAGAAGATTACCGATAGAAATGAAGGAACATTTCATCGATGATCTTCCCAAAATTAAAAGTGTTGATACGTTAGTTTGTAAACTAGATGATTACGAAACAGCAAGGCGTAATATTAAAACCATGAATAGAAATTCACACCACTTTGAAGATAGGAAGTCAAAAATGCGCGAAAATAACAATTCAAAACCGTGGTTACCATCTCAACGTTATGATACTTTAAGAAAACAACAATTCGCAGATAATACAGATAATGTAAATGAATTTTCTTATTTAAATGAAAAGAACAGGGCACAAATTATGTGTTTCAAAAGTAATCGTCTTAGCCACGTAATATCGCAGTGTAATAATGGGAATAATAAACAAATAAAAAATGACAGCCAAAATCGGAGCCAAAATCCGCGATTATCCAACTACAAAGAGATGAATTCCGCAGTAATCAAGCAAACTAACAGTGCCAAATCAGATTACATGAAAAATATTGATATTAACGGTGAAAAGACACAGATCTTCTTCGACACTGGAAGTGATATCAGTTTGGTGAGTTACGAATATTATACGAAAATAGGCTCGCCAAGATTATTTTCAAATAATATCTTTTTGTCCGGCATAAATAAAATAGTTGTTTATCCAAAAGGATACTTCCCATATGAATTTAATATTGATGGTTTTCTAATCAGAACAAATTTGTACGTGCTGGAATCTCTTGAATATGATATTTTACTGGGATATGATGTCATTAGCAAATTAAATTTGGCGATAGACGAGAATGGAATTAAGATCGTTGGCAAACGCAATAGTATTCAAGTAGGTTACACTAAAGTTCAGAAGAATTCTGATATAAAATTGAATCATGCTGCCAAAAATAATAATGAAATGAAAACGTCTACGTTAGATAATTCACGCGATGAAAATGTTATACTTGCAAATGATAATAATGCAGGAGGTAATCACTTGATTAATTTCGCGAGAGTCATAGAAGAAAATGAAATTGATTTGAATCACGTGAGAAATTTGAAAATTAGAAAAGAAATAAATGAGAAAGAAGAAAATTTAATTAGTAAGAAAAGATTGAATGAAAGAAACGAGACATCACAAACAGGACGAATGAATGACCTAAAAGAAAAACGCAATTTATGTGCACGCGCCAATGAAAATAAAAATGAAACGAGGAAAATTAAAAAATATTATAAACGGAAAAATACGAGGGAAGAAAGGAATATTGAAGGAGTTAATGCAAATAAACAGAAATTTATCAGAAATTACAAGAAGCGTGATTACAATGATAGAGATGATGAAAAGAAATATTATTCGAGAAATAATTTTGATGGAAAACGTCACACATATGAAAATTGGAGAAACAGCAAACAGAAATATTTAGAGGTACAGCAAACAGAAAGAAAATATGAAATTTTTGAAAAAGAAAGGGCTGAACCGTGTGAAAAGGATACTTTTAAATTTAAAGGCAAAAGAAGCATAAAAACAAATTTTAATGGTCCGTGTAGAAATCTATATTTTTGGAGTAATGGTAATTATAGAAAGCAATTTAACATGATGAGAAAAGTACCTAACAGATATGAATTAAATGATACCGAGTTAATCCAAGAAATGCAGTATGGAACAGGAATGAAAAGGAGAAAATTCCATGGACCTAATAAAAACATTATAGAAAAATCACATGATCATTATGATGCAAAGAGGATTGGAGACCATGGTGGACAAGATATCCACTATTGCAAAATACGTCAAGCCGTGGGGCAGCTGGCGAGGTCGCCAGGAACGTCAGGATGACCGAAAATGTGGGTATAAAGGATGAAGTATTAAGCAATTAAAGATAATATACTCAATGATTTAATGAACGTGATATCCCAATTGAGACTCACGTGAGGATGCATAAAAAAGAACGAGGTGTTCTATAGATTTCAGCGATGGCGAGTTGGATGGATTTTTAATCCAAAGCTCAGAGAAGCTTATTTATTTTAAATATTATTCAGTTCTACTGTTATCATAATATGTTACTTACATATTTTATGTCTATTAAACCTTTTTATTTTTTTAAGAATGTTACTTTTGCTTAAATCATAAGCTAATCACTCAATATTCCCACATTAATATCAATCTTGTAAAATAATTCATGTTTTAAGGTGCAAAAAAATGCAAAACAAAAAAGATTTTTACAGGAATTGTTATCAAAATCTGAAAGTAAATATGGAAAGTATGATTTCTCTCTTAAAAAAACTAATACTAATGCATTCTACAGTATAGAACACCAGATTTGTTTTAAAAACTTATTTAGCTAAAATTATAATGACAAATAATGGTGAGATTTCTCCCACACATGTGCTGACGACTCAAAAACAGGCACACGTTCTTACGTATTTTACCAGATTTCGATTCTGATCGAAAAGTGAGATCAAACTGAAATTTCTGATTGGTAAAAAAATCCCCTTTCCTCATATTGAGTTATTAACATATTCTAAACTTCAGAAATCATCGAGGGTTTCTTTTATAGCTCTATTTTTTTGTAAAATAAAGTTACGGTAACCGCCCTTTTTCAGATATAAAACCTTATTTCCCGTTACAAAAAAATTAAACTTAATTTACGATGTTTACCAGGATATTTTGACCTAAAATTGATCAGTCTGATTCAGACAACTTCGTTACGCTTCAGTAATCTGTTTTATGTCAGCATTATTGATAAATGTATTATAGTCAAACAATAGCTGACATTACTTGGCAGTAAATGAAGATAAATGTTTACTTGCTGATCGTTGCATTAGATTCAAAATATATATTAAAAAAATTCACTTGAGCAAAGAATATATAATGAATTTTAGAGAAAAAAATAATGATAAAAATTATACAAATAAATTAAATTACTTATTTCATAAATAAATAATGGATATGCAAATTATTTAGGTTCTTCTTGTTTCAGAATAGTGTAAAGATAAACTATAGGATTCTATTTTTTTTTAATTTATAAAAGACACAGAAAAAAATCTTTACAGCTGTCTTTTCAAGATTTTTTTTTTATTTTTATTTTATGTGCTACTCTGCTTATCACGACAGTCAAATTCTCAAAAAAAAAAAGTTCTCGCAAAGTTTTTTTTTTCATGAAAAAATTACTGTAACTCCGGTTACTATTACTAGAAACATGACATGTTTTAATCATAAAACGCGTAGATATCAGATTTTTATGCGAGTGCAATAAGTATATAAACATGTATTTTAAAGTCGACCAACTCAAAAGTTTTAAATGTTCTTTATTTTTAAATTATGTACAAGATTTTTGTTGAAACTCTCTGACTCTCTTTTGTTAAATCTAAATGCATTTCATACTTTTAATACAAATAGATTCAATTCACTTTAATTTTTGAGATATATGTGATTCAATTTATAACATGTACAAAATATGTTTCTAAAACTAAAAACTATTCTTAAAATACAATATCATCGAGGATTTTTCTTCTCTATTTTTTATAAAATAAATTTACAGTTACTCCCCTTTTTTAGATATTAAACTTTATTTCCCGTTACAAAAATTTAAACTTATTTTACGATATTTATCAGCATAGTTTGAACTAAGATTGATGATTTTGATTCAGCCAACTTCGTTACGCTTCATATATCTGTTTTATGTCAGCACTATTGATAAATGTATTATCGTCAAACAATAGCTGATATTACATGGCAGTAAATTAAGATAAATGTTTACTTGCTGACCGTTGGATTAAAATGAAAAAAATACTATAACAAGTAAATTAAATTGATCAAAGAATATGTAAGTGTATAAAATGAATAATAGAGAAAAATAAATAAATACTAAGAACAAAAATTTTACAAATATATTAAAATGTATATTTCATTATTAAATAATGAATATATAGTTCATTTAGGATCATTTTAGATTTAGTGTTAAGAGATATGATATGATTTTTATTATTACTATTATTAATGTATGAAGGATGCAGAAAAAAATGCGGTTCGGCTGAATTTTCAAGATTTTGTAGGCTGTCCTTTTACGTGCTATTTTGTATACTACGACGGAAATAATGACGGTTAACTACATTGAGAGAGAATATTACTATCTAATTCTCTATTTTTAGAAATATGACATATTTCTAGTCATAAGTAGCTATAAGATTTTTTATGCGTGCGTGATAATTATTTAAACATATATGTTAAAGTCGTTCAACTGAAACTACTTTTTTATTGTATGCAAGATTTTTGTTAAAAATTCTTAGCATTTTTACGGGCAATCTATACAAAATTATATATCATATATTTATAGATTACACATTTAATTTGATCCTAAACAAGTATAAAAATTTGAAAAATATACTTTTCCTAAAATGTAGATAAATGTAGGGTAGAGGGAGGCACATTTGAGCACCCTAAATATTTTCCGAGAAATAAAATTACTTTTAAATATATATATGGCAATACATCACTGCTGCTTCAATGCAATAAGTATACAAAGCTGCACTATTTTGTATGAACAGTATTGTCTAAGCAAGGTATGTATTTTTCTCCCTCTTGAATCTAAACTAAAGTTGTATAAGTTTTGTTTACAGTTCTGTATCCCTAAAACTTCAGTTTATTGTTCGATACTTAAATAAAGATGTTAGCTTTAGTTTATAAGCTTTGTTTTATCCAAAGTCTTCAGCCGAATTGAGAAAATCGTTGTAATGTTGAACTCCATGTCATGGGGCACCTCTGAACAGAAAAGTTGTGGCACCTTTGAACAGCGAAAAAAAACACCAAATAAACTGGTGATAAATAATAATTGAAAACATCCAAAGGGAACATTTTAAACCATGAAGTAAAGAGTTGTTCATGTATCTAAATAATATTATTTCTGATTTTTTTATGTGAAAGGAGGTTAATTAATAATATCAACGAACACGAACTTGTAACAATTCTCCTTACTGCACACATAGATTCCAACTTCTGAACGCATCAGTGATGGGAAGTTTCAAATCTACATTGATGTTGTTGTTCATTTATTTGATCATAGAAAATATTGGATTCACAATAATGATTCATGATTTAGCAAGTTTGACTAAATCTTTACTCTTTCCAAACATTATTTCTGGCTTTCGAAAAGGATTAAACGGAATTTTATGCGAGGTTTCTTCATAAAAAGAGTGAATAAAAAATAATTTTTTCAGAAGCATCAGGTATCATATTGGTGTATTTCATCGATATTGTAAAAAAAGTTTTCACTACCAAATACAACTGAAGGGACACTCTATGTTTTTTCAAAACTGAGTTTTGACACTAAAGTTGATGGATTTAAGTTTGATTAAATAATAAAAAAATTAATAATATTTTAATTTAGTGTAGCAATTTAATTTAATTTACATTGCTTTATATATCTCAAACATATGCAGTTTATTTTATAAAAACTCTCAAAATATGGTTTCGTGTATAAAAATATCAAATTTTATATAACAACGTCACTAATTCAAAGATTTTGTAAAAATAATGTATTTTGTTAGTCACAAAATAATTATTATTTAATTCATCAGATAGAATGTGTTGGACAGTAAAAAGTTTGGCGCTAGACAGGTAATTGGTAAAAGGGGGTTTTCTATATGCAAACTAGCTCCTTCCCCTATCTATGTGTAATCGAGATCATGTCATGAAAAATACCATGGTAAAAAGTTCAAGCAGAATTAAAATGCTATTTCTTATTTTATTTTATTGGGTTTTTAATATAACATGATGTTATAATATTATTTGAACTCGGATAATTCATTTCAATTATGTCCTTGTTTTTTTATTTCTATATATGGAAAGTTTTAGTTTGTATTTTTTATTTAAACCAAATACTTTATAAATATTAGAAAAAATAATATCATAAATTATTGTTTAAAAATTATTCACTTCACTCATGGAGTCAATCGGAATGTCAGCGAAAACAATCGCCTTAGATAAGTATTAATTACTTATTTAAGGCACTTTATCTAGTTTTCATTTTTCAAGTCATAAAAATAAATCTATTTAAAAATTTAATTAATTTCTACATGCAACTTACAAGTTGTTTACCGTCTAAATTTAAATTATACTATCTAATACTTTAATACTTTTTTAAATACACTTCTGCAAGCAAAATTCCAAATGTTTTAAATTTGTTAGATAACACTGAATCAATGATATGTTAATCTAATAGAAAATGATTTTAAAGACATTAACTATTCACATATTTCAACTTCAATGACATGCCCTCAAGGAATTGGAAAACATGTATTCGTGAGTTTGTCTTTTCAGGAAATATCTTAAATCATTTAACGCCTTGTTTATCGGAAATTTCAAATGTTTTGCCTAGGTGATAAATTTGATGCATTTTAATGCTAAATTGAAAAGACCTAGGAGCTTTAAAATATTGTAGAATATGGTTTTACTTTTGGCTACTTTTTGTCTCTTAGTAACCTCCTACTTCCTTAAAATAGGGGGGTGGAATTTTGTATGGAGCAAAAGAATCAACATTTAAAACATAACTAAGTGTTACTCATGGATTCCGATAGATGGTGCTGATGGGTGTCTGAAACAACATAATGTTATGTGTTCTCTATCTGTACTTAAGTGCGGGTATCAGCCCGCGCTTCACATTATAATGCATACAGTACTCATACTCTGTTATTTGACGAGTGATTCACATTGATTTGCTTAGTTTTGCTATGACCATTAACAAAGCTCAAGGACAAACGTTAAAGGTGCCTGGAGTGAACATAGAAAAACCGTGCTTCTCCCATGGACAACTGTATGTAGCAAGTTCGCATGTGTCCAATGCCCAGAATCTTTACGTTCTATCCCCAAATGGAAAGACATGTAATATCGTCTACAGTAGCGTATTAAAATAATATTCTGTTCCGAATTCTCTTCTGTGTCCTAAATCAGGTAAGGGGAACCGTGTTACTCCGAATTTAACGCGAGTGAAGCCGCGGGTAAAAGCTAGTAAATAAATAAAAGTAGAAGTAAAGTATTTATATTTATCACATGCATCTATGTTTTTAGCTCACAGGCTATCATAGCCTGAGAGCTTGTCCGTTCTGTATGTACGTTCGTACGTTCGTTCGTGCGTAACGCGATAACTCATGATAAAAATATCGGATCCACTTGAAATTTTGTATATACGTATATCCTGATAAGGCGCTTCCCTTATTAGTTTTTGGAGTTCATTCGATATGTATAAGAGGGGGAACGGGAGGCTCATGCCCCTCCCCTTAATTGATATAAACGAGATTTTCATGCAGGATTAACAGTTTTCGTTCAAAATTTAGAAATAGGATCATTCTGATGAGGCGATTCCGTGACTGCCATTAGGTGTTCATTGAATAACTATAAACAGGGGGAACGGGGGGCTCATGCCCCCTCCCCTTAATTGATATAAACGGGATTTTCATGCAGAATTAACGCTTTTCGTTCAAAATTTAGATATAGGATCATTCTGATGAGGCGATTCCGTGACTGTTATTAGGTGTTCATTGAATAAGTATAAACAGGGGGAACGGGGGGCTCATGCCCCTCCCCTTAATTGATATAAACGGAATTTTCATGCAGAATTAACAGTTTTCGTTCGAAATTTAGATATAGGATCATTCTGATGAGGCGATACCGTGGTTGTTATTAGGTGTTCATAGAATAAGTATAAACAGTGGGAACGGGGGGCTCATGCCCCTGCCATTAATTGATATAAACGGGATTTTCATGCAGAATTAACAGTTTTCGTTCAAAATTTAGATGTAGGATCGTTCTGATGAGGCGATACCGTGGCTGTTATTAGGTGTTCATTGAATAAGTATAAATAGGGGGAACGGGGGTTCTAATACCCCTCCCCTTAACTTGTATAAATGGATTTTTCAATCAGAATTGTCAGATTTCGTTCAAATCTCTGAATAGTTTTGGAAGTTTAATGGTTAAGTATAAAAGAGGAGAATAACTCCTCTTAAATTATATAAATGCTAAATGGGTTTTTATTAAGAATTATCCGATTTGCTCTGAATTTTGGATATAGGTTTTTTAATATGAGAATGCATGTACTTGATAGTTTAGGAAGTTCAATGATTAAGTATAAAAAAGGAGAAAGGGGAGAGCTGCTTCCCCTTCTTATTTTTTTTTCGAACGGAATTGACGAAAATACAAGGCTGTATTGTACAATTAGTATGCGTAGCCTGTGAGCTCAATGCCATCAGTTTAACTGGGCAATATTCTTTTTTTTAATATTTTATATTCTGTGATTATTTTTAACTCCGTAGAGTGACACATATATCTGTCACTAAAAGTGCTCAGAATCTTTGTTTATCCCCGATAGGTTAAATTTTAGGGAAAAATTTATCTTATTTAATCAAGGCATTTCTCTATTTAACCCTGCTGTTCTGTTCGGGTCTATTTGACCCGAAAATTTTATTGTTTACTTATAAAAAATTAGCGCAGAGATATTTCCATGAAACTTTTTGACTTTGTTCTTTAGTAATATAACTATATATTCCTAAAAGTATTTACGTTTATTTATATTTCCAAGAGATATTTTTTAACTTAGTCCTAATGCACTGTTCGGGTCATATTGACCCGAGTTAAAAAATAATTTTATAATGCACTTTTAATTTTGTTTGGAATCATTCAATAAAAATAATTACTGCAAAGTATCTATTTCGAAATCTGTTTCGTTGGCACAGGTGTTGGATCAGGTGACAGGAGAGCAAAGTCAAATGTTGATATCATTGGCGGAAGGAAAAGAAATGCACCTGTTAGTAGCGTTTCTTTTTTCTTGCTGTATTTCAATTTCTAATAATCTGAAGAACAGTTCTATCTCTGAGTATTAGTGAAAAAATGGCGAATCGTAGAAATTTGAGCGACGCTGATATTGCTAAATTAATGGAAGCCTTTGACAGCGAAGAGGAAAATGCGTCTGAGTATGATAATCATACAAGTGTGGAAATTGAAAGTGGAAGTTCTGACAACGATTTTGATATTGATATTCAAAAGACGCACAATATACAGAGTATTCAGTCTAAGAATCGTGAAATAGCATGGAAATTGAATCCCCTTCTTCATTCTGGTCGATTAACGCCTGCTAATATTATAAGAATTACTCCAGGTATCACAAGATATGCAACGACAAGGATAACTGACATAAAAAGCGCATTTGCGACGGTATTCAAATCTGTAATCGAGAACGAAATCATAAAAATGACTAATATAGAAGGAAGAAAAGTGTATGAAAAAGAGTGGAAAGATATTAGTACTGAAACTTTTCAAGCATACATCGGATTATTATTATTAGTTGGTGTGTACAAATCATGTGGAGAATCAACAAAAAGTTTGTGGAATCAAGAAACAGGCAGAAATATATTTCGTGCTACAATGTCCCTCGAAACCTTTCATATGATATCGAGAATTATTCGTTTTGACAATAAATCTATCAGGCAAGAAAGAAGGTCTGTAGATAAATTAGCTGCTGTTCGAGATATTTGGGAAAAGTGGATAGAAATTCAACCTAAATTGTATAATCCAAGTGAAAATGTTACTGTAGATGAACAATTAGTAGGATTTCGTGGACGATGCCCTTTCAAACAATGCATATCTAGTAAACCCTCCAAGTATGGGAAAAAATATGGACTTTATGTGACAGCAAAACTTCGTATGTACTGAATGCACAAATTTATACTGGAAAAAATCAAGGATCAAAGCCAGAGAAAAGTCAGGGTTGTGCGGGTAATGAGTGACCTTGCTTATGGGTATTCGGGGCACAATGTTACATGTGATAACTTTTTCACATCATATAACTTGGGAAAACTTCTTCTGAAAAGGAAAATGACTATGCTTGGCACCATTAGAAAAAATAAGCCCGAACTTCCTGAGAAAATGCTAAACAAAGAAGTGCACAGCTCATCATTTTATTTTACAGAAGATACAACAGTTGTAAACTACATCCCTAAAAAGAACAAAAATGAAAGCCATCACTTTCCATCTTTTTTCCACTTTCCATCATAAAAATGAAGTTAGCGACAGACCTGACAAAAAACCACAAATGATATTAGATTATAATGCAACTAAAGGGGCGGTAAATAGTCTGCATCAACTTTTGAGTACATACACTTGTAAGAGAAAAACAAATCGCTGGCCTATGATAGTATTCTATAATATGCTTGATACATCTGCTTACAATGCATTTATTCTGTGGATTTCAATAAACAGCAAATGGAATGGAAATAAATTAACCAAACGAAGGCTCTTTTTCGAAGAATTGGGAAAATTTCTAATTTTTCCACACATTGAAGTAAGACAGCATCTTCCCAGAAGCTAAGATTCAGTCAAAATTGTGAAGAGAATGCGTAGTAAAAGTGCAAATGTACCCTCGGAATCAGATGAGAACACTTCATTGTGTACTAAACGCGCAAGATGCAAATTCTGCCCATCAACCAACGACAACAAAACTAATATATTATGTTACATTTGCAAAAAACACACATGCAAATTTCACGTAAGCTATTTTTGTCCAAAATGTAAATAAAAGTAAGTATTTAAATATTTTTTAAGTTATTTTACTGGTGTTTTGTATTATTTGATATATATTTAAGCTTATTTTACTATTTTTTTAATTATTTCTAAAATAGTTATTTTCATTTACTGCTAGAAAAGGTATTACTCTAAATCGGGTCACATTGACCCGAACACTACATACGTATAGTAAATGCGAACAGAACAGCAGGGTTAATAAGTCAGAAATTTTTTTTTTTTCAAACCAGTGACAAAGAAGTAAACATTTAGTAAAAGGCTCCCGTTGCGAAAGTCTTAAAATGTGTTACACGAGATTTATAATAATAATATTATTATTTCATTTATATATGTCCAATATTATATTATTTAAAACTTACTTATTTCATTAATGGAGTCTGACCAAATGGTTTCGCTTACAATCATCTTAGATACTTAGTAATAGATTATTAACAATAAAAAATGACACTTCATCACACTTCATTCACTTCCCATCATTCTATTCAAGGAAAAAATAAATGTTTGTTTAAAGCAACGGATATATTTTCTATGGAACAGGTATATTCCAATCCAATTTTAAAGGGTGATACATGGAATCTCACAATATTTTCTAAAATAATGTTCTGCAATTTCAAATGTATGAAATTTGTGAGATAACGTTAACGACGGCATGTTAATCTAATTTAAAATGATTTTACAAACATTCACCATTTACATATTTCAACTTCAATGACATAATCTTCAAGGAATTGGGAAACGTGTATTCTTGAATTTGTCTTTTTAAGAAATACCTTAAATTATTTAACGCCTTGATTATCGGAAATTTCAAATGTTTTGACTAGATAAATTTGATTTACTTTAAAGCTTTATTGAAGAGTTAAACACTAAAAGGTGGAAATCATCTGAAAGAATTTTATTCAATTTTTAAACTGTATATTCAATTTGTAAATCTTTATAAATTATATTTATGAAAGTTAAGCGTAAAAGAAATAAATATATTTATCGCATCTTTGTTAATTATTTATCCTTCCTAAAAATATTCGTTAATAAAAAAAATAAAAGTAGAAGTTGAGTATTTACATGTCAAACATAAGTCTATGTTTTAAATATTTTTTAAAATTCTGTCACTATTCTTAATCTTTAAGGAACGAGGCACACGTAAATGTGTCGCACAAAAGGCTTACAGGATTCGCAGTGTCCCTAAATATTCAAATTTTCCTACCACGAAATTGAAACGATAATATTTAACCCGCGAGTAGTCGCAACTTTTTTCACAACGTCATTAGTCGCGCTCGGTCTTTTCGCCGCTGGCCCCCCACATGCCAAAAATGTAAAATAAGAAATATTTTTCACCTAATATACGAAAATAACATTTCAATGAAGATATAACGTTGCAGCTTTCTCAAATTATGCATTTTATTCATGAGATCTGGAGTAATTGGAAAATGTAAAAATGAGCTGACATTAGTGATTGTTCCATAGACTTTTTTGCCAATTTCAAATTTGTTTCTAAAAATGTACCTGAAAGAAAATCAGAGGTGTCCTGTTACTTCGCTAAGGTGCTCGAGAAACTTTCAAAGTCAGCTACATGGTAGATCTCCGTTGTATTTGTAATGTAATACAAGTTAGGAGAAGATAAGTTATACGGGCGGCGAAAAGACCGACACGCGACTACTGACGGGTTAATATCTAATTCTACTGTAGATGTTAAAGAAATCTCCTACAAAGATTTTTGATTTAAAATACTGGTATCAAAGTATAATAATTTTAGGGACACTGCGAACCCTGTGCTCAGAACACTTGTTTACGCCCACCAGTAAAATTTTACTGCAAAGTTTGTCTAATTTAACCGAAGCAGTTCTCGATTTAATAAGGGTAAAATTTCCCTTTTAAAACTCCAGTCTCAAAGCCTAACATATTACGTAAAAACTCCCGTTACGAAAGGGTGAAATGATGTTACACAAGATTCATATTATTATTTTTAATATTTAATTTATTTATATTCCTCAGTATATTATTTATAATTTACTTATCTCATTAAAGGTGCCCCAGGAAACTGCAGTGCGAACGATCGTATTAGATACATAGTAATAGATTATTAACAATAAAATATGACACTTCATCCACTTTCCATCATTCTATTCATTGAAAAATAAATGTATGTTTAAAATAACGGATATATTTTCAATGGAACAGGTAAAATTGGTCCAATCCAATTTTTAAAGGGTACTATATAGAATCTTAATAAATATTTCAGAAAATAAAATTATGCAATTCCAAATGTATTAAGTTTGTTAGATAACTTTCAACCGAAGACATGTTAATCTAATTCAAAATGATTTTACAAATATTCTGTACTGACATATTTCAACTTCAATGACATGCTCTCAAGGAATTGGAAAACATGTAGTCCTGAGTTTGTCTTTTCAAAAAATGTCTTAAATCCTTTAACACCTTGTTTATTGGAAAATTCAAATACTTTGACTAGATAAATTTGATTTACTTCAAAGCTTTATTGAAGAATTAAAAAATAAAAAGTGGAAGTCATCTGAAAGAACTTTATTCAACACACAACTTTACTCTCACATCTTGGTTAATTATCTAGCATTCCTAAAAATATTCGCTAATAAATAAATAAAGGTAGAAGTAGAGTATTTATATTCAAGCATGCATCTATATTTTTTCAATATTTTTTATTCTGTCACTATTCTTAATCCTTAACCCATTAGTGCCTAGCGTCCCATTTTAGGGACGCTTCAAAAGGTGCATTCAGCACTGTTTTTGACACCGGTAAAAAGAAAAGCAATAATTATTTTATTTAAATGACGCATTGTCGTGTTTAATGAACTAAACTTAAATCTTCAAAAAAGAGTGGTGCCAACCAAATAAAATTTACGCAAAAGATGCTGGGCATGAATGGGTTAAAAAACGAGCAACATGTAAACGTGCGGCAAAAAATGCTCAGAACAAAACTGCATACATATTAAGCATTCCAAGACATCTGAAATCTGTCGTAAATTAACATAGCTGCGCCAGCTGGTGGCAGGGGTGATAATGAATATATTTTTAGTATGACGTTAATGTTTTTAGTATGACGTCATATATGCGCAGATATCTATTATTTCTGCATTTCTTGCGCATATTTTCTATATTTTTACTCATTCATGACAGATTAATCAAGCCTACTGCAAAGTTTATTGCAAAATATTTTTGTTACATTTTGTTCTGATAAAATCAAGTACATTAAAAAAACAGTCACAATATGATTTTAATTTCGGGGGAAAAAGTACTAATTAGTTCTAATAAGTTCCATATAATACTACGGAAAATATTGATTTTTACCCTAAAATTAAAATGACATTGCGACATTTTTAAATACACATATTTTTAATAAAAAAATCTGTAACAAATATTTTGCAATAAATCTGGTAGACTTGATTAATCTGTCATGATTGAGCGAGAGCGACTGTAATCTGCAATTTTATTAAAATTATTGCATAAAATCGCAAAATATTAAACAAATAAATTAAGTATGTTTCTTTGTTTGACAAAATATTAAATACATGCATTTGAAATTAAAGTTATTCCGAATATACGTATAAGAAAATGGGTTTTAAATTAAAAGAATGGAAAGTTTGCAAGTTAAATAATAAAAGTCGATACGACCAAGAAAACATTGGATTTTTATCATGTGCAATTGGTAACTGAAAAAAAGGAGCTAAAATTAATTATTTTATTTAGTATTAAATTCTATACATATTCTTAACATTTGAGAAACATTATATAATGTTAGGAAATACAACGGTGTATACCATTTTTATGTTCCTATTAAATTCTCAAATTCCACGACAATGAAATCCTACTTGAAAGTTTTTTGGAGTGGCAGCACTAAAAAAGAGCTATTTTGACAATACCTGGTATGTCGTAGATTGACACAGTCAATCCAGGATGCGATTTCGACCATTCACATACAGCCTTATTGTAGAATATTTTGAACGGACCGTTACTGATACTTTAAGGGGCTGTAACCTGTGATTCGTGTGAGTTGGAAATGATAACAAAATCAGCCCGTTGTCAATGCAATAATCAAAAACATCAATATTTCGAATCGAACTATGGTTATTAAACGATACTAAGACTGGCGACTCTTTCGAGCACTTCACATTTTTAACAAAATATTTCATGAAAAGTAAAAAGTCAGGTCCTGTAATCCATCCACTTGGGTTTGATGTTCCGCAATAGCCTATGGAACTATCACGAATAAAATGAGCTTAAAAAACTTAGGTGGAAATACAAACATCGCAGGGAGATAAATTCCCAGAGAGTTAATGCCATTAACCATATATACGTTTGTTCCCCTTTCTGCAGATATCATTCCTCCAACTTTTAGGTAGCTTTCATTAAAAAAGTAAAAAGCTACCTATTGCAGCCGTCCGGAGGAAAGCACTTCCAGAAAATTTTGGTATAATTTCACCGATCATGACCCCCAGACCCCAAAACGACCCTTCGTTCAAATGTTGACATATATATATATATATATATATATATATATGAGAAAGTAGCATCAAAAGAAGTAGTAGTCTGCATCATCTCCCTTTCTGTGAAATTGCAGGTCTCAGACCTACTTTTTCACCCGTCTTTCTGGGAGGGGAGATTTGTAATAAAATAAAAAAATTTTGCGCCATTTTTATTCTTGTTCTCTCTTAGCTTCAATTCTAAATTTGTGGAACATATTCCAATCTTAGTTTCGTAACTTGTAACAGCTAAAATTCTTTTCTTACTTTAGTTATTAATAATTATTTCTTGCTTCTCAAAAAGGCGGCAGGTATTTCGTAAGCTTTTTACTTTCTGCAATATTCCTGGGATTTTAATTTTATTTTTTATTTTTAACATCGCGTGACAGGTGTTACTACGCGTTGCTAAAGGGCTTGCTCTTCCGAGGAAAAAATATAGTTCTTGCCAAGGACAGACTGCTACGACCAATTAGAATTGATCATTTTTGTCCGTTTGAGGCTAGAGTTCCTCCTGATTGGTTTTCTAAAATGATTGACGCGGAGTAGGAGGGCGCTAGTTTGTCATGAGGATGTGGATTTCTCATTTGGCTTTTCAGGAAGTCAGGATGCATCTCTCCTTTAAACAACTCAGAAGCCATGTCATTTTTTCCGAGAATGTCGAACGCCGAGAATGTTGCAGCTTAGTGAGCGAAGGCCGTGGTGATAGATGTGTGGAAAGGTGATCTGTGGAGTAACTTAAGCTCTTGCTCTAAATAATAAAGAACTAAAAACTGAATTTCTTGCATTTTTATTGGAGAAACTCCTACGACAACAAATCCATGGCTTATCCACTTGCCAGAACGACTGCTCATCCCACTATTGAGTCTTAGTGAATAGTGGTGTTCTACAAGCTTATACACTATTATAGAGCATCGCCTTCGTTATTATGACATTTTAGCCGGTAGGATGAAGATGAACCGGCGTTTGATTTTTGAATAAGAATTAACGACCTCATCAACTACAAAATGAACCTTTGTATGAGAATTGCTTCACAACGCTGTTTGTGTTTGCCATGTTCTATGAACGATTACTTGGTGAAACATCTGTTGTAATGGTTTTGTTCTGAGGCGCATCAAAATCTACAAAGTAATGCCACTGGTGTTGCAAGGAATGTTGTCGAAAGAAAAAAAAAATCATAGTAAATATGTTGTGAAATTTTATTTGTGATCCTTGTTGGCACCTACAGGAGGGAAATTCTTTGTTTGTGAAATAGGTCTCACAGTATTTTTATTTTTTTTTTCATAATTAACATCTACGAAATCATCTACTGATTATTACAGATAAAGAACACCTGCACGACAAATTTCAACATCATTTGCTTTTATTTATTTATTACTGTATTTTCTAGGTAAAAGTGCAGAAATATTATGATAAATTTTCATTTCATAATAAATGAATACTTCATCACGTTTGCGAAACCACGGTTGATACCATTGGAAATATAAACTAATTGAAATTTGCACCTGTGAGTCGTATCTACGAAGTGCTTTATTTTTGTTTATTTTAATAAATTTAGGTATTTGAACAAGGCCACAGCGAGGTGTCTGTAAGTTATTATTTATTATTTTATTTGTTTATTGGTTAAGAAATTTTAATAATAATTTCTTTGTTTAAATTCTTGATTTTTTCTTTCTCTTTTATTACAGATATTAAAAAAAAATTGTGTTCTTAATTTATAATTAATTGAAATTTTATGCTCATAGAAATTTTATTTAGTTTTAAAGGTGTTTTTTAAATCGAAAGATGGATTAATTAGTTCTTAAAAAATTCTCTGTTGCTAAAATTATTTTCAATACGTAAAGAAAAGTATTTTTGTTCTTAAAATTATTTGTTATTTCCCATGTATTGAAAACCGATATTTATTATTTTATTTATTTATTACTTATTTATTTATTATTTATTTATTTCACATGAATTCAAACAGAATTGATTTATTTATTATTTATTATTTTTATTGTTATTTATTGGAGTATTTGAAGTATAGTAATTGAATTTTAATAATTGAAGTATAGCATTTAAATATTTTCCATATGAATTATCCTTCTTTCATGTATTAAGGTCAGGATTAGTAAAAGAAGAAAAAATGTCAGGAAATAAACTTGATATTGTCCCTTTTGACTTTGAGTCAGGCATGGACATTTTTAAGTGGTTTAAACACTTTGATCGAGAATGTTCTGAGAAAAAAAAGATAATGAGTGGAAACACCAAAATATTTCAAAATATTTAAAGGGGGAAGCGCGGGGGAAGGAGTTCCAAAATTTTCTGAATTTACTTCCTTAAAGTTGAATGATCTAAGTGATTTGGATTCTTATTTTAGAAAGAAAGTTGAGATTGGAAGGCAACTTCAGCTTGGGGAAAATTTAATTATACAGGGATTAACTGATGGACTTCAGCCGGAGTATCAAAATTGTTTGATGGTTAACCCTCCTTCCAATACTCGTGAATGGTTTCGCATTGCTAAACAATTAGCAGCGATTCCAGATCATACCTCTAATAACAGCAATAGAAATTTTCAACAAACTAGACCTATGCACAATCCCTATCCTCAGCCAAGACATTGGACTCGACCAACTCCAAACAATCCATTCCAAAATTTTAATCCTAGGTTTTTCACTCCTAGAATGCCTACGACTCATTATCAGAATAACTACCCAAGTCGTCTGTGCCGTATATGTTTAAACAGAGGCATAGAAAATGCATATCATTGGGAGAGGAGTTGTATATTTAACACAAATTCCTTTCAAACTCAAACTCCTGCTCATATTCCACCACCCCCTACTAATAATATTTGACAATTAATCATCCCTGGATATGTGGACAATAACAAAGTGTATTGTGTGGTTGATAGTGGATCAACTGTCTCAATTCTACCCCTCAAATTTGTTCGATATTTAAATGGTAATTTACATAATGTTACCCCTATTACTATTAGACAGGCACAAGGAACTCTTACAATTAATAAATCTTGTCGATTATGTATTAAATTTGGTAATATAAAGAGATATGTTAATTTTTTAGTAAGTAAACTTGATTTAGATTATGCTATTTTAGGTTTACCTGATTGTGCCAAATTTAAATTGAAAATTGATTGCGCAAAAAGCCAGGTGTTACAAGACAATATTTCGTTAAACCAATATGTCAACATATCCAGTGATAACTTAGAATTGCTTCATTTTGATATTATAAAAAATGATACTACTGTGCAACCCGATTATGGAAATACCATAACTCCTCAATCCTTGTCGCGAACTAATAATGATGATTATAATCTATTGGGGAGTCTGAGTGCTATTCAAAATAAAAATGTAAGGGAACTTTTAAGGGATTATTTAGATATTTTTGCAAAAAATAAATATGATGTAGAGAGAATTAATATTGAACCTCAGCGTATTTATCTTAAATCTGACCTACCAATATCTTTGAGGCCTTATCGTACATCCACTGCTGATGAAAAAGAAATATCTCAGCAAATCCAATCCTTATTAGCTGCTGGGTTAATTAAAGAAAGTTATAGCCCATATTCTTCTCCAGTTACGTTAGTAAATAAACGAGATGAAGGCAAAAAAACCCGAATGTGTGTTGATTACCGAAAATTAAATTCTATTATGAAAAATGACGCTGAACCTTTGCCCCGAATAGATGAAATTTTAGACAAATTAAGTGGTGCCCAATATTTCTCTACACTAGATTTAGCCTCAGGCTATTGGCACATACCTATTCACCCAGCCGATTCCGAAAAGTTAGCCTTTACTACTAATTGTGGGCTCTGGGAATGAAATGTTCTCCCCTTTGGTGTAAAGGTAGGCCCCCCAATTTTCAACAGGACAATTAGAAGAATTCTTACAAAATATAAAATAGACTTTGCTTGTTATTATTTTGATGATATAATTATTTTTTCCAAATCAATAGATGAACATATACAGCATCTCATCCAAATTTTTGATTTATGCCGAATAGAAAATATTAAATTAAAATTATCTAAATGTACTTTTGCTCAAAAACAAATCAATTTTCTAGGGTATGAAATCCAAAATGGAACTTTAACTCCAGCTAATACTAATATAGAAACAATTAAAAAATTAAAACCTCCTACTAATACTAAAGAATTACAAAGATTTCTTGGTTCTATAAATGTGTATCATAAATTTATTTACAAATATGCTGAAATTAGACACCCCCTAAATAAATTACTTAAGAAAGATACTATTTGGGAATGGAATACTGAATGTCAAAACTCTTTCCAAAAATTAAAAGATGCCCTCATTGCTAAACCAATTTTAAAGATTTATGACCCAAAATTACCCCTACACATGTTTGTTGACGCTTCTCAGGTAGCGGTAGGTGCAGTTCTTAAACAACCCGACCATAATAACTTTTTACATCCAATTGCTTATTTTTCTAGAGGATTGAGAAGTTATGAGAAAAATTATTTCATTACCGAACTAGAGTGTCTTGCTATCATTGATACTTTAGATAAATTTTATCATTACTTTCACGGTGTACAATTTACCATCCATACTGATCATGCATCTCTTGTTTGGTTAAAAAATGTCAAACATTTAAGAGGTCGATTATTTAGGTGGTCATTGAAGTTAAGTATGTTCGATTACAAAATAGAGTACTTAAAGGGATCTACAAATGTCGAAGCCGACATGTTGTCCCGAAACCCTATTTCTCATTTTTGTAAACCCCTTACTTTTCTTCTTGACGTTAAAGAGATTATTGAGATGCAAGAAAAAGAAAATGTGTGTGGATCAAATTATATTAATGACAATGGACTGATTATAGTTAAAAGAAAAGGTTTTCGTAAAGTGGTAGTTCCCATGCCCCTAAGAAAAAAATTGCTTAGTGTTGCTCATGAACAGTTTGGTCACCCTGGTGTTCAAAAAATGCAAAATTTAATTTCTCCTAACTATTATTGGCCAGATATGACCCAAGACATTACTAACTTTGTTAAATACTGTGATATTTGCCAGAAAAATAAAAAACCTAGACAGAAAAAATTTGGCTTATTACAAGATATGCCCACTACAGATCAACCTTTTGACTGTCTGTCTGTTGATACTGTAGGAGGGTTCAGTTATTATAATTCTACAAAAAAAATCTCCATATTATAATAGACCATGCCACAAGATATGTTTGGGCATTTCCTTCCAAAAGTGTCACTACAGAAACTTATACAAATTGTCTGAAACAAATCTTCAATATCAAAATCCCTCAACAATTATTCTGTTTTAGTAAGATTTCAAGTGTACAGTCCCCTCAAAAAATACTAAGTGACAGGAATGCTGCTTTTACTTCTTCAAGATTCAAAAAATTCCTGCGAAATCATAATATTAAACAACGTTTGACCACTGCCCATCATCCACAAACGAATGGGAAATGTGAAAGGGTAAATCAGACAATAGTAACTAGATTAAAATGTAAAGTAAACTCCACTACCTCTAAAATTCCCTGGACTAAGCTTTTAACTGAGGTAATTAATGAATATAATAATACACCCCATTCTATTACTAAATTTCCACCTGCTTACTTGCTTTTTGGCCAATTACCCTATGACTCCCCCTTACAACAAAATTATTATCCCCCTGTTCATGAAGCACTTAAAATTGCTAAAGCATGAACTGATGAATTTCATTTAAAAAATAAAAGATATTATGATAAAGATTATATCGAACCAAAATTTAAAATAGGAGATCTAGTTATCTATGAAGAATTTCAGTACCCTAATACTAGAAAGTTATCACAAGTATTTAGTGGCCCTTATAAAATTCTTAACAAATTATCCGAAGTAAATTTTTAAATTGATAGGCAAAACCAGTTCAAAAGTTCAGAAATAGTACATGTATCTAAATTAAGGCCTTATTATTCCCCTGATAAATTTAAATTAACTCATGAGCAACAACCCCCTAATCAACAACAACAAACTCAAGTAAAAACTGTAGCTTAGACTATATCTCTAGTTTATCATTTTATAATTTTTTTTCTCTTAAACAGTAAATTTCTTTCCATATTTTAATTCAGATAATATCTTGTAATTCTTACAGAATGGCAATGATATCTCTTGACTGCAGCGAGAGTGTGACTTGTCTGGAAATTTTTATATTTGTTTGTTTATGCCGGCGTAGACGAACAAAGTGGAAATTTCTTATTCTGTACTGAATTATCCTACTTAGAATAATATATTAGCAAATAAATATTTAAAAATATATTTTTTTTCAGCTGAACCTATTTGTAATATTAAATTTAAGCTATCAATTAATAAATTAATTATTTGCCAAGTAACAAAATTTTTATCACTTTATTTTAATTTTTTTTCTTCTTTTTCTCTTTTTTTGCTGCTGCATTCCAGTCCAAGTACATGTCAATTATAATATAATTTTGTTTCTTTTTCTCTTTCCTACTTGCATCTTGCAATGTTTTATCACACCGAGAGAATATTTATTGCGTAATTATTTGACATGAATTGACATTAATAATCTTGTCTTTTATTTATTTTATTTTATTAATATTTCTTTTAAAGAGTCTTAGTAGTTTGAAGGTCACGTGCATTCTCAAACATGAACAAAATTTTTATTTATCTTTATTTTATTTTAATTTATCATATTATATTTTAATTTTTTTTGTACATATTCCTACTTAATCCTGTACTAGAATTACCAGATTAAGTAAATGATTTCATAATTGATTGTATTTTTATTCTATTACACTTCTCTCTATATGTCATCCCAAATGCCTGAGATGAGATAAACCAGATTAAGTATTTAAAGAATGTCTTTTGTGATATTTATTATTACTTATTATGAGATTTACTTATACTTATGATATTTATTATTATTGATATTTTTCCTTATTATGTTTCTTACTTATATTGTTTATTATTTACATTGTTAAAATTTATTATTGCTATATTATAAAATTTCTTATTATATTGAATTTGGACAATTAATAAGATATAATTAGACTTCCTTGAAAAGAGATCATGAACACTCTAAATATGACTCTTAAATGGATTTTTGAAACAAACTTTCAACATTGATTTCAAGAAAGTTCTATTAAATTCTTTCATTTCTAGATTTGACATTGTTAAAAAAGAATTCAACGTTATTGTTTTTCATTTTTATGTTTCATTTTTATGTTATTACTATGGGTAATTGCTTATATTTTCAAATTACTTTTTGATGTGTACTTTAAACAAGATTATATCTTGTATTTGTACGGATGCCTATTTTATTGTATTTAAATTTAAAGTTATTCCACGCATCACCTTAGTGTTCTTAAATTTGAATTCTATATTTATATAAAAAAGAGAAATTAATTTAAATTTTTTTTATTTATTTAGTATCTAATTATTATTACTTATATCAACAACTTCGTGAGCTAAGTCTGCATCATCTCCCTTTCTGTGAAATTGCAGGTCTCAGACCTACTTTTTCACCCGTCTTTCTGGAAGGGGGGATTTGTAATAAAATAAAAAAAATTTGCGCCATTTTTATTTTTGTTCTCTCTTAGCTTCAATTCTAAATTTGTGGAACATATTCCAATCTTAGTTTCGTAACTTGTAACAGCTAAAATTCTTTTCTTACTTTAGTTATTAATAAATTATTTCTTGCTTCTCAAAAAGGCGGCAGGTATTTCGTAAGCTTTTTACTTTCTGCAATATTCCTGGGATTTTAATTTAATTTTTTATTTTTAACATCGCGTGACAGGTGTTACTACGCGTTGCTAAAGGGCTTGCTCTTCCGAGGAAAAAATATAGTTCTTGCCAAGGACCGACTGCTACGACCAATTAGAATTGATCATTTTTGTCCGTTTGAGGCTAGAGTTCCTACTGATTGGTTTTCTAAAATGATTGACGCGGAGTAGGAGGGCGCTAGTTTGTCGTGAGGATGTGGATTTCTCATTTGGCTTTTCAGGAAGTCAGGATGCATCTCTCCTTTAAACAACTCAGAAGCCATGTCATTTTTTCCGAGAATGTCGAACGCCGAGAATGTTGCAGCTTAGTGAGCGAAGGCCGTGGTGATAGATGTGTGGAAAGGTGATCTGTGGAGTAACTTAAGCTCTTGCTCTAAATAATAAAGAACTAAAAACTGAATTTCTTGCATTTTTATTGGAGAAACTCCTACGACAACAAATCCATGGCTTATCCACTTGCCAGAACGACTGCTCATCCCACTATTGAGTCTTAGTGAATAGTGGTGTTCTACAAGCTTATACACTATTATAGAGCATCGCCTTCGTTATTATGACATTTTAGCCGGTAGGATGAAGATGAACCAGCGTTTGATTTTTGAATAAGAATTAACGAGCTCATCAACTACAAAATGAACCTTTGTATGAGAATTGCTTCACAACGCTGTTTGTGTTTGCCATGTTCTATGAACGATTACTTGGTGAAACATCTGTTGTAATGGTTTTGTTCTGAGGCGCATCAAAATCTACAAAGTAATGCCACTGGTGTTGCAAGGAATGCTGTCGAAAGAAAAAAAAAATCATAGGAAATATGTTGTGAAATTTTATTTTTGATCCTTGTTGGCACCTACAGGAGGGAAATTCTTTGTTTGTGAAATAGGTCTCACAGTATTTTTATTTTTTTTTTCATAATTAACATCTACGAAATCATCTACTGATTATTACAGATAAAGAACACCTGCACGACAAATTTCAACATCATTTGCTTTTATTTATTTATTACTGTATTTTCTAGGTAAAAGTGCAGAAATATTATGATAAATTTTCATTTCATAATAAATGAATACTTCATCACGATTGCGAAACCACGGTTGATACCATTGGAAATATAAACTAATTGAAATTTGCACCTGTGAGTCGTATCTACGAAGTGCTTTATTTTTGTTTATTTTAATAAATTTAGGTATTTGAACAAGGCCACAGCGAGGTGTCTGTAAGTTATTATTTATTATTTTATTTGTTTATTGGTTAAGAAATTTTAATAATAATTTCTTTGTTTAAATTCTTGATTTTTTCTTTCTCTTTTATTACAGATATTAAAAAATAAATGTGTTCTTAATTTATAATTAATTGAAATTTTATGCTCATAGAAATTTTATTTAGTTTTAAAGGTGTTTTTTAAATCGAAAGATGGATTAATTAGTTCTTAAAAAATTCTCTGTTGCTAAAATTAATTTCAATACGTAAAGAAAAGTATTTTTGTTCTTAAAATTATTTGTTATTTCCCATGTATTGAAAACCGATATTTATTATTTTATTTATTTATTACTTATTTATTTATTATTTATTTATTTCACATGAATTCAAACAGAATTGATTTATTTATTATTTATTATTTTTATTGTTATTTATTGGAGTATTTGAAGTATAGTAATTGAATTTTAATAATTGAAGTATAGCATTTAAATATTTTCCATATGAATTATCCTTCTTTCATGTATTAAGGTCAGGATTAGTAAAAGAAGAAAAAATGTCAGAAAATAAACTTGATATTGTCCCTTTTGACTTTGAGTCAGGCATGGACATTTTTAAGTGGTTTAAACATTTTGATCGAGAATGTTCTGTAGAAAAAAAAAGATAATGAGTGGAAACACCAAAATATTTCAAAATATTTAAAGGGGGAAGCGCGGGGGAAGGAGTTCCAAAATTTTCTGAATTTACTTCCTTAAAGTTGAATGATCTAAGTGATTTGGATTCTTATTTTAGAAACAAAGTTGAGATTGGAAGGCAACTTCAGCTTGGGGAAAATTTAATTATACAGGGATTAACTGATGGACTTCAGCCGGAGTATCAAAATTGTTTGATGGTTAACCCTCCTTCCAATACTCGTGAATGGTTTCGCATTGCTAAAGAATTAGCAGCGATTCCAGATCATACCTCTAATAACAGCAATAGAAATTTTCAACAAACTAGACCTATGCACAATCTCTATCCTCAGCCCAGACATTGGACTCGACCAACTCCAAACGATCCATTCCAAAATTTTAATCCTAGGTTTTTCACTCCTAGAATGCCTACGACTCATTATCAGAATAACTACCCAAGTCGTCCGTGCCGTATATGTTTAAACAGAGGCATAGAAAATGCATATCATTGGGAGAGGAGTTGTATATTTAACACAAATTCCTTTCAAACTCAAACTCCTGCTCATATTCCACCACCCCCTACTAATAATATTTGAAAATTAATCATCCCTGGATATGTGGACAATAACAAAGTGTATTGTGTGGTTGATAGTGGATCAACTGTCTCAATTCTACCCCTCAAATTTGTTCGATATTTAAATGGTAATTTACATAATGTTACCCCTATTACTATTAGACAGGCACATATATATAATACACAGGCACATATATACATATATATAAACACCACACACACACACACACACATATATATACAGGGTGATTCATAAAAGATGGGCAGAACTTTAAGGGGTTATAGCACACGTAAAGACAAATAATATTAAATAGGAGACTAAGGGTCCCAGACGTATTCCCAAGGAGATAGGGGGCATTAAAGTTTAGGGTCCGAAATTTCAAATGATTATAAAAAATGGAAAAATTGGTCGATTCGTTTTTGCAAAAATTTTCTTTATGCCAGTATTTTCTTCAAATAAAATTTTAAAGTTCAATTTCAAAAAATGCCGATAGGGGGCGCTTTAGACTTTGGAGTAACAAACAACTATTTTTTAACGTTATTTTTTGTATTTCTTTAAATGATTTCAAAAGCTTAGACTTAAACTTAAATTTTGATCTAAAAATCTGAGTCCTAACGAGTAGTTAAGTAGCGTAAACTGAAATTTGAAATTTGAAACCCTTCTCCCCCCAGAACAAAAATTAGTTATTCCCGATCTTTGTGTCGTAGATTAGGCTCTAACTACTGCCGCGTTTTGCTAAAATTATTCTTTATGTCAGTATTTTCTTGAAAATAAATTTTAAAGAAAAGTTTCAAAAAATTCCGATAGAGGGCGCTTTAGACTTTGGAGTAACGAACAACTATTTTATACCGTTATTTTTTGTGTCTCATTAAATGCTTTCTAAAGCTTAGACTTAAACTTAAATTTTCAGCTCAAAATCTGAATCGCTGAGCGTGGTTCAGTAGCGAGGGGAGGGGGTTCAAATTTCAACTTCTGAACATAGTTCAGTTTGCACTACTTAACCATGCCCAACGATTCTGTGCTGTGATACGAGGCAAAAATACAACTTTCGTCAAGGACTGCATAGTCGGAATTCACTCATAAAGGCACTGGCACAGTTGGAAACGTCGCTCATGCAAACGTTAAAGCTCCATTCCTGACGCTAGTCACCGGGTGAAGAAGGAGACAGAAAGTATGCAAATGTCAAATGGGGAAGAAGAAGAACACGTATGCAAAATTTCGACACGATTCAGGCATAAAAACCACTGAACGGTGAGTCAAGTGTAAGTCGCTGTAGTAATGAATCGGAAGATGGTGCCCTTCACGAATAAGGAAAAGGCTGAGATGCATTTAATTTACGGAGCGGCAGATGGAAATGGTGCAGAGGCACAACGAATGTACGGAGAGCGATTTCCCAACAGGCGGTTGCCTAACCGCAAAACTTTCGAGCGCTTGCACAGACAGTTGTGTGAGACGGGATCATTTCTCGCTTCCCGGTCGAATGCAGGTCGTGCAAAAAAGGACGAATCAGTAGTTGTTGCAGAAGCCATTCTGGATGTAGTAGCGGCGCAGCCAAGTACAATTACACGAACAGTGGCTAGGCAGGTGGATACCTCACAGTCCATGACTTGGAGGGTACTGAAGGATGAACATTTGCTCCCGTTTCATGTGCAACGAGTCCAGAAACTGTCTCCAGGGGATTATCCAAATCGTATTGAATTCGCCCGCTGGTTTCTGCAGCAGAACGCGCTAAATCCACATTTTGGACGAACTGAGCTTTTCACCGATGAATGTACCTTCACACGTGAAGGTA
The DNA here is from genome assembly GCA_964019185.1 of Maratus speculifer. Lineage (NCBI taxonomy): Eukaryota > Metazoa > Arthropoda > Arachnida > Araneae > Salticidae > Maratus > Maratus speculifer. The sequence goes on from OZ025300.1 coordinate 138,981,992, forward strand.
CATTTAACACACACAATGCACATGTATGGGCGGATGTCAATCCACATGCTACGTATCCACATGCTCATCAGAGACGCTTTTCCATCAATGTTTGGGCAGGAATCCTCGGAGACCACCTAATCGGACCGTACCTTCTTCCTGAACGCCTCAACGGTAAAACATACCTCACATTTCTGCAACATGTGCTGCCAGACGTGTTAAACGTTGTTCCTCCACGCATCCGGCGGGTCATGTGGTTCCAGCACGATGGAGCGACAGCCCATTACGTACGAGACGTCCGCAACTATCTGGACATCCCATTTCCGAACAGATGGATTGGTCGAGGTGGTCCTGTTGCTTGGCCTGCTCGCTCGCCAGATCTTTCACCCCTCGATTTCTTTTTTTGGGGACAATTGAAGGCTCTTTTGTATAAGACACCCATTGAATCCCCCGAGGAACTGGTCGCCAGACTTACCGCCGCTGTAGGGGAAGTGCTCGAAAAGCCTGATGTTTTCGCGAATGTTCGCCGTTCCATTCTTCGCCGTTGTTCTGCGTGCATAACCTCTGGTGGTCACAATTTTGAACATTTATTGTAATTACATGTTAATAAATATGCTTTGGTAACATAATCCTAATTTGTGTCTTTTTACCTCGTATCACAGCACACAATGTGTGGACATGGTAAACTGAACTGTGCTCAGGAGTAGAAATTTCAAACCCCTCTCCCCAGAAACTTAACCACGTCTAACGATTCAGATTTTGGGCTGAAAATTTAAGTCTAAGCTTTAGAAAGCATTTAATGAGACACAAAAAATAACGGTATAAAATAGTTGTTCGTTACTCCAAAGTCTAAAGCGCCCTCTATCGGAATTTTTTGAAAATTTTCTTTAAAATTTATTTTCAAGAAAATACTGACATAAAGAATAATTTTAGCAAAACGCGGCAGTAGTTAGAGCCTAATCTACGACACAAAGATCGGGAATAACTGATTTTTGTTCTGGGGGAGAAGGGTTTCAAATTTCAAATTTCAGTTTACGCTACTTATCTACTCGTTAGGACTCAGATTTTTAGATCAAAATTTAAGTTTAAGTCTAAGCTTTCGAAATCATTTAAAGAAATACAAAAAATAACGTTAAAAAATAGTTGTTTGTTACTCCAAAGTCTAAAGCGCCCCCTATCGGCATTTTTTGAAATTCAACTTTAAAATTTTATTTCAAGAAAATACTGGCATAAAGAAAATTTTTTGCAAAAACCGCAAACGAATCGACCAATTTTTCCATTTTTTATAATCATTTGAAATTTCGGACCCTAAACTTTAATGCCCCCTATCTCCTTGGGAATCCGTCTGGGATCCTTAGTCTCCTATTTAATATTATTTGTCTTTAAGTGTACTATAACTCCTTAAAGTTCTGCCCATCTTTTATGAATCACACTGTATATATATATATATACACATATATATATATATATATGATTTAGTCATGTGATAACTATCGTATTTTTGAACCGATTTGAATGAAACTTGGTACGTACATGATACATACAAATGTCTCGACCGAGTTCGTTAGCCAGCATCATTCGCCATCTTGTTTCAAAATGGCGGCCATTTAAATTTAAAAAAATTAAAATTAAATGCGAAAAAATTAAAAGTTGAAAAATATTTTTCTTTTATGTGTTAGAACTTAAAGCAACGATTCCAGAACACTTTTTATTTTGTCTATATCTTAAAAAATGACTCAGTTATAGAACTTTGAATTTTTCTTATGGTTGACATTTTGAAACGATTTGATTTTTGTCACGTGATAACACGCGTATTTATGAATCGATTTGAATGAAACTTGGTATGTACATAGTATATACAAATGTCTCGACCGAGTTCGTTAGCCAGCTTTATCCGCCATCTTGTTTCAAAATGGCGGCTATTTAAATTTAAAAAAATTAAAATTTAAAATTAAATGCATAAAGTTTAAAAATTAAAAAGTATTTTTCTTTTATGTGTTAGAACTTAAAACAACAATTCCAGAGCACGTTTTATTTTGTCTATATCTAAAAAAAAATATTGAGTTATAGCACTTTGATTTTTTCTTATGGTTGCCATTTTGAAACGATCTGATTTTTGTCACATGAAAACAAGCGTATTTATGAATCGATTTGGATGTTACTTGGTGTGTACATAGTAAGTAAAGAGGCCTTTATGTTTGAATAATATAACTTAATTTAAAATAAATAAATAAATAAATAAATATATGAAAGCTACCTCTTCCTCCCGGCATTGCCGGAAGGATCTTTTTTATCCTTTTCTGCACTGTTACCGGTACTGTTGTAGGAACAAGTTTCTGCACTGTTTCTACTCCTGTCTCATCAATAATCCATATGCCATTTGAATTAAATGTATTAGCTTCTAATGCAGACGTTTAGTTATAAAAAATAGTTCGACATTATGTTTTCTAAAACTTGTACTTCTGCTCAAACTTGTTGCTTCAGGAATTCGAAAGGAAATTGTAGGATGTTGCATAAACTCAGTCAATTAATCAGCACTTGCAGTTTTTTTTTTTTTTTTTGGTAACCAATTTTTAGGATGTTTATGTCATTTCTAAAGGCAAACTCCTACGTTAAATTTTGCATTTCTGCAAGACTAATTCAGTAAAACATATTCGCTGAATTTTTGGCGTATTCTCACAACTTCACCTCCTGTTTAGGTGTGAATATCATACGCCGTTTTTTATATCCCATTTCAATATTTCCTTCCGTATTACTACTCTCTTTTTATTCTTATATCCAGTGTTCTCGCTGTCGCTAGCCAATGCGCCAAATTGCGACTAAATTGTTCATTTGGCGAGTAAACAAGCGATTAGAATCGCCAAATTGCTAGTGCTCATTTTTTTCTTTTTCTTTTCGTTTTTCATACATATGCATATATTTAATGTATACATATTGTAATAACTTGCCTCAAATAGATTAAAGCTAAGTGGTTGGTAGCGTAAGTGCCGCTCGGCAAATAATCCAGGCAATTTAATGGAGAATCAATTATTTATTTGTAACAATAAAAATGGCTCTCTGTATTGAATTATATATACAGCATAAATTAATTTAGAACACGTAGGATCTTAATCCACCAGCTCCAAGTCCAAAGTTCTGTTCTCTTTCAGTCCAGAGAATGTTCAATTTATAAATCACGTAAAGTTTCTACCAATTTGCAACACGGCGTTCTCAAAACATCGCAGATGAGACTTGACACCGGCACTCTCCTAGCGAGAGTCCTTCTCTTCCGGCTCACTTGGGTGACGTCACCCTCTACAGCTCTCGATCCGAGCTGATCCACTTTTCTCAGAGAACAAATCCGAGCCCTGAGCTCTGTTCTCCCTTCTTACCCCTCCGAGATCCGAATCCTCCAAAAAACCTTGGCTTCCTCTTTTTCGTCTCAGCCAAGACCTCCCCTAAAGGTCACGAACCAATCATCAACCTTAATGATCTTTTCTCATTAAGAGATTCGTAACATCGTCTTCTCATTCGTACCTGAAAATACACACCCATGGCGACAATGTGTCTGGACGTCTGGACTCTTTCGCTTTCATTTCTGCGTCGGCGTGCTATCAAAGGTGCAACTCGTGTGGTCCCCTATTCAAGTTAGTGTCGTCCGCCTGTCTTTTCAGCTGATCGATGATGATCTAGCGATCCTTTTAGATCGCCGCTCTTTTCATTTTGAGAATGAAAGCCATTTTGTGTTTTCAGTTCCATAGTGAAATCTCTTTTCAGAAAAAATGTTTTTAAAAGCCTGTGATAAATCTAAATTATCACAACTACCCCCGCCTCTAGGATGATTTAACGTCTGAAAGGCGTGAAATCTAAAAAGCAGAACATGGTTAGCTCATTCATTTTGGGTGGCTCCTAGCACTCAAAATAAAATTTTAACAATTCTAAAAAGACACTTTAAAAAAACATTTTCAAACTCTTTTAACGACTTTGCTTTGTTTGGAGAACTTTAATAATTTAAAGGTGTTGAAACCAGTATAAACACATTAAGAAAACCTTATATATACAATAAAAGAAAACTATTTACAAATGTGAGAGAGAAAAAAAAAATTTTAGCTTTTTTTTTTTTTTTTCATTTTATTGCCCTGCTCAGACAATCAACGTGCGGTATATCCTTGCCCGCTCTGTGTTTTATGGCATACAGGAACGGTTGCAGTGATAAGGCCCATCTTAACAACCTGGAATTGTTACCTGCATTGTTTTTCAGGAACACTAAAGGATTGTGATCGGTTTCGATACTGAACTCCTGTCCATCAATGTAGTGACGTAATTTTTTTATGGCAAAAATTATAGCTGCACATTCTTTCTCTGTGGCGCTATAACTTTTCTCTTGTTCCGAAAATTTTCTGCTCAAATATATAATGGGATGCTCTTCTGAGCCCTGTCTTTGTGCTAAAACTACCCCTATCCCTTTATCTGACGCGTCCGTCTGAACTACAAATTCTAGATTATAATTTGGCGCATATAGGATGGGTTTTTGGGTGAGTTTAGATTTTAAGGTTTCGAAAGCCTCTTTCATTTCATCGGTCCATATGATTTTTTCTTTTTTGTTTTTTCCTTTTAATGCTCGTGTGAGCGGTTCTACGATGGTCGCATAATTTTCTATATAACGGGAGTAATACCCTGCCATGCCGAGGCATCTTCTAATTTCCGTTTTATTTTTAGGGTCTGGGAGTTCCGTTATGGAGCGGATTTTCGCTTCTGCAGGCTTCCTTTTTCCTTCCCCTACTATGTGTCCCAGGTATTTAACCGTTTTTTGTGCGAATCTGCATTTCGAAATTTTAACGGTAAGTTTCGCCTCTTTAATTCGACTTAGTACCGTGTTTAGATGCTGAATATGATCAGACTCCCCTTCCTTAATTATATTTAATTCAAGCATGCGCGTTATCTCTTTTTTCGGTATTTCATTCTGTCTAGGAGATACCCTATACGGTCTAATTCTCACCGGTGTTTCCTCAGTTAGCTCAATATCATGAATAGTCAGGTCCGTTAAGCCTGGGTCATTCGAAAAAACTTCCCTGTATTCGTCTAATACCTGTTTTAACATTTGAATTTCACCTGCTGTGCACCGCTCGTTTAATGCACTTTGTTTGATAACTTCGTCAAAGCTATAACTATTTGAATCTGCTAACGGGAAAGCTATCTCCAAATCCTGAGATTCATCTGTCTCATTAAATTCTTTTGTCAAAATATTTATTTTACCTACTCTTGTGATATAGGGTTTTAATAGATTTACATGATAGATTTGCGATTTCTCTCTTCTCCCTGGTATACTCACAATATAATTCGTCTCAGAAATTTTAGACTCTACTCTACCGGGGCCTATCCAACCTACGGACATTTTGTTTTTCTTGTTAGTTGCTAAAACTAACACTTCGTCTCCTGGTTGAAATTTTCGTTCTTTAGCATTTCTATCATACCACATTTTCCGTTTATCTCTAGTAATTGTCATGTTTTCGACCGCTAGCTCCTGACAGCGTTTCAGTCGGTTGATAAGTTTGAAGACGTACTCAGTAACTAATTCATGCTCGTCATTTTCTCCCGTCCATTGTTCGAAAAGTAGGGTTTCCGGAGTACGGAGATTTCTTCCATGAACTAGCTCTGCTGGGCTAAAACCTGTAGAATCATGCGTTACCGTCCTAAGAGTTAAAAGCGCATGGGGCAGATTAGCTTCCCAGTCTCTACCGTTTTCCACGCATAGCACTTTTAAAAGCCTTTTTACTGACCTGTGCCATCTCTCGATAACGTTTGAGGAGGGGTGACATACACTTGAATGGTTTAGTTTTACCCCAAACCTTTTTAGGAAAGCTGTCGTTAAATTCGAAGTGAAACTCCTCCCAAGGTCCGTTTGTATGCTAGACGGGTAACCAAGTCTACTAAAAATCATGATCATCGCTTCAATGATCGTTTCCGAGAGCATATCTGGTATCGGTATTGCTTCTGGATAACGTGAATAAACACATATTGCTGTGAGTAAATATTTATTCCCTTTTTTTGACGTCGGTATGGGGCCTACTAGATCGCACGATAATTTTGAAAATACTTCTGAAATTATGGGAACTAATTTTAATGGGGCTTTCTTAGTTTCCCCCGCTTTTCCCACTACCTGGCAAGCATGGCATGACTTGACAAAATCCTCGATTTCCCTAATAATATTAGGCCAGAAAAAATATCTCAATATTTTATCTTTTGTTTTTGATTGGCCCATGTGAGCCGCTATACCTTCGTGACAAGCACTAAGTATCGCTTCCCTGTACTTAGTTGGGACAACTAACTGTTTTCTTTCGAATCCGTGATGATCCGTTACTTTCCTCATTATTGAATTCTCTTGAATTTCGAAATTTGATTTCTTTTGTTTTGCTTTTTCGCGAATGTCTCGTAGCGAGGAATCCGTCTCTTGTTCGGTTATGAATTCTGCCCTTTTAATTCTCGACAAGCCGGTCCCTGAGTCTTCCCCTGCTATCGGTAAAAACTCGTTATCTGACCTTTCCGGATCTGCCTGTTCCGTAAAATCGTTTTCCCCTTCCCTAGAGTTAGTTTCGGTTTCTTGTTCGCCTCCGTCACTCCCGGAGCAAGTTTCGCTTTTTTTCGCCTGCGCGCGCGTCATTACTGCGTTCAATGTTTTGATTTCGCGTTTTTTTCTCTCATCGATGAGCTTCTCCGTATCATTCCCTAGTATATAATAGGACATATCTACGTCTCTATCAGTTACTATAGCCTTCGTCGAGATACTTCCTATTTCGTCAATTTCAAGCGTTATATTAGCGGTGGGCAAACAGCGAACATCATTTAAGAGTGGTTGTTTTATCCACATAAATTCCCCATCTAATTGACTGTGGTTTATAAATTTACTGGAAATAACATCGACACACGTACCAGAATCTCGTAATACCGTAATTTCCTCCCCGTTAATACGAGCCTTACTTAAATATGGCGAAAAACCTTTTTCAAATTCTTGATTTTTATTTAAATGCCCTACAGACGTGGCGTTATTTTCCCTTTTGTGTTTTTCCGGGCACTGGGCACGATAGTGCGAAGAACTTCCGCAAATGAAACATTTGTTTGTTCTCTTTTGCTCAAAAACACGGTTTCTTTCTTTATCGGGATCCTTGTCTCTCCAATTCGTTTTAGTTTCGGTCGATTTCTCAACACGCGGTTTATCTTCGAGTCTCGGTTTTTCTGATTTTATGGGAAAATTTCTCGGGTTCCAGATTTTTTTCGAGGGCCCTTTGACTGCCTCAAACTCGTCTAAACACTTAACTAGAACTAACGGGTCTTTGAAATTTGCCCAAGAGTCAATAAAATGCTCTTTATATTCCGTCGGCGTACGGCGCTTAATTTGGTCTGTTACCAATAATTTCTTTAAGTCTTCGAAATTTGAAATTTCTAGTCCGGTTAACCATCCTTCTAGATAACTATTTAGCTCGAAAATAATATCCTTCCAAGGGGTGCCTGGTATCCGAGAATGCCTTGTAAATTTTTGGCGATACGCTTCAGGACTTAGCCGAAAACGTGCTAACAAAATTGATTTCACGTGCGCGAAATCGTCGATTTTATCTGTGGGCTCGCGCAAAATTAATTCTGCAATATCTGCCGGGAGCAGCGATAAAAGATGAGTCACAAGCTCTTCTGTTTCTATGCCTGCTCGAGAGGATAGCCGTTCAAAGAGGTTTAAAAACAGAGTAATATCCGATCGTTCTGGGTCGAATTTATGCATTAACGCTTTTAAAGGGGGTTTCTGACTCCTCTCAGATCCGCTACTTGACGTAGATTCACGTCTATTCGCATTTTGAGTTAATCTCAATTGCTCTAATTGAAATTCCCTTTCTTTCTGTTTTTCTTCGCTGTCCCGCGCCGCCCTTTCTCTTTCTGCCTCTAATTTTTCCTGTTCCTTTTGTGCGGCTTTGTTAGCCTCCCTATCTTGTACAATATAATTAGCCTGCGATAAAGTAAGCTCTTTATCATAATCTGCAGCTGATTCAATTTTCTGTATGATTACAGTTATTTTATCACTCTTATCAATATCAATTCCCAACTCGTCTGCTAACATTTGCAAATCGATTTTTCTACATTGCTTTAAATCAGTAATGATTGTCATTTTTAGACTGAGTTGCCCTAACCGAAATTTCTATTTATTTCCTAACAACCTATAAAATTACCCTAGCATATATGCAATGTTAATTCTATACATACACTTTACTACACAATTTAACACAATAAATGAGAATGAAATGAAAAATATATACATGAAAAGTACACAATTTACCAATTCAACACTTTTTTTTTTTTCAACCGACCACAATACAAGTACCTGTACTTATTTCTAATTCTAGAAAAATATTGCCAGTTTTAGCATTCAGATTTTTCGAAAACTACACTTTAAAAATGTAAACATAAATAATTTTAGATCAACAGGTAACAATATCCCTCTCTGTTTAGAAGCCTTTAAAGGAAATTTAAATTTATGACTAACCTCATAACATTTATGCTGCTAAAAAAAGTTTTACAATTGTACAAGAGTTTACAATTTTACAAGAGTTGAACACACTCTTTTTTTTTTCTTTCAAAACTTTCTAATTTGTTCCGTTTTGTCCGAAAAAAAAATGCATTTAACATTTAATGTTTTTATCATTAAAAAAGAGAAGAAAAAAAAATTGTTTTTTTTTTTTTTTTTTTTTTTTTTCTTTTTTTTTTTGCAACACTTTTTACTAATTTCTTAATTCTAGATTAAAATAATAAAAGTATAGAAACATAGTACATAAATTTCCTCACTGAATTTTGTGCAAGATTTTTGAAACAGCCACTCAAAATTTAGAATGAGCTTACCTATTTCCGTCGTCTGCATCTCTCTTGGGGCATCTTTCCGTCGGAGGGTGTTGGGTGCTACGGGCAGGTTGCGGCTGGGTGGCCTTTCGTCGGTTAGGCGTTGTATCTCCGGTTAAGGCTGGGTGCCTTCGTCAGCTAGGCGCTGGGTTTCTCTTAGCGGCTGGGTGCCTTCGTCAGCTAGGCGCTGGGTTTCTCTTAGCGGCAGGGTGCCTTCGTCAGCTAGGCGCTGGGTTTCTCTTGGCGGCTGGGTGCCTTCGTCAGCTAGGCGCTGGGTTTCTCTTAGCGGCTGGGTGCCTTCGTCAGCTAGGCGCTGGATTCTATCGATGATTAACTCTGGAACTGCACGGTGAACTATAGTCCTGGGCTAGTGGCTTCCGCTGCCACCAGCTGTAATAACTTGCCTCAAATAGATTAAAGCTAAGTGGTTGGTAGCGTAAGTGCCGCTCGGCAAATAATCCAGGCAATTTAATGGAGAATCAATTATTTATTTGTAACAATAAAAATGGCTCTCTGTATTGAATTATATATACAGCATAAATTAATTTAGAACACGTAGGATCTTAATCCACCAGCTCCAAGTCCAAAGTTCTGTTCTCTTTCAGTCCAGAGAATGTTCGATTTATAAATCAGTTTCTACCAATTTGCAACACGGCGTTCTCAAAACATCGAAGATGAGACTTGACACCGGCACTCTCCTAGCGAGAGTCCTTCTCTTCTGGCTCACTTGGGTGACGTCACCCTCTACAGCTCTCGATCCGAGCTGATCCACTTTTCTCAGAGAACAAATCCGAGCCCTGAGCTCTGTTCTCCCTTCTTACCCCTCCGAGATCCGAATCCTCCAAAAAACCTTGGCTTCCTCTTTTTCGTCTCAGCCAAGACCTCCCCTAAAGGTCACGAACCAATCATCAACCTTAATGATCTTTTCTCATTAAGAGATTCGTAACATCGTCTTCTCATTCGTACCTGAAAATACACACCCATGGCGACAATGTGTCTGGACGTCTGGACTCTTTCGCTTTCATTTCTGCGTCGGCGTGCTATCAAAGGTGAAACTCGTGTGGTCCCCTATTCAAGTTAGTGTCGCCCGCCTGTCTTTTTCAGCTGATCGATGATGATCTAGCGATCCTTTTAGATCGCCGCTCTTTTCATTTTGAGAATGAAAGCCATTTTGTGTTTTCAGTTCCATAGTGAAATCTCTTTTCAGAAAAAATGTCTTTAAAAGCCTGTGATAAATCTAAATTATCACAATATTTTTAATATTTGTAGCGGACACTTGAAATTAGATTAATAAAAATCGCTGTCACAGTTATAAAAACTTGCACTCTTAAAACGAAAGAGCTGATTTGGCTTCTCATGAAAGAGCTGTAATTTTTTCGATCATAAAAGAGTTGTTTTTCAAACGATTAAATCTTCTTGATCTAAATTGGTTATTTAAATAGCTCAACTTCATTTAAATTGATTAAAACTCGACTTATTTCAACTCTTTTTTGAGAAGCTGCCTTTCAACATTGAGATGAGTGGATTTCAGCTCAACTTGAGCTATTTTGTGGCTGACTTTTTAAGAGAGTGGGTTATTTTAGAACATATTGAAAAAAGGGAATACATTAAAAGATTAAAGGTTTTTTTTTTTTTTGGCTACACGGCGAATCTATTTTGCTAATACTTTTCTCATTTGGCGAATTTTTTTTATTCTTAATTAGCCAAATTACTAACGTTAGTCAAATGTCAGCGAGAACACTGCTTATATCTAAGATTCATATATTCTTTTTATTCATATATTGTAGGGACAATCGGTTCACATTGAACAGTTCTTGGGCTTCCCTTAAACTGCACTTTTCGGATTTAACTTCTATTGAAACCCTTTCATAATCTACTAAAGTAGCTTTAGCTCTTTCAGTTACGCCTCTTGTAATTCCTCATTATTTTCCCTGAAATATATAAATCTTCATTAAAAATTATGCTCAGCTAAGTAGTGACACTGTCATAGCATGCCTTTTAGACTTCGTCACAACTAGCCCCGCGTTATGTCATTTTGAACTTTATTTATTAGTTTCTAAAATGTTGGTTAGATTGACATATGTAATACATAGAAAACAGTTCAAAATATAAGCATTTAAATAATGTTAGGGAGGTTTACATACATCAGTATCGCTAATGGCACTGATTCTAATCTTGGGCGCAAAATTTACTTTTATGATAGGAAACAAGATAAATATTTTTATTTGAAAAACAACGCGGCGCTATACTTCGAAAAATACGCAGAACATTGAAACAATCAATCTCTTCACTCATATGATGCGACAGGTGCTGCAACCCACTGGCTAAATCAACAAGCTCGATGGCACAACTAACCCCGGTCATCTCAATATTTCTAACGAGCGGCCCGCCCTCGCTTTGCTTCGGGTAGAGGAAGTCTCCCAGTCCCGTCTCACTACTGACCCCGCAAATTGTTACTATCACTTCATCCCATTAAATTCAACTACTAAAAGCTTCCTTTTAGGTAGTCGGATAAAAAGTAGCCTATATGTTAATCTAAGGTGTCAGATACCTCCATACAAAATTTCATAAAAATCGATCCATCCGTTATAAATGGTGTAACTAACATGACTTTGTTTCATGAATATAGATTATAGCAGCCCGCCCCGGCTTCGCACGGGTATTAAAGAAAAATTTCGAGTAATAAATTTTTACACACAAAATCATACTCTCTTCTTTGTGCTTGGGGTTACTAAAAAAGTGTAAAATTATAAAAGAAAATTCGGGTATTAGTATTATTTTTTTATTTATTTGTAATAATGTTTGTAAAAATTCTTACACCTACAAAACAAAATACATTATATTTATTGGCTTAGAGCTTCCCTGTAAACGATATTAGATGATGTTTTATTTTATGGCGGAAAAATAAATTGATTTTCAGGAGCTCCGACCCGCGATAGACCTTCATAAAGTTGGCCATAGGTTGGCTAATTCATAGGTTTGACCTTGGGACGACTTAATAGTTAACGCGAAAAATGTTTTTACAGGAAACTAAAGCCATTTAAATGGGATTGGTCAGTTGGAATCATCGGTATCCTCGGTATATGAGCTAGTTGACCAGCTGCTGGGCCGGTGATAATGGTTGCTACAGTTAAATTGTCCTTCAATTCCTTTATAAGTAGCCTCGTTCCATTGCACATGTTCAGAGGGCTTAAATTTCTCAAAAGCATGATTGGAATTCCAATTTTTAACGTCAATTCATGTGGTGGCAGTCCAGAAGGGTTTAGTGAATTAAAAAATTCCTGTGGATAATGGACTGCGTCTTCGATATTAGTCACGGTGTCAATTGATTTGAAATTCTTTACTTGGCCGGGATCTTTTTGAATAATCAGATTGCTTATTTCGTTGACACTATCATTCCTAGGTGACACTATTGCCCTAGAACACAACCAATGAAAGTCTTTTTTGTGTAAATTCTCGATGTCAGGTTATACTGCATCTATTAAAAATTCTAAACTATGGACTATTTGGCCTAGAGACTCATCCAGAAGGATGTTACAATTTCTACTTAACTTTGGAGTGGGGAAAATTCCTTCCCCAAATTTAAGCAGTTGTTGTGGAAAATCCCTATCTGTGATTCCATGAAGATGAGCTCTCATATTTGTCCGTAATTTTATATTTTCAATCGAAATCCATAAAGGCGACGATTTTAAGCATACTTTGATGATATCTGCTCGCGTACCTCTGATTATAACAGGAAGAGTCTGTCAGAAATCTCCAGAAAATACAAAAGTAATTTCGCCCATGAGAGCAGAGGAGTTTCTAAGATCTTTTAAGGTTCTGTCCACGGCCTCTATATGTGCTCTATGGCATATGGTGCATTCATCCCACATAATCAATGAGGCTTCTTGTAAAAATTTACCAAGAGGCCCATTTTTGCGAATAAAAATATAGATTGTTGCTCAAGATTTAAGGTTAGTGGAAGTTTAAAAGGTGAATGAGCAGTTTTTCCATCCTTTAGAAGGGTTGCAGCGATTTCTGACGAAGCAACTGCTACTGTTATCTTCCCTGATTTTCTTATCTTAGCAAGTATTAAATTTGCAAGAAAAGTCTTTCCTGTGCCACCTGGCGCATCCAAAAATTTTTTTTCTTTTTGTTGTTATTCACGCTATCGACTATAATGTCAAAAGCATATCTTTGATCTGGGACTAATTTTGGCAGATTTTCATTAACAAAAGCGGTAAATTTATTTGTGTTATAGGGCTGTACTATTGTATTTGTCACATTGTTTTCTGTACGAACTGAAGACGGCAATCAAAAATTACTTAGGTTTTTATCATTTAGTTGTAAAAGTTTATTTTCAATTTGTATAAAACCTTCATTATAAATGTCATCACTGTATGGTAAGGCGAAGTCTTGATTTTGCAGTCGGAGTCTATGTCTAATAGCTTTACATAATTCGTCTTTGGAATTTGCCCACAATTTTAATGGTTCCGATGGCTTACAAAATAAAAGTATGACCACAAACAACTCTATCAGTTGTATTGGTCATTGCGAAAACGATGCTTCTCTCAGTGTGTTTTCCCAATGGTCATCGTTTTCTATCAAACCCCTTTCACGGCAAGCTGCTTAGTAGGTATCTTTGAGAACTCCGTGAACGGTTTTTAAGTACTCGAATGAGGTTAGACCGCGTACGTGATGTAGCAACATCCTCAGATATAAACACTCTGATTGAGAATGATGTACACCGTAAGTTTTTCCTAAAGCAACATCTTTTTTTATGCCCGGATGGCAAACTATGTGCTCACCATGCCGCCTTCTTGTAAATTTGTTGTTGGCCCACGTGTATTATTGCAGAACTTCGTGGTATAGAAGTGTCTTTACGAATTCATCTTCATTACAGAGCTCAAAGACGGCCATCAAAGTAGTTTTACGTGGATTTTGGGCCACTTGTTCAATCGTTTCTGCGACGAAGTACTCTCTTTGGCCGTTTTCAAAGTGGACAGCTAACTTCAGGACTGTGAGCGTTATGTGAGCGTTAAATGTCCCACACAAAAGTGGAGAATAAGGGACAATCCATCTATTATCGATATTGAACCTACTTCCTCTAATATTTAGTGTAGCACTCTGTCCTCCATTTCCGATGTCACGGCGACGATAAACTGGATAACCGTCTTCTCCGGTTTGGGTATCGTTGATGAAACGTCGAGGGTACTTTTTTGTACAAATACCATTTTTCATACATGGTGCTGTTAAGTTATGCTCTCCGCATGGTCCGTAGACCATATTTTTGATGCTTTTAGTTACGATATCGTACAATATCGGATCGTTTTGTTGATTGGGCAGTTCCGCAACTATGACACTGTCAATTTCGTCTGGCTGGATTTTTCTTTCCAGCCAAAACAGCAAATGACAGTGTGGTGAATCACGTTTCTGCCACTCCACACTTGCCATATAACATTTTACTTTGCCGAATATTTCATCTTTCGTGAATAATTTTATGAGTTTCTTCATCTTTAAATGAAATACTCTTGAAATTAAGTCATGGCGATTGAAAGGCCGCTGACCAGATAATAATTCTAGTTTAATTTCGGGCCATTCGGAGTTACATGTAAAAGTGACAAATAAGTCTGGCCTCCCATAGTTTAGGACATAAGTCATGGCATCTTGGGTCTTTTCATGCAGATAACGTGAAGAACCCGTGAATGAAGATGACAAGATTACGACTTGGCCTATATTTGATGGGTCTACATTTGCATCTTGATTTAAAGCGTCACTGAGATGAATGTATTCATCAGCCCTCAGTCTCTGTTGATTACGACATATGTAATTCAATCTTTCTGATATTATTTTTGCCATCATATCGACTATATATTGACTAAATAAGTGCCTATAATAATGTAATGGATTAAAACAGTTAGCTCTAACCATCAACCTAAATGCATAAAATTGCACGCACGTCACAATTTTGTTACGCACTGTACCTTGCTGAGGAATTGTCAAATAATAATCGTCTTTTCCCATTACAAACATTAAGGGGCCGCTTCACTCAAATGAAAAGACCCGTTCGCTAATGCTAATCCTACGGAAGAAATTTATGAAGATATCTCGGTTGCATTTTAATATTTTTAAATGATTCGTTTTGCATTGGCTAACTGAGATTGATCTGAATGCAGACAGAGTTTTACTTTTTCGATTTTGTTTACAGATATTTTTTATGAGGGTGATTTCGCTTTCCAAACCGTTTCTAATAATGAGAGCGTTCTCGTAAAAAATATCTGTAAACAAAATCAAAAAAAGAAAAAACGGTCTGCATTCAGATCAATCTCAGCTATCCAATGCAAAAGAATCATTTAAAAATATTAAAATGCAACCGAGCTATCTTTATAAATTTCTACTATAGGATTAGCATTAGAGAATGGGTCTTTTCATTTGAGTGAAGCGGTCCCTAAAAGGATACTGTAGAGGATCATACGATCGGTGTAACTCGGAGACTCTTTTAAATTGTCCATCTTTAGCATGCAGCACTATATCTCTTGGACCTTTTTCGTCAACCAAGAGAACGGCTACCTCGTTTACAACTGGAGCATTATACCTACCAGGGTGTGCCATCTGCGGTGAGCGGTCGGAGCGAAAAATTAACTTTAAGTCATCTGAAGAGTTACTTTCGAAGATCTGAAGAGTTAGTTTTGTTGAAAACTTCGTATGTATATATTGTGGCTATTCAGTGCGGTCTGTAATTCGTTGATTAAATCAATTTTTAGCATTGGAGCTATGTTTGACCGCAACGATAGCTGATCTGCGTCAGAAATAAAATATATTTACAAAAATTGCGGACTTTGGCCTGATGGTGGTAAAAGGCTACCTATAAGATGATATATTTGTCCCTCTATTTTAAATGTTGGCATAAAATTTTCTTCTCTAATTTCTTTCGCTCCAAACGACGTCATTTGAAAAAGGCTATTGTATCCACGTATGTTGTTTAAAAAATGTACAGATAGTGAATAATTATTTGTCAAAAGATCTTTTATTGGCTGTGGCGACTCTTGTAAGACAAACTTTTCCAGAAGCACAGCACATACCATTGTGTTAATCGGCCCATTTTTTGGCAGAACACTTAGAGCAGATCTTATTCATGGCTCCGATTTATACGGAAGACTGTTGAGCATAATCAGTCTGTGGATCGTATCTGAAAGTCGATATGTTACTATAAGCTAAAACTCGATTACGAACTCTAGTCGTTGACGTCTGTTGTCTTTCTCTCTGATCTCGAAGGCGTTGGGAACGCTCGGAGCTCGATTCCCTAGTGCGAGCTTCTATACTTCTAATGTTTTGCTCTTCGAGCCTCTGCAAATGCTTCGTACACGACTCTCTTGCGCGTACTTGAGAAGTCTTCAAATTTTGTTCGGCAAGCCGCTGCAAACGCTCGATACTGGACTCTCTGGCACGCGATTGCGACGCGTATTCTCTCTGACTTGCAAGACGATTTTGAGTTTCTGTTAAAGATTCTTCATCACAGCGTCTTTTTGATGCCCTTGCCTGGAAAATATTTCTAGAAAGTTGAGATCTTGATCTTTTGGGCATTATAAAATGAAAAAATAAATAAATAATTGCTTTAAATAATTTTCTTGGCTGTTGAACCTTTATAAAAATATAATATTAATATTATAAAAATTACTGAGTCGCTAAGGTATTGCGTTTTCCATTTCGATTTTGTTTACTTTGCCATCTCGAATTTTGTACTGTGCTGAGCTGTTTCCTGTTTCGGAGGGAATTTGTGATTTTTTCTGAATTGGAAATTTGTTTTGGTGGAGTCGTCTTCAGTTGTGGACTGTATTTTTGCGTTTATTAGCACACTTTGTTTGGATAGTGCTCTTTCCTGTTCCGATCCGTTTCCTGATTCGTATGGTGTATTATCGCGTCAGTCTTGATTATGAGATAACTTATTTTGATAAGGATTAATACCAAGGTAAAAATAAAGAGCTTTTACTGAGACAGCATTTTAATTATTTTTTTAATTAAAAAAAATTTTTATTGTGACGTAACTATAACAGTTAGACATATGCTGTCGTGACATTTTTTGTAGATAATTATACGTTCTGCAAAGTCATAGTACATTATCTTGTTTTATAATCAATAGTATTCGCAGCGCACGCGATGTAAGGATTTTTTAAAATCATTTTTCTACACCTTGGATTAGATTATTGGCATTTTAGTAAGGATCCCTATTTATTTTTTTTCTAAATATAACATAGCCCATGTTCACAGGAAATAGTGTAGCTTTTCAAAGGTGAAAGTATTTTTCAAATCCGTTAAGTACTTTCGGAGCCTATTCAATTCAAACAAACAAACAATCAAATCTTTACTTTTTATAATATTGGTATAGATGTGACGTCATTATTTTCCGATTTTTATTAGTTACATATATCAATGCCTCTTGTTCTTTTAACAAATACTTCAAAATTTCTGTATTATTTAAAGTTTGATGTCCTATTTCTCCAAATCAAATATTTTATTAATAATATAATTCTTTCTCGTTCACTTTACTTCTAATTATGTCGCCATTTTTCACAGATTAACGTAACCATTATTCGTGCGTCCCCCCCTTATATAATAAAATACTTTTTTTTTAAGTATGATGTCATATTTATTTTCCTTCCAATTCTTTTTACTTTAGTTTTTCACGTGGATACTGCTCAATTGAAAATTAATTGCCGAGGAGAATTTATTATTCCAGACTATGAATTTGTTGGCAACGTGAAAGAAAAATGGTTATTTTTATAGGAAAATTTTAAATTGATTCTGTATGAAAAGTAATGAAATTTTGAATTATTAAAGAAAATATTTGAATAAATCAATTAAAATTAGCCCATGTTCACCGGAAGTATTGTAGCTTTCCAATGGTGAAAGAATTTTTCAAATCCGTCAAGCAGTTTCGAAGCCTATTCAATTCAAACAAACAAACAAACATTTCCTCTTTAAAATATTAGTATAGATAACGAATTCTTTTCAAAAGGAAGAAGTTTTTTGTCATCAATGTTTAAAGCGTAGTATCTAATATCTCAATAAAGATTTTAGAAAATAATTTTCTGCATCCAAAATTTCAAATGTGTTATATTTGATAGATAACATTGAACCGACGACATTTTAATCTAATTCAGAATGATTTTACAAACATTTACCTTTGACATATTTCAACTTCAATGACATGCTCTCAAGGAATTGGAAAACATGTATTCATGGGTTTGTCTTTTCAAGAAATATCTTAAATCATTTGTCAGCTTGTTTATTGGAAATTTCAAATGTTTTGACTAGATGATAAATTTGATCTATTTTAAAACTTTGTTTGAAAGTCCCAGCAACTTTAAAATATTATACAACATAGTTTCATAATGTTATTGGTACTTCGACAGTTCATTTCATTAAAGTCCTTTAATCTTTTTTACTTGTGCAAGAAAAGATTTTAGTTTTTCTTAGCACTCTCTAACAAAGTTTAAAAAAGCTTAAGCATCGGTTTGTCTGCCTGTGTGTCCACGCTCTAACTCACGGAAATATACTCGGATTTTTCTGATAGTAATAAAGTTTATTTAGGGTCACCAAAGTATGTTTGGTTTGCATATAAAGTATGCACCATTAATGATTCATTTACAGGGACACTCAAAAGAATTCGATTACGTGATAGTACATTGGGAAAGATAGTTTGGAGAGTATTTTAAGGGCATTGGGGAGTATTTTCTAATGTATTGAAACTGATGTAAGTCACAGAATTTCACTAAGATCGCGTTAAAACAGAGCATTCATAGCATTTTTTAGTAAATTATAGGAACACACAAAAGAAATCAGTTATATAACTGTCTTTGCACAATAATTGCTGGACAGTGAGTTTTAAAGTTCGGTATGCACTTTTAAATTTAATTATTATTATTATTATTTTCTTATTGCACTTTATATAAATTTGTATACCTTATATACAGAACTGCACAAAATTATTCGCAAACTGTTCTCCTTATTAGAGAAAATTGCTGAATGGGAAATTTTCAATTGAAATATGTGTATCTCTTAAATGAACTTAATTTCGGGATGCAGTTGTTCATAGATGCAAATCTCTGTATCATGTTCAGCGCTGTTACAAAATTCGGATTATTTTCTGATTGTAGATGATAACAGCTGAAATTAGGTTATAAAAGGCTTGCATTTCCATATGATGAAATTAAACATAATATTTTAATTTTTTTTAAACGGAGCAGTTTTTTTACATTAATTTGAATGTGTTTGAAAATGCTTTATAATTAAAGTTTGGCAATTATTTTTCATACTTGTTGATTTTTCATTTAATATGAATATTTTATAGTTATTAACAAAAATAATATTTTAAATTACTATTTAAAATTTTTTAACTTTCTTAACCCGCGAGTACTTTCCACTTTTTTTCATAACGTCATAAGTTGTGCTCGCTGTTATCGCCAAAGCAACCCCCCTATACAAAATATGTAATATAAGAAATTTTTTCACCTAATATACAGACATAACATTTCCATTAAGATGTAATCTTGCAGTTTCCTTAAGTTATGCGTTTTATTTATGAGATTTGGAATAGTGGGGAAAATCAAAAATTAACTGACATTAAGGAAAGTTACGTAGACTTTTTCGCCAATTTCATCATTGTTTCTAAAAATGTACCTAAAAGAAAAGCAGAGGTGTCCTGTTACTTCACTAAGGTGGTCGAGAAACCTTCAGAGTCAGCTACATGGCAGATCTCTTTTGTATTTTTAATGTGATATAAGTTAGGAGAAGATAAGTTATACGGAAGCAAAAAGACCGACACGTGACTACTGATGGGTTAATTGAGTCAGTCGGAATAACAGCGCGAAGGATTGCCTTAGATAGCGTTATCACAGTACATTATCCAGTTTTAATTATTAATTTCATAAAAAATAAATTAATTAAAATGTCAAGCAATTTTTATATGGACTTGTTACAAACATTTTCTACTCTCATATTTTAATTTCAGTGACATGCTCTCGAGAATGCGAAAACATGTATTCGTGATTTTATTTTTACATTCAATATCAAAACATTTAGCGCCTTTTTTATCGGAAACATAAAATATTTTGAATTGATTATAAATTTGTTTTACATCAAATTACAACAAAGTATTTTTCCTATCAATCGATAGAATAAAGACCAAACGTATCTGTGCGTAACGCATACGTCATTTTGCGAATGGCAACACTTTCCCATGCAATTTCGGTTTTGAAATTTTCGTTACTGCAAATTTTACACTTTTAAACATCGTACATCTTAAATTTTTACATCGGCATATAGAAAAAAAATGCACTTTTAAATGCAATTTGTTTGAAAGCTATATCTCAATTTGTTTTTAAGATATTGATTTTTTTTTTATAGTTTTTAGTACGAATTTTGTAATTGTGGCAACAGATTCACTCCATTTTCTCTTAAAATTAAAAGAAAAAAGACAGAAATTAAATTGCATATACAAAAATATCGTCTGTTAAAATATCCGTTGATTTCGGTTTTATTTCGTTTTTATTCATCAATTAAATGGGGGGGGGGACTCGACGTTTTGAGTTAATGTGATTTTAAAATGATCAAATTAAAATACCTTTTTTTTAAACATTGTGAATACGGATATGAGAAGTTCAAGTGTAAATTTTGAGAAGATGAAAATGATGACGGGTTTTAATTTCATGTGAAATTTTATGATCGTGTCAATTTGGAATATTTTTTTTTCATTCGCATTTGTAGCAAACATAAGAGCTTCAATTGATAACTTCATCCTAATTACTGATCTTTATTGTATTTCACTGATTACATATCTGATTAATGTTTCATTTAAAAAAAAAAAGGACAAGTGAGTTTTATCGTATTTTGTTAATCTTAGCTTAAAATAATATTTTTTGAGACTGACACATGTAAGATGTATTTTTTATAATATTTGTTGGACAGATCAATATAAGATGCATTTTTTAATGTAACTAATTTTGTAGACTTATTTTAAATCAATGAAACAGTTCCTTCTTAAATATGACGGGTTCCCCCTCGTATTTTTAATTTCACACACATCTATGTTCTTAGATTTTTTTCTTTTTTGTTCTAAAAATAATTTGAAGTTATGTTACACGAGATTAATATTAATATTATTAAGATTTAATTTAATTATATCCCTTAATATTATAGTTAAAATTTTATTATTTTATTAGTTCAGTCTGTCGAAATGGTTCCGCGAACAATCGTCTTACAGATTTATAAGGAAGTTCTCCATACTGGGCATACTGAGAATGTTTTGAAATAAAATTCAAATTAAACAACTTATGTATGTAATAAGGGATCAGTTAAATTTAGAGGCGGAATCGCAATACAAATTTTATAAAAAAAAAAATGAAATGCTTTCTACTATTTGGCGCGAACACACGAAAACGTCAGGCGATTTGGCGAGCAGCATTTTTCCCCGCTAAGATCAAACGATTGTCATGTAACTGAAAATTGTTTTTAGTAGATTTTTAGAATGCATGTAATTGGTATTTAATAAATTTAAATTTAAATAATGAGAGAGTTAAGGCACATATTATATAATATTACATATACATATTGATTGTTGCAGCAGCTATATAATTTGAATACTGCAAAAATAATTTTATACATACAAAATATTTTCACATTGAAAAATATATTCTTATTATTAAGCATATTCCAAAATAAAGGCTACATGAAGAATGCTGCAGTAATTAATTTCAATATCGGAGAAGTTTTTGTTTCCTTAGCAACACAAATTAATCGACGCTGCTCAATTGGACTTAATTTTGAGAATGAAACTAAATTAATTTAATTTTCGTTTTATATCATAAAATTTCAGCGTTAACCTTCAATATAAATATTTATATTTCAAAACTATAGTTATAACAAACTAGAATCGACAAAACTAAAGTTATTTGAATAAATATTAAAAAAAGCTCGATACGAAACATTTTGACCACATTTTTTTTTAATTTTATCTCGTCGCAAACTGGTGATAAACTTCGAAATAAATGAAATGCTCATTATTTTTTACGAACGTTCTATCAAGGTTCCGCCGAAATTTTTTTAAACATATATATCCACATGAGAAGACTTTTTGTAATTTTTCCGACTTTTTTTTTAGTATGCCCGTTTGGAGACTTTCCTTGTTAGTAATAAATTACTAACAATAGAATACACTGAAATATACTGCTTTAATCAATTTATATTATTCTTTTCATTAAAAAATAAATTTATATTTCTAATAACGAATACTTTTAATAAGAAACAAATTTTTATCTATTCAAATTTAAAGGATACTAAGTTTGCAGTTCTAGTATCTTAATAAGGTCTTTAGAAAATAAATTTCTGCAACCAAATTTTCAAATGTATCAAATTGTTATATAACATTGAACCAACGACAAGTTAATCTGATTCAGAATGATTTTACATTCCTTAGTGACACATTTCAACTTCAGTTACATGCTCTCAAGGAATTGAAAAACATGTATTCGTAAATTTGTCTTTTTAAGAAATATCTTCAATCATTTGACGGCTTGTGTATTGAAAATTTCAAATGTTTCGAATAGATGATAAATATCATTTACTTTAAAGCTTTATTAAAGTGCTCAGAGCAAAAAAGGAAGCCATTTGGAAGTTTTTTCTTTTTTTTTTAAATTACTCTAATATTGATTTATCACTGTAATGGTATGCTGAAACTGATAATTTTTAAACTTCTAAGCATTTCAACACCTTTGTATAGGAAAATACTTTGAACTGCAATTTGTTTGAAAATTTGCACCTCAATTTACTTTTGAGAAAGTATGTTTTTGGTCGTTTTTAATGCCATTTTTGTAATGATGGCAACTGCAATGCTTCATTTTTCTAGAATATAAAGCAAAACTAGTTCAAAAATAGTTTATTACTATATCTTTTTTGTCAATTTCTCATTACAAATGAAAAACAATTTGTAAGTAATCCTTTGAGACGGAAGAAGTTAAGTTCGTTAATTCTGAACTCCCACCGAAAATTTAGAAAAAAAAAATTATCAAACAAGTTGGAAATAGCACGTCAAGTGTAGCAAATGAGGTGTATTCTTTAATAATGAAGTTTTAAAAATATCCAGATCTTGATGTAATAGTATGCAATATACTAGCCGAAATCTTTTGGTATCCCTGTAAATACTATCTGATTTTTATTACATAGGAAATGACTTATAGTAAATTTCAGAAACATATATCAATTCCATATAATGTGAAGTATAGGGAACTGGGGTACATTGATACTTGGGGCACATTGATACTCCCCCTGTACAGTACACAGGATCATTACAGGAAGTTTCACAACAGCTCCAAAAGGTGATACTAGTGAAATTAACTACATGCAGAAAGTTTTGGAATGATTCAATAGTTTGATGAAATGGGATGGGTGATTAATTGTTTTTGTAGGTCAAAAGTAAATTTGAGTTGTACAATTGAAATGGTATTATACAACTGTTCCAGTATTTTCAACTGAAAAGAATACACTCCCTGACAAGTAAAGCTACTCTTTATCAGTTCCTCCTTCTTTATTGTTAGATAGATTATGAAGTGTCGTATTTGGGACTCATTTTATTCACAATAGCTGTATGGGGCACATTGATACAGTCTTTGTCGGGGCACATTGATACAACCTAAATACTTTTCTAGTTCATTTTTTCATTACCTTTTATTTATTTTTTTACCCTACACTCCTTAATTCAACCATTTTTCGTCAAAAATTTCTACTATTAGTAGTGACTACTATTAGTCTACTATTAGTGAAATAGCTCTAATTTCTTTATATTAGAACATTTTATAGTATTTTTGCAAACAGAAGATGTACAAACTTACACAATATCTAGTGCTAGAAGAATTAACAAAAGAAATTGACAGCAGCCTTGTAGCGGAGATTATCGCTACATATCTTTTCCCCTTCATAAATGCAATAATTATTTCCCTTTAATAAATTCTTTGTTTTATTTTAGTTTCCCTTTTCACTATTAAGCCCATTAGTTAAATTAATCCTACATTTAATAGTTAAGTTCTAGCTTTCATCCTCCCACTATTAGAAGTTCAGCTTTTCATCTTTTGGAGCTCTCTGTAGAAAATTAATAAGAGAACTTCCTTTCTCACAAATTTTCTGTTGTGTCTGGAAAAACATCTGCCCATAGATACCGCACTTATTAACAAAATAAAGAAAGCTCTGGGCTTTGTTCATCATAATCTTTTATCCGTTACATTTTATTAACATCTGCCTTCCACACCCTGTTTTCATTCTCACAATTAATGCTTAAAACTAGAAATACTTTTATCTCTGTTTATCCTGACTGTGCTTTCTTTCTGTTCATTTGCGCATCTGGGTAATATAATTGTGGTCAGCAAAACTCCAATTTAAGTAACGGCCTGCTTTGCCCTTGTCTACTTCCCAAGCTTAAAATATTTCTGTAACCCTATAAAATATTCGCAGATGTGAAAATAATCCGTGGGTTCCCAGACCGCAAATGTAGTCACTGATACTGAACGTGTGGTTTATCAAATGTCGCCAAAATTCTTTGTATGAAAGACTTCTGATGCCTTTTGGCGATAAGGGCTGTGACGTTGTATCGACACTCCACTGATTGCCATCATACAGACAAGATGTAGCTCACTAGAGCTCTGAGAATTCCCCCCCCCCCTTATGGGGAACCTACTGTCTGTTAATGCTTGCAAAATAAATGCGTCCTAAAATGTAACTCTCTTTTCGGAGTTTTTTTTGTGTGTGCTTCTTTTGGTAAATCACCTGGGCCTATGAACTAACACCTTTACATAATATCTGGTGCATCTGGCCTTTTTTTTCTCCGGTCAAAAAAAAAAAAAAACGCACACACACAGAGACTTTAAAAAAATCATACTTAAAATCTTCGACAGAAAAGACTCTATCAAACATCGATGCACTGTTAAAGCAACATTCCCCGA
Organism: Maratus speculifer; assembly: GCA_964019185.1. NCBI lineage: Eukaryota > Metazoa > Arthropoda > Arachnida > Araneae > Salticidae > Maratus > Maratus speculifer. The sequence goes on from OZ025300.1 coordinate 139,006,795, forward strand.
ATTTCCAAGGCTGTCTGTACTTCATAGTGTGACGTATTCTCCTACACTCAAACCGAAACTTGCGATTTTCCGCACTCAGAAGAAATGCTTCCTCTCTTTTTCTCCCTGTGGTTCTGCAATATCTATGAAGGAATGAAGGTCACAATTTATCAGCTGGTTGTTTCGCCGGAATATGGGTCAAGTGTTGTCGGCTCCGGACTGCAGTATTCTGTTTCATGTTACCCTGCGTTGTAATATGGCTAAGTTTTTTTTTTGCAGTGTTGTGATGGTGAATCACAAAAGAGTAATTAGTTGTGGTGTGTTTCAGCATCTACGTGCCAGTAAAATGTGCAACAGATTTGTGTGAGCCCTCACGTTATAGATATGTGACAACAGTGTGTCAACATTCGAGAATGCTAAAATGAATAAAAAAAAAGTTTGTGAAAAAAAAAAAAAAAGCGATTTCCCTCGCAAAGCCAGCTGATGTTTGTGTTATGTGTCGATGAGTGATTAGTTATGTCAGCGCACCATAAGAAAAGTTTGTGTAGCACAAAATGTCTATGATTTTCCATACAGCTTATCATTATAAAAAAAAAAGACAGAAAATTTATGCGTTACGGGTCGTCGAACCTGTACGCACCTTTTTTTTTTTTAGCTTAAATCGTTGTCAACAACAAAATTACAGTGATAAAGTACTTTCAGTACATTTAGTGTGTGTTTGTGCTGCTCTCGTTCTCTGAAGGTTCAGCCACTGCGTCAAAATTACTGATTTGCATAGTTAGATCTACAACGGCAGTCTAGTAATGCTAAGGTTTGCTAGTAAAATGGGTCGTCGCACCCAGTCTTACATATGTTGTAAATGCATAGCAATTCTAGCAAAAAAAAGTGACGTGAGCTAAACACACACACACACACACAAAAAAAAAAAAAAAAAAAAAAAAAAAGTGACAGAAACATGTTTTAGTACTAGAAGTTTCTATTTAAAAAAAAATATAGATAATAATAATTACTCAACATAACATAGAAACATATTTTCTTAGTGCTTACAGATAATTCATAATGAAAATAGTTTGTGTTCTTTTTATCAGCTTGAACAGAGAAGATTTTTTAATTTAAATATAGTGCATTTTTGAAATTTTATGTGTATTAACGTAAACAATATACATTTTAAATTTTAGTATTTAACTTGCACTTTTGAATGCATTCTTCTCTTTTCATGCTCAATTTTCAAAAGTATTATTATTTTCAATGCATGTTGTTTTAGTATTTATGTGTTGCATATTTAAATATCACAGATTTTTTATTATTTTATGTGTTCGCGCATTAATTTTCTCCCTGACATTACTTGTCCTTAGGTAATTGCAGTTTGAGAGTCCTATTCTCGTTTTTACAAAATTTTTTTGCCATTAACTATGCCAGTACCTTGTTAAACAAGCTTTTTTTGATTTTTTTACTTTCGGTTGTCATGTAAAAAAAAAAAAAAAAGGAGATTTGGCATTGGTATTTTTGAATGGTTAATTAGTTTATTTTGAAGGCTGTACAGATAAAAAAAAAAAAAAAAAAAAAAAAAAAAAAAATTGTGTTTGCATTTTTTTTTAAAAAAAGAGGTATTATTTAGTGTCTGCATTTTGTTGTTTTCTTTCTGTGCTCACAGATTGTATACCACCCCCCCCTCATTAAATGTGTCTAGATTATTTCGTAATTTGGCAGCGTTTGCTCTCTGACTAATGCAAAATTTAATTGTTGGTTTGGACTTGAATTTTAGGTTATTTCCCCCAAATTATTAATTTTAATACTGTCGGTTAACAGTCTGATTTGTTTTGGTGCACCTAGTTTATTTATAAATCTTTCTTTTGATTTATATTAGTGCATTTTCTTTTGGTGAACATCTATGGCTGATATTGAGCTAAAACAAGCTTCAGCTACTTCCCAAACAGTGTCAGAGAGAGATAATAAATCTGGGTCCGCTTTTGGACAATCACAGGTTTCAATATTCCCTTTACTTGAATTTTATGAGGAAAATTTAACAAAGTTTTCAGACACAATTATCGCTGAAGCCACAGCGTTTCAAAGCCAAATAAAACATCAAAGCAACACTGATATATTTTACTCTAATTTTTGCAGAACTCAAATTCACAATTCAATGGGATCTAAACATTTTGAAAGAGACCTTTCAAGTACTCAAAGATGAATATGCTAAGGTAAAACACGAAAAAGAAAATTTATTTTTGGTAAATAACAAACTTTTGGAACGTGTACGTGACTTGTCTCAGGAACTAGAAAGTAAAACTAAACCTCACATATCAAATACTCAAAAAGGTATCACTCCTTCGGTTAGTACTGCTTGTTTAAAATCTGTTCAGAATATGTCCACACAGACAGATAACAACCTCATTATCAAATCTCCACACACTACAATACATGAAGGTTGCAATACAAATCCCTCTTTCTCTAGTAATCAACAGGTTAATGAGTTATGTGACAGTAACAATTTTCATCCCAGTATTTTCAGTACCCCTAAGAAAGATAGTACCAATTTTATCCGACACAAAGATCGGGAATAACTGATTTTTGTTCTGGGGGGAGAAGGGTTTCAAATTTCAAATTTCAGTTTACGCTACTTAACTACTCGTTAGGACTCAGATTTTTAGATCAAAATTTAAGTTTAAGTCTAAGCTTTCGAAATCATTTAAAGAAATACAAAAAATAACGTTAAAAAATAGTTGTTTGTTACTCCAAAGTCTAAAGCGCCCCCTATCGGCATTTTTTGAAATTCAACTTTAAAATTTTATTTCAAGAAAATACTGGCATAAAGAAAATTTTTTGCAAAAACCGCAAACGAATCGACCAATTTTTCCATTTTTTATAATCATTTGAAATTTCGGACCCTAAACTTTAATGGCCCCTATCTCCTTGGGAATCCGTCTGGGATCCTTAGTCTCCTATTTAATATTATTTGTCTTTAAGTGTACTATAACTCCTTAAAGTTCTGCCCATCTTTTATGAATCACACTGTATATATATATATATACATACATATATATATATATATATGATTTAGTCATGTGATGACTATCGTATTTTTGAACCGATTTGAATGAAACTTGGTACGTACATGATACATACAAATGTCTCGACCGAGTTCGTTAGCCAGCATCATTCGCCATCTTGTTTCAAAATGGCGGCCATTTAAATTTAAAAAAATTAAAATTAAATGCGAAAAAATTAAAAGTTGAAAAATATTTTTCTTTTATGTGTTAGAACTTAAAGCAACGATTCCAGAACACTTTTTATTTTGTCTATATCTTAAAAAATGACTCAGTTATAGAACTTTGAATTTTTCTTATGGTTGACATTTTGAAACGATTTGATTTTTGTCACGTGATAACACGCGTATTTATGAATCGATTTGAATGAAACTTGGTATGTACATAGTATATAGAAATGTCTCGACCGAGTTCGTTAGCCAGCTTTATCCGCCATCTTGTTTCAAAATGGCGGCTATTTAAATTTAAAAAAATTAAAATTTAAAATTAAATGCATAAAGTTTAAAAATTAAAAAGTATTTTTCTTTTATGTGTTAGAACTTAAAACAACAATTCCAGAGCACTTTTTATTTTGTCTATATCTTAAAAAAATATTGAGTTATAGCACTTTGATTTTTTCTTATGGTTGACATTTTGAAACGATCTGATTTTTGTCACATGAAAACAAGCGTATTTATGAATCGATTTGGATGTTACTTGGTGTGTACATAATAAGTAAAGAGGCTTTTATGTTTGAATAATATAACTTAATTTAAAATAAATAAATAAATAAATAAATATATGAAAGCTACCTCTTCCTCCCGGCATTGCCGGAAGGATCTTTTTTATCCCTTTCTGCACTGTTACCGGTACTGTTGTAGGAACAAGTTTCTGCACTGTTTCTACTCCTGTTTCATCAATAATCCATATGCCATTTGAATTAAATGTATTAGCTTCTAATACAGACGTTTAGTTATAAAAAATAGTTCGACATTATGTTTTCTAAAACTTGTACTTCTGCTCAAACTTGTTGCTTCAGGAATTCGAAAGGAAATTGTAGGATGTCGTTGCATAAACTCAGTCAATTAATCAGCACTTGCAGTTTTTTTTTTTTTTTTTTTTTGGTAACCAATTTTCAGGATGTTTATGTCATTTCTAAAGGCAAACTCCTACGATAAATTTTGCATTTCTGCAAGACTAATTCAGTAAAACATATTCGCTGAATTTTTGGCGTATTCTCACAACTTCACCTCCTGTTTAGGTGTGAATATCATACGCTGTTTTTTATATCCCATTTCAATATTTCCTTCCGTATTACTACTCTCTTTTTATTCTTATATCCAGTGTTCTCGCTGTCGCTAGCCAATGCGCCAAATTGCGACTAAATTGTTCATTTGGCGAGTAAACAAGCGATTAGAATCGCCAAATTGCTAGTGCTCATTTTTTTCTTTTTCTTTTCGTTTTTCATACATATGCATATATTTAATGTATACATATTTTTAATATTTGTAGCGGACACTTGAAATTAGATTAATAAAAATCGCTGTCACAGTTATAAAAACTTGCACTCTTAAAACGAAAGAGCTGATTTGGCTTCTCATGAAAGAGCTGTAATTTTTTCGATCATAAAAGATTTGTTTTTCAAACGATTAAATCTTCTTGATCTAAATTGGTTATTTAAATAGCTCAACTTCATTTAAATTGATTAAAACTCGACTTATTTCAACTCTTTTTTGAGAAGCTGCCTTTCAACATTGAGATGAGTGGATTTCAGCTCAACTTGAGCTATTTTGTGGCTGACTTTTTAAGAGAGTGGGTTATTTTAGAACATATTGAAAAAAGGGAATACATTAAAAGATTAAAGGTTTTTTTTTTTGGCTACACGGCGAATCTATTTTGCTAATACTTTTCTCATTTGGCGAATTTTTTTTATTCTTAATTAGCCAAATTACTAACGTTAGTCAAATGTCAGCGAGAACACTGCTTATATCTAAGATTCATATATTCTTTTTATTCATATGTTGTAGGGACATTCGGTTCACATTGAACAGTTCTTGGGCTTCCCTTAAACTGCACTTTTCGGATTTAACTTCTATTGAAACCCTTTCATAATCTACTAAAGTAGCTTTAGCTCTTTCAGTTACGCCTCTTGTAATTCCTCATTATTTTCCCTGAAATATATAAATCTTCATTAAAAATTATGCTCAGCTAAGTAGTGACACTGTCATAGCATGCGTTTTAGACTTCGTCACAACTAGCCCCGCGTTATGTCATTTTGAACTTTATTTATTAGTTTCTAAAATGTTGGTTAGATTGACATATGTAATACATAGAAAACAGTTCAAAATATAAGCATTTAAATAATGTTAGGGAGGTTTACATACCTCAGTATCGCTAATGGCACTGATTCTAATCTTGGGCGCAAAATTTACTTTTATGATAGGAAACAAGATAAATATTTTTATTTGAAAAACAACGCGGCGCTATACTTCGAAAAATACGCAGAACATTGAAACAATCAATCTCTTCACTCATATGATGCGACAGGTGCTGCAACCCACTGGCTAAATCAACAAGCTCGATGGCACAACTAACCCCGGTCACCTCAATATTTCTAACGAGCGGCCCGCCCTCGCTTTGCTTCGGGTAGAGGAAGTCGCCCAGTCCCGTCTCACTACTGACACCGCAAATTGTTACTATCACTTCATCCCATTAAATTCAACTACTAAAAGCTTCCTTTTAGGTAGTCGGATAAAAAGTAGCCTATATGTTAATCTAAGGTGTCAGATACCTCCATACAAAATTTCATAAAAATCGATCCATCCGTTATAAATGGTGTAACTAACATGACTCTGTTTCATGAATATAGATTATAGCAGCCCGCCCCGGCTTCGCACGGGTATTAAAGAAAAATTTCGAGTAATAAATTTTTACACACAAAATCATACTCTCTTCTTTGTGCTTGGGGTTACTAAAAAAGTGTAAAATTATAAAAGAAAATTCGGGTATTAGTATTATTTTTTTATTTATTTGTAATAATGTTTGTAAAAATTCTTACACCTACAAAACAAAATACATTATATTTATTGGCTTAGAGCTTCCCTGTAAACGATATTAGATGATGTTTTATTTTATGGCGGAAAAATAAATTGATTTTCAGGAGCTCCGACCCGCGATAGACCTTCATAAAGTTGGCCATAGGTTGGCTAATTCATAGGTTTGACCATGGGACGACTTAATAGTTAACGCGAAAAATGTTTTTACAGGAAACTAAAGCCATTTAAATGGGATTGGTCAGTTGGAATCATCGGTATCCTCGGTATATGAGCTAGTTGACCAGCTGCTTGGCCGGTGAAAATGGTTGCTACAGTTAAATTGTCCTTCAATTCCTTTTATAAGTAGCCTCGTTCCATAGCACATGTTCAGAGGGCATACATTTCTCAAAAGCATGATTGGAATTCCAATTTTTAACGTCAATTCATGTGGTGGCAGTCCAGAAGGGTTTAGTGAATTAAAAAATTCCTGTGGATAATGGACTGCGTCTTCGATATTAGTCACGGTGTCAATTGATTTGAAATTCTTTACTTGGCCGGGATCTTTTTGAATAATCAGATTGCTTATTTCGTTGACACTATCATTCCTAGGTGACACTATTGCCCTAGAACACAACCAATGAAAGTCTTTTTCGTGTAAATTCTCGATGTCAGGTTATACTGCATCTATTAAAAATTCTAAACTATGAACTATTTGCCCTAGAGACTCATCCAGAAGGATGTTACAATTTCTACTTAACTTTGGAGTGGGGAAAATTCCTTCCCCAAATTTAAGCAGTTGTTATGGAAAATCCCTATCTGTGATTCCATGAAGATGAGCTCTCATATTTGTCCGTAATTTTATATTTTCAATCGAAGTCCATAAGGGCGACGATTTTAAGCATACTTTGATGATATCTGCTCGCGTACCTCTGATTATAACAGGAAGAGTCTGTCAGAAATCTCCCGAAAATACAAAAGTAATTTCGCCCATGAGAGCAGAGGAGTTTCTAAGATCTTTTAAGGTTCTGTCCACGGCCTCTATATGTGCTCTATGGCTTATGGTGCATTCATCCCACATAATCAATGAGGCTTCTTGTAATAGTTTACCAAGAGGCCCATTTTTGCGAATAAAAATATAGATTGTTGCTCAAGATTTATGGTTAGTGGAAGTTTAAAAGTTGAATGAGCAGTTTTTCCATCCTTTAGAAGGGTTGCAGCGATTTCTGACGAAGCAACTGCTACTGCTATCTTCCCTGATTGTCTTATCTTAGCAAGTATTAAATTTGCAAGAAAAGTCTTTCCTGTGCCACCTGGCGCATCCAAAAATTTTTTTTCTTTTTGTTGTTATTCACGCTATCGACTATAATGTCAAAAGCATATCTTTGATCTGGGACTAATTTTGGCAGATTTTCATTAACAAAAGCGGTAAATTTATTTGTGTTATAGGGCTGTACTATTGTATTTGTCACATTGTTTTCTGTACGAACTGAAGACGGCAATCAAAAATCACTTAGGTTTTTATCATTTAGTTGTAAAAGTTTATTTTCAATTTGTATTAAACCTTCATTATAAATGTCATCACTGTATGGTAAGGCGAAGTCTTGATTTTGCAGTCGGAGTCTATGTCTAATATCTTCACATAATTCGTCTTTGGAATTTGTCCACAATTTTAATGGTTCCGATGGCTGACAAAATAAAAGTATGACCACAAACAACTCTATCAGTTGTATTGGTCATTGCGAAAACGAAGCTTCTCTCAGTGTGTTTTCCCAATGGTCATCGTTTTCTATCAAACCCCTTTCACGGCAAGCTGCTTAGTAGGTATCTTTGAGAACTCCGTGAACGGTTTTTAAGTACTCGAATGAGGTTAGACCGCGTACGTGATGTAGCAACATCCTCAGATAAAAACACTCTGATTGAGAATGATGTACACCGTAAGTTTTTCCTAAAGCAACATCTTTTTTTATGCCCGGATGGCAAACTATGTGCTCACCATGCCGCCTTCTTGTAAATTTGTTGTTGGCCCACGTGTATTATTGCAGAACTTCGTGGTATAGAAGTGTCTTTACGAATTCATCTTCATTACAGAGCTCAAAGACGGCCATCAAAGTAGTTTTACGTGGATTTTGGGCCACTTGTTCAATCGTTTCTGCGACGAAGTACTCTCTTTGGCCGTTTTCAAAGTGGACAGCTAACTTCAGGACTGTGAGCGTTATGTGAGCGTTAAATGTCCCACACAAAAGTGGAGAATAAGGGACAATCCATCTATTATCGATATTGAACCTACTTCCTCTAATATTTAGTGTAGCACTCTGTCCTCCATTTCCGATGTCACGGCGACGATAAACTGGATAACCGTCTTCTCCGGTTTGGGTATCGTTGATGAAACGTCGAGGGTACTTTTTTGTACAAATACCATTTTTCATACATGGTGCTGTTAAGTTGTGCTCTCCGCATGGTCCGTAGACCATCTTTTTGATGCTTTTAGTTACGATATCGTACAATATCGGATCGTTTTGTTGATTGGGCAGTTCCGCAACTATGACACTGTCAATTTCGTCTGGCTGGATTTTTCTTTCCAGCCAAAACAGCAAATGACAGTGTGGTGAACCACGTTTCTGCCACTCCATACTTGCCACATAACATTTTACTTTGCCGAATATTTCATCTTTCGTGAATAATTTTATGAGTTTCTTCATCTTTAAATGAAATACTCTTGAAATTAAGTCATGGCGATTGAAAGGCCGCTGACCAGATAATAATTCCAGTTTAATTTCGGGCCATTCGGAGTTACATGTAAAAGTGGCAAATAAGTCTGGCCTCCCATAGTTTAGGACATAAGTCATGGCATCTTGGGTCTTTTCATGCAGATAACGTGAAAAACCCGTGAATGAAGATGACAAGATTACGACTTGGCCTATATTTGATGGGTCTACGTTTGCATCTTGATTTAAAGCGTCTCTGAGATGAATGTATTCATCAGCCCTCAGTCTCTGTTGATTACGACATATGTAATTCAATCTTTCTGATATCATTTTTGCCATCATATCGATTATATATTGACTAAATAAGTCCCTATAATAATGTAATGAATTAAAACAGTTCGCTCTAACCATCAACCTAAATGCATAAAATTGCACGCACGTCACAGTTTTGTTACGCGCTGTACCTTGCTGAGGAATTGTCAAATAATAACCGTCTTCTCCCATTACAAACATTAAGGGGCCGCTTCACTCAAATGAAAAGACCCGTTCGCTAATGCTCATCCTATGGAAGAAATTTATAAAGATATCTCGGTTGCATTTTAATATTTTTAAATGATTCTTTTTGCATTGGCTAACTGAGATTAATCTGAATGCAGACCGTTTTTTACTTTTTCGATTTTGTTTGCAGATATTTTTATGAGGGTGATTTCGCTTTTCAAACCGTTTCTAATAATGAAAGCGTTCTCGTAAAAAATATCTGTAAACAAAATAAAAAAGTAGAAAACGGCCTGCATTTAGATCAATCTCGGCTATCCAATGCAAAAAGAATCATTTAAAAATGTTAAAATGCAACCGAGACCAATCTTTATAAATTTCTTCCGTAGGATTATCATTAGAGAATGGGTCTTTTCATTTGAGTGAAGCGGCCCCTTAAGGGATACTGTACATGTACAGGATCATACGATCGGTGTAACTCAGAGACTCTTTTAAGTCTCTACCATGCAGCACTATATCTTTCACCCTTTTTTTAGTCAACCAAGAGAACGGCTACCTCGTTTACAGCTGGAGCATTATACCTACCCGGGTGTGCCGTCTGCGGTGGGTGGTCGGAGCGAAAAATTAACTTTAAATTATCTGAAGAGTTACTTTCTAAGTTTTGTTGAAAACTTCGTATGTATATATTGTGGCTATTCAGTGCAGTCTGCAATTCGTTGATTAAATCAATTTTTAGCGTTGGAGCTATGTTTGACCCAACGATAGCTGATCTGCGTCAGAAATAAAATATATTTGCAAAAATTGCGGACTTTGGCCTGATGGTGGTAAAAGGCTACCTATAAGATGATATACTTGTCCCTCTATTTTAAATGTTGGCATAAAATTTTCTTCTCTAATTTCTTTCGCGCCAAACGACGTCATTTGAAAAAGGCTATTGTATCTAAGTATGTTGTTTAAAAAATGTACAGATAGTGAATAATTATTTGTCAAAAGATCTTTTATTGGCTGTGGCGACTCTTGTAAGACAAACTTTTCTAGAAGCACAGCACATACCATTGTGTTAATCGGCCCATTTTTTGGCAGAACACTTAGAGCAGATCTTATTCATGGCTCCGATTTGTACGGAAGACTGTTGACCATAATCAGTCTGTGGATCGTATCTGAAAGTCGATATGGTACTATAAGCTAAAACTCGATTACGAACTCTAGTCGTTGACGTCTGTTGTCTTTCTCTCTGATCTCGAAGGCGTTGGGAACGCTCGGAGCTCGATTCCCAAGTGCGAGCTTCTATACTTCTAATATTTTGCTCTTCGAGCCTCTGCAAATGCTTCGTACTCGACTCTCTTGCGCGTACTTGAGAAGTCTTCAAATTTTGTTCGGCAAGCCGCTGCAAACGCTCGATACTGGACTCTCTGGCACGCGATTGCGACGCGTATTCTCTCTGACTTGCAAGACGATTTTGAGTTTCTGTTAAAGATTCTTCATCACAGCGTCTTTTTGATGCCCTTGCCCAGAAAATATTTCTAGAAAGTTGAGATCTTGATCTTTTGGGCATTATAAAATGAAAAAATAAATAAATAACTGCTTTAAATAATTTTCTTGGCTGTTGAACCTTTATAAAAATATAATATTAATATTATAAAAACTACTGAGTCGCTAAGGTATTGCGTTTTCCATTTCGATTTTGTTTACTTTGCCATCTCGAATTTTGTACTGTGCTGAGCTGTTTCCTATTTCGGAGGGAATTTGTGGTTTTTTCTGAATTGCAAATTTGTTTTGTTGGAGTCGTCTTCAGTTGTGGAGTGTATTTTTGCGTTTATCAGCACACTTTGTCTGGATAGAGCTCTTTCCTGTTCCGATCCGTTTCCTGATTCGTATGGTGTATTATCGCGTCAGTCTTGATTATGAAATAACTTATTTTGATAAGGATTAATACCAAGGTAAAAATAAAGAGCTTTTACTGAGACAGCATTTTAATTATTTTTTTTATTAAAAAAAAAAAAAAAAACATTTATTTTGACGTAACTATAACAGTTAGACATATGCTGTCGTGACATTTTTTGTAGATAATTATACGTTCTGCAAAGTCATAGTACATTATCTTATTTTATAATCAATAGTATTCGCAGCGCACGCGATGTAAGGATTTTTTAAAATCATTTTTCTACACCTTGGATTACATTATTGGCATTTTAGTAAGGATCCCTATTTATTATTTTTCTAAATATAACATAGCCCATGTTCACAGGAAATAGTGTAGCTTTTCAAAGGTGAAAGTATTTTTCAAATCCGTTAAGTACTTTCGGAGCCTATTCAATTCAAACATACAAACAATCAAATCTTTTCTTTTTATAATATTGGTATAGATGTGACGATTGGTATTGATATAGATTATTTTCCGATTTTTATTAGTTACATATATCAGTGCTTCTTCTCCTTTTAACAAATACTTCAAAATTTCTGTATTATTTAAAGTATGATGTCCTATTTCTCCAAATCAAATATTTTATTAATAATATAATTCTTTCTCGTTCACTTTACTTCTAATTATGTCGCCATTTTTCACAGATTAACGTAACCATTATTCGTGCGTCCCCCCCCCCCTAATATAATAAAATACTTTTTTTTTAAGTATGATGTCATATTTATTTTCCTTTCAATTCTTTTTACTTTAATTTTTCACGTGGATACTGCACAATTGAAAATTAATTGCCGAGGAGAAATTATTATTCCAGACTATGATTTTGTTGGCAACGTGAAAGAAAAATGGTTATTTTTATAGGAAAATTTTAAATTGATTCTGTATGAAAAATAATGAAATTTTGAATTATCAAAGAATATATTTGAATAAATCAATTAAAATTAGCCTATGTTCACCGGAAGTAGTGCAGCTTTCCAACGGTGAAAGAATTTTTCAAATCCGTCAAGCAATTTCGGAGCCTATTCAATTCAAACAAACAAACAAACCTTTCCTCTTATTTGTATAGATAACGAATTCTTTTCAAAAGGAAGAAGTTTTTTGTCATCTTTGTTTAAAGCGTATTATCTAATATCTCAATAAAGATTTTAGAAAATAATTTTCTGCATCCAAAATTTCAAATGTGTTATATTTGATAGATAACATTGAACCGACGACATTTTAATCTAATTCAGAATGATTTTACAAACATTTACCTTTGACATATTTCAACTTCAATGACATGCTCTCAAGGAATTGGAAAACATGTATTCATGGGTTTGTCTTTTCAAGAAATATCTTAAATCATTTGTCAGCTTGTTTATTGGAAATTTCAAATGTTTTGACTAGATGATAAATTTGATCTATTTTAAAACTTTATTTGAAAGTCCCAGCAACTTTAAAATATTATACAACATAGTTTCATAATGTTATTGGTACTTCGATAATTCATTTCAGTAAAGTCCTTTAATCTTTTTTACTTGTGCAAGAAAAGATTTTAACTTTTCTTAGCACTCTCCAACAAAGTTTAAAAAAGCTTAAGCATCGGTTTGTCTGCCCTGTGTCCACGCTCTAACTCACGGAAATATACTTGGATTTTTCTGATAGTAATAAAGCTTATTTAGGGTCACCAAAGTATGTTTGGTTTGCATATAAAGTATGCACCATTAATGATTCATTTACAGGGACACTCAAAAGAATTCGATTACGTGATGGTACATTAGGAAAGATCGTTTGGAGAGTATTTTAAGGGCATTGGAGAGTATTTTCTAATATATTGAAACTGATGTAAGTCACTGAATTTCACTAAGATCTCGTTAAAACAGAGCATTCATAGCATTTTTTAGTAAATTATAGGAACACACAAAAGAAATCAGTTATATAACTGTCTTTGCACAATAATTGCTGGACAGTGCGTTTTAAAATTCGGTATGCACTTTTAAATTTAATTATTATTATTATTATTTTCATTTTGCACTTTATATAAATTTCTATACCTTATATACAGAACTGCACAAAATTATTCGCAAACTGTTCTCCTTATTAGAGAAAATTGCTGAATGGGAAATTTTCAACTGAAATATGTGTATCTCTGAAATGAACTTAATTTCGGGATGCATGTTGTTCATAGATGCAAATCTCTGTCTCACGTTCAGCGCTGTTACAAAATTCGGATTATTTTCTGATTGTAGATGATAACAGCTGAAATTAGGTAATAAAATGCTTGACATTTCCATATGATGAAATTAGATGTAATATTTTAGTTTTTTTTAAACGGAGCAGTTTCGTTACATTAATTTGAATGTGTTTGAAAATGCTTTATAATTAAAGTTTGGCAGTTATTTTTCATACTTGTTGTTTTTTCATTTAATATGAATATTTTATAAATATTAGCGAAAATAATATTTTAAATTACTATTTAAATTTTTAACTTTCTTAACCCGCGAGTACGTGTCACTTTTTTTCATAACGTCATAAGTTGCGCTCGCTCTTATCACCAAAGCAACCCCCCTATACAAAATATGTAAGGTAAGAAATTTTTTTCACCTAATATACAGATATAAGATTTCCATTAAGATGTAATCCTGCAGTTTTCTTAAGTTATGCATTTTATTTATGAGATTTAGAATAGTCGGAAAAAGCAAAAATTAACTGACATTAAAGATTGTTACGTAGACTTTTTCGCCAATTTCATCATTGTTTCTAAAAATTTACCTAAAAGAAAAGCAGAGGTGTCCTGTTACTTCACTAAGGGGGTCGAGAAACCTTCAGAGTCAGCTACATGGCAGATCACCTTTCTATTTTTAATGTGATATAAGTTAGGAGAAGATAAGTTATACGGAAGCAAAAAGACCGACACGTGACTACTGATGGGTTAATTGAGTCAGTCGGAATTATAGCGCGAAGGATTGCCTTAGATAGCGTTATCAAAGTTCATTATCCAGTTTTAATTATTAATTTCATAAAAAATAAATTAATTAAAATGTCAAGCAATTTGTATATGGACTTGTTACAAACATTTTTTACTCTCATATTTTAATTTCAATGACATGCTCTCGAGAATGCGAAAATATGTATACGTGAGTTTGTTTTTACATTCAATGTCAAAACATTTAGCGCCTTGTTTATCGGAAACATAAAATATTTTGAATTGATTATAAATTTGATTTACATCAAATTACAACAAAGTATTTTTCCTATCAATCTATATAATAAAGACCAAAAGTATCTGTGCGTAACGCATACGTCATTTTGCGAATGGCAACACTTTCCCATGCAATTTCGGTTTTGCAATTTTCGTTACTGCAAATTTTACACTTTTAAACATTGTACATTTTAAATTTTTACACCGTCATATAGAAAAGAAATGCACTTTTAAATGCAATTTGTTTGAAAGCTATATTTAAATTTGTTTTTAAGATATTGATTTTTTTTATAATTTTTAGTACGAATTTTGTAATTGTGGCAACAGATTCACTCCATTTTCTCTTAAAATTAAAAGAAAAAAAAACAGAAATTAAATTGCTTATACAAAAATATCGTGTGTTAAAGTATTCGTTAATTTCGGTTTTATTTCGTTTTTATTTATCAATTAAATGGGGGAGGGACTCGACGTTTTGTGTTAATGCGATTTTAAAATTATCAAATTAAAATACCTTTTTTTAAAACATTGTGAATACGGATATGAGAAGTGCGCGTGTAAATTTTGAGAAGATGAAAATGATGACGGGTTTTAATTTCATGTGAAATTTTATGATCGTGTCAATTTGGAATATTTTTTTTTTCATTCGCATTTGTAGCAAACATAAGAGCCTCAATTGATAACTTCATCCTAATTACTGATCTTTATTGTATTTCACTGATTACATATCTGATTAATGTTTCATTTTAAAAAAAAAGGACAAGTGAGTTTTATCGTATTTTGTTAATCTTAGCTTAAAATAATATTTTTTGAGACTGACACATATAAGATGTATTTTTTATAATATTTGTTAGACAGATCAATATAAGATGCATTTTTTAATGTAACCAATTTTGTAGACTTATTATAAATGAATGAAGCAGTTCCTTCTAAAATATTTTCTTTCGTAGAATTTTGACGGGTTCCCCCTCGTATTTTTAATTTCACACACATCTATGTTCTTAGATTTTTTTTTTTTGTTCTGAAAATAATTTGAAGTTATGTTACACGAGATTAATATTAATATTATTAAGATTTAATTTAATTATATCCCTTAATATACTAGTTAAAATTTTATTACTTTATTAGTTCAGTCTGTCGAAATGGCTCCGCGAACAATCGTCTTACAGATTTATAAGGAAGTTCTCCATACTGGGCATACTGAGAATGTTTTGAAATAAAATTCAAAATAAACAACTTATGTATGTAATAAGGGATCGGTTAAATTTAGCGGCGGAATTGCAAATAAAATTTTCTAAAAAAATGAAATACTTTCGAATATTTGGCGTGAAAACACGAAAGCGTCAGGCGATTTGGCGAGCAGCATTTTTCCTCGCTAAGATCAAACGATTGTCATGTAACTGAAAATTGTTTTTTAGTAGATTTTTAGAATGCATGTAATTGGTATTTAATAAATTTAAATTTAAATAATGAGAGAGTTAAGGCACATATTATATAATATTACATATACATATTGATTGTTGCAGCAGCTATATAATTTGGATACTGCAAAAATAATTTTATACATACAAAATATTTTCACATTGAAAAATATATTCTTATTATTAAGCATATTCCAAAATAAAGGCTACATGAAGAATTCTACAGTAATGAATTTCGATATCGGAGAAGTTTTTGTTTCCATAGCAACACAAATTAATCGACGCTGCTCAATTGGACTTAATTTTGAGAATGAAACTAAATTAATTTAATTTTCGTTTTATATCATAAAATTTCTGAGTTAACCTTCGATATAAATATTTATGTCTCAAAACTATAGTCATAACAAACTAGAATCGACAAAACTAAAGTTATTTGAATAAAAATTAAAAAAAGCTCGATACGAAACATTTTGACCACATTTTTTTTTCTTTTAATTTTATCTCGTCGCCAACTGGTGATAAGCTTCGAAATAAATAAAATGCTCATTATTTTTTTTACGAACGTTCTATCGAGGTTCCGCCGAAATTTTTTATAAACATATATATCCACATGAGAAGACTTTCTGCAATTTTTCCGAATTTTTTTTTAGTATGCCCATTTGGAGACTTTCCTTGTTAGTAATAGATTACTAACAATGGAATATACTGGAATATACTGCTTTAATCAATTTATATTATTCTTTTTATTAAAAAATAAATTTATATTTCTAATAATGAATACTTTTAATAAGAAACAAATTTTTATCTATTCAAGTTTAAAGGGTACTAAGTTTGCAGTTCTAGTATCTTAATAAGGTCTTTAGAAAATAAACTTCTGCAACCAAATTTTCAAATGTATCAAATTGTTATATAACATTGAATCAACGACAAGTTAATCTGATTCAGAATGATTTGACATTCCTTAATGACACATTTCAACTTCAGTTACATGCTCTCAAGGAATTGAAAAACATGTGTTCGTAAATTTGTCTTTTTAAGAAATATCTTAAATCATTTGACGGCTTGTGTATTGAAAATTTCAAATGTTTCGAATAGATGATAAATATCGTTTACTTTAAAGCTTTATTAAAGTGCTCAAAGCAAAAAAGGAAGCCATTTGGAAGTTTTTTCTTTTATTTTTAAATTACTCTAATATTGATTTATCACTGTACTGGTATGCTGAAATTGATAATTTTTAAACTTCTAAGCATTTCAACACCTTTGTATAGGGAAATACTTTGAACTGCAATATGTTTGAAAACTTGCTCCTCAATTTACTTTTGAGAAAGTATGTTTTTGGTCGTTTTTAATGCCATTTTTGTAATGATGGCAACTGCAATGCTTCATTTATCTAGAATAGTTCAAAAATAATTTATTACTATATCTTTTTTGTCAATTTCTCATTACAAATGAAAAACAATTTGTAAGTAATCCTTTGAGACGGAATAAGTTAAGTTCGTTAATTCTGAACTCCCACCGAAAATTTAGAAAAAAAAATGTATCAAACAAGTTGGAAATAGCACGTCAAGTGTATCGAATGAGGTGTATTCTTTAATAATGAAGTTTTAAAAATATTCAGATCTTGATGTAATAGTATGCAATATACTAGCCGAAATCGTTTGGTATCCCTGTAAATACTATCTGATTTCTATTACATAGGAAATGACTTATAGTAAATTTCAGAAACGTAGATCAACTTCATAAAATGTGAAGTAGGGGGAACTGAGGTACATTGATACTTGGGGCACATTGATATACCCCCTGTACAGCACACAGGATCATTACAGGAAGTTTCACAACAGCTCCAAAAGGTGATACTAGTGAAATTAACTACATGCAGAAAATTTTGGAATGATTCAATAGTTTGATGAAATGGGATGGGTGATTAATTGTTTTTGTAGGTCAAAAGTAAATTTGAGTTGTACAATTGAAATGGTGTTATACAACTGTTCCAGTATTTCCAACCGAAAAGAATACCCTCCCTGGCAAGTAAAGCTACTCTTTATCAGTTCCTCATTCTTTATTGTTAGATAGATTATGAAGTGTTGTATTTGGGACTCATTTTATTCAAAATAGCTGTATGGGGCACATTGATACAGTCTTTGTCGGGGCACATTGATACAACCTAAATACTTTTCTAGTTCATTTTTTCATCACCTTTTATTTTTTTTTTACCATACACTCTTTAATGAACCATTTTTCGTCAAAAATTTCTACTATTAGTTTTTATTGAAGTGAAATAGCTCTAATTTCTTTATATTAGAACATTGTATAGTATTTTTGCAAACAGAAGACGTACAAACTTACACAATATCTAGTGCTAGTAGAATTAACAAAAGAAATAGACAGCAGCCTGGCAAATCTGAAATTTATATCGATTCTCCAGAGAAAAAGCATTATCGACATGAAAAAAGTTAAGTAAGAGAAACAAGCTGCAGAACAGTATATGATAATTATATTATAAACATAATTTTTAATATAATTATCCTTTTTTCTGTTTGCAAACCAATTTATAAACAGAAAACCTGGTAATTCTTTCACCTTTCCTAAGAAAGAAGATAATTCTGGGGTTAAAGTGCCAGATATGACAAAGTTACCACAGCCAACAAACAGACAAGGAACAGCCAGAATATCAGATCATTATACATTTCATTTTGATTGCTTTAATATCGCTTACAAATAAATTGTGTGTTATTTTAATGTCTATAAATATACATAAAATGGTTTGCTAACTATTTTTCTATGAAAAATATGCATTTGTGTTATTTTGTCCCCATTTTTCCCAGACGTGTGAAAGTGCATCAATCTGCCCCGTGGATGGGGCACATTGATACAAATTACTTTTTTTATATTTTTAAAATTACATGCAAAAATAATATGTAAAACAACGATTGTGCATTTTTATAACACACTACGCAGGTTTTGCTGACATCACATAAAAAAAATAACTTGAAATTTCTGCTTTCTAGACACCAAAAATTTTTTTTGAAAAAAGCTGTATCAATGTCCCCCAGTTCCCCCTACTTAATGTAATTAACATGCACCCCATACATGTTTTCCCCCTTTTCTATACTATTAAACAATAGAATACTTTTGTGTTGCCCTGAAATTAATAAAAAATATTTATTATTACAGATTGTACAAAATGTATATTTTAGTATTTACTTCATGGATGCATATAATGTTATTACATTTGAAAAAGTGTAACAGTATTAAAATGCATTTAAACCTTTTTCCCATTCGCCATAACGTAAGGGACTGATTTTGATTGCCCTTGTAATTAAAATATGCATACGATTTTTATGAAACTTGAAATAATACAAAGTTTTACAAGAATTATATATTTTTAATATCAAACGATTCTGCTGAGTAGAATAAGACTTATTAGTGAATGTATTGAATGAGTGAAAAAAAAACTTATTAGCGTTAGCACACGCGGGGGATAAATTTCACTGTATTTTGTCTCCCAGTCTATTTTTCTCTAAATACTATTAAAAACGAATCTACGTTTCTGTTTTTTAAAATGCATCAGTACTTTCTTAAGAAAAAACTATGTTTTTCATATCTATTTTTAGATTTTGAAAGAATTATTTTTATTAATTTAGTCTTATTCTTCTTCTTATTATTATTTTAACCATTAAAACATAAAATTCACAAAATGAATATTAATCACACATAATAACCTTTCATCAACCTTTCACAAGTATTTTTTATTTTATTCTTTCATTAAAATTATTTTAGTGTGTGTTATGACACTAAGAAATGAAATGAAGAAATGAACATATGGAAGAAATGAACATATAGGAACACTTTGTACATGCTCGGGATTATTTTATCCAAAGTATTGTTTCTCCGCTCCTAATGAACAAAGAAAAGACACCGCTGTGGTGAAGTTATCATCGGCCCAGGTGATTTACCAAAGAAAAGGATGCACACAAAAAACTCCACATTTGCAACTTAGAAAAGTAAGCACAACATTTATTAATGAGAGAGTTGAGACAGGGAAGTCCCCCGCATAAGGGAAGGGAATTCTCAGAGCTTCACCGAGCTACATCTTGACAATCTGGTGGTTATCAGTGAAGTGACGACATACCCATATCGCTTATCACCAAGAGGTGTAAAAAGTTTTTCATACAAAGATCTTGGCGATAGGAATTTGGTAGACCACGCTTTCAGCATACGCTAAAGATTTTTGCGGTTGGCTAAATTTCTTGCATTTAGGAACCCAGAAACTTTCTCACACCCGCGAATATCTTTTAGGGTTATAGAAATATTTTAAGCCTGGGAAGTAGATGAGATAAGCAAGCCGTTAGATGCATTGGACTTTTGCTGACCAAAATTATGTTATCCAGATGGGCAATTGAACAGATAACAAGGCACAGTCAGGATAAACAGAAATAAAAATATTTCTAGCTCTAACCATTAATTGTGAGATTGAAAACAGGGTGTGGAAGCAGATGTTAGTAAAAATGTAACGGATAAAAGATTATGATGAACCAAGCCCAGAATGTTCTTTATTTTGTTAATAAGTGCGGTATCTGTTGGACAGATGTTTTTCGAAGACACAGCAGAGATTTGTGAGAAAGGAAGTTCGATTATTGTTTTCTACAGAGAGCTCCAAAAGATAAAAAGATTTAACTTCTAACAGTGGGAGTATGAAAGCAAAAATTAATTATTAAATGTAGAATTAATTTAAACTAATAGGTTCATTAGTGAAAAGGGAAGTTACAATAAATCTAAGAATTTATTAAGGGGAAATAATTACTGCTTTTTGAAAGGGAAAAGATATGTAGCGATAATCTTCGCTACAACCGCATCACCCATCTTTTCCATTGAAAAGTAAAAGTTAAGATGGAATCCCCTTTAAAACATTTATTCTTTTTTGGAATAAAAAATTATATTGGAATGAGATATATCGCAGATCGTGTGCTTATGTGTTAAACATCTCACGAGAAACTACGTTAAAATCATCATACCCTATTTAGAATATTTCCTATTTATTTTTTACTTTAAAAAATGTTAGCGATTTAAATTGTTCTATAGAAAATTATTAAGTAACAGCACTCTAAACTATATTTTTGATTTATTTAATTTTATTATTCTTCACCATACAAGCAGTTGCTAGAAGGCAATTTTCAAAATTTGTGACCAATAATACGTTCTGTTAATGTATTCTGAAAGTGTCTCATAATGAAATGCCAGCGTGTTTAAAATTGAATGTTTCAAGTATAGTTTCTTGATTTCCTATCAGCGATAAAGCTTGAGAAGACGTTCATATTATGTTCATATTTGTGATGGATATTTCAGCTATTCCCATTATTATAGAAATAAAATTAATTTGAAATATGAACGGATTTCTGCTGATATTTATCAAAAAGTGTTGAATATTTAATCAATTTGGAAATGAGACTCGTGCCTCATGCTCCATATAGAGGTCGTGCAAATAATTATTACGCGGAGAATCGTATTTCATTAGAGTTTCTTATACAATTTAAAATAAAACCTGTTAAAATCCCCGTACCCTATTTTTAATGGTATAAATCCAATAATCTATTTATTTTTTAAATAAAAATATTTTTCAGACTAAAAAAAGGTGCTTAGTAAAATTATTAATTAATAGCTCTCATAATTATATTTCCCATATGCAATTTTATTATTCTCCTCCATGCAAGACGACGACTCTAAAAATCATTTTTTTTATTATTATGTGAGCAATAATACATTCTGTTAATGCATTCCTTAACCTTGTCATAATGAGATGCACGCGTGATTAAAACTGAGTGCGTCAAATAAAGTTTACTGATTTCGTATCTAAGATAAAGCATGAGAAAACATTAATTTTATGTTCATATATAAGGTAGCTAATTGAGTTACCTGCATCATTATAGAAAACTCATTAATTTGAAATATGAACCTATCTCTGTTGGCGTATGTCAAAAAGACTTAAATATTTTAAATTAAATTAATTTAGAAATGCGGATTATGCCTTACAGAAGATGTGCAAATAAATATTTCGTGAAAAATCGTTACTTAATTTCTGTTTCTTAAACAACTTATAATAAAATATTTAATAATCACCCTACTATATTTTAATGGTATAAACGTAAAATCGTCTATTCCAGCGGTTCCCAAACTTTATTGGTATGCAAACCACCTTTAAGTTAAAAAATACCTGTTGGTTTGGCCTATAGGCGGAGGTAGATTTCGAAGATTACTCATTTTAACAACAAGAAATAACATAGGATTAGAGATAAATCCATTTTAACAACTTTATTTTGCCGCTATTGAAATATTTTCAATTTCAATTTTCTGTAAGAACTAGTTTTATCAGAATATTCTTAAGCAAAATTCGGCTCAAATGACAGCATATTTTGAAATATATTCTGACTTTATTAAAAAATCGTCCAATATGGCAAACTATATAGTTTCTAAATAAGAAAAAAATGTCAAATGAATGCGTTTGAAAGCAAAATTGAATTGAAAAAGGAGTCATAAATTAAGCAATTTGTTATTTGAATTCTTCATATCTTAGAGGCTTCAAAACGTTGTAAGTAAAATCATTAATGTATAGCGTTCTTAACTACATTTCTGATTATATGCAATTTTATAATTCTACATAGTACGATGCTTGAAGGCAACTTTTGAATTATGTGACCAATAATAAAATTTGCTGATGTATTCCGAAAGCGTCTTATAATGAAATTCAAATCGTGATTAAAATACAAAGCTTCAATAAATGTTTACTTATTTCTTATCACCGATAAAGTTTGACAGACGTTTATTTCATGTTTATGCTTAAGATAGATATGTAGGTTACTCGCATCAGTATGGAAATTTCATTAATTTAAAATATGAACGCATTACAGTCGATATTTATTAAACTGACTTATTTATTTTTATTTATTTATTTATTTTTAATCTAATCAATTAAGAAATCAGACGTATGCCTGTCACTCAAGGCAAAACACGTATAATATATATATATTTTAATTTTAGAATTTAGTTCTAAGACTTGCCATTTGATAAATCTTTCGAAATTTAGTTTAAAAATGAATTTCAAATTTAATTTTTCTTATTTCAAGGAATCAATCTTTATACAATAGGGAATTAACATTTTTCCGAGCATTTTATAATAAAACAATCCTTTCTAATATCTATATTTTTAATATTCCTTTAAAATCACCTAATCTTATTTCTAAAAGCGTAGTTGTAAAACCTTCTATTTCGTTTTTGCATCGAAAAATATGAGATTCTAAAATGTTCTGAATAAAATTATTAATATAAAACCTTCCTAACTACTTTTCTGTTTGTATACAATTTTATTATTTTACACCATGTAAGCCGATGTTAGAAAGCATTTTTTTAAATATGTGTCTAATAATATAGTCTGTTAATGTATTTTGTAGTGTGATTAAAATTGAACATTTTAAATAAAGTCTACTGATTTCATCTCAGAGATAAAGCTTGAGAAGACGTTCATTTTATATTCATATTTAAGATAAATATTTGAATTACTCGCATCATTATAGAAAACTCATTAATTTAAAATATGAACCTATCACCGTTGATATATGTAAAAAAAAACTTGAATATTTGAAATTTACTTAATTTAGAAATGAGCATTATGCCTTATAGAAGATGTGCAAATAAATATTTTGTGAAAATTGTTATTTAATTACTGTTTCTTAAACAACATATAACAAAATCTGTAAAAAATTGCCCTACTCTATTTTTAATTGTATAAACGTAACATCGTCTATTCTAGCGGTTTCCAAACTTTATTGGTATGCAACCCACCTTTAAGTTAAAAAAATTGCCACCCACTTACGTAAATCTGTATGGAACTTCTTGTATTTCCTGTTTAAGCTATCTACCATCTTATCTAAGAAAAGAAAAAATTTAAATAATGTACGAATCATATATTATCAGCAAAAACAAGAAATATTAATCCCGACGCGAGGAAATGGCATAATAATTAAAAGAACGCACAAACTACAAATATAAATAAAAATAAGTTTAATTATTATCAATGAGTACATTTTAGCAAACAAAATTTCTGACACTTTTGTTTACTGATGAGGACATTTATATTACGGTAAAACTGATCATTTTTTATATAAATTACTTTGTATTTCAGTTACTCGCATCATTATTGAAATCTCATTAATTTGAAATGTGAACGCATTAACAGTCTTCGCCCGCTACGCTGGTCGGTTTCTACAAAGGCATCTTGAACTAAACGAAATATATCTAGTAGAGATTTAAAAATATATATACATATTTGTATATATATACAGGGTGTCCCTAAACAAATTGTATATACGCTAGGGGTTTATAGAACACATCAAGACGAGTAATAGTAAATGGGAAACCAAGGGTCCCAAACGTTTTCAAAAGGAGATAGCCGCCATTAAATTTTGGGGTCCAAAATTTCAAATACACATAAAAAACGGAAAAATTAGTCGATTGATTTGCGGTTTTCACTAAAATTATTCTTTATGTTGGTGTTTTCTTGAAAATAAATTATAAAGATAAATTTCAAAAAATGCCGATAGAGGGCGCTTTAGATTTTAAAGTAAAGAAAAACTATTTTTTTTGCCGTGATTTTTTGTATCTCATTAAATGGTTTCGTAAGATTAGACTTAAACTTAAATTTTGAGCTCAAAATCTGAATAGTTGGAAGCGGTTAAGTATCACAAACTTAACTGTGTTCAGAGGGATTAAATTTCAAATGATTATAAAAAACGGAAAAATTGGTCGATTGATTTGCGGTTTTCACTAAAACTATTCTTTATCTCGGTATTTTATTGAAAATGAATTAAGAAGATAAATTTCAAAAAATGCCGATAGAGGGCGCTTTAGACTTTGGATTAACGAAATAATCCATCCTAATACTATTTTTAGCCGTTGTATTTTGCATCTCATTAAATGGTTTCGTGGGCATAGATTTAAATTTAAATTTTGAGCTCAAAATATATTAGTTGGGAGTGGTTAAGTTGCACAAACTGAACTTTGTTCAGAGGGTTTAAATTTCAAACGATCATAAAGAACGGAAAAATTAGTCGATTCGTTTGCGGTTTTTGCTAAAACTACTCTTTAAATCAGTATTTTCTTGAAAATAAATTTTAAAGATAAATTTCACAAAATGCCGATAGAGGGCGCCTTAGACATTGGAATAGCGTACGACTATTTTTAACAGTTATTTTTTAAAATCTCATTAAATGCTTTCAAATGCTTAGTACAAAAATGAAATCTTGGCTCAAATTCTGAGTCGTTGCGAGTGCTTAACACTAGAACGCCCGATGGAGTCCTTTCGACTCCAAATGCCTCTTAAATGCACATACCTCATACAAATTTTGATTCATATTTTTTTCCTTCCGTGACTTTTATTATTTTTATAATCTCTATTTATTTACAAAATTATAAAATATAATCACATTTTCTAAATTGTTAGTAGGCTATTACCCCTAGAACGCCCAACGGAGTCGAAACGACTCCAGCGTAAGATAAGTAACATTCCCTCGTTATTTTCGCGTCTCATGACCTTGGGATTTATAATATTTTCTCGGTTACCAGATGCGTAAATGTTTTTGTTCCTCCCTTCTTTCCGCCCCTTTTATTTAGAAAAATGGTCAGTGCCGTGCACCTGCGGAAAGAATTGCCTGCTGCTTGCGAAATTCTTTGTGTGTCATTATTCGACTGTCTTTTCGTGTAAAGTTTTATCATTTTACGTTTTATAATTGAGTGACTCTGCATAGCTCTTTTCTAGAAGAATTACCGGCAAAATGTCGCGGAAAAAAGGTTTAACACCGGATGAAATAGCTGCTTTATTACGAGAGCTTTCAGATAACAAATCTGAAGGCGGTGAGTTATCCGAATATGAAGAAGAAATTGATAAAATTAATATTGATAATATTTCTTCATCGGATTCCGATGAAAGTGAAGATCTAGAAAATACTGCATCTTATAAAGATGGAATTCATTTTGCTCCAGATGGTACGCAATGGAAAATGTTTCTAAATAAGAAAAGTCCTGGAAGATATTCAAAGCAAAATGTCATGTTTCAGTCCACTGGTCCAACTATTTATTCTAAAAAAAAAAAACGTAAAATCTGAAAGTGTTTTGAGTGCCTGGTTATTATTTGTAGATAACAAAATGTTACAACAGATAAAAAATTGCACAGAAGCAGAAGCAAGACGTGTTCTTGAAACCGATAATTGGACAGTTACGTTAGATGAGCTCTATGCCTTTATTGGAATTTTATATGCTCGAGGTGTATGTGGTGCAAATGGAATTGATATTCATTCGTTGTGGTCAAACACATGGGGTTTAAATTTTTGCATTGAAACTATGGGAAGAAATAGATTTTGTAAAATTCTACGATTTCTGAGATTTGATTTGAAATCTACGAGATCTATGAGATTAAAATCGGATAAATTTGGAATGATATCTGATATATGGAATAGGTTCATCGAAAACTGTATTGCCTGCTTCAAGCCTGGTGAAAATGTAACAATAGATGAACAGTTATTCCCAAGCAAAACACGCTGTCCTTTTACGCAGTTCATACCTACTAAACCGGGTAAATATGGACAAAAGTTTTGGCTTGCAGTAGATCTTAGAACGAAGTACTTGTTGAATGGTTTCCCTTATTTAGGCAAAAGTGAAGAACGGCCGTCGGACCAAAGTTTATCGGCATATGTAGTGATGCGATTGATGCAGCCGTTTCTAAACAAAGGAATAAATGTCACAGTGGATAATTATTTCACTTCACTGCGTTTGGCTGAACAACTGAAAAAGAAAGGAACTAGTTTGGTAGGTACTGTAAAAAAAAGTAGGAGAGAAATTCCAAAATCACTGAAAGTTTTGAAAGATAAATTGTACTAGACAAAATTTCTAAAACATGAAGAAACAGATGCTACTCTTACTGTGTATCAAGGGAAGAGAAATAAAAATGTTATCATTCTCAGCACGATGTACCCATCCATTAATATTGAAAATAACGAAAAGAAGACCCCAGAAACTGTTAGATATTATAATGAAACTAAATGTGGGGTTGATATTATTGATCAAATGGCTAGGAAGTATTCGGTGAAGGCACCTTCAAGAAGATGGCCTGTGCATACTTTTTACAACGTCTTGGATTTGGCTGCAATAAATGCGTGGATCATTTACAAATAAGTTACTGGAAAAACAAAGCTAAGCAGACAAGCATTTATTCAGTTATTAGCAGATGAATTGCGTCAAAATTATATATCTGCTAAAAATAAAAAAGCACGAAAATGTTTCACGGATGAGTCATCAGAAACAAGATCCCCAAAGAGAAGAAAATGCGAAGTAAAACTGTGTAAAAGCAATATGACTTTCAAAGATTGCATAACATGTAAGAAAATGGTTTGCGGAAAATGCTTAGCTAAAACAAACTATACTTGTAAATCATGCTTGTCAGATAATGAATTTCAAAAGATTATGTGAGTATATTTGTTTTGATAAAAATTACTAATTTCTTAAAACTGTGCATATTAATATTATTCTTCCATTTGTAATATATATATATATGTAATGTATATATATGAATCTCAAATACAAATGTAAGTGTTATATTACGCGCTTATACTCATTTTCATGTGTTTTGTATATATTTATCTCTTCTAAAACAGACAGGAGTCGAAGCGACTCCCGCGGGCGTTCTAGGGGGGGGGGGAAGTGTAGCGGGCGTTCTAGTGTTAAGTAGCGCAAAACTGAACTGTATTCGAAGGGGGTGGGGTAAATTTGAACTCCTGAACACACTTCAATTTACGCGTCTTAACCCCTCCCAACGATTAAGAATTTGAGTTCAAAATTTAAGTTTAAATCTAAGATTTCGAAAACATTTAACAAGTTTTGGAAAGCATTTAATTAGATACAAAAAATAACGGTTAAAATTTGTTGTTGGTTACTAAGTTTAAGGCGCCCTGTAAATGAATTTTTTTTAATTTCTCTTTAAAATTCATTTTCAAGAAGATACTGACTTAAAGAATAGTTTTATTTTAAACCGCAAACGAATCAACTAATTTTTCCGTTTTTTATTATCATTTGAAATTTGAACGCTCTGAACACAATTCAGTCTGTGCTGCTTAACCACTCCCAACTATTCAGATTTTGAGCTCAAAATTTAAGTTTAAGTCTAAGTTTACGAAAACATTTAATCAGATGCAAAAAATAACGTAAAAAAGTAGTTGTTTGTTACTCCAAAGTTTAAAGCGCCCTCTATCGCCATTTTTTAAAATTTATCTCTATAATTCATTTTCAATAAAATACCGACATAAAGAAAAGTTTTAGTGAAAACCACAAATCAATCGATCAATTTTTCCGTTTTTTATTATCATTTGAAATTTGAACGCTCTGAACACAATTCAGTTTGTGCTGCTTAACCGCTCCCAACTATTCAGATTTTGAGCTCAAAATTTAAGTTTAAGTCTAAGCTTACGAAACCATTTAATAAGATGCAAAAAATCCCGACAAAAATAGTTTTTCATTACTTCAAAGTCTAAAGCACCCTCTGTCGGCATTTTTCGAAATTTATCTTCATAATTTTTTTTAAAGAAAATACCAACATAAAAAATAATTTTAGTGAAAACTGCAAATCAATCGACCAATTTTTCCGTTTTTTATGTGTATTTGAAATTTTGGACGGACCCCAAACTTTAATGGCGTCTATCTCTTTTGGAAAACGTTTGGGACCCTTGGTTTCCTATTTACTATTACTCGTCTTGATGTGTTCTATCACCCCCTAGCGTATATACCATTTGTTTAGGGACAAATTGTGTAGTCAGTCAGAATTCCTCATCAAAATTTCTAATTATGATTTCATTTCTGTGCATATTTAAGTGTACAAATGTAAAACAAATTACACTTCGGTACAGTATGCATTAAACTTAAGAATGGAGAGACCCACTTCTGGGGGGCCCCTTATTGGAGCATCAGAAATTTACTTGGTCCACTACTGGAGCATAGAGGAAGGTAACATTTTTTATTTTTCATTTTTTCTAGAGAATATATTTTAAAATTTTGAATGTTTATTCTGATACATAAAGGTAAGTACTAGGCTAATTTTTTTTTTAATTCACTAATACTTTAATAATAATTAGATAAATGCCCTTAATTGCACACTACTGGTGCATTTGCCTTATAAGCAATTTTATTATTCTCCTCCATGCAAGACGAATCTAGAAATCATTTTTTGAATTATGTTAGCAACAATACATTCTGTTTATGCATTCCGTAACCTTCTCATAATGAGATGTAAGCGTAAATAAAATTGCGTACTTAAAATAAAGTTTACGGATATTGTATCTAAGATAAATCTTGAGAAAACATTCATTTTATGTTCATATTTAAGATAGATATTTGACTTATTCGCATCATTATAGAAAAATCATTAATTTCAAATATGAACCTATCATTGTTGAGGTACATCAAAAAGTCTTCAATATTTTAAATTTAATTAATTTAGAAAGGAGCATTATGCCTTACAGAAGATGTGCAAATAAATATTTCGTGAAAATTCGTTACTCAATTACTCTTTCTCAAACAACTTACAATAAAATATGTAAGAATCACTCTACTCTATTTTTAATGGTTTAAAAGTAAAATCATCTATTCCAGCGGTTCCCAAACTTTATTGTTAGGCGACCCACCTAAAAATTTTTTTGCAATCTGCTTATTGTAAATCTGTATGGAACTTGTTGTATTCCCTGTTAAAGCTATCGACCATCTTATCTACGAAAAAGAAAATTTTTAAATAATCTACGAGACAAAAACTATCAACAAAAACAATAAATAATAATACGGATGTTAGGAAATGGTACAATAATTAAAGCAGCGCGCACAAACTACAAATATAAATAAAATTACGTTTAATTATTATCAAAAGAGTACATTCTTGGACAACAAAATTTCCGGCACTTTTGTTTATGAGGGCATTTATATCACGGTTAAAACTGATTAATTTTAATATAATTCACTTTGTACACGCAGTTTGTTTCAGTACTTTGTTTTCTCAAATACAATAATGTAAAAAAAGGATGTTCACGCATTGCTTCGTGTAGAAAAACTCATCATGGAATTCAAAGTTGATTTAGATATGTGTGGGTATTCCGATAGTATATTTATCATAATAAAATTTAAGTATTTTACCTTGAAATATTATTTGCTGTTAAAACTGTTACGTTTTTTGAACAGAAGAAACAAATGTTAAATTTTTGTAACAAATCTTGATTGTTCCGCAGCCTATCAAAACACTCGCCGCCAACCTCCAGTGAGTCGCGACCAGGGTTCTCGCTCTCACTCGCAACTGCGCCAAATTGCGACTAAATTCTTCATTTGGTGATTGAACAAGCGATTAGATTAGCCAAATTGCTTTTTCCTTCTTTTCTTTTCCTTTTTCATACATATGCATATATATACAGGGTGAGTCATAAATATCGAAACAATAGGCTATCTCCTTAAATATTGCCCCTAGACCCATACTTCCAATTGCAAAGTTTCATCAAAAAAGGTAAATTTTTTGGTAAGATAAGTTGCAACTCCATGGGGGGTCTATTTTAAAAAATACGAAAATTAAATTTTTATACGACCCCCAGAGAATAAAACTTTCAATTAGAAAATTTTTCCTTATCCTCTTCTGAATCGAACAAAAAAAAATTCATCTCGATATCTGCAAATCCCTGGATGATATTAAAATCCAAAATTTTTCAAAATTCGTGACTTACACCACTTTAGCATACATCTGAGTGCAGCGATATCAGTTCATTTGAAATACAATTTAGGGATCGACCATTAATTTACGCATTGTTAAATGTAGATCCAAGACAATGCTTTAACTTTTAAATATAAAATAAAAGCATATAGCTTTTTGCTTTAAACTTCCTTGACATATGCTAGATGTCTGCAATATCTCGAGCTTGGCGTCAGGCTCGTAATTGGCACGACCCATTGGCCGGACCGTCTTATTAAAAACTTATTAAAAGTGTTATTAAATTAAGTGATATTAATTAAACTCTCATTAACCGTGTCTTTAAAACTTATTGCCACAGGTAATAAGTTTAGTAAAAATAGTAATAGCGATAATGACCCTTATATTAACTGGATCATATGGAATATATTTTAATGTTATTGTACATTTTAATGTTAATGGAAATATATTTTAAAAAATTACTTAGAATTTTTTTCAAAAATCTAGTTTTTACTATTCAGCTTCAAAATTTATGTGGTTTTAAACATATTTTTACTTTTATCTATCTTTACAAGAAAAAGTATTGGATTCATGAAAATTTTGAATTCCGGTTTTCGACGGATTCACACGTTTTAGGGCTCAGAGATACCGAAAAACATGTTTTTACAAAATGTCTGTCTGTGAGTCACTGCTTCTGTATCTCTGTATATGATATACATTTTGTGAGCGCGCTATCTCAAAAACTAATACACAAAATTTAATAAAAAATTATATTTACTTAGTTCTTGATCTACATTGATGCTGATTAGTTTTTGGTATGAATTGCTTAACAGGTGACCCTACTGAAACGGCTTTTGTGCGATTTCCGCGATCGCTGTATCTCCAGAATGCAAGGAATATCATCAATCTTCAGATTCAGTTATTCCTTGACATGAATTGATGTTATTTATATTTTGTTGTATATGGCTCCACGAGAGGCGCTGCAACACTGAATTTGTTAAGATTTCTGCAATAGCTCTACTTTAAGAACTAATGCAATAATTTCCATAAAAAGTCAGATGCAGTTACTTCTTGACATGAATTGGTTTTGTTTACGTTTTTGTATCAATCATCTTTCGGATGGCGTTTTCATAATGAATTTTGTATAGTTTACACGATTTCAGCGATATCTTGTACTAATCCACGGAATTTCGTATCTTTAGAGTCCTCCGATTGCTACATCCGAGTAGTTTATTTATTCCAAACGGCATTAAAAAAAATATTTATTCGAATGTTAAAGTCGAAGAGTATAACGTTTCTGTTGCGTATTTTTTTTATGCTAAGCTCCCACTAATATTTCATTCTAAGTGTATTTAATTGATCAAGGTTTAATGCGTTCGAACCAAACATCATTTAAGAAATTCAATTGAATAATTTCAACTTAAAACATTTAAATGAAATATGCCGAAGATTCATTAAACACCTGTTCTTGTTTTAAAAAGATAACTGATTCGAAAGTTAAACAAAATTTAAAATGTATTTGTATTTGAATTGAAAACTGTATGTTAAACTCTAAAAAATGAAAAAAAAAAAAAAAAAAAAAAAAAGCGCAGCGGCCTTTGAGTCCGCTTACAGCAGTTAACACGTTGGGGATTGTTTTTTTTTAATTGTTTTTTTTTATTCCGGCCAATTATCTGCAATTGGAAATCCAGGGTTCGAAAAAAACTACGGAAAACGTCGAACGGTTAGGCCGATGGTTGCGATTGGGTTCGAACCCAATACCTACCGTCTACCAGTTTCGAGGCCCGTAATTAGAGACATCTTTTACGCATCGTGTAGTGGCAATTTTAACAAGAAAAATATGAAGTTGACAGGGATAAAACAATGAAAAAAATTGAAGTCGGCGTGATAAAAAAATTAAGATTAAATAAGCTGACTCATTTAAATAGTAATTAAAGAAGGCGAAAATGGCAAAACTTAAACAAAATCTGAAATTGAAACTACACAAGAAGAAGTTAATCACCTAGTTAATCACCTATTTTAAAAAAGCATTTAAACGTTAGGAGCCAATCTTTGTTTAAAACTAAATGCACATTTCTTCATCAGATGTTTTTATTTCAGTATTTCTCATTTTTAAACTTACATCATAAGTCAGTAACCCTTGGTTACGGTAACAATTCAATAGTTTTTTAACACCTCAATAAAAAAAATAATTTAAAAAGATGCCGAAAGATGTTTTCACCTCAGAAAATTTACTTTTAAAAATATTATTTGTTCACAAAAAATTGCATCTTTTTTTAAATTGCTATTTTAAATACTTTTATTTTTTAAAAATATTATTTAAAATGCTGAATCAAAATTGAAAATTAAACATTTTCATTTAATTAAAAGAAAAAAATTCAATGCGACAAATAATATTTTGAGTTATGACAATTTTAATTTACTCTACATTTTTTGAAAAAAAAAAATTATTAAGAAAGCTTATTATGTGATAGTGCTTACAAATTATGTGTTTAACCATCACAAAACATTCAAAATTCAAACTCTGTAAATAAATAAATAAAATAAATGTTTTCTGGACAACATACAGCAACATTGTTTCTTCAATTACACGCATTTCAATTTGTGTCTGATCCCTTGAAACCTCACGATTTATTAAAATTATCATAACTCTCTGAGTTTTGGAGATATCAAGATGGAATTTTTTTTGTTCAATTCAGGAATGGATAAGGAAAATTTTTCTAATTGGAAGTTTTATCCTCTGGGGGCCGTATAACGTGTTCGGGGTTTTCCTTTTTCGTTTTTTCCCTTGTTTTTTTTTTTTTAAGTCACAGTACGCCTCTTTATTCGGTGCATTTGGACTCTGTCCGCACGAGCTAGCAGACCCGCTCCAATGGGACAGCCCATGGAGCACCTTTTTTTTTTTTTTTTTTTTTTTTTTTTTTTTTTTTTTTTGGTACGGTAGAACGGAGGGTTCTCGTCACCATCAGCAGCGATTCGACTGCATTGCTTTTCGGTCCTAAAATTCTCCCTTCTCTGGCACTACTTAGCATTTCGGTCTTTTTAGTTTTGGTTATTTACTTTTCTAAATTTCCCTCAAAATTGTACCCCCTGTTGTCTGCTAAGAACATGCCACCGTTTCGGCTCAAAAAAATAATTTTAGCTCCAGCCCCATTTTACCTGGCACGGCGAGTGGGAGTGATGTGCGGCGCCAAACTCAGTACATACACAAAGGCAATAAACTACGTACTCAGTCCAGCAACCGTTAGCCACAATCAGCCGACCTCGGCAATTGTCTGCGTAGATCGTCCCCACTTTGCCGGCTGAAATTTCCATCATGTACGCTAATGGCGCCTGGTGCATGTAAAATCCGTCGTGGGTGCAAAGTCCTCCAAGTTACCTGTGAATTATACCTCTGGAGGTGCCTTGCCAGGTGAAGGTCTCGTCATCTGATCAAGGCTCTAAATTACGAGACCATCTTGCGAAGCCATTTGCAGTTCAAACACCAGGATGTACCATTAATTAACAAGCGAAACAAAGTATGCTCAACGACAAGCAAATACTGCAGAAATGATGGCATGCGAAGCAAAGTTTATTGCCACTACGTGGCAATTAGGCGGTCGTCCGCCCCGATACCAGGTATCTAACTCGTTAAACTGAAAAAACTCGGCAGGTAGGGGCCTGGTCATCGGTTAGAAAAAAAAGAAAAAGTACAATCCTCCCCCCCCTCTTCTTATAGGTGCTACGTAATTACATAATTGCGAACGCACCTAAAAATGCTCTGCGTTGAATCTTTGAGATGCTGATCCATTTCCACTTGCACTTCCGTCGATAAAATGTATATCAGTCTTTTCCTATTAGTAATGAGAAGCATTATACAGTATGTTCCAACCTCGACTGAAAGTTATATTTGGATATGTGTCCTTTCTGTATTATTGAAGGCGAATTTTTTCAGCCGCATTCTTAATTTGCACGCCATTAGTGTTTCTTTTCTCCCAATAACTTATAACAGAAATGGGGCTTTAACTTTCGCATGGATCAAATTTCGTTTTATTCGCGTTTTATTTTCGGCCATGCATTTTTTGTTGAAATTTGTTTATTTGGTAGTGTTCTACAAATTTGCCCTAAAGATGATAATTGCTGACAATTGCTGACAGCTTCTTACTAATGGGATTCCTAATTTTGACCACCGTTTATAAAATCCCCTGTATATGAACAATTATAGTGAATAATTTGTAATATTTGAATGCACATTTCCCTTCTTTAATAATGTTTTAATAACACAAGCATATAAATATATATAAATATGTATGCATGAAGAGCAGCCCAATCCTGTAGACTTTCAAACATTTGTTACTAATCGATCACAAAACTTTATGATAATTTCCATGACGAAATAAAATCATTGACTTTCTGTCAATTTTGAAGATTAAATGTTTACTGAAGTGTTTAAAAAATATCTTTCATGTTGTCACTAAAACGTGAAATAGCGCATAAAATATTGGATTTTTATTTCTATCTATATTTTTTTATGACAGAACATTCAAATAAACGCTTCCGTATTCATTGTAAACTTGTCTGTAAAAGCCTGTCAGATGTTGGTAAATAAAGTATGAAAAATGTCATCACTTTATCGAATTTCTATATTGTTAAACTTTTTCTGGTATTCAATATAAAAGTATTTTTAAATTTTCTTAGAAATAATTTCCATTTAAAATTAGCGATGTAGCTTAAAATTGTTACAGAAGATTTTAACAAATTATTTCATAAATAGAAATAAAATTCAAGAATTATTTAGCAACAGTAATTATTAAAAAATCGTCATGTAGATTTTCATTCGGAAATAATTATTATAGGGATATGGTAATTTAGAACTTTATAAACATTTTCTTAACGACTTCTTATCTTCATAAACGACTTTGGCTTTTATTTTTGAACACACTTAAATGTAGCTATATTAAATACATCAGTTTTATTTAAACACATGAAAATATTTTTCCCGTGATAAATAACTAACTTTATATATAACTAAGCATTATATATTATATATGCAGAGCTTCCAAATTGTCCGACAACTAAACATTAATATTTTCTAAGAAAGATTTTCGATTTATAATTTTCTTGGATATTGCGGAGAAATCGCTTTGGGTGTTTTAGCCCAAATGCTGTAGAAACCTACTATGAAATTTTCTGTTAAAAAATACCGGTGTTCAGTTCGCGGACCATTAGTTTTAGCCCAAATGCTGTAGAAACCTACTATGAAATTTTTGTTAAAAAATACCGGTGTACAGTTCGCGGATCATTAGTTTTAGCCCAAATTCTGTAGAAACCTACTATGAAATTTTTGTTAAAAAATACCGGTGTACAGTTCGCGTATCATTAGTTTTAGCCCAAATTCTGTAGAAACCTACTATGAAATTTTTGTTAAAAAAAACCGGTGTACGTTCGCGGATCATTAGTTTTAGCCCAAATTCTGTAGAAACCTACTATGAAATTTTCTGTTAAAAATACCAGTGTTCAGTTCGTTGACCATTTGGGAACCTATATATGTAATACAATATATATATATATATATACATTATATTCTCTCATTTTAAATTTAAGCTTATTAAATTTAATTTGCATTCATTCTAAAAGTACACTAACAAACAATTTTCAGTGACATTAAAATCGCTTACCTTTGATGAGGAAAAGTGTTGCTCAACAAATCATGTTAATCTTTCGTATTTTTAGGTTCGAAAGAATTTTATTTTTGGTATTTTAGGTAAGGAAAATATTTTATTTTTTACAGGCATTCTATCGTATTTCCGATGCTAAATTTGACTGATTCTTTATTATGTACATCAGTAGTTTTTTTTTTCAAAATATTCTAGGTATGACCAGTATGGAAACCTTCTTTGTGAGTATGATCTCTTATAGACATTAACGACAAACATCAAATATTAAATCCAAAAAGTATTAAAAAATGAGGCTTTGATATTTTTCCTACATTCTAACCAGTGTTGGCAGTTTAGGATCCACATATATTTACGAAATTCAAATCCATTTCGAAATTTAAAAATAGATTTTTTTTGTCTAATTTGATGTTGTATAATATGTAGTTACATAAAGTAAAAGTACTCCTTTTAATGTTTCCATTTTGAATTTGAAAATTAGAAAAATAAGGGAGACTGAATCGAATGTCCTGAATTTATCAATTAGAAAAGACTGCTTAAAACAGTGCGCTCTGAAAATACGTAGAACTAAATGTTATCAGTCATAGATATCGCCAAAGGATGGTAAAAAATTAAACCGTTTTACTTTATTATAAATACCAATTATAGGCATTAGTTTTAGATCTTTTAAAAAAATCTCTAAAAAAATTTTATATATCATAAAATATATTGTCACTATCACAATAAAAGTGTAGTAAACAAAAAAGTTTGTATAATCCGAAAGTTAAAACTGATAACGTTTTCGTCCTTTCTAGGACATCTTCAGTCAGCGTAAGTGAAATTCATTTTCTCTTGAGTTTTATATACCGTGCAAATTCCCAGGTTTTCGCTCTTTCTTTCTGTTTTTCCCTTCTTTTTCCTCGAAGAATCTTTACCCATCTGGGGTCAATGGTTGCATGTGCGATATCATGACATTTTTTTTCTTTTGAAGTAAGGATTTCGAGAGTTTCCCTGATTAATGTGTTGTGTAGGTTGTCGTAATTAGCTATTTTTTTGTATTGGTACAGATTCTATTTTTAAAGTTATCTTATGGTTACTTCTTGACAATGCTGTATTTAATTTATCATATTTTAAATCTCTTAAATGCTCTCTCTCTCTCTCTCAGCTATTTTTCTTTTCGTCATTCCTATGTATTCTAAGTTTTCGTTAGTTTCATTTATGCAATTTATTTTATAAACTCCTGCCGTTTGGGTTTCTTCATGTTTTTCAATTTCATTTCTTATTTTCTTGAATAGGGTGGATGGGGGTTATTGGAATATGTTTATCTAATTTTCTAAATTCTCTTTTCATCTTTAACGCTATTCCATTCATATATGGAATGGGGGGAGAGTATCTGATATTTTTTTGCGCGGGTTGAATTCGATCAATTCTTTCAGTGGCTTTTTGGATAAGTTTGTTAATCGTTCTTGGGATGTCCAGCATTTAAACCAATTTTTTCAATTATTTTAAATTCTTCTTCTAAGGATTTTTTTGTTGAACATACATATAGCGCTCGATTTATATATGAATGGAGGGCTGCTAATCTATATGGTAAGGGAGTGTTATCATTATAAGAGATTATATTCAAATTTGCTGTCGGTTTTCTGTAAACAGTAGTGTCTATTTTATTACACTTATGCGTTATTTTTACATCTAAATATGATATTGTATGATTCACTTCTTCTTCTACCGTAAACTGAATATTTTTGTCGTATGAACTGACTTTTTTTAGGAGGTTATCTAGGTTAGTGTGTTTGGTTGTTATAATAAAGATATCATCTACGTATCTGAGCCATAACCGGATTTCAGTTTTATGATCATTTATAATAATTGTTTCAAGGTTTCTAAGCTTCCATTGAGCTACTACATTAGAAATTGGTGATCCCATAGGGACACACCTTTGTTTTGTTCATATATTTTGTTATTGAATTGGAAGTAGCTTTCATTAAGGATAAAATTTGTATTAATTTTAGGTTCTATATAATGGATTTTAATAGATTCATTAATTACGTTTGTCATTTCTTTTAAATTAATTGATGGATATAGGTTTTTAACGTCTAAACTTATCATAAAGTCGTCATGATTTGGTTTATATTCTTTTAGTTTTTGTATAAAATTCTTTGTTGAATTTATAGAAATATCTGAGTGGGGGGGATCATTTTCATATATTGATTCTTCATATACTTTTCCAAATCATATGTTGGGCTTACGATTTTATTTACTATAGGCCTCAGGCTGTGTGGAATTTTATGATATTTTAGTTTGCCAAAAATCATTGGAATGTTAAGCGCAAAGTTATATTTTATCGGTTTATCATCAATTGGCCAATTTTCTGATTTTATTAAATCATCAGATGCTTTCGTCAATTTCTTTAGGGGATCTTTTTTTACAAGCTGTGTATCCATTTCCTTTATAGTTTCTTCCATTTTATTTATATAACCAGTTTTATTTATTTACATTATCACACAGCTTGTAAAAAAAGATCGAAAAGATTGAAAATATGGAAACGTTTAGATGTAGTTTCGACTAGTTTAAGTTCTAATAAACACACTGTTAGCTGTTACAATACTTCTGGGTAAATCCGGTTACTCGGTTAATGTACCAAAACAAAATTAAGGATTCTTAATAAAGAAAATTTTAACAAATCTGCAATAAAACTGCGAAAATAAAAAAGTCTGCTGCTGAAACTATTGAAGTAATATTAATAATTAAAAATTATTAATAATTTTAATAGCACCATGATATTTTATTATTTTTGTTTACACCCATTCCTTGGAAAAAAAAGAAATAATATCATTTTTCCCTTTTGTTCGCAAATTTGTGTTTCACTTGTCAAACTTTGGATGCATACAGACGACATACCACTTTTGGTGACAGCTTTGATTCCAATGGTATTTTTTGAGAGAAAAACGGCTTGGCGCGTTTTTTTATGCTGTGTTTCAATGAAGATGTGTTTGTGAAGCGATGATACTGCAAAAATCGCTTCCGCAATCGTTGTAAACTTATCAGTAAAAGTCTGTCTGATGTTTGTAAATAAAGTTTGAAACTAGTCGTTGGGGGCCACCGTAATACTTACCCATCATGGATATGTATATGAAAATAAAACATGTGAAAACTATTTATACAATGCATTGAAATTCATAAACAAAATTTATATATTGTTAATATACATAGTAATGCTATATTAACATTCTAACTAATCTCTTACTTAATTTTTCATTGCGAAACGAATTGAAAGTCTGATGAATAATCTACCCACACTTTTGTATTTTTTAAAAATGTTGTAAGTCTGATACTTTTTTCTAATTCAAAGAACTATTCAAACTGTTATTACTAATCGATCGCAAATCTTTACGAAAAGTACTGTGTTGAAAGAAAATTATTGATTTCCTGTTTATTTTGAAGTTTAAATATTTGCTGAAGTTTTTTTCAAAATATGTATTCATGTTGTCACTAGATCTAAAATAGCACATAAGATATTCGAAATATTTTTCATTTTATGACAGACATTCAAATAAGTGTTTACGCATCTATCGTAAACATGTTTGCGAGACGTATTGTAAACATGTAACGTTGTGAAAGTCTGTCAGACGTTGGTAAATAAAGTTTGAAGAACGTCGTTTCTTTATCGAAATTCTATATTAATAATCATTTCAGGTATAATATATAAAAGTTTTTTTTTATTTCTTAGAAAATATTTACAGTTAAAATTAAAGATAGAGTTAACATTGTTCGTACGGGTAATGAAATTTCATGACCAGGAAATTATTTGGCACTAGCATTTTCATACAGAAAATCACTTTTTAAGTAAGGTGAAATTTCACATCTTTAAAACTACATTCATTTTCTATGAAAAATACATAAAATGAAAAATGCTGGTATTTTACCTAAAAATAAATGTACCCGTACGACTCATGGTTTAAATTTTTTACAGAATTTTTAAACAAATGGTTTCATAAGTTGAAATTTAAGTCAGAAAATATTTAGCGGGGACAGTGTTGTAAGAGATATTTTTTTGTAGGATTCATTTTACAATATTTTATATAAAAACACCCAGTTTTAGGATTTATGGGGTAGTACCACATGAAACGTTAAATCTAACTAATCTTCCTACTACTTTTAAATGTGTGATTAAATATACAACTGAGGACTATAGCCCAAAATATCAATTCAAAAATATCTTTCGTAAAAGAGTTAACTGACCACATGAAACACGTTTTAAGTGCTAGAATATTGATAATTTAAATTTAATAATCTCAATACTTCTTATAAATGCGTGGTTAAATGTATCACTAAAGGCTATGGCCCAAAATATCAATTCAAAAAGATCTTTCGTAAAAGGGTTCAATGACCACATGAAACACGTTTTAAGTTCTATAATATTGATGATTTAAATCTAACTAACATCCCTACTACGTTTAAATGCGTTGTTAATTATATCATAAAGCCTGGAGTCCAAAATATCAATTCAAAAATATATTTCGCATAAGGATGCGAAAGCGAATCATTTTACCAAATATTTCTCATCTCATCTCCGGTTCAACTTTATACTTATGGAGGAAAAATGATGAATTTATCATGTACTCAGAAAATGTGACACTGGCTTGGAATAATGTAGAACCGTAACCTCTACAACATAAAATAACTACTAGATAAAAAGAAGAAATATGAAAAGTGTATTAAATGTAAAAGTATTTTATATTTTCTAGAGATTTTTTCGCCTGTTAAAATTAGCGATAGAGTTTTAAATTAAACACATATTGGCCAATTGCACGATAAAAAATATCTACTAAGAGTATATTTGTTAAAAATACATAACCTTGCTCATTGATACACAAAAACAAGAATTTTAATATGAACTTGTATAATTAACGAATAATCATAATAGAAAAATCAACGTTTTGAGACATCTACATGCTGTGGAAAAACCATGTAACTTTAAAAATTATTACAGATTCTTTTAACGCATCATTTAATAAATGAAAATTAAATAATATTAAAAAAATAATTAGTCTGGATAATATTTGTCAGGTATAATTTTTTGCTGCTCTCATTTGACCATATTTCGATACGAAAAAACGCATAGCATTGGTAATTGTGTGTTATCATCACGTCAAAAATTTTTTTAACCCTCTACACGTTTGGCACGTAATATTTCGTTCAGTAAGACCCAAAATTCACTGCAATATAAGCAATGTTAAACTAATATAATTCTATTAATATACTAACTAATATAATTCATCGAAAAAAATAAACCCAATCAAAAATATTTGATAAAATGTTTTATAAGCTTTCTAAAACACTCCACTTTTCAATATTGTGAGTAATTTTACAATATCTGATAATAATTTAATCTTATTTGTAATTACGATAAGCACACCACGAAACAACATGTTTCCTTCTAAATGGCAAACAGTGCGCTTTTTTGCACTTCCCTGGCTTAAATATATTATTAACTGCTATTCTTTACGGACATGTAGCGCAATCTCTCGCACAAAATAGTTACTTTTAAAAAGGACTTTTAATAGTTACTTTTAAAGTGAGCCTTGTAAACGATCATTAAGTTACCTATAGAATTGTAACTTTTTTTAAACACGTGTCCATTTGCCTATGGCCAACAAATCTTGATTGAGTTTGGAAATATTTGAGGTAAGGAAACACTGTGATAGCAATTTTTCTATCATTTTGTTGATTCTTTATAATTATATTGTCCATTGAGTCGTGCAGAGAGGGGAACACGAGCCCTACTAAGCCGGTAATTTCCAAACAGCTGATGAAAGTAGAATAAGGAAAACTATTGATAATAATAAATAGCATTATCTGCATTAACTTTTTTTCACTGCGATTAATTGATTGAAGCAGATATTTAAGATGAAAATGAAAGTTATTAAAATATTGAACTAATATTAAAGTAATAGTATGTATAAGATATGTACGTATTTACTGAAGTATTAGTACGTAAAAAAGTGTTGGGATTTCCACATCTCTACAATCATTCAACTAATGTGATTTATGAGACGGTATTCCTTTTTGCTATTACATAAAATAAAAATTCTTCTTTCGAAGTTTTCATTTTGAGTTAGAAAATTCGAAATAAATAAAATAGGCTGAATTGATAGTGCTTACTTTATAATTTTGAAAGGAATGCTTATAGCATTGTGTTCTAAAGAAGGATTCTGAGAATGCATATAACTAACTGGTCGCCTGAGAACAACAAAATTTTATCTGTGTTTTTGAAAAAAAAATGACTCATCGATAAAGAAAAGTACAATTTGTATCTATGAAGGCATTTTTGCAGCAAAATGATGTTGTATATAGGTTACATGTGACATTACAATTATATTATGACATTATTTTAATCCAGAAATTCCTTTATAGCTACAAATAGAATATTTCTATATCGACAAGTCTTTTTTTTCAAAAACTCATATAGAACCTAATTATTTTCAGGTGACGAATTGTTAAATGATACTGTTATATGTTTCCAAAATATTATAAAAAGTTGTACCTTTACTAAGTTTTTGCAAACAATAAGAATTTTCAAATGTAATGAAAACCGCGTATTTCTTCTCCTTCTTTTATCTGCGTCAATGTTTCTAGATTGAATTAAAATTATTTAAATGTACCATTTGTAATTTAATTACATGCTTTTAATAACAAAAATTTTAATATTGATATGCAGAAAAAATTCCAACTTCTAATACAGTTTCAAAAACATATTATTAATCGATCACAAATGTTTATGAAAATTTCCGTAACGAAATAAAATCATTGACTTCCTGTCTATTTCCAAGTTTAAATGTTTACTGAAGTGTTTCCAAAATATATTTTCATCTTGTCACTAAATCGTAAAATAGTGCATAAAATATTCGAAATGTTTTTCCTTTTATGACAGAACATTCAAATAAACGCTTCCGCAATCATTGTAAACTTGTCTGTATAAGCCTGTCAAATGTTGGTAAATAAAGTTTGAAAAATGTCATCGCTTTATCGAATTTCTATATTATTAAACACTTTCATGTATTCAATATAAAAGTATTTTAAAAATTTTGTTAGAAAGAATTTCTATTTAAAATTAGCGATATAACTTTAAAATGTTACAGGAAATTTTAACATATTATTTCATTAAAGGAAATCAAATTATATATAGAGAGAGACAGAACAGTAGTAATTAATATTTTTTATTTTCACTTTCAGAGAGTCAAATCATTTTATTTATGCCAGTATCTTCATGGACATTTACACCTTGTTATTAAACTCAAAATATACAAATAAATACTTGATGGATGCTGCAAAAATACAGATTTATTTATTTATTATTTTACCTTAAATCTTTCGAATGCCCTCGCATTCATTTTCAAAATAATATAAAAGAAGATAAATGATTAGAAATAGAAAACATAAAAAAACAGTCCGCGTGTACAAACAAAGTCACGATGAAATCATCGAAACACCGAGGATATTGTACCAAAGTGTAGGAATATTATATGAAATGACGTCATTACAAACAGTATAATTGTTAAGCAAAATTTCAATGGATTCTGTATTTTTTATTTTCACTTTCAGAGAGTCAAATCATTTTATTTATGCCAGTGTCTTCATGGACATTTACACCTTGTTATTAAACTCAAAATATACAAATAAATACTTGATGGATGCTGCAAAAATACAGATTTATTCAATTATTATTTTACCTTAAATCTTTCGAATGACCTCGCATTCATTTTCAAAGGAATATAAAAGAAGATAAATGATTAGAAATAGAAAACATAAAAAAGAAACAGTCCGGGTGTACAAACAAAGTCACGATAAAATCATCGAAACACCAAGGATATTGTACCAGAGTGTAGGAATATTATATGAAATGACGTCATTACAAACAGTATAATTGTTAAGCAAAATTTCAATGGATTCTGTCATTCAGATTTGTTATGAAAAATATGTACATAAATAAAATGATAAGTTTAGATTTTTCTACCTTTCAAACTTAATGTATTCGAACACCTTCGGAAGTGATTTTTTGAAAATTTTGAATTTTTCTCTTTTTATACATTTTTAATAATGACATTTATTTTATTTTTGAAAAAATATAAACATTTCAGCAATTACACAGAAATAATTTTTTAAAAT
The DNA here is from genome assembly GCA_964019185.1 of Maratus speculifer. Classification (NCBI taxonomy): domain Eukaryota; kingdom Metazoa; phylum Arthropoda; class Arachnida; order Araneae; family Salticidae; genus Maratus; species Maratus speculifer. The sequence goes on from OZ025300.1 coordinate 139,051,112, forward strand.
AGAAAATAGTCAAAATCATGTCGAAAAATTGACATTTCCACAAAACGTGGTACCTCAAAAAGAAATGTATTGACATTGTATTTTACATGACAGATGTATTGTAATTGTATAATAAACAAAATAGTTTTCTCTAGAACTTAACTCATTACATCAATTTTTATATTAATTATATGAAAAACAAGAATTTAGATTATTTGTGAAAATTTACTTGAACAAACACAAACTTTCTGAATGGATGTTCCCATATAAAGCAATACAAATGATCTTTACTACTTTTATTTCTGATAACATTTTACAAATAAGGAATAAATATTTAATAGAATACATTTTTTAATACAATTAAAAACACTTTGCATTTATGAGATCTCATATTATACCATTTCCAGTAATTTTATATTGACAGCATCGAATTATCATTCTGACACTGTATTTTACAATTTCTGAATACTGGAAAAAAGGGAATTTGTTAAACATACTAAGTGACATGTACTCAAAAGGGAATTACTCACTTTCTTTGCAAAAATATTAAAAATAATGTTTTTATAAATATAAACAAGTTAGGAAATGAATAGAATACTTTATTACATTTCCACATATTTCAATTTTGAAAAGCATTCAATATTTACTGTGATTAAACTTCATGAACAAAATTTACATATTAAAAGAAAGATATCATCATTAAATTTTATGCGACAATTTTTCTAAAAGAACCGGAAACGAAATAAATAACTTTAAGTTCTTTTTTTAAGATTGTTAGATTTTCTATATATAATAGCATAGAATTATTTTTTTTAAAATAAATAATATTAAATATTTTGTTGACTTAATTTAAATAAAATGGAAGAATCAGTTTGAAAATCAAGAAATATAAACATGTTTGTAATAATTTTATATAAAAAGTTTTATACAATTATAGCAATTGAAAAATTTAATATTTCAGATAAATAACAAAAAAATTGATATTAAAAAATAAATACAATATATCTGCATAACATAATTAAAGTTTTAATGCGGATACTATAAAATGCCGTGGAAAAAAAACAGTTATTTTTTTTTAAACAATTACAATCTTATTAACAGATTCACAAGATGTATACAATTGATATACATACCATAATTAATATTTTAACGTGGTTACTATATAATGTCGTGTAAAAAAAATTAAAAATAACAGTTATTTTCTTAAATAATTACAATCTCATTAAAAGATTGACAAAATATTTTTGAAATATTTTAACCTAATAACTGTAATTTGTGCATTCGTTTTAACAGTTTATTTAATGTAATTTGATGGAAAAAAAGAAACTCTGCTGCAAAATGATATTTAAAATGGCGGTGATATATCTTGATATTGTACCTTTATTTTCAAAATTTTGCCAAAACATGTCACCAAAAAAGCTGCATCATACGAAAGTGAAAGTTTGTTCCGTCATTTGCTTCTGCAGTTGAATAATAATTTTTTCCATAGTTTAAACCTCAACCTGGTAAAATTTTGAAATATTGCGCCTAGAAATATTTAGCCATAACTGGCAAAATATTTAAAAATTATCTGGTTAATAACGGAAATCATAAGTGAGTACATTGGAAAAAGTGCAAATCTAGAAAAATCACATTTGTAGTACGTATTTTGCCTTTTTACTATACAGAAATGGGTATAAATTTACAAATTTATGTTTGAAAAGCTACAGCATTATCTGTATGTTAGTTAAAATATTATCGGTAACACGAGATAATTGCATATTTTTTTGTTGCAATTACACAAAATGTTCTAAGCGTCCTAGCTTCCTAAAGAATTCTTGGTAATCTAACTATTTTTTTAAAATCCAAACATGCATCGGTTACACGATTTTGATTATGTTTTTTAGTTACATAAAATGTTCCAGGCATCCCATTTTGCTAGAAAATAATTGATAGCTGTCTTTTACAGTGCATAATTGTTTTTTAAATAACATGAGCTAAATATACAACAATGTCTGTTAAAGCAAAGACAAACACACAATAGACAACCAGACTAGTTTTCATAACAGAAACTGCCCCACCAGTGGCTGTGAGGTTCTGATCCCTCAACTGGCAGACGGCAGGTGCTGGATTCGAATATAATCGCGGCCGTCGGCCTAACCGTTCGGAGTTTTCGTAGTTTTCTTTGAACATTGCGTAAATACCGGTTAGAATGGCTTAGAAAGACCCTTACGAAGGGTGCTTCCCCCCGAGGGCCTATATCTCTAGAGTAGATAGCCGGTCGACACAAAATAAACGAAACCATAACAAAATCTTAAAATTTCCGATTTGTAGATCCACTTGACATCATCCGTCTCTAAAATGTATATAATTTGTTGTTTTTATGTAGCTTACTACAGACATTTACTTAACAGTAATAAAAAAAACCGTTTGCAATACCAAAAAAAAAGAAAAAAAAATCTATAAATAGTTAATTTACAATTTACTGTTCTTCTATAGCTGAACAGTTCGAATTTTTGATCATCAGAAAAAAATGCTATGAAGTTTGAACCGACAGATGTCTTTTTTAGCACTTTCCAACAAAGCTGAAATGAATGTATAAGCACGATGCTTATGCATTCGGTTTGTCTGTTCGTCTCTCTACGCTGTAATTCTCTTAAATAAATTCGGATTTTCATGCAACTGATAAGGCTTATTTAGGATCACAAAGCATGTTTGGCATTGCATATGAAGTATGTATGATTAATGGTACAATTACAGGTACACTGAAAATAATTCGATTACATTACGGCAAATGGTGAAAAATCATATGGAGAATATTTTAATGGCATTATGCAATTTCAAATGTATTGAAAGTGATATAAATCACTCGATTTCACTACGATCACGTTAAAAAAGAGCACTCATGGCATTTTTTTAAAATTTGATTTACACGGACACAAAAAAAGAATCGGATACACTACTGTCTTTGCGTTATAATTGCTAAAGAATACACATTAAAATTCATTATGCGCTCTTAAATTTAATTAGTTTTTTACATTTTACTGTTTATATATAAATTTTATACCTAATATACAGGGTTGTACAAAAGTATTCACATATAATTCGCCATATTATAAGAAATTACTAAAGGGAAATTTTTATGTATGTATCGCTTAAATGAACAATATGAAATATATTAAATAAAATATACAGGGTGATTCATAAAAGATGGGCAGAACTTTAAGGGGTTATAGTACACTTAAAGACAAATAATATTAAATAGGAGACTAAGGGTCCCAGACGTATTCCCAAGGAGATAGGTGGTATTAAAGTTTAGGGTCCAAAATTTCAAATGATTATAAAAAATGGAAAAATTGGTCGATTCGTTTGCGGTTTTTGCAAAAAATTTTCTTTATGCCAGTATTTTTTTGAAATAAAATTTTAAAGTTCAATTTCAAAAAATGCCGATAGGGGGCGCTTTAGACTTTGGAGTAACAAACAACTATTTTTTAACGTTATTTTTTGTATTTCTTTAAATGATTTCGAAAGCTTAGACTTAAATTTAAATTTTGATCTAAAAATCTGAGTCCTAACGAGTAGTTAAGTAGCGTAAACTGAAATTTGAAATTTGAAACCCTTCTCCCCCTAGAACAAAAATCAGTTATTCCCGATCTTTGTGTCGTAGAGTAGGCTCTAACTACTGCCGCGTTTTGCTAAAATTATTCTTTATGTCAGTATTTTCTTGAAAATAAATTTTAAAGAAAAGTTTCAAAAAATTCCGATAGAGGGCGCTTTAGACTTTGGAGTAACGAACAACTATTTTATACCGTTATTTTTTGTGTCTCATTAAATGCTTTCTAAAGCTTAGACTTAAACTTAAATTTTCAGCTCAAAATCTGAATCGCTGAGCGTGGTTCAGTAGCGAGGGGAGGGGGTTCAAATTTCAACTTCTGAACATAGTTCAGTTTGCACTACTTAACCATGCCCAACGATTCTGTGCTGTGATACGAGGCAAAAATACAACTTTCGTCAAGGACTGCATAGTCGGAATTCACTCATAAAGGCACTGGCACAGTTGGAAACGTCGCTCATGCAAACGTTAAAGCTCCATTCCTGAAGCTAGTCACCGAGTGAAGAAGGAGACAGAAAGTATGCAAATGTCAAATGGGGAAGAAGAAGAACATGTATGCAAAATTTCGACACGATTCAGGCATAAAAACCACTGAACGGTGAGTCAAGTGTAAGTCGCTGTAGTAATGAATCGGAAGATGGTGCCCTTCACGAATAAGGAAAAGGCTGAGATGCATTTAATTTACGGAGCGGCAGATGGAAATGGTGCAGAGGCACAACGAATGTACGGAGAGCGATTTCCCAACAGGCGGTTGCCTAACCGCAAAACTTTCGAGCGCTTGCACAGACAGTTGTGTGAGACGGAATCATTTCTCGCTTCCCGGTCGAATGCAGGTCGTGCAAAAAAGGACGAATCAGTAGTTGTTGCAGAAGCCATTCTGGATGTAGTAGCGGCGCAGCCAAGTACAAGTACACGAACAGTGGCTAAGCAGGTGGATACCTCACAGTCCATGACTTGGAGGGTACTGAAGGATGAACATTTGCTCCCGTTTCATGTGCAACGAGTCCAGAAACTGTCTCCAGGGGATTTTCCAAATCGTATTGAATTCGCCCGCTGGTTTCTGCAGCAGAACGTGCTAAATCCACATTTTGGACGAACTGTGTTTTTCACCGATGAATGTACCTTCACACGTGAAGGTACATTTAACACACACAATGCACATGTATGGGCGGATGTCAATCCACATGCTACGTATCCACATGCTCATCCGAGACGCTTTTCCATCAATGTTTGGGCATCAATCCTCGGAGACCACCTAATCGGACCGTACCTTCTTCCTGAACGCCTCAACGGTAAAACATACCTCACATTTCTGCAACATGTGCTGCCAGACCTGTTAAACGTTGTTCCTCCACGCATCCGGCGGGTCATGTGGTTCCAGCACGATGGAGCGCCAGCCCATTACGTACGAGACGTCCGCAACTATCTGGACACCACATTTCCGAACAGATGGATTGGTCGAGGTGGTCCTGTTGCTTGGGCTGCTCGCTCGCCAGATCTTTCACCCCTCGATTTCTTTTTTTGGGGACAATTGAAGGCTCTTATGTATGAGACACCCATTGAATCCCCCGAGGAACTGGTCGCCAGACTTTCCGCCGCTGTAGGGGAAGTGCTCGAAAAGCCTGATGTTTTCGCGAATGTTCGCCGTTCCATTCTTCGCCGTTGTTCTGCGTGCATAACCTCTGGTGGTCACAATTTTGAACATTTATTGTAATTACATGTTAATAAATATGCTTTGGTAACATAATCCTAATTTGTGTCTTTTTACCTCGTATCACAGCACACAATGTGTGGACATGGTAAACTGAACTGTGCTCAGGAGTAGAAATTTCAAACCCCTCTCACCAGAAACTTAACCACGTCTAACGATTCAGATTTTGGGCTGAAAATTTAAGTCTAAGCTTTAGAAAGCATTTAATGAGACACAAAAAATAACGGTATAAAATAGTTGTTCGTTACTCCAAAGTCTAAAGCGTCCTCTATCGGAATTTTTTGAAAATTTTCTTTAAAATTTATTTTCAAGAAAATACTGACATAAAGAATAATTTTAGCAAAACGCGGCAGTAGTTAGAGCCTAATCTACGACACAAAGATCGGGAATAACTGATTTTTGTTCTGGGAGGAGAAGGGTTTCAAATTTCAAATTTCAGTTTACGCTACTTAACTACTCGTTAGGACTCAGATTTTTAGATCAAAATTTAAGTTTAAGTCTAAGCTTTCGAAATCATTTAAAGAAATACAAAAAATAACGTTAAAAAATAGTTGTTACTCCAAAGTCTAAAGCGCCCCCTATCGGCATTTTTTGAAATTGAACTTTAAAATTTTATTTCAAGAAAATACTGGCATAAAGAAAATTTTTTGCAAAAACCGCAAACGAATCGACCAATTTTTCCATTTTTTATAATCATTTGAAATTTCGGACCCTAAACTTTAATGCCCCCTATCTCCTTGGGAATACGTCTGGGACCCCTAGTCTCCTATTTAATATTATTTGTCTTTAAGTGTACTTTAACCCCTTAAAGTTCTGCCCATCTTTTATGAATCACCCTGTATGTATCGCTTAAATGAATCAAATTTTGGGATACATTTTGTTGATAGTTACAAATTTATATATCATATACAGAGCTGCTAAAAAAATCGGATAATTTTGTAATTGTACAAGGGAACAGACGAAATTCGGTTTTGGAAATACGTTATGCATTACCATATGTTGAAATAAAAATTTTAGTTTTTTTAAACGCTGCAGTTTTGTTTTATTATTCTGAAGGTGTTGGTACGTTTTTCATAATCTATTCTTGACGCATATTTTTTTTTCTTTCTTTTATTAATAGTCTTAGAAGCTCTTTGTAATACCAGAGTCATTTTTCCAAGTGTTTTCAGATCGTTGTTATAACATTGTTCATGTGGAGCAGCACTAAAAACTGCCCTTTAAGCTTCAATGTGGTTTACCCTATTGGTTAGTTTTACAACCGACACACTTTTTCTCCTAGTCTCGGAAGTTTTATTTATTTTTCAGGCAGCACTTTTTTTTAGGTGAGTTCGTAATTATGTAAATTCGAAGGACCTACAATTGCCGTTCAGTCCGACCGTCTGTCTGTCCGCATATATCAACGCAGAAATTACCCAATCGAATCGTTTGAAATTTAAAATACATAATTATTACATAATTGTGTCGAGTCATTCAAATTTTATGAAAATAGGATGCATAGATCAATTAAAGGACAATCAAAAGGATTCTGTTACATTACGGTAAATGGGAAGCAAAGTTTCAAATGCATTTTAATCGTTTGAAATTTAAAACATATAATTATTACATAATTTTGACGAGTCATTTCAAATTTTATGAAAATTGAATGTATAGATCAATTACAGGGACACTGAAAAGTATGCCGTTACATTACAGTCAATGGAAAAAAAGGTTGAAATGCATTTTAATGGTGTTATATTCATTCGAACATAATAAAATTGACATGAGCCTATGAAGTACAATGTACTAAAATATACATTCTTTACAATCTGTGATGCAATGAATATTCATTATAAAATTACAGGGACACACAAAAGATTTTCACTACATAATGCTGTACAGAGAATCATTGTCTGGGGCGTGTTTTAATTACATTAAACTATTTCACACTTTATGACTATGATATACGTTGCTGAGGTGTAATAAAAATTACTGCATATTTACAGGAACAAAATATTTCGACTACTATAGTGTATACGAAGTACTGTCTACTATATTAGTAAGATGTAATTTTTTTTAAACCTCGTTATCGTACGAACGCACTTGGTGATGGTTAAAATGATATCAGGGGAATTTACGAGTTCAAAAACTTTTCCATCTCTAAATTGAGTTCTCTTCAATTTTCTACAATTTCATCATGTAAGATCGATACAGAATCATGATTTTCAAATGATTCTTTATAGACCGGAAGGTGGCAGCACTAACATTACCTCATCGAATTCACAAATGAAAATCTAAGATTAATTAAATCTCTTTTCGCATATTACAAAGTAATAGGTCTGACAAACCAAGCGTGTGGAAAACACCTTAGAGGCTCTGCAAATATAACGCTCTCAAATTTTTGGTAATCTTGGACCCCTCTTTACCGATATCATATGTTATCATTGCTCCCCCCCCGGTAATGATATTCTTATCAAAGCCAGAAATTTTTTAATAATAACTTTGTATTTTAATAAAAATAAATAACCAACAAAAAAAAAATTAACATCCATTTTGAACCAAAGGTCATCTTACAAATAATAAGAGAAAATTTTAATTTGATCAGAAATGATATCGATAACCTCCCATTTCCCTACAGATATGTTACGACATAATATGCGAGACCCTGCCCTACCCCTTAAAATGATAATGGTAAAAAGGCACAAACCCTAAAAACCCGATTTTTGCAATTGACTCATAAGTTACTAGTATGTTTTCTTGCTCCCAATCCTTCATGTTTTATATACTTTTGGGTGAAATAAGACACAGCGATAAAACTAAGAGTCAAACGATAAAATTGGGTTTCTAGATGTTTTCCACCAAGATATGAATTGGTAGTAGGTCGATTGCGTTTTAATATTCGGACCAAAATGTAACTTAATTGGTCTATTAGTTTCTAAGAAGAAAAGGAACATAGTCTTTTCCAAGCATCTCAAATTGCTGTTTGATGAACACCAAACTTTTTTATTGTGTCTTCGTCTAAAATGTTATTTACACGTGTAATACTGCGCACGCGTGTATAACACGCACTCGGTACTTTATAAGAAATAATGGCGATTTTTAAAAATCTCTTTTTTAACGCGCACCGTAAATTTAATATACAAATGAATGAATGACTAAATGAATTTCAGTCCAGTAATTCAAAATAAACATTACATCAGGCCCAAAACAAGGCGAAAATACATTTTTAGACTTCGAAAAAGGAGTGAATGATGGGAAGTAAGAGTGAGTGATGGCCGTGAGAATTGAAAATTAGCGTTTATAAAATGTTAACGCATAAAGAACTGCAAAGAGTGAAATAAAGATGCAGTAATATTTCAATTAAATAAAATTTTTCGAGTGATTATGTCTTCTTTGTATACATTTCTTGATTCATAGGTATATCGGATGATTACATCCAGCTGTAAAAAAATACATTCCGTGTATAAGCGCACATAGGAGATTTTCTCTAATTATTTGAAGGAAAAAATGCCCGTTATACACGAGTAAATGTAGTGTTATTTTTGTCTAAGTCTGCAAAAAAGTGAAAAACCCGTCTTTAGTAAGGAATAATTTTACATGCGTTTATACGGGGTGAGATTAGAAGAGGGGTCGTAAGCTGCTGTACTTAAATTTTGAAATCAACAGGAAAACTCATTGCGTTAAATGTAAATACAAAAAACTCGTTACAGCTTAACATCTGTTATACACTGTTAGAAATATTCGTCTTTATACACTACATTTTCCCTCATTCTCGAACAAATAATTTCTGTACTCCTTGAAGAGGTTATTTTTCTGTGAATCGTTCCAGCAAGTCGGAAAAAGACGAATAAATTTCGTTTATTCCCCGCAGGCATGCGCATTTGTCTTTTTCTTCTCTATGTCTGATGTTACCTGCTTGATGTTATTTGTTCCTAATCTATGGCTCTGATTATAGAAAAATTTTATTATATAAGCCTTGTGTTGCTGACTGTGTGTGCACATGCGCCACGTTTGACTAATTATTACAGAATTCGGATAATATAATATCAAAAATGGGTAAGTACTTATTTCAGAATTTGATTTTAATCATTTCTATTTTTTCATTGTATAACCGTTAAATTATTAGAGATGTCTTTGGCACATGTCATTTATCTTTTTTATTATCTACACTTTAAAAACAAAGGAGCATTATTACATTTAAACTGGAATTATGAAATGCCGAATAAACTTTAAATCTGTACTATTTTCTGTAGTAGCTCCGTAAAAAGTTTAAGAATAATCACGGAATGATGGTATTTTATTCTTTAGTCGCAATTCATTCCAATAAATGATCAAATTCAGTGTAATAATAAACTCAGATTGGTGGTATTCTATTCTAAAGTCAAAATTATTGTTATATAACACGAAATTCAGTGCAAAGAAATTAATTTTCTGTTTTGATTACGAATCGTAAGTTATCAGATGACATGCGCCATTTTACATCCGCTTTCAAAGTTCCAAACTTAGCAGGTGAAAAAGTAAACATAATGTAAGCAATATTATTATTATTATTTTTAGATTTTAGACGTAAGACTAAATAATGCTTGCATGTGTTTTTTTTTTAATTAGATCATGTTTTTAATAGTGCACTAGTACACTGTCATTTTAAGTACAATGTCGACATGGTCGAATTTAACGAAAAGTATGTCTTTAGTATAACAGTTGTAATCAACTTTTTTTTTATACAGCTTTGTTTACTTTTAAGCTGGCATAATTAAGCATTTTTTATGCTATGCATTAAATTGTATAACTGTCAGATAATGTAATATCATATGTAGCTTATGTTTATTATTTTCTTAAAAAAACTAGAAACTCCGAATTAAATTAATAGTGATAGTTACAAGTAATTATAATTTTTGTTACAAAAATATTTTATAACGTGTGACCATGATGTTTGCCCAAACTCAAGCAAAAAATATTTTCATAAAAAATTAGTTATATGTTTTTTAGCTTACTTGACGCATTATTAACATATGAGAAAGATATTTTTAAGCATGCAAATATAGGAAATTTCGTTGTTTAAAATGTATATTTTATTAAAATGTCTCAATTAAAAGGAAGTTTCGCAACCTAATTGCGCCAAAATATTTAAGTTATATCAATTATGTAAGTTATCAATTATTGTCAGTTATGTAATATCTACAAAGTTTCCCCCAGAGGGTTTCAGAGGGGCGCTCCGCCCCCCCTGCCCTTTAGTTTAAAAAATAGCGCCCCTCTTGCGCCTCATCCAAAAACTAGCTTCTCTCTTATCGCTCATTCAAAGAAAAAAAGAAAAAAAAGCGTCCTTTATGCCCCATATTTGAAAAAACACAAATCTGCAGCGATAATGCGAAAATTGACTATATTTTCCCTTCATAATCTATCAAAATTCATTATTTTTTACTTTTGCACTATTTTTCCTAAACTCGAATGAAATTAGCGATTTTACGCAGCTACCAAGTGAAGATTTGTGTGTTTTCTGAGATGGCAACAAAATTTTTAAAGAAGAAAATTCTTGATATAAACATTTACGAAAACACGATTTATTGGTGGTAAAGAAACATTGAGGGTTTTATGTTAACAACTTTATTGTGCAATCCAGTTTTTTTGTCCAAATTTTTATACTAACTGTCGTTATTTTAAAATTTCCGGGACGAAATGCTTTAAAATTTTGGAAATTTCAGATCAAAACCACTCCTTAAAAATGTTTCATGGACTAAAAATTGCAAATGTAAAAAATGTGTTTGTGATTTAAGACATTTCATAGCATTGCAGTTTATAATAACTCAAGCTTGTAAGAACTAAGGTTTATTTTCATAGCAGTTGGCAGATCTGCATATAGTTGAAATGTATGTTTTTAGTAAAAAATAAAACTATTTATGTTTTCATTGCTTATTTATTCTGTGGCAGGTAATTTATTATTATTTATAATAATTACAGTACACTCCTTCTAATCACATGTTGGGATCAAGGATTTTGTGAATTATAGAATTGTGCAGAATATAGGTCAATTCTTTGTTTACATCTTAATATTTGGAATTTATCAACAAATGTAATAATCATACTGCAAATAAATTACACAGAAATGAAAGAAATGATTTTTAATATAAAAAAAGGTTATATTCAATATTATGAAACTATTTAAATGATATAATACAAAACTACTAGAACAAATTTCTATTTGCTTTATAGGTTTTTAGTTTATTGTATCTTGAAACCTTTAGAAATCAGTCTATCTTGATCAATAACAAAACTTTGTTTTCCTAAAAAGCTGAGTTTTTTACTCATGGGATACTTATCCCTTCTAAGAATTTTTTTCTTTTTATATAGATAGTGAATGTGTTTAGAATATATCACATTATTCATAATGTACATAAAATATCTCGGTCTAAAGAATGCATTAAAAATTTCTTAATTCATAAGGGAAATCAACTTTTATTATGGTCTGAATCCAGTTACACTGTGGATTATAGGCTATTGTGGATTAGAGAGAGTGAACTTATATCATATAAGCTATATCTCAGTGGAATAATATTTTATAATTTAATGAAATGCTTATTTAATAACAATAAATAAAATCAACTTCTAAAGCAAATAAAAAATACTTCTTAGATGTTCAACTTCTTAACTGCACATTTTCTTCTTCTTCTTCTTCTTTTTTTTTTTTTATTGTTGTCAAATCCAGCCATTTGATATGGGCAAAATTAGTGTTGTTCCATTCTTTGGACTATTTTTGATCAATTACAGTAATCATATTGGCCAAATTTATGGCACGCATTGAGAATTATGTTTTTAGGTATGTGCCATATGTGGTACACAATGCAATGAGAGTTAAACCTAATAGTTGGTCCTATAAGTTTTTAAGTGTGTTGTTTGAATTCAATTTTTATTTGTTTTTTTTACTACATTTATTTGTTGCATGACCTGTTGGATTAACCGAATGGAACTGCCTAGTGTTTTATTTCTTTCTTGAGCTGTAATAATTAGATTGTAATTATATGTGTGTGTATGTATATGTTTATAAATTCTGTAACTTGTGTTTTTATTTAAAAAATCTTAAAGTATGCTAGACACAATAACTTTAATTATTGTTTATAAAACAGGTATCTCTGTTGTAAACAGCTTAATAGCTGATGTAGTGAATCTCAATTATTTTTAATGGTGGAAGAATCCTATAATTGTCACCGAAGAGGCTGATGCTAAAAAACTTGGATTTCATGATAAGCAAGCTGATTACCTCACCATAGCTTAATCTCTTTCAGTAGAACGAATATGCCTTTGGCTTGGTATATTCGAAAAATTAGTAATCAACCGAGTTGCCAAACTTGTTTTTCTGTACGAGCACTTTAATTAAACAAATGCTTATATCTTATTTGCTTCCGAATTTGTTTAAAATGTGTTAATGTCTTTTACATACTGTAGTTATTTTTTTTTATCTTAACTAAAGCAGAGTTTCCCCCAGGTTTAAAAAGGGGCAGGGCGCTACTGGTTTGAAACGGGCACTTTTTACATTCTTCAGGGCACTTTTTTGATTTTTAAGGGCACTTTTTATACAGTCGAATCTAGAATTTAGCGGTTCAAAAAATCGTGAAAAAAACAGAAATTCCTTCAAAAAATCGAAAAAGAACAAAAATTTCGCCAAAAAATTGAGCAAAAAGAAAAAAATCCATAAAGTTTGGTAAAAGATTGCGAAAAACAGCAGATTTTGCTAAAAAATCACGAAAAAACGACAAATTTTGTTAAAGATCGCGAAAAAAGGCAAATTTTGTTAAAAGATCGCGGAAAAACGGCCGATTTTGTTAAAAGATTGTTAAGGGGCAGGCCTGATTTATTGAAAAAGACATTTTTTTTGAGAAAAAATAATACTTTTGTTCAATAAAGGGTTCTTTTTGTTTCATAAACGGGTGCTTTCAGGATTCACATTTAGAAAGTTTTGTACAGTCAAAAGAGGATTGTGAACAAAGGGGGGGGGAGGGGGAAGGAGAAGGTCGCCTCGGGCTCGGAAATTTAGGGGGTGCCAAATTTATGCTACAAACGTCATTATTGGGTTGTCACAAGAAAAATTTGGGAGGGGGGGCAGGCCTCAAATTCTAATTATGCTTCAGGAGTAATTTTCCCTTCACACGCCTAGATCGTGAAGTAGGAAAATCCGCTTTTTGAGCATTAAAAACACAATTTTGAAGCAGGAAAATTAGTTTGTAGAACAGAAAAATTCACTTCTGGCATTAACTTTGTGTGTGTGTGTCTGTCTCTATGAGGAAATTTGCATTTTTTTTACAATCTTTTGACAAAATCTGCCGTCTTTTCGAGATATTTTGCGTTTTTTCCCGAAATTTTGGCAAAAATACGTAGCTGTTTTTAGGAAATTTTTTGACAAAATTTTTCACTTTATTGCGATTTTTTGACGAAAATTTGCCTTTTTTTGCAAATCTTTTGACGACATCTGCCGTTTAATCGCAATTTTTTTGACGAAAATTGCCGTTTTTCGTGAATTGTTTGACGAATTTTTCCGTTTTATCGCGCTTTTTGCATGAAGATTGGCTTTTTTTTTACGATCTTTTAAGGAAATCTGCCGTTTTTATGGGATTTTGTGACGAAATTAGCCATTTTGTCGTGAATTTTGCTAGAAATGAGTCTTTATTTCGTGATTTTTTTTAGTGAAATTTGACTTTTTTTTTCGCAATTTTTTTGGCGAAATTACACGTCCTGTGGGACGTATAAGAACTATTTTTTTGCGTTCCGACGCCGATTTTTTATGTAATTTATGCGTTATAGCGCGTCTGCATCATCGCTGAAATTCTGTGTTTTCTCAAATGTGGGGCAAGAAGGGCGATATTTTTTTTCAATCAGCGACAAGAGGGGCGCTAGTTTTTGGATAAAGGGCAAGAGGGGCGCTATTTTTTAAACTGAAGGGCAAGAGGGCCGCTATTTTTTAAACTAAAGGGCAAGAGGGGCGGAGCGCCCCCCTGAAACCCTCTGGGGAAAACTGTGACTAAAGCATTTGCTTGTCCTTTTCTTGTCTTATAATTTTTTACATTTGATTTGTAGTTTACCATGTATTTTGTATAATAAAATTTTTTACCGTAACCTAAATGTTGCCTTTTAATCATTTACATAAATTGTGTAATATTATTAGTAATATATTGGTAATACTTTGACATGCATATTTTTGTGTATAATGTTTATTTTATAAATCAAAAGAAAAGTCATAAAACAATACTGTGGGCGTTTTAAAAAAATCATGAATTCTGATGGGTGATAAGACCAATAATAAGATAAGACAAAAGTTGAAAGACATATTTAGCTAAATGTGTTTTATAAAAGAGCTGAATTTTTTAAAATGTATGGAATGCAGCTGGATGGATATATATACCACAAAATATAAATTATTAATACTACTCTTAAAATTATTGCTGATTATTTAGAAAGACGTGTAATACATATCTTGAAAGTAAAGTTAAATATCTGAAATGTGCAATATTTTGTATAATTTAAAATTTTGTATTAAAATCGATCTAGAATTTAAGAATTCACAACTTGAGTGTGAGGGGGTGAAACTTAGAATATTTATTACAATATACTTCAGCTTCGATTTCATTTTTCTTTTTAGCCTCCGATGCTATTTCTTTCAGACAAGCTAAAATATGTCGTGTCGTCAGCCCAAAATTTTCTACTCAACAGATTTTGATAATTATTTTTTTAAATGAAAGCTATTTATTTGTAGTTGAGCCCATTTTAGCTATTTTTTAATGTATTTCCATTTTTAATAAAATAGCAGAAAATAATTTATGATTAAAATTAATATCTAAAGAAAAATTTCAAATGAGGAAAATGATGTCATTCAGCAACCAGATAAGTATGAATTACAATATTATTACGGATGCCTTTTTCATATTACTAATAACAGTAACTTTTAAAAAACATTTGAAGAGAAAATGACATCACTATTTAAAACATCGCATTTTTACTCATAACGATATTACTTTTAAATATTTCTTTTCATTATGGACACTGAGTTGAGATTTTACTTTCAGATGACTTCAGTTAGTGAAAATAATGTCACAGTAAAAATGAAATTAGTTTTTTTTTAATAAAACAATTTTTCTGTGAATGCATATAAAATAAAATTTCTGGATTTCGCCGGCACTCAGATTACAATTTTAACTGAAAGTGTGCGAATATTTGCATGCAAAATTGTAACTGACAAACTTGACATTAAGTTTGGAAATATTCGTTTATTTAATGGTATTGTCTGAATAACTTTGGATGTATTTATAAAAGTATTTATATATTTACTATACATTGATTCAATAAAGTAATTACTTTTGATTTTTTTTAACCAAATCGATCGGGTCTTTTAAATATTTCATTCGTCAAATTCGATGGGATTCCATTCGTTTTTTTGTTAAAATGCATTTCCTTTTTTTCAACGTCAATAAAAAAGCGTTTAAATTAAAGAAAAAATCCGTTTTTGATGAATCTAGTCAATGAAGAAGTAGCACGTCAAATTGCATCTCTTTATTATTCCGCAATTCCAATAACTCAGAGAGAAATTGCTAATCAATTGGGGTATTTCACGCCGTTCTGTTTGCTATTATATTAATAAACACAAGAAAAATGAAGTTAGTTCATTGCATTCTAAACAGGATCGCCCTTCTAAAAGACCCTATCGATTTTTTTTTTTTTTTTTTTTTTTTGTAATCGGAGGCGAAACTGAATTCTGCAATGGCAGAATCTATATTCAACTTGTCATAATTTTGAAGTAAAAATACTTTTAAAAATCTAGTTCTATATCATAAAAAATATAAATTAAATGCAAAGTAACATGTTATGATGTAATTGAAGAGAACAGATCCAGACATTCTAGAATTTTTTAAATAAGTGATCGTAATGTAATAAGCAAATCTTCATGTAGTTTCTTTATATTTCAATTTTTTTGTTATTATGGAGGCACGGAGAAAGGTAATTTCTGAAAAAAATCCTATGAAAACATCAATGTTTTATTTTCTAGGAAATGAGCTTCCTGTAATATATCTCCCCTCCCCCTCCCCCCCAAAAAGATTTATGGATATTTTTTGTTTTTAGAATAAAATTTCTTAAACGTTCATATGCTTTAAAATAGAATAACTTCTCAGGAGAAATTTGTTTTTCAATTTTCATTAATAAAGTTTAAGGTATTGGAGGGTAAGTGAATGTTTCTTCAATGACTGGCAATTTTGTGAATGGATACTAGTATAAGTGAACAGATTCGAAATAAACAAATCATTCCCATTCCTCACATGGAATAAATTGTTAATTATATTCAATATTTTGCTCAATATCTACTCATCTATGAAATATATTTATGATATTTGCAATAGAAACTTATAGTAATGGTTTTTTGAAGTTACTTTGATGACACATTAAAAGATATTTTTTTTCAAAAGATTGTTTTTAAATCAAAAAGGGCAACTTTGTGACATACGTTAATTTTTTTTTTTCAGAAATGCATGAAATTGACAGGTGTTAATCAAAAATAACCGAAATGCACTCAGTTTTCTGTTTTTTGTAAACAAAATAGATCTTTCAGAATAAGCCATCAAAATTGTCATTTTGAACCGCTTTCCCGACAAAAGCAAAACCAGTCCAACAAATGGGGGGGGGGGGTATAATCACATGATCTAAATATTTAATAATTTTATAGGTAATTAAATTGCAATAAAATGGAAAACTGAGATAAAACAGGTCTTCCATTTCGACTTCATTTGGTATTAAGTTTGAAACACCAAAGATGACAGCATTTTATGAATGATCTGATTTTTATCAAAAATTTAAACATTTTTTTAATGATACCTGCCAATTCTGTGTGTTAAAGTGTAGATCCTTTTGGCTAAAAAGAACATCTTTAATGAAATAATAAAAACAACAACTTTTTCATCAAAAAAAAAAAAAAAAAAAAAAAAAAAACATAGCTGGCATTTGCTTAAAAAACAGAAAATCACCCCCCCCCCTAAAACGAAGCAAAAAACGGACTTTCTTCAAAAAACAAATTTTCTCTTGCAACGAAGAAAAACATGACGAACACTCCTTCAAAAGACGGAAAATCCCCCCCCCCCCTAAAACAGACAAAAATATAATGGACGTTCCTTCAAAAAACAGAAAATATTCTTTCCTAAAACGAAGAAAAAGATGACGGACGTTCCTTCAAAAAACAGAAAAATTTCTTCTCTAAAACGGAGAAAAACATAACGGACTTCCATCAAAAGACGGAAACTTTCTCTCTTTTAAAGAAGAAAAACATGACGGACGTTCCTTCAAAAAACAGAACATTTTCTTCCTGCGACGGAAAAAAAAAGACGGATATCCATCTTTTTACAGAAATTTACTGGCAGCACTGCTGCCAGTACTTTTTCTGTGAATTGACGGAAGTTTTTTTGAGAGTGTAAGTTACATTGATTACGCAAAATATAATATAAAATATTTCTAAATAAAAGAAAAAATAACAAAATCTTTTAAAACAATATTAAAATTTCTTCTAAATTTTGGTTCAGTAGAAAATCAATACAGTTGAATAACAAGTTAAAATAGTAAATCTTTTGATTAAACGTCAAATTGCTTACACGAAATTGATTGTAAGCGAGCGAGTGAATTGAATCAGATAAAATCGCATTTCAAATTGAAAGCCGTTAAGAATTAAAGTAATTTAAAGCAATTTCAAAAAGATTTATCGTGTAATGCCGTTTGAAATTGATTTTTGTATCTCAATCTTAAATGGCTTGTGCGTTAAAGATATGTTTGGAATAAAATAATCTAAAATTGTATGCTAAAACTAAGATAAGAAACTATCTCTTATTAAATTTACTTCAACAGTATAGTTTGCAATCAATGCACTTGTGTTGGTTTTACAAATATTTATTATTTGTTTAAATCTAAGAAAAAAGTAACTCAGTAATGAAATAGAAATTACTTTCTTTTATAAAATCATCAAACTTTTGGACCGTTTATTCAGAAATCGATGTTGAATACTTTTGAAGAATACATATTTTAGATATTAATTTCTTTTTTCATATTTTGAAATTTGAAAGTATGTCGATTTAGAACAATTACTCAAACATTCTATTTTTCCAAAAAAAAGTCCTTAAACTAATTATTTTAAAATTGTCTGTTGCATACGAACTTACATTAATTTCTTTTAACTAAATGACGTTTTATCGAAATCGCTCGAGTACTTTAAGGGGGTAATGTGGGGACTTTTAGCTGAAAAGTAAATTTTTCGTGTGAATTAAAAACTTTGACACTTCTAACTTGTGTGTACTTCTTGCACAAAAAAATCAATGAATTAAAGTATATATAAACACTTCGATCAAATATAATTATTGGGTCGATCGGAAAGTTGTGTCGTGTCGGGGAACTTAATTTCTACCGGAAAAATATTTCTGTTAGTTATTGCACTTTAGATGTCTGAAATAATCTCTAATAAGTAATCGGCTGAATCTCCCGGTACCCCTCGACAGGGCCCGAACTTTCCGATCGACCCAATACATACATTAGATCGAAGCGCGGCCTTGAATGTTAGAGTAAAATTAATGCAACTGGGCGTAGTGTCCTAGCCGCGGCGCAGCAAGTGGGGGGCAGAGGAGGCAGTTCGCCCCGGATGTCACCCAATTTTTGTTTATAAATAAAAAAGATAATCTTATAAGATTTTAGAAACGAAATAAAATGAATTTTTTTAGTACGATGCAATAGAGTTTGTTTTCTTTTCTTTGAGAGTATGAAATTTTATACAGAATGGTGTATCTAAATAAGACATGCACCAGGGGAAAAAAAGCCTACGCATCTAACGAGAGGGTACCAAAAGCAAATAAAAAAATTAATTTTCTTCTACGTATAGGCACTACATTGACTCATGCAGACTATGGATTGAGTGATGGGTCACTCCTGTGGTTCTTTTATGCAGGCGGACAAAAGGTAAATAAGGAATTGTATGGTCCTTTGCTATAATAAAGGATATTATAAAAGATATATTGAAAATATAGGACGGATCAGAAGGGTTGGGGGTGACACTATGATCGCAGGGGATGACACCATTTTCACATTTTCATCCACCCCACCCTATTAAAACCTCGTTCCAACTATTGGAATTGTATACTTCAACATGTGCTCCAAAAATTGGTTCAAGATTTCATCATCTTATTTGCTATTGAACATTAAAATTTGGTTCAAACTAGGACAAGATTTTTAACAGTGTAATTGATATCAGATTTAACCTACATCTATGTTAATGTATTTTTAGAATCCCTTCAAGTCACATGTTTTAGATTATTTTTTAATACAATTACATACGTCAAATAACTGTACACAGCACGAAATGTTAATTTTAAAAGCAATCGAGCCGATAAACGTATAAATACTTTTATATAAAATATTCACACGCTTAAGTAAAACTGCAATAAATTTAAAGCTTAAAACCATAATTTCAAATAAATATTTAGATTGAGAAAAATTCATAATATGCACTAAATTTTAGTAATCATATTTTAATACGCGAATATAACTTTTTGCTTTAAAAAACAGTTATCTATCATGCTCTGTTAAAAAATATAGTTTTAACTTTTCGTTCAAATACTTTTCGTTTTCTCGTAAAACTTCGGACATTGCTTTGCTTCACAAAAGTAATTATATCGCTCACGTGATTTTTAGAAACCTCTTAAAATCTGAAAATTTCGAAATCTACTACTCAGAAAGTTCAAAAGATGCGAAAATCAAGCATTCGCCCGATCCTTGAAAAAGTGCATGAGTAATATGGAGATTGCATGAAGTTTACAGTTACCTGAATTTCTAAAAAATAATAGATTGTATATCAAGAATCCTATAAGATAAGAAAGTTACGTCTAAAGAAATTATGGTAGAATTTCCTATTAAACACTTTAAAAGGGAAAAAGGTAAATTTATATAATTTCTTTCAATTTTTCTTTATAAATGAAATTTTGTTGAGATTTAAAAAAGAAAATTACTAACGATGCATTCACTTCTATAACACGTCTATATATGTTGACGATATTTTGACATATTTTTTTTTAATTTTTAATTAAACAATTTTGATTTATACAAAAATATCAATTTAAAATATATGTTATTCTCATCTGAATCATAACGAATTCTGGTCTAGTGTACTATTAGTAGTATATGTCTTTTCAGTGAATATTATTTTTCTACTTTAAAAATTACTTTTTTTGTTATCTACTTATAGTAATTCTCTTTGGGATGAGTGACACGTATACCTGCCGCAAAAAGGATTAAGAATCCCTATTTATCTCCACCATTAAAACTTTATTGTAAAATTTGCCTTATTTAACACAAGCGTTTTCGCGATTTATAAGTAACAAATTTTTCTTTTAAAAAACCGGTAGCAAAGCATTAAAAATTTTGTAAAAGGCTGCAGTAGTTTAAAGCAAAAACGAGAATTTGCTTTCTCTCTAAAATAATTAAAATTATACCATAACTATATTTTAATTCAGTAATAAGCCTAGAAATCTTTCCAAAGACGTTTTATCTTGAAATAACAATCGGGGTTTTTGGAATACGTTTATGAATAAAATTTTATATAAGGAAAAACTACTTGGATGTGCCAATCCCAAAACATTCTTCTATCTCATACATACATTTTAATATTTAAAAATATATTTACACATGTTCATGGTTTAATAATTTTAATTCAATACTATAATAACTGTGATTTTCATTTTAAATTTCTGCTTCAGTCAATTAATCGTAGTAAAAACGAGTTTCCGTTTCTGCACGAGCTGATGGACAATAGGTAGATTTTTTTTCAAATTCAGGGAGAACCTACTTGCCATACTCCCCCCCAAAAAAAATAATAATACACAAAAATTTTAGTTGAGTTGTATACTTAATTACATGCACTTTTGATAGTAAAATAATAAAAATGGCACATACATTAAGGTTATACTTTCCCCTTCCAGTCGATATTTTTTTTAAATCAGAGAGGACCTACTAGCCACAGATAAACATATACACGAAAAATTTCGTGTCAATTCTATGCATAACTTCATATACTTTTAGGTCATACAATTTTAAAATTGGCACAAAAATTGCTATCGCAGTGCCCAATTCCAGCGGATTTTTTTCAAATTCTCGGAGGACCAACTAGCCATAGACATACATGTACAAAAAAATTTGGTTCAATTCAATGCATAACTTTTTAAGCTTTAGGTCGGTACAATAATGAAAATGGCAAAAAAATCGCGATTGCAGCGCCCCCATCCGGCGGATTATTTCAAAATTAAAGGAGGACCTGCTCGCCACAGCCAAAAACATTCACAAAAAATCATTTGGTACAATTCTATGCATATCTTCATACACTTTTTGATGGTAGAATGGCGACATACGGACACACAGACACATGGAAAGACAGACATTTTGTAAAAAAAAAATGTATTTTGGAATCTCCGATCCCTAAAAAGTGTAAATCCGTCTAAAACTGGAAATCGAAAAAATTTCGAATACAAAACTTTCTTCTATTGAAGATAGAAGAAAGTAAAAGTAATATTCTTTGTTATTTATTTATTTTTATTTGCCGAATACGATTTATTTTATACAGGGTGTTTCGCTACCAGACCGACAAACTTTGAGGGATGATTGTACACCTGAAGACAAACATTATTAAATAGGAAAGCATGGGGCGCAAACGTCGTCTATAGGAGCTACGGGCCATTAAAGTTTAGGGTCCAAAACTTCAAACGATGATAAAAAACGGAAAAAAAGGTCGATTCGTTTGCGGTTTTCACTTAAATCATCCTTTATATTACGATTTCTTTAAAAAAAATTAAAGGTTACTTTCAAAAATTATCGATAGAGGGCGCTTTAGACTTTAGAGTAACAAACAACTACTTTTTACCGTTATTTTCTGTATGGGGTTGAAATTATTCTAAAGTTTAGACTTTATCTTAAATTTTAAGCCCAAAATCGGAAACATTGGGGTCGGGTAACTTGCGAAAATTGAACTGTGAACAGAGGGGAGATTTTAAGCGCTCATAAATATTGGACAAACTAATCGATTTTGTTGCGGTTTGCGTGAAAATCATTTCCTTGGTAATTATTTTATTCAAAATGACGTACAGCTTTGGTGTCCTCATTTTCTGATAGAGGGCGCTTCCGACACATTTCCGACTTTTCAATCGCATTACTAATGGGTGTTTTACTACCAGACCAACTTACTTCCACGAAGTGTTAGGCAAAGGTGATTCAGAATCACAAAGGAATGTAACGTTGGAAATGCCTTTTTTGCCAGTTATGGTTAAAGGAGGCAAAGAATTCAGCAACAGCAGAAAAAGAGCAATACGTTAATGTGACAGAAAACCGTTTATTTAAAGGTTTTACTACAAAAAGTGTTTGAAATTACGACCAGAAGTAGTCCGGCAAGTTTGACAGCGACGGTACATGGCGCTGCGGTTTCCTTGCGGTAGATGGCGCTAAACGGTAATGCTCCTGAGCAGCGATCACTTTGAAGTGATCATTCGTGAACCGGCTCCAAAGGTAGCAGAATGAAGTATTTGAAAGATGAACAACCCGATGAGACTCCTTCACATTTTACCAATGACGTTTGCCGACACTACAAAGTAACATCTAGGCAACGGGTCGTGGTAGCCTGCCAGATCGCCGGACCTATCATGTATCGACTTCTTCTGCTGGGGTTAACGAAATTTTGGGTGTATAAGACTCTTGTACCATCAGTTAAAGACCTTGCATCTAATAGTTCTGTAGCTTGACAGAAAGCTATCAGAAATGCCAGGAATTTTTTAAAGCATGAGGAATTCCATGCGACGCCACTGTCAAGCATGCCGACTACTTCTGGTCTTAACTTCGAACACCTTCTGTTGTAAAACATTTTAATAAACTGCTTTCTGTCACATTAACGTGTTGCTCTTTCTCGGCTGTTTCTGTTGCCTTTTTTCTCTCCTTCCTTTAACCGTAACTCGCAAAAAAGTCATTTTCAACGTTACATTCCTTTGTGATTCTGAGTCATCTTTGTGTCCCTAACACTTCCTGGAAGTAAGTTGGTCTGGTAGTAAAACACCCATGAGTAATGCGATTGAAAGTCGGAGTTGTGTCGGGAGCGCCTTCTATCAAAAAATGAGGACACCAAAGCTGTAAGTCATTTTGAATAAAATATTTACCAAGGAAATGATTTTCACGCAAACCGCAAAAAAATCGATTAGTTTGTCCAATATTTATGAGAGCTTAAAATCTCCCCCTCTGTTCACAGTTCAATTTTCGCTAGTTACCCGACCCCAATGTTTTCGATTTTGGACTTAAAATTTAAGTTAAAGTCTAAACTTTAGAATAGTTTCAACCCCATACAGAAAATAACGGTAAAAAGTAGTTGTTCGTTACTCTAAAGTCTAAAGCGCCCTCTATCGATAATTTTTGAAAGTAACCTTTAAAATTTTTTTCTAAAGAAATCGTAATATAAAGAATGATATTAGTGAAAACCGCAAACAAATCGACCCTTTTTTCGGTTTTTAATCATCGTTTGAAGTTTTGGACCCTAAACTTTAATGGCCCCTAGCTCCTACAGAAGATGTTTTCGCCCCAAGGTTTCCGATTTAATAATGTTTGTCTTCATGTGTACTATCATCCCTCAAAGTTTGTCGGTCTGGTAGCGAAACACCCTGTATAAAGCACATGTTTTATTATTTATAGATATTTAGACATTTTTGTCTGCTGTAAATACACCTTAATAATAAACCTAAAAAAGTATTTATAGACACATTATATACTTAAAAACAGAATGATTTCTATCAAGAACATGGTTCATATCTATGAAAGACTGACAACTTACTACGAAACATCTGTACATTGTTTGAAACATAACTGCAATACATTGAGGCATATGTCCGATTCATCTCCTTATTGACTGCTGTTTTGACATCTTACTCAGTTCATACATAGTTCTATTGTTATACGTATAATTCGATTATACTATTGAACTAAATGTCGCTGCTAATTTCACAGTACTATAGTATGGAATTTAATAGTGTAGAGAATAAATAATCATTTGTGTACTATTTGATAAGTTTAGATTTTTACTTCGATATAAACTGGGAAAATATATTATGTGTAATTATAAGAAAAAAAAAACCTTTAGGATATTAACAAATTGTGATGCATAACCGTTTAATACCTGAAAATTTTGGAAATATTTCTTTGATTATTGAAGATGCTTATTAAGTTTTACAATTTGTTTTGAATGATCTTTTTTGCAACAAAATAAAGGATATCAGTATCAGTACTAAATATTATTATTTTCTAAACTTTCAATTGAAATAATTCTTCGAAGTGATGGCATAAAGCAAAATATTACTTGATATAAGAAATCTGGAGGTAGTCCAATCGAATCTTCCGATTTTCTTTCCAGACAATCCAAATTTAACTAAAAATATGTACACTGCTACATATGCAATCTATTCAACTAAAATAATTCAATTAATCTTAGCTAGTCAGCAGTCAACGAATTCGCCACTAAAGCTGGCGTTAAATGTTACAATTCTAAAAAAATTAAAAAAAAAAAGATACGTGCATAAAAATTACAATTCTTAAAAGGAAAAAAAAATATCATGTGCATTACAATCGCAACCCTTCATTTTCACCAAGCACGACTCGTCAAACAGTGGTTCCTAAGCAGAAATTTTGCAACATTTTTTACTTACATAATTTATGTTTGCAAAAGAAAAATTGGTGTGTGTTGAATGGATCCTAACAGGTCGCATAACTAAACAAAATAGCAATATGTTTCCTTTTTACATTTCAGAGAGCTACAGGTGATACAGTTAAAGCTTGTGGGAAAAATGTACAAAATGTATAAAAATGAAAACATAAATAATTGTAGTATGCATTAAGATACCATTTGTAGAATGCATCACTAATGAGAAATTATTAAATATATATCTATTTTATGTTTTTTCAATGCTTTTGCAACATACAAAAATAAAATAATGAAATAATTCTAAGAAATTATCAAAAAACGTATTTTTTGAATCCTTATGTATCATCAAATATTTTGTACAATAAATAAAATTACTTTTTCGCTGTTCAAGCCTTCTTAGTACTCAGTTTGGCAATATTAATTACAAGCTCAAACTAGTCGTTGGGGGCCACCGTAATACTTACCCATCATGGATATGTATATGAAAATTAACATGTGAAACTATTTATACAATGCATTGCAATTCATAAACAAAATTTAAATATTGTTAATATACATAGTAATGCTATATTAAAGAACTGCTGATGTATCAATTTCGACAAATTATATAAAAAGCCAAACTACTCAAATAGTACCGAACTGCGTAAAAGAAACATCCTTATAACTCCACAAATAATAATTCTGTTAACCAACAATTAACTGCGTCAGTTTAAGCGTTTAATTTCCAATTAAAATATACTTTTCAATTGAAATTTGAAAGAAATACAGGGTCATGAAAAATCGAAGAATGTGGAAAACAAGATTACAAATATCTCGGCAACTAATAATCCGAACGACTTCGTTTCATATGCAAAATGTGTGTTATTTTATTGCCTTTTACGTCCATTCCTTAGAACAAAAAAATTCGAAAATTTTTATGTACCTTTCATCAGAACGAATTTCTCGAGAGTCCGAAAAAAATAGTTCCGGATAGTCGAGGTTGCTGATATTAAATAAGGTTCGTCCCATTCTTACATACTAACTACATACAAAATTTCCAATCTTTATCTCAATTTGTTCGGGAGATAGAGCGTGTACAGACAGACAGACAGACGGACGGCAAAGAAAATTTTCTAAAAATATGCTTTTTGGAATCTTCACTATCTAAAACGTGTAAATCCGTCAAAAAATTTTTCGATTTTCAAAACGATTGCAAGACTTACCCTATATTAAGTATGATGGGTAAGTAAAAAGTATATAAATAAACCCTGGGGTACGAACTAGTTAATAAGGAGCGTTATTACAAACATATATGATATTTTCTATATATACCTATCTAATATAATATGTAATGAAGATTCTAAAGCTGGTCAGAAACTGTCTCAAATTGTTTGAATAATACTTGTAATCGATTCCGACACCTGTCCGATACATCTTTCAATTGATTGTCATTTTGACGCGTTACGAAGTTCATAAATTATTCTTATGACATCTGTCTATTTCGATAATAATGATGAACTAAACATTGAATATACAGTTATAACACAATGAATATATTTAGGAATTCTAGTTATATTAATGTCGCCTTTCTATAAATAGACTAAGCTCATATTTGCTTTAAAATAAACAAAATAATAATATTAACGCAATGCAGTTATATTAAACACGGAATGTGTTACGTTTTCTTTAAATAATTTGAAGTTAAGAATTACTTTTCTTTTTTAGTTTTTTTTTTTTTTTTTTTTTTTTTTTAATCGGAAAGTACTTTAAACCTTTCCAACATAGACAAATTCAGTCTCGAAATTATTGACTGGCATAGGAGAAAAGCGACTTTTATTAAAAACTTGTCGTTGGGCACCACCGTAATACTTACCCTTCATGGATATGTATATGAAAATAAAACATGTGAAACTATTTATACAATGCATTGCAATTCATAAACAAAATTTAAATATTGTTAATATACATAGTAATGCTACATTAAAGAACTGCTGATGTACCAATTTCGACAAATTATATAAAACGCCAAACTACTCAAGTAGTACCGAACTGCGTAAAAGAAACATCCTTATAACTCCAAAATAATAATTCTATTAACTAACAATTAACTGCGTCGGATTTAGCGTCTCATTTCTAATTAAAATATACTTCTGAATTGAAATTTGAATGAAATACAGGGTCAAGAAAAATCGAAGAATGTGGAAAACAAGATTACAAATATCTCGGCAACTAATAATCCGATCGACTTCGTTCTATATGCAAAATGTGTGTTATTGTATTGCCTTTTACGTCCATTCCTTAGAACAAAAATATTCGAAAATTTTTATATACCTTTCATCAGAACGAATTTTTCGAGAGTCCGAAAAAAATAGTTCCGGATAATCGAGGTTGCTGATATTAAATAGGGTTCGTCCCATTCTTACATACTAACTACATACAAAATTTCAAGTCTCTATCTCAATTTGTTCGGGAGATAGAGCGTTTACAGACAGACAGACAGACAGACAGACGGACGGCAAAATTTTTTTTCTAAAAATATGTTTTTCGGAATCTCCACTATCTAAAACGTGTAAATCCGTCAAAAAATAATTTTCGATTTTCAAAACGATTGCAAGACTTACCCTATACTACGTATGATGGGTAAGTAATAAAGATATTCTTGATTAATCTTTTATAGTAAAAGCAAAATTTTATTAGAGTATTATTGGTGCCGTTTGTAAATTTGGAATTAAAATTTGGTGTGCCCGGTGTGGGAACATTGTACAAAAAATGGTTAAGTTGTTCCGAGGCTGAAATTTCTCAGAAAAAAGCACTTTTCTTTCTTAAGCGTTATATACAGCAAACTACATGCTTTTATCTTTATTACATTCAGATTTTAGACACTTTTTGAGTGAGAAGTGATGCATCAGCTACCCTTTGATGAGAAATTTAAATTCGTTTATAACATAAGGAGTTTTTTTCATGATTTGTCAACTTTAAGGGGGCTCAGGGGTTAAAAACTTTTCAAAAAATCGATTTTTATGATCTAATTTGATTATTCATTTAATTCTTAACTCAATGCAAAAAACCGCATAAAAATATTTGCATTTTTAACGGAGTTATAAGCATTTATGTATCAACACTTTCATAGCCGCATCCATATAATTTCAACTTTAATTCAACTCTATTTCAATACCAAGATTTAAAAAGAAACTATTTGATGGAATGGCTTAATTTTTTTTGCGTGCATATAACATCATTATCTAGAT
Source organism: Maratus speculifer (assembly GCA_964019185.1). Classification (NCBI taxonomy): domain Eukaryota; kingdom Metazoa; phylum Arthropoda; class Arachnida; order Araneae; family Salticidae; genus Maratus; species Maratus speculifer. The sequence continues at coordinate 139,079,320 of OZ025300.1, forward strand.
TATGAATTAATATGTTTTAGAAAGTTTAATACTTTGAGTATTTTGAATGGAATAAAAGTTGTATTTTTTATGCTTTTTTTAAATTTTCAACTTTGAGGGATTTTTTAATATTGGTTTTATTAAGTGATAGTTATATCCTTAATTCATAATCTAGATTATGACGTTATATGCATGCAAAAAAATTAAGCCATTCCATCAAATAGTTTTTTTTAAATATTGGTGTTAGTCGTCAAAAATCAAGTTTTGAGAAAACACGACTTAAAGTTGAAATTATATGGATGCGGCTAAGTAAGCGATGAGCTGTCCTCTGACGAGAACTTTAACTTCATTTATCACAGAATGAATTTTTTCATGATTTGTCAAATTTATAAGAATATATCTAAAGTTCCTTGCAAACTATATGCATAAAATTTTCAACAGAAATTTTATGTTATATGTTCCAATAAATTCTGTCGAGGATTTTTAATTTTGAGTGATAATTGTGAAAACCACTACGCACTGTAGAAATAACAACACGCTTCAAAATTTTTGCAAAGTTTCTAATTTAAATTTTGTTAAACCTGTATTAAAATTTTCATGGAATTTATTTTTTTTAAATATTCTTGTAAATTTGACACATTTACCTTACGTTTATCAAAGTTTATATTTGACATAATTGCTATACAAAACATTGTACTTTAGTAATATTATTTATCTAATATGCAGATTCTGATAAACGTAAAAGTAATATAACGTAAAATATTCTTAATAATATTACATGCACACTTAATGATTTCTACACACTATTCACATGTGTAATACGTAATGGAAGACCTAAATCTGGTCAGAAACTGACTAAAATTTTTTGAATAATACTTGTAATAGATTCCGACACCTGTCCGATACATCATTCATTTGACTGTCATTTTGATATTGTTACGAAGTTCATAAATTGTTCTTATGACATATGCCTATTTCGGTAATAGTGATGAAAAAAACATAGAATATACAGTTACAACAGAATGACTATATATAAGAATTCTAGTTACATAAATGTCGCCTTTCAAAAAATGGACTATGCTCATATTCGCTTTAGAATAAACAGTGGAATAATACTATAAAGCAATGCATTTATACTAAATATAGAATAGTTTAAATAACATTAAACCAAAAGTTTATTAGAATATTGTTGGTGCCATTTGTAAATTTGGAATTAAAATTTGGTTTGTCCAGTGTGGAAACATTGTGCCAGAAAGCATTAAGTTTTTCCGGGGCTAAAAATGCTCAGAAAAAAGCAATTTTCTTTTTTAGCGTTAAATACCGCAAACCACATGCTTTATCTTCATCATATTCGGCGATTAAACGCTTTATGAGTAAGAAGCGATGAATCAGCTGCCCTCTGACGATAACTTTAACTTCATTTATCACAGAATGAATTTTTTCACGATTTGTCAAATTTATAAGAATATATCTAAAGTTCCTTGGAAACTATATGTATAAAATTTTCAACAGAAATTTGATGTTATATGTTCCAATAAATTCTGTTGAGGATTTTTAATTTTGAGTGATATTTGTGAAAATCGCTAAGCATTATAGAAATAACAACACGCTTCAAAATTTTTGCAAAGTTTCTAATTTAAATTTTGTTAAACCTGTATTAAAATTTTCATGAAATTTATTTTTTAAAAATATGCTTGTAAATTTGACACATTTACCTTACGTTTATCAAAGTTTATATTTGACTTAATTGCTTTACAAAACAACATACTTTTTAATGTATTCAGTAATATTATTTAGCTAATATACAGAATCTGATAAACGCAAATATGATATAAACTAAAATATTCTTAATAATATTACATGCACACGTAATGATATTTAGGCACTCTTTACATGTATAATACGTAATGGAGATCCTAAAGCTACTCAGAAACTGCGTAAAATTATTTGAATAATACTTGTAATAGATTCCGACACCTGTCCGATACATGTTTCAATTGACTGTCAGTTTGACGGGTTAGGTAGTTCATAAATTGTTCTTATGGCATATGTCTATTGCTATAATACTGATGAACATTACATGGAATATACAATTATAACACAATCAATATATTTAAGGATTACATAAATTTCGCCTTTCAATAAATGGATTAAGCTCATATTTGCTTTAGAATAAACAATGGAATGCTATTAAAGCAATACATTTATATTAAATATTCAATAATTTAAATTTCTTTTACATAAGTATTTTTTTTCTTTTGTAGCTATTTTTTTAAATAAAAACTAGTAATAATGATTCTTTTGTTTCATGCACCTAAATCTTTTGCATGAAGGAAAAGGGAAAATCAAACTCAGCAAGTATTTTAAAAGGTTCTGGAGCTATAAATTGTAAAAAAAAAAGCATTTTTATTTTTTATTGAAACTAGCAAAAGCAAACATACTTTCTTTGGATTCTCAAAGCATTATTTCATTAAATAACTATTTGCAAGTAACAATATATATTTTTTTATTATTATTACTACTTGATTGTACTTAAAAAGGCACCGTCAAAATAAAAGATTAAATGCCGTGATGACATTTACGTGTAATATTAAACTCGTATCACGTGTTCGTTACGCCATCATGTGATTTTTATTATAAAGTTTTATTTGTATTCTTATAAATGTTTTATTAATTTATTTGTAGTACTTTTGTTATTTAAAACAAATATTACGTCAATTTGTATAATTTGGCCAATAGATTCAAATTTGTATAATTTGGCGAAATTGGATGTCGGGATAACCAAGTGCTACCTATTATTTTTGCATCTTTATTAAGCAAAAACACTATTTTATATTTTAGCGATTTTAATTTTAAAAATGTAAATTCATGCAAATAACTAAGAATTCCGTCAAATATTTTATTTGTGATATAATTAAATATATTTTCAAAGCAAAATTTGACTTAAAAAAAATCAACTAAAAGCTCTAAGATTTTTTACATTTTTCATCTTGCCATCTGACAAAAATGGGTAGTACTTGATTATCCCGTAAACCAAATTTGTCAAATAATACAAATAGCCCAACTATTAGCCAACTTGTACAAATTGATGCATTTTTTTAAATAACAAAAAAAAAAAAAAACAAGTAAATTAGTAAAACAATAATAAAAATAAAAATAAAAATTCGAATTTAAAATCACTTGATGACATAACAAACGCGTGTATTATGTTTAATGTCAAGTAATGTGACCTTTACAATAATCCATTATTGACATTTAATCTTGAAATTTGGCGTTAGATTTTTGGTCAACCGGATAATTAAATAGTATCCAAAAATGTACTGCGATATAGTATCTATAGAATGAGGTATTAAAATAAAAATTTTATAATACGTTGATGAAAATTAATAATTTGCCACTGTATTCTGTGATCACAATATAGAAAGAAAAAAGATTTTTTGATGAGCTTTTTTTTTTTTTTTTTTTTCATGAAACAAAAGATTTTTTAAAATTATTTTAAACACTAGATGTAATTTTCTATTCACAAAGCGTACTTAGACATTGATAGCATTTCGAAAATTACTCATTCAAAGAAACATTGTAATATTTTTCGATTATGCATAGAAGAAAATAACAACATACGTGGAAAAAAATATTTCTTTGACATTTTAAACATTAAATGCAATTTTCTATTCCCAAACTATATATAGACGTTTATCAATTTCTTCTTCATTATCATTTCTATAGAAAAATAGTTAACCAAAGTATAATTAATTAATTATTTAATTAATTAATTATTTGTATAAATGCGTAGGTTTTAATTAGCAAGATATTTATGCAATTTTTTCATTAAGTCATTAAGTTGATTCGAGTTATTCATAACCATAGAGGTTGCAAAAAAACTTTTTTTAGGAATTTATGAGTAGTGTTCTCTCATTTTGGAATTAGCTATGGAGAATTGCAATTATAAATATTTTTCCTTTTTACACTCTTTTTATTTTTAACCTTTCATGATTTTTGTATCTAAATAAGCAATTTTCTTATCAAATTTGCACGCTATTTTTGTTTTAAAAATTAAATTCAAAAGTGTCTTTATGATAAAAATAGAAGGTTTTAATAGTTTTATAACTTAATTATAAATTAATAAATAAATTGTCATATAACTTTCTATTAGATCTCCACATGCGATAAATCCCCTAATGTTCAATACAATTATTGTGGTATCTTTCATTTGATGCAGAGTTTCTGAATGAAAGCATCCTAAAATATGTTTAAAAAGCCACTCGTGTAAGGGAAAAAGCCATTCATGTAAGGGAACGTTTTTCCTGTTGAATATAGTTTTATTGTTTTAGCCAATTTCTGTCAGTATTGTGCTGAGCGACGAGTTGTAAATAAATATGAAGTATCTTCGTTATATCGGTGCCTTTCATATTGCGTCAAGTTTTATATTTATTATGTCATTAATTAAAGATACAGTCATTAAAATCATTTAAAAAGTAAAACAACAATGGATTTAATTTTTCGCCAGAATAAGACAATAATAATTCAAACTCCACGAATTAAACATAAAAAATAATTAAACAAAATTAAACTAATTATTTTAAAATTATAAAATTATTAAGTTGCATTATTATTATTATGTTATTAATATATTATTATTATATTGTTAAAATATTATTATTATATTGTTAATATATTATTATTATATTGTTAATATATTATTATTATATTGTTAATGTATTATTATTATTTTATTAATATATTATTATTATATTATTAATTATTAAATTATATTAAACTGAAAATGTGAAAATCATAAATGAAATATAAAAACTGTAATACATTAAAAAATATGCTATAATCAATTAATATAATGAGATTAATTAAATTAAAATAAAATGTTTAAAAATCAAGTATGAAATCCGTCAGTTATTGATTTAATAATGCTGTTGTAATATTTCCTATTAAAAAAGTAATACCTTAAAATTATCGCATTATCTTAAAAAAGACTCGGAGCAAATAATATACTTAAAAAAAGTACATTGAGTTGCTCGTGTTTCTACGATAAACTAAATATGTTGGGTTTTCTAGAATTGTGTTCAATAACATATTAATGTTTTTCTCTCTTTATTTCCTTCTTTCTTCTTTTATTTGTAAGAAAACAAAAACTGCATTCATTAAATTAGGTGTAATATTTAAGATAAGCATTGAAAGTTTCTATATTTTCCCTTTAAATAAGATTCTCTTAAATTTACTTCTATGTTGCCTATATGTCAGCACCTAAATTTCTGAAATTTCTTTTCTAATTATTAGATATAATAAACTATATATAATTGCATCTAGTTTTATAGTCTAGTATTTAGTCGTGCCTCTAATTATGTACAATAATTGTATTCGAGCTCATATTCACAACAGACACCATTAACTTGAAATTATAGGCTTTCACGCTGGGATTTTTATATGATTATCCTTTTTTCATTGAATTCTAATTATCAAATAAATTTTTAAACCACTGTTGTTTTAAAAATTAAATAACTGGAATTGTGCTTTCGACTGCATATCTACAACAAAAATGACATTTAACAAATCCGAGCTAATCCAAGTCCATACTATAACCACGCGTACGACGCAAGAATTTTTTCTTATTGCTTAGTTTTAAAAGTTTTAATTCTTGATAATTTAATAAAAAGGAAACGCTAAAATAAAATTCGAGATCACAACGTTTTCATATATGGAAATTCATAAATAAATGCCCTGGTCTTTCAAACAATCATATGCTTAGAATTTTTTTCAACCATGAACAAATAGCTAAACTTTGTACAATATATTTATAATTATTTGAATTTATTTTAAGCATGTACAGGGTGTACAGCGAATAAGACTCTAATTTCAAATATTTAAATTATTTTCAAAATAAATTTCTCAAAAACAAAGTTCGATAGAATTATGCGGTAAATGATTCGTTTATTAGGCAAGCTGTAAACATCTTATACAGTATTTTTGAACGGAGAATATTTTGTAAAAAAAAAATGTTCTGATTGCAAAGAATGCTTGATTTGACAATTTTCTTGTTTTAGATTGCTTGCAAAGAAGGAGTTTTTCTACTTACATTGCCTTATTTTAACGATTTTTGGAATTATACATTTTTAATTTCGAAATTCCAAAAACGTAGTTCGAAAAATCGTGAAAGTATGGCACAGTGCTCTGCAAGAAATTTTTAACAATAAAATGTCAAGTCAAGTATTCTTTGCAATCAGAACATAAACTTTTCAAAATATCACCGATCAAAACTTCTGTATAACATTTTTACAGCTTATCTAAAAAACAAACTTTACCGCGTAATTCTATCGATCATTGATTTTGAGTAATTTACACTTGAAATGAGGGTCCTATTAACTGGACATCCTGTATTTTCGAATATTTAATAAATTTAGTTTTACATTTTAGTTGCTTTTTAAAATTAAAAATAAATCTTTAAACCTAACCTTCTTTTATATACGAAAAAAATGTGTCAACATTCGCGATGGTTTCCGTGAAACCAACTTTCGCGAATTTTAAAGAATTACGATATGGGCCATTTTCAAATTTCACTTACATATGCTGTCCAAGAGTAAAAAGAAGAAAATTCAAGCATAAATTAATATTTAATGTTTGATTTAAACTATGCATTAGCTAAAAGACTATATTAAAAATTTCTAACATGAAAAATTTAAAAAGTCGATTTTTTTTGGAGATATAAATCTTTAAAATTGCGATTCTAAGCAAAAATGCCTGTCCCATTCCAAGCTTTATTTAATTAACTGTTAATTTTTTAAATCTACAGCTTTTTTAAAACAAAGAGATTTAATTATTTTAAATATAAACTGTTAGTGTTCTATAAAAATGAAAAAAAAAATTACAAGAGATTTTCTTTCAGAAATTAATAGAAATATTCTGTCCCTCACTTTGCGGCAAGTCCTTTACCTTGTGATTTATTTTAGTCAAAATAGGTTTCTAATTCTCCCTAAAGATAGCAGAAAATATTCGGCGATATAGTTAAACTGTTCACATCAACTGCCACTTGCCATTTTTTACTCTTCAATTGAGAAGCAATGTAATAGTGGCAAGAACAGCTTTCATCAAAGTTGAAATTTTTTTTAACTGTCAAGTCTGTTACAATAAATTTTAATAATAAATAATGATTTTTGCACTTTTGTAATTAAATATTGTTTACTAAATAGTTTCAGAAGGTATGAGTACTATTATCTAGAAATTACTATATAAGCTACTCCATTTCTAATAGTTTTATTTGAAATGTAAAGTCCGTTACTTACCATGTGTGTAAGCGATGAAATGCAAGTTGCTAAGTAAGTTTACTAAATAATTTTAGAAGGTATGTAAATTATTATCTAAGTTAGAAGTTGTATATGTAGTACATTTTATATATGCAATTATATACTTTTATGTGCAGTCCTACTTTTTTTATTTGAAATGTCAAGTCCATTAACATGAAATGTAAGCGAATAGTGAAAATGGCCCATATGCATTTCATAAAACATTAGCTAGCTATATTGCTGTAGGAAAGTTGTTTTTAGGAAGTATATTCAAAGGGATTTTAACCCAAACTGTCATTCTCTTACAATGAAAATTCTTAAAAACACATTGTGCCACCCACGCTAGATTGCATTGATATTACATACACTTTAAAAAAAAGTGTCGATCTACTAAAAAAAATTATAATCCTTGAAATTACTAAAAAATATTTTTTAATCTTACTCGGTAACAAGAAAATCTCTAAGAATTACCAGATAGAAGCTAGCAACGAATAGAGTCAATAGTTTTATATTTTAATAGCTTTACTAAAATTCAGTTGGTGTGGCCGTGATAGCCTAGTGGTCATAGCACCAAACTCCAGTCTGAAAGGTCCCGGGTTCGATGCTGGACACCGCCAAATGCGCACCGAATATATGCAGTGTAAGTGCTTGTTAAATAAAGGGATTGTGAAAATCCTGTCGGAGCAGGTATAATGTTTGGTGCTGCCATCTATTGAGGCTTTGCCGAAAATCTTCGTCCATCTCCTTACCCACTAGATGCAGCTCGAAAGAAGCTCCTTCTCTTCGGGCAGACGTAATGGTTATTGATAATATTTTTGGAGCTATTCCTAATATTTGATTGGTGGCTCATACTAAAAAGTTTTAAGTTAGTTATACAAAAAATTCTTTTGTTCAGTTTACAAAAGAAATGTTTGTTTCACTTCCAAAAAAAAAAAAAAAGTTTGTAATGGTTACTAAAAAATTCTGTGGAATACAAATTTACTAGAAAATTTTTAGTAACCTCTTGATTTTTTTTTTTTTTTTTTTTTTTTTTTTTTTTTTTTTACAGTGTAGGTGAGTATTACTAAGTTGGCTAAAATGTTTTATGTTTTAACAAAAAAATATTTTCAGAATGTATATATATTATGGAATTTACGCAGATAAATGTTAAAAAATACAGGATTATTTTTTTTTAATTTGCTGATTTTACTTAGAGAAAAAATTAACGTTTATTTCTATTAGTTTCCCCCCCAAAAATGCGATTAGATATATGTGCACTTTTGATTTTTCTCACCTTGACATAATTTATGATCGACATGTACATTATGGCATTTTTATGTTGGTATTAATATGTGTTTCTTTGTAAAGAGAAATACGTTTTCCTGAAAGTAATTAATCAGCATTAAAGACAATTTGTAGTAGAGGCCAACTGTTAAGGCGAGTACTTTACAAATGTAGATAAATTTTAAGTTACATAAAATAGAAAGAAAAAATCTCAAACACGTAATTTAATATACACTTCAGAAAACATTTACTTCTACTTGTTCAGAAAACCTTAACTTCAATAAGGGACAATTTGTAAGTATTTTTCCGACATTCATTTTCAATAACTATTCATAATACGTTTACTAAAAATCTATTTTGACAGTCACGGATTAAAAGAATATGTCATATGAAATGCCCAACCAACAATCGTAGTACACATAAGCCATTCACCGAAATTTAAGAACTTCGCTTTAACACTCGAAATAAAATCAGATAAGTACCTCTAAAAAAAAAAAATCGTTTTACCATTATTATTTGGAGGACGTTGGGAGAATTTTAACTTAGTGATGATGGATTCAAAAAAATTCATTTAGATCATTTGGGGTAATATCTATTGTGTATTTTTTAAAAATGATTCGGATGACAACTCTCGCATTTTATTATGATCGTTTGATGCAAATTGACGGCAGATTTTCTTAAAAACACAATAGAAAATTATCCTTTCGTGCGAATAAAACATGTTTTTAAAGCAAATATTGATGTCAATTAACCTCTTCAGACCTGAGGTACACAAATGTGTATCTCCATTCTTTTCCTCCTAAAAACTAAACTGTTCGAGTTTTTTTGTATTTTTATTTTACTTCTATACAGCTGAATGATTTTTTTGCTATGATTTTTTTTTTTTTTTTTTTTTTTTTTTGCTATAAAACAAAGCCAATAATAGTCAGCACCGATGAATATTACATCATAAAATAAATATTAATTTTAACCGACTTCCCAAAATACCTTCAAGACATTGTGACCAAGAAAGTAAGAAATATTCATGATTATTTAACTTAAATGCTTTGCAATAAAAAAAAAGAGTTTTTGCTGATCATTTACTTGTTTAAAAACCTTAATTTTGTTATTGCGTAAATTTATATTACTGGTAGTTAAACTGATGTTTAAGGGGATTAGTACATTTATATCCATATTTGTAAACCTAAATACCAGTCTCCAAAAGTACTGATTTCATAAAAATTTCTCTTTCTCTCATCTATGGTGTCATTTCCATCGTGCTAAAGAAATAAATATATATTTTTAGAGGTATTTTATGCTATGTTTGAAGAGGTTAAAGCATATTTATGAAGAAGGTTAATATGGCACTAGAAAAAAAGTTAGACAAGTGCCCCCCCCCCCCCCAAAAAAAAAAAAAAAGTACGTGCGGCACTCGGGGACTGCCGCGGTAAAGCTATTGCATAGCATTTTTTATCAACTAATGCAATTATAATTATTTATTTATTTTTTATTTATGCAGTTTTTTTGTCTTTGATATTAATTCAAGTTAAACATTTTGAGCGTGATGACCGATAACAATTTTTTTTTCTTGTATTGAACAAACGAGAAGTTAATATCGTTTAAAATATTTTTATTATCTTATAATACATGTAGGTTAATCAGGAATTTTTATCATTGAAACTATGCGTTTATGGTAGCTAAAATAAAAAAACATAAGTTTAAGACTTGATATTTTCAAAATATCTGAAAAATACCGCGTCAATGTCTGCCGAAGTCTACGGAGGGATACCGTGCCGAAGTCTGCCAAACTGAAGCGACGTTAGCCGGAGTGTCAGTTTTTTTTTCTCGTTACAGAATTTCTAGATTCTTTCGCCGCGCGCAAAGCCCGCGATAAAAGCTATGCAATACCTTAATAAATTACAAACAAAATTTGGCCGTGCTACGAAAATTAGATCGCGAGTTATAAGCATTTTAAATTTTCCGAATCTCACCGTGGGGGTCTCCTGTCACCAAAAATTAACACTGTCTCATAATAAATTACCAAACAAAATTTGGCCGCACTACGAAAATCAGATCGCGAGTTATAGGCATTTTAAATTTTTCGACCCTCACCATGGGGGATCTCCTGTCACCAAAAATTAACACTGTCACATAATAGATTACCAAACAAAATTTGGCCACGCTACGAAAATTGATCGCGAGTTATAAGAACTTTAAAATTTTCGACCCTCTCCATGGGGGATCTACTGTCACTAAATATTAACACAGTCTCATAATAAATTACCAAACAAAATTTGGCCGCGCTACGAAAATTAGATCGCGAGTTATAAGAACTTTAAATTTTTCGACCCTAACCGTGGGGGGTCTCCTGTCACCAAAAGTAACTCTGTCTCATAGTAAATTACCAAATAAAATTTGGCCGCGCTACGAAAATTAGATCGCGATTTATAAGCATTTTAAAATTTTCGACCCTCAGTATGGGGGGGGGGTCGCCTTTCACCAAAAATTGACACTGTCTCATAATAAATTACCAAACAAATTTTGGCCGCGATACGAAAATTAGACCGCGAGTTATTAGCATTTTAACTTTTTCGACCCTCACCGTGGGGGGTCTCCTGTCACCAAAAGTAACACTGTCTCATAATAAATTAAAAAACAAAATTTGGCCGCGCTACGAAAATTGATCGCGAGTTATAAACATTTTAAATTTTTCGACCCTCACTGTGGGGGGGGGGGGGTATCTTGTCACCAAAAATTAACACTCTCTCATAATAAATTACCAAACAAAATTTGGCCGCGCTACGAAAATTAGATCGCGAGTTATAAGCATTTTAAAATTTTCGACCCTCACCATGGGGGGGGGGGTTTCCTTTCACCAAAAATTAACACTGTCTCATAATAAATTACCAAACAAAATTTCGCCGCGATACGAAAGTTAGATTGCGAGTTATAAGCATTTTAAATTTTTCGACCCTCACCGTGGGGGGTCTCCATTCACCAAAAATTAACACTGTCTCATAATAAATTACCAAACAAAATTTGGCCGCGCTACGAAAATTAGAGCGCGAGTTATAAGCATTTTAACTTTTTTGACCCTCACCGTGGGGGTCTCCTCTCACCAAAAATTAACACTGTCTCATAATAAATTACCAAACAAAATTTGGCCGCGCTACGAAAATTAGATCGCGAGTTATAAGCATTTAAATTTTTCGATCCTCACCATTGGGCGGGTTTCCACTCACCAAAAGCTACATTATCCTACCTTGTTTTATCTTAAGACGATTCTTTTCTATACACATTGTAACAGGAATTTTTATTATTGAAACTATAGATTTATAGTAACTGAAATAAGATATATAAGTTTGAGACTTGATATCCTCTAAATATCTGAAAAATACCGCGTCAATGTCTGCCGAAGTCTACCGAAGGATACCATGCCGAAGTCTGCCGAAGTGAAACGACGGTAGCCGAGTGTTAGGTTTTTTCGTTACGGATGTGTTAGGATATTTCTCGTTACGGAATTTTTGGATTCGGTCGCCGCGCTCAAAGCCCGCGATAAAAGCTATGCAATAGCTTAAAAATCATTTAGACTGTTGTTGTTTTTTAAATCAGACAGATGTCATTTTAATTTAATATGTCGAATGGGCGTTGTTTAATAGATCAAATGAGCTATACTTTTTATGAATTTAATTCTAAATAAAATTACAACTTCACAAGTCGATCTGATCATTTGTGATGTTTTAGAAGGTTTTCTGAGTACAAAGTCGAAAATTATACTCACATAAGCATTTGAATATACAGTTTTACATTACTTGAGAGAGATGTAACGAAAAATTAACAACAAATATTGTTGACATGTTTCGATTTCAATCTAATAAGAATCATAATCATGATAAAATAAAAATACAAACCGTTTCACGGTCAATGTAAACGGCACGCGACAATGAGATGTAAATTAAAACATTCGCTCTATTTTAAAAACAATAAATTATAGGTAGACCATGATCAAATTTAATTTTCAACTTGGTCCATCCTATTCAAGCTTTCATGAGAAATTCATTTATAAAGTAGAATCATAACTAAGGAATAATAAAAGAAAAACTGTCATTGCAAACAATTTTTTTTACCTATATAAATTTCAATAGACTCCCTTAGAATGGCTTTACGACAATTTGACATGAAACATAATTTGCTTTCATTAAACAGAATTTTTATAGCGTCATTTAAATATAATCTAGATTAGGCAGAGTTAGTACGACCAAATTCAATATCAGATTCATGTTCACCTTTTCTAATTCCAAGTTTTTTCCCTAATTTGAATGTCATCTTTTTCTGTAATATAAGGAATTTCATAAACCCCTGCAAGATTCCCATGTCCTATTCGGTCAAATTATTTATTAAATAAACGCTTTAATTTTTGTGATGGTGTCGAAATAAATTCAAAATTAAACTTTTTTTATTTAAATTTTAACTTTTCAAAACTGACTTTTAAATATGGAAATGAAATTCTTTTCAATTTTGTAGGATCTCCCCCTTTATTGAAACTTTCAATTAATTCAGAATTTTGTAGTTTAGCTTTTCCTTTTATGCGGAAAAGAAAATAAACACCTTATACATTTTATTAGCCATTTGACTGTAAATTATGTCTATTTTAAAATTTATAAAATAAAAAATAAACTTATTGTAAAGTGTTATTATATTTATTATAAAGTGTATTTATATTAAAATTATACCAAATACGAACATTTTTAATATGGGAATCTAATATTGACATCATGTTTGTCTTCTTTGGTAAATTTTACCTTAATGTACTAAGTTGAAAGTCATTAGGAAAGTAGATAAGGACGGTGAAGATTAATTCTTTGGAACTTCTATTATTGGACTTATTTTTTATCCTAAATTACAATCCTCGTAAAACAGATTGTAGTGCGGAAGTTTTTAAAGTTATTTTTGTATAAAATGATGTAATTAGTTGTATTGTAGTCCAGTATGCGAAGTTTTTAAAATTCTATTTATATTACATTTTTTCACTCTTTTTTTTACGTCAATTGGAAATAAACTTATATTTAAACATTTGAAATAAAGGTAGAGTTGTTTATTTAAGTAAAATTTTTCTAATACAAGTATAATATTTCCGTAGCTACAAATACACTATATTGCCATTGATTATTGGACACTTGCGATTTTAGACATTTTACTAAATATCTAGAAAAATACATGAGGAATCATTTCGAAACTCTTAGTGTAAAAATATAATAGTATACGTCATACATCTCTGTGAAGATTTTTTACCGAAACTCCATAGGGGACCGTCAACAAATTAAAAAAGAATGAATATCTTTTGAATAACCCTGTCAAAACTAATGTAGCAAAAGTGCTCAAACTCTAGATTATGATTGAATGCTATATTGTAATAAACTATGTTCATTTTTATGCAAATAGCATGCATACTCGCAGAGTAATTAAGGTTTTTATAAAAATGGACCCAAATGTTTTCAAGTTTTTTCCTTATAATTTTCAGAGTTCTTAATATAAAATAATATTTTTTTCAGAAAATATGACAAACAACATTGCACGCAGTACCCTGTAATCAGAATTAAAAAATAATGAAAATTGTATACAAAATGAGTTGGTTTACTAAATAATTTTTTACTGCGCATGCGTCAACGATATCAAAATTTCATTTGCATATTATGTTAGTTAAATGCATAGAGCAACTTTTGTGAAAGTCACAAAATCATAACTTGAAAATTTTGAAAATAATCGTCAATTGAATAAGTTGAAAATCCGTTATTCTCAAAATGAAGCAAAAACAAGAGGGGTTGTATCCATATATTCATTGATTAGTGTCAATATAGAATACACAATACGGGATGCTACGACTACTTTTGGATAAAATCCCTCATTTTTTTGCTTCGTTTTGGAAACAACGGATTTTGTCCTTTTTCTATAGACGATTACTTTCAGAATTTTCAAGCCATAATTTTGAGACTTTTACAAAAGTTGCTCTATATATTTAGCTAACATAATATGCAAATGAAATTTTGATATCTTTGACGCATGCGCAGTAAAAAATTATTTATTAAACCTACTCATTTTTCATACAATTTTTATTATTTTTTAATTCTGATTACAGGGTACTGTGTGCAATGTTGTTTTTCATATTTTCTGAAAAAAATATTATTTTATATTAAGAACTCTGAAAATTATAAGAGAAAAACTTGGGACCATTTTTATAAAAACCTTAATTACTCTGCGAGTATGCATGCTATTTGCATAAAAATGAACACAGTGTATTACAATAAGGCATTCAATCATAATCTAGAGTTTGAGCGCTTTTGCTACATTAGTTTTGACAGGGTTATTCAAAAGATATTCATTCTTTTTTCATTTGTTGACGGTCCCCTATGGAGTTTCGGTAAAAAATCTTCACGGAGAAGTATGATGTATACTATTATATTTATACACTAAGAGTTTTGAGATGATTCCTCGTGTATTTTTCTAGATATTTAGTAAAATGTCTAAAATCGCAAGTGTCCCATAATCAATGGCAATATAGTGTATTTTAAAGTTACATATATAAAGAGATTTAAGAAAAGCTAAAAAAGTGATACTTTAACGTTTAAAAATATTAAAGAAATACCAATTTCAATGCATTTCGCTAGCAGATATAAATAAATGTTCTTTGTAACTTTTTTGAAAGCGAAAGTGTAAATAAAAACTCATACAATAATACGGATCTTATTTAAAAGATATAGTGTGCCTCTGGGACTTCTGAATTTAGGTTTGAATGCTTTTTCAAGTCCTTTGGTTATTTACAGGGACGACTTTTCAGTTCATTTATAGAGATACTTTCTTTGAAATTTTTCTTTGAATAATATACATGGAGGTTATTTCTAGAAATGCAGAGTTTTTAGGTAAAATATTTTGAAAAATTACTAATTTATGTTTTTGAGAACACAGACAAAACATTTTAAATTTATGTATATAATATAGATATGGAAGAATAAATAAATAATCTGTAATAATTCAACTACAATTAAAAAATCTCTTTTTTAAAATGTATCTTATTATTGTTCAATCAAAATATGTTCAATAAAACACATATTTTTATTTGGAATTTGGAAATATGCATCGATTTAAGTTTAGTATTAATTAATGATAAATAAATAAAATAATGAAGAAGAGGGCATTTTTAAACACTACTTAATGTTACTCATACATTTAAATTATTATGGCCTGTTCCAGTAACTGATATCACTATTTTGCAAACTACTATCTTGGTAACTTTAAAAGTTTACAACAAATCTCAAAAGTTAAATTATAATTTTTTATTTATTTGAAAAATATAATGGAAAATATTATTATCTGTCTCTGCACGTGGTACATGAACTATCAGAAAGGTATTAATGCGTTTTTTATTATTATTAAATATAAAAAATTTCTACACTAACGAAGAATTTCAAGGTTATTAATATCATTGGTTACGCTCTAAAATACTGTTATGCATTGAGGAAGTTTTCAAACCACACCTTATATATATATATATATATATATATATATATATATATATATATATATATATATATATATATATATATATATATATATATATATATATATATATATATATAGTATGTATATATATATATATATATGTATGTATATATATATATATATATATATATATATATATATATATATATATATATATATATATATATATATATATATATATATATATATATATATATATACATACATATATATATATATATATATATATACATACATATATATTTATATATACATACATATATATTATATATATATATATATGTATGTGTATATATATATATATATATATATATATATATATATATATATATATATATATATATATATATATATATATACATACATATATATATATATATATATATATACATACATATATATTTATATATACATACATATATATTATATATATATATATATGTATGTGTATATATATATATATATATATATACATATATATATATATATATATATATATATATATATATATATATATATATATATATATATATATATATATATATATATATATATATATATATATATATATATATATATATATATATATATATATATATATATATATATATACATACATATATATATATATATATATATATATATATATATATATATATATGTATATATATATATATATACAGAGTGGTCATAAAAAAACTTTGCCGATATATGGAGCTCTAGCGGGCAGCCCGTTCAACCGATCGAGGTAAAATTTTAGATATAGCTATTCAGAAGTATGAGTTCGAGATTCTGTGAACGGTAACAAAATAGTGCTCATTGTTATGGTTATAGTTACAGAAACTTGAAATTTTCCAATGGCAACACCCATTCTTTTTCATCGCAAAATACTCAGCGCATGCGAAAACCCTAAAGAGCGTTGGAATGGTATGGTTATTGCAATAAAAGGACGCGTTATGGTCGCACAAAATCAGCTCTACGAACGGCCCCAAGAAAAAACGACCAAGGCGCACGAAGAAAATTTGAATATGACAGAAACAAAATACCAATCACGGAACATCGTTTGCCAGATAGTCAGCGTAGAAAACGGATAAAAAGTAGGGTGGGAATGTTAGTTCTTCAGTCGGAGCTCTCAGATGCCAACAAAATAACTTCGTGGTGAGTTTTTAAAACTATTATAAAAATGAGATGAATGCTGCGAAAATCTGGCGCGTTTACCGTCGAAACCATCGCCAAATACGTGACCTTCGCATTTCACAAGCTCTTGGTGATTTAGTTATGAAATTCGAAGAAAATGGCTGCACTTGTGATAATCTGCGATTCGGACAACCAACTGTTCCTGAGGATACTGTTATGAAAGTGCATCACATAGTGACCAGAGGACGCATGCAAACTACAAATGAGGTGCATCTCGTGTATTGTATATACCAAAATCAATGGTCTTAAAGTAACTGTGCTCTGTAATCCGCATGTTTCTTTACCTGTACCAGCGCGCTCAGACGTTAGAAGTGAGAGACCATCAACAACATTTAGCTTTTGATAATGAATTTCTTATCCAATATGTTGGAGATAACGATCGACTTCTTCGTATATTATGAACGGTTGAGGTACATTTCACCTTAACTGGTAACGTCAATGGCCTCCGCAATCCCCCTACCTCACTCCTATGGATTTCAGGTTCTGGGGATATCTAAAATCTAGAGTGTACATGTGCAACCCGCAAATTTTGCCGGATTTGAAAGATTATACCAAACATCCCTCATGCGATGTAAGGTTCGGCTGTATTGTCCACAGTCGCCACCATGCAATGCGTAACTACCTATTATGGCATCCATGTGGGAAATGTGTAATCAAAACAAAAAATTTATCCGATCTGTATTGCAATCAGAAATTAGTGTACTGACTCTGTGTCATATGCAAATTTACTCCTTGCGCCTGAATCGTGTTTTTATTGTGGGGGGGGGGTTCGCAGAACTGTTTTTTGTGCGTGCATAACGTGTCCGTTTCTTGCTATACACGTACGGTTCCAACGCTCTTTAGGGTTTTCACATGCGCTGAGTATTTTGTGATGAAAAATAATTGGTGTTGCCATTATGAAATTTCAAGTTTCTGCAACTATAACCGTAACCGGGAGCGCCATTTTGTTGCCGTTCACAGAATCTTGAGCTCATACCTCTGAATAGCTATATTTGAAATTTCAGCTCGATCGGTTGAACGGACTGGCTACTAGAGCCTTATACCGGCAAAGTTTTTTTATGACCACCCTGTATATTATATATATATATATATATATATATATATCTTTTATTTTAACTGATTACGAACAACTCACATAATAAAGGAGTATAGAACAAGCCCCGACTTTTCCCATAAACGTAATAAGAACAAAATATTTTTTTTTTCTGTTTAATGAATGAGAGGTTCAAACGCTTTTAACTAATTATCAATTTTTACCTATTGTTAAAATCAAGATCAAACTTGCTGTCATTCAAAATTTTAATAGGGAACATTTAGAGATGGATTTTTTAATTAGATATTTTTACACTATTAGCTATTAATTTTTCTTTAATTAATTTTCTTTTCTTCTGTTATTTTTTCAACATTGTTTCCCACTTTCTTTTACCTCCTTTTATTTCACTGGGATAGAAATTAAAATATGACATGATACTTTCCAGATAGGAATAAAATGGATGTGTAATATCTCCTGGAGCGACTGGAGAAAAAAATAACTTTCATGTGTTAATGCAGTCAAAAAACTATTCAAAATGAGAATTTGGGTGGAGCTAGTTGACTTTGAGAGAGACAAAACACCGCAAGTTTTTTGTTTTTTTTTTCAAAAGCTAAGTTTTGAATACAACGATTCCTCAGATTGCCAGCATTATCATTGTTGGTCCTTTAATGTGAGAAAATACAAAGTAACATGCACTGAAAACGCTTTTATTATATGACCAATTCAGTGTACAAATCCACTTGTATTTTGTTAATATTAAATTCTGCATTTACATAGCTGCCAACTTTCAACTAATCTTCCGTAATATCTGGATTAGTTTGATCCAGGTTAACTTAATTTCTAACCAAAAAATTGATTTCGTGAACCATTATTTATTTAGTTTTTGGATTCTTAGTGGAACATATTTGGTTTAATTTCTTTGAAAAAAATTTCGGTTCGAAACTCATTGATTTAGAGTCAAATTAACGCACGTATAACGGAAGATTAATGTCAGATTGGTAGCTCTGCATTTATACATAAGTGTTACAAGGTCTTAGAAAACCTTTTAAAATAATTTAAAACCATTCCGTCGTTGAAAACTCGTTGAATTTAATGTTAAAGTCTGATTTGAATAGGCGAAAAGTACTTTGGGATTGTCTAAATGTACTCTACTTGTTCTTATCCCAGTGTGCTCCTAAGGAAAAAAACTCGTTATGCTTAATTAATAGAACTTGATATTATATATTTTTGAAATGTAAAAATATTTTATTGTATGTCATTTCATATTCTTTAATGTTCCTTACATTAACTTTTATTAATTTAAAAAACCTCATCCTAAAATGACTTTAAAAAGTTTGTTTTGAATATAAATATACAGATGCTTACCCAGAACACTATTAGTTTTTTAATGAAACTTGAAAACATTTGTGTTAATAGGCAATATTGGTGCATTTTCCATCATTTTTTTTCGAATTCCCGCATTACTCCATTCCATCCTTCGATACTGTGAGATAAAATCTTTGACCCAATATTCACACTTCACTTTTTTTAACTCAATTTCTATTCTGTTTAGTGAATTGCGCGGCATTTCTAGAGGGAAGCAGAAGTTTCTGCTTACATTCAATATTTAATTTTTATTAAATATTGATTATACATTAGGCTTAGCGGAATTAAGCATAAAATTAAGAAATAAGATATTTAACAGATGTAAATTTTCCGTATTTTCATCTCCATTTTTCAATGGAAAATTTACATCTGTTATAATTAATTTACCGATTGAATAATCGTGTTTAAAATTAGTCTATTGCAATAAAATATGTATTATATATAAGACAAGTATTAAACATTTATAAAAATAACAATGCATGTAAAAATACAGGAAAACAATTTAACATTTATTTATCTCAGAAAATCTATAGTTTGTTTTTGATTTAGATAAATGCGATATTTGGCTTATACCTTTAGTTTGATTATGTTACGATTATATGTGATTGCTAAAGAGGGGGGAATACAGAAAAACGGACTCGGGTAATTCAAATTAGCCATAAAATACCGAAAACTTCAAAGTTGAACTAATGTTAAAATTAATACGGAATTATAATTAATTACATTTTCAAACTGGATTGCTCAAATAATAAACAAAATACGTTATATTTATCATTAGATTGACCAAAAATAAGCTGTACAAAAAATAACTTAAAACATTATTTTTGTTTAATGTAAGTTTCTGTCTCTTATGTTTTTTTAATTATGTTTATATTTTTTATAACAGTGAATCACTTCATAAATTTTAAAATAATTTTACTTTAAATAATTTTATTTTAAAATGTTCCTATAATTTTCATTTTTTAATCTATTCGAACTATAAAAATATATGCTAAGGATGTTATGGATGAGAAAAATGTATTCTAGTACTATTCGATAACTTTCAGGATCGACATAACGAATTTATTAAGAAATATGTATCTTTGGATCGGAAAAGGTAATTTCTCCAAATTTTTATTGCATAGTGTTAACAATCTTGACGGCAAATGCATTTATACAATGATAGAACATAAATAGACATAAACTTGGAAATACAATTATAAATAGACATACACTTGGAAAATCCATAAAATAAACATATGGTACATACCACTTTTTGTATAAATTATTCTTTAACAATGAGTATGAGTATTTAATTTTTAAAGTTCCGTTAACTGTTTTCTCAATTCTAGCTTTTATTTGTCTATTTTATTTACTTGTAAATGTGTATTAACTCTTACTACGAAATGTTTCTTTATTTTTATTGTTATATTTGTGTAATATTATTACTTTTAAAAGTAAATAATTGAAAATCTTACATTAGCGAATTGTATTGAAATGCTATATTTAAAAAAAAAAAAAAAACTCTAAAGAAAAAATAAAAGAAGAATTATGCATAGTAATACAAATTTATATAGCCCATATAAATAAATGTGATTTTGTGCTTCGGCAAATTTATACAAGTTTAAACTATTTAACATTTTATAATTTTAACAAAATATTTAACGGATTCAAACATTAAAATATTATTTTCCTTATTTGACATCATCTGTGAAATAAATGCAAAAAATTAAAACGTAAAAAAGAGAAAATTGTATAAGAATTAACATTAAAACATTATTTAATATAATGGAAACAATAAGAAAAATAGAAATTCTTTTTTATCAGCTCCTATTTTTTTAAACGTAACATGGATATTGATTATCATTTAAGGAGGAATAGCAACAAATATTTAAAGACGATTTCTCTTTTCTTGAATATTTATCGCAGCAATTCGTTTACTAACTAAAATGACTTTATAATGTCGTACAAAATGAATACTTTTTAAGTAGAATATAGCATACGTTTTCTTTAAAATGCTAAAACTTGAATAATGGAAATGTTTTAACTTGTCGCATTTGTAAATTATCCCACTAAGGAATGTCTAATTAGAGCGTTTCTACATTAGCTGGAGAATATTAAATAGTTTTTCTACAATTTAAATAATCTATTTGAAAGTCGTAGTAAGACAATTATTTTAATTGTGTTTTATTTCCTTCTTTAAGAAAATAGAGAGTTAGCGAGAGATACTTCCGAACTCATATTATAGGTGAAATACAACCCGGGAACTTGTTTTTTCAACCGAACTTAGAATACTTAAAATTAATTTAAACTTTTTGGTGGGACCTGGAGTTTTGATTTAAGTATGTTTGGGATACGAAAATCTTCACATTTTTGGAAACGTTTTTACAGCATTACAATTTTTGTTGTTTTATGCTTTAAATAACTTACAATCATGTTCCTAACTAAGAACAAGGTATATTAAATTTTATGCTTGGGTTAGTTTTCAAAATTTAGTTTCCAAGCGATGGTTATCATGTAAACGACTTTTTATATATTTT
This sequence comes from Maratus speculifer, assembly GCA_964019185.1. Taxonomy (NCBI): domain Eukaryota; kingdom Metazoa; phylum Arthropoda; class Arachnida; order Araneae; family Salticidae; genus Maratus; species Maratus speculifer. The sequence continues at coordinate 139,101,504 of OZ025300.1, forward strand.
TTCATGGTCGATTTTTTCAGTTTCTCCTATTTAAATTGTTAAAAGTCAAGAACCCTTTATTTTAAATCGTTCAAACTTAAAACATGTCTTTTTCAATGTCTTTATAGCCGTGAAAAAAAATTATAAAGACACGTTGAAAAATAATAGCATGTGTTTAAGTAATCATCAACCAAAAACATATACAAACATTATGTACAACTCATTATTGACAAACATTAGGGAATTATTCATATGAAATTAAATCACAATAAAATATATAAATTGCACACAGATAGAAATATATGATGTGAAACATGGAAAAAATTATAAGGACATAATGAAATATTTTATGAAATAAATAAATATTCTACACAATCATCTTTTTTCTTCACCCATCCTTATTAATCGTGCAGTTATTGATTCACAAAGCCCAGTTAAAATTTGTTGAGAAATGTTTTTCAATGCTAATTAGATAAGTGATGTTTAATTGTCTCAATATGCGTATTGTATATTATACTTACATACCTCGGTAACTAAAATAGCTCCCACATTCTCCGTAGGGTTTAAATCAGGGTGTTTTTGAACACCAATCCAACCATTGGACAGAATAGGCCGCGTAACATGGATATGATACACGAGACAAATTAAAAATTTATTTTCGAAATATGGTTTGGTTTATTTTTGTCGTCCGATTATCTGCGCTAGGGATATAGGACCAGGGGGGAATGCCCTTCGTGGGGGTCTTTCTAAGGGAACCTAACCCGTATTTACGCAAGGTTCGAAGAAAACCACGAAAACTCCGAACGGTTAGGCCGACAGCCGCGATTGGGTTCGAATCCAGCACCTGCCGTCTACCAGTTGAGAGGTCCGTACCTCTCGGCCACTGGTGGGGCCATTTCGAAATATGAAACAACACAAATGATAAGGAGCAACAATATACAGTTAACATATCCATATATGATTTTGAATATATGCGACCTCAAATGGACAAGTCTGATGTTGTACCATCGGCTGCATAACTTGCCAGAGAAAGTTATGCAGCCGAATTCTGAAAAAGGGATTTCTAAAATATTTATCTGCACTCATAGTTTGGAAAGGACTTCTTGCGCACAAAAGGAAGGTGGGAAATAAATCCTTAAAAATGCACGTTTGTTAAAAAAAATATGGATGCTAGTAAAAAGTAAAAAAAAAGTGCAGAAGAAACCGACTTTGGTTAATGGAGAATTTCGGTTAATCGAGGTTCGTGTAATCGAGTTTCTTTTGTACTACCAATAACGAATGCCCTCTGGTGCATCCAAAATAAACTTGTTTTGTTAGAAATTAATGCATCTGTCCAGAGAAATCTAAAACAACCGTATCTCTAAGCAAACTCTACTGTAGGCTTTTTAAGTTCTTTTGTAAGTGATGAACGTTATTGTAGTTTAACTTATCTAACATTGGTATTCTTATGCACAGAATTACGTACAGTTCGGCTAGTGCATAGTAGATTCATGTTTGTCTTTATTTGAATTTCCTGGGTCGGTCATCCCTGTCATTCCTGTCTTTATTTGAATAGAAGTCATTTTTATTAAAGAAACTCAACGCACAATTCCACGTTTTGTGCACATAGCCCGAGGATCTGGCCCATCTCTGTACGTCTTTTTGCTGTAACCTTTTGGATTCTATATTGCTGCTTTAAAATCCTCTCAATTTTACGTCCTCTCATTCCACATTTTTCATAAGCAAAAACTTTTCCCTTTTCCAAATTCCGATTGTTGTGTACTTTTTGGCATGATGAAGGAGAGAAATTGAACAATTTTACTGCGCAACAGTTTTAGGACATTTTATACAATCTTATAATATTGCCAAATAAGCAAAATTTCATTTGCGATAAAAAGAAAATGCAAGAAAAAAAATGCATGTCCTTAAATTTTTTTTCCGAGTAGAAACCCATTTTAAAAATTTAAATTCAAGCCTTCTAATGATTTTTCAATTTTTCAACTTAAACTTTCTGTGGAAATGCTCCAATTCAAGAATTTTTATAATATAAATATTTGCATGACTTATTCTAGTGAAGCGGCTAAAATATTTTACGGCTTTTCGCTTCTCATTATAATTTTTTATCCATGGCTGTAATTTAGCTTCGATTCAGAATTTTTTTTTTAAAGTTTAACATTAAAAAAAATGTTTTTTATTCAAAGTTATATCATTATTTATTTTTTTTACTTTAAATATTTTTAATTCTTATTTAACTTAATTTTTTAAATGCTGAATCAAAATTAAAGCTTATATCATTTTGTTTATTAAAATTAAAAAATGTAAAAAAAATGTAATTTTATGTTATAACGATTTTAATTTACCCCACTTTATTAATAAATTTTTAATTATTTCTTTTTAGTGTGATAAGTTATATCATGGAATTTTGATTACTAATGACATGGTTAACCTTCTCAAATAATAATAATAATAATAATAATAATAATAATAATAATAATAATAATAATAATAATAATAATAATAATAATAATAATAATAAACTCAATAAATAAAATTTTATTTAAATGTTTTCCGGACCTTCTTTTAAACTTAAGTAGGACATAATATATTCCACCGATACTCAAGGGGGTTAAAAACTTTAGACAGTATCTCGGATCAAACATTACTTGTATGGAGCCTTGGGGAATCATTTATTTAAAAGCATTCAAACCAGTTTAAGATAAGCCACATGCAATTGTAATATAAGTAATTGTGTCAATTTCAGATAAAAAGTTGTTGCTGAACTGTATAAAGTAATAGACGGTTACTGCAAGAAATGACGTTAAATGAAAAGTTTAGCCCATTAATTATATGGAGTTATAAGTGTTGCTGATTTCTGATCATTGTACTCTGTAAATGGTTGTTATGTACTGCTACTAAATTTCATTCTGCAATAGATCCTATTTTAAAAATGAGGCATTAATGCAAAACATTTATTGTATTTTTAAATTTTTTTATTATTTTATAAGTAAAAGTTCACGCTGCTAATTAAGTGTAAAATTAGCAGAATTAGAAATGTCCAAACCGAGAATCGAATCCGGAGATCTTGGAATAATGTTCAATGAGCTAAAAAAAGCCATTGCCAGATTTGCATTTCTCACTCATAAATTAGGGCAAGTCTGCAACTGCAGCATAAAATGAAAACTCCTACATAGGCATGCAAACATGTGGCGTAATATGAGACACAAAAATACCCAACAACAGTAAACTTACATGTATAATTATAATTGATATTTCAATATTAGCAGTGAAATTACGCTTGAAATTACTGAATATTTAATAAATGAATAATTACAAAGCTAACTAAGCGTGAACCAACAGAGTGAGAAACAGAGTTCTCGTGCAGACATTTCAATCTTGTGTCACTTGCAACCTTGCCAAGACTTGTCATTGCGAAATGCTAAGCTGGGTTATCGTCCTCGTATCTTAAATGGTAGAGCGACATAAAGTTGTACACCAAGAGTACCGGGTTGATTCCCGGCTTGGGCATGTTTTTCTATGTTGGTTCTATGCTTAGTTACCATTGTGAATATTCACTTATTAAATATTCAGTAATTGCAGACAGAATTTCACCGATCAGAATTTAAAATTTTTATTATTTGATTTATCATTTGAGTAGGCGTGCAAGAAAATAAAGTTGTTGTACAATAGTTATTATAAATTATAGAGAAACTGTTCTAACTGCTTGCTTAGTAAAAAATCATCCTCATAAAATAATTGCATTCTTTCATCTACATTATACTATTATGTATATATTTCTTAAATTCTCTCTTTATTTCTGCGCTACTATCTTTTTAGGGAAGTTTTTATTTTTCGATTATATGAGACATTTAATACCACCGAAACATAAAGCACATATCTAATAACTGTGTTTAAATGTTTATTATTTGACTTATCATTTACAGTAGGCGTGTAAAAAAATAAAATTGTTGTACAATTGATTGACAAATTGATTAACAATTGTTGTAGAATGACTTATAATAACGTACAATTGTTGTACGTTATTATAAGTCATAGAGAAACCGACCTAAGAGCTTACTCAATAAAATAATTACATTAATTCGTCTACATTATTTTGTTTGGCGTATTTTTATTATATATTTCTTTCTATTTTAGCAGAACTATTTTTTAAGGAAGTTTTATTTTTCTACTATATGACTCAGGATATATCTAATAACAGTGTAAATGTATGTGTTATATTTTGTTAACTAAAGTAATTATGGCGAAGCAAATGCATTTATTCGAATTACTCTGAAATAATCAGAACATTTATTTTCAAATTAATACCGTATTTGCTCGTGTATCCTGTGCATGTGTGTATAACGCGCATCGCGTACTTTACAAAAAATGGCAATTTCTTAAAATCTCGTATATAATGCTCACCGTAAATTTGATATGCAAATGAATAAAGGATTAAATGAATTTCAGTAAAGAAAGGTCAAAACAAACATAACATCAGGTCAGAAAACAAGGCGAAAATACATTTTTAGACTTCGAGTAGGAAGTGAACGACGAGATGGTAAGAGTGAGTGATGGCAGGGAGAATTGCTAATTAGCGTTTAACTACTGTTACTAAGTTCTGTGGTATAAAAAAGAGCAAGGAGTGCAATAAAGATGAAAGTGTAATTCAACTAAATAAGATTTTTCGAATGATTATGTCTTCTTTGAATACATTCCTTGATTCATATGTATATCGTTGACTACATCCAAGAGTAAAAAATTATTCCGTGTATAATGCGCACCTAGGAATTTTGCCCTAATTTTTTTTAATAGAAAAATTACAATAAAATTTTACTAATGATAATAAATTATGATTGGAATATGAATGTCCGTGGTACGAGCAAATCATGATTTGCAAAAATACGGTGTCCTTACGACGTAAGAAAAAAACAGGTAAGTGGTTAATCATAATGAAATTCACACGTGTTTGTAAACTTCTATAAACCATGCATCCGGATGAATATGGTGTGCAAAGCATTAATTATTCATTTTTTGGGACATACAAATGAGTTTGATTACTTAATTCACATCTGGAACATACCTAAACCTAATTATTGTTACGTACGATTAATTAGGCCACTGTGGTCGCTGTAACTCATCAACAACAGATCAGAGGTTGGAATAAGACTCATTTTGTCCGTGATAGGTGGCTGAATGAGTCAAAAAATTAGTATTTGTTCTTCTGAAAAAATATATCGAGCAAGCTATTAAGGTAAACTTTACATTTTTTTTACTGAATACTTAAAATATAAAGAAAGTGTTAAGCACATAAAATTAATTTATTTAATCTCATTTAATTACGAAATATATCAATACAATATTTAAAATCTCTAACGCTCTTATTCACCAACTACTTCGACCCCGAGTTACATAGATAACCTCGGTCAAACGTTTAAACGCTATTCATCTTTAATCCTGATTGGATGTCTCCTTGATAATGCCCAATCAAATGGTATCATGAATTTCATTTGACAGTTCGACCAAAGTTTTCTAGGTTGAGGTAGATGGTGAATAAGAGCATAAATGGATACATAGTGTACATGCCATAAAATATTCAATTTTAGCTGAAATTTTGAAATTTATTTTTTTTGGGACATACAAATGAGTTTGATTACTTAATTCACATCTGGAACATACCTAAACCTAATTATTGTTACGTACGATTAATTAGGCCACTGTGGTCGCTGTAACTCATCAACAACAGATCAGAGGTTGGAATAAGACTCATTTTGTCCATGATAGGTGGCTGAATGAGTCAAAAAATTAGTATTTGTTCTTCTGAAAAAATATATCGAGCAAGCTATTAAGGTAAACTTTACATTTTTTTACTGAATACTTAAAATATAAAGAAAGTGTTAAGCACATAAAATTAATTTATTTAATCTCATTTAATTACGAAATATATCAATACAATATTTAAAATCTCTAACGCTCTTATTCACCAACTACTTCGACCCCGAGTTACATAGATAACCTCGGTCAAACGTTTAAACGCTATTCATCTTTAATCCTGATTGGATGTCTCCTTGATAATGCCCAATCAAATGGTATCATGAATTTCATTTGACCGTTCGACCAAAGTTTTCTAGGTTGAGGTAGATGGTGAATAAGAGCATAAATGGATACATAGTGTACATGCCATAAAATATTCAATTTTAGCTGAAATTTCGAAATTTCTTTTTATTTTATTTTATTCTTTTGATTTCGCTATTTCCCTTATTATTATGCCAATACATATATTTTAAATATTCTTTTTATATAAAAATAGAAAACTCTTGCAGTAAATGGTTAATGGTTCCCTTTGCAATGACTCCCGAAGTAAATCAATGTATAAAACTCACTATACACTTATCCGTTACAAATGATCAATTGAAGCCTCCCGTAACTCTGAGTGGTGAAATTGCTAATTGTTATTCATGACATGTTACCAGAAAAATATTTTCTTTCGCCAAATAAAGAAATATTCTTAAAATAAATTTTTATAATAAATAAATATTTTGTATAGTTAGATTCAAATAACATTAAAAATAATTGACATGATATATTTATTATTTTACATCCGGACTGTTGAATATTTTTCAATATCTTTAAAATTCTTCTTCTTGTACTATACATAAGAGCATTCAACTTTAATCAGATGTCACATTACATAGGCTTTTGTTTATCAATATCTCGTTCATGAACCGTCTTAACAAGTTATAAAAAGAAATATAAGCAAGTTTACAATCTAAGCAAATTTACATTATAATAAGATAATCGATTCATTTGTAATCTTTCAACGTCAAAAATATTTTCCTATATGCCATGACAATATATGCAAAATTTAATATTCCAATTTCACACATCCTGAAGGAAATTTTAGTGTACCAAAGAATATATTTTGTGATCGAAATATTATAGACATGTATTTCTTCAGAATACCATGAAAATGTTTTTTGGTGGGAGTGGATACATGTGTTTTCAATTGCACAAAACCATTAATAGAAAAATTAACATGTCTTATAAAGATTATAGCACTGCAAATGGAATTAGAAAAAAGAAGTCATTGAGAACAGCAGTCTCATAATAGCTCAGGGATTTAGTAGGAACATGAATCTAATAAAAATTGACAGAATTCTGTTGATAAGGTTTTTTCTACGTATGTGATAATGTAGCTCGATTTTTTACTTGTTCAATCACGTGACATGCATAATAATTCTTAAGAAATCAACTAGGATAAGTTAAAGCTGCATTTTTTTAAGTTTATTAAAATGAATTGAATTAATATTATTCAAATTTGTAAGTATTAAGTTAAAATGATAAAAAAGTAAGATTGCAATATATAAATCCAAAAATGCTATTGTATGAAGTGTTTAGTTCTATCAAATCATGGTTGAGACATCGTTTTAATTGATAGTTTGCTTGTTTTATGCTTCAAAAATTTTATTTATAAGATTAAGGTTCATAACTACTTAGGAAGAATGTCTTCAGTTAAATAAATCTAAGACTTTTATTGTTTAGTGTGATTAATGGATCCAAGGTTTATTACTCTCTACAGAAACTTTAACATTTCCTTAAAATACAGTTCACTTCATTTAATTTTAAAAAATCAGTGATTGAATAACGTAAGCACTTTATTTGTTTTTGTTTTACATTATTTTAAAAGAAAACGTTCGCTTTTTTTTTTTTTTTTTTTTTTTTTTTTTTTTTTGTTAAATAGATCCGGGACACATTTTTTTTTTTTTTAATTTTCTAAAAACAAATTATTGCATTACCTTAAATGTCTGTTTTTTTTCTGTTTAAAAGACGTTTCATCCTTACATTCATCTGAAATGAAACAGGAAATATTATTTTTTTTTTTTTTTCATTTCGTTTCGTTTTCAAAATTTTCCTTCTAAACAATAGCACTTTTATAAAAGTATCGACTTCTTGTTAAAATGCATCTTTCCTCGTGATGTTTTTTTTTCACCATTCCTTGCATTTAAAGTCAAAAATCACAAAAGATAATGGATTGAAACTTGGAACATGGCTTTTTTGAATAATTTACTTTAATTTCTATTCATCAAATTTGAAAAAATATTTACTTTAAAAATGATTTTTTTTTAAAAGTCATATGACTTTTTTTAATTTCACTTTAAATAACTTTAATTTTTATTTAAATTAATATTTTTATCATGCGACATTGTTTACAATGATATGGTTAACATCATTCACAAAAAACTTTAGAATTTTAACTCAATAAATAAAAATTATTTTAAAATGTCTCCCAGACCCGTTTTAAAAGAGGAGTCAGGATCAAATAACTGCAGTAATAATTAATAAATTTTGTATAATTTAGATAAATTCCTTGAAATCTTTATGAATTGAAAATAACAAAGAATTGTCTTTCAAATGCACTCTAAAAAATTCCTTAAATTTACGGCAAAAACACTAGTAGCAGAATTGCCAGCAGTTTTTACCGTAAAAATTACAATAACACTAGATGTAATAATAAAAATTTACACCTAATTTTACTGTAATTTTTAAGCTGCTGGCAACATTGCGGCAAGCTGTTTTTGCCGAAAATTTAACGGAGTTTTTTCCAGGTGTATAATTGGGCGGAGCGTAAAAAACTTTTTTTCGAAATTCTTTTCTCCCTAGCGCGGAAAAGTTGTCTAGTGGTGACAGTAATATGCTCACAAAATTTCAAAACAATCAATAAATATCTTCTGGTTCCACTTTTGGGTCGAAATATGCAATTTTAGCCAAAAATGTTGTAATTTTTCACATTTTAGTATTATTTTTAATTTTTAATTTTTTCTTTGCCCTAGTGCGGAAAAACTGAAAGAGTACATAAGTCACACAAGTTCGAAAGATTAGAGTAATTAAAAAATATCTTCTGGGTCCACTTTGGGTTCTAAATATTGGAAATTTGTCGAAAATTATACAAATTTTCACATTTTAGTCATTTTTTTATTTTTCGATTTTCTATTCCCGCTGGCAACGAAAGGTTCGAGGAATATGCAAGAAACATAAGTAAAAAACTTCAGAATAATAAATAAATATCTTCCTTTTCCGGGTTAAAAAATGTCAAAGTAGTCAAAAAGTACGTAACTTTTCACATTTCAGAAATTTTTTTTCCTTATCAATTTTCTCTTCTTGCTGGAACGGAAAGTATGGAAAATCATATGAGAAACATAGCAGAAGAGATTATTGGTGACACTTGCCCTATATAATCGCAGCCAGGTTCTTCTATAAGTGTCAAGTATTCTTCAAGCACTCTTTGTTGATGGAGCGTTCCCTCAATATTCCTCCGAATTAAAGTTTGATCTTTTCGACTGTCAAAATACAATATTTTCAAGGTATTGGTGGATATCAAACTCTAATCTTGGACTTGGCAGTTCATGCGATATTTATTTCTTTCTCTTCTTGTGTTATGCCTGTCTATAACATTGGACATGTCGTCACGTGTCACAACTCGCAAGTCTTCAAGAAGTGCGCCTGTTACTGATACTGCAACTCGGTCGGACACTCCTATTGTGTCTCACGTTTTTAGTGAAGGACGACGGGTTATTCGTGATATACTTATAGTATTTCTGTTCGATTGCAATGACATTAAAGGTTTATCACTAAGACTTCATCAACAAGACTAAAAGATTTAAATAACTCTAAGTCTTCGATGAAGCAGTAGCGATTGTTTTTTCCCTTTTGTACCATTTTCTAAAAATTTCTTATTCTTTTTCGAGTTTGCTCATTTATTTACTAAGTTGCCGTGTTGTGGACCGTGTTTCCGAATGTATCAATTGGGTCTATCGACAATTTCCTTGAAGTTCTTTGATCCTTAAGAAACTGTCGTCCAATTCTGGAATTTATATGTCACGTGGGCATTTACATCGTTGTAGAGATGTACTCTTGTAAGAAAAAAATTCAAACAGACTTTTTTCCCCTTCCAATAAGAAAATTTTCAATTTTGACTTCGTCTGTTCTTTAGCGTCAAACTTCTTTATACTCTTGTATTTATCATTATATGAACCAATCATTTGGACTATTCTTTGCCTAGAAATCGTTGGAACTGAGGAGCCTGCCAAATTGCTTCAACCATTTCAGTCCATAATCCGCTATCACCCCAAAGGTGGGTTCGATTTTTAATTATATTTCGATTCATTTCTCACCAACAAAAAAGTACATTATATGTTCATAAGTTGGTAGAACGCCAGTTCTTAATTCTGTAGGATCTCAAAAAATGGGATGCACAAATCTCGTGTATGCTGTGCTTTAATAGTGATATTTCTATGTAATACTAGCGGCCTTCGCCCGCTACGCTGGTCGGTTTATCTAAAGAAATCTTGAAGAAGTAGTTAGATAAGGTTCAGACATACATTAAAAAAAAAAAAGCAAGTCGATCATTCAAAAAACGTTGGGAAATATCAAATATTTACTGTAATTTTTTAAGAAAAACAAAGTTTCGAAAAAAAAAATTAAATCGAAAAAAAAATTACACTGACATATTAATGCAAGGAAATTTTCCCAGAGAGAAAATTCGCCTTGAATACAATATTTCAAATTCTTTTAATTGCTTATAGGCGTTAATGCCAACATAGTGAAAAAAAATTCCATGCTGGGAATCGAACCCGGGCCATCAGTATGGCGCACTGACTTTCTACCGACTAAACCACATGGAACGACAGCCAGCTTGAAACTTTCTCATACTTAAGTAGACTGGCGAAAACATAACGATAGCGCGTTTTAAAATCGCACAGTGACATCTATTGGATTTTATATGTACTAAAAAACGTTATGTACTAAAAAACGTGAGCAGCGCACCTAATAGTTTCTTTTGTTTCTTTTTGTTACTTTTTTGTCTGTTGTCCGATTTTGATGAAACAAAGCCTATACACTGCCCGGGAGTGTGCATTCTTCATTAGTGAAAACCGCATAAAAATCCATTCAGTAGTTACGAAGATAACCTCGAACAAACAGACAGACAGACAAAAAATTCAAAATTTTTTTTTTTTGTGTTTCATTGGTTTTCTTTTATCGCCCTGACTCCATTTTTGTCAATTATCTTCAATGTACAGACACACCGGGTCCTACTGTTTTATTATATGTATAGATTTTCCATGCTTACTATTAGTTCAACACAATATTAAAAATTAAAATTTTGTATACACTTTCAGATGTATTATTTTTCAATAAAATATAGAAGCTAAAATTGAATATCCTCATTACGAACCTATCACGAGCAGAACATTAAACCAACAGTAATACTACAGTAAACGAACAAAGAGCTGAACTTATTAGAGGTTTTTTCCTCAGATCACTTTTAATTCGATTGTTCTTTGATTTTTGAGTACAATAATGTCATGAATTTGGCAGTTTAAGTAATAAAAGTTAAACCAAAAGATATTTATAAATTATTTTAAATTTTTACACTTATGTTTGTCGCATGATTTTCTGAATTTTCCGTGCTATCGAGAAGAGAACATTAATAAGAAAAAAAATCTCTGAAATGTGAAAAGTTACATACTTTTTGGCTATTTTGATATTTTTTGACCCCAAAAAGGAAGATGGAAGATATTTATTTATTGTTCTAAAGCTTTTTACTTATGTTTCTTGCATATTCTTCGAACATTTCCATGGCAGCGGGAATAGAAAATCGAAAAATAAAAAATGACTAAAATGTGAAAATTTGTATAATTTTCGACAAATTTCTCATATTTAGAACCCAAAGTGGAACCATAAGATATTTTTTAATTACTATTATATTTTGGACTTGTGTTCCTTATGTACACTTTCAGTTTTTCCACACTAGGGCGAAGAAAAAATTAAAAATTACAAATATTACTGAATTGTGAAAAATTACAACATTTTTTGCTAAAATGCATATTTCGACCCAAAAGTGGAACCGGAAGATATTTATTGATTGTTTGGAAATTTTGTGAGTATATTACTGATACCACTAGACAACTTTTCCGCGCTAGGGAGAAAAGAAATTCGAAAAAAAGTTTTTTACGCTCCGCCCTAGTGTATAATGCTGCATTTTAGATAAAATATTTTGACACATTTATAGATTTTTGAATACTTAATAAACTGCTTTCCTATATTGTACTAAACAACCAATCGTAAATAAAAAATTGAATGCAATTTTAACTATTTTATTATGAACTTTTTGTTTATGATTTATTTTTGAGAAACCAATGTCACTGCTTGAAGATGCTTTTATTTATTTATGATTCAGTCGATGTCGTGAATAAAAATCAGTAGATGATGAGATATAATTTAAAACATAGAATTTAATTTTGTCATTCAATTTTGAATATAGCGTTGAATATGTATTACAGTGAAATAAATATTTATTTATATTCATACGAAAATAGCCCAGTACAAAAACACATCGTATTAATGCGATAAACGTATAAACTAAACATTCAGTACGATATATATATATATATATATATATACATATATATATATATATATATATCTGCTTTCTAAATATACATATTTTAAGCGCGTTCGAAATCATATAAAATTGTAGAACCTTTAGTCTTTGTCTCGCCCGTTCATCTGTATGTATGTTTGTTAATATAAAAATTGTGTCAGTATCAAATAAAAAATTGTGGCTGAACTTTGTAAAGAAAGAGACAGCTACCGCAAGAAATGGCGTCTAATTAAAAATTTAGCCCCTCGATTATATGGAGTAACACTAGTTTTGCTGATTTCTGATCATTATACTCTGTAAATGATTGATATTGTACTGCTAAATAAATTAGGTTATGTTAAAATCAGTGCAGTAGATCAGAGTAAAAAAATAAGACATCAATTGTTAAGTTTATTGTATTTTTGAATTTTTAAATATTTCATAAGTGAATAATTGCAATGGTAATTAACCGTAGTACCAGCAGAGTGAAAAATGTCCAAGTGGGGAATTGCACCCGAAGCCCTTGGAAGAAAGATCCAAGTGTTTTACCATGTAAGCTCTGAGGAAGATACCCAGCTTAGCTTTTCTCACTCACAAATGCTTGTAAGTCTGCAAGTGCAGCACAAAAAAGAAACGTCTAACACTACACGGGTACAGAAACTTGCGGCGTAACATGAGACACAATTAAATACAACATCAGTAAGATGCATATAGAATTTTAATTAATATTTCAATTAATTTTTAGCAGTGAAATTACGTTGAAATTACTAAATATTTTATAAAGGGATAATTACAATGCTAACTAAGCATAGAACCAAAAGTGTGAAAAACAAAATTCTGATGTTGGGATTTCTATCTAATGCTGCTGTTTCAGCCTTGCTTGCATTTGTGACTGGAAAATGCTAAGCTGGGCATCAACCTCACGACATAAATGGTAGGGTGACTTGGTGTGGTATTACAAGGGTGCAGGGTTCGATTGCCCTCTTGGAATTTTTTAACTCTGTTGGTTAGTTAGCATTGTAATTATATACTTATTAAACATTCAGTCATTTCAAACGTTATTTCAACTTTAAAAAGTTTCATTTTTTTAATAATTTAATTTATCATTTACAGTAGACGTGTAAAAAAAATGTTGTTGTGCAATTGTTATTGTAAATCATCGAGAAACTGATCTAAGAGCTTTCTTAATAAATTAATTCACTTTCACAAAATAATCGCATTAATTCGTCTATATTATAATATTATGCGCTTATTTATTATATCTTTATCTTTGATTCAGCGCTGCTAATATTTTCAGAGATTTTTTTTTTATTATTATTATATGGCATAACAACTGGATAAAAGAGAATGAAGACAAGGATGATCGGCATTCAGTGATTGCTTTGTTTCGATGAGTACGAAGTGTCAGCGAAGTCATTTGACAGATTCAGAAGCTTGGAGAATTGTTGGTAGGTTAGAAGGGGGCCAAACTCAATCCGAAGTAGCGCAATCCATTGGAGTGTCACAAAGTGTCATTTCCAGGATCTGGAACCGTTTTTTGGAGAGTGGATGTGCAGGCTGAAGATAAGGGCAAGGTCGTAGACGGGCAACAAAGAACAATGAAGATCAGTATTTAGCGTTAACAGCTCGAAGACACCGAAACATGAACGCTACTCGTCTCCAACAACACCTTCGCTCGGCTACAGGCACCACGATTTTAACTCAGACTGTCCGAAACTGGCTCAATGCTGTAGGTCTGTATGCTCGCCGAACGATGGTATGTGTTAGATTAACATCAAGGCATAGTCGCGACCGTAGAGAGTGGACAACCGAGCATGTCAACTGGAGGAGAAATGAATGGAGCAATATTCTGTTTTCTGACGAGTCCCGTTTTTCTGTGCATCCGGATAATAGGCGTATTTTCATCTGGAGGGACCGTGGCAGTAGGAATAATCCTGTGTTCGTGCACAAAAGTGTCAGATTTGGCGGTGGAGGAATGTTGATGTATGGTAGCATCTCCATTGACGGGCGCACTGACCACTATATCATTCGAGGTGGAGCTCTGACTGGTCGGCGATATAGGGATGAGATCCTCAGACCTATTGTAGTCCCTTACGCTGCAGCAATCGTAGATAACTTCCTTTTAATGGACGATAACTGCAGACCACATCGTGCAAACCTGGTGGAGGATTTCCTTTTCGATGAAGGAATCGTTCGAATGGAATGGCCAGCGTGTTCTCCAGACATGAATCCAATCGAGCACGTTTGGGATGCTCTAGGAAGACGAGTTTCTGGCCGCCAACAACCCCCACAAACTCTCCAAGAACTGGAAAGAGCTATTCTGGAAGAGTTGGGCAGAATACCCCAACTCGTTATTAATAGCCTCATTGAGTCCATGCCTCAAAGGTGTTCAACGTTGCTGGCCGCTCGTGGAAACCATACCCCCTACTGAAAATGATTTTCTTTGAAGAAAACACCTTTTCTTATTCTTTTTTTCTCATATGCACAAATTGTGTTTTTTTCTTTTGTACACAAATGCGCAATAAAATGCATTTTTTTCTGCCAAACATGTGTAATTTATTCTCATATAACCTATTATGTCTGTCGACCATGTATCAATCATCTAAAAAGTTTCCTAGAAACAAAATCCACCTAAAACTGCAATATCCTTTAATTGTTTTGAGCAGTGTATAATGATAATACAATAGTATGTAATATAGTTTGTTAACAAGAATAATTATAACGAAACAAATGCATTTATTCAAATTACTCTGTATATAATACAGCATTTAGATTGAGTTTTGGAGTAATAATAACAACTATAACATTTGCCTGTTGCGTATTCTTAAATTAATACCATAGAAAACAATTTAAAAAAACAGCTGACATAGACATAATTTTATTTCTGATGCAATATGTGTAAAATAATGCAAAGAACTTTAATGTTTTATTGAATGGTCGGCAGCTTTATCTTTGAATATAAAAGAAAGATCTTGTATTGATTATCACTTAAGGGAGAAAGTACACAAATCGTAAATGACACATGTGTTGTTTCAGATCTATCTTTAACAATGCACGATTTATTTCAATAATAGAGAGCTATTTTATTATCATATGTCATAAGGAAAACAATTCATGGAATTTAGATATTTATTTTTTTAATGTATATTTTCATCTTTTTAACACTTACAAGAATAATTGAAAAGTGTTAATGATTTCGGTTTGTATTTTTGTCTACAAATATGACTGCAATCCTTATTCAAACATTAATACATACACTGGGATTGCCCGAAATTTTCAGTAAATTCTTTTTATTTACTATAGTTTGATCCCAGTTGAGAATGAAAATGTAGTACGCATAGCTTGTTTTCAGGGACATCCAAAAGTATCCCGTTACATTAGTATCACTGGTACCCTTCAATGTGCATTTCAGTAATTTTGCAGCATTTTAAACATAATAGAATTTATACGTGTTTTTAAAGTACTCTAAACTCTACATTCTGAAGAATATTGTGTGGAATTATTATTATTTTTTTTTCCGGGCCATACAAATTAATTTTATTTCTTAATGGCATACGGGAAAAAATCGTATAAAATGAGTACCAAACAATCTTAAAAGTATAAAAGTGACTATTCACTTATGCGCATTTAAATGAATCGATTCACGTCGCCTATAACCATATATGATGAACTTGTTAATTTTCAAAAATTAGCAATAAGATATTTTCTATTGCCAAAAAAGAAAGATTATTAAAGTAAACTTCTATAATTTATAAATATTATAGTAGGGTTAGATTCAAATAAAATTAAAAAAATACTTGACTATTGAATATTTTTTTCAATATTTTAAACTTATTTTTCTTGTACTATACAGTGGAGCACATTCATCTTTATTCATCTGACACATTTGATAAGCTTTTGTTTATCTATATCTCATTCATCAACAGTGTTGACAAGTTATAAAAGGAAACATAAAACATGTTTATAATATAATATGATAATCGATTCATTTGTAAACTTTCAACGTCATAAATATTTTCCTATATGTCTTGACAACTTATCCAAAATTTAATATTCCTTTTTCACATTTTTTGAAGGGAATTTTAGAATAGAAAAAAAATATATTTTATGATCGAGACATTATATATTTATATTTCTTCAGAAAGTACTCGGAAGATTTTTTTGATGGAAGTAGATATATGTGCTTTCAACTGCCCAAAACCATTAATGAAAAAATTACTATGCATTATAAAGATTATAACACAGCATAGGGAGTTGGTATAAAAAAGTCATTTAGAAAAGCAGTTTCATAATAGCTCGGGATTCAGTAGAGTAAGAAACTAGTAAAAACTGAAAAATTCTGTGGCTAAGGTTTTTTCTTTGTTTGTGTAATGTCAGCACGATTTCTTACTTGTTCAATCACGTCACATGCATAAAAAATCGTAAGAAATCAACTAGGGTAACTTAAGCGCGCAGTTGTTGAATTTATGAAAATGAATTTAACTTACATTCCTCAAATTTGTAAGTATCAAATTAAAGTAATAATAAAAAAAAAGAATGCAATATAGAAATTCAAAAATGCTAACGTAAGAAGTGTTTAGTTCTATCAAATCATGGTTGAGACTTCGCTTTAATTATTGGTTCGCTTATTTTTTGCTTCAAAAGTTCTATTTATAAGATTAAGATGCATATTATTTGTATTCATACGAAACTACTAACGTATGAAGCTTTTAGTTCTATCAAATCATGGTTGAGAGTAGTAGATTAGTAACCTATACAGGGTTCCCAGAAGTAATGGAACTAACTTAAGGGGAGGTAGGGGACATCACAAGGATTCAGAATTGCATATCAACCCATGGTCTGAAACGTCTTCGTTCGTCGGTAGGTTGTGTTGTTCACAAGAGCATTGGGGAAAAACAGCTTTCTCAGATTCAAGAATTTTTAAATGCATAATTTATACCGGAAATTGTGCATAGCATTTTTGTTTACCTAAATTAAAGTTACATCTACATTTAAACTCGAAATGCTGAAGAAAACAAACATGAAGTAATTGGATCTTTTATCGGTTGCAAGACTCATCAGTGCTACTGCAGATATCCAACAAGCGTATTTGAGCGAATCCGCCAATCCATGATTCGACGGTGTAATGCATGCATCGTGGAAACTTTCAACATCTTTTTTAACATTTTCAGATATCATCTACCACAGCAAATGTAATATCGTTGACCAATAAATTATTTTAGATGATCTCAGTCTTGTGTCTCTTTGTCTTTTGTACCTGTCATACTACTTTCCTATGGCGTTTCCGACCATGTATTGCTATGCAATTCTGAATCCTTGTGATGTCCCCTAAGTTTGTACCATTACTTCTTGGACACCCTGTATAAATAAAATAATAATAAAATTTATATTTTAATGAATATATTGAATACGGTTAATGTGTTACGTGTTATGAATATATTGATTTATATATAGAGAGAAATATTAAATACATCCCCCGATAGTAGCCACAGAAATTACAGGTTGATAGTACTATGGAATTTTAAATAAAATATATTAATTTAAACTTGTATAATTTATATTATTATTTTTTCTTTTGTTTAAGTAATTCATTGAACTATTTAAAGTTTATATTGTGTGACACGTTACATGAAAGCCATGAAATTTGCAATTCCATTAATCACAAATAACATGGAATTTCTCGATTTTGAAATTTTTCTAATGGATCATCTAAACCACAATTATTTTTTTATCTGTGTGAAGGATTATTTATTAATTTATATAATTTGATGATATGATGATATGCTAGCAAGCTATAATGTTCTTAACTATTATGTTACAGTTATGAAATGAAGAATTACAATAATTTTAATTACAGCAACAACAGCCGAATTCTGAAAGAAAAAAAATGATACAGTTAATGATTTTTTATCTCATTTCAAATTAAGCTGTCAAAGAGAGGAAGCCCTATTGAACACAGCAGTTAGTAGAAGCAAAAAGATTTTTTGATGATCTTTTTTTTATGAAAAAAGTTTTTTTTTATATATTTTAAACAATAGATGCAATTTTCTATTCACAAACATGCTTAGCCATTTATTTTATTTCGAAAGCTACTCATACAAAGAAACATTGTAATATTTTTCCATTAAATACAGAGCAAAATATCAACAGACATGCAAAATAAAAATTGACATTTTAAACATTAAACGCAATTTTCTATTCATTAACTAAGCAAATTTATATATCATTTTTTTTTTCATTATCATTTCTATAGAAAAATAGTTAACCAAACTATATTAATTAAATATAAATGCGCAGGTTTTAATGAGCAAGATATTTTGGTATAGAAAAGCCATTAAGTTCCTTCATGTTATTTGTAATCATAGAGGTTGCAGAAGAACTTTTTTAGGTATTTGTAAGGAGTTTTGATTCATTTTGGAAGTTTCTATGGGTATTACAATTATAAATATTTTTCCTTTTTACACCCCTTTTCTTAACCTAACATGATTTTTGTTTCTATATATGCAATTTTCTGATCGGTTTTGCATGCTATTTTCGTTAAAGTTAAATTAATTTTAAAGGGGTCTTTTTGATGAAAATACAACATTTTAATAGTTTTATAACTTAATTATAAATTAATAAATTAATTTTCAAAAACCTTCCTGTTTGATCTCCACATGTGATAAATCCTCTAATATTCATCATGATTACTATGGTATCATTAATTTCATTCACAGTTACTAAATCGCAGCATCATAAACTATGTTTAAAACGCCACTCATATAAGGGAACTTTTTTTCGGTTGAATGTAGTTCAAGTGTTTTAGTGAATTTCTGTAAGTATTGTGATGAGCGATGAGCTGTAAATAATTATGAAGTATCTTCGTTATATTGATGCCTCTCAAATTGCTTCCAGTGTTATATTTATTATTTAATTAAACAGAGGTATATTGGTTAAAATTGTTTAAAAGGTTCAACAAGACTGGATTTAATTTTTCGTCAGAATAAGAAATTACGCATTGAAACTGCACAAATTAAATATATTAAACCAAAAAAAAAAAAAAAAGAGTAGAAAGAATGAATAAAATATAAGGATTGTAATACAATTTAAAAAAATAATTAATCAATTCATACACAGTGGTGAATTATATTAAGATAAAAAGTTTTAAAAATCAAGATAGAAATAAATCAACGATTGGTTTAATAATGTTTTTTAGCTTACAGCCAGTGAAAACATGAGAGCTTATGTGCACATTCGTTCTATATGTAAGTACAAACATGTGTGCGTAGCAGATAGCTCATGATAAAAAGATCCGATTCACTTGAAATTTTGGATATAAGCTTAATATGACAAGGCGCTTCCTTGATTAGTTTTCGGAGCTCATTCGATATGTATAAGAGGGAGAACGGGGGCTAATGATTTTTCCTTTAATTATATAAATGGGTTTTTCATGCAGAATTATCAGTTTTTGTTTTAAAATTTAGATATAGGATCTTTCTAATGAGGTGCCTCCGTGATTAGAATTAGGTGTTCATTGGATAAGTTTAAAGATAGGGGACGAAGGACTAATGCCCCTTTCCTTAATTGATATAAATAGTTTTTCATGTAGAATTATCACATTTCGTTCATATCTTAGATATAGGATCTTTCTGATGAGCTGTTTCCGTGATTAATATTGGGTGTTCATTGGATAAGTTTAAAGAGGAGGAATGGGGTGGAGGGTAATCTCCTCCCAATTAATTTAGGTTAATGGATTTTTCACGGAAAATTTACTAATTTTCTTCAAATTTTGGATATAGATTTATTCTTAAATGGCGCTTCTCTGGTTTATTTTTGGAATTCATTTGATAAGTATACAGCGGGATAGAGGGAACACCTCTCATAATTTAGGTAAATGCATTCAGAACTTACCTATTTGTTTTAGTTTTTTGATACGGGTTCATAATGGTAAGAAGCTTCCCCGTTTAGTTGTGGTGTTCTTTTGTTATGTATAAATAAGTTTACCGGTGAATATCTCGCCCCAAAGTTAGATAAATGGAGTTTTACGCAGAATTATCATATTTGATTTAATTTTTTTGTGTAGGTTTTTTCTGATAAGTTGGATTTTTGAGCAGTTTTGGAGGTTTAATGGTTAAGTATAAAGAAGGGAACGGGGAATAACTCTTCTTAAATTACATTAATGCGTTTTAATGCAGAATATTCAACTTACTTCGAATTTTAGATACATATATGTTATACGGTAAGGCGTATCTCTAATTAGCTTTCTGGGTTCATTAATGAAGAATAAAGAAAGGAAATTGAAGAGGGGTATTTCCTCCCTTAATTTGTTTTTTGAAGGGCATTATTATATAAGGCAGTAATATACAATCTGTGTGAATAACCTGTGAGCTTTATGCCATCAGTTTAACTGGGCAATATTATTTTTATTTATTCTTTTCCTTTATAATACTTTAATTTATATCTTTCCTTTATATCTTAAAAAATACACAGAGAAAAATTTTTATTTAAAAAATATATTCACTGGCTTGTAAATTTACAATTCCCCAAAGGTGCTGCCCGTAAGGCATGGTGACGGCACTGCAACGTCGTTGTGAAGTCACATCGTGACTTTGTGACCATCGATCGTCAATGAGATCTCACGTGACGTCGATGTGAAGTCACAGTGACTAAAATGTGAAGTCGTTATGGCCTATTAGAGCTCGTTTGTGACGTCACATTGTGATCACTTTGTGAAGTCACGATGTGACATATTTGTGAAAAATGTGTCATTTGTGACTACTTTGGCATTAGCATTGTGACGAAACTGTGACAAAAGCGATGATATATAAATTGCTAGAAACATGTTTTTTAAAGTAAGTAACATGTTTTCAAGAATTTTTGTAATTTTCTGAAGATTTTTAAGAACGTCACATCTCAGTCACAATGTAACATCACTGAGTGATGGCATATTCGTCACAGATGTGATGTGACCAAAGTGTCTCACAGTGACGTCTTCGTGACGTCACTCTGACCATGCATGCTATCAGAGTGGATTTTCTAGAATCGGAATTGGTGGCAGCGGTCTTCCTTTATTTCTTTATTTCCATATTTTTTACTATTATTTTAAACTAACAGCTGCATTCACTTAAGTATGCATAATGTTTAGATAAACATTGAAAATTTGTCACAGAGTGTTTTTTTTTCTTTAAGTAAGATAATTTTATTTTTAAAAACTTTTTATGTGTTGTTGATATTTCAACACGTAAATTTTTAAAACTTCATGCTTAATTATTATACATAACGTGTTAGATGCAATTACAGTGCATAGATGAATCTACTCGATGAATTTTTATATTTTTTAATTTTTAATTTATATCTTATTGTCAAATGAATTTTAAAGGCACTATTGCTTAAAAATTAAACAACTGCAATTTTACTTTCGACCTCATACCTGCAGTAGAAATGACATTTAACAAATTCAAATTAATCCAAGTTAATACTATAACCACGCCTACCACATAAAAGAAATTTTTCTATTGCTAAATTTTAAGAGGACTTAATACTTGTCATTAAAAAAAGAATAATGGAATTCAAATTTCAGATTTTTTATAAAATGCGTTTTATTATTCTTATAATATTGTCCAAATTTCAGAACAAATCTATAATATCTTAAGTATATATAAAGTGCCCTTGGGGTGGGAGAATAATGCCACGTTAAGGTTATATGGGTGATTCTCAAAATAGGGGACAATTTCAAAAATGAAATCTTAAAAAAAATACTGTTAGCAAAATTTCTGAAAAAAATATGTGTTGTTAATATTGTATTAGGTATACTTTACATGTAGTCAGCAGAGCTAAATATTTAAAAATTAACTTAAAAAAAATAATTAGTATTTTTTGAGCCATGCTAATGACAAAACAAATTGCATGGAATAAATATATTAAGAAATTTTTATTTTCTTCCTGTTTAAATATTTTTTTCTACGTTTATTAGCCTTCCTTTCCAACAAATAGTTTCCATTTTTACATATATACATATAAGGAGAATAAAAACATTACCAAAGAGCAAACTTTGTTTACATGAACAACATTCTGACACTAACAGTGTAAGAAGCTGTCTTAGTGATTTTCTGACAGATTTAATGCATATTATAGGGATAATAAATGTAATACCTAAATTTATATGTAAAATTAAACTTTAATAAAAAGGATACAATATAAGTACTGGTTGCATTTATGCACATAGGAGTCTTTAGAATGGACAGAAAAACCATGCTAATGACACTGATATTTGTCCATGCTAATGACAAATTTTAATTTAAATAAGATTATGAGCCATAATATAATCACAATGCAATAGTCCTTTCTGGGGCTTTTTAAAACACAAAAGTTCTATGCAAATAAGTAAAGTAAAAATTTTAACTATAAAATAAACATGAAAATTATTATCCATTTTAATGACATACAATTGATGTACTCGCCTAATATTCAACTTCTATTCTTAAAATACAATACATGCTTCTATTTTCAGGCTGGAATAAAATGGCTACTTGTTGCCATGGAGAAACTTTATATTTTCAATGTATTGTCATATGTGAAAATGAAATTTTGGTTAATAAACAGCTGTTATAGTGTGACCTTGTTTTGAAAACAGAATACGGAGGACATACTTTAATTCTCTTTTTATATACTATAAATTTATTTTTAAAAAGAAATTTATTGGATAAATCCTCTCCTTGATTAATTTAAAGAAAGAATAACATTTGTTTTATTTTATAAACATGATATTAACTCTTGAAAAAGCTAGTATATACAAGGCACAGGTGCTGTGGACATCCATGCTAATGACATTTTGAACATTTATTCTGTTATTTTAAGGTGTTTTTAACTAAAAAGTGAGTAATTATTGAGTGCAAATAATGAATAATTTTAAGACAAACATATCTAAGTATAAAAACATGACAGAAAACCTCTCATTTTTTTTTGTATGATGAAAGACATAAATTGTCCCCTATTTTGAGAATCACCCATATGTTAGTGCCTTTTTATGCACAGTAATTTTCAATAATACAAAAAAAAAAAAAAACCATAGCAGATTTTGTAATATGCTAATCAAATTCTGAAGAATCCTGAAATTTTAGCCGTCAGCTCGACGAGATGTTGATCTATGCAGACGTCTCCCAATCTACGCCACACGCCCACTTTATTCACAGTGGCCATACATTCCTTAATCAAAAAGCGATGTAAATAGTTAATTTTATCCATATCTTAATACTCAGAAGCCTTAACACAGCTCTTCAACTTCAATATTTTTATAACAATTTATTTTTATGTATTATTAAAATATAAATAAAAAAGAATCATGCCCAGTAAAACTGATGGCATTGAGCTCACAGGCTACGCATACTAACTGTATATTATAGCCTTATATTTTCAAAGGTTAGTTCCATTCGAAAAAAAATTACGGGGGGGGGGGGGCAGCTCCCTCCACTTTCCCTTTTTATACCTAATCATTGAACCCCTTAAACTAATCACAGATATGATTTATCATATAAGAATTTGGAAAAAAACCGATAATTCTGCATGAAAAACCCATTTATATCAATTTAGAGGAGGGGCATGAACCCCCTGTTCCCCCTTTTTTATAGTTATCCAATGAACACCTAAAACTAATCACGGAAGTACCTCATCAGAATGATCCTCCATCTGAATTTTGAACGAAATCTGATCATTCTGCATAAAAAAAACATTCATATAAGCTAAGGGGAGGGGCATGAGCCCCCGTTCCCGCTGTTATATATATCGAATGAACACCAAAAACTAATCAAGGAAGCGCCTTATCAGAATATACGTACATACAAAATTTCAAGTGAATCGGATATTTTTATCATGAGTTATCGCGTTACGCATGAACGAACATACAGAACGGACGGGCACATAAGCTCTCAGGCTATACTAGCCTGTGAGCTAAAAATATTCTCTAATGAAGAATCTGGTTAAGTGGGCAATACTAAGGTTTTAACTATAATTAATTATTAACGCCCTTTACGTAAAACTAAACGTTTTAATGCTCATATTGTATATTTTATAGATAAGAACGATAAAGATGCGATCTCCCCCCCCCCCTTGGAACTCCTAATATTAAAATAATTTTCAATCCTCGCAAAACAGATTGTACTGCGTAGAGAAAAAAAATAGCTGTGTTGCAGTCGCGTTTGCGAAGTTTTTAAAATTTGATTGATGTTATTATTTATTCTTCTTTTACATCAACTGGAAATATTTCCATCGTTAAATATTTAAAATAAAAAGTTTTTTATTTAAATAAAATCATTCACACTCAAGTATAAAATTTTCTTAGTTAAATATACATATAAATTTACGAAAATAAGGAATAGTTATATCTTATTTATAACGTTGCAAAAATATTAAACAGATACTAAATTCAATGCATTTCGCTAGTAGTTATAAATGAAATATTCTATGTAACGTTTTTCAAAACGACAGTGTAAAGAAAAAAACTCAAAAAATAATAGGAATCTTATTTGAAAGATATAGTGGACCTCTGGGACTTCTGAATTTAGATTTGAATGTTTTTTAAGTACTTTGTTTATTTACTAAGATTTTTCAGTTCGTTCATATAGATACTATCTTTGAAATTTTTCTTAGAATAATATACATTGAAGTTATTTTTAGAAATGCAACGTTTTCACAGTAAAATATTTTGTAAAATTTCTAATTTATATTTTCGATTCAAACATACATAAAATATTTTAAATTTCTATATAAAACGTAGATATCGAAATATAAATAAATAATCCATAATAAGTGAATTAAAATTTAAAAATCTTTTTTTTAAATAGGTTATAATAATGTTCAATTAAAATATTAAAGATAATTTTATACGATTTATTTTTAAATTTTAAAATATACACGGATTTCAGTTCAATATCAATTTATGAAAAATAAATAAAAAAGGGAAAAGAGGGCATACTGGGACACATTTAAATATCCATCAAACATGTAAGTTCTAGTGCCATAATTCAAATAACCAATATTTATATTTTGCAGTCTACAATCTTGGTAATCTTTATATTCTCAAACCAATTTGAAAAATTAGACATTAGATTTTATACATTTAAAAAGTATAATATGAAATATTGTTTCAGTGTGCCCCTGCACGTGTTAAATAAACTCTAAAAAATATATTAGTGCCTTTTTATGCAGAGTAATTTTCAATAATATTAAATATATTTGTATTATTTTTGGACATCGAAAGTTTCTACAATAACTAAGAATTTCGTGAATGCTAATATTCTTCGTGATGTTTCAAATACAGTTATGTATTGAGGAAGTTTTGCAACATTATCTTGTTTATTGCCAGCTGGTATATATTTAGTATTTGGATACGTATAATTTCAGGAAATCTCCTTTTTTTTCTTTAAAAAAACATGTTTTTTTTACTTTTAATTTATTTCTCACAACTTATATACTATAGAAGATTAAAACAATCAGTGAGTTCCCATAAACGGGACAAAAACAAATTTCCACAGCTGAAAATTTATTGAAAAATTATTAATTTTTAAATTATATATTCACCGATACTGGGTTATTTGTGTCTCATGTTACGCCACAGGTTTCTGTGCTCATGTAGACGTTAACATCTTGTGATGCAGTTTCAGCCTTACGCACAAAATGCAAAGTGAGAAATGGCAAGCTGGGCATATTTCTCGTAACTTAAATGGTCGAGCAATTGGAGCGCTATTCCAAGAAGTTCGGGTTGCATTTTCAGAAAGAATCACGTTTTGAGCACCTTATCGCCAGAACAACGATTGGCGCGTAGATGAAGTCAATGCTATGCACCCTTACTTGTTTGTGACGTCAAACGCTTAGCGAATAGCAACCCTTCCTTCTGCAAAGAGATCGTGCTTATTGTTCATTTGTTTTTCGGTAAATGTTATCAAGCAAAGAATATAATATGAGGAAATGTTATTCACCGTTGTTTACAATCAAAGCATAGTTTAAAACAAAGAGCTTTTTCAGATTAAAATGATTTCGGACTTGAAAATCAAAACAAAACTGCGATTGGCGTTTGGCGATGCAACTAGCTGAACGTTCTCGCTTTCGCCAACTTGCCAAGGCTGATGCTCAAAACGTGATCCTTTCTGAAAATGCGTCCGGGTTCGATTCCCGGCGTGGACATTTTTCACTATGTTGGTATTACGACTTGTTAGCAATGTGACAGTCACATATTAAATGTTCAATACTTTGAATTGCAATTTACCTGCTGAAAATTCATTGAAAAATTAATTATAATTAAAATAAAGAACAGAATATTTTTTCTCTAATTCACCAGTGTCAGGTTCGAACGATTTCAACTAGTTATCAAAACTTTCCTATTGCACTGTAAAAAAATCTGTAAAGTTTTCTAGAAAACTGGGAGTCTTTGAACATTTTACATAATGGCAATAGCGAAAATTCGCGTAACAGATACAGAATATACTGAAAATTTGAAAATCCGTAAGGTTACTAAGAATTTTTCAGGAAACTGGGATTCTTTATGTGACTTTATGGGAATTTTATGTGACTGCAACCGAGGTCACAGATAAAATTTTAATTAGATAACTGTAATTTCAATACATTCGTTAGTATAGTCACATATATCTGTAGTTTTGCAAAAAATAGTTTGTACAGAGATAATATTAGTAACCTTACTGATTTGATCGACTTTACTTCTGTAGGATTACATTTTTTAGCCGTTAAATTTAAAATATAAGTTGTTGTTTATAAAAAATCTAAATCGGAAACATTTTATTTCCCTGGAGTAGAAGTTAGAATATGAGACATTCCAGGTTTGTTTTACTTTTTTACTGAAGACCTTTGTGTTAAGCCTTCTTGGGTTTGTAGGGAATAAGTATCTTTCATACATTCATGCAATAATAAATTTATTCCTATGAGAGTTTGAGAAGAGTTATATGACTTGGAGAGAGACAAAACACCACAAGTATTTTGGTAAATAATCAAAACCTATTTCTGAATAGAAGCATCCCTAAGAATTCGAGGACAATCATAGGTATTTCTGTAATGAGAAATTACAAAGTCACCTACACTGAAAATGAATTTATTATATGACCGAAATACCATAAACTTAGTCCCATTTGTATGTTTTAATGTTAAATTATGCATCATATATCAGCGTTACAAGATATAACAAAACATTTTTAGAGAATTTAAAATATTTTCTTATTTAAAATTCTCTTGATTTCTGGCTTGAATGGGTCAAAGTGAATGTGCACAATTCTCTCCTATTATGATATATGTGATCGCAAATTTTCTACTCAATTTCTGTTTGGTTTAATAAATTGTGTATATTCATTATTTCATCACATATTTTATTACATTAGTATAATAATTTATAGAGTGAAACAGAAATTTCTGTTTACATTCAACAAATAATTTTTATTGATTGCTTAAACTTTAGCGGAATTTCGAAAGAAAATATGCATTATGCATAAGACATGCATTAAACATGTATAAATATAAGAAATATTGTAAGAATATAGGAAAACAATTTAAAATTTAGTTAATTAAGAAAAATAATAATTTGTTTGAGATTTAGCAGAAATGTGATAAGCTCCAATTACCTTTAATTTGATTATGTTTCATTTATGTATCACTATTAAAGAGGAATCTATACAAAAATTTGGACTAAGTGCAATTCAAACTAGTCCTAAAATCCCCAAAACCTCACACTTGAAATAATGTTAATATTAGTACGTAATTATAGTTACTTATTTTTTCAAATTGGATTATTCGAATTAAAAAAAAATATGTTTGCCATAAGATGGACGAAAAATAGGCCATACCAAAATAATTTAAACCATTATTTAAATTTTAGTTGATATTTTTAATAAAAGATGCTTTCCTGTCCTTTATTTTTTATTTGTTTTCCTTTTATGTTTACAAGGTAAAACCCATCAAATGTTGATGAAAGAAAATGTTTAAGAAGGAACAGTTTCATTGATTTTTAATAAACCTACAAAATGTATTATAGTAAAAAAAAAATGCATTTTATATTGTTAAGTCTAACTCTTAAACAAAATATATTTAACGTTAAATTAACAAAATGCTATTTCTATAAAACTCAGTAGTAGAAATTGTTAAAATTGAACTTTAATCGTACATGTAAGCAGTAAAATACAATAAATATCTGTTATTAAGATGAAGTTATCAATTAAGTTTCTTATGTCAGTATTCCAAAATGAAAAAAAAGCAAAATTTTTTTCAACTTTGACTCAATCACAGAATTTTTTCCCGGTGAAATCTAACCCGGCATCATTTTCACCATATTAAAATTTACAAATGCACATTTCGTATGTATATTCATCTTTTCAAAAGAATTAGCATTTTAATTTGATCATTTTGATTCAAATCTTGAAGTCTCAATGGGTTATTAGCTGAAACAGATATTAAACTGTTGATGTTCTTTTACATGTAAATCAAATTTTGTAAATGAAATCAAAATTTACAGGGTTTTATAACAGAAAATATTTAAATTTCAATTTTTCCCTTTTAATGAGAAAATGGCAACCTAAAGATACAGTAATTAATTTTTTCCCCTTTCTCCTTTGCTTTTAATAGAAATGGAGTACTCCTGTTGCCACAATTAGAAAATCGGTGTTTGAAACTTCAAAAAAAAAAATAATAATAATATTTCAAAAGCAAATTAAAGTACAGCTTTCAAACTAATTTCGTTTAAAAGTATGTTTCTTCCCTACACGATGGTGTAAAAATTGAAAATATGCGATATTTAGAACCGAAATTTCATTTCAAATTTGAAATTGTTGCCATTCGAAAAATGACGTGTGAATTATGAACAGATAAGTTTGGCCTTTATAATATAGATATTATCGATAAAAGAAAAGTATTTCAATCTTTTTAAAATAATTTGATTGTAAAATGCCCCTATAATTTAATACTTTTAAAAGTGTTTGAATTATAAAAAGATATATCGTAATAGTTTTGTTAGTAGTCATCATGGATATCATTAAGACTGATAGTCATGGTCTGATTTGGCTTTTTTCCGTAAATAATAATGTGCAATGTTAAGATTTATTGCAAAAATGGTGCGATTGTTAATATGCAAACAGGCAATTTAAATCTTAATTAATGCATAGTGGTCATTTTTCTAAGTATATAGTGAACCTAAAGCTATTTATTACGTTATTTCAACAAGGTTAGTAGAGGTTGATCTTTTTCTTTTCGATACCGAATTTTGTAAAATGTTTAACATTTCTTAAAATTTTTTCTGGGAAATATTTCTTTATTTACTTTCATTGTTTTCATGAATAAATTTATTCTTTTTCATAAGTTTATTAGTATTTATTGATATTGATATTTGTTAATTTTTGTAAAAAAAGAGACGGTTAACACAAGAAATGATGCTTAACAAAAAGTTTAATGCATTATAGGAGTGTTACAATCATTGTAAACTTTAAAAGATTGAGAATTTGATTTTAATAATTATTTTTAAAATAAGAATTATAAACATTTTTTATAATTATTAAAAAAGATACAAAAGATAAAGTTCTTAAAATCATGCAATTTTTAAAAATCTAATGGATTTAATAAACTTTATATTAAATATTTGATTTTACATAAAATTCAAATATTTATCAGTAACTTCTAGCCGGATGAGATGCTGTGAATGAGAAAAACGTATCCAATTTAACTGTTATTTAATAATATTTGGGATTGACATAATGAAATCATTGTCAAATAAGTACCGTATTTACTTGTATATAAGGCGCACTTTTTTCCAAAAAAATAGAGCAAAACTCCTAGGTGCGCCTTATACACGGAATAATTTTTTACTGGTGGATGCAGTCGAACAATATACATATGAAACAGTAAATTATTCAAAGAAGATATTAAAACTCGGAAAATATTACTTAATTGAAGTATTGCTGCATATTTATTTCATTCCTTGCACTTTTTTATACAACCGAGCTAATGACATTATCTAAACGCTAATTAGCAATCCTCTTTACCGTCACTCATTCATATTTTCCGTCATTCTTTTACAATCCGAATTCTTAAAATGCATCTTCGTCTTGTTTTCTGATGTGGTGTAATGATTGGTTCGACTTTTTTTTTTTTTCTTTTACTGAAATTCATTTGGTCATTTTTCATTAGCGTATCAAATTTATGGTGCGCATTATATACGAGATTTTAAGAAATCGCCATTTTTACTTGTAAAGTAGGGGTGCGCTTTATACACGCGTGCGTCCTATACACGATTAAATACGGTATATTTGGATCGTAAAGTCATTTGGAGGGCCAGATGCAGCTTCTCAAAACTTCTTCCTCAATTAACTATCTTATTTCATAGTAGCACATTGGTACCGTGTTAAGGAGGTGGTGTATAAATAAGTGTAGTAGCATATACGAGTAGTATAAAGCGATGTGCGGGATGCGTAGATAAGGTGTTCTGAATAATTGATACTGAGTGATCATTCTTTATTAGTAACTCATTGGTCTTTCGTTGGTTAAAAAGATACATACATGTTTTCTGTTTGTTTATGCGAATTTAGAACATACACTCTTGAAACGAAAGAGTGGATTTGGCTTCTCAGGAAAGAGCTGTCATTTATTGGATCGTGAATGAGTTGTTTTTTAAAGTTTTACTCGTCTTGATTTAAATTTCTTTTTTCAAATTACTCATCTTGATTTAAATTGCTTACAAAGAATTCGTTACTCGAGTTGTTTCAACTCTTTTTGAGAAGCTGCCTTTCAAAATGTGAGATGAGCGAAGTTCGGCTCAAAATGAGTTATTTTTTGGCTGACTTTTTAACATTGTATACAATATAATAATGTAAATATAATAGAAATATACTTGGAAAAACCCACAAAAATATATATACTAATAATCTTATAGACATAGAAAATTGCTGCTGCACACTGACAATAAAAGCGCTGAATACTGCACTATGTTTACTGAAACATTAGTTTTTAAGATATAGTGCGTTCTACATATAGGTATATAGGTGGAAAAATTCCAATGGAAATGTTTTATTTGCAATTTTTTGTTGTAAAATTAGTATTACAATATTTCTGTGGCTTACCAAATACCACTTCTTGTAAAAATTATTTTTTTTAAATGAGTATGAATATTTTATTTTTAATGTTTTTCTTAAATGTTTTCATATTGAAGGTTTTATTTATTTATTTATTTATTTTTAAATTTACTTGCTAAGTTATGTTAATCCTTACTACGAAAAGTTTAATGTTATTGTAAAATTCCACTGGTACTCTTAAATGTAAAAAACTGAAAACTTTAATAACCGAACTGTACAGAAATGCTATATTTAAAAAACCCTGAAAAATAAAAAATAAAAATAATATCCTATATAGTAACATAAATTTATTCAGCGCATATAAATAGTTGTGATTTTATGCATCTGCGAAATGAAAAATATTAAGTTTAAATCTGCTAACATTTGATAAATTTAACCAAAAAAAAAATAATAATAATAATAATAATGGGTTCAAACAGTAAAATATATTTTACGACATTAGACATCATCTGTAAAATGACTGTAAAAATTTAAAGTGTAAAGAAGGAAAATTATATAAGAATCCACGTTACCACATTAGCTTACGTAATATAATGGAAACAATAAGTAAAATGGAGATTGTTTGATCAATTCTTATTTTTTTAGAACGTAACATGGATATTGATTATCATTTAGGGATGAATATAAAGAAATATCTAATGAGATTAGTTTTTCCTTGAATATTTATTACAGTAATTCTTTTAGTAACTAAAAGGACTTTGTAATATCATACAAATTGATTACTTTTGAAGGAGAATATAGCATAAGTTTTCTTTAAAAGATTAAAATATGAATTAACCAAATGCTTTAAATTGTCACATTTGTAAATTGAGCTGTTAATGAAGTGGAAGTTAAAGAGATTCTATATTAGTTCAAGAATATTAAATAGTTTTTCAACCATTTAAATAATCTATTTCAAAGTCATAGTAAAACTATTGTTTCAATTGTGTTTTATTTTTTTTCTTTTCGACCTCGTTTAGAATGCAATGATCTAACTTAATTTTTCTTGTGTTTATCAATATAATAGCAAACAGAACGGCGTGCAATATCCAATTGATTGGCAATTTCTCTCTGAGACATTGGAATTGCGGAATAATAAAGATATACAATTTGACGTGCTACTTCTTCATTGACTAGATTCATACAAAAACTGATTTTTTCTTTAGTTTAAACGCTTTTTATAGACTCTGAGAAAAAGGAAATGCATTTTAGCAATAAAATTGTATGAATATCTCGTTTTAACGGCCAAATTACGAAACTTTTCGTTGGGGTCCACCGTAGTACTTACCCATCATGGATATGCATTATACAAATATGTGAAAACTATTTATAAAATGCATTGCAATTCGAAAACAAAATTTAAACGTATATTTAAATATTTTTAATATACATAGTAATGGTCTATTAATGAATTGCTGATGAACCCATTTCGACAAATTATGTAAAATACCAAACTACTGAAGTAGTACCGGCTTGTGTAAAAGAAACATCCTTAGAACTCCAAAAACAATAATCCTATTAACTAAAAGTTTACTTCGTCAGATTAAGCGTCTCATTTCAAATTAAAACATGTATTTGAATCGAAATTTGAAGAAAATGCAGAGTCATAAAAAATCGAAGAATGTGAAAAGAGGATTACAAGCATCTCTGCAACTATAAATCCCACCAACTTCGTTTTTGATGCAAAATTTGTGTTATTTATTTTTTTTATTTTTTTTATTTTATTTATTTATTTATTTATTTATTTATTTTTTTTTGCTTTTTACGCCCTTTCCTTAAAATAAAAAAAAATCGAAATTTTTTATATACATTTCATCAGAATGAATTTTTCGAGAGTCGAAAAAAATAGTTCCGGATAATCGAGGTTACTGATATTAAATAGGATTCGTCCTATTCTTACTTACTAAGTACATATGCAACATTTTACGTCTCTATCTCCATTTGTTTCTGAGATAGAAGGTGTACAGACAGACGGACGGCATTTTTTTTTTCATAAAATATGTTCTTCGGAATCTCCAGTATCTGAAACGTGTAAATTCGTCATTTTTTTCCGATTTTCAAAACGATAGCAAGACTTACCCTATACTATGTATGATAGGTAAATAAAAGTGGGCCACAATTATTAACACGACACTTTTTAGCTTGTCTGAAAGAAATAGCATCGGAGGCTAATAATTTTCGACCTCCATGCAAACAATTTTCAGACTAAATGATGTTTCTTGTGGAGGAAGGGGTTTAGAAGAGAATAGATTTTTTGGTATGATTCGGAATTTCTGATTAAAAAGGGAGATCAAACCACCAACCCTGATAGAAAGTGTATTTCCAAAGTGATCTTTTCATGAGGACCTAATGGTGACCTTTTTTAATTGAGCTAATGGTGGTGACGAATCACCATTATTATACAGGGAGTAAAAATCATAACAAAATCATCCACAGGAGACTCCACTTCCATGAATCTGTACTGAAAAACGTGCATGCAATCGAGATGCATTTTGTTGAGCACCGCTCTATGTTGGTAGCTTTGCGTATGCCAGTTTGGTTTCCTCATTTATTAAGAAGCTCCAAAATCGGAAATGTCAATGTGGCATTATTAGTGTTTTAATAAATTTTAGTCAGTCAAATTACGCTTGAAATTACTGAACAATTAATGAATAATTACAATGGTAAGTAAGAGTGAGACCAAAAGCGTGAAACATAGAGATCTGATGTAGACGATTTCATCTTGAGCTGCTAATGATGACATACCAACATTTGTGAGTGAGAAATATTAAACTTGGTAATTTCTCGTAATTTAAAGTGTAGAGCGGCTTCTATCAGTATTCCATGGGGTCCCGCTTTTGATTCTAGGCTTGGATATTTTTCATTATGTTGGTTCTATGCTTAGTTAGCATTGTGTTTATTGACTAATTAAATATTCATTATTTTTAAGTGTAATTTCTCCACTAAATTTTATATTTTTATTATTTCATTTATCATTTACCGTAGGCGTGTAAAAGAAAAAAGTTGTTGTACAGTCATCAATACAAATCATAGAGAAACTGATTCAAGAGCTGGCTTAAAAAATATTTCTTCTTCACAAAATAATTACATTAATTATTCTAGATTATAATTATATTTTATTACTTTTTATGTGAAATATTAATAATATAAAAATCTTAATTTTAATATTTTTTATTATATTAATTATTAATTTCTTATATCATTTTCTTTATTTTACTGCTTATATATTTTCAGAGAAATTTTAAATTTTCGAATGTATTAGTAACTTAAAACTGTCGAATCACGAAAGACATATTTAATGATTATATTAAATGTGTATTATATTTTATTAAAAAATAATTATGACGAAGAAACTGTATTTATTCAAATTACTCTGGAAAAATTAGAACATTTAGATTTTTAAAGTAATAATAGCAACAATAATAATAGTAACTAAACTATTGCTTGTTCTTAGAAAAAGAACAATATAAAACACTTTAAAAAATAGTTGGCATTGAGAAAATTTTACTTCTGATACAATATGTATAAAATAATGCAAAGGACTTTAATGCTTTATTGAATGATCGCAGCTTTATCTTTGGTTATAAAAGAAAGCCCTTGTATCGATTATCACTCTAGAGAGTAAGGAAAAAAATAGTAAATGACACGTGCGTTGTTATTATGATTTAGATTTAACAATGCGCAATTTATTTAAATAATAGAGGGTCATTTTCTTATCTCACAAGAAAAAAACAATTCATGTAATTTAGATATTTATTTATGTATTTTTCTTTAAATGAATATTTTCATTTTTTTAATGCTTTATAGAATAATTGAAAAGTATTTATGATATCGGTTTGTCTGTCCGTCTGTAAGTCAAGCTGCCGTCCTTGCTCTAACTCTAGTATATATTACTGAAATTGTCCGGAAATTTCAAAATAGTCTTTATATTTACTACACCATTATCCCTATTGAAAAAAAGAAGTGTGTAGTTTGTATAGTTTATTTTCAAGGATAATATTCCGCTCCAAAAGTTTTTTTTTCAAAATTAATCCGTTACGTTACTATCACTGGTAAACACCATATGAATTACATTTCAATAATGATGCAGCCTTTTAACCACTTTATACTTTGCAGTGCCACTTCATACCAGGCATTTTCACTGCTTAAATATTAAATTAATGAATCTGAAACTTAAAAACAACTTTTTTAAAAAATAAGAAAAAGTATGTTTCACGCATCTAATAAACAAAATTATTTTTTTAGAAAAAGTTCTGGTGCCAATATGGTGTTTAGGAAATAAAATTAAAAGGTTTCGTAAGCGTACAACCACGCCTCAAAGTTTTAACCTATCAATATTTTAATAATGTTTCGATAGTTCAATAATGTGTATTTTTTCAAGTCTTTTACAGAATATTAAATATTTTATCACCGGTTTTTCAGAATACATATTTTTGCCTAACTGAATCAAAAAAAAAAAAAAAAAAAAAAAAAAAAATGCTCGGAATAAAAAAAAAAAAAATGCTCGGAATAAAAAAAAAAAAAAAAAACTTATTGCTGAGAATTTTAACTGAAGTGCGAAACGCCCATTATTTTCTTCTGCTTTCCGACGTATTTAGCGTGAGTGAGTATATTTTGGCCAGTTCTGACAAGGAATGTGTAAAAAATGAAATCTAGCTGGCGAAATTCCGATTTCTCATTGAAAAGTTTTAACTCATATTTTCGTTTTACAAATGGATTGATTTTTCATAGAGAAAATTAAAAAAAAGAATTATTAATTAAATTTTTGCAGCGTGGATTCAAAAAAAAAAAAAAAAAAGATATAGTAAAATAAATAAAAAATAATTAATTAATCTTACACATACGATAGCATTGGTGACACTTCACTGGCTGCGTGGCATTTTGAGCTTCTACTTTTTACATAACTCCCAAATCTATTGTACGATAAAGTTATACTATAATACTCTCGCATTGTAGTCACTTAAGTTTAGCGATTTTTTGAAACAAATCAATCATTTTTACAAATATTTAACTACAACAGCACTGTTTATTAGTGATAAGATTGCTTTATGTTCACAACTGGTTTACTTGTTGTAAATCAAAGATAAAAAATATTAAATAACGCTCAACTACTTAGAGAACATAAAGCTATAATCAATTTTCTATTCTTTCTTTTTATTTTAAAAATCATAAAATTATTTTTTATCTGAATTTACTGATTTTTTTCAACTGAAAATCTCTGGTTTTAAATGTAAATGTTCCTCTTTTAATTCCTTTTTTGCATGATAAGTGTTTTTGACATGGTTATATCTCATGTTAAAAGATTTTAGATATGTTCCATAAGCACTGCATATCATTATCTGCAAAATATCTGCTTAATTCGATATCAAATAAACACAAGTTGAAAAACAAAATATATTTACATATTGGACTCATGACACACATCGTATTACATATGTACAAATTTTAGCATAGTAGAAGAAATCTTGTTTAATATACCCTCGTTCCGCATGATGGAAAAAAGAGAAAAAAAAAACAAGCATACTTTTGCAACTTCTTTTTTCTGAAGAAGAAATACTGGTGTTAAAGAAAAAACAGCACGTAATAACGAAAAAAAAAGAATGTCGGTTGCTGCTGTCACCTATTGTATTGATATTTGATTTATGTAACTTGTCACACAATACAAACTTTTAGAAGTTCAAGGCATTACTTAAAGAAGAGAATAATAATAATACTATACATATTACAATTTTAAATTAATACATTTTATTTAAAATTCCGTAGCTCTTTCAAACTGTAATTCCTGTGGCTAGTATCGGGGAATATATTTAATATTTTTCCATTTATATAAATCAATATTTTCATTACATGCAACATATTAATCATGTTCAGTATATACATTAAAATATAATTTTTATTATTACTTTTTTATATTGATTAATAATCAAAATATTGTTTGCCGCTGGGCGCGAAAATTGCAGGCCAAAAGTATTAAGACATTTTTATAATAAAGTTTGCAATTAATATTTTATATATATTTAAAACTTCCCACTGCCGCGACAGGATATATCCGTTCAATCGGCTGCATTTTTCACAGCAGTTGAACCTTTCTTTAAATTAATATAATTCTACAAATATAATCCAGTTTTAAGAAATTAAGTAATGATTGATATTTTCAAGGTTTATAAGCATATACGTAACAAAAAAATGACACCATGATAGAAAATCCATCTTTTATTAACATTTAAAATAAATTGAGGAGGAAAAAAAATTACAATTTTGCCCTTTTGCTCGGCAGTCAGGAGTGAAAGGCATGTAATTTGCAATTTCTTTAATCACAAATAACATGGAATTTCTCGATTTTTAAAATTTTTTATGAAACTTCTAATCCTCTATTATATTTTTATCTGTGTGAAGGATTTTTTTTTAATTCATATAATAATATAATGATATACTAGCAATCTATAATTTTCTTAACTACTATGTTTCAGTTATAAAATGAAGAATTACAATAATTTTAATCACAGCGACAGCGACAGAATTCTAAAAAAATAAATAAAACAACACAGACAGTTAATGATTTTTTTATCTCATTTCTTAAATTAAGCTGTCAAATAAAATAAAAAATTTCCCCTATTCAACACAGCAGTTAGTGGAAGCAAAAAGTTTTTTCATTTTTTTTTCTTAATAATAAATGCAAATTTTATATTCACAAAGCATGCTTAGACATTTATTGTATTTTGGAAAATTTCTCATTCAAAGGAACATTGTAATATTTTTCATTAAATTCAGAAGAAAGTATCAAGAGACATGGGAAAAAATTGACATTTTAAACATTAAACGCAATTTTCTATTCACGAACTATGCATAGACGTTTATCAATTTCTTCTTCATTATCATTTCTATAGAAAACTAGTTAACCAAACTATATTGCTTAACTATAAATGCGTAGTTTAAAGAGCAAGATATTTTAATATAAAAAAAGTCATTAAGTTCATTCGAGTTATGTATAATCATAAAGGTTGGAGAAGAATTTTTCTTAGGTACACTGTTAAAAAATTCTGTTCTAGTTTGAACCAAAAAAGTTTGTTTTTTGGTGCTCAATAGCTGCCACCATAAGATGGTGAAATCTCGTACCAACATTTGGAGCTTCCTACTTCAACCTCGTTCCAAGTATTGGAACTATGCTTCAATGAGAGCTCCAAATTTTGGTTCAAGATTTCACCATCTTACGGTGTCAGATATTGAGCACCAAAAAACAAACTTTTTTGGTTCAAACTAGAACAAGATTTTTAACAGTGTATTTGTAAGGAGTGTTGATTTATTTTGGAATTAGCTATGGATATTATAATTATAAATATTTTTTTTTCCTTTTTACACTCTTTTTTTAACTAACATGATTTTTGTATCTAAATATGCAATTTTCTAATAATTTTTGCACGCTATTTTTATTAAAATTAAATTAAATTCAAAGGCGTTTTTTTTATGGAAATACAAAATTTTAATAGTTTTATAACTTAAATATAAATTAATTTTCAAAAACGTTTCTATTTGATCTCCACATGTGATAAATCCCTTGATGTTCATTACGATTACTGTGGTACCTTTAATCTTATGCACAGTTATTAAAAGACAGTATAATAAAATATGTTTAAAAAGCCTCTTATATAAATGAACTTTTTTTCCAGTTGAATGTCCAAGTGTTTTACCGAATTTCTGTCAGTATTGTGGTGAGCGAGGAGCTGTAAATAGCTATAAAGTATCTTCGTTATATTGGTTCCTCTCAAATTGCGTCCAGTGTTATATTAATTATCTAATTAATCAGAGATACATTGGTTAAATTTGTTGAAAAGGTACAACAAGAATGGATGTAATTTTTCTTCAGAATGAACCAATACGCAGTGAAACTGCACAAATGAAATGTATTAAATAAAAATAGTAGAAACCATAAATAAAATATAATGAATGCAATACTTTAAAAAATATTTCTTAATCAATTAATGCATAGTGATGAATTATATTTAGATGAAATGTTTAATAAATCAAATTATAAATCCATCAATCATTGGTTTAATAATGCTGGTCTATTCTTTTCTCTTATAATACCTTGAAAATAAACAGAACAAGCATATTTTAAAAATATTTTCACTAGCTCGTGAATTTACAGTTCACTAAAGACACTGGATTTTCTGGAATCGGGATTGGTATAAACGACATACTATTGTTTTTCTTTCTTTCTTTCATTTTTTCTTTATTTTTTATATTAATAACTGCATTTATATAATTTGGCGTATTATTTTAGAAAAACATTGAAAATTTGTTACAGAGTAGAGGTTTTTTTTTTAATAAGATAATTATATTTTTTAAAAAATCGTGTTGCTGATATTTCAACACATAAATTCCTGAAACTTTATGTTCGATTAATAGATATAAGATACTAGATGCAGTGGCATTGTATATATTTATTTATTCGATGAATTTTTATATGTTCTTAATTTTTAATGCAATTCCAATTATCAAATGAATTTTCAACGCACTATTGCTTTAAAAATTAAACAAATGCAGTCTTACTTTCGATCTCATACTTACAGTACAAATGACATCTTACAAATCCAAATAGATCCAAGTCAATACTATAACCACATCTACCACATAAAAGAAATTTTCTTATTGCTGAAGTTTTAAGGACTCAATACCTCTCATATTACTAAAAATAAACTTAATAAAACTAAATAATATCTTATAAAATTATTTCAGATTTTGGAAAAAAATTTATAATATATAAAGTATACATAAGGTGTTCGGAGGATGATAATGCCACGTTATGATTCTACCGACTTTCAAGGATCAGTTTTGTAGTTATTTTCGAACAAAAATACGATTTGATATTTTACATTAGACGTAGCGATATGCTCTAACAATGGTAGAAAAACACAATGATAACCGGTCGAAGAACTGTTAAAATCACTTCTGCAGCTTGTTTCCCCCAAGGTATAACTTGGTAAGGATGGTGGAGATGATAGCCCCCGGAACTTGGTAGATTAGATGTATTGTAATATGATAATCAAATTCTGAATAATCCTGATATTTTAGACGTCAACGACGAGGTGATTACACATGCAGTCATCTCCCGGTCTTCGATGTTGGTCTACATTATTCACACTGTGGTTCACAAATGTAGGTTCCGGCATGATAGGACCTGACAGCCAGTGATACTCTTAATGTACACATTGAAACACACATTTTGATGTATGTCCGGTTCTTGTACAAGATACGTAGGTATACACTCAAAATCGACGTCATAAAAGTGCGGCTGCCACCGGTTTCCGGCAGGATAGGACCCGGCAGTCAGTGATATACTTAATGTTTACATTAAAACCTACATTTTGATGTATGTCCGGTCCTTGTACTCGATACATAGGTAAACACTCAAAACTGACGTCATAAAAGTGCAACTGCCATCGGGTTTCGGCAGGATAGGATCTGGCAGCCAGTGATATTCTTAATGTGCACATTGAAACCTACATTTTGATGTATGTCCGGTTCTTGTACTCGATACACAGGTAAACACTCAAAACTGATGTCATAAAAGTGCGGCTGCCACCGGGTTCCGGCAGGATAGGATCTGGCAGCCAGTGATATACTTAATGTGCACATTGAAACCTACATTTTGATGTATGTCCGGTCCTTGTACTCGATACATAGGTAAACACTCAAAACTGACGTCATAAAAGTGCAACTGCCATCGGGTTCCGGCAGGATAGGATCTGGCAGCCAGTGATATTCTTAATGTGCACATTGAAACCTACATTTTGATGTATGTCCGGTCCTTGTACTCGATACACAGGTAAACACTCAAAACTGATGTCATAAAAGTGCGGCTGCCACCGGGTTCCGGCAGGATAGGATCTGGCAGCCAGTGATATTCTTAATGTGCGCATTGAAACCTACATTTTGATGTATGTCCGGTCCTTGTACTCGATATATAGGTAAACACTCAAAACTGACGTCATAAAGTGCGGCTGCCACCGGGTTCCGGCAGGATAGGACCTGGCAGCCAGTGATATTCTTAATGTGCACATTAAAACCTACATTTTGATGTATGTCCAGTCCTTTCACTCGATTCATAGGTAAACACTCAAAATTGACGTCATAAAAGTACGGCTGCCACCGGATTCCGGCGGGATAAGACCTGACAGCCAGTGATATTCTTAACTTCCTGACTGCCACGAGTGGATTTTTTCGCACATTAAGCTGCATGTTTCACTGCAACATAAGCAATATTTAAATTAATAAAATTCTACAAATAAAACTCACTTTTGAAAAATTAAGTTAGTATTAATACTCTCAAAGAATATGCACCTATACGTAATAACATATTTTGTATCAGCTTGGAAAAACATCTTGTTTTAATATTTTTAATAAATTACTGAGAAAACAACATTAAAATATTACGCATTGGCTGGGCAGTCAGGGGGTTAATGTACACATTGAAACCTACATTTTGATGTATGTCTGGTCCTTGTACTCGATACATAGGTAAGCACTCAAAATTGATGACATAAATGTGCGGCTGCCACCGGGTTACTACATGCTTGGACCTGGCAGCCAGTGATATTCTAAATGTGCACATTGAGACCTACATTTTGATGTATGTCCGGTCCTTGTACTCGATACATAGGCAAACACTCAAAATTGACGTTTTAAAAGTGCGGCTGCCACCGATTTCCGGCAGGATAGGACCTGGCTGCCAGTGAATGCATAATGTGCACATTGAGACCTACATTTTGATGCATGTCGGGTCCTTGTACTCGATAAATAGGCAGACACTCAAAATTGACGTCATAAAATTGCGGCTGCCACCAGGTTTCGGCAGGATAGGACCTGGCAGCCAGTGATATTCTTAATTTGCATATTGAAACATACATTTTGATGTATGTCCGGTCCTTGTATTTGATACATAGGTAAAACTACGGCCGGCTCCTGGTCTATAAAGTATTCTTAAACTTACAGATATATTCAGAAATATCCCCCATTATAAAAATTATCTACCTAAAGAAAATATAATGATATAAATTAAAAAAAATTTTTAAATTCAAAATATTAATAAATAACAAATGACATGAAATTAATTCTTAATCTAATTAAAATTTATAAATTACCAACTTACTATTTATGAAGATTATTTCCATGTATTTATTGTCCATTATTATTTCCATGTTACAAATATATGATTTATAAATTAATGCATTGCATGTAGTTACATTATAAATCCTACTGAAAATATATTACGTAATACAAAACGTCTAAAAATAATTCATTTTATTAAGTATATAATTCTTAAATTTGTAAGAAAAATAATTTCGTTTGCTTTAATTAGTTCGCTATGATAATTACTTCATTCATTTTAATATTAAATTAATATTAAGTTTAGCTTATTTTAGCATGAGACAATTACAAAATAAATAAATAAATAAATAATAATACATTAATTAATAATACACAAATAAAAAATAATATAAAAACACTTCAAAATTGCAATTTTTCCATCAACTATTTACCTTCAACGACAAACGAATCCCTTAACGAAATGTTTTCCTCTTATTACTCCATAAAATAACCCTCAGCGAGGAACCGTGGTGTATTGATTAAAGCACCCACCTTCCGTCTTTGGGAACCTGAGGTCGAACCCAAGGTCATCGTACTTTGAAGTACGTTTTTGGAAATTTTTAACAAAATAGTTCCAAGATGAATCATAAATGGCGCCAGCAACACTGGATTTTATTTTTTCATTTTATGCTGGAGATGCGTTAGCGGACCGACTGTGTGCCTAACAGTCGGGCGGCAGTCTCCCCCCGGCGTTTCAAAAAAGTGCTGGAACCGATAGGGCGTGACAGTATCATGCCGATATCGTTTGTAACGACAAAGCGGCTGTGGACCGATTGTTTAACGATAGCTCTGTGTTTGCTGGGTATACATATATAAATTTACGAAAATAAGGAACAGTGGTATCGTATTTATAACGCTGCAAAAATATTAAACATATTCCAATTTCAATGCATTTAGCTAGTAGTTATAAATGAATTATTACATGTGATTTTTTTTCAAAACGAAAGTGTAATGAAAACAAAAACAAAAACAAAAACCTCATACAATAATAAGGATCTTATTTGAAAAATATAGTGTGCTCCTGGGACTTCTGAATATAAATTTGAATGCTTTTTCAAGTACCTTGGTTATTTACGAAGTCTTTTCAGTTCGTTTACATAGATATTTTCTTTGAAATTTTCCTTAGAATAATTTACATCGAAGTTCTATATAGAAATGCAGATTTTTCACAATTAAATGTTTCGTAAAGTTGCTAATTTATATTTTCTGATTCAAACATAGATGAAATATTTTAAATTTATATGTGTAGTGGCCAATAACCGAAGCATGGCCAATACCCGAACTGGCCAAGCTTCCTGGCCAAAACCCGCAATACATGAAATGAATAGCGTATTTCGGGTTTTGGCCGGCCAATTCGCTAACTGGCCGGGAAGCCTTGGCCAACACCCGAACTATGATGCATAGGTACCAATTTTTTGTAATTA
Source organism: Maratus speculifer (assembly GCA_964019185.1). Taxonomy (NCBI): domain Eukaryota; kingdom Metazoa; phylum Arthropoda; class Arachnida; order Araneae; family Salticidae; genus Maratus; species Maratus speculifer. The sequence continues at coordinate 139,145,519 of OZ025300.1, forward strand.
AGATAATGTAACATTAAGATACACAGTAAAAAAGATTCCCATTGATTATATTGAAACGAAATATTTTTGTGTACCCAACTAAATTAACCAAAAATAGTACACAATTCCATTTCAATATCGAATCTAATTGATAAACCAAATAAGCTGACAAATACAAGCTAACCGGAAGCTTTACTCGAATTAGAGCACGCTGACTGTTAGACTATTTGAATTCATAGACACTTTCAACTATGTTCGAAAGAATAAGCCGAGTGTCTATATATATTTCGAGAATTGGCTAATCACATCTGGCCAGTTGGCGAATTGGCCAATTGCATCTGGCCAGTTCGCGAACTGGCAGGCCAATTCTGTAATTGGCCAGTGATTTTTTAACATTGCTGGCCAATTCGGGAATTGGCCGGCCAGTTCTAGAATTGGCCAATTTCGGGTTTTGGCCGCAACATATGCAAAACGTAGTTATCGAAGAATATAAAAATAATCCATAATAACTGAATGCAAATTTTAAAATCTCATTTTTAGATACATTATATTATTGTTCGATTAAAACATGAAAGGGAATTTCATGTGATTTTCATTCGAATTTTAAAATATACATAGATTTTAATTTGATATTAATTTATGAAAAATAAAAGAAATAAGGAGAAGGGGGCACATTGGGGCACTTTTTAATGTCTCTCAGCCGTTTAACGTCTTTTGAATATTGAACAAATTAGTTCATATAACTAATATGTTTATTTTGTAGTCTACAATCTTGGTAATTTTTAAAGCCTCCAATCGATAAAAAGTTAAATATTTAAATTTTATTTATTTAAAAGTTTTAATGAAAATTATTTTGTTTCAATGTGTCCTGCACGTGGTACATAAATTCTCAGAAAGGTATTAATGTCTTTTTATGTACTGTAATTTTTAATAATAAAAATAATTACAGCAGCCTTTGTATTATTTTCGGACATCAAATTTTTCAACATTAATTGAGAACTTCGAGATTGTTAACATCTCTGATGATGCTCTAAGTACAGTTATGTGCCGAGGAAGTTTTCAAAGAACATTTTCTTTGTTTCCAACAATTAGGTATTTATTATTTGGATAAGTAAAGTTTCAGGATTCTCACAATTAAAAAAAATAAAATAAAACATTATTTCTTTATTTTTACTTGATTCCTTACAACTGTAATAAAGCAGTATCTTAAAACAACTGGTAACTTTACTCATAAACGTGACAGAAACAGTTTTTCTTTTCTCTAATTCATCAGTGACAGGTTTAAACTATTTCAACTAATTATCAAAATTTACCTACTGTCAAATTCAATATCAAAGATGCTGTCTTTGAAAAAAACTTAATCGGATATTTGAGAAGTGAATTGTTACTCAAGATATTTTAAACGTTTTAGCTGATACTTTAAATTTTCTTTTCTTCTGTTACTTTTTCAACGTTTTATTCCCTTCTTTTCTACATTTCTCTGTGGTAGAAGTTAGAATATGAAACTTTTCAGGTATTTTTATCGAACTGTTTTATTTTTTATGGCAGACACTTGATCAGGTCTTCACGAGTGACTACAGAAAAAATATGTCTTTCATAAGCTGATGGAGGAACATAACTAATCATAATGAGAGTTTGAGAAGCGCCAAATGACATACACTGTTAAAAATTTCTCTCTAGTTTGAACCAAATTTTCGTGCACAGTAGCTGCCACCATAAGATGTTGAAATCTCGTACCACCATTTGGAGCTTCCTAGTTCAACCTCGTTCCAATTATTGGAACTATATTTCAACAGCAGCTCGAAATATTTGTTCAATATTTCATCATCTTACAACGACATCTATTGAGTACCAAACTTTGGTTCCAACTAGGACAAGATTTTTATCAGCGTAGTGCTTTCATAGTGTTTTCTGCTATGTGAGAAACTACGAAGTGACAAAATTAATAAATAAAACAACAAATAAAAACGTGTTTATTATACGACTAAATTATTAAATTTAAATAAGACTATATTTAAAGCCACATGTATATTGTTAATATAAAATTATGCATTGTATATAAACGCTGGAAGATCTCAAAAAATCCCAGAATTCAAAAGTATTCTGTCACTAAAAGCTCTTTTTATGTCTGATTTGAATGGTCTAAATATACATTGTAAATCTCCAAATACATCGCACTTTTTCTTGTTCTAATGTACTTCTAAAGTCAAATTAAAGGAAAAAAAAGAAATTGCACGTCAAATGTATCACATGTGGTGGATTCGTACTATAATGACATTTTTCAATTATACAGTAATTCAGATATAATACAGTATCAGAATTCTTCTGCGTGTCCCTGTAATTACAGTGGGTTGCCAAATTATTAGGGACAGTCATATTTTTTATTAGTTTTACAATTTGCGTGCATTTGATTACCGTTTTAAGTGGTTTAAGTCTTGCAGGGATATATTTTATCATTGTAAGTATCTCTTTAACTCAACTTTTAAGTATTTTTGGTATGTTAAAAGTTTTATTTGCTTTCTATAAATATTTTAATAATGAGAGAGACGTTGGGTCTTTTACACACGCAATAATGGATGACGCTTTTCTTTAATTTAAACAAAATGATTTGTGTGTTTTTTTTTTAAGTTAAGAATTATATGTGAGTATTATCTTTCTTTTATTGATTAAATATCTCTTTTTTGCGAAATTATTTACGATTTTATTTTATTTTTTTCTTTTGTTGATTTTAATGTGGGTCGAGGGGTTGATTTGTTCCATAGGAAAAAAATTGAGGTTAAAACAATTATTCTGCATACAAATCATTCCGAACGGTAGATGGCAAAACTTACTAGAGTTTTCTAGTCAGCAGTAAACAGGATAAAAATTAATCTGGACAAAAACTAGCCACTTTCACCCGAATGGAAAGGTAAAAGTGGCAGAAAATGCATAACAATTCCACGTACCGATAGAAAATCCAGGATATCTGTTTAGGAAACAGAAAGAAAAGTGTGGGACTCCTTACTCAGATTGTTCTAGAATCTGGAATGCCAATTTTTAAGAGAACTGTGCAGCGGAGATAAACGGAGAAAGGGTTGACAGGTCGTTGTCCAGTCAAGAAATTATAGTTGATGAAGAAGAAGCGTCTTACCTGGGCTCGTGAACACCGTCAAAAGACGGTTGATGACTGGAGTAAGGTCAGTTGTTAAGATAATTATTATTTATGTTATTTAAAATCATTTACATCTTAATTATTAACATATTTAATTTTTTTTCAAGTGTGTTTCTCAGATGAATCAATATTTGAGATTTTAGTCGATAAAAGCAGATTTGTTAGGTGACGACCAGGAAAAATATACCACCCCTGACAGCATCGTGGAGAGTTTTAAACACGCTGATAAAATAATGGTTTGGTCTGTCAGAAGCGCTAAAGGAGTTGGAGGCCTCTACATTGTCCAGGGAACCATGAGACAAGACCAGTACAGGCAAGTGCTGAAAACTTGGCTGCCGCCGCAAATTGAGGAATGGCTCCTAGGTGGTGAAGAGTTCGTGTTTATGCATGATTCAGCGTCTTGTCATAAAGCTAGAAACATTAAAAAGTTTTTGGCAGACCATAATATCCCAGTTATACCTTGGTCTGGCAATTCTCCTGACATGAACCCCGTAGAAAGCTTAGGGATGATCATCAAGGTGGAAATCACCAAATATATGATTACTACCAAGGTACAACTCATCGAAAAGCTAATAAATGTTTGGAATCACAAACCTAAAATAAAAGAGTGCAAGAAATTGCATAGAAAGCATGCCGAGATGCATCGAAGCACTCCTCGAAACCAATGAAAAAGTCACCGAATATTAATATTCTTTACTTAACATCTGTAAATTGACTGCATTATACATTTGTTGGGTATATATCTCATATAATTTTGCGTAAATACTTAAACTATAATAATAAAGCTTTTTAAATTTAAAAACAGTGTTTATTTTTAAATTATATCCCAATGTTGTAGAAATAATTTATAAATCATGACTGTCCCTAATAATTTGGCAACCCACTGTACTCAGTACTTTCTATTATAGAGGAATTAATTTTTTGCAAACCTGAGCAATGTATATCACTTTCGTAAAATATGAAATTGCTTAATATAATCAAAACGCGCCCCAAACAATGTTCCCCTATCCCATTATGCATTTTAATACTTTTGCAAGGACCTGTAAATTAATCACGAATATTTTTTTTTCATTAAATAGTACAAAAATTATAATTTAGTATGTAATTCATATATTTATATCATTTTATTATGTTTGAAAGGGTTTAAAATCATTATAAAGCACATGAAAATATTTTTTTTTCCATTGGCCGTAATGTAATGGAATAATTTTGATTATCCCTGTAATTGAACTGTGCATCCGATTTTGATAAAATTTGAAAATACTCGACAAACTTATGTAATAATTGTACATTTTATATTTCAAATGATTCGGCTGGGTAGTTTTTGCATTGTTATTGTTGTTTGCGGACAGATGGACAGACGGCCGGACTGAACAACAACAATAGGTGCTACGTATTTACATAATTACGAACGCACCTAAAAAGCATGTTAGATATAATTATTAAAAATTGGCAGCATATATTTTGGAAATGTAAAAAAGTATTTATTATGCATATTAATATTGTTTAAACTTCCTAGATTTCAGTCAGAGTGGCCGTTTTTCATTAATAATTCATAAGTAAATTCCATGGTTAAAAGTATGTATTTACGTTTACTGTTTCTTTATTCGAAATTAAAACATAAATAAGAAAACAATTATACAAGATAATAAATAGTCTATATGAATTTACAATAGACACACACTTGGAAAAACCCTAAATTCATGTACATACATATCAAAATCACTACAGCACACTAGCAATAAAAGTGTTAAATTCTACACCATTCTTTCTGAAATGTAAATTTTTAAAACATACGTGACATGTGCGTCCTAAATATTTTTGAATACATGGAACAATTTCGGTAATATTGTTATATTTGCAATTTTGTACTCTAAAATTTGCATTACAACACTTCCATGGCTCAACAAATATAGGTTTTTGTGCAAATTATATTTTAATCAGGAGTATGAATGTTCTATTTTTAAGAGCCTGTTAAATGTTTTCAAAATTTAAGATTTTATTTATATATTTATTTAATTTAATTTAATTGTAAACGTTTGTTAACCCATACTACGAAAAATTTCATTAATTTTATTTTATAGTTATAAGAGTGCTTGTAAAAATAAAATAAAACCCCTCAAAATTTACATATGGAGCTGTACCAAAATTTATTTTTAAAAATAATCATAAAAATAAAAATAGTATCATATTAGTAATTCAAATTAATTCAGCCCATGTAAATAGCCATGATTTTGTGCTTCTGCGAAGTTATACATGTTAAGTTTAAAATACTAACATTTGAGAATTTTAACAAACACATATAATGGGCTCAAACATTAAAATATAATTTTACTTATTACACGTCATCTGTAAAATAAATGCAAAAATTTAAACATAAAAATGAAAAAAATGCATAAGAATTCACATTACCACATTATGTTACAAAATATAAAGATAACAATCAGAAAAATGAAGATTTTTTAAAATAATTTCTTATTCTTTTCTAGAACATAGCATGGATATTGATTTTCGTTTCGGGATGAATAGCAACAAATATCTAATGACAATTTTTTTCCTCTTAAATATTTATTGCAGCAATTCATTTAGTAGCTAAAATGACTTTATAATATTGTGCAAATTGAATACTTTTTAAGGATAATAAAAAATACATTTTCTTTATAAGGTTAAAATTAAAGTAATATTATTCCGAATAAAATAAATTTGCATTCGTTTCGGATTGTCGCATTTGTAAACCGTCCCACTGATGAATTGGCAGTTGTAGAGTTTTTATATTAGCTGGAGAATATAAATTTTTTTCAACCTTTTAAACACTTTGAGCTCTGATAATTGGATTTTCTATCACCTAATTTTAATTCCAAATTGTCATAATGGTACCGGTATTTTCGAAAAAAAAAATATTTCAAAAAAGTTTAATACATTTTTTATGTGTGTGTGTGTGTGTGTGTGTGTGTATTGATAGAATACCGTCATTAGATAAACGCAGAAAATCCATAAAATGTTATGGACAGGTTGTTTTAAAAAGTAGTTCCAAAGTTAACACCCCTTCTCTGTTTATCTGCACAGTCATACAAATTGATGTTTTTCCAAAGTGAATTGGTAGCGTATTTATTTATTTTACATTTTATTTATTTTTTAATTCATGAAATTGGAATTTTCATATTTAAAGGCATCCCTTTTTATGTAACGAATTTCATGGTTAAGATATGTACTTCTTTTTTTTCTGTTGTCTGAAATGCAAGCAGTGATGTATATATTTATCTTGTGATGCATGTTCAACCAATCGTGCTGTAAAACCATTTGCAGATGAGTGTAATTTATACAAATATTTCGATTTCCTAACATTGAAGTTTCCAAAGTATGCTCTATTAAAAAAGGGGATTTTTTAAAATTTAATATTAATATTATACATAAAAATAAACAAGTAGACTGCGAATACATAATCTTACTGTTGTGAAATTCCAGATTAAAGCATACCAAGTAAAGGAAATATAAATATTTAGAAAAACTGGCGAAAACTTGTTTCATAAGAATTTTGCTAATACTTCTATTGTGCTTAGTGAGATGTTTAATTACCTAAGATACGGAATACTACTATTTTTATTAGCACTTTCCAAAAAAGTTGAAAAGTGTTTTTGCATTCGGTTTATCTGGCCATCTGGCCATATGGTCGTCTGGCCGCGCTCTAACTCTCGAAAATATACTCGGATTGTCGTGAAATTTTTGGACGTTATTTAGGTTTGCCCTACCACGAACCCTTTTGAAAATTAAGTTTCTACCATGATTAATTTATTTACAGGAACAGTTAATATTTTTCCATTACATTACGGCCTACGGGAAAAATCGCTTCAAATTAATTTTAACGTTTATAACACTTTCCAAAAGTCTGAAAGTGCTTATGCATTGTTTGAAAAGTGTTTATGCATTCGGTTTAGCGTCCGTCTGTCAGTCTATCCGTCTGTCCGTCTGTCTGCGCTCTAAATCCTGTAAATATACACGAATTGCCTTGCAATTTTTGTATGTTTTCCCCGTTTACCCTAGCACGAACCCTATTGAAAATGAGGTTTCTACCATGATTAGTTTATTTACAGGGAGAGTCAAAAATTTTCCATTACATTATGGTGTATGGGGAAAAATCGTTTCAAAGGCATTTTAAAGATATTACACCCTGCTAAACATATTAAATTTTACATGGATTTAAGAGGTGCACTAAAATATACATTCTATAAAATATGTGGTGAAAATATAGCTAGTATTCATTTACAGGGTCACACAAAAGAATTTCATTGGATAATGGTAAAGTGGGGGAATAGTGTGCGATATATATTTTTTTAAATATATCAAATTGTTTCATGTATAACAAAATTAATGTATGTCACTGAGTCTTAATATAAAACATACTATACTATATTCCATAATATAAAGTACATTGTATTTACAGGCACACACAAAAGATTTCAAATAGTACAACGTGTCCGAGAAAAATCCTTACAACTTCAAAAAATTATTGAAAAAGAAACAATAAGGTTACAGCGCAACTAATTAGTACATTAGATAGAATAACTCAAAAAGTTTTTTTTTTCCCTATAACTTAAGTTATTACCTTAGGAAATTTCTACATGAGACCCTTTCGTAGCACGAACAATATCAAGACGATATTCCAATTCCATCCACGACCGTTTCAGCATGCTAATATCAACAGTAGCTACAGCTGTTTGGATGCTTTGCTTTAATTCTTCGAGACTGTTAACTTGCGTCCGGTATACAGTATCTTTAACATAACCCCAAAAGAAAAAATCCACTGGTGTTAGATGAGGAGACCGGGGTGGCCATGCAATGGGACCACTCACGAATGCTTGACCGAGATGGTGGCGATTCCCCATACGTCGTTCGATAATTCCGTTTTGTTTGCGTGTCGGATTTTGTTTCGATAAACCACGCAACACATTGAGTTTTCTTCACGCGATCCGCCATTGAAATAACTAAAATGCTTTAATATTCCTTTGCATGACATGTAGTGCCATCTATGGTCAGAAACATACTGCAGAAAAAAAACTTTTTGAGTTATTCTATCTAATGTCTTAATTAGTTTCGCTGTTACCCTACAGTTTCTTTTTCAATAAATTTTTGAAGTTGTACGGATCTTTCTCGGACACCCTGTATATTCCTTCTGACGGACTGTATATTAGGGCGGAGCGTAAAAAACTTTTTTTCGAAATTATTTTCTCCCTAGCGTGGAAAAGTTGTGGTGTGCTGTCACTAACTTACTCACAAAATTTCATAACAATAAAAAAATATCTTCTGGTTCCACTTTTGTGTCAAAATATACAATTTTAGCCGAAAATGTTGTAAATTTTCACATTTTAGCAATATCTTTAATTTCTGATTTTTTTTTCTTCGCCCTAGAGCGGAAAACGTCATAGAGTACATAAGGAACATAAGTCCAAAATATTAAGGTGAATAAAAATATCTGCCGGTTCCACTTTGAAGTTTAAATACGGGAAATTTATCGAAAATGATGCAATTTTTCACATTTTCGTGATTTTTTTTAGTTTTAAATTATCTATTCCTGCTGGCACGGAAAAGTTGGAAATATATAATAGAGACATAGGGGAAAACATTTAGAATAATAAATAAATATCTTGCCGTTTCCCTTTCGGCATCTCAAAAAGTCAAAATCGCCAAAAATATGTAAATTTTCTCTTTTCAGGGATTTTTGTCTTTTCAATTTTCTCTTCTCGCTGGCGCAGAAAATTCGGAAAATCATATGACTAACATAAGTGTAAAAGTTGAAAGTAATCAATAAATATCTTGTGGTTTGACTTTCATTACTTTAACTGGCAAAAACATGGCATTAATGTACACAAAAAACATACAACAATCGAATTAAAAGCGATATGAGGGAAATACCTCTAATAAGTTCAGCTTTCTGTTCGTTTACTGTAGTATTACCGTTCGCTTAATGCTCTGCTTGTGATAGGTTCGTAATGAGGATAATAAATTTCAGCTTCTATATTTTATTGAAAAATAATGCATCTGAAAATGTTTACAAAATTTTTATTTTTAATATTGTGTTGAATTACTAGTGTGCATGGAAAATAATACACAGAAATATCACAATTAAGGCACATTCCAATATTATAGAAAGGCATAACACAAGAAGAGAAAGAAATAAATATCGCATGAAATTCCAAGTCCAAGATTAGAGTTTCATATATACCAGTACCTTTAAAAGATTGTATTTTGACAGTCGAAAAGATCAAACTTTAATTCAGAGGAATATTGAGGGAACGCTCCATCAATAAAGAGTGCTTGAAGAATATTTGACGCATATAGACGAATCTGGCTGCGATTAACATAGGCCAACTGTCACCAATAATCTTTTCTGCTATGTTTTTCATATGATTTTACATACTTCCCGCTGCAGTGAGAAGAGAAAATTGATAAGTAAAAAAAAATCCCTGAGATGTGAAAATTTACATACTTTTTGGCTTAAATATTTTTTAATTGTTCTAATATATTGGACATGTGTTTCTTATGTACTTTTTTAGTTTTTCCTTACTAGGGCGAGGAAAAAATTTAAAAATTAAAATATTACTAAAATGTGAAAAATTACAACATTTTTGGCTAAAAATGCATATTTCGACCTAAAAGCGGAATCGGAAGATATTTATTGATTGTTTTCAAATTTTGTGAATATATTACTGATACCACCCCACAGCTTTTCCACGCTAGGGAGAAAAGAATTTCGAAAAAAGAAAATTGCGCTCCGCCCTACTGTATATGTTTCCGATGATGGCTGATGGATGGATGTAATAAATTTTAATTATGATATACGCATTGAAGTTTCACAAGATCTTTGTGCATTATAAGGATGTGTATAAATGTTGTAGTTGGTTTACAGGGCTGTCCAAAAGAGCTCGCCAACGTTACTGAGTATGAGCGTAAATTACTTAAAGGTGGTTCTTAAACAAGGTATACATTTTTACACAGAACTGCATTCAATTTAAAAAGAAATGTTGGCAGAATATAGATAAAATGATATACAGGTCCACGCAAAGATTTGTGTATATGGACACCTATGAATGATACTTTATAACAATGTGATTTCTGTTGTTTTAAGACTGTTTTAGTTTAAAATGGATTTTAAATTCTTACTGACGTGTAATAAAGGTACAAGTTAAACTACAGGGCTGAACAAAAGTTTTCAAGTATGTTTCCTATTTATTAGTGCAAATTGCTCAAAAAGAATTTTATGCTTTTTCCTAGCTAAACTAAATTTTCCCATTATATAATATGTATATCAACTGACAGATGAAATACAGGATTGTTCAAAAGCATTGGAATACATATTTGGCTATAATGACAGAAGTTTTGTTAAAGATTTCATGACGTGTTGGAAAGTGCTTTGTAATCTATGCTTAACGCATGATTTTTCTTACTTGTTAAAAGAAATGTTCGATTATTTAATCTGAATTTTTCTAAAATTATTTAATAGGAAGTTTATTGCTCAAATTAAAAGCATTGAATAAGTATAAATCTTTAATTTTATGACCGCAAGTGACCTGAAAAGAGAAACGTTTCAATGCCAGGAAATAGATGCTCATTTTCATTTACAGACTCTGAAATGAAAATCCTTCTTAAACCATAGAATACAATAAAAAATCAATAAAAAAATAATGTAAAAAAAAAATTAAATTTTTACGAGTTTTTTCTAGTGAAATCGCGTAAAAATATAAAATACTTTCAAGTATTTGGCGTGAAAATATGAATGTTCAGCATTATTTTTGAAAGCCATGTGAGGGATTGTCCATTTGTAATAAAGCCACTCTGGTGTTTTGAGTGAGATCGTGACGTCAATGTTCTAATATGTGGGGCGCAAAAGCGATATCTATCCTTTATGCAACTCTAATTTTCCAGAGTGTGTGTGTGGCGTCCTCGATCTACAGTTACCTGCGGTTATGAGTTTTATGCAAACTTCTAGCTCCGTCTTCAGTTTTCAAAGTATAAAAGCTGTAAGTTGTGAGTTGGAGTGTGGTGTGTGGTGTGTGGCGTTGTGAGCCGGGAGTGCCTCTATAGAGTAGATTTTCGGTTGGCGTTTAGCACCCGCTCGTATGAATACCTTTTTAGGAGAAAGCATTTAAGTTATGCTGTAAAATTCCAAGAAGTGTTTGCAATAAGACAGGTCCGCAGAAGTACTGAAAAAAAACACCAGTAATGTCTCTTCGAAGTTCTTTATTAGAATATGCAGGAATGAGCGGAGACTTATACTCCTCAGGGAGTGACCCCTTGGAAACACAATTATGAAGGCTACATGAGGCAATAGGTCCTTACTGGACAGTAGTTAAAATCCAAGTGCCGTTACAATCAGTATAGATGTTGATTAGCGATTTGGCTTGCGGTTTTCGCCAAAACTCTTTGTATAATTGCCGACCTTGGCGATAATTATGCAGAGAGAGACAGAACACATTGTTAAGTATACAGCCAATTGATAACCTGTAAATTATGGGAGCAGGCACAAAAGGGTTAATAGATTAAATTCGTGAGAACTGCATCAACTCTCAACGGACAATGCGAAACCATCTGCTTACATTTACATATTATGCTCTAAATCAAAGAGACGCACCCACGAAATAATTTGCAGGACAAAATGTTTATGAAGAGAACGGAAATCGTTAGCAATTGTACAAAGATTAGATTTTATTTTAGTTATTGAAATCTCAACGATAACTTTCAACGGAATTATGGGAAGCGCAGATTGAAACGAATTGCTTTTCTTTATTTTATTTCAGTTAGCCGTTACCTCAGAAAATTCATGTAAGAGAAAAGAATTAATGAAAGCTTTTCCATACTTAACGGAATATTAAATTGTGGGAAAAGGGCGTAATGAATACCTACTTCCTAAATTATAAAGATTAACTAAAAATGCAATTTTATAAAAGGATTAAATTTTGACCCAAAAACTATATATAATGGAATCTCCATTATATATAATCACCCCCACGACACGAAAACAAGCTGTAATGAGTACATTACAGCATAAAATAATGGCTGAATCTCTCTGCATTTGCACATACTACTCATTAACCTGCATACCAATACATAAAAATAAACAATCAGAAAATAAGTATATAAGTATATAGATATATAAGTATACATATATCATGTCTCCTTTATGCATGTATCTAAGCATGCCAGTAAAAAAAAATTGGTACCAAAAATTTTTTTAAGTAATTAGCTGAGCTCAGTCTGACTTCTGGTTAATTAAAATTACGTGTGCACACTTTCTTTCTTTTTTTTTTAATTTCAATTCCAGAAGAATATTTTATATAATATTTGAAATACTTATTCAAATAATGCAATTCTTGTGATTGCAACATATGTTGGTTATACTCCAACTTCTATAATTAATTTGAGACATGATGATTAAAATATTGTAAAGCAACACAAATATGTAGATAAAATATGTAGGGCATACAAACATACACTGGATTTTAAATTTCAAAATTTTAAATGAGAAAATGATGATAATGGAAGAAAAATATTGAGGCACAAGAATTTTGTACTTTGCAGTATATCATTGCCATACTCTTAAAAACAAATGATGTAACAATATTTCCCTGAATATTATATGCCAACAGTACTTTACCAAAAATAATGTTTTAAAAACTAAACTGTTATAAAAATGTAAGTAAACTTAATTTAAAATCACTTAGAAATAAAAATCTAACATGGATTTATAACCTGGAAAACAGAACGATTAAAGATTGTATGAGTGTGTGTAAGGTTTTTGCATGTGTGTAAAAGGTTTTACAGACCTTTCTGTTTAAATACTGATGTAGCAGCATGGAAACTGCCTGCATGAAATCTGAAAAAAAATTGATGCAGCACTGAGTACCGACTGAATAAGAAATCAATGTAAATAGGAAACTACCCCATTGAAAGAAATCTGTTAACTACCGAGAGAAAGATACCGAGAAATTTAGAAAAATGTCACAGAGAGATTTTGCTGATGTCAAAAGTGAAAAAAATTACATTAAGTTTAAGTATTTTATGTGCAACATGAGTGAAGCACATAAAACAGAATGACAATGTGAACAAAGAGAAAAACTGGATGACCTGCAACCTAAACAATGAATTAAAATGTCTACTTGAATACACATATGTATGTATATAAGATTTTTTTTTTAATGTACAAGAAACTACAATGAGGGAAAAGAGTTTTGTGTATGTTTTTTTTTTTTAAACCCTCTTGGCAACAAATGAATGTGAATATAAATTCACTGAACAAATGTGTTGTGAGAATCTATGAACTAAGGTGTATCTGTTCTATGAACTAATGTGAAAGAAAAATACAAAACAAATGTGTAGCTAAAAAAAACAGACGGAATTTTTTTAAATGCATGAGATTAGCTCCCTGTGCATGCATAGAATTGAAAAGTACGATGAACTAGTGTTAAAAATCAATGAACAAAGAATCGCAATGAACTAATGTGTGTATTTACTATGAACAAAAATTCCATACCTGCACCCGGAACCAAAATAATGCACATATCACCAGAAAATGTAGACGAAGTGTAACAAGATGGCATAAATTGCAATTAACCAGTGACCTGTGAACTAATTTAGACATCTGCAAGAAAATAATATCAATATCTAACCTCAATTAATTAAAAATTTTGTAACTGTCATGTTGGAAAAAATGATGAAAGGCAATAATTTTAAAAGAGGACGCTAACGCAATACCCGAACAGTGTGTGTATAAAAACAAAAAAAAACAAAACAAGAGATGTCTGGCTTAACTCCTCGCCAGATACCCTGACCTATGTGTTATACATCTGTGAAATGTGTGAAAAAAAAAGAACTGCCGAATATCACATTAGCTAGAGAGTAAAATAAACATTACCTGTGTACCTGTGAAAATACTGGAACATGAACAGCGAAAATACCTGTGACCGTGTACTGTAGAATTATAATGCAATCTCGTTGAATGTGATAGATTTCCTATCCTTGACTTTATTAACCTTAAAATAACGTGTCTTTGTTTTATTATTATTTTAAATAACAAGGAATCTACAGGTAGTTAACCAAACCAATAAATTACGGGTATGTAACTGTACAAGTATGCGTGTAAAAGTGAAGTAACAATAACATGCAAGTAAGTGATATCTGCAGATAAAGTACTATTAATGCTTATAGTAGAAGAGTATTTAAAAGACATGATGTATCACTGACCAGAGAAAATACCGAAACTGCAAAAATTAGAGCAAACCTGTCACATCTCTGAAAAAAACGTGAACCCAATTTAATATGGAGACACCATCCGTGCATAAACAACACTGTGAATTATAATAATGCACCTTTAAAGAAAATAACCGAGAAAAATCTGGCCTAAACCTCAAAATGAATATGAGCTAAGTGAATAACAAGGAGTATGAATTCCTATAATTTGAAAAGGGAAGGTGTTGCAAGGCAAAAAAAAGAAAAATCTCCCAGACTATCTGACTCTCAAACATAAACATAAAGATACCCTATAATAAATTTGGAAAAAAAAATAACAGGAGAAAAAAATGTTAATACAAATACCCGTTGCAATTCAGCTTGACACGTGTAACCTTGAATTGAAATTATTAAAATGTATTTAAAACTAAAGTGAAATAATGTGTGAATGTATCGTCAGGTTAAGTGAAATAATAGTACAACGTTATACCTAATTACAAAGTAATTGTTATATTTAACGAGAGAAGGATTCATATCACATGACAAAAGTGTAAAAATGTAAACACATGACATAATAGTGCTGTGTGTTATTGTGTGTTTTCATGAACCAGACTTGAGAAAACAAGTAAAAGTCGTGTACAATCCTCAACCAGAGAAACAAGAGAAAAGGAAGGAACCACATGACCTGATATGTTGCACTTGACCTAAAGTGTTGCACATGACCGAGTGTATATAGAAAAAAAAGGCAAAAACAATGTAATAGTGTAAGAAATCGCATGACCTTGTATAAAAGAACAGATGAAAGAAAAAAAATGTGTGTAAAAGAAATCACATGACCTGGTATCTAATATACCTTGACCTAGAGAAAAGCACATGACCTTGTGTAAAACACATGAATGAAAAAAAAAATGTGTGTAAAAGAAATCACATGACCTGGTATCTGATATACCTTGACCGAGAGAAAAACACATGACCTTGTGTAAAAACACATGAATGAAAAAAAAAGTGTGTAATAGAAATCACATGACCTGGTATCTGATATACCTTGACCGAGAGAGAAACACATGACCTTGTGTAAAAACACATGAATGAAAAAAAATGTGTGTAATAGAAATCACATGACGTGGTATCTGATATACCTTGACCGAGAGAGAAACACATGACCTTGTGTAAAAACACATAACTCTAAGTTTAGGAAAGTAAAAAGAATGTAATTATATTGTCAAAAATCCTTTTAAAGTTAAAATTTGATTGAGAACCCAAAAAAATTAGGACCATGAAAAATGTATTAAATGTGGAAAGTGTAGCCTCTGTAACAATAGAGTTGAAATATTATTAATGTTAACTGCATTCCTGTTACTGCATAAACAAAACATTAAAGGGAGAAGAAAGTGTGCATGATTGTGTAAATATGTTTAAAATGATTGTGTACACCAACACGAAACAACCAAAACCAAATGAAAACAAAATTGACGACCCGCATCAAAATTTTCACTCTTACATGCCTTCTTTCTATTACTCAACCATCTGTGCACTTGATAGCCGAATAAGAAAAAGAAATAAGAATGCATCTGTACACAAGATTAATGTTTAGAAAACTTGTTAAAATTTAAAGTGTAACAGGAAATGTGAGGGAACTAAATAAAATAAAAAAATACGTAGAAAAGAAACTGTGACAGGTTGAGATACTCTATTCAAAAAGTATTTAGACCCTGTATTTAAATTTTAAAAAAAAACATTACAAGTAAGCTTTAATTATGCAACGATGTATATTTTTTTTCAATAAAAAAAACACTGTTGTGTTATGTTAAATAAGCAGAAAATCTAAAGCAATATTACTCTAAATAAAAGTTTTTGATTGTTTGCCTCACATTATTTCTCACAAACAAAACTTACCAGTGTAATACAAAACAATATTACTATAATATCTTCAAGAATGTCTTTACCAAATATTAGATGCTAAGACCTTTATGTATTACTAACAAAAACATCTACCCAAAAAAAACATGAAAACATATAAAATTAACTGACATTATTTATATAAAAACATAGACACCACATAAATAAACTTTTACTTTTCACTCTTTTTTTTTTTTTTTTTTTTTTTTTTTTTTTTTTTTTTAACACACATTGCCATGAAGAGGCTGGTAATTGAAATAACTATTAGGCATCAGACATTTATGGTTAACTGTTTATCCATACAAACTCCAAGAAAGGAGAAAAATAAATAAAAAAAAGTCAATTTTTGTTTAGGAGAGTTATAATTAAGACAATAAACTGTGATAACGATGTTTAAAAAAATGTTAATAACGTACAGACTAAATTGTGGAATATTATCTGTTTCCTGTAAAATAAAAAAAACTTTCAATATAAGGAATATTGACTCAAGAAAAGCTTTTAAACAAAATACAACGTGACAAACACATCCATTAAAACAATCATATAGCAGCCAAAGAAACAACACATGAACCAGCATTATTGCACTCTAACACACTAAACAATCGTTAGAAAAAGAATGCAATTCCTGGCCACCCCAAACAATAAAATTGTTTGTGAATTTTATCTATGTGTGTGTCACATTGTATATGTTATGCGAACATACCTTTAACTAGCAAGCTGTGCAAAAATATTCTTCGATTATTTATGTTTTTTTTTTATTATAATCCATGAGGAAACTATTACCTCTGTAAAAACACAGCAAAATAAATCTTTTGCAACCCTTTAGCTTGTACGCACATGATATTGACTTACCTGTGCCAAATATCTCACTTAAGTGATATAAACTTTACTCACTAAATGATATAAACTTTAGGTAAGATGTAAGGTTAAAATGTATCTTGTGACCATAAAAAAATCTCTGAAACACAATATACATGACATACAACTGAAGAAAAAAAACGTTGTAAGAAAAATAAATTTAAAGAAATGTTGTCTCTAACAATTTCCTTTAAAAATTGAATTTTTAACTTAGTACCCTTTGCATTAAACATTTTCTTTCAATCCAGCCTAATTTTGTGTGTGTCTGACACAGTGGAGCAAATAAACTATAGAGTTTGTGTATAAAAATGAGTATAAATTTTCCAGAAACAAAAATTAATAAGATATTTCAAAATTATTCAACACTACTAGTTTTCATACGACAACAATAAAAATGTACACTTATTCGAAAAGAGATTTCAAAAAGGAGTCTGAATCTTTCAAAAATATAAAATAAACTAACATACTTAAACAGATATTTCGTAAAGCCAACAAAGTTACTTATATCTAAAATAATACGGACTTACCTTACTACACAAAAATTCAAATAATCATTAATAAACTAAAAAAAAACGGATGCATTCAATAGTTTTGAACATAAAGTATTTAATTTGAAAACGCATCACTGTGTTCTTAAATCACAAAGGGGGAAGGGGAGGGGGAGGGGGGAGAGGTTTTCATTAATTTAGTAATCTGCAGATTAGTATGTATTTCTCTTTTTTTTCTTATTTGTAAATTGCATGAGATACGTGCACACAAGTTTGTTCCACAAAAATAATCTTCCTATTGTAGGGTAATCATTTTGTTTCTCTTTTAAAGAAACTGAAAGACGTATTCCATAGCACTAATGATGAGAAATCGGTCAATTGATTAGCACACATAAAAGGAGAATAATCAACACACGATGATGTCACTTGATGCACAGAAGGCCCGAGGAAAAAGGGGTGGAGGGAGTTTTCACCAACCCCCATAAACTTGAGATGTCATTACGCATACACGTTGAAGAAGAAACGGTGTCCGACACCTACAAACTTTCTTAATGATAGAAGAGGGGGCTTTCGATCTAGTATAGCAACACATTTTTGATTTCTGATGCACAAAGCGACAAAAAGGGGGGGGGGGGCGAACACACACGTGAACACTGTTTTCTGTCACTAAGAACAGACGATTTGACACTTGATTCACAACATCGGTTAATCACCCGGCACCTTTCACAAACTACGAAAGCGAAGAAGCACGAAGAAGAATCGAAGATTTCCTTTACGGTGAGATCCTTGACCCCGTTTTCCCAGATGGGAATAAATGACGAGAGTATCGGATAAAGCATTTTCGCCGGAACTGCTGAACTTCAGATGAACTGATAATGTTTTTGGAGGATTAAAATGCGTCGTAAAATATTTAGAGTTTTTTTTTATATATTAGGAAGACTTGGGTCACTCCCTGGTCATTATACTGGTATATCATAAAACTTCGCCTGGTCTTGAGCACCAAGACTTATAGAGTAGATTTTCGGTTGGCGTTTAGCACCCGCTCCTATGAATACCTTTTTAGGAGAAAGCATTTAAGTTATGCTGTAAAATTCCAAGAAGTGTTTGTAATAAGACAGGTCCGCAGAAGTACTGAAAAAAAAACACCAGTAATGTCTCTTCGAAGTTCTTTATTAGAATATGCAGGAATGAGCGGAGACTTATACTCCTCAGGGAGTGACCCCTTGGAAACACAATTATGAAGGCTACATGAGGCAATAGGTCCTTACTGGACAGTAGTTAAAATCCAAGTGCCGTTACAATCAGTACAGATGTTGATTAGCGATTTGGCTTGCGGTTTTCGCCAAAACTCTTTGTATAATTGCCGACCTTGGCGATAATTATGCAGAGAGAGACAGAACACATTGTTAAGTATACAGCCAATTGATAACCTGTAAATTATGGGAGCAGGCACAAAAGGGTTAATAGATTAAATTCGTGAGAACTGCATCAACTCTCAACGGACAATGCGAAACCATCTGCTTACATTTACATATTATGCTCTAAATCAAAGAGACGCACCCACGAAATAATTTGCAGGACAAAATGTTTATGAAGAGAACGGAAATCGTTAGCAATTGTACAAAGATTAGATTTTATTTTAGTTATTGAAATCGCAACGATAACTCTCAACGGAATTATGGGAAGCGCAGATTGAAACGAATTGCTTTTCTTTATTTTATTTCAGTTAGCCGTTACCTCAGAAAATTCATGTAAGAGAAAAGAATTAATGAAAGCTTTTCCATACTTAACGGAATATTAAATTGTGGGAAAAGGGCGTAATGAATACCTACTTCCTAAATTATAAAGATTAACTAAAAATGCAATTTTATAAAAGGATTAAATTTTGACCCAAAAACTATATATAATGGAATCTCCATTATAGCCTCCAGCAAAGAATAGCAGAGCGGCCGAGTGAAGGTAGAGAGCCTCAGCAATCATGTTGGGTAAGAGTTAGTTCAGCACTGTGATTGTTTGAGAATAAAGATATTTTTGCAGCCACGGGCTATTTATTTACAGGTTAGAGTAAGAGTTGACCGCGTCCTGAAGAAAAGAGCCAGGTTAGTGCTTTGAGCCGGATATAGTCGTAAATGTGAGTATGAACTCAAGTTTATTCTCATAGTAGTTTGTTTAATTGTCAGAAATACTGAATTTTGACTCCACTATCCATTTCCCAACTACAGTAAATAAAAGTTTTGCATTTTACTTTACTTAGACTATGTCCTCATTTGACCTACACGTCACAGCCAAATAGAAGCGACTTTAATCCATTTCGAAATTGTTAGTTAAATTTATTATTAAGAATGCAGAACTTAATGAATTTAATGTTTATTTATTTCTCGTTAATCTTATACACAAGTCATGTATTGCTAACATTAATTAGTTTGACACAATTTCATTGGCTGTGTTTTAAATTTATTTAAACATTAAGTGTCTGATTAAGAATGATTTCCTTATGTACTCCAGTATTGAAAGCATCTTTGTTTTTATGAAAATAATACTATTTTCTTGTATTAATCCTTTTGTTCTTGTTGTAAAATTGATAGTTTTCTGAACAAGACCATAATATTGAGACTGAAGTAATTTTAATCTTTTAAACTTTTGCTCTAAACTGTCATTATACAATCATTAAATTTCATGATAGAAACATATAAAAGTCTATGACAAATATATAGATAAACAGATTAGACAAATACATAGTTAACAAATATGTATTTATTGATATATAAATTATTTAAAATAGTTCAAATGAAGATTAATGAAGATTAGAAAAAGTACTTTTCTAAAAAGGTATATTTATCATAAAAAGTTCTTAAAATTTCCAATGATTATCAGTGATTAATCGTCAGGCAACAGGTACCTTTTAATTTTCTAATTATTTTGTATCAAGTTTCAGCTGGATTTTAAAAAAAATCTATATCTTCATAATAGGAAATTCTGTAATTTTCTTCCAAATTTTTGTTATTAAGCGTTTATGAACTTTTCCCTTAAGGAAAAAAATAAAAACATAAAAGTATAAGTAACTAAATTAATAAAACAATTATTATTCTTATTTTTAATAATTCTGAAAATGAAATTAAAAGAAATAAACGTATACTTCAATAGGAAATGTATGGAATATCTTTCAACATATATTTCGCATGGGATATAGTTTAATACAATTTTAACATTTTAACGAACTTTGGAAAACTTTAGCAGGCGTTCATGTCAAATAATAATTGTCAGGCACGCAACAGCTTTCAGCTAATATCTAATTAGTTTGAAGGCTGCAGCAGTACATGAGATTATCTTTAGTGAATGTCAAATTTATCAAATACTTTCTTTCCCTATTAAACTGAAGTAATAATATTATTCGCAAGACAACCACTTTCCTCACTTTATTATACATAAAATAAATGGATAAAGCTAAATTATATAATCATGATTTTAATTGTAGTAAGATTTAACTGTAAATATTAAACTGTTATGGATTACGGATGTAAAAATTAATTCGATTAAGGGGGTTCTTAAATAAAAAACGGGCAATTGTGTGACATAAGTTTAAATTTATTTTTGTTCGGAAATGCATGGAACTAACAGGTGTTGTTATTCAGAAACTGTTTAATTGCACTCCGTTTTCTGTTTCTTACAAATGCAGTATATTTTTCCTAACAATCCTTCGAAGTGTACGTTTTTGAACACCTTTTTCCGACGAAAGCAGAAAAACCGTTCAAAAAGATGTAAAAATACGGGTGATCACGTGATCGAAATAGCTTAGAACTCAATAGGTAATTTAATTATCATAAAATGGAAAACTAAGTTCGATTCGAAATCACTTCCATAGTCAGGCCTTACAAGTTTATATATTTCTGTTAAAAAATAAATTTTTAAATGTGTGAAAACATTTTGCGCTTGTTGAGCGGAGTAGTTGAGAACAACTTTAAGAAACTTTTTTATAAATGTATCCCTGCGATCGAAAATTATTTATAACACCTTCATTTTCGTTCTGTACTATTAGTAGTACAGTGGTATTTAAAGGAATTATAGCACTACAAAGCACATTGTATTTATTAATTATTAGAAATGAAATTTGTAGTAACTTAGGTTGAACATTTCTTTTTTGTTTTACCTCAATATTTGTCATTCTTTTTGTCATATAATATTGTTATGTAATATTATTAGCCTATAATTTTTAATTAAAAAAAATAGATTTATTAGACTTTACTTTATCAGTTGCTGAAGCGCTAGTTTTCAGAAAACGAACTACAAACTCCTTGAAACGTGATCGTTCCTTAATTCACCAACCAATGACCCTTCCATCTAAGAAAAATTGATACCATTAGTTTGCCTAATTGAGGATGTAAGATATGATAATACTGGTCATTTGACAGAGGAAAGCAAGGTGCAACAAGGGTGCAAATTAGGAGGGTATAACTTTAGAACAAGATCTTTTTGTGAAAAATGCAACGGCTACTTATACTTCTGTGGTGACAGGAAGTGCTTCAAAACACTTAATATCAAATGAGAGAAATCAGCAAAAAATAACAAAAAATAACATTTTTTTTTGCAATCTTTACACGGTTTTCCCTGTTTAAAAGTGTAAATTGAGTGCCAACTATTGCGAATTATATAATGTTAATTGCATGTTTTAAAATGTATTTTTTACATTTTTTATATATCTTTATAAATTTCGATTTGAAATTGTACTACTTTTATCTTTTTGATCGCATTGTACTAATAATATAATATCCGTAAATGACAACTTGTTCCTCGAGAGACCACTGTACTATTAATATTACATAATGTAATTTCTTGTATAATTATAATATTTTAATAAAACTTGAATTTGCCTTTCAGAGCAATAGTTTTTCATGTTTAAATCCAAATAAAATTTATGGATCAGATAAAAAAAATCAAACCCGATAGGGTTAAGAAAAAAATAAAGATAAAATTCTATGCAACTAAATCAAAGAAGCATTCATGTACCATTCTTTTTTTTGAGAAAATTGAAAATGAAATTAAAACTCTAAAGATTTCAAGAGAATATTTATTGATTATCTTTTACTGTACATTTTACATGGGATAATTGTGAATGCAATTTTAATATTTTAAAGAACATTGGAAAACTTTAGCATGCGTTCCTGTCAAATAATTGTCAGGTACGCAACAGCTTACAGCTAATATCTAATTAGTTTGAAGACTGCAGCAGTACATGAGATTATTTTTAGTGAATGTCTAATTTAACAAATACTTCCTTTCCCTCATAAACTGAAATAATGATATTATTCGTAAGACAACTATTTTCCTCAATTTATTACACATAAATTAAATGTATAAAGCTAAATCATATAATCATGGTTTTAATCGTAATAAGATTTAATTGTAATTATTAAACTGCTATGGATTTGAGAATATTAAAATTAATTAGCTTAAGAAACTATTTTAGAAATGTGGAAATTATTCTCTGCTGCACCTGAATTGAAACTGTATTTTATATTTGCTTCTCTATTAAAGGAATTCTGCTATCGAGAATAAAAACGAAATGAAAAGTAGATAAGCTGTGTGAGGAGCATAAAAAGAAGTAAATAGTATCTTTTCAGTGACGGAGTTGAATGTTTGGTAAAAGCACAGGCGACGATTTAGACGATTTAATGGGAAGTTCGAATAAGACTTTTAAGAAACTGCTAAATATTTACGACTTATAGATGTCAGCTAAAGATTGTTTTGAAAAAATTGCGGAAAATAAATGCGATATATATTTTGTTTTGTTCCTTTTGCCTATTCGTCTGTAATAAATGTTAATGTTTCTCATTGGAAATAGTTTTAATCTTGAATATGGTGATACCCATCCTACATAAATATACCCCTGAGATCGAAAATTATTTAAAACACTTCATCTTCGTCTTTACTACTTTGTTTTCATCGAAAAAAAAATCAATTTTAAGATTTATTTATACATTCATTTATTATTTATTCATTTATTGTTAATCCATGTGTTATCCATTTTATTGTGAAAAGCTCTAAATTAACATTAAAATGAAAAGCAGACATTTTTATTTTTAAGCTATTGCATAGCTTTTATCGCGGGCTTTGAGCGCAGCAACCGAATGTACAAATTCCGTAACGAGAAAACCTAACACTTCCGTAACGAAAAAACCTAACACTTCGGATAACAATGTTTCAGTTCGGCAAACTTCGGCACGGTATCCTTCGGTAGACTTCGGCAGACAATGACGCGGTATTTTTCAGATAGTAGGCCATAGTAGTATACCAAGACTCAAACATACGTTTCTTATGATCTAATTTTCATAGCGCGGCCAAATTTTGTTTGGTAATTTATTATGAGACATTATTAATTTTTGGTGACAGGAGACACCCCACGGTGAGGGTCGAAAAATTTAAAATGATTATAACTCGCGATCTAATTTTGGTAGCTTGACAAAATTTTATTTGGTAATTCATAATGAGACAATGATAATTTTTGGTGACAGGAGACCCCCCCCCCCCACAGTGAGGGTCGAAAAATTTAAAATGCTTATAACTCGCGATCAAATTTTGGTAGCTTGGCAAAATTTTGTTTGGTAATTTAATATGAGACATTGTTAATTTTTGTTGACAGGAGACACCCACGGTGAGGGTCGAAAAATTTTAAATGCTTATAACTCGCGATCTAATTTTCGTAGCGCGGCCAAATTTTGTTTTGTAATTTATTATGAGACAGTGTTAATTTTTGGTGACAGGAGACCCCCAACAAAGATAAAATAGACAAAGTGAGGGTCGAAAAATTTAAAATGCTTATAACTCGCGATCTAATTTCCGTAGCGCGGCCAAACATTGTTTGGTAATTTATAATGAGGCAGTGTTACTTTCTGGTGACGGGAGATCCCCACGGTGATGGTCGAAAAATTTAAAATGCTTATAACTCACGATCTAATTTTCGTAGCGCGGCCAAATTTTGTTTGGTAATTTATTATGAGAATGTTAATGATAATGACAGGAGACCCCCCAAGGTGAGGGTCGAAAAATTTTAAATGCTTATGACTCGCGATCTAACTTTTGTAGAGCGGCCAAATTTTGTTTGGTAATTTATTATGAGAAAGTGTTAATTTTTGGTGACAGGAGACCCCCCACCGTGAGGGTGGAAAAATTTTAAATGCTTATATCTTGCGATCTAATTTTCGTAGCGCGACCAAATTTTGTTTGGTAATTTATTAAGCTATTCCATAGCTTTTATCGCGGGCTTTGAGCGCGGCGAGCGAATCTTGAAATTCCGTAACAAGAAAAAATACTAACACTCCGGCTAACGTTGTTTCAATTCGGCAGACTTCAGCACGGTATCCTTCGGTAGACTTCGGCAGACATTGACGCGGTATTTTTGCATAGCTTGATAAAAAATGCTATGCAATAGCTTTACCGCGGCAGACCCCGAGTACCACATATATATTTTTTAAGCTATTGCATAGCTTTTATCTCGGGCTTTGAGCGCGGCGACCGAATATAGAAATTCCGTAACTAGAAAAAACCTAACACTCCGCCTAACGTCGTTTCAGTTCGGCAAACTTCGTCACGGTATCCTTCGGTAGACTTCGCAGACATTGACGCGGTATTTTTCAGATATTAGGATATCAAGTCTCAAACTTATGTTTCTTATGATCTAATTTTCATAGCGCGGCCAAATTTTGTTTGGTAATTTATTATGAGACATTGTTAATTTTTGGTAACAGGAGACACCCCACCATGAGGATCGAAAAATTTAAAATGCTTATAACTCGCGATCTAATTTTTATTGGAGAACGTTGCTGAATTATTTTACACATATTTAATCCAGATAGAAATATTCGAAACAATTTACACCACTCGTAAAAACTATACACGGTACACATCAGTATACAAAAGAATATTACAACTTGTAGATCTGAATTTATTGAGAATATAAGTGTATACCATCATGAAAATAGCATTCTGTATTGTTTATAATTTTTTTGCAAATAACCACTTATAGAGGTTTCCCGTTTAAGAAAAAACTTAAATATAAAACTCTATGCAACTAAATGAATGAAGCATTCATTTACTCTTTTTATTTTTGTTAAAACTGAAAATGGAATTAAAACAATAAAGTAAGATTTCAAGAGAAATTTAATGGATTATGTTTTAATATATATTTTGCAAGGGATAATTGTAAATGCAAATTGAATAATTTAAAGAACTTTGGAAAATTTTATCAGGCATTAATGTCAAGTAATAACTGTCAGGCTTCCTGATTTATTATGATGATTATTGATGAATCCTTACTTCATTTCCCAAATGAAATCAAATAATGATATTATTCACAAGACAATTTCCAGCAATTTAGTTTACGTGCACGTAACTGGATAAATCGTCGCACATTGTAAATATCTACACTATTAAATATTTTTTGCTATAAAAATTTATTGCAAACTAATTAGCTTAACAATCTTTTCTCAAAATATCTTCGAACCCTTCATCTATTATAAATTCTACATATTTACTACTTTATTTTCGTCAAAAGAATACTATATATATATATATATAGAGAGAGAGAGAGAGAGAGAGAGAGATAATTCAATTTTATGATTATTATTTTTTCAATCCATTTTAAGCCGTTGCTAATCCATGTATCATCTATATTACAGATAAAATCTCTAAATTAACATTAAATTGAAAAAAATACATGTTTATTATTCCTTTGACAAACAACGCTGAATTATTTGACATATATTTATTCTAGATGGAAGTATTCGATAAAATTTTCATTATTGGTAATACACGTAACCATATTGAAACTTGTGCATCTGAATTTAATGAAAATCTAAATTTATATTCAAATCATCTGCATGAGAATAATATTCTGTGCTTTTTGTAAAAATATTCATGAATATGTGTTTATGGAATTTTAGTTAGTAAGAAAAAAATTCAAATGATAAAATTTTAATTAAATAAATGAATGAAGAAATTACTATTATTATTTTTATTAAAACTAAAAATGAAATTTTAAAAAATTGACTTCAAAAGACATTTTATGAATTATTTTTCAATATACATTTTGCTCGGGATCAATTTAAACGTAAGTTTAAAATTTTAGGGAATTTTGGAAAACTTTAGAAGGTGTTGATGTCAAATAAAAACTGTCATACACGCAACAGATTTTAGCTAATATCTAATTAGTTTGAAGATTACAGCAGCACATGAACTCAACCCTACTGAATGTCAAAATTAGAAACTACTTCATTTTCCTGATAAATTGTAATAATGATATTATTAGAAAGACATGAATGACACGATTAATAGTAACAGAAAACGTGTTACTGGTTTATGCAGTTTTAGCAAGAAACGAGGTTAGGGGGCATTTAATTTGAACAAAACAGACATATCAAACATATTTTTGCTTGAGATTAATAAAGTCTAATGGATTACATTTGATCCTGTAAATTAACAGCAAATGCGCCACAGATTGTACAGAATGCACCGGGTGTCCCATAGTAAGAATTAGGATTTTAAAATTCAATAATTTGCAAACGGTGACAGCTATCTAAAAATTTTTGCAGGAGGGTTATGTATAATGTCAGGAGTTTTTTACTGTAATTTTTTATTTTAGTACGAATTTCAAACAATAGCTGGCGCTGACGGCGATTGCAGGCCAGGTGATCAGTGCTGAGTGAAGCGTCGACCTGGTCTTCAATCGCCGTCAGCGCCACCTATTAGTTGATATGCGAACTAAAATAAAAAATTACGATAAAAAAACTCCTGATATTATACATAACCCTCTTGCAAAAATTTTTTAAATAGCTGTCACCGTTTGCAAGTTATTGAATTTTAAAATCCATCAGTCATTTTTGGGACACCCGGTATATTTTAATATGTACTTCATAGTTGCACATCAATTTTATTATGTTCGAAAGAGAATAACATTATTAAAATTCGCTTGAAACTATTTTTCCCATTGGTCGTAATCTAACAGAACACTTTGATTGTATCTGTAATTAAACTATAAATCCGATTTTTATAAAATTTGAAATAGTTGAACAGATTATGCAAAAATTATATTTTTTATATTTTAAATGATTCAATTCGATATATTTTTCTTTGCTATATATGGACGCAGTGAACGACGTCTGTAAGTGGTTAATTGCAATAATTACGAACGCACGTAAACTTTCATGCTGGGAAAAGTGTGTAATGAGTTATCATATCGCCTCGCTATCGTTCGCATTTTTGGAGGGGCTTACACTGGAAATTTACAACTATGTAGAATTTAAACTTTCAACTGTTATTTGTCATTGCATATGAACAAGGTGATACTTAGTTTTTCTTTTAATAGTCTTGGAAAGTTCTGATAATAATTTGCAACATTCCTGCATTTGGATGACACAATTAAAAATGTATTATTGATATATCTTGTTATTTTTATTAATACATATATATGATAAATGTTCTTTTAAGCTAATTAGTTTAATATAGATTTTTATGTCATCAAGTCCATAATAATTTGCATATTAACAATATGTGACGATTTATCCAATTACGTGTACGTGCAATAAATTACTGAGAGTTGTCTTCCGAATAATATCATTATTTCATTTTATCAGGAAAAGGAAATAGTTGGTAATTTTGACATTTGATAAAGATAAGATTATGTACTGCTGCAGTCTTCAAACTATTCAGATATTAGTTGGAAGCTGTTGCGTGCCTGACAATTATTATTTGACGTGAACGCCTACTAAAAATTTCCAAAATTCGTTAAAATATTAAAATTGCATTTTAATCGCGAAGCATATATTGAAAGATAATCCATACATTTTCTATTGAAGTCTATTTTATTTATTTTAGTTTCATTTTATTTAAATAAAAATAAGAAAAATAATTGCTTCGTTAATTTAATTACTTATAATTTTATCTTTAAATTTTTAGCACTTTCCATCAAAGTTGAAAAGTGCTTATGTATTCGTTTTGTCTGGCCGTCTGGCTGCGCTCTAACTCTCGTACATGTACTCTGATTGTCATGAAATGTTTGGACGATAATGACGTTTACCCGAGCAGTATCCTTATTGAAAATGAAGTTTCTGTCATTAGTTTAATAACAGGGACAGTCAAAAGTTTTCCATTACATTACGGTCTTTGGATAACAATCGTTCCAAGTGAATTTTCAAGATGTTACATCCTGTCAAACATCTTCAAATTAATATGAATATACAAAGTCCACTAAAATATGCATTTTGTAAAGTATGCAACGAAAAGAATAGCTATTTTATTCATTTACAGGCCCACACAAAAGATTTCCAATACATAATAATAAAGAGGGGAATTGTTTGCGACATATTTTAATTATGGTAAATAATTTCATATACAATCAAATTGATATACATTGCTGAGGATTAATATAAGTTATTTAATGCATAATACGCCTGGACACACAAAATATTTCAAATAGTATATTCTTTCCGACGTATTGTACATTATGGAAAATGGGTGTTAAATGAAATGAATTTTTAACTGTGATATACGCTGTGAAGTTTCACTAGATGTATGCATATTATATGGATTAAAAAAATGTTAATTGTTACACAATTTAGATATACAGGGTTACTCAAAAGATCTGGGAAAGGTTACTGAATATGAGCGTAATTTAATATGCATGGTCGTCTTTGGATAATAATTTCTGGAAATTTGATTTAAGAAGTTTAAAGGGAATTTATTTTAAACTAAACTTTTGCAAAATATTTTCGTGTATTAAAGGTACTATGTATTTGCAGGGCTAAATAAAAGTATTCATGTATGTTTCCATCTATTAGTATAAATTGCTGAAAGAAAAATTTCAATCAGGTAGGCGTTTTCTTGCTAAACTAAATTTTAACATTATATAGTCTGTATATTAACAGACATATCAAATACAGGGATTTTCAAAAGTATTGGAATAAATATTTGGATATGGACAATAATACGTTATTATCCTGGATAACAAAGTTGTGTTAACGATTTCAAGAAGTATCGGAAATTGCTTCATAATATATACTTAAAGCATGATTTTTCTTACTTCTTTTTAATACAAGTGAGAACTCCATAAAATCTTATTCCGAAATATTTGGAAAAATACAGAATATTATTCTTATGCAATTATTTAGAATATAAATTTAGATTATCTCTAAATTTGATGTACAAGTTTCAATATGGTTTTGAGTATTACCAGTAATGAGAATTGTTTTGAATATTTTCCTCTAAATTAAATATGTGTAAAGTAATTCAGTGTTGCTTATCTAATGAATAAGAAACGTGTATGCTTTTCAATTTAATGTTAGTTTAGAGATTTTCACTATGAAATAGATGGCACATGGATTTTTCAAATATTTAAACTGGATTTAAAAAAATAAATAAGAAATTTATTCGTATATAACGTGGCCATAATAAAACTGACAGCACTCAGGGTGTTCTGTAGCGCCATTTAATTGCTACAACTGCACCAAATTTTGTAGGAAAATTAAAAAAAAAGATGGGGAAAATTAAAAAAAAATAGTTCCAAAGGTCACCGCCAGCATGGAGTTGTGTAATCGAAAAAGAGAGTTTCAAAAATAAATCAAAGCTGAAAAAAAATACCTTTTATTCAGCGCATCCAACTAGGGTTGGATTTGGCTGCCGCTTTTGTGAACCACATATTGTATTCTGTGCACATCATTTACAGCAGTAGAGAATACGTTTTCTGCAGAAAACTATCGTACAGTTCGCGATATGTTATTCAACCCAGCCAGATTCTGGACACCACCGTGATAGACTTTGGACTTCAGGTAAATCCTTAGCTAAAAATCGCAGTGTGTAAGATCAGGGGACATTTTGGCCATGCATTTCCAAAGCATCGTATAATGACTCTCTCTGTTGTGAAATGCTGTCGCAACAGCTGCTGTACCCGCAAAGCAATATATGGAGGGGCTCAATCTTGCATGGAAATGCTTTTCTCCAGGCAATGTCTTTGCCAAAATACCGGTAGAACAAAGTTGTTTAGCATTTGGCGAAATTGTCTCCGGTAACAGAACAAGTTACAGGTCCTATCGGAGAAATATTCTCATAGAAGAATTCACCTAATATCATAACTGCTGTGAAACCACACGACGCAGTTATCTTTGGTGAATGCAAAGGAATTTACTAGAATGCTCTTGGTGACTTTTTATTCCGAATTCAGCAGTTCTGGGTATTTGCAGTTCCATTCAGTTAAAAGTTAGCCTCATCTCCTCATAAAAAATTCCACGGACAAGCATTATTTAACTCCATTATGCCAAGGAAAGTGAGATCAAAAGTCATTCGCTTATCATGGCGGTGTGACGTAAATCTTGTACACGGCTGATCTTGTACGGATAGAAGTGGATAATCTTTCGTAAGATTTTCAATATCGTACAATAAGTCATATTCAGAGTCCTATCCAGAGTCCACGACCGCTAGAAATCATAACAATATTGTCTGGTGTTCTGTCGACAATCACCGTTGCCACTCTTTCGATTGTATCCTATGATACGGGTTTTTGTCCTCTGACTGACTGAATATCTAGAGAACCTGTTTTCTCAAACTTATCGACCATTTCTTTAAAACCATTAACTGACAAAGCAACTTTACCTTTATGCATTTTTGTGGTTTCTAAAAGCAAGAAGAGCGGCTGGCTCATTGCACTGGTTTAGGTAAAATAATTTGACTAGTAGAGCTCCCTCGACTAAAGAAGGGAACACAATGAAAGATAAATGTCAAGCACATTACTTTTTAAAGCCACTTTTTAAACAAGCAGGCACTGGGCCAAAATATATAACGTAGAATTTGAATAAAGAACTTCTTCTGCTGTTGCTTTCTTTGAGGCTCTGTAAGTGAAATTGCAGATAAAGAAATTTCAGTACTGTTTATGTAGATTTTTAGCTTTTTATAAACTGTTACTATTTTGATCTTGGGTTAAATTGCTAAATTCGGTAAAAAGAGATAAGTTTATTTCAATATTGATTCTTCATTTTATGAAACTCTCTTTTTAAAATTCACGGCGCTACATTACGGTGACATTTAAATTAATTTTTTTTTCCGGGCAATCCTTCGTCTCCCGTCTTTTTTAATCTTCCTAGAAAATTCCATGCCATTCTCTCAATTAGATCCTGCAACAGAACATTCTGAGTACCAACAGTTTAATTATAGCAATCTTGTATAACAAAAATAGTATTTTATTTTTCAGTTTGTATGTTAAGAATCTAAATATTTAATTTTTTTTTTGGAAAAATCATTTTATCAATTAGTAATCCAGTTTTCTTTACTTTTTCTTTTCTATTTTTTTTTTTTACTTTCTTCTTCTTTTTTTAAATGTAAATACATTACAACATTACATAAATTTTTTATTTTACATCGTTGAAAAGGAATGGTGTACATTCAAATGTAAAGTATTGTGTTTCCATTTGCATACATTTTACGATTTTTTTAATCAAACAGTTCTATTTTGGAATAATATTATATGAATATTTTTATCAGTTATTTAAACTTTTAAGGAAAAAAACACACATTTTCTATCTAACGTCCTAGAATGAACATTTAGTTTATTGCATTTTACAATGTGAAACTGTACATTTTCACAATTCATTTTTGTTACAAATGTGCACACTATGTGTTGGCATATATGTATTTAAAAATCCTAATGTAAGAAATAATCAGAAAAGGAATATAGAATTTTAATTTATAAAAATTAAATAGCAGTCTACGAAAGAAATACTTTTTATAAAATTAATTCAATAAAAATGAGTTACAATTTTTAAAAATAACCGATAAATAAATATTTTATCGAGCCCGGTTTTAAAATAGCGTTTTGAAATGAATGTTTTATTATATTAATAGATATCCGAAGAAAAACAAAATCTGTAAACAAATGAGCTTGTTCCTGTTGCAACACTTATTAAAATGTAAATAATAGAAATTTAAATAAAATAACCCAATAAATGGACATTATAATGCTTTTAAAACATAAAATTATACATTTGAAAATGAATATATATACCGATACAAATTTATCATAAAAGGTTGAATTGATTATTCTATTCTTATATGCCTTCATTCCTTCCATTATATAAATAAAATTTGCCGGGATAAAGACAAAGACTGAATATCATCCACACGTGGGTCATTTACATATATTTTCTTTTGCGTCCTTTCTTAAGTGATAATCGATAGATACGATCCTTTTGCACGAAGATAAAAATTCCTATCATTGAATAAAAATGCATAGTTATTTGAATTCTTATTTTATTCAATAAATCCAAAATAAATTTCTATTTATGTCACTTTGATTTTTATAGATATTTATTAATTTTATATAAGAAACTTGAAATGTATTTATGACTTCGTTTTAAATGTTTAGTCCTCTGTATTTGCTCAAAACTTGTATACTGTATACGAAAATATCTTAATCCACAAAAATAGTTTTTGTAAAATGTTCAGAAATCTGCATGTTTAGAAACTGTACTGAAAAAAAATGTGTAGATCTACAAAACTAGATTAATAAATTTACACAGATCTCTATGCTTACTAAAATTTTATCGATAGCCCGAGATAATTACGGGATTTTTTAACTATTTGGAAAATAGTTGTTGTCCTCTGTAGAAAACTGGGAAATCTGAAGTATATTTGAATCTCTTTATTTATTTAACTCTGCAACTTATTCGTTTTTTGATTGGTCCATGTTTAATTTCTATAAATTTAATACATCTGTTTTTCATTGCCCCAAAGATAAAAAAGGAATAAAAGCTTTAAAAAAATAGTAATTTGAAAACAGATTGTGATAAATATTTCAACAAAATTTCTTTTAAAAATGTATGTTTTTCTCTACGCAAGGGTGTAAAAATTTAAAATGTGCGATGTTTAGAAGATTAAAAATTTGCAGTTCCGAAAATTGTGATTTTTTTTTTTTTTGATTATGATGGGTCTATGAATATTAATGTTTAATCCATGTCGTACGTAATATGAGGCGTACAGAAGTCAATCTGGTTAACTTCATCCAATATAAATGTTCCTTTTAAACTGCTAAAGATGTATATCTATAAACTAGTTATTGTTATTATTATTATTATTGGTCTAAGAATTTTAATTTTAAATGCATGCCATATACATTTACAATACGTTATGAGCATTATAAAATCATTTGAGCATAATGAGCATTTATTATCATTATTAATTTAAATCTAGAGTTTAATTTTAAGTCCTTAAAATTTTAGTCTTCGAAAATATTATATCCCAAATTGTCGTTGTAATTTTTTACAATTTTGCTTTTTTTTATTTGTTGAAACTAATACATTAAAAAGGCAATAGCTGCTATCTAGAATAAGTACAGGCAAGAAATAATTTGTCCATTTCAGAGGGTTACTAGAATGCGTTGTTTTGGGTCCAAATGAGATCAAATCTGAACTACAGATAATTCGGACGATGCACTTGACACTTATAAAGGAAATCAAAAAATCATTAAAAACTAGGAGGCTCCGTGATGCGCATTTAATTCGTTTCATAAATAACTACACTGTAAAAAAAAATTCAAGAGGTTACTAAAAATTTCTTAGTAAATTTGTATTCCACAGAATTTTTTAGTAACCATTACAAACTTTTTTTTGCAAGTGAAACAAGCATTTCTTTTGTAAACTAAACAAAAGAATTTTTTGTATAACTAACTTAAAAATTTTTAGTATGAGTCACAAAACAAATTTTAGTAATAGCTCCAAAATTACTTTTAATAACCATTACGTGCAACCGAAGCGGAGGAGCTTCCTTCAGACTTCTGAAGCGGAAGATTTTCGGCAAAACCGCAATAGATGGCAGCACTAAACATTCTTAACTGCTCCGACAGGAGTTTCATAATCCCTTTACTAACGAGACACTACAGACATTCGGGGTGTTATTTGGCGGTGGCAAGTTTCGGACCCGGGACCTTTCAGCCTGGAGTCCGTTACTATAACCACTATGCTATCAAGGCCACACCAACTGAGTTTTAGTAAGAGGTATTAAAAATATAAAATTATTAACTCTTATTTGTTGCTAACTTTTTTCTAGTAATTCTTACAGATTTTCTATTAACCGACTAAGATTACTAAAATTTTTTTAGTAATTACAAGGATCACTAAAGTTTTGTTTGGAGATCGACCCTTTTTTTTTTACAGTGTAGCGAATTCCGCAACCTTGCTCGCGTGACAGATGAAATATACCAAGTTATATTTGTATTTCTCATTTTTTTTTTATAAGAAATCATTTGCTGGCTGTTACAGTTACAGCGAATTGTCAAAACGTGGTATCATTAAACGTTAACGATTAGTGACTTTCTAAATTTTCGAATTTAAGGCCATTTTTTTTTTACAGTACAGTATATAAGTCTATAAACTTATATAAAAACATTAAAAGGCAGCAATTATTTTGTAAAATTAATTATTAAAGCATTTAATTAATCAATCTACACGTGAAAGTTGAGCGTGTTTCTCAATAAATTTACATTATTTTAGGCACTAAATACGCTTTATTTAAACAAAACACATAATTATTTATATTAAAACATTACAATAAACATCTTATTATACGTTTCAGGACATCAGATCATCTTTAAAAATAAATTTACGGAAAAATCGGCGTTTAGATCGTTACGCAATTCAGACATTCCAATTTCTTATTTGAGAAAATTCCATTTATTTCAAAAACAATGTTACGAAAATACATATAGATACTTTCAAATTAAACACAAATCATTTTAAACATAGATAAAAAAAAGATTAATGTAATTTCTTAACATGTTTTGCATGAAAATAACATCTTTGTTTTGATCGTTACTGTTGGACATAAGAAAATACAGAAAAAGTCCTATTAGAAAAGTCCATCTAACTTCAAAAAGCAATAAATTGGTTGTCCATTTGTTAACAAAATTATAAAACAATCATCCATTTCCTTTATGCATTCTGTGTTTATCATTAGAATCTCCTGGAAACAAATTATTTTTTTTCCTTGGTACATTAGAACAGTTAACGTTATGAATGTCCAAAATTGGCCTCTTTAGACAAAAAAAAAATTAAAATTTTAAGATATTTATACAACACTTTTAATATAAATTATATCAATTTTTGTCTCTGAACAGAATTAAAAATTCAGTGAAATTAAAAATTAAAGTCAATGATGATTAAATTTATTCATTCAAAAGCTTAAATTTATGATATGTGTACAGTGCCCACATTTTGAGAACGTCCCTTACATAAAAAGTTCTAGACATAATTGTTTCCTGAAAAATAACCCTTTCGGGACAGAATTTTTTTTCAGTTTTACAAAAAAATACTTTCGCGTCAAGGACCTCATCACAAGTTATCAAATAGATTACTTAGTGTTTAACAAATATTTCATTACCTGAATGATCGAGAATATTTTTGATTTGCGTACTATTCTATCCGTATTCATATGACAATAGGCTAAGAAATTATTTTTGGAGATGTCTAGAAAATAGTGAACACTGTAATGTTACTAAACTTTTTCTAGGAAACTGGGATTCCAAGAACTTTTCATGTAAAGGTTACAGGAAAATTTCATGTAATCGAGTCCGAAACTTGAATTTTTGCTGTTACTGTTACAGGAAATGTTTTTGGAATCCCAGTTTCCAAGATAAAGTTTGGTAACTTTACAGATTTTTTTTACAGTGAATTACAATAAGATTTAACTTATTTTACAACTTTATAATACTTTTTGTAGTTTATTACGCGTTATTCTTTCAGAAAAGCAACTTTTATTTTAAAATCAAAGTGAAGTGTATATTTAAAATAAATATAACTGCAAACTGTATAAAGAGAATTAAGCAAATAATAATTATTATTATTAATACTAAATACTTAAACATAAATGAAGTCATATAATAAAAGCATAGCGACATAGTAACACTACGACATGTAAATAGTAGCAAAAGTACTTCTTAAAACAAAATAATACTCCATTGAAATACATGTACTATTAATAGTACACCAAACCCGAAAAGGTTAAACTTTACAGATTTTTTTTGTTTTCAAGTAGAAACATGAATTTGTTACATGAATTTCTCCTGTAGCTGTTACATAAAATTTTCTATGCATCCCTACAAATTTCTTAATAAATTTGTTGTTTATTTTACCGATAGATATTCTCGAATATGCATGTTATCTATATATGTTATTTATATTTTATAAAAATGTTATTTACATCTTATAAGAATTGGAAAAATGTGAATAGAAAAATTAAGTGAAAATATTGTGTTTGCGTTTGAAATTTTTCACTAGGAAAGTGAAAAATTATATTTCTGATATTAGTCAAGTAATTTACACTACATTTCGATGAAAACAATAGCTTTGATAAGAAATTATTTGAAATCATTAAAAAATATTATATATTTTTTATGTTATAAATAAAAATACATTCAAATGAAAAATATTGCGTATATCTATTTGTGATTTGCTAGAATATGTATCATCGTTACTGAAAAAAAGTATGTATTTTAAGAAAACATACATTTAAATGGTTGGGAAATTATTATTATTTTCTTATGATACATTTATACATTATTAAGACCAGATGAGTTTTTTAAAAATGCATTTTGTGGGTTTTTTTTGTTGTTTTTTGTTTGTTATTGGGGGGGGGGGAAGAGATGGTTTTTGTATTTTAATCACGTTTAGCTGCTGTACCCCGTTAATTATTTAAAATAATAGTTTAAAAACTTCTATGTAACATAAAGTCTTAGTTCTAAAAAATGTCAGATATAAAAAATTCAATTAAAAGGTTTTTAATAAACGTCTAGTCAAAGGAAGTTTCTGAGATAGAGAAAAACGTTCATATTGAACGAGATATTTTCTACTCAGTGAATTGAACATACATTTAGTGCCTCCCATTTCTAAGAAGCATGTGTTACTTTTAATTATTCATATTAACGATTCCGAAAAAAATCATATATATTTTCACTTATTAAATATAATAATATAAATAAAAAATATGTTTTCTTAAATTATACTTAATTATGCTTTCTTAAAAGATAAATAGTTTATAAAATATATATAAATGGTTTGGAATATTATTGTGTTTTTCTACATTTGTACATTTTTAAGAACAGGAAGATTTTTTTAAATAATTTCATTGGTAAACAAATATTTTATGGTGCTTTTTGTAGTTTAATTACGTTTAGTCTCTATACCATGTTAATAATTTTAAATACTAGTTTAAATACTCTTATATAACTCAAAAGCTAAGTTCTTAAAAAAAAGTTCAGTTAAAAGGTTTTGAATAAATGTCGAGTCTACAAAATCTATAGAAATAGAGGAAAATGTTCATATTGAATTAGGTTTCTTCTACCCAGTGAAATGTATATGGGTGATTCTCGAAATAGGGGACAATTTCAAAAATGAAATCTAAAAAAAATTACTGTTAGCAAAATTTCTGAAAAAAATGTGTGTTGTTAATATAGTATTAGGTATACTTTTCATGTAGTCAGCAGAGCTAAATATTTAAAAATTAACTTTAAAAAAAATAATTAGTATTTTTTGAGCCATGTTTATGACAAAACTAATTGAATGGAATAAATATTTTAAGAAATTTTTATTTTCTTCTTGTTTAAATATTTTTTTTGTACGTTTATTAGCCTTCCTTTCCAACAAATAGTTTCCATTTTTACATATATACATATAAGAGGAATAAAAACATTACCAAAGAGCAAACTTTGTTTACATGAACAACATTCTGACACTAACAGTGTAAGAAGCTTTCTTAGTGATTTTCTGACAGATTTAATGCATATTTTAGGGATAATAAATGTAATACCTAAATTTATATGTAAAATTAAACTTTAAAAAGGATACAATGTAAGTACTAGTTACATTTATGCACATAGGAGTCTTTAGCATGGACAGAAAAACCATGCTAATGACACTGATATTTGTCCATGCTAATGACAAATTTTAATTTAAATAAGATTATAAGCCATAATATAATCACAATGCAATAGTCCTTTCTGGGGCTTTTTAAAACACAAAAGTTCTATGCAAATAAGTAAAATAAAAATTTTAAATATAAAATAAACATGAAAATTATTATCCATTCTAATGACATACAATTGATGTACTCGCCTAATATTCAACTTCTATTCTTAAAATACAATACATGCTTCTATTTTCAGGCTGGAATAAAATGGCTACTTGTTGCCATGGAGAAACTTTATATTTTCAAAGTATTGTCATATGTGAAAATGAAATTTTGATTAATAAACAGCTGTTATAGTATGACCTTGTTTTGAAAATAGAATATGGGGGACAAACTTTAATTCTCTTTTTATATACTATAATTTTATTTTGAAAAAGAAATTTATTGGATAAATCCTCTCCTTGATTAATTTAAAGAAAGAATAACATTTGTTTTATTTTATAAACATGATATTAACTCTTGAAAAAGCTAGTATATACAAGGCACAGCTGCTGTGGACATCCATGCTAATGACATTTTGAACATTTATTCTGTTATTTTAAGGTGTTTTTAAATAAAAAGTGAGTAATTCTTGAGTGCAAATAATGAATAATATTAATACAAACATATCTAAGTATAAAAACATGACAGAAAACCTTTTTTTGTATGCTGAAAAACATAAATTGTCCCCTATTTTGAGAATCACCCATATACTATTACTGTTTTCCATTTTTGAGAAGTACATAGGCATTTCAAATATACATTTATGCACTTCACTGAGTTCGTTATTTTCATCGCCATCGTTCATATTGAAGTGCAGAGGAAATTTAAAATCACTTGACTGAATTTCAATTCTGATAGATTAATACTTGATTTCTAATTTCTTTTATTACACAATGTGCTTATTACGCAAATCCAAAAAGATATTTAATAAAAATGAGCTTAAATTGGGAAATGTGTATCAAAAAGGGGAAAATATCTCATCTGTGTATTTTTAGCTAATTTTAATAAATAAGTAATAATAAGAAATTAAATAATATTTAATGTATCTAATGGTACATCATTTACTGCATAATGGCTTACTTTGCAAAATTTTATTTATTTTCTAATTTAAAAATTA
Organism: Maratus speculifer; assembly: GCA_964019185.1. Classification (NCBI taxonomy): domain Eukaryota; kingdom Metazoa; phylum Arthropoda; class Arachnida; order Araneae; family Salticidae; genus Maratus; species Maratus speculifer. Next base: position 139,185,204 of record OZ025300.1, read on the forward strand.
TTTATTTTTATTTTTCAAATAATTTTATGTATACGTACAGGGTGTATCTAAACTACTGGGCAAAACTTTAAGGGGTAATAGTACAGATCAAGACAAATAATAATAAATGGGAAACTAAGGGTCCCAAACGTCTTCCCGAAGGAGATAGGCGCCATAATATTATAAGGTCCAAAATTTGAAATGATCATAAAAAACGGAAAAATTGGTCGATTCGTTTCGGTTTTCACGAAAATTATTCTTTATGTCAGTATTGGCTTGAAAATAAATTATAAAGATAAATTTCAAAAAATGCCGATAGAAGACACTTTTGACTTTGGAGTAGCGGACAAGTATTTTTTACCGTTATTTGTTATTATTGTTAATTTTTTTTAGAAATTTAGACATAAACTTAAATTTTGAGCTGAATATCTGAATGGTTGAAAGTGGTTAAGAACCGCAAACTGAACGGTGTTCAATTGGGGTGGGGAAGTTCAAATTTCAAAAGATTATAAGAAACGAAAAAAAATGGTCGATTCATTTGCGTTTTTCTCTGAAACCATACTTTATGTCAGTATTTCCATGAAAATAAATTTTAAAGATAAATTTCAAAAAATTCCGTTAGAGGGTGCCGTAAACTTTAAAGTAACCTACAACAATTTTTAACTATTATTTTTTGTATGGAATTAAATGCTTACAAAAGCTTTGACTTAAATTTTCAGCTCAAATTCTGAATCGTTGGGAGGGGTTAAGAAGCGCAAACTGCACTGTGTTCAGGAGTTGAAATGTTACCCTGCCCACCCTACGAACACAGTTCAATTTTTCGCTACTTAATTACTCACAACGATTCAGATTTTGAGCTCAAAATTCAAGTCTAAGTTTTTAAAACATTTATTTAGATTAAAAAATAACGATTAAAAATTGCTGTTGGTTACTTTAAAGTTTAAGGCGCCCTCTAATAGAACCTTTTGAAGTTTATCTTTAAAATTTATTTTTAAGGAAATACTGACATAAAGAATGGTTTTAGAGAAAACCGCAATCTACTCGACCAATTTTTCCGTTTTTTATAATCATTTGAAATTTGAACCTCCCCACCCCCATTGAACACAGTTCAGTTTGAGCTACTTAACCACTTTCAACGATTCAGATATTCAGCTCAAAATTTAAGTTTATGTCTAAGTTTCTAAAAACATTTATTGAGATGCAAAAAATAACAGTAAAAAATAATTGCACGTTACTCCAAAGTCTAATCGCTCTCTATCGACATTTTTTGAAACTTATCTGTATAACATATTTTCAAGACAATACTGACATAAAGAATAATTTTAGGGAAAACTGCAAACCAATATTTAAAAACTATTCTTTCTGCTTTTTATAATCATTTGAATTTTTGGACCTCCCCCCACAGTTCAGCTTGCGCTACTTAACCACTCTCAACTGTTTAGATTTTAAGCTCAAAATTTAAGTTTATGTCTAAGCATTTAAAAAAAAAATTGAATGAGATGCAAAAAATAACGGTAAAAAACAGTTGTTCGTTACTCCAAAGTCTAAAACGCCCTCTATCGGCTTTTTTATATTTATCTTTATAATTTATTTTCAAGACAATACTGACATAAAGAATAGTTTTCGTGAAAACCGCAAACGAATCGACCATTTTTTTCGGTTTTTATTATCATCTCAAATTTTGGACCCTAAATTTTCATGGCGCCTATCTCCTCCGGTAGACGTTAGTTTCCCATTAGTTATTATTTGTCTTGATGTGTACTATCACTCCTTAAAGTTTTGCCCAGTAGTTTAGATACACACTGAATATTAATACTTAAACTTGTCCAAACTTAATACAAATTCTTGAACTTAAGCATTTGTGTCCCAGTCTGGTGTGTCTCAGAGATGTTTTGCCCAAACAGCGCTGAGACACACCATAAGAATTCCTTTCCTTTATTACTCAGAACTATACCATTAATTTTAAACTACAATTTACGCATATAATTGGCGGAAATTTTTCCTATAAAGGCAGGCATTTTTCATGGAAAAAAGGGGTTTTCTTTTTCCATATTTTAAATTTTTGTGTAAGTTATGTAGCAAGTTGTAAGCGGCTCACACCTGTATTTTTTTTCATATTAAGTACATTGTCTTTTTGTCAGTACAGTGCCGATTATCTGGACTGGTCGGGACCAAGTTCGATTTGATTAATCTAAAATCCGGATAATTGTGCAACTTTAAAAAAGAGCTATTTCAGAGTTTTAAAGGTAATGTCTTCAATGTTTTATATATAATCCTTCGGGCTTAGGATTAAAATTGTAGTAGTGCACTTTTAGAAAATTACAAATAGTGTGTTTAGAAGCTATTAAAAAGAATTATATATTTTTTTTATTTAAAAAATGGTACAACTCCTTAAACAAAAATACAGATGAATATTATTACGTATATGTATTACATGTACAAGCAAAAATGAGCGGAGAGCGGGGGAGGGGAGCACTTTTTACAGACAAGAAGAAGCGGTAAAGAAGCAACCCCCCCCCCCAAAAAAAATCTATATAAATATGTGTGTGTGTGTGGTGTTGGCTTTAGAACACTTTTCAGACAGAATGGAATTGAGGAATTGAGACTTTTTAGGTTGTGAAAACAGTTGATTTTATATATATATATATATATTTTTTTTTTTTTTTTTTGAATTTGTGAACGGCTTGATTATTTCAGGATTAGGAGATTTTTTTATAGATCAACTATTATGGCATCCATCTGAATTTATCCTACTTCGCATAAAAAAAACTTTCTTTAAAAAAAATAGAGAAGACATATGGTCCTTGATCGATGCGATTAATTGGGCAATCGGGTTTTTTGGATAATAGGCTCTGTATTGTTTATATCGATTGAGAGCCATTACTTTTAAGCTTAATATTTTATTTAAAAATCAAGTCTCTTTGGCGTAATTCGATTGTTTAATCTATAGGATTCGTAAAGGTACATTTTTTTTCCCCGGAGAGATATAAGTATTTTTTTATATAAAAATAAACCTTGTTTATACGCGAAAAATTTCGCCTTTCTTTGCAGAGAGATTTTCCGTAAGAAAACACAAGTACCGAAAACAATTTTGTTCTGCAAATTCCAGTACCCATAAAAAATCTTATCTGGTAATTTATATGTAGTTTTTATGCTTATTAATTTTAATCTAATTGTAATTTATATGTAGTTTATATGTTTAATAATTTTAATAAAGAGACAAAACACATCTACAACTAATTCTAAACGCTTAGTTTGTGTGTTTGTTTTGCCAATTGTTATGTAGTCACCTACAGATAATAAAATCCTACCTGTGTTTTTCTTAATGACTTATCGATATAAAAAAGTTCTATTTGTATCAATTAAGGCATTTTTGCATCAAAATGATGCTGTATGTAATTTACACAGAACATTACAATTATATTTAATATTATTTTAATCCAGAAATGCGATAGATAAATTTCATAGATAAAAATAGAACATTTCTATATGGATGAGTCATTTATTTTTAAAAACACAGATAGAACCGTATAATTCTCATGTAAGGATGTGTAAAAAAAATGGCAATTTAAGATTCTAAACTGCAAAATGTCTCTTTAAACATTTCGTTAAATATATTTTATATTATTTTTTCTTCCACAATAAAATAAATAGAATGATAATGTCTGTTTTTTATTGGGAACAAGATATTTTATAATTTTTAATATTTTACAGTATCTAAACAGAATTTTAAAGAATAAAAGATTTCCAGTATTTGAAATTGAAAAAAAAAAGAATTTGTTTTGATATAAATTTTTGATTGAATTTTCATTTATCATCATCCATTACTCCCATGTTTTATTTCATTTCTTGTTGTTAAGAGAGTAATAGGAAAAAGTTATAAATTATTTATCATCTTTCATTAATTAAAGTTATTTTGGAACAAACAGTTTGTTTCTTTTTATGTAAAAAGCATATTTTTTACAAATTAAGCTAATGTTATTTTAATCACATTTAGAATATCACTTATTTAATATATGATAAAATGAACAGAGGATATTTGAATAATATTTAAGCCTTTTTATGGTTTTTAAAATTAACAAAGCAGTAAAAGTATCAAAAGAATAATTACTCGGTGTAATATTCGTGCAAGTATAAAACTCCTTCTCGAAAAATTGGTCTTTGTAGATTCAACTAAATAAAAGCACAAATTATACAATTTAAATATATATATAAGCATAGTCTTTTTTGTTTAGTAATTTACGAAATTTGAATTTTTCTCCACTGTTTAAATTTTTTTAATTAAAATAAATCAATAAATAAAATAAAATAAATATAGTGTATCATATTTTTAAATAAAAAAGTAAAATTTTTGTCTATTAAACTAAGCGAAATATGAAATCGCTGTTATAAAAATTCATGTTTCTACCGCAAATGCCATGCCAATGTTAAAATTGACATAAAGTGTAAATTCACAAAAATCTGTCTCTAAGGTTACCTTAGTAACTTTAGAGATTTTTTGAATTACATTGCAAACATGTAAATGTTACATGATATTTTTTTTGTCATTATGTTAAAAGTTTTAGGAATCTCAGTTTCATTAAAAGAATGACTTTACAGTTATAAATGAAATTGTAACACTTTGTTCAAATTTCATCACATAAGTTATAACGCAGTAAAACACAAACCCCCAAAGAATTACATACGCCGTTTCAACGATGCCATCATCCCCTTCCTCAGTTCAAGAAAAAAAGAAAAAAAAAGATGAAATGGGTTTAAAAAACCCGTTTGATTATAGCCCCGAGTACTGTCTGTGGAATGATTGAAAATGTATCAGCAAAGAGTTTAATTACCCTATTGTATTGCGCCCACTTTTATTAAAAGCAAGCATTTACAAAACAAGGAATTATATATTCGTGGTTCACATCCAAATAAAGTTTATTTTAGACTGGCGTTACCTAAACAGCATTTATATTTTTTGCAAAAATATCTGCATTAATATAGTGAACATCTTGTAAAATTATAGTAATTTTACTAAAGTTTGAAATGTAATCTGAGTTGCAGTTACTTAAAAACATAAAATATACAAATAAATACTTAAAAGGTGTTTCAAAAATAGATATTATTTATTTATTATTTACCTTAGATCTTTCGGATGCTTTCGCATACATTTTTAAAAGGATATAAAATAAGATAACACTGGTCAACAGCTGTTTTGGTGCCGGGGTATTTTTAGCTGATTTTATATGAATTTGATGTCCTGAATTCAAATATGGCATTAGTTTTTCTCTATCAGCTCAGTTTTTTAAGATAAACAACTTTTTGTGAAATATATGTTTCATTATTTTAAGGTAAATCCATGTATTAAAAAATGTATGTAAAAATAAAATAAATACAGGATTTTTATTTTTTATAACACACAAATGTTAGTTTTTATTATTATGATATACACATATTCAAATAATAATTTTTTAACTATATTATACAAATATTTTTACTCACAAAAATAGAGAAAAACTTCACTGATGAAACTGATACTCATTGAATGCTTCGAAAGCTTCTTTTCCGTGACATTCTGGAATATATTTCAGAACAGTGTCTTTATAAACTCAAACTGTAATCTGAAACCCTTTGCATATCTCATCTTTTTTGGTAGCGGTCCTTCATAGTCTTAATATTGTGGTGAAATCTTTCGGGCTGTTTATCACTTGTGCCTTCTTTATTTTCAAGAAAATGCTCTAAGTGGCAATGTAAATAGTGCACTTAAATGCTTCTAATACACCCAAGAGATTTAAAACTATTATGCTTTTCATTTACCAGTTCTACATAGATTTATCCTTTGCATTTGCCCGGAATGTTTTTGTGAACTGCCACAAAAGAAGTCCAGGCTTTTTATTCAGCCTCATTCGTTGAATTAACGAAAGCAGGATCCTTAATCAGTTGTCTTATTTGTTGTCCGTTAAATATTCCTGCTTTAAATCTTCATAACTCAATTCGGGTGTTTTTACCTTTTATAAGCAAATCATAACCCGTTCTTATGGAGAATTTACACAAACTGCTTCATAGGACAGAGCTTGATATGCAGTGCAGAATGTATGATTTTCTTTCGTCCAACTAAAGTGTTATTAATGACATTCCTTTCTCCAACATCCATGTTTTCTTTCTTAGGCCTCTCTTTTCTAATCTAGTGGTGTGTTTTATCCCTGCTATCCCAAAAATATAAAAACATTAGTATTTTGTGTAACTTCTTTGTCCAAGGACAATCATCTGGAAAAATATTTAGGAAGAACAAATTTTTCTAACAGTCCTCTAAATTCATGACAAAATACAAGATTGTTTTTTTTTAAGAGAAGAAGGGTAGTAGACAATTTTGTCTTGTGTGATAAAATATAAGTTTGGCTCTTTGTTCTAATAAATTTTTGTCTTTTAATCTTGAAACCAACCAGTAATTGAGAAGCTTCTTTTAAAACATTGAAATTTCTTTTGAAATCATTTAAATCAACTTGATTGAAAAATTTAGGCATTGATGACGTCTCCTCATAATCACTGTTACCTTCACAGCTATCTATAAGATGATCAGAAGGACAATATTCATCCTCACTAAGCTCTGGTAGCTGATGAAACGTTGGGATCGGTAGTTCCTCTGAGTGATGAAGTGGGGGTCTTGAAGACACTAAATCAGGATAAGTTTTCTTATTACAATTGTTTCGATTAATTCAAATAGTATTCCAGTACTAGGTAGAAATAATAGTCACAGAAATGGTTTTGGAGGTCTCTCCAAACCATTGGTAAGCCGGATTTCAGACTTATTCTTTTTCGTCAGCTCACTGTCATGAATGTTCTGTACAAGTTTTACAGACCTGTTGCGGTGCGCATATTTTATCCTGATCACCAAGTCTAACACCAAAGTATCCAAGATAAGCTCTCTTTACAAACTCAGTAACATATTTTCTGTGTTCTTTCAACTTTTATTCTCCGCATATGCAGCAAAACTTATCTGGATGATTTATACATTTTTTTCTACTTGAACTCATTTAAATTCCATTCTACAACGCAAACACAACAATCTACAACACTACGAGTTTTATATTAAATTGATACGACTTCTACCTTAAACACAAATATCATGGAAGTTCAAAAACTTTAGAAAGTCAAAGAAAGCCAGTTTTGTTTCCATGGAGCGAACTCTGAAACTAACCTTATCTCATGGAGGCTTTTACATTTGGCTTTACTGATGAGCGGCGCGAAATCATAAGCATGCGCAGATCCTCAATTTTGCTTGCACATTTGTTTTTTTCAAGATCTTGTGGTATTTCAACGTCCTTCTAATCGCATTGAGCGTCGTTACAGGGCTATGTCTCATAAGGTCAGTTTAAGTGTTCAAGGTCACTTTAGTTCAAAAAAATCTTTAGTTTGCTTTGCATATCTAAAAAAGTAGAGCTGATAGAGAAAAACTGATTGCATATTTGGAATCAGCGTCCCAAAAATATCCAAAGTCAGTTGTAAAATCTCAGGCACCAAAAAGATTTTTTTTTTTGTAGGCCTGTGTAATTGATTAGAAATAGAAAACGTAAAAACTATTTTTGTAATACCTTTTAAATATTTATTTGTACATTTTAAGCTTAATAACAAGGTGTAAAATTCCATCAAGACACTGTTATTAATGCAGTGATTTGACTCATTGCTACTTAAAACGTTCTAGGCACCCCAGTTTCCTCAAAAAATTCTTAGAAACATTAGAAATTTTTTGAGTTACTGTGCATACATGCATATGTTACATGGATATTTGTTACTGACTTTCATGAAAAGTTCTACAAAATCTTAGATTCCAGAAAAAAAATTTAATAACTTTTTTTTTTTTTTTTTTTTTTTTTTTTTTGGTGTATTGCACACTTTTTTAACACTAGAAACGCGGGGCGGGTCAATTTGACCCAAATCGATGTTTAATTTCTCGCCGAGCGAAAAGTATTTATTGAAAAGGGGTTTACCTTTCTGACTTTTAATATTTTTAGGTAAACAACAACTTTTCGTATTTAATAGTGAATAACATAAATAATTTTTCAGTTATAACAAATAATACCTAGAACCCGAAATATGTTTTTACTCTTAAATGACAAAATAGAGATGTATTGTTTCGGAATTAATGAGAAAGCATACCTGCCTCACGCCTAATTACTCTAATAGGAAGAAACGGAAGGGGGATTAATGAAAATGTTCAACAAGATCTTATATTCTTGATGTGAAGAATGGATGATAAAAATAGAAACTTACAACAAGTATTTAGAAGTAGTATTGAAGTTGCTTTTATTATGCATTTATTAAAAGTATAGATAAGATTTCCAATGTCTAAATATTAACGTCAAAGAAGCTTTGCTATGTTAGAAACTATTATCTGAAAATGATTAAGAATGCAAACGATTGAGGATGAATATCTGCCTGTAAATGAAGAAAATTAAATTTTAATTATGAAAATGAAAGTGACGACGGCTCAGCCTACTATTAACATTGTTGGACATTTTCATCACTCTCAGAAATAAAACTCTCAATTTTAACGATACAGGATCCTTGGACTATATTTCGTCGTTTTTGACGATAATTTTGTACCAAAATCACATGACTTTTAACAAAACATAAACCCTCAAATATTTGACGAAACTGTTGTGTCAATCATGGCCAGATTCAATGCACTTTAAAGAAACAGTTGTGGTAAGTTGTTTGTCAAAGGACGCACTACTTATTTCCGCAATTCTTGCGATTTTAGCAAGTAGATATTTGGTTGTTTATGTCAGTCTTGTAATAATTTATTTTAAAACAGTACTTCTTAGCGCTTTTCAAAAAATACTGAAATATGGAAAGTTATTGTTTCTGAAATAGTTATTTTTTAGCTGTTAACATTTTTAGAAATGTTTATTTATTTATTGTTGCTGTTGATATTCGGTATGGTTTAATTCGGAAAGAACTAACTTGTTGTGTTATGCAAAATCGTTCTAAAAGAAAATTTGGTCACTTACATTGCAAAATTCTAGTATGTCTTCTATCCATCCAAGAAATAAATCAAATTGAAAAGTACATAACTCATCCCTCACCCTTTTATAAAGAGTAGTGTTAAAATCTTAGCTTTATCTTATAAATTGTCTTATAGCATATAAAAAACTTCCCAATATGCACATCAAAATTCGTTATTTCAGAGCAATAAATTAACCAGGCCATATTTTGACCATTCATTGAGGAAAGAAAATTTCTCTAATAAATTATATTAATTAAGGCATATTATAATTATTCGTTAACCAGAAGAAAACCATAACAATAAATTAGCCTTATTTATTAAAACTTAAAAGATATATAACAACATGGATAAAATTACAAACTACTTTAAAAAATATAAACACGCAGTCAAACCCATTATATCTCTTTCGAAACAGAATTATTCAAGGTCCCTACGGCGTAATGGATAAGACAGCGTGCTGTCATACCGAAGGTTGTTAGTTCGAATCCCCTTGATGACGCTTTTTTCCCCCACTGTCGAAAATTACGGGTGCTTCTAAATTTTTCGATAGATGGCATCACCAGCGCTGTTTTGACGAAACTTTTTAAGAAATTACTATCGTCAAATAAGCAAAGAAACTCATTTCGTCTTTCTGACGAAATATTCGCTCGGAGCATTTCCCAGAAAACGGTTTCGTTAAAAACGAAGAAAATTTCCTGAAATCTGAGTATCCATTTCTGAGAGTGATTGGAATATACGGGAAAATTTACCGGTTTCAATGAAAATTTGTTATATTTATCTAATAAAAAATCGAACATATAAAAGAAAAATTAAAAATTTGAACAAAAGGTGACAAAATTCGAACTTTTTACTCATGAAAAACTGAAAAAAAGCTATAACTTGTGCATTCACACCTGGAAATAAAGAAGTTGACAAGAAAACTGCAACACTAACTATATAAAAGAGCCAAACATAAGCGTACATGAGCATGTATTCTTTTTAATATCTGTGAATAGGTTTACTCAGTATATGTCTAACAAAAGCAAATTCAGTATTGTTTTACGTTCTAGTTGCTTGGAGATGTTGATAAAAAACGAGCCTTATAATGCCCAAGACGAGAAATACAAGTCACTGTGAAAACGTCAAAATCGGAATTGCATGCGACTATTCACATTCAGACATCAGTATAAGAGTTTACCAAGAAGAAAATGATAAAGATGTTTTTTTTTTTTTTGTTTAGCAGTCTACGTCTAACTGTTGAAATTTTAGATAATTCTAAAAATAAATGAATAAAGATACTTGTTTACAACAACGCAACTAAATTCAGCGTGGTTGTGTGATTATCTAGATGACAGGAGGTTTGCTTATGACAAGCCTGCATCTTATAGGATTCCAGTGATTGCAATTTATAATATTTTGTATTATGCTGATACAATACTTGGGTTTTATGCAAATCTGTAACCTGAAAATCTATTAGAATATGTCAATTTATTCAGGATTTAGTTGAAAACGTACACAAATATTTTGTTACTTCTTGCCCCCCTCCCCCACCAAAAAAAACTTCTCATTTGCGCAAGAATAAACAACAAAAACGATGAAAAACACAAACAAATCATAAAAGAGTTTATCACAATTAAAAAAATGAAAAAAAAAAAAAAACTAAAGATAATTGTTCAAAGTATAATGTACTCAGACTTTTCCAAAAACTTTTTCAAGCAAGGCATACAATAAATTGAATTAAATAAATCAGTAAAATTAGTAAGTAACTTATATATATTTTATATTTTTAAAAATAATTCTAAGATTTTATATCTAAATTTACTTAAATGGGATAATATATTTTTAATGTTTATTAAGTCCAAGTTCTTTTACGCTTAAAATATATGTTCAATATTTGTTTATTTTATTTTCATCATACTTTATGAAATGTAATCTTAAATAATAGCAATTTCTCAAATTTAGTAAATTTTTGCTGACTTTATGTGTAAAATATAATGTAAATACTAATAAATGTTGATTATTATAAGAAAAAATAATATTTTAACTAACCAAATTAAGTATTTGGGCATATTTATATATCCTTTTCGATCTCGGGTCAAATTGACCCGCTTCGCGGTTCTAGGTATACCGAAGGTTCCGCTGTTCAAGTGTTAAAAAGATCAACCATTTATAACAGAAAATTATTGTTTCATGATTCACACCTCAAATTCAATTTTTTTAGGCTGAAGTTCTCTAAATTGCAGTTAATAATTTTTTCAGAAGCATGCGTGTTATATTTGGCAAAATTTTTAAAATAAAAATTATTACATAAATGGTACTGGCATAAGTATAAGTTTCTAGTTTTCTAGCCGTTTGGAAAATGGTTGTTTTTTTTTTCAAACGTCAATGGGTCTTGTGAGGTCCGCATTTTATTTTATTTTACTTTACTTTTTGTGATTGGACCAGGAATATTAATATTTAATCCGTATCTTACTTAATAATTGCGTCTGTTATTACGCATGTCACGTTTCAAAACACAATTTTTAAAATAAAATTTTTACGTTACGTGCTATGTTAATTAACTCAAATGTAATTGAATTTTGCTTTAAGCGATTTACGTCTGCATTTTTTTCAAAAAATGCTTTAAATTTACAAGAATTACTATTTGAATAGCAAATCGAAATGTCATTGTTAATAAAGAAGAAAATAAAAGGTTACAAAATGAGTCGATACAAATTATCAGACATGGATAAAACCGAATCGAAAGAAAGGCATCTTATAAAAGACTGTTTTTAAAGGAAAAAAAAATCAAGGTCCGATTATCTAGCCTACCGATTACGATCTGAGCGATGACAGAAAAAAAGGAAACAATCTAATGTTGAAATTATTGTAAAATATCATGTTACGTATATATAATCATTATTTGTAATGTAATATATAAACATTTGAATTTAATACAAAATTACCACATTGTAACATGAAAAAAAAAAATGAATAAATAAATTAAAATGAATACAATCGAAATTTGCAGAACTAAACTAGAATCGTCAAGCAGAAATCATTTTCAAATGGTTTTTGTAATTTGTTAAAATATTTTTATTATTTTTTTAATGCTAAAAATTAATATTGTTGATCTAAAGTTTATTTAACACATTAACGTATATGCAAAATGCCCCTGATTGTATGTACAATCGGTTCTCGTTATTCGGAATCGGATAAATCGGATTTTTGCTTAATTCGAACTAAACATGAAGTCCCGAAATTTTCAATAACAGAGTAACGTTAAAATTTTTCATTTATTCGAACACATCTTCTCTTGACTTCAATACGAACTTACGAGATTCCTATTTTTCATTTTTCCTTACTATCTTCTGGACTTTAGATCCTTGAAATAACTCTCTTCCTTTTATTTTTGTCAGAATTGTTCTGAACCAGTATACATATAGTTCCATATATTCCATATCCGCTTTTTTAGAACCCGTCTGTCCATCAAGGTACCTCCACCCCATCTTCGTTTGTCTTTGTTTCTAATCCCTTATGTAGTTTCTGTATTTATATCTCTTAATTCTGTCATATTCTAATGACAACAGCCGAAATATATTTAAAATATACTATAACATTAATTTCTTAATTTTTGTCAGAATTGTTCTGAACCAGTATACATATAGTTCCATATATTCCATATCCGCTTTTTTAGAACCCGTCTGTCCATCAAGGTACTTCCACCCCATCTTCGTTTGTCTTTGTTTCTAATCCCTTATGTAGTTTCTGTATTTATATCTCTTAATTCTGTCATATTCTAATGACAACAGCCGAAATATATTTAAAATATACTATAACATTAATTTCTTAATTTTTGTCAGAATTGTTCTGAACCAGTATACCTATAGTTCCATATATTCCATATCCGCTTTTTTAGAACCCGTCTGTCCATCAAGGTACCTCTACCCCATCTTCGTTTGTCTTTGTTTCTAATCCCTTATGTAGTTTCTCTATTTATATCTCTTAATTCTGTCATATTCTAATGACAACAGCCGAAATATATTTAAAATATACTATAACATTAATTTCTTAATTTTTGTCAGAATTGTTCTGAACCAGTATACATATAGTTCCATACATTCCATATCCGCTTTTTTAGAACCCGTCTGTCCATCAAGGTACCTCCACCCCATCTTCGTTTGTCTTTGTTTCTAATCCCTTATGTAGTTTCTGTATTTATATCTCTTAATTCTGTCATATTCTAATGACAACAGCCGAAATATATTTAAAATATACTATAACATTAATTTCTTAATTTTTGTCAGAATTGTTCTGAACCAGTATACATATAGTTCCATATATTCCATATCCGCTTTTTTAGAACCCGTCTGTCCATCAAGGTACCTCCACCCCATCTTCGTTTGTCTTTGTTTCTAATCCCTTATGTAGTTTCTGTATTTATATCTCTTAATTCTGTCATATTCTAATGACAACAGCCGAAATATATTTAAAATATACTATAACATTAATTTCTTAATTTTTGTCAGAATTGTTCTGAACCAGTATACATATAGTTCCATATATTCCATATCCGCTTTTTTAGAACCCGTCTGTCCATCAAGGTACCTCCACCCCATCTTCGTTTGTCTTTGTTTCTAATCCCTTATGTAGTTTCTGTATTTATATCTCTTAATTCTGTCATTTTCTAATGACAACAGCCGAAATATATTTAAAATATACTATAACATTAATTTCTTAATTTTTGTCAGAATTGTTCTGAACCAGTATACATAATTCCATATATTCCATATCCGCTTTTTTAGAACCCGTCTGTCCATCAAGGTACCTCCACCCCATCTTCGTTTGTCTTTGTTTCTAATCCCTTATGTAGTTTCTGTATTTATATCTCTTAATTCTGTCATATTCTAATGACAACAGCCGAAATATATTTAAAATATACTATAACACTAATTTCTTAATTTTTGTCAGAATTGTTCTGAACCAGTATACATATAGTTCCATATATTCCATATCCGCTTTTTTTAGAACCCGTCTGTCCATCAAGGTACCTCTACCCCATCTTCGTTTGTCTTTGTTTCTAATCCCTTATGTAGTTTCTGTATTTATATCTCTTAATTCTGTCATATTCTAATGACAACAGCCGAAATATATTTAAAATATACTATAACATTAATTTCTTAATTTTTGTCAGAATTGTTCTGAACCAGTATACATATAGTTCCATATATTCCATATCCGCTTTTTCAGAACCCGTCTGTCCATCAAGGTACCTCTACCCCATCTTCGTTTGTCTTTGTTTCTAATCCCTTATGTAGTTTCTGTATTTATATCTCTTAATTCTGTCATATTCTAATGACAACAGCCGAAATATATTTAAAATATACTATAACACTAATTTCTTAATTTTTGTCAGAATTGTTCTGAACCAGTATACATATAGTTCCATATATTCCATATCCGCTTTTTTAGAACCCGTCTGTCCATCAAGGTGCCTCCACCCCATCTTCGTTTGTCTTTGTTTCTAATCCCTTATGTAGTTTCTGTATTTATATCTCTTAATTCTGTCATATTCTAATGACAACAGCCGAAATATATTTAAAATATACTATAACACTAATTTCTTAATTTTTGTCAGAATTGTTCTGAACCAGTATACATATAGTTCCATATATTCCATATCCGCTTTTTTAGAACCCGTCTGTCCATCAAGGTGCCTCCACCCCATCTTCGTTTGTCTTTGTTTCTAATCCCTTATGTAGTTTCTGTATTTATATCTCTTAATTCTGTCATATTCTAATGACAACAGCCGAAATATATTTAAAATATACTATAACACTAATTTCTTAATTTTTGTCAGAATTGTTCTGAACCAGTATACATATAGTTCCATATATTCCATATCCGCTTTTTTAGAACCCGTCTGTCCATCAAGGTGCCTCCACCCCATCTTCGTTTGTCTTTGTTTCTAATCCCTTATGTAGTTTCTGTATTTATATCTCTTAATTCTGTCATATTCTAATGACAACAGCCGAAATATATTTAAAATATACTATAACACTAATTTCTTAATTTTTGTCAGAATTGTTCTGAACCAGTATACATATAGTTCCATATATTCCATATCCGCTTTTTTAGAACCCGTCTGTCCATCAAGGTGCCTCCACCCCATCTTCGTTTGTCTTTGTTTCTAATCCCTTATGTAGTTTCTGTATTTATATCTCTTAATTCTGTCATATTCTAATGACAACAGCCGAAATATATTTAAAATATACTATAACACTAATTTCTTAATTTTTGTCAGAATTGTTCTGAACCAGTATACATATAGTTCCATATATTCCATATCCGCTTTTTTAGAACCCGTCTGTCCATCAAGGTGCCTCCACCCCATCTTCGTTTGTCTTTGTTTCTAATCCCTTATGTAGTTTCTGTATTTATATCTCTTAATTCTGTCATATTCTAATGACAACAGCCGAAATATATTTAAAATATACTATAACACTAATTTCTTAATTTTTGTCAGAATTGTTCTGAACCAGTATACATATAGTTCCATATATTCCATATCCGCTTTTTTAGAACCCGTCTGTCCATCAAGGTGCCTCCACCCCATCTTCGTTTGTCTTTGTTTCTAATCCCTTATGTAGTTTCTGTATTTATATCTCTTAATTCTGTCATATTCTAATGACAACAGCCGAAATATATTTAAAATATACTATAACACTAATTTCTTAATTTTTGTCAGAATTGTTCTGAACCAGTATACATATAGTTCCATATATTCCATATCCGCTTTTTTAGAACCCGTCTGTCCATCAAGGTGCCTCCACCCCATCTTCGTTTGTCTTTGTTTCTAATCCCTTATGTAGTTTCTGTATTTATATCTCTTAATTCTGTCATATTCTAATGACAACAGCCAAAATATATTTAAAATATACTATAACATTAATTTCTTAATTTTTGTCAGAATTGTTCTGAACCAGTATACATATAGTTCCATATATTCCATATCCGCTTTTTTAGAACCCGTCTGTCCATCAAGGTACCTCCACCCCATCTTCGTTTGTCTTTGTTTCTAATCCCTTATGTAGTTTCTGTATTTATATCTCTTAATTCTGTCATATTCTAATGACAACAGCCGAAATATATTTAAAATATACTATAACACTAATTTCTTAATTTTTGTCAGAATTGTTCTGAACCAGTATACATATAGTTCCATATATTCCATATCCGCTTTTTTTAGAACCCGTCTGTCCATCAAGGTACCTCTACCCTATCTTCGTTTGTCTTTGTTTCTAATCCCTTATGTAGTTTCTGTATTTATATCTCTTAATTCTGTCATATTCTAATGACAACAGCCGAAATATATTTAAAATATACTATAACATTAATTTCTTAATTTTTGTCAGAATTGTTCTGAACCAGTATACATATAGTTCCATATATTCCATATCCGCTTTTTCAGAACCCGTCTGTCCATCAAGGTACCTCTACCCCATCTTCGTTTGTCTTTGTTTCTAATCCCTTATGTAGTTTCTGTATTTATATCTCTTAATTCTGTCATATTCTAATGACAACAGCCGAAATATATTTAAAATATACTATAACACTAATTTCTTAATTTTTGTCAGAATTGTTCTGAACCAGTATACATATAGTTCCATATATTCCATATCCGCTTTTTTAGAACCCGTCTGTCCATCAAGGTGCCTCCACCCCATCTTCGTTTGTCTTTGTTTCTAATCCCTTATGTAGTTTCTGTATTTATATCTCTTAATTCTGTCATATTCTAATGACAACAGCCGAAATATATTTAAAATATACTATAACACTAATTTCTTAATTTTTGTCAGAATTGTTCTGAACCAGTATACATATAGTTCCATATATTCCATATCCGCTTTTTTAGAACCCGTCTGTCCATCAAGGTACCTCTACCCCATCTTCGTTTGTCTTTGTTTCTAATCCCTTATGTAGTTTCTGTATTTATATCTCTTAATTCTGTCATATTCTAATGACAACAGCCGAAATATATTTAAAATATACTATAACACTAATTTCTTAATTTTTGTCAGAATTGTTCTGAACCAGTATACATATAGTTCCATATATTCCATATCCGCTTTTTTAGAACCCGTCTGTCCATCAAGGTACCTCTACCCCATCTTCGTTTGTCTTTGTTTCTAATCCCTTATGTAGTTTCTGTATTTATATCTCTTAATTCTGTCATATTCTAATGACAACAGTCGAAATATATTTAAAATATACTATAACACTAATTTCTTAATTTTTGTCAGAATTGTTCTGAATCAGTATACATATAGTTCCATATATTCCATATCCGCTTTTTTAGAACCCGTCTGTCCATCAAGGTACCTCCACCCCATCTTCGTTTGTCTTTGTTTCTAATCCCTTATGTAGTTTCTGTATTTATATCTCTTAATTCTGTCATATTCTAATGACAACAGCCGAAATATATTTAAAATATACTATAACATTAATTTCTTAATTTTTGTCAGAATTGTTCTGAACCAGTATACATATAGTTCCATATATTCCATATCCGCTTTTTTAGAACCCGTCTGTCCATCAAGGTACCTCCACCCCATCTTCGTTTGTCTTTGTTTCTAATCCCTTATGTAGTTTCTGTATTTATATCTCTTAATTCTGTCATATTCTAATGACAACAGCCGAAATATATTTAAAATATACTATAACATTAATTTCTTAATTTTTGTCAGAATTGTTCTGAACCAGTATACATATAGTTCCATATATTCCATATCCGCTTTTTTAGAACCCGTCTGTCCATCAAGGTACCTCCACCCCATCTTCGTTTGTCTTTGTTTCTAATCCCTTATGTAGTTTCTGTATTTATATCTCTTAATTCTGTCATTTTCTAATGACAACAGCCGAAATATATTTAAAATATACTATAACATTAATTTCTTAATTTTTGTCAGAATTGTTCTGAACCAGTATACATATAGTTCCATATATTCCATATCCGCTTTTTTAGAACCCGTCTGTCCATCAAGGTACCTCCACCCCATCTTCGTTTGTCTTTGTTTCTAATCCCTTATGTAGTTTCTGTATTTATATCTCTTAATTCTGTCATATTCTAATGACAACAGCCGAAATATATTTAAAATATACTATAACACTAATTTCTTAATTTTTGTCAGAATTGTTCTGAACCAGTATACATATAGTTCCATATATTCCATATCCGCTTTTTTAGAACCCGTCTGTCCATCAAGGTACCTCTACCCCATCTTCGTTTGTCTTTGTTTCTAATCCCTTATGTAGTTTCTGTATTTATATCTCTTAATTCTGTCATATTCTAATGACAACAGCCGAAATATATTTAAAATATACTATAACATTAATTTCTTAATTTTTGTCAGAATTGTTCTAAACCAGTATACATATATTTCCATATATTCCATATCCGCTTTTTTAGAACCCGTCTGTCCATCAAGGTACCTCTACCCCATCTTCGTTTGTCTTCGTTTCTAATCCCCTATGTAGTTTCTGTATTTATATCTCTTAATTCTGTCATATTCTAATGACAACAGCCGAAATATATTTAAAATATACTATAACACTAATTTCTTAATTTTTGTCAGAATTGTTCTGAACCAGTATACATATAGTTCCATATATTCCATATCCGCTTTTTTAGAACCCGTCTGTCCATCAAGGTACCTCCACCCCATCTTCGTTTGTCTTTGTTTCTAATCCCTTATGTAGTTTCTGTATTTATATCTCTTAATTCTGTCATATTCTAATGACAACAGCCGAAATATATTTAAAATATACTATAACACTAATTTCTTAATTTTTGTCAGAATTGTTCTGAACCAGTATACATATAGTTCCATATATTCCATATCCGCTTTTTTAGAACCCGTCTGTCCATCAAGGTACCTCTACCCCATCTTCGTTTGTCTTTGTTTCTAATCCCTTATGTAGTTTCTGTATTTATATCTCTTAATTCTGTCATATTCTAATGACAACAGCCGAAATATATTTAAAATATACTATAACACTAATTTCTTAATTTTTGTCAGAATTGTTCTGAACCAGTATACATATAGTTCCATATATTCCATATCCGCTTTTTTAGAACCCGTCTGTCCATCAAGGTACCTCCGCCCCATCTTCGTTTGTCTTTGTTTCTAATCCCTTATGTAGTTTCTCTATTTATATCTTTTAATTCGGTCATATTCTAATGACAACAGCCGTAATATATTTAAAATATACTATAACATTAATTTCTTTGTAATAATAACCCTTAAAACATGCTTTCCTCTCATACTTCTCGTAATTCAAACTCTGGATAATTCGAATCATTCTTGTGGTCCCGACGAATTCAAATTAACGAGAGTGGACTTTTTTCTGAAATATAGCACTATTAATAAGTGATGGTGACACGCTATAATCAGTTAGATCAAAAGTCTAACGCGTATTTTTTTTCAAGGGTTAATATTTCTATTTAGTTGCTCGCGTGTTTAACATATGAACATGCTATTACCGTTTGAGTTACAAGTAGTATTTAAAGAGCTTACGGTCTAACCCAAGTCATAGTGTCTTAGTATACATATTTTGCACCAAATAAATATATGGATGGAAGTTAATGTGCAATATTACTGTAATGAGTCTGCCAAAAATCACACATTAACATCCTTTTAGGATAATGAGTATTTTTTTCAGTAATAGGTTCAATAAATAAGTGTATTCAAGAAATTAAGAGTTTTATTTATTTATTTTTAATAGCGTTAAAAGGAAAAGGTGGCCATTGATGCTGACTTTTCAATGTAAACATTTATATATGTATATATACTGCTTGAAGGTCTTTTGTTACAACATAAAGAATTTTTGTTCTATATCACTGCTACGTAAAGAAAAAAATTAGGTAAAATGTAATTAACATTTGTAATTTCATTCCTGAAACTTAGAGCATAGTATTACATATAAAATTATCATTTTTGCCATTTATTAATTAGAAGAGCTTCAGGCAAATATATTTTTTCTTATTTTAGTTAAATTATTTTTACCTGGTTTAAAAAAAGCTCTTATTTACTGCACTTTCTAAATTATTTATTACAAATTGTATCAAATTTCGTCTGTGCATTTTAAGTGTTCTTTTAGAAATATTTAAAATATATATGTATACTTACGTAATTCTAAATCTTATATTCTTTCCGAATTAATCCATTTTCATTAAATAAGTTATATAACCGTTAGTAACGCATCTTACAATTATTAGCCTAATTATTAAGCGTTTATATTATAAGAAATGATTTTTTATAAATTTCAATTATGGATAGATTAAATAACCTTTAAGTAATTGTAAAAACAAGAGTGTGAAATCTAAACGCTAAAATGCCCATTATGAAAAAAATTGTTTTAAAAATGTAACACAATATTAGTTGACCTATACTTAAGATTTGTAAATAGTAATAACACATTTCATTTTCATTAAACGGATTTGACTATTATTCATTAGTTAGCAAATTAAATTAATCTACTTAAATACATTATAAAGGAATTTCAAGATCCAAAGTTTCATTAAAGGAAAAGTTTTCCCATTAGGGAATCAAAAGTTGTAACCATATGTTTAAATGGTATTTTAGAGAAATATGAAAAGAATAAATATCTCTTTATTTAAATTTAACTATGCAACTTGATACTTTTTCAGTTTGAAGCGGATCTCTTGAGACCGAAACTTTCCAATTTATGTGAGACTATTTAAAGTATTTCTCTTTGAAAGACATTAAAGAATATTTTTTCGTTATTTATTGCTATTTGAGAACAAATAAAATAAATATGCCATCCTTTACATAATTAAGATTATAATTATTTACTGTTGTTGTTAACTTTTTTACATTCAAGATTTCTTTGTTAAATGTTCCATAAAATTGAGCATAACATATTTTTGAGAAATATGGTGTAAGACATAGTGAAGTTAAGTGAAAATGTGAATTACGTATTATTAAGAATAAAAATTTAATTAGGCATATGTAGATACTTAATTACAACAATGTATTCGTTTTGGATGAAATCTGCATCCCGCTAATTATGTTGTATAACTTTTATATACATAATGCCATCTTATAATTAATCATTAGATGATACTATTACGTTATGTTTTATGCAACGATAATTCTATTACGCTAGCAGCGTATCTGGGTCACCAGTAATTGAATAAGGTTTAAAATAGATTTAAGAAATCATAACATTAAAATAATTCTGGAGTCTGCAAACGAAAAACAGCCAGTCGTTTAAAAAATAAAAAACACATTTATTCCACACAAACAAGAACTCTCAAAAAATTTAACTAAAAAAAAAACGAAATTGCCAAAATACAAAAACAAAATTTTTGCTTAATATTTACATTGAGTTACAGTTACAGTGCGCGCGTGTAGATGCCATGAAATAAACAAATAAAATCTCTGAAGACATGACATCCTTCCACCTTAAGTTGTTGAAAGACAACTTAACTTACCAGACATTTAAAAATTTCAAAGAATAACACATACACAATAGACATTTCTCATATACTCACTAACACGAAAAATATATAAGATATATATACTTAAAGTCACATTTAAAGTTCAGAAATAAGTTTGTTTACAAGTCCAGCATTTGTGGTTTTTTAACAATTCTCCCACTTTTAGTTTTTAAAACATCATCGCTGAAAGTTTCATTGGAAATTTTAAGTGGGAAGATTCTTTGGACTGGTCGTAGAAGTTCTTCTTTTGCTGTTCTCAAACGCACTAATCTGTTAATACCATACTTTCCAGGTAATAATTTAATAACAACACCTAAAAGCCAGTCATTACATTTTACATTATCACTTCCAATCAACACAACTTCTCCTAGCTTAATATCTCTTTCTTGTTTCTTGTTTTCATTTCTTTGAATTAAAAGTCCCAAATATGCCGATCTAAATCTTTTCCGAATATCAGTTATCAACTGTTGACGATATTTCATTCTTTTGTTGAGAACAACTTCATCCACTTGATCTAAATCCGGAACACCAATTTGCTTGAAATCTTGCAAAAATGAGTTAGGTGATAAAGGTATCAGTTCAGAATCCGTTTCTGATATATGACTAAGCGGTCGAGAATTTATAACAGACTCTGCATCACATAAAACGGTGACCATTTCTTCATAAGATAAAAAAGCCTTTCCGAGAACTCTTCTTAGGATCTGTTTCATTACTCCAACTAATCTTTCCCAGAAACCGCCCCACCAGGAGGCAGTGGGAGGGTTGAAAAGCCATTGTATTCTTCGTATACTACTAAATTGTGCAATCTCAGCCCAATTCACGGCTTTCAAATAATTTGATGCACCGGCAAAATTGCTTCCATTATCACAATACACAATTGATGGCCTTCCTCTTCTTGAGATGAATCTACGAAAACTTTAAAGAAAAGGTTCAGTAGTTAATGATGACAGAAGTTCAAGGTACACAGCTCTGAAAACCGCACAGGTAAATATGCAAATCCAAGCTTTACTCCCCTCCTTTAAATACAGCGGTCCAGCTAAGTCAAAACCGATTATTTCAAAAACTGCAGCATCTTTTATTCTGTTTTCTAGAAGTGATGCAGAGGGGGTAGTCACATTTCTTTTGGCGTGTTTTAAGCAAATAACGCATTTTGATAATACTGCTCGAACAGTTTTTCTCGCATTCAGAATCCAATAATGTTCACGTAGAATATTTAAAATCATTTGTAATCCTGCATGTGAATTCTTTTTGTGTTCAGTCATTATCAGTCTCTCAACAACTGGATGATGGGATGGCAAAATGATAGGGTTCTTGAAATCTTCTGAATCCTTCCGATACGTTAATTTTGTCTTCACTCTAAGTATTCCCTTTTCATCTTTGTATGTTGTTAAAGAATTAATTCTCTTTCTGTTGACTTCATGACTAAAATATTCCTCTTGTATCATCTTTACAATCTTTATTTCTGGTTCTTTTAGTTCCGCATAAGATAATTCACCCGTGATTCGAGAAGCGGAATTCCTACAATTGAAAATGAATCTATTCATCCAAGCTGTCATTCGTACCATTCGATCATAGCTTGAAAAATAATAGTAGTACCAACCTGAATCTTCGTTATAGTTTTTACTACTACTTTTATTTTCACATTGATTTAAAGAACACACAACTGGAAGATTCTTAGAAGTTGGATTTGTTTTTCTTTTTTCGTTCAAAATAGATGACTCGTCAAAAACAGGTTTGGTAACTGGCCAGTTTTCTTCAGTTTGTAGAACCCATTTGGGCCCCTCCCACCATCTACTGCATAAAAGTTGGTGAGCAGAACACCCTCTTGAAGGTAGGTCAGCAGGATTCTGTACTCCAGGAAGATGCTTCCACGAAGTTGGATCAGTCAGTTCTCTTATCTCTCGAACTCTATTTCTTGCAAATACTGACCAAAGTTTTTCTCGCTGAATCCAACTTAATACTGTAGTGGAATCAGTCCAGTAGTGTTGCTTCACATTGTCCCACTGGAGTGCACTGAGTACAGATCTGCACAGTCGTGCTCCCACCGTTGCAGCTAGCAACTCAAGACGAGGAATAGTGATGGATTTTACTGGAGCAACTCTCGATTTGGCAGCCAAAAGATTTATATGAACAACACCAGAATATTCTATATAGCGAACGAAAACAGCTGCTGCGTATGCAAATTGGCTGGCATCACAAAATATATGAATACTTTGATTATGTTGATCACTTATAACAGGAGAAAAACAGCGGCTTACAGACAAATTTTTTAAGGAACTTAAATCTTCAAACCATTTTAGAAATTCACGTTTCAAATTATCTTCAACTTCTCTATCTCATGGGATGTTGTCTCTCCACATCTTCTGTAACATTAATTTGGGAATTAACAGAAAAGGACATAAAAATCCAATAGGATCAAAAACCCTATGTGTAATGGAAAGAATCACTCTCTTCGATACAATTTCGAGTTTGTATGTTTTCATCCAATCCAAATTAATTTTCAGTTCATCTTCTTTACGATTCCAAATTAATCCTAGAACCGAAGTAACTTGTTCTTTGTCATCATCTCCTGTGTACTTCCATCCTCGCAAGTTGAATTTTCCTTCAGCCAAGATATGATGACTCTCCTCGATGAAAGGTAATATTTCTGCTTCATTGTCCAAACTTGTAATTAAATCATCTACGTAAAAACTTCGCAGAAGTATGTCAACTGTTCTCTGACTATATTTCAAATTATTTCGATATTTTTTCAAATGATGTTCAAGCACAGCTTCTAAGAGAAAAGGGCTGCTTTTCACACCAAACACCACACGTGTATGCCGCATTATCTTTGGAACTACATTTTCTTTACCATTCCACCAAAAATTTTAGAAAATTCCTATCTTCCGGTTGCACACTTATTTGTAAAAAAGCTTTCTCTATATCGGCAACTATGCTATATTTATGTTCGCTAAACCTGAGAAGAAGATTATTGATTAGTTCCAATAAATTTGGTCCGGACTCTAAACACTGGTTGAGCGATGGAGAATCTCTAAGTCTGGCAGAGGCATCAAAAACTGGGCGTACTTTAGTTGTTCCATGTTGTTTTACAACAGGTCTGTGTGGCAAATAGTGTTCTTGTAGGGAAGATGGAGAGTCAACTGGATCATCTTCAATTATACCTAACGATTCCCATTCTTTGAACACATCATCATAAGCTGTAAACAAGTTTTCTTCATGCAATTTTTTCGTCGATGATTCTAATCGTTTCATAGCAATCTCTTTATTACTCGGTAAAGGCAAATGATTCTCTTTCCAAGGTAGTGAAACTTCGTATCTCCCATCTGTATTGATTCGAACAGTTTCTTCGAAATGCAATTTAGTGAGATTTTCTTTTTTCCTTTTGTTTTTCATTTCAACTGGATCACTTATCCCTAAAACCTCTAAACTAAAAAGATCGGAAATAGTAGCTTCTCGTACAAACATCGAAATTACCATCATAGCTGTATCTTTTTTTTCAGAACGCAATTCAGTTTTCCCCATGAGAGTCCATCCTAGATAGGTTTCCATGGCTACTAATCCACTGGATAGAACTCTTCTCTTTCCAGTAAACAGTCTACCAGCAACATCTGCTCCAACAAGAATATCAATTGGCCCAGAATTATTTTCGATGTCAAACATTTGTATATTCATAGATTGCAATTCTTCAATCCACGGTCAGTACAAAACAGAAGGAACATCCTTGCAAATAATATCCTGATCAACTACGTCAAAATTACAATTAAAACTTCCGTCTAAGTTTCCTAGTTCAATTTTGTATACATTATGAAACTTCTCGTTGATCTTTTCTCCTCCAAAAAGTGCATGCGACAAATGTTGCTGTCGTAAAGGTTGCTGTCGTGCTAATCCTAAAACGGATATTATTTCTTTTCTAATATAAGACTTTTGCGATCCCGAATCATAGATAGCTCTTATGATTAAATTACAATTTTTACCTTTTATTTTAACTTTCAAAGTCTGCAGCAAAACTTGTGGCGCTTTCGAAATACTCGCCAAAGTTAGTGATTTATCCTGCTCTTTAACATCTTTTTCCGCAATATTTGATGTAGGTTTATTTACATTTTTATTTGACTCAGTGCACATAACTGCGTAATGCTTCTTATTGCAGATCATGCATTTCACAAAGCCCCTACATTTTCCTACCCTATGTCCGACTTTTAAACATTTGAAACAATAACCTTTATCTTTTAAATCTTTAATTTTTCATTATAAGACATTTTTTGAGCCTTAAAGCAATTATTCGGTTCATGTTTTCCGCTACAGAAAACGCAAAGTTTTTCTGCACCATCTGAAGAGCTCAACAAACTAGCCGACGTAAATATTTTGTCTTTCTTTAATTTGCTTCCACTTTTATATGACGTTGCATCCGTCAAACCGAAACCTGTCATAGCCAAATTAATCCGCTCTATTAATTATCCGATTTATTATTAATCCGAGTCAAACGATAAAATTAAGTTTCTAGATGTTTTCCACCAAGATATGAATTGGTAGTAGGTCGATTGCGTTTTAATATTCGGACCAAAATGTAACTTAATTGGTCTATTAGTTTCTAAGAAGAAAAGGAACATAGTCTTTTCCAAGCATCTCAAATTGCTGTTTGATGAACACCAAACTTTTTTATTGTGTCTTCGTCTAAAATGTTATTTACACGTGTAATACTGCGCACGCGTGTATAACACGCACTCGGTACTTTATAAGAAATAATGGCGATTTTTAAAAATCTCTTTTTTAACGCGCACCGTAAATTTAATATACAAATGAATGAATGACTAAATGAATTTCAGTCCAGTAAGTCAAAATAAACATTACATCAGGCCCAAAACAAGGCGAAAATACATTTTTAGACTTCGAAAAAGGAGTGAATGATGGGAAGTAAGAGTGAGTGATGGCCGTGAGAATTGAAAATTAGCGTTTATAAAATGTTAACGCATAAAGAACTGCAAAGAGTGAAATAAAGATGCAGTAATATTTCAATTAAATAAAATTTTTCGAGTGATTATCTCTTCTTTGTATACATTTCTTGATTCATAGGTATATCGGATGATTACATCCAGCTGTAAAAAAATACATTCCGTGTATAAGCGCACATAGGAGATTTGCTCTAATTATTTGAAGGAAAAAAATGCCCGTTATACACGAGTAAATGTAGTGTTATTTTTGTCTAAGTCTGCAAAAAAGTGAAAAACCCGTCTTTAGTAAGGAATAATTTTACATGCGTTTATACGGGGTGAGATTAGAAGAGGGGTCGTAAGCTGCTGTACTTAAATTTTGAAATCAACAGGAAAACTCATTGCGTTAAATGTAAATACAAAAAACTCGTTACAGCTTAACATCTGTTATACACTGTTAGAAATATTCGTCTTTATACACTACATTTTCCCTCATTCTCGAACAAATAATTTCTGTACTCCTTGAAGAGGTTATTTTTCTGTGAATCGTTCCAGCAAGTCGGAAAAAGACGAATAAATTTCGTTTATTCCCCGCAGGCATGCGCATTTGTCTTTTTCTTCTCTACGTCTGATGTTACCTGCTTGATGTTATTTGTTCCTAATCTATGGCTCTGATTATAGAAAAATTTTATTATATAAGCCTTGTGTTGCTGACTGTGTGTGCACATGCGCCACGTTTGACTAATTATTACAGAATTCGGATAATATAATATCAAAAATGGGTAAGTACTTATTTCAGAATTTGATTTTAATCATTTCTATTTTTTCATTGTATAACCGTTAAATTATTAGAGATGTCTTTGGCACATGTCATTTATCTTTTTTATTATCTACACTTTAAAAACAAAGGAGCATTATTACATTTAAACTGGAATTATGAAATGCCGAATAAACTTTAAATCTGTACTATTTTCTGTAGTAGCTCCGTAAAAAGTTTAAGAATAATCACGGAATGATGGTATTTTATTCTTTAGTCGCAATTCATTCCAATAAATGATCAAATTCAGTGTAATAATAAACTCAGATTGGTGGTATTCTATTCTAAAGTCAAAATTATTGTTATATAACACGAAATTCAGTGCAAAGAAATTAATTTTCTGTTTTGATTACGAATCGTAAGTTATCAGATGACATGCGCCATTTTACATCCGCTTTCAAAGTTCCAAACTTAGCAGGTGAAAAAGTAAACATAATGTAAGCAATATTATTATTATTATTTTTAGATTTTAGACGTAAGACTAAATAATGCTTGCATGTGTTTTTTTTTTAATTAGATCATGTTTTTAATAGTGCACTAGTACACTGTCATTTTAAGTACAATGTCGACATGGTCGAATTTAACGAAAAGTATGTCTTTAGTATAACAGTTGTAATCAACTTTTTTTTTATACAGCTTTGTTTACTTTTAAGCTGGCATAATTAAGCATTTTTTATGCTATGCATTAAATTGTATAACTGTCAGATAATGTAATATCATATGTAGCTTATGTTTATTATTTTCTTAAAAAAACTAGAAACTCCGAATTAAATTAATAGTGATAGTTACAAGTAATTATAATTTTTGTTACAAAAATATTTTATAACGTGTGACCATGATGTTTGCCCGAACTCAAGCAAAAAATATTTTCATAAAAAATTAGTTATATGTTTTTTAGCTTACTTGACGCATTATTAACATATGAGAAAGATATTTTTAAGCATGCAAATATAGGAAATTTCGTTGTTTAAAATGTATATTTTATTAAAATGTCTCAATTAAAAGGAAGTTTCGCAACCTAATTGCGCCAAAATATTTAAGTTATGTCAATTATGTAAGTTATCAATTATTGTCAGTTATGTAATATCTACAAAGTTTCCCCCAGAGGGTTTCAGAGGGGCGCTCCGCCCCCCCTGCCCTTTAGTTTAAAAAATAGCGCCCCTCTTGCGCCTCATCCAAAAACTAGCTTCTCTCTTATCGCTCATTCAAAGAAAAAAAGAAAAAAAAGCGTCCTTTATGCCCCATATTTGAAAAAACACAAATCTGCAGCGATAATGCGAAAATTGACTATATTTTCCCTTCATAATCTATCAAAATTCATTATTTTTTACTTTTGCACTATTTTTCCTAAACTCGAATGAAATTAGCGATTTTACGCAGCTACCAAGTGAAGATTTGTGTGTTTTCTGAGATGGCAACAAAATTTTTAAAGAAGAAAATTCTTGATATAAACATTTACGAAAACACGATTTATTGGTGGTAAAGAAACATTGAGGGTTTTATGTTAACAACTTTATTGTGCAATCCAGTTTTTTTGTCCAAATTTTTATACTAACTGTCGTTATTTTAAAATTTCCGGGACGAAATGCTTTAAAATTTTGGAAATTTCAGATCAAAACCACTCCTTAAAAATGTTTCATGGACTAAAAATTGCAAATGTAAAAAATGTGTTTGTGATTTAAGACATTTCATAGCATTGCAGTTTATAATAACTCAAGCTTGTAAGAACTAAGGTTTATTTTCATAGCAGTTGGCAGATCTGCATATAGTTGAAATGTATGTTTTTAGTAAAAAATAAAACTATTTATGTTTTCATTGCTTATTTATTCTGTGGCAGGTAATTTATTATTATTTATAATAATTACAGTACACTCCTTCTAATCACATGTTGGGATCAAGGATTTTGTGAATTATAGAATTGTGCAGAATATAGGTCAATTCTTTGTTTACATCTTAATATTTGGAATTTATCAACAAATGTAATAATCATACTGCAAATAAATTACACAGAAATGAAAGAAATGATTTTTAATATAAAAAAAGGTTATATTCAATATTATGAAACTATTTAAATGATATAATACAAAACTACTAGAACAAATTTCTATTTGCTTTATAGGTTTTTAGTTTATTGTATCTTGAAACCTTTAGAAATCAGTCTATCTTGATCAATAACAAAACTTTGTTTTCCTAAAAAGCTGAGTTTTTTACTCATGGGATACTTATCCCTTCTAAGAATTTTTTTCTTTTTATATAGATAGTGAATGTGTTTAGAATATATCACATTATTCATAATGTACATAAAATATCTCGGTCTAAAGAATGCATTAAAAATTTCTTAATTCATAAGGGAAATCAACTTTTATTATGGTCTGAATCCAGTTACACTGTGGATTATAGGCTATTGTGGATTAGAGAGAGTGAACTTATATCATATAAGCTATATCTCAGTGGAATAATATTTTATAATTTAATGAAATGCTTATTTAATAACAATAAATAAAATCAACTTCTAAAGCAAATAAAAAATACTTCTTAGATGTTCAACTTCTTAACTGCACATTTTCTTCTTCTTCTTCTTCTTCTTTTTTTTTTTTTTATTGTTGTCAAATCCAGCCATTTGATATGGGCAAAATTAGTGTTGTTCCATTCTTTGGACTATTTTTGATCAATTACAGTAATCATATTGGCCAAATTTATGGCACGCATTGAGAATTATGTTTTTAGGTATGTGCCATATGTGGTACACAATGCAATGAGAGTTAAACCTAATAGTTGGTCCTATAAGTTTTTAAGTGTGTTGTTTGAATTCAATTTTTATTTGTTTTTTTTACTACATTTATTTGTTGCATGACCTGTTGGATTAACCGAATGGAACTGCCTAGTGTTTTATTTCTTTCTTGAGCTGTAATAATTAGATTGTAATTATATGTGTGTGTATGTATATGTTTATAAATTCTGTAACTTGTGTTTTTATTTAAAAAATCTTAAAGTATGCTAGACACAATAACTTTAATTATTGTTTATAAAACAGGTATCTCTGTTGTAAACAGCTTAATAGCTGATGTAGTGAATCTCAATTATTTTTAATGGTGGAAGAATCCTATAATTGTCACCGAAGAGGCTGATGCTAAAAAACTTGGATTTCATGATAAGCAAGCTGATTACCTCACCATAGCTTAATCTCTTTCAGTAGAACGAATATGCCTTTGGCTTGGTATATTCGAAAAATTAGTAATCAACCGAGTTGCCAAACTTGTTTTTCTGTACGAGCACTTTAATTAAACAAATGCTTATATCTTATTTGCTTCCGAATTTGTTTAAAATGTGTTAATGTCTTTTACATACTGTAGTTATTTTTTTTTATCTTAACTAAAGCAGAGTTTCCCCCAGGTTTAAAAAGGGGCAGGGCGCTACTGGTTTGAAACGGGCACTTTTTACATTCTTCAGGGCACTTTTTTGATTTTTAAGGGCACTTTTTATACAGTCGAATCTAGAATTTAGCGGTTCAAAAAATCGTGAAAAAAACAGAAATTCCGTCAAAAAATCGAAAAAGAACAAAAATTTCGCCAAAAAATTGAGCAAAAAGAAAAAAATCTATAAAGTTTGGTAAAAGATTGCGAAAAACAGCAGATTTTGCTAAAAAATCACGAAAAAACGACAAATTTTGTTAAAGATCGCGAAAAAAGGCAAATTTTGTTAAAAGATCGCGGAAAAACGGCCGATTTTGTTAAAAGATTGTTAAGGGGCAGGCCTGATTTATTGAAAAAGACATTTTTTTTGAGAAAAAATAATACTTTTGTTCAATAAAGGGTTCTTTTTGTTTCATAAACGGGTGCTTTCAGGATTCACATTTAGAAAGTTTTGTACAGTCAAAAGAGGATTGTGAACAAAGGGGGGGGGGGAGGGGGAAGGAGAAGGTCGCCTCGGGCTCGGAAATTTAGGGGGTGCCAAATTTATGCTACAAACGTCATTATTGGGTTGTCACAAGAAAAATTTGGGAGGGGGGGCAGGCCTCAAATTCTAATTATGCTTCAGGAGTAATTTTCCCTTCACACGCCTAGATCGTGAAGTAGGAAAATCCGCTTTTTGAGCATTAAAAACACAATTTTGAAGCAGGAAAATTAGTTTGTAGAACAGAAAAATTCACTTCTGGCATTAACTTTGTGTGTGTGTGTCTGTCTCTATGAGGAAATTTGCATTTTTTTTACAATCTTTTGACAAAATCTGCCGTCTTTTCGAGATATTTTGCGTTTTTTCCCGAAATTTTGGCAAAAATACGTAGCTGTTTTTAGGAAATTTTTTGACAAAATTTTTCACTTTATTGCGATTTTTTGACGAAAATTTGCCTTTTTTTGCAAATCTTTTGACGACATCTGCCGTTTAATCGCAATTTTTTTGACGAAAATTGCCGTTTTTCGTGAATTGTTTGACGAATTTTTCCGTTTTATCGCGCTTTTTGCATGAAGATTGGCTTTTTTTTTACGATCTTTTAAGGAAATCTGCCGTTTTTATGGGATTTTGTGACGAAATTAGCCATTTTGTCGTGAATTTTGCTAGAAATGAGTCTTTATTTCGTGATTTTTTTTAGTGAAATTTGACTTTTTTTTTCGCAATTTTTTTGGCGAAATTACACGTCCTGTGGGACGTATAAGAACTATTTTTTTGCGTTCCGACGCCGATTTTTTATGTAATTTATGCGTTATAGCGCGTCTGCATCATCGCTGAAATTCTGTGTTTTCTCAAATGTGGGGCAAGAAGGGCGATATTTTTTTTCAATCAGCGACAAGAGGGGCGCTAGTTTTTGGATAAAGGGCAAGAGGGGCGCTATTTTTTAAACTGAAGGGCAAGAGGGCCGCTATTTTTTAAACTAAAGGGCAAGAGGGGCGGAGCGCCCCCCTGAAACCCTCTGGGGAAAACTGTGACTAAAGCATTTGCTTGTCCTTTTCTTGTCTTATAATTTTTTACATTTGATTTGTAGTTTACCATGTATTTTGTATAATAAAATTTTTTACCGTAACCTAAATGTTGCCTTTTAATCATTTACATAAATTGTGTAATATTATTAGTAATATATTGGTAATACTTTGACATGCATATTTTTGTGTATAATGTTTATTTTATAAATCAAAAGAAAAGTCATAAAACAATACTGTGGGCGTTTTAAAAAAATCATGAATTCTGATGGGTGATAAGACCAATAATAAGATAAGACAAAAGTTGAAAGACATATTTAGCTAAATGTGTTTTATAAAAGAGCTGAATTTTTTAAAATGTATGGAATGCAGCTGGATGGATATATATACCACAAAATATAAATTATTAATACTACTCTTAAAATTATTGCTGATTATTTAGAAAGAAGTGTAATACATATCTTGAAAGTAAAGTTAAATATCTGAAATGTGCAATATTTTGTATAATTTAAAATTTTGTATTAAAATCGATCTAGAATTTAAGAATTCACAACTTGAGTGTGAGGGGGTGAAACTTAGAATATTTATTACAATATACTTCAGCTTCGATTTCATTTTTCTTTTTAGCCTCCGATGCTATTTCTTTCAGACAAGCTAAAATATGTCGTGTCGTCAGCCCAAAATTTTCTACTCAACAGATTTTGATAATTATTTTTTTAAATGAAAGCTATTTATTTGTAGTTGAGCCCATTTTAGCTATTTTTTAATGTATTTCCATTTTTAATAAAATAGCAGAAAATAATTTATGATTAAAATTAATATCTAAAGAAAAATTTCAAATGAGGAAAATGATGTCATTCAGCAACCAGATAAGTATGAATTACAATATTATTACGGATGCCTTTTTCATATTACTAATAACAGTAACTTTTAAAAAACATTTGAAGAGAAAATGACATCACTATTTAAAACATCGCATTTTTACTCATAACGATATTACTTTTAAATATTTCTTTCATTATGGACACTGAGTTGAGATTTTACTTTCAGATGACTTCAGTTAGTGAAAATAATGTCACAGTAAAAATGAAATTAGTTTTTTTTTAATAAAACAATTTTTCTGTGAATGCATATAAAATAAAATTTCTGGATTTCGCCGGCACTCAGATTACAATTTTAACTGAAAGTGTGCGAATATTTGCATGCAAAATTGTAACTGACAAACTTTACATTAAGTTTGGAAATATTCGTTTATTTAATGGTATTGTCTGAATAACTTTGGATGTATTTATAAAAGTATTTATATATTTACTATACATTGATTCAATAAAGTAATTACTTTTGATTTTTTTTAACCAAATCGATCGGGTCTTTTAAATATTTCATTCGTCAAATTCGATGGGATTCCATTCGTTTTTTTGTTAAAATGCATTTCCTTTTTTTCAACGTCAATAAAAAAGCGTTTAAATTAAAGAAAAAATCCGTTTTTGATGAATCTAGTCAATGAAGAAGTAGCACGTCAAATTGCATCTCTTTATTATTCCGCAATTCCAATAACTCAGAGAGAAATTGCTAATCAATTGGGGTATTTCACGCCGTTCTGTTTGCTATTATATTAATAAACACAAGAAAAATGAAGTTAGTTCATTGCATTCTAAACAGGATCGCCCTTCTAAAAGACCCTATCGATTTTTTTTTTTTTTTTTTTTGTAATCGGAGGCGAAACTGAATTCTGCAATGGCAGAATCTATATTCAACTTGTCATAATTTTGAAGTAAAAATACTTTTAAAAATCTAGTTCTATATCATAAAAAATATAAATTAAATGCAAAGTAACATGTTATGATGTAATTGAAGAGAACAGATCCAGACATTCTAGAATTTTTTAAATAAGTGATCGTAATGTAATAAGCAAATCTTCATGTAGTTTCTTTATATTTCAATTTTTTTGTTATTATGGAGGCACGGAGAAAGGTAATTTCTGAAAAAAATCCTATGAAAACATCAATGTTTTATTTTCTAGGAAATGAGCTTCCTGTAATATATCTCCCCTCCCCCTCCCCCCCAAAAAGATTTATGGATATTTTTTGTTTTTAGAATAAAATTTCTTAAACGTTCATATGCTTTAAAATAGAATAACTTCTCAGGAGAAATTTGTTTTTCAATTTTCATTAATAAAGTTTAAGGTATTGGAGGGTAAGTGAATGTTTCTTCAATGACTGGCAATTTTGTGAGTGGATACTAGTATAAGTGAACAGATTCGAAATAAACAAATCATTCCCATTCCTCACATGGAATAAATTGTTAATTATATTCAATATTTTGCTCAATATCTACTCATCTATGAAATATATTTATGATATTTGCAATAGAAACTTATAGTAATGGTTTTTTGAAGTTACTTTGATGACACATTAAAAGATATTTTTTTTCAAAAGATTGTTTTTAAATCAAAAAGGGCAACTTTGTGACATACGTTAATTTTTTTTTTTTCAGAAATGCATGAAATTGACAGGTGTTAATCAAAAATAACCGAAATGCACTCAGTTTTCTGTTTTTTGTAAACAAAATAGATCTTTCAGAATAAGCCATCAAAATTGTCATTTTGAACCGCTTTCCCGACAAAAGCAAAACCAGTCCAACAAATGGGGGGGGGGGTATAATCACATGATCTAAATATTTAATAATTTTATAGG
Organism: Maratus speculifer; assembly: GCA_964019185.1. Classification (NCBI taxonomy): domain Eukaryota; kingdom Metazoa; phylum Arthropoda; class Arachnida; order Araneae; family Salticidae; genus Maratus; species Maratus speculifer. The sequence continues at coordinate 139,220,007 of OZ025300.1, forward strand.
TAATTAAATTGCAATAAAATGGAAAACTGAGATAAAACAGGTCTTCCATTTCGACTTCATTTGGTATTAAGTTTGAAACACCAAAGATGACAGCATTTTATGAATGATCTGATTTTTATCAAAAATTTAAACATTTTTTTAATGATACCTGCCAATTCTGTGTGTTAAAGTGTAGATCCTTTTGGCTAAAAAGAACATCTTTAATGAAATAATAAAAACAACAACTTTTTCATCAAAAAAAAAAAAAAAAAAACATAGCTGGCATTTGCTCAAAAAACAGAAAATCACCCCCCCCCCCCTAAAACGAAGCAAAAAACGGACTTTCTTCAAAAAACAAATTTTCTCTTGCAACGAAGAAAAACATGACGAACACTCCTTCAAAAGACGGAAAATCCCCCCCCCCCTAAAACAGACAAAAATATAATGGACGTTCCTTCAAAAAACAGAAAATATTCTTTCCTAAAACGAAGAAAAAGATGACGGACGTTCCTTCAAAAAACAGAAAAATTTCTTCTCTAAAACGGAGAAAAACATAACGGACTTCCATCAAAAGACGGAAACTTTCTCTCTTTTAAAGAAGAAAAACATGACGGACGTTCCTTCAAAAAACAGAACATTTTCTTCCTGCGACGGAAAAAAAAAGACGGATATCCATCTTTTTACAGAAATTTACTGGCAGCACTGCTGCCAGTACTTTTTCTGTGAATTGACGGAAGTTTTTTTGAGAGTGTAAGTTACATTGATTACGCAAAATATAATATAAAATATTTCTAAATAAAAGAAAAAATAACAAAATCTTTTAAAACAATATTAAAATTTCTTCTAAATTTTGGTTCAGTAGAAAATCAATACAGTTGAATAACAAGTTAAAATAGTAAATCTTTTGATTAAACGTCAAATTGCTTACACGAAATTGATTGTAAGCGAGCGAGTGAATTGAATCAGATAAAATCGCATTTCAAATTGAAAGCCGTTAAGAATTAAAGTAATTTAAAGCAATTTCAAAAAGATTTATCGTGTAATGCCGTTTGAAATTGATTTTTGTATCTCAATCTTAAATGGCTTGTGCGTTAAAGATATGTTTGGAATAAAATAATCTAAAATTGTATGCTAAAACTAAGATAAGAAACTATCTCTTATTAAATTTACTTCAACAGTATAGTTTGCAATCAATGCACTTGTGTTGGTTTTACAAATATTTATTATTTGTTTAAATCTAAGAAAAAAGTAACTCAGTAATGAAATAGAAATTACTTTCTTTTATAAAATCATCAAACTTTTGGACCGTTTATTCAGAAATCGATGTTGAATACTTTTGAAGAATACATATTTTAGATATTAATTTCTTTTTTCATATTTTGAAATTTGAAAGTATGTCGATTTAGAACAATTACTCAAACATTCTATTTTTCCAAAAAAAAGTCCTTAAACTAATTATTTTAAAATTGTCTGTTGCATACGAACTTACATTAATTTCTTTTAACTAAATGACGTTTTATCGAAATCGCTCGAGTACTTTAAGGGGGTAATGGGGACTTTTAGCTGAAAAGTAAATTTTTCGTGTGAATTAAAAACTTTGACACTTCTAACTTGTGTGTACTTCTTGCACAAAAAAATCAATGAATTAAAGTATATATAAACACTTCGATCAAATATAATTATTGGGTCGATCGGAAAGTTGTGTCGTGTCGGGGAACTTAATTTCTACCGGAAAAATATTTCTGTTAGTTATTGCACTTTAGATGTCTGAAATAATCTCTAATAAGTAATCGGCTGAATCTCCCGGTACCCCTCGACAGGGCCCGAACTTTCCGATCGACCCAATACATACATTAGATCGAAGCGCAGCCTTGAATGTTAGAGTAAAATTAATGCAACTGGGCGTAGTGTCCTAGCCGCGGCGCAGCAAGTGGGGGGCAGAGGAGGCAGTTCGCCCCGGATGTCACCCAATTTTTGTTTATAAATAAAAAAGATAATCTTATAAGATTTTAGAAACGAAATAAAATGAATTTTTTTAGTACGATGCAATAGAGTTTGTTTTCTTTTCTTTGAGAGTATGAAATTTTATACAGAATGGTGTATCTAAATAAGACATGCACCAGGGGAAAAAAAAGCCTACGCATCTAACGAGAGGGTACCAAAAGCAAATAAAAAAATTAATTTTCTTCTACGTATAGGCACTACATTGACTCATGCAGACTATGGATTGAGTGATGGGTCACTCATGTGGTTCTTTTATGCAGGCGGACAAAAGGTAAATAAGGAATTGTATGGTCCTTTGCTATAATAAAGGATATTATAAAAGATATATTGAAAATATAGGACGGATCAGAAGGGTTGGGGGTGACACTATGATCGCAGGGGATGACACCATTTTCACATTTTCATCCACCCCACCCTATTAAAACCTCGTTCCAACTATTGGAATTGTATACTTCAACATGGGCTCCAAAAATTGGTTCAAGATTTCATCATCTTATTTGCTATTGAACATTAAAATTTGGTTCAAACTAGGACAAGATTTTTAACAGTGTAATTGATATCAGATTTAACCTACATCTATGTTAATGTATTTTTAGAATCCCTTCAAGTCACATGTTTTAGATTATTTTTTAATACAATTACATACGTCAAATAACTGTACACAGCACGAAATGTTAATTTTAAAAGCAATCGAGCCGATAAACGTATAAATACTTTTATATAAAATATTCACACGCTTAAGTAAAACTGCAATAAATTTAAAGCTTAAAACCATAATTTCAAATAAATATTTAGATTGAGAAAAATTCATAATATGCACTAAATTTTAGTAATCATATTTTAATACGCGAATATAACTTTTTGCTTTAAAAAACAGTTATCTATCATGCTCTGTTAAAAAATATAGTTTTAACTTTTCGTTCAAATACTTTTCGTTTTCTCGTAAAACTTCGGACATTGCTTTGCTTCACAAAAGTAATTATATCGCTCACGTGATTTTTAGAAACCTCTTAAAATCTGAAAATTTCGAAATCTACTACTCAGAAAGTTCAAAAGATGCGAAAATCAAGCATTCGCCCGATCCTTGAAAAAGTGCATGAGTAATATGGAGATTGCATGAAGTTTACAGTTACCTGAATTTCTAAAAAATAATAGATTGTATATCAAGAATCCTATAAGATAAGAAAGTTACGTCTAAAGAAATTATGGTAGAATTTCCTATTAAACACTTTAAAAGGGAAAAAGGTAAATTTATATAATTTCTTTCAATTTTTCTTTATAAATGAAATTTTGTTGAGATTTAAAAAAGAAAATTACTAACGATGCATTCACTTCTATAACACGTCTATATATGTTGACGATATTTTGACATATTTTTTTTTAATTTTTAATTAAACAATTTTGATTTATACAAAAATATCAATTTAAAATATATGTTATTCTCATCTGAATCATAACGAATTCTGGTCTAGTGTACTATTAGTAGTATATGTCTTTTCAGTGAATATTATTTTTCTACTTTAAAAATTACTTTTTTTGTTATCTACTTATAGTAATTCTCTTTGGGATGAGTGACACGTATACCTGCCGCAAAAAGGATTAAGAATCCCTATTTATCTCCACCATTAAAACTTTATTGTAAAATTTGCCTTATTTAACACAAGCGTTTTCGCGATTTATAAGTAACAAATTTTTCTTTTAAAAAACCGGTAGCAAAGCATTAAAAATTTTGTAAAAGGCTGCAGTAGTTTAAAGCAAAAACGAGAATTTGCTTTCTCTCTAAAATAATTAAAATTATACCATAACTATATTTTAATTCAGTAATAAGCCTAGAAATCTTTCCAAAGACGTTTTATCTTGAAATAACAATCGGGGTTTTTGGAATACGTTTATGAATAAAATTTTATATAAGGAAAAACTACTTGGATGTGCCAATCCCAAAACATTCTTCTATCTCATACATACATTTTAATATTTAAAAATATAATTACACATGTTCATGGTTTAATAATTTTAATTCAATACTATAATAACTGTGATTTTCATTTTAAATTTCTGCTTCAGTCAATTAATCGTAGTAAAAACGAGTTTCCGTTTCTGCACGAGCTGATGGACAATAGGTAGATTTTTTTTCAAATTCAGGGAGAACCTACTTGCCATACTCCCCCCCCAAAAAAATAATAATACACAAAAATTTTAGTTGAGTTGTATACTTAATTACATGCACTTTTGATAGTAAAATAATAAAAATGGCACATACATTAAGGTTATACTTTCCCCTTCCAGTGGATATTTTTTTTAAATCAGAGAGGACCTACTAGCCACAGATAAACATATACACGAAAAATTTCGTGTCAATTCTATGCATAACTTCATATACTTTTAGGTCATACAATTTTAAAATTGGCACAAAAATTGCTATCGCAGTGCCCAATTCCAGCGGATTTTTTTCAAATTCTCGGAGGACCAACTAGCCATAGACATACATGTACAAAAAAATTTGGTTCAATTCAATGCATAACTTTTTAAGCTTTAGGTCGGTACAATAATGAAAATGGCAAAAAAATCGCGATTGCAGCGCCCCCATCCGGCGGATTATTTCAAAATTAAAGGAGGACCTGCTCGCCACAGCCAAAAACATTCACAAAAAATCATTTGGTACAATTCTATGCATATCTTCATACACTTTTTGATGGTAGAATGGCGACATACGGACACACAGACACATGGAAAGACAGACATTTTGTAAAAAAAAAATGTATTTTGGAATCTCCGATCCCTAAAAAGTGTAAATCCGTCTAAAACTGGAAATCGAAAAAATTTCGAATACAAAACTTTCTTCTATTGAAGATAGAAGAAAGTAAAAGTAATATTCTTTGTTATTTATTTATTTTTATTTGCCGAATACGATTTATTTTATACAGGGTGTTTCGCTACCAGACCGACAAACTTTGAGGGATGATTGTACACCTGAAGACAAACATTATTAAATAGGAAAGCATGGGGCGCAAACGTCGTCTATAGGAGCTACGGGCCATTAAAGTTTAGGGTCCAAAACTTCAAACGATGATAAAAAACGGAAAAAAAGGTCGATTCGTTTGCGGTTTTCACTTAAATCATCCTTTATATTACGATTTCTTTAAAAAAAATTAAAGGTTACTTTCAAAAATTATCGATAGAGGGCGCTTTAGACTTTAGAGTAACGAACAACTACTTTTTACCGTTATTTTCTGTATGGGGTTGAAATTATTCTAAAGTTTAGACTTTATCTTAAATTTTAAGCCCAAAATCGGAAACATTGGGGTCGGGTAACTTGCGAAAATTGAACTGTGAACAGAGGGGAGATTTTAAGCGCTCATAAATATTGGACAAACTAATCGATTTTGTTGCGGTTTGCGTGAAAATCATTTCCTTGGTAATTATTTTATTCAAAATGACGTACAGCTTTGGTGTCCTCATTTTCTGATAGAGGGCGCTTCCGACACATTTCCGACTTTTCAATCGCATTACTAATGGGTGTTTTACTACCAGACCAACTTACTTCCACGAAGTGTTAGGCAAAGGTGATTCAGAATCACAAAGGAATGTAACGTTGGAAATGCCTTTTTTGCCAGTTATGGTTAAAGGAGGCAAAGAATTCAGCAACAGCAGAAAAAGAGCAATACGTTAATGTGACAGAAAACCGTTTATTTAAAGGTTTTACTACAAAAAGTGTTTGAAATTACGACCAGAAGTAGTCCGGCAAGTTTGACAGCGACGGTACATGGCGCTGCGGTTTCCTTGCGGTAGATGGCGCTAAACGGTAATGCTCCTGAGCAGCGATCACTTTGAAGTGATCATTCGTGAACCGGCTCCAAAGGTAGCAGAATGAAGTATTTGAAAGATGAACAACCCGATGAGACTCCTTCACATTTTACCAATGACGTTTGCCGACACTACAAAGTAACATCTAGGCAACGGGTCGTGGTAGCCTGCCAGATCGCCGGACCTATCATGTATCGACTTCTTCTGCTGGGGTTAACGAAATTTTGGGTGTATAAGACTCTTGTACCATCAGTTAAAGACCTTGCATCTAATAGTTCTGTAGCTTGACAGAAAGCTATCAGAGATGCCAGGAATTTTTTAAAGCATGAGGAATTCCATGCGACGCCACTGTCAAGCATGCCGACTACTTCTGGTCTTAACTTCGAACACCTTCTGTTGTAAAACATTTTAATAAACTGCTTTCTGTCACATTAACGTGTTGCTCTTTCTCGGCTGTTTCTGTTGCCTTTTTTCTCTCCTTCCTTTAACCGTAACTCGCAAAAAAGTCATTTTCAACGTTACATTCCTTTGTGATTCTGAGTCATCTTTGTGTCCCTAACACTTCCTGGAAGTAAGTTGGTCTGGTAGTAAAACACCCATGAGTAATGCGATTGAAAGTCGGAGTTGTGTCGGGAGCGCCTTCTATCAAAAAATGAGGACACCAAAGCTGTACGTCATTTTGAATAAAATATTTACCAAGGAAATGATTTTCACGCAAACCGAAAAAAAATCGATTAGTTTGTCCAATATTTTTGAGAGCTTAAAATCTCCCCCTCTGTTCACAGTTCAATTTTCGCTAGTTACCCGACCCCAATGTTTTCGATTTTGGACTTAAAATTTAAGTTAAAGTCTAAACTTTAGAATAGTTTCAACCCCATACAGAAAATAACGGTAAAAAGTAGTTGTTCGTTACTCTAAAGTCTAAAGCGCCCTCTATCGATAATTTTTGAAAGTAACCTTTAAAATTTTTTTCTAAAGAAATCGTAATATAAAGAATGATATTAGTGAAAACCGCAAACAAATCGACCCTTTTTTCGGTTTTTAATCATCGTTTGAAGTTTTGGACCCTAAACTTTAATGGCCCCTAGCTCCTACAGAAGATGTTTTCGCCCCAAGGTTTCCGATTTAATAATGTTTGTCTTCATGTGTACTATCATCCCTCAAAGTTTGTCGGTCTGGTAGCGAAACACCCTGTATAAAGCACATGTTTTATTATTTATAGATATTTAGACATTTTTGTCTGCTGTAAATACACCTTAATAATAAACCTAAAAAAGTATTTATAGACACATTATATACTTAAAAACAGAATGATTTCTATCAAGAACATGGTTCATATCTATGAAAGACTGACAACTTACTACGAAACATCTGTACATTGTTTGAAACATAACTGCAATACATTGAGGCATATGTCCGATTCATCTCCTTATTGACTGCTGTTTTGCCATCTTACTCAGTTCATACATAGTTCTATTGTTATACGTATAATTCGATTATACTATTGAACTAAATATCGCTGCTAATTTCACAGTACTATAGTATGGAATTTAATAGTGTAGAGAATAAATAATCATTTGTGTACTATTTGATAAGTTTAGAATTTTACTTCGATATAAACTGGGAAAATATATTATGTGTAATTATAAGAAAAAAAAAAACCTTTAGGATATTAACAAATTGTGATGCATAACCGTTTAATACCTGAAAATTTTGGAAATATTTCTTTGATTATTGAAGATGCTTATTAAGTTTTACAATTTGTTTTGAATGATCTTTTTTGCAACAAAATAAAGGATATCAGTATCAGTACTAAATATTATTATTTTCTAAACTTTCAATTGAAATAATTCTTCGAAGTGATGGCATAAAGCAAAATATTACTTGATATAAGAAATCTGGAGGTAGTCCAATCGAATCTTCCGATTTTCTTTCCAGACAATCCAAATTTAACTAAAAATATGTACACTGCTACATATGCAATCTATTCAACTAAAATAATTCAATTAATCTTAGCTAGTCAGCAGTCAACGAATTCGCCACTAAAGCTGGCGTTAAATGTTACAATTCTAAAAAAATTAAAAAAAAAAGATACGTGCATAAAAATTACAATTCTTAAAAGGAAAAAAAAATATCATGTGCATTACAATCGCAACCCTTCATTTTCACCAAGCACGACTCGTCAAACAGTGGTTCCTAAGCAGAAATTTTGCAACATTTTTTACTTACATAATTTATGTTTGCAAAAGAAAAATTGGTGTGTGTTGAATGGATCCTAACAGGTCGCATAACTAAACAAAATAGCAATATGTTTCCTTTTTACATTTCAGAGAGCTACAGGTGATACAGTTAAAGCTTGTGGGAAAAATGTACAAAATGTATAAAAATGAAAACATAAATAATTGTAGTATGCATTAAGATACCATTTGTAGAATGCATCACTAATGAGAAATTATTAAATATATATCTATTTTATGTTTTTTCAATGCTTTTGCAACATACAAAAATAAAATAATGAAATAATTCTAAGAAATTATCAAAAAACGTATTTTTTGAATCCTTATGTATCATCAAATATTTTGTACAATAAATAAAATTACTTTTTCGCTGTTCAAGCCTTCTTAGTACTCAGTTTGGCAATATTAATTACAAGCTCAAACTAGTCGTTGGGGGCCACCGTAATACTTACCCATCATGGATATGTATATGAAAATTAACATGTGAAACTATTTATACAATGCATTGCAATTCATAAACAAAATTTAAATATTGTTAATATACATAGTAATGCTATATTAAAGAACTGCTGATGTATCAATTTCGACAAATTATATAAAAAGCCAAACTACTCAAATAGTACCGAACTGCGTAAAAGAAACATCCTTATAACTCCACAAATAATAATTCTGTTAACCAACAATTAACTGCGTCAGTTTAAGCGTTTAATTTCCAATTAAAATATACTTTTCAATTGAAATTTGAAAGAAATACAGGGTCATGAAAAATCGAAGAATGTGGAAAACAAGATTACAAATATCTCGGCAACTAATAATCCGAACGACTTCGTTTCATATGCAAAATGTGTGTTATTTTATTGCCTTTTACGTCCATTCCTTAGAACAAAAAAAATTCGAAAATTTTTATGTACCTTTCATCAGAACGAATTTCTCGAGAGTCCGAAAAAAATAGTTCCGGATAGTCGAGGTTGCTGATATTAAATAAGGTTCGTCCCATTCTTACATACTAACTACATACAAAATTTCCAATCTTTATCTCAATTTGTTCGGGAGATAGAGCGTGTACAGACAGACAGACAGACGGACGGCAAAGAAAATTTTCTAAAAATATGTTTTTTGGAATCTTCACTATCTAAAACGTGTAAATCCGTCAAAAAAATTTTCGATTTTCAAAACGATTGCAAGACTTACCCTATATTAAGTATGATGGGTAAGTAAAAAGTATATAAATAAACCCTGGGGTACGAACTAGTTAATAAGGAGCGTTATTACAAACATATATGATATTTTCTATATATACCTATCTAATATAATATGTAATGAAGATTCTAAAGCTGGTCAGAAACTGTCTCAAATTGTTTGAATAATACTTGTAATCGATTCCGACACCTGTCTGATACATCTTTCAATTGATTGTCATTTTGACGCGTTACGAAGTTCATAAATTATTCTTATGACATCTGTCTATTTCGATAATAATGATGAACTAAACATTGAATATACAGTTATAACACAATGAATATATTTAGGAATTCTAGTTATATTAATGTCGCCTTTCTATAAATAGACTAAGCTCATATTTGCTTTAAAATAAACAAAATAATAATATTAACGCAATGCAGTTATATTAAACACGGAATGTGTTACGTTTTCTTTAAATAATTTGAAGTTAAGAATTACTTTTCTTTTTTAGTTTTTTTTTTTTTTTTTTTTTTTTTTTTTTTTTTTTTTTTAATCGGAAAGTACTTTAAACCTTTCCAACATAGACAAATTCAGTCTCGAAATTATTGACTGGCATAGGAGAAAAGCGACTTTTATTAAAAACTTGTCGTTGGGCACCACCGTAATACTTACCCTTCATGGATATGTATATGAAAATAAAACATGTGAAACTATTTATACAATGCATTGCAATTCATAAACAAAATTTAAATATTGTTAATATACATAGTAATGCTACATTAAAGAACTGCTGATGTACCAATTTCGACAAATTATATAAAACGCCAAACTACTCAAGTAGTACCGAACTGCGTAAAAGAAACATCCTTATAACTCCAAAATAATAATTCTATTAACTAACAATTAACTGCGTCGGATTTAGCGTCTCATTTCTAATTAAAATATACTTCTGAATTGAAATTTGAATGAAATACAGGGTCAAGAAAAATCGAAGAATGTGGAAAACAAGATTACAAATATCTCGGCAACTAATAATCCGATCGACTTCGTTCTATATGCAAAATGTGTGTTATTGTATTGCCTTTTACGTCCATTCCTTAGAACAAAAATATTCGAAAATTTTTATATACCTTTCATCAGAACGAATTTTTCGAGAGTCCGAAAAAAATAGTTCCGGATAATCGAGGTTGCTGATATTAAATAGGATTTGTCCCATTCTTACATACTAACTACATACAAAATTTCAAGTCTCTATCTCAATTTGTTCGGGAGATAGAGCGTTTACAGACAGACAGACAGACAGACAGACGGACGGCAAAATTTTTTTTCTAAAAATATGTTTTTCGGAATCTCCACTATCTAAAACGTGTAAATCCGTCAAAAAATAATTTTCGATTTTCAAAACGATTGCAAGACTTACCCTATACTACGTATGATGGGTAAGTAATAAAGATATTCTTGATTAATCTTTTATAGTAAAAGCAAAATTTTATTAGAGTATTATTGGTGCCGTTTGTAAATTTGGAATTAAAATTTGGTGTGCCCGGTGTGGGAACATTGTACAAAAAATGGTTAAGTTGTTCCGAGGCTGAAATTTCTCAGAAAAAAGCACTTTTCTTTCTTAAGCGTTATATACAGCAAACTACATGCTTTTATCTTTATTACATTCAGATTTTAGACACTTTTTGAGTGAGAAGTGATGCATCAGCTACCCTTTGATGAGAAATTTAAATTCGTTTATAACAGAAGGAGTTTTTTTCATGATTTGTCAACTTTAAGGGGGCTCAGGGGTTAAAAACTTTTCAAAAAATCGATTTTTATGATCTAATTTGATTATTCATTTAATTCTTAACTCAATGCAAAAAACCGCATAAAAATATTTGCATTTTTAACGGAGTTATAAGCATTTATGTATCAACACTTTCATAGCCGCATCCATATAATTTCAACTTTAATTCAACTCTATTTCAATACCAAGATTTAAAAAGAAACTATTTGATGGAATGGCTTAATTTTTTTTGCGTGCATATAACATCATTATCTAGATTATGAATTAATATGTTTTAGAAAGTTTAATACTTTGAGTATTTTGAATGGAATAAAAGTTGTATTTTTTATGCTTTTTTTAAATTTTCAACTTTGAGAGATTTTTTAATATTGGTTTTATTAAGTGATAGTTATATCCTTAATTCATAATCTAGATTATGACGTTATATGCATGCAAAAAAATTAAGCCATTCCATCAAATATTTTTTTTTAAATATTGGTGTTAGTCGTCAAAAATCAAGTTTTGAGAAAACACGACTTAAAGTTGAAATTATATGGATGCGGCTAAGTAAGCGATGAGCTGTCCTCTGACGAGAACTTTAACTTCATTTATCACAGAATGAATTTTTTCATGATTTGTCAAATTTATAAGAATATATCTAAAGTTCCTTGCAAACTATATGCATAAAATTTTCAACAGAAATTTTATGTTATATGTTCCAATAAATTCTGTCGAGGATTTTTAATTTTGAGTGATAATTGTGAAAACCACTACGCACTGTAGAAATAACAACACGCTTCAAAATTTTTGCAAAGTTTCTAATTTAAATTTTGTTAAACCTGTATTAAAATTTTCATGGAATTTATTTTTTTTTAAATATTCTTGTAAATTTGACACATTTACCTTACGTTTATCAAAGTTTATATTTGACATAATTGCTATACAAAACATTGTACTTTAGTAATATTATTTATCTAATATGCAGATTCTGATAAACGTAAAAGTAATATAACGTAAAATATTCTTAATAATATTACATGCACACTTAATGATTTCTACACACTATTCACATGTGTAATACGTAATGGAAGACCTAAATCTGGTCAGAAACTGACTAAAATTTTTTGAATAATACTTGTAATAGATTCCGACACCTGTCCGATACATCTTTCATTTGACTGTCATTTTGATATTGTTACGAAGTTCATAAATTGTTCTTATGACATATGCCTATTTCGGTAATAGTGATGAAAAAAACATAGAATATACAGTTACAACAGAATGACTATATATAAGAATTCTAGTTACATAAATGTCGCCTTTCAAAAAATGGACTATGCTCATATTCGCTTTAGAATAAACAGTGGAATAATACTATAAAGCAATGCATTTATACTAAATATAGAATAGTTTAAATAACATTAAACCAAAAGTTTATTAGAATATTGTTGGTGCCATTTGTAAATTTGGAATTAAAATTTGGTTTGTCCAGTGTGGAAACATTGTGCCAGAAAGCATTAAGTTTTTCCGGGGCTAAAAATGCTCAGAAAAAAGCAATTTTCTTTTTTAGCGTTAAATACCGCAAACCACATGCTTTATCTTCATCATATTCGGCGATTAAACGCTTTATGAGTAAGAAGCGATGAATCAGCTGCCCTCTGACGATAACTTTAACTTCATTTATCACAGAATGAATTTTTTCACGATTTGTCAAATTTATAAGAATATATCTAAAGTTCCTTGCAAACTATATGTATAAAATTTTCAACAGAAATTTGATGTTATATGTTCCAATAAATTCTGTTGAGGATTTTTAATTTTGAGTGATATTTGTGAAAATCGCTAAGCATTATAGAAATAACAACACGCTTCAAAATTTTTGCAAAGTTTCTAATTTAAATTTTGTTAAACCTGTATTAAAATTTTCATGAAATTTATTTTTTAAAAATATACTTGTAAATTTGACACATTTACCTTACGTTTATCAAAGTTTATATTTGACTTAATTGCTTTACAAAACAACGTACTTATTGAGTTATATTATTTAGCTAATATACAGAATCTGATAAACGCAAATATAATATAAACTAAAATATTCTTAATAATATTACATGCACACGTAATGATATTTAGGCACTCTTTACATGTGTAATACGTAATGGAGATCCTAAAGCTACTCAGAAACTGCGTAAAATTATTTGAATAATACTTGTAATAGATTCCGACACCTGTCCGATACATGTTTCAATTGACTGTCAGTTTGACGGGTTAGGTAGTTCATAAATTGTTCTTATGGCATATGTCTATTGCTATAATACTGATGAACATTACATGGAATATACAATTATAACACCATCAATATATTTAAGGATTACATAAATTTCGCCTTTCAATAAATGGATTAAGCTCATATTTGCTTTAGAATAAACAATGGAATGCTATTAAAGCAATACATTTATATTAAATATTCAATAATTTAAATTTCTTTTACATAAGTATTTTTTTTCTTTTGTAGCTATTTTTTTAAATAAAAACTAGTAATAATGATTCTTTTGTTTCATGCACCTAAATCTTTTGCATGAAGGAAAAGGGAAAATCAAACTCAGCAAGTATTTTAAAAGGTTCTGGAGCTATAAATTGTAAAAAAAAAAGCATTTTTATTTTTTATTGAAACTAGCAAAAGCAAACATACTTTCTTTGGATTCTCAAAGCATTATTTCATTAAATAACTATTTGCAAGTAACAATATATATTTTTTTATTATTATTACTACTTGATTGTACTTAAAAAGGCACCGTCAAAATAAAAGATTAAATGCCGTAATGACATTTACGTGTAATATTAAACTCGTATCACGTGTTCGTTACGCCATCATGTGATTTTTATTATAAAGTTTTATTTGTATTCTTATAAATGTTTTATTAATTTATTTGTAGTACTTTTGTTATTTAAAACAAATATTACGTCAATTTGTATAATTTGGCCAATAGATTCAAATTTGTATAATTTGGCGAAATTGGATGTCGGGATAACCAAGTGCTACCTATTATTTTTGCATCTTTATTAAGCAAAAACACTATTTTATATTTTGGCGATTTTAATTTAAAAAATGTAAATTCATGCAAATAACTAAGAATTCCGTCAAATATTTTATTTGTGATATAATTAAATATATTTTCAAAGCAAAATTAGACTTAAAAAAATCAACTAAAAGCTCTAAGATTTTTTACATTTTTCATCTTGCCATCTGACAAAAATGGGTAGTACTTGATTATCCCGTCGACCAAATTTGTCAAATAATACAAATAGCCCAACTATTAGCCAACTTGTACAAATTGATGCATTTTTTTAAATAACAACAACAAAAAAACAAGTAAATTAGTAAAACAATAATAAAAATAAAAATAAAAATTCGAATTTAAAATCACTTGATGACATAACAAACGCGTGTATTATGTTTAATGTCAAGTAATGTGACCTTTACAATAATCCATTATTGACATTTAATCTTGAAATTTGGCGTTAGATTTTTGGTCAACCGGATAATTAAATAGTATCCAAAAATGTACTGCGATATAGTATCTATAGAATGAGGTATTAAAATAAAAATTTTATAATACGTTGATGAAAATTAATAATTTGCCACTGTATTCTGCATGGAACTATTAAGGAAGAGGAACTGACAGAGCCTTAAAATAGTGAAGCTTCAACTGTAACCGCTTTCACAGTTATTTATTACTACCGCCCCGAACTGTAACCAATAAAATTATGCAGAAAACTTCTCTTTATTCAAACGACTCATTAACAAAAATCATCAATTAAAAAGAATTAAAAAAACTAATATTTACTTTTACTGGTAACAGTTTACTTCTCTGGTTATATATCCGCCACATTGTGACAACCAAAACTATGTCAGTAAAAAGATTACAACACCTTGCCAAACAGACACCAGTTAAAAGAAATACAAATTTTTTACTACATTTGTCAAAGAATTTTTTAGTCAATAAGGCTCTAAAATAAGACGAAATTTTCTAGTTAACTTTACTGGTGGGAGAGTGTGTATCTGATTAAATGAAACAGCTGTCATATTGTGACAACCAACTCAGTTACTTCACTCGCCAATGATAGACAATAGACTATATGTCTCCTCCTTTTTATTCATAACTCCATTGTATTCTGTGATCACAATATAGAAAGAAAAAAGATTTTTTGATGAGCTTTTTTTTTTTTTTTTTTTTTTTTTTTTTCATGAAACAAAAGATTTTTTAAAATTATTTTAAACACTAGATGTAATTTTCTATTCACAAAGCGTACTTAGACATTGATAGCATTTCGAAAATTACTCATTCAAAGAAACATTGTAATATTTTTCGATTATACATAGAAGAAAATAACAACATACGTGGAAAAAAATATTTCTTTGACATTTTAAACATTAAATGCAATTTTCTATTCCCAAACTATATATAGACGTTTATCAATTTCTTCTTCATTATCATTTCTATAGAAAAATAGTTAACCAAAGTATAATTAATTAATTATTTAATTAATTAATTATTTGTATAAATGCGTAGGTTTTAATTAGCAAGATATTTATGCAATTTTTTCATTAAGTCATTAAGTTGATTCGAGTTATTCATAACCATAGAGGTTGCAAAAGAACTTTTTTTAGGAATTTATAAGTAGTGTTCTCTCATTTTGGAATTAGCTATGGAGAATTGCAATTATAAATATTTTTCCTTTTTACACTCTTTTTATTTTTAACCTTTCATGATTTTTGTATCTAAATAAGCAATTTTCTTATCAAATTTGCACGCTATTTTTGTTTTAAAAATTAAATTCAAAAGTGTCTTTATGATAAAAATAGAAGGTTTTAATAGTTTTATAACTTAATTATAAATTAATAAATAAATTGTCATATAACTTTCTATTAGATCTCCAGATGCTAAAAATCCCCTAATGTTCAATACAATTATTGTGGTATCTTTCATTTGATGCAGAGTTTCTGAATGAAAGCATCCTAAAATATGTTTAAAAAGCCACTCGTGTAAGGGAAAAAGCCATTCATGTAAGGGAACGTTTTTCCTGTTGAATATAGTTTTATTGTTTTAGCCAATTTCTGTCAGTATTGTGCTGAGCGACGAGTTGTAAATAAATATGAAGTATCTTCGTTATATCGGTGCCTTTCATATTGCGTCAAGTTTTAAATTTATTATGTCATTAATTAAAGATACAGTCATTAAAATCATTTAAAAAGTAAAACAACAATGAATTTAATTTTTCGCCAGAATAAGACAATAATAATTCAAACTCCACGAATTAAACATAAAAAATAATTAAACAAAATTAAACTAATTATTTTAAAATTATAAAATTATTACGTTGCATTATTATTATTATGTTATTAATATATTATTATTATATTGTTAAAATATTATTATTATATTGTTAATATATTATTATTACATTGTTAATATATTATTATTATATTGTTAATGTATTATTATTATTTTATTAATATATTATTATTATATTATTAATTATTAAATTATATTAAACTGAAAATGTGAAAATCATAAATGAAATATAAAAACTGTAATACATTAAAAAATATGCTATAATCAATTAATATAATGAGATTAATTAAATTAAAATAAAATGTTTAAAAATCAAGTATGAAATCCGTCAGTTATTGATTTAATAATGCTGTTGTAATATTTCCTATTAAAAAAGTAATACCTTAAAATTATCGCATTATCTTAAAAAAGACTCGGAGCAAATAATATACTTAAAAAAAATACATTGAGTTGCTCGTGTTTCTACGATAAACTAAATATGTTGTGTTTTCTAGAATTGTGTTCAATAACATATTAATGTTTTTCTCTCTTTCTTTCCTTCTTTCTTCTTTTATTTGTAAGAAAACAAAAACTGCATTCATTAAATTAGGTGTAATATTTAAGATAAGCATTGAAAGTTTCTATATTTTCCCTTTAAATAAGATTCTCTTAAATTTACTTCTATGTTGCCTATATGTCAGCACCTAAATTTCTGAAATTTCTTTTCTAATTATTAGATATAATAAACTATATATAATTGCATCTAGTTTTATAGTCTAGTATTTAGTCGTGCCTCTAATTATGTACAATAATTGTATTCGAGCTCATATTCACAACAGACACCATTAACTTGAAATTATAGGCTTTCACGCTGGGATTTTTATATGATTATCCTTTTTTCATTGAATTCTAATTATCAAATAAATTTTTAAACCACTGTTGTTTTAAAAATTAAATAACTGGAATTGTGCTTTCGACTGCATATATACAACAAAAATGACATTTAACAAATCCGAGCTAATCCAAGTCCATACTATAACCACGCGTCCGACGCAAGAATTTTTTCTTATTGCTTAGTTTTAAAAGTTTTAATTCTTGATAATTTAATAAAAAGGAAAAGCTAAAATAAAATTCGAGATCACAACGTTTTCTTATATGGAAATTCATAAATAAATGCCCTGGTCTTTCAAACAATCATATGCTTAGAATTTTTTTCAACCATGAACAAATAGCTAAACTTTGTACAATATTTTTATAATTATTTGAATTTATTTTAAGCATGTACAGGGTGTACAGCGAATAAGACTCTAATTTCAAATATTTAAATTATTTTCAAAATAAATTTCTCAAAAACAAAGTTCGATAGAATTATGCGGTAAATGATTCGTTTATTAGGCAAGCTGTAAACATCTTATACAGTAGTTTTGAACGGAGAATATTTTGTAAAAAAAAAAAAAAAAAAATGTTCTGATTGCAAAGAATGCTTGATTTGACAAATTTCTTGTTTTAGATTGCTTGCAAAGAAGGAGTTTTTCTACTTACATTGCCTTATTTTAACGATTTTTGGAATTATACATTTTTAATTTCGAAATTCCAAAAACGTAGTTCGAAAAATCGTGAAAGTATGGCACAGTGCTCTGCAAGAAATTTTAAACAATAAAATGTCAAGTCAAGTATTCTTTGCAATCAGAACATAAACTTTTCAAAATATCACCGATCAAAACTTCTGTATAACATTTTTACAGCTTATCTTAAAAACAAACTGTTTACCGCATAATTCTATCGATCATTGATTTTGAGTAATTTACACTTGCAATGAGGGTCCTATTAACTGGACATCCTGTATTTTCGAATATTTAATAAATTTAGTTTTACATTTTAGTTGCTTTTTAAAATTAAAAATAAATCTTTAAACCTAACCTTCTTTTATATACGAAAAAAATGTGTCAACATTCGCGATGGTTTCCGTGAAACCAACTTTCGCGAATTTTAAAGAATTACGATACGGGCCATTTTCAAATTTCACTTACATATGCTGTCCAAGTGTAAAAAGAAGAAAATTCAAGCATAAATTAATATTTAATGTTTGATTTAAACTATGCATTAGCTAAAAGACTATATTAAAAATTTCTAACATGAAAAATATAAAAAATCGATTTTTTTTTTTGGAGATATAAATCTTTAAAATTGCGATTCTAAGCAAAAATGCCTGTCCCATTCCAAGCTTTATTTAATTAACTGTTAATTTTTTAAATCTACAGTTTTTTTAAAACAAAGAGATTTAATTATTTTAAATATAAACTGTTAGTGTTCTATAAAAATGAAAAAAAATTACAAGAGATTTTCTTTCAGAAATTAATAGAAATATTCTGTCCCTCACTTTGCGGCAAGTCCTTTACCTTGTGATTAATTTTAGTTAAAATAGGTTTCTAATTCTCCCTAAAGATAGCAGAAAATATTCGGCGATATAGTTAAACTGTTCACATCAATTACCACTTGCCATTTTTTACTCTTCAATCGAGAAGCAATGTAATAGTGGCAAGAACAGCTTTCATCAATTTTTTGAAATTTTTTTTAACTGTCAAGTCTGTTACAATAAATTTTAATAATAAATAATGATTTTTGCACTTTTGTAATTAAATATTGTTTACTAAATAGTTTCAGAAGGTATGGGTACTATTATCTAGAAATTACTATATAAGCCACTCCATTTCTAATAGTTTTATTTGAAATGTAAAGTCCGTTACTTACCATGTGTGTAAGCGATGAAATGCAAGTTGCTAAGTAAGTTTACTAAATAATTTTAGAAGGTATGTAAATTATTATCTAAGTTAGAAGTTGGATATGTAGTATATTTTATATATGCAACTATATACTTTTATAAGCAGTCCTACTAGTTTTATTTGAAATGTCAAGTCCATTACCATGAAATGTAAGCGAATAGTGAAAATGGCCCATATACATTTCATAAAACATTAGCTAGCTATATTGCTGTAGGAAAGTTGTTTTTAGGAAGTATATTCAAAGGGATTTTAACCCAAACTGTCATTCTCTTACAATGAAAATTCATAAAAACACATTGTGCCACCCACGCTAGATTGCATTGATATTACATACACTGTAAAAAAAAGTGTCGATCTACTAAAAAAAAATTATAATCCTTGAAATTACTAAAAAATATTTTGTAATCTTACTCGGTAACAAGAAAATCTCTAAGAATTACCATATAGAAGCTAGCAACGAATAGAGTCAATAGTTTTATATTTTAATAGCTTTATTAAAATTCAGTTGGTGTGGCCGTGATAGCCTAGTGGTCATAGCACCAAACTCCAGTCTGAAAGGTCCCGGGTTCGATGCTGGACACCGCCAAATGCGCACCGAATGTATGCAGTGTAAGTGCTTGTTAAATAAAGGGATTGTGAAAATCCTGTCGGAGCAGGTATAATGTTTGGTGCTGCCATCTATTGAGGCTTTGCCGAAAATCTTCGTCCGTCTCCTTACCCACTAGATGCAGCTCGACAGAAGCTCCTGCTCTTCGGGCAGACGTAATGGTTATTGATAATATTTTTGGAGCTATTCCTAATATTTGATTGGTGGCTCATACTAAAAAGTTTTAGGTTAGTTATACAAAAAATTCTTTTGTTCAGTTTACAAAAGAAATGTTTGTTTCCCTTGCAAAAAAAAAAAAAAAAAGTTTGTAATGGTTACTAAAAAATTCTGTGGAATACAAATTTACTAGAAAATTTTTAGTAACCTCTTGATTTTTTTTTTTTTTTTTTTTTTTTTTTTTTTTTTTTCTTTTTACAGTGTAGGTGAGTATTACTAAGTTGGCTAAAATGTTTTATGTTTTAACAAACAAATCTTTTCAGAATGTATATATATTATCGAATTTACGCAGATAAATGTTAAAAAATACAGGATTATTTTTTTTAAATTTGCTGATTTTACTTAGAGAAAAAATCAACGTTTATTTCTATTAGTTTCCCCCCAAAAAATGCGATTAGATATATGTGCACTTTTGATTTTTCTCACCTTGACATAATTTATGATCGACATGTACATTATGGCATTTTGATGTTGGTATTAATATGTGTTTCTTTGTAAAGAGAAATACGTTTTCCTGAAAGTAATTAATCAGCATTAAGGACAATTTGTAGTAGAGGCCAACTGTTAAGGCGAGTACTTTACAAATGTAGATAAATTTTAAGTTACATAAAATAGAAAGAAAAAATCTCAAACACGTAATTTAATGTACACTTCAGAAAACATTTACTTCTACTTGTTCAGAAAACCTTAACTTCAATAAGGGACAATTTGTAAGTATTTTTCCGACATTCATTTTCAATAACTATTCATAATACGTTTACTAAAAATCTATTTTGACAGTCACGGATTAAAAGAATATGTCATATGAAATGCCCAACCAACAATAGTAGTAAAGATAAGCCATTCACCGAAATTTAAGAACTTCGCTTTAACACTCGAAATAAAATCAGATAAGTACCCCTAAAAAAATCGTTTTACCTTTATTATTTGGATGACGTTGGGAGAATTTTAACTTAGTGATGATGGATTCAAAAAAATTCATTTAGATCATTTGGGGTAATATCTATTGTGTATTTTTTAAAAATGATTCGGATGACAACTCTCGCATTTTATTATGATCGTTTGATGCAAACTGACGGCAGATTTTCTTAAAAACACAATAGAAAATTATCCTTTCGTGCGAATAAAACATGTTTTTAAAGCAAATATTGATGTCAATTAACCTCTTCAGGCCTGAGGTACACAAATGTGTATCTCCATTCTTTTCCTCCTAAAAACTAAACTGTTCGAGTTTTTTTGTATTTTTATTTTACTTCTATACAGCTGAATGTTTTTTTTTTTTTTTTTTTTTTTTTTTTTTTTTTTTTTTTTTTTGCTATAAAACAAAGCCAATAATAGTCAGCACCGATGAATATTACCTCATAAAATAAATATTATTTTTAACCGAGTTCCCAAAATACCTTCAAGACATTGTGACCAAGAAAGTAAGAAATATTCATGATTATTTAACTTAAATGCTTTGCAGTAAAAAAAAAAAAGAGTTTTTGCTGATCACTTACTTGTTTAAAAACCTTAATTTTGTTATTGCGTAAATTTATATTACTGGTAGTTAAACTGATGTTTTAAGGGGATTAGTACTTTTATATCCATATTTGTAAACCTAAATACCCGTCTCCAAAAGTACTGATTTCATAAAAATTTCTCTTTTTTTCATCTATAGTGTCATTTCGATCGTGCAAAAGAAATAAATATATATTTTTAGAGGTATTTTATGCTATGTTTGATAAGGTTAAAGCATATTTATGAAGAAGGTTAATATGGCACTAGAAAAAAAGTTAGACAAGTGCCCCCCCCCCCCCCCCCAAAAAAAAAAAAAAATTAGACTGTTGTTGTTTTTAAAATCAGACAGATGTCATTTTAATTTAATATGTCGAATGGGCGTTGTTTAATAGATCAAATGAGCTATACTTTTTATGAATTTAATTCTAAATAAAATTACAACTTCACAAGTCGATCTGATCATTTGTGATGTTTTAGAAGGTTTTCTGAGTACAAAGTCGAAAATTATACTCACATAAGCATTTGAATATACAGTTTTATATTACTTGAGAGAGATGTAACGAAAAATTAACAACAAATATTGTTGACATGTTTCGATTTCAATCTAATAAGAATCATAATCATGATAAAATAAAAATACAAACCGTTTCATGGTCAATATAAACGGCACGCGACAATGAGATGTAAATTTAAACATTCGCTCTATTTTAAAAACAATAAATTATAAATAGACCATGATCAAATTTAATTTTCAACTTGGTCCATCCTATTCAAGCTTTCATGAGAAATTCATTTATAAAGTAGAATCATAACTAAGGAATAATAAAAGAAAAATTGTCATTGCAAACAAATTTTTTTACATATATAAATTTCAATAGACTCCCTTAGAATGTCTTTACGACAATTTGACATGAAACATAATTTGCTTTCATTAAACAGAATTTTTATCGCCTCATTTAAATATAATCTAGATTAAGCAGAGTTAGTACGACCAAATTCAATATCAGATTCATGTTCACATTTCTAATTCCAAGTTTTTTCCCTAATTTGAATGTCATCTTTTTCTGTAATATAAGGAATTTCATAAACCCCTACAAGATTCCCATGTCCTATTCGGTCAAATTATTTATTAAATAAACGCTTTAATTTTTGTGATGGTGTCGAAATAAATTCAACATTAAACTTTTTTTATTTAAATTTTAACTTCTCAAAACTGACTTTTAAATATGGAAATGAAATTCTTTTCAATTTTGTAGGATCTCCCCCTTTATTGAAACTTTCAATTAATTCAGAATTTTGTAGTTTAGCTTTTCCTTTTATGCGGAATAGAAAATAAACACCTTATACATTTTATTAGCCATTTGACTGTAAATTATGTCTATTTTAAAATTTATAAAATAAAAAATAAACTTAAAGTGTATTTATATTAAAATTATACCAAATACGAACATTTTTAATATGGGAATCTAATATTGACATCATATTTGTCTTCTTTGGTAAATTTTACCTTAATGTATTAAGTTGAAAGTCATTAGGAAAGTAGATAAGGGCGGTGAAGATTAATTCTTTGGAACTTCTATTATTGGACTTATTTTTTATCCTAAATTATAAACCTCGTAAAACAGATTGTAGTGCGGAAGTTTTTAAAATTATTTTTGTATAAAATGATGTAATTAGTTGTATTGTAGTCCAGTATGCGAAGTTTTTAAAATTCTATTTATATTACATTTTTTCACTCTTTTTTTTAAGTCAATTGGAAATAAACTTATATTTAAACATTTGAAATAAAGGTAGAGTTGTTTATTTAAGTAAAATTTTTCTAATACAAGTATAATATTTCCGTAGCTACAAATACACTATATTGCCATTGATTATTGGACGCTTGCGATTTTAGACATTTTACTAAATATCTAGAAAAATACATGAGGAATCATTTCGAAACTCTTAGTGTAAAAATATAATAGTATACGTCATACATCTCTGTGAAGATTTTTTACCGAAACTCCATAGGGGACCGTCAACAAATTAAAAAAAATATGAATATCTTTTGAATAACCCTGTCAAAACTAATGTAGCAAAAGTGCTCAAACTCTAGATTATAATTGAATGCCTTATTGTAATACACTATGTTCATTTTTATGCAAATAGCATGCATACTCGCAGAGTAATTAAGGTTTTTATAAAAATGGACCCAAATTTTTTCAAGTTTTTTCCTTATAATTTTCAGAGTTCTTAATATAAAATAATATTTTTTTTCAGAAAATATGACAAACAACATTGCACACAGTACCCTGTAATCAAAATTAAAAAATAATGAAAATTGTATACAAAATGAGTTGGTTTACTAAATAATTTTTTACTGCGCATGCGTCAACGATATCAAAATTTCATTTGCATATTATGTTAGCTAAATGTATAGAGCAACTTTTGTGAAAGTCACAAAATCATAACTTGAAAATTCTGAAAATAATCGTCAATTGAATAAGTTGAAAATCCGTTATTCTCAAAATGAAGCAAAAACAAGAGGGGTTGTATCCATATATTCATTGATTAGTGTCAATATAGAATACACAATACGGGATGTTACGACTACTTTTGGATAAAATCCCTCATTTTTTTGCTTCATTTTGGAAACAACGGATTTTGTCCTTTTTCTATAGACGATTACTTTCAGAATTTTCAAGCCATAATTTTGCGACTTTTACAAAAGTTGCTCTATACATGTAGCTAACATAATATGCAAATGAAATTTTGATATCTTTGACGCATGCGCATAAAAAATTATTTAGTAAACCTACTCATTTTTCATACAATTTTTATTATTTTTTAATTCTGATTACAGGGTACTGTGTGCAATGTTGTTTTTCATATTTTCTGAAAAAAATATTATTTTATATTAAGAACTCTGAAAATTATAAGAGAAAAACTTAGAAAAATTTGGGGCCATTTTTATAAAAACCTTAATTACTCTGCGAGTATGCATGCTATTTGCATAAAAATGAACACAGTGTATTACAAAAAGACATTCAATCATAATCTAGAGTTTGAGCGCTTTTGCTACATTAGTTTTGACAGGGTTATTCAAAAGATATTCATTCTTTTTTAATTTGTTGACGGTCTCCTATGGAGTTTCGGTAAAAAATCTTCACGGAGATGTATGATGTATACTATTATATTTATGCACTAAGAGTTTCGAGATGATTCCTCATGTATTTGTCTAGATATTTAGTAAAATGTCTAAAATCGCAAGTGTCCCATAATCAATGGCAATATAGTGTATTTTAAAGTTACATATATAAAGAAATTTAAGAAAAGCTAAAAAAGTGATACCTTAACGTTTAAAAATATTAAACAAATACCAATTTTAATGCATTTCGCTAGCAGATATAAATAAATGTTCTTTGTAACTTTTTTGAAAGCGAAAGTGTAAGTAAAAACTCATACAATAATACGGATCTTATTTAAAAGATATAGTGTGCCTCTGGGATTTCTGAATTTAGGTTTGAATGCTTTTTCAAGTCCTTTGGTTATTTACAGGGACGACTTTTCAGTTCATTTATAGAGATACTTTCTTTGAAATTTTTCTTTGAATAATATACATGGAGGTTATTTCTAGAAATGCAGAGTTTTTAGGTAAAATATTTTGTAAAATTACTAATTTATGTTTTTGAGAACACAGACAAAACATTTTAAATTTATGTATATAATATAGATATGGAAGAATAAATAAATAATCCGTAATAATTCAACTACAATTAAAAAATCTCTTTTTTAAAATGTATCGTATTATTATTCAATTAAAACATGTTCAATAAAACACATATTTTTATTTGGAATTTGGAAATATGCATCGATTTAAGTTTAGTATTAATTAATAATAAATAAATAAAATAATGAAGAAGAGGGCATTTTTAAACACTATTTAATGTTACTCATACATTTAAATTTTTATGGCCTGTTCCAGTAACTATTTTGCAAACTACTATCTTGGTAACTTTAAAAGTTTACAACAAATCTCAAAAGTTAAATTATAATTTTTTATTTATTTGAAAAATATAATGGAAAATATTATTATCTGTCCCTGCACGTGGTACATGAACTATCCGAAAGGTATTAATGCGTTTTTTATTATTATTAAATGTAAAAAAATTTCTACACTAACGAAGAATTTCAAGGTTATTAATATCATTGGTTACGCTCTAAAATACTGTTATGCGTTGAGGAAGTTTTCAAACCACACCTTATATATATATATATATATATACAGGATGGTCATAAAAAAAACTTTGCCGATATATGGAGCTCTAGCGGGCAGCCCGTTCAACCGATCGAGGTAAAATTTTAGATATAGCTATTCAGAAGTATGAGCTCGAGATTCTGTGAACGGTAACAAAATGGTGCTCATGGTTACGGTTATAGTTACAGAAACTTGAAATTTTCCAATGGCAACACCCATTCTTTTTCATCGCAAAATACTCAGCGCATGCGAAAACCCTAAAGAGCGTTGGAATGGTATGGTTATTGCAATAAAAGGGCGCGTTATGGTCGCACAAAATCAGCTCTACGGACGGCCCCAAGAAAAAACGACCAAGGCGCACAAAGAAAATTTGAATACGACAGAAAAAAAATACCAATCACGGAACATCGTTTGCCAGATAGTCAGCGTATAAAACGGATAAAAAGTAGGGTGGGAATGTTAGTTCTTCAGTCGGAGCTCTCAGATGCCAACAAAATAACTTCGTGGTGAGTTGGTAAAACTATTATCAAAATGAGATGAATGCTGCGAAAATCTGGCGCGTTTACCGTCTAAACCATCGCCAAATACGTGGCCTTCGCATTTCACAAGCTCTTGGTGATTTAGTTATGAAATTCGAAGAAAATGGCTGCACTTGTGATAATCTGCGATTCGGACAACCAACTGTTCCTGAGGATACTGTTATGAAAGTGCATCACATAGTGACCAGAGGACGCACGCAAACTACAAATGAAATGCATCTCGTGTATTGTATATACCAAAATCAATGGTCTTAAAGTAACTGTGCTCTGTAATCCGCATGTTTCTTTACCTGTACCAGCGCGCTCAGACGTTAGAAGTGAGAGACCATCAACAACATTGAGCTTTTGATAATGAATTTCTTATCCAATATGATGGAGATAACGATCGACTTCTTCGTATATTATGAACGGATGAGGTACATTTCACCTTAACTGGTAACGTCAATGGCCTCCGCAATCCCCCGACCGCACTCCTATGGATTTCAGGTTCTGGGGATATCTAAAATCTAGAGTGTACATGTGCAACCCGCAAATTTTGCCGGATTTGAAAGATTATACCAAACATCCCTCATGCGATGTAACGTTCGGCTGTATTGTCCACAGTCGCCACCATGCAATGCGTAACTACTATTATGGCATCCATGTGGGAAATGTGTAATCAAAAGAAAAAATTTATCCGATCTGTATTGCAATCAGAAATTAGTGTACTGACTCTGTGTCATATGCAAATTTACTCCTTGCACCCCGATCGTGTTTTTATTGTGGGGGGGGGGGGTTCGCAGAACTGTTTTTTGTGCGTGCATAACGTGTCCGTTTCTTGCTATACACGTACGGTTCCAACGCTCTTTAGGGTTTTCACATGCGCTGAGTATTTTGTGATGAAAAATAATTGGTGTTGCCATTAGGAAATATCAAGTTTCTGCAACGATAACCGTAACCGGGAGCGCCATTTTGTTGCCGTTCACAGAATCTTGAGCTCATACCTCTGAATAGCTATATTTGAAATTTCAGCTCGATCGGTTGAACGGACTGGCTACTAGAGCCTTATACCGGCAAAGTTTTTTTATGACCACCCTGTATATTATATATGTATATATATATATCTTTTATTTTAACTGATTACGAACAACTCACATAATAAAGGAGTATAGAACAAGCCCCGACTTTTCCCATAAACGTAATAAGAACAAAATATTTTTTTTTCTGTTTAATGAATGAGAGGTTCAAACGATTTTAACTAATTATCAATTTTTACCTATTGTTAAAATCAAGATCAAACTTGCTGTCATTCAAAATTTTAATAGGAAACATTTAGAGATGCATTTTTTAATTAGATATTTTTACACTATTAGCTATTAATTTTTCTTTAATTAATTTTCTTTTCTTCTGTTATTTTTTCAACATTGTTTCCCACTTTCTTTTACCTCCTTTTATTTCACTGGGATAGAAATTAAAATATGACATGATACTTTCCAGATAGGAATAAAATGGATGTGTAATATCTCCTGGAGCGACTGGAGTAAAAAATAACTTTCATGTGTTAATGCAGTCACAAAACTATTCAAAATGAGAATTTGGGTGGAGCTAGTTGACTTTGAGAGAGACAAAACACCGCAAGTTTTTTGTTTTTTTTCAAAAGCTAAGTTTTGAATACAACGATTCCTCAGATTGCCAGCATTATCATTGTTGGTCCTTTAATGTGAGAAAATACAAAGTAACATGCACTGAAAACGCTTTTATTATATGACCAATTCAGTGTATAAATCCACTTGTATTTTGTTAATATTAAATTCTGCATTTACATAGCTGCCAACTTTCAACTAATCTTCCGTAATATCTGTATTAGTTTGATCCAGGTTAACTTAATTTCTAACCAAAAAATTGATTTCGTGAACCATTATTTATTTAGTTTTTGGATTCTTAGTGGAACATATTTGGTTTAATTTCTTTGAAAAAAATTTCGGTTCAAAACTCATTGATCCAGAGTCAAATTAACGCACGTATTACGGAAGATTAATGTCAGATTGGTATCTCTGCATTTATATATAAGTGTTACAAGGTCTTAGAAAACCTTTTAAAATAATTTAAAACCATTCCGTCGTTGAAAACTCGTTGAATTTAATGTCTTTTAAAGTCTGATTTGAATAGGCGAAAGGTACTTTGGGCTTGTCTAAATGTACTCTACTTGTTCTTATCCCAGTGTGCTCCTAAGGAAAAAAACACGTTATGCTTAATTAATAGAACTTGATATTATATATTTTTGAAACGTAAAAATATTTTATTGTATGTCATTTCATATTCTTTAATGTTCCTTACACTAACTTTTATTAATTTAAAAAACCTCATCCTAAAATGACTTTAAAAAGTTTGTTTTGAATATAAATATACAGATGCTTACCTAGAACACTATTAGTTTTTTAATGAAACTTGAAAACATTTGTGTTAATAGGCAATATTGGTGCATTTTCCATCAGTTTTTTTCGAATTCCCGCATTACTCCATTCCATCCTTCGATACTGTGAGATAAAATCTTTGACCCAATATTCACACTTCACTTTTTTCAACTCAATTTCTATTCTGTTTACTGAATTGCGCGGCATTTCTAGAGGGAAGCAGAAGTTTCTGCTTACATTCAATATTTAATTTTTATTAAATATTGATTATACATTAGGCTTAGCGGAATTAAGCATAAAATTGAGAAATAAAATGTTTAACAGATGTAAATTTTCCGTATTTTCATCTCCATTTTTCAATGGAAAATTTACATCTGTTATAATTAATTTACCGATTGAATAATCGTGTTTAAAATTAGTCTATTGCAATAAAATATGTATTATATATAAGACAAGTATTAAACATTTATAAAAATAACAATGCATGTAAAAATACAGGAAAACAATTTAACATTTATTTATCTCAGAAAATCTATAGTTTGTTTTTGATTTAGATAAATGCGATATTTCGCTTATACCTTTAGTTTGATTATGTTACGATTATATGTGATTGCTAAAGAGGGGGGAATACAGAAAAACGGACTCGGGTAATTCAAATTAGCCATAAAATACCGAAAACTTCAAAGTTGAACTAATGTTAAAATTAATACGGAATTATAATTAATTACATTTTCAAACTGGATTGCTCAAATAATAAACAAAATACGTTATATTTATCATTAGATTGACCAAAAATAAGCTGTACAAAAAATAACTTAAAACATTATTTTTGTTTAATGTAAGTTTCTGTCTCTTATGTTTTTTTAATTATGTTTATATTTTTTATAACAGTGAATCACTTCATAAATTTTAAAATAATTTTACTTTAAATAATTTTATTTTAAAATGTTCCTATAATTTTCATTTTTTAATCTATTCGAACTATAAAAATATATGCTAAGGATGTTATGGATGAGAAAAATGTATTCTAGTACTATTCGATAACTTTCAGGATCGACATAACGAATTTATTAAGAAATATGTATCTTTGGATCGGAAAAGGTAATTTCTCCAAATTTTTATTGCATAGTGTTAACAATCTTGACGGCAAATGCATTTATACAATGATAGAACATAAATAGACATAAACTTGGAAATACAATTATAAATAGACATACACTTGGAAAATCCATAAAATAAACATATGGTACATACCACTTTTTGTATAAATTATTCTTTAACAATGAGTATGAGTATTTAATTTTTAAAGTTCCGTTAACTGTTTTCTCAATTCTAGCTTTTATTTGTCTATTTTATTTACTTGTAAATGTGTATTAACTCTTACTACGAAATGTTTCTTTATTTTTATTGTTATATTTGTGTAATATTATTACTTTTAAAAGTAAATAATTGAAAATCTTACATTAGCGAATTGTATTGAAATGCTATATTTAAAAAAAAAAAAAAAACTCTAAAGAAAAAATAAAAGAAGAATTATGCATAGTAATACAAATTTATATAGCCCATATAAATAAATGTGATTTTGTGCTTCGGCAAATTTATACAAGTTTAAACTATTTAACATTTTATAATTTTAACAAAATATTTAACGGATTCAAACATTAAAATATTATTTTCCTTATTTGACATCATCTGTGAAATAAATGCAAAAAATTAAAACGTAAAAAAGAGAAAATTGTATAAGAATTAACATTAAAACATTATTTAATATAATGGAAACAATAAGAAAAATAGAAATTCTTTTTTATCAGCTCCTATTTTTTTAAACGTAACATGGATATTGATTATCATTTAAGGAGGAATAGCAACAAATATTTAAAGACGATTTCTCTTTTCTTGAATATTTATCGCAGCAATTCGTTTACTAACTAAAATGACTTTATAATGTCGTACAAAATGAATACTTTTTAAGTAGAATATAGCATACGTTTTCTTTAAAATGCTAAAACTTGAATAATGGAAATGTTTTAACTTGTCGCATTTGTAAATTATCCCACTAAGGAATGTCTAATTAGAGCGTTTCTACATTAGCTGGAGAATATTAAATAGTTTTTCTACAATTTAAATAATCTATTTGAAAGTCGTAGTAAGACAATTATTTTAATTGTGTTTTATTTCCTTCTTTAAGAAAATAGAGAGTTAGCGAGAGATACTTCCGAACTCATATTATAGGTGAAATACAACCCGGGAACTTGTTTTTTCAACCGAACTTAGAATACTTAAAATTAATTTAAACTTTTTGGTGGGACCTGGAGTTTTGATTTAAGTATGTTTGGGATACGAAAATCTTCACATTTTTGGAAACGTTTTTACAGCATTACAATTTTTGTTGTTTTATGCTTTAAATAACTTACAATCATGTTCCTAACTAAGAACAAGGTATATTAAATTTTATGCTTGGGTTAGTTTTCAAAATTTAGTTTCCAAGCGATGGTTATCATGTAAACGACTTTTTATATATTTTTTCATGGTCGATTTTTTCAGTTTCTCCTATTTAAATTGTTAAAAGTCAAGAACCCTTTATTTTAAATCGTTCAAACTTAAAACATGTCTTTTTCAATGTCTTTATAGCCGTGAAAAAAAATTATAAAGACACGTTGAAAAATAATAGCATGTGTTTAAGTAATCATCAACCAAAAACATATACAAACATTATGTACAACTCATTATTGACAAACATTAGGGAATTATTCATATGAAATTAAATCACAATAAAATATATAAATTGCACACAAATAGAAATATATGATGTGAAACATGGAAAAAATTATAAGGACATAATGAAATATTTTATGAAATAAATAAATATTCTACACAATCATCTTTTTTCTTCACCCATCCTTATTAATCGTGCAGTTATTGATTCACAAAGCCCAGTTAAAATTTGTTGAGAAATGTTTTTCAATGCTAATTAGATAAGTGATGTTTAATTGTCTCAATATGCGTATTGTATATTATACTTACATACCTCGGTAACTAAAATAGCTCCCAAATTCTCCATAGGGTTTAAATCAGGGTGTTTTTGAACACCAATCCAAACATTGGACAGAATAGGCCGCGTAACATGGATATGATACACGAGACAAATTAAAAATTTATTTTCTAAATATGAAGCAACATAAATTGTAAGGAGCAACAATATACAGTTAACATATCCATATATGATTTTGAATATATGCGACCTCAAATGGACAAGTCTGATGTTGTACCATCGGCTGCATAACTTGCCAGAGAAAGTTATGCAGCCGAATTCTGAAAAAGGGATTTCTAAAATATTTATCTGCACTCATAGTTTGGAAAGGACTTCTTGCGCACAAAAGGAAGGTGGGAAATAAATCCTTAAAAATGCACGTTTGTTAAAAAAAAATATGGATGCTAGTAAAAAGTAAAAAAAAAGTGCAGAAGAAACCGACTTTGGTTAATGGAGAATTTCGGTTAATCGAGGTTCGTGTAATCGAGTTTCTTTTGTACTACCAATAACGAATGCCCTCTGGTGCATCCAAAATAAACTTGTTTTGTTAGAAATTAATGCATCTGTCCAGAGAAATCTAAAACAACCGTATCTCTAAGCAAACTCTACTGTAGGCTTTTTAAGTTCTTTTGTAAGTGATGAACGTTATTGTAGTTTAACTTATCTAACATTGGTATTCTTATGCACAGAATTACGTACAGTTCGGCTAGTGCATAGTAGATTCATGTTTGTCTTTATTTGAATTTCCTGGGTCGGTCATCCCTGTCATTCCTGTCTTTATTTGAATAGAAGTCATTTTTATTAAAGAAACTCAACGCACAATTCCACGTTTTGTGCACATAGCCCGAGGATCTGGCCCATCTCTGTACGTCTTTTTGCTGTAACCTTTTGGATTCTATATTGCTGCTTTAAAATCCTCTCAATTTTACGTCCTCTCATTCCACATTTTTCATAAGCAAAAACTTTTCCCTTTTCCAAATTCCGATTGTTGTGTACTTTTTGGCATGATGAAGGAGAGAAATTGAACAATTTTACTGCGCAACAGTTTTAGGACATTTTATACAATCTTATAATATTGCCAAATAAGCAAAATTTCATTTGCGATAAAAATAAAATGCAAGAAAAAA
This sequence comes from Maratus speculifer, assembly GCA_964019185.1. Classification (NCBI taxonomy): domain Eukaryota; kingdom Metazoa; phylum Arthropoda; class Arachnida; order Araneae; family Salticidae; genus Maratus; species Maratus speculifer. The sequence goes on from OZ025300.1 coordinate 139,252,750, forward strand.
AATGCATGTCCTTAATTTTTTTTTCCGAGTAGAAACCCATTTTAAAAATTTAAATTCAAACCTTCTAATGATTTTTCAATTTTTCAACTTAAACTTTCTGTGGAAATGCTCCAATTCAAGAATTTTTATAATATAAATATTTGCATGACTTATTCTAGTGAAGCGGCTAAAATATTTTACGGCTTTTCGCTTCTCATTATAATTTTTTATCCATGGCTGTAATTTAGCTTCGATTCAGAATTTTTTTTTTTAAGTTTAACATTAAAAAAAATGTTTTTTATTCAAAGTTATATCATTATTTATTTTTTTTACTTTAAATATTTTTAATTCTTATTTAACTTAATTTTTTAAATGCTGAATCAAAATTAAAGCTTATATCATTTTGTTTATTAAAATTAAAAAATGTAAAAAAAATGTAATTTTATGTTATAACGATTTTAATTTACCCCACTTTATTAATAAATTTTTAATTATTTCTTTTTAGTGTGATAAGTTATATCATGGAATTTTGATTACTAATGACATGGTTAACCTTCTCAAATAATAATAATAATAATAATAATAATAATAATAATAATAATAATAATAATAATAATAATAATAATAATAATAATAATAATAATAAACTCAATAAATAAAATTTTATTTAAATGTTTTCCGGACCTTCTTTTAAACTTAAGTAGGACATAATATATTCCACCGATACTCAAGGGGGTTAAAAACTTTAGACAGTATCTCGGATCAGACATTACTTGTATGGAGCCTTGGGGAATCATTTATTTAAAAGCATTCAAACCAGTTTAAGATAAGCCACATGCAATTGTAATATAAGTAATTGTGTCAATTTCAGATAAAAAGTTGTTGCTGAACTGTATAAAGTAATAGACGGTTACTGCAAGAAATGACGTTAAATGAAAAGTTTAGCCCATTAATTATATGGAGTTATAAGTGTTGCTGATTTCTGATCATTGTACTCTGTAAATGGTTGTTATGTACTGCTACTAAATTTCATTCTGCAATAGATCCTATTTTAAAAATGAGGCATTAATGCAAAACATTTATTGTATTTTTAAATTTTTTTATTATTTTATAAGTAAAAGTTCACGCTGCTAATTAAGTGTAAAATTAGCAGAATTAGAAATGTCCAAACCGAGAATCGAATCCGGAGATCTTGGAATAATGTTCAATGAGCTAAAAAAAGCCATTGCCAGATTTGCATTTCTCACTCATAAATTAGGGCAAGTCTGCAACTGCAGCATAAAATGAAAACTCCTACATAGGCATGCAAACATGTGGCGTAATATGAGACACAAAAATACCCAACAACAGTAAACTTACATGTATAATTATAATTGATATTTCAATATTAGCAGTGAAATTACGCTTGAAATTACTGAATATTTAATAAATGAATAATTACAAAGCTAACTAAGCGTGAACCAACAGAGTGAGAAACAGAGTTCTCGTGCAGACATTTCAATCTTGTGTCACTTGCAACCTTGCCAAGACTTGTCATTGCGAAATGCTAAGCTGGGTTATCGTCCTCGTATCTTAAATGGTAGAGCGACATAAAGTTGTACACCAAGAGTACCGGGTTGATTCCCGGCTTGGGCATGTTTTTCTATGTTGGTTCTATGCTTAGTTACCATTGTGAATATTCACTTATTAAATATTCAGTAATTGCAGACAGAATTTCACCGATCAGAATTTAAAATTTTTATTATTTGATTTATCATTTGAGTAGGCGTGCAAGAAAATAAAGTTGTTGTACAATAGTTATTATAAATTATAGAGAAACTGTTCTAACTGCTTGCTTAGTAAAAAATCATCCTCATAAAATAATTGCATTCTTTCATCTACATTATACTATTATGTATATATTTCTTAAATTCTCTCTTTATTTCTGCGCTACTATCTTTTTAGGGAAGTTTTTATTTTTCGATTATATGAGACATTTAATACCACCGAAACATAAAGCACATATCTAATAACTGTGTTTAAATGTTTATTATTTGACTTATCATTTACAGTAGGCGTGTAAAAAAATAAAATTGTTGTACAATTGATTGACAAATTGATTAACAATTGTTGTAGAATGACTTATAATAACGTACAATTGTTGTACGTTATTATAAGTCATAGAGAAACCGACCTAAGAGCTTACTCAATAAAATAATTACATTAATTCGTCTACATTATTTTGTTTGGCGTATTTTTATTATATATTTCTTTCTATTTTAGCAGAACTATTTTTTAAGGAAGTTTTATTTTTCTACTATATGACTCAGGATATATCTAATAACAGTGTAAATGTATGTGTTATATTTTGTTAACTAAAGTAATTATGGCGAAGCAAATGCATTTATTCGAATTACTCTGAAATAATCAGAACATTTATTTTCAAATTAATACCGTATTTGCTCGTGTATCCTGTGCATGTGTGTATAACGCGCATCGCGTACTTTACAAAAAATGGCAATTTCTTAAAATCTCGTATATAATGCTCACCGTAAATTTGATATGCAAATGAATAAAGGATTAAATGAATTTCAGTAAAGAAAGGTCAAAACAAACATAACATCAGGTCAGAAAACAAGGCGAAAATACATTTTTAGACTTCGAGTAGGAAGTGAACGACGAGATGGTAAGAGTGAGTGATGGCAGGGAGAATTGCTAATTAGCGTTTAACTACTGTTACTAAGTTCTGTGGTATAAAAAAGAGCAAGGAGATGAAAGTGTAAAGATAAAGATGAAAGTGTAATTCAACTAAATAAGATTTTTCGAATGATTATGTCTTCTTTGAATACATTCCTTGATTCATATGTATATCGTTGACTACATCCAAGAGTAAAAAATTATTCCGTGTATAATGCGCACCTAAGAATTTTGCCCTAATTTTTTTTAATAGAAAAATTACAATAAAATTTTACTAATGATAATAAATTATGATTGGAATATGAATGTCCGTGGTACGAGCAAATCATGATTTGCAAAAATACGGTGTCCTTACGACGTAAGAAAAAAACAGGTAAGTGGTTAATCATAATGAAATTCACACGTGTTTGTAAACTTCTATAAACCATGCATCCGGATGAATATGGTGTGCAAAGCATTAATTATTCATTTTTTGGGACATACAAATGAGTTTGATTACTTAATTCACATCTGGAACATACCTAAACCTAATTATTGTTACGTACGATTAATTAGGCCACTGTGGTCGCTGTAACTCATCAACAACAGATCAGAGGTTGGAATAAGACTCATTTTGTCCATGATAGGTGGCTGAATGAGTCAAAAAAATAGTATTTGTTCTTCTGAAAAAATATATCGAGCAAGCTATTAAGGTAAACTTTACATTTTTTTACTGAATACTTAAAATATAAAGAAAGTGTTAAGCACATAAAATTAATTTATTTAATCTCATTTAATTACGAAATATATCAATACAATATTTAAAATCTCTAACGCTCTTATTCACCAACTACTTCGACCCCGAGTTACATAGATAACCTCGGTCAAACGTTTAAACGCTATTCATCTTTAATCCTGATTGGATGTCTCCTTGATAATGCCCAATCAAATGGTATCATGAATTTCATTTGACCGTTCGACCAAAGTTTTCTAGGTTGAGGTAGATGGTGAATAAGAGCATAAATGGATACATAGTGTACATGCCATAAAATATTCAATTTTAGCTGAAATTTTGAATTTTTTTTTTTTTTGGGACATACAAATGAGTTTGATTACTTAATTCACATCTGGAACATACCTAAACCTAATTATTGTTACGTACGATTAATTAGGCCACTGTGGTCGCTGTAACTCATCAACAACAGATCAGAGGTTGGAATAAGACTCATTTTGTCCATGATAGGTGGCTGAATGAGTCAAAAAATTAGTATTTGTTCTTCTGAAAAAATATATCGAGCAAGCTATTAAGGTAAACTTTACATTTTTTTACTGAATACTTAAAATATAAAGAAAGTGTTAAGCACATAAAATTAATTTATTTAATCTCATTTAATTACGAAATATATCAATACAATATTTAAAATCTCTAACGCTCTTATTCACCAACTACTTCGACCCCGAGTTACATAGATAAACTCGGTCAAACGTTTAAACGCTATTCATCTTTAATCCTGATTGGATGTCTCCTTGATAATGCCCAATCAAATGGTATCATGAATTTCATTTGACCGTTCGACCAAAGTTTTCTAGGTTGAGGTAGATGGTGAATAAGAGCATAAATGGATACATAGTGTACATGCCATAAAATATTCAATTTTAGCTGAAATTTCGAAATTTCTTTTTATTTTATTTTATTCTTTTGATTTCGCTATTTCCCTTATTATTATGCCAATACATATATTTTAAATATTCTTTTTATATAAAAATAGAAAACTCTTGCAGTAAATGGTTAATGGTTCCCTTTGCAATGACTCCCGAAGTAAATCAATGTATAAAACTCACTATACACTTATCCGTTACAAATGATCAATTGAAGCCTCCCGTAACTCTGAGTGGTGAAATTGCTAATTGTTATTCATGACATGTTACCAGAAAAATATTTTCTTTCGCCAAATAAAGAAATATTCTTAAAATAAATTTTTATAATAAATAAATATTTTGTATAGTTAGATTCAAATAACATTAAAAATAATTGACATGATATATTTATTATTTTACATCCGGACTGTTGAATATTTTTCAATATCTTTAAAATTCTTCTTCTTGTACTATACATAAGAGCATTCAACTTTAATCAGATGTCACATTACATAGGCTTTTGTTTATCAATATCTCGTTCATGAACCGTCTTAACAAGTTGTAAAAAGAAATATAAGCAAGTTTACAATCTAAGCAAATTTACATTATAATAAGATAATCGATTCATTTGTAATCTTTCAACGTCAAAAATATTTTCCTATATGCCATGACAATATATGCAAAATTTAATATTCCAATTTCACACATCCTGAAGGAAATTTTAGTGTACCAAAGAATATATTTTGTGATCGAAATATTATAGACATGTATTTCTTCAGAATACCATGAAAATGTTTTTTGGTGGGAGTGGATACATGTGTTTTCAATTGCACAAAACCATTAATAGAAAAATTAACATGTCTTATAAAGATTATAGCACTGCAAAGGGAATTAGAAAAAAGAAGTCATTGAGAACAGCAGTCTCATAATAGCTCAGGGATTTAGTAGGAACATGAATCTAATAAAAATTGACAGAATTCTGTTGATAAGGTTTTTTCTACGTATGTGATAATGTAGCTCGATTTTTTACTTGTTCAATCACGTGACATGCATAATAATTCTTAAGAAATCAACTAGGATAAGTTAAAGCTGCATTTTTTTAAGTTTATTAAAATGAATTGAATTAATATTATTCAAATTTGTAAGTATTAAGTTAAAATGATAAAAAAGTAAGATTGCAATATATAAATCCAAAAATGCTATTGTATGAAGTGTTTAGTTCTATCAAATCATGGTTGAGACATCGTTTTAATTGATAGTTTGCTTGTTTTATGCTTCAAAAATTTTATTTATAAGATTAAGGTTCATATTATTTGTATTCATACAAAACTACTTAGGAAGAATGTCTTCAGTTAAATAAATCTAAGACTTTTATTGTTTAGTGTGATTAATGGATCCAAGGTTTATTACTCTCTACAGAAACTTTAACATTTCCTTAAAATACAGTTCACTTCATTTAATTTTAAAAAATCAGTGATTGAATAACGTAAGCACTTTATTTGTTTTTGTTTTACATTATTTTAAAAGAAAACGTTCGCTTTTTTTTTTTTTTTTTTTTTTTTTTTTTTTTGTTAAATAGATCCGGGACACATTTTTTTTTTTTTTAATTTTCTAAAAACAAATTATTGCATTACCTTAAATGTCTGTTTTTTTTCTGTTTAAAAGACGTTTCATCCTTACATTCATCTGAAATGAAACAGGAAATATTATTTTTTTTTTTTTCATTTCGTTTCGTTTTCAAAATTTTCCTTCTAAACAATAGCACTTTTATAAAAGTATCGACTTCTTGTTAAAATGCATCTTTCCTCGTGATGTTTTTTTTTCACCATTCCTTGCATTTAAAGTCAAAAATCACAAAAGATAATGGATTGAAACTTGGAACATGGCTTTTTTGAATAATTTACTTTAATTTCTATTCATCAAATTTGAAAAAAATATTTACTTTAAAAATGATTTTTTTTTAAAAGTCATATGACTTTTTTTAATTTCACTTTAAATAACTTTAATTTTTATTTAAATTAATATTTTTATCATGCGACATTGTTTACAATGATATGGTTAACATCATTCACAAAAAACTTTAGAATTTTAACTCAATAAATAAAAATTATTTTAAAATGTCTCCCAGACCCGTTTTAAAAGAGGAGTCAGGATCAAATAACTGCAGTAATAATTAATAAATTTTGTATAATTTAGATAAATTCCTTGAAATCTTTATGAATTGAAAATAACAAAGAATTGTCTTTCAAATGCACTCTAAAAAATTCCTTAAATTTACGGCAAAAACACTAGTAGCAGAATTGCCAGCAGTTTTTACCGTAAAAATTACAATAACACTAGATGTAATAATAAAAATTTACACCTAATTTTACTGTAATTTTTAAGCTGCTGGCAACATTGCGGCAAGCTGTTTTTGCCGAAAATTTAACGGAGTTTTTTCCAGGTGTATAATTGGGCGGAGCGTAAAAAACTTTTTTTCGAAATTCTTTTCTCCCTAGCACGGAAAAGTTGTCTAGTGGTGACAGTAATATGCTCACAAAATTTCAAAACAATCAATAAATATCTTCTGGTTCCACTTTTGGGTCGAAATATGCAATTTTAGCCAAAAATGTTGTAATTTTTCACATTTTAGTATTATTTTTAATTTTTAATTTTTTCTTTGCCCTAGTGCGGAAAAACTGAAAGAGTACATAAGTCACACAAGTTCGAAAGATTAGAGTAATTAAAAAATATCTTCTGGGTCCACTTTGGGTTCTAAATATTGGAAATTTGTCGAAAATTATACAAATTTTCACATTTTAGTCATTTTTTTATTTTTCGATTTTCTATTCCCGCTGGCAACGAAAGGTTCGAGGAATATGCAAGAAACATAAGTAAAAAACTTCAGAATAATAAATAAATATCTTCCTTTTCCGGGTTAAAAAATGTCAAAGTAGTCAAAAAGTACGTAACTTTTCACATTTCAGAAATTTTTTTCCCTTATCAATTTTCTCTTCTTGCTGGAACGGAAAGTATGGAAAATCATATGAGAAACATAGCAGAAGAGATTATTGGTGACACTTGCCCTATATAATCGCAGCCAGGTTCTTCTATAAGTGTCAAGTATTCTTCAAGCACTCTTTGTTGATGGAGCGTTCCCTCAATATTCCTCCGAATTAAAGTTTGATCTTTTCGACTGTCAAAATACAATATTTTCAAGGTATTGGTGGATATCAAACTCTAATCTTGGACTTGGCAGTTCATGCGATATTTATTTCTTTCTCTTCTTGTGTTATGCCTGTCTATAACATTGGACATGTCGTCACGTGTCACAACTCGCAAGTCTTCAAGAAGTGCGCCTGTTACTGATACTGCAACTCGGTCGGACACTCCTATTGTGTCTCACGTTTTTAGTGAAGGACGACGGGTTATTCGTGATATACTTATAGTATTTCTGTTCGATTGCAATGACATTAAAGGTTTATCACTAAGACTTCATCAACAAGACTAAAAGATTTAAATAACTCTAAGTCTTCGATGAAGCAGTAGCGATTGTTTTTTCCCTTTTGTACCATTTTCTAAAAATTTCTTATTCTTTTTCGAGTTTGCTCATTTATTTACTAAGTTGCCGTGTTGTGGACCGTGTTTCCGAATGTATCAATTGGGTCTATCGACAATTTCCTTGAAGTTCTTTGATCCTTAAGAAACTGTCGTCCAATTCTGGAATTTATATGTCACGTGGGCATTTACATCGTTGTAGAGATGTACTCTTGTAAGAAAAAAATTCAAACAGACTTTTTTCCCCTTCCAATAAGAAAATTTTCAATTTTGACTTCGTCTGTTCTTTAGCGTCAAACTTCTTTATACTCTTGTATTTATCATTATATGAACCAATCATTTGGACTATTCTTTGCCTAGAAATCGTTGGAACTGAGGAGCCTGCCAAATTGCTTCAACCATTTCAGTCCATAATCCGCTATCACCCCAAAGGTGGGTTCGATTTTTAATTATATTTCGATTCATTTCTCACCAACAAAAAAGTACATTATATGTTCATAAGTTGGTAGAACGCCAGTTCTTAATTCTGTAGGATCTCAAAAAATGGGATGCACAAATCTCGTGTATGCTGTGCTTTAATAGTGATATTTCTATGTAATACTAGCGGCCTTCGCCCGCTACGCTGGTCGGTTTATCTAAAGAAATCTTGAAGAAGTAGTTAGATAAGGTTCAGACATACATTAAAAAAAAAAGCAAGTCGATCATTCAAAAAACGTTGGGAAATATCAAATATTTACTGTAATTTTTTAAGAAAAACAAAGTTTCGAAAAAAAAAAATTAAATCGAAAAAAAAATTACACTGACATATTAATGCAAGGAAATTTTCCCAGAGAGAAAATTCGCCTTGAATACAATATTTCAAATTCTTTTAATTGCTTATAGGCGTTAATGCCAACATAGTGAAAAAAAATTCCATGCTGGGAATCGAACCCGGGCCATCAGTATGGCGCACTGACGTTCTACCGACTAAACCACATGGAACGACAGCCAGCTTGAAACTTTCTCATACTTAAGTAGACTGGCGAAAACATAACGATAGCGCGTTTTAAAATCGCACAGTGACATCTATTGGATTTTATATGTACTAAAAAACGTTATGTACTAAAAAACGTGAGCAGCGCACCTAATAGTTTCTTTTGTTTCTTTTTGTTACTTTTTTGTCTGTTGTCCGATTTTGATGAAACAAAGCCTATACACTGCCCGGGAGTGTGCATTCTTCATTAGTGAAAACCGCATAAAAATCCATTCAGTAGTTACGAAGATAACCTCGAACAAACAGACAGACAGACAAAAAATTCAAAAAATTTTTTTTTTGTGTTTCATTGGTTTTCTTTTATCGCCCTGACTCCATTTTTGTCAATTATCTTCAATGTACAGACACACCGGGTCCTACTGTTTTATTATATGTATAGATTTTCCATGCTTACTATTAGTTCAACACAATATTAAAAATTAAAATTTTGTATACACTTTCAGATGTATTATTTTTCAATAAAATATAGAAGCTAAAATTGAATATCCTCATTACGAACCTATCAAGAGCAGAACATTAAACCAACAGTAATACTACAGTAAACGAACAAAGAGCTGAACTTATTAGAGGTTTTTTCCTCAGATCACTTTTAATTCGATGGTTCTTTGATTTTTGAGTACAATAATGTCATGAATTTGGCAGTTTAAGTAATAAAAGTTAAACCAAAAGATATTTATAAATTATTTTAAATTTTTACACTTATGTTTGTCGCATGATTTTCTGAATTTTCCGTGCTATCGAGAAGAGAACGTTAATAAGAAAAAAAATCTCTGAAATGTGAAAAGTTACATACTTTTTGGCTATTTTGATATTTTTAGACCCCAAAAAGGAAGATGGAAGATATTTATTTATTGTTCTAAAGCTTTTTACTTATGTTTCTTGCATATTCTTCGAACATTTCCATGGCAGCGGGAATAGAAAATCGAAAAATAAAAAATGACTAAAATGTGAAAATTTGTATAATTTTCGACAAATTTCTCATATTTAGAACCCAAAGTGGAACCATAAGATATTTTTTAATTACTATTATATTTTGGACTTGTGTTCCTTATGTACACTTTCAGTTTTTCCACACTAGGGCGAAGAAAAAATTAAAAATTACAAATATTACTGAAATGTGAAAAATTACAACATTTTTTGCTAAAATGCATATTTCGACCCAAAAGTGGAACCGGAAGATATTTATTGATTGTTTGTAAATTTTGTGAGTATATTACTGATACCACTAGACAACTTTTCCGCGCTAGGGAGAAAAGAAATTCGAAAAAAAGTTTTTTACGCTCCGCCCTAGTGTATAATGCTGCATTTTAGATAAAATATTTTGACACATTTATAGATTTTTGAATACTTAATAAACTGCTTTCCTATATTGTACTAAACAACCGATCGTAAATAAAAAATTGAATGCAATTTTAACTATTTTATTATGAACTTTTTGTTTATGATTTATTTTTGAGAAACCAATGTCACTGCTTGAAGATGCTTTTATTTATTTATGATTCAGTCGATGTCGTGAATAAAAATCAGTAGATGATGAGATATAATTTAAAACATAGAATTTAATTTTGTCATTCAATTTTGAATATAGCGTTGAATATGTATTACAGTGAAATAAATATTTATTTATATTCATACGAAAATAGCCCAGTACAAAAACACATCGTATTAATGCGATAAACGTATAAACTAAACATTCAGTACGATATATATATATATATATATATATATATATATATATATATATATATATATATATATCTGCTTTCTAAATATACATATTTTAAGCGCGTTCGAAATCATATAAAATTGTAGAACCTTTAGTCTTTGTCTCGCCCGTTCATCTGTATGTATGTTTGTTAATATAAAAATTGTGTCAGTATCAAATAAAAAATTGTGGCTGAACTTTGTAAAGAAAGAGACAGCTACCGCAAGAAATGGCGTCTAATTAAAAATTTAGCCCCTCGATTATATGGAGTAACACTAGTTTTGCTGATTTCTGATCATTATACTCTGTAAATGATTGATATTGTACTGCTAAATAAATTAGGTTATGTTAAAATCAGTGCAGTAGATCAGAGTAAAAAAATAAGACATCAATTGTTAAGTTTATTGTATTTTTGAATTTTTAAATATTTCATAAGTGAATAATTGCAATGCTAATTAACCGTAGTACCAGCAGAGTGAAAAATGTCCAAGTGGGGAATTGCACCCGAAGCCCTTGGAAGAAAGATCCAAGTGTTTTACCATGTAAGCTCTGAGGAAGATACCCAGCTTAGCTTTTCTCACTCACAAATGCTTGTAAGTCTGCAAGTGCAGCACAAAAAAGAAACGTCTAACACTACACGGGTACAGAAACTTGCGGCGTAACATGAGACACAATTAAATACAACATCAGTAAGATGCATATAGAATTTTAATTAATATTTCAATTAATTTTTAGCAGTGAAATTACGTTGAAATTACTAAATATTTTATAAAGGGATAATTACAATGCTAACTAAGCATAGAACCAAAAGTGTGAAAAACAAAATTCTGATGTTGGGATTTCTATCTAATGCTGCAGTTTCAGCCTTGCTTGCATTTGTGACTGGAAAATGCTAAGCTGGGCATCAACCTCACGACATAAATGGTAGGGTGACTTGGTGTGGTATTACAAGGGTGCAGGGTTCGATTGCCCTCTTGGAATTTTTTAACTCTGTTGGTTAGTTAGCATTGTAATTATATACTTATTAAACATTCAGTCATTTCAAACGTTATTTCAACTTTAAAAAGTTTCATTTTTTTAATAATTTAATTTATCATTTACAGTAGACGTGTAAAAAAAATGTTGTTGTGCAATTGTTATTGTAAATCATCGAGAAACTGATCTAAGAGCTTTCTTAATAAATTAATTCACTTTCACAAAATAATCGCATTAATTCGTCTATATTATAATATTATGCGCTTATTTATTATATCTTTATCTTTGATTCAGCGCTGCTAATATTTTCAGAGATTTTTTTTTATTATTATTATATGGCATAACAACTGGATAAAAGAGAATGAAGACAAGGATGATCGGCATTCAGTGATTGCTTTGTTTCGATGAGTACGAAGTGTCAGCGAAGTCATTTGACAGATTCAGAAGCTTGGAGAATTGTTGGTAGGTTAGAAGGGGGCCAAACTCAATCCGAAGTAGCGCAATCCATTGGAGTGTCACAAAGTGTCATTTCCAGGATCTGGAACCGTTTTTTGGAGAGTGGATGTGCAGGCTGAAGATAAGGGCAAGGTCGTAGACGGGCAACAAAGCCCAATGAAGATCAGTATTTAGCGTTAACAGCTCGGAGACACCGAAACATGAACGCTACTCGTCTCCAACAACACCTTCGCTCGGCTACAGGCACCACGATTTTAACTCAGACTGTCCGAAACTGGCTCAATGCTGTAGGTCTGTATGCTCGCCGAACGATGGTATGTGTTAGATTAACATCAAGGCATAGTCGCGACCGTAGAGAGTGGACAACCGAGCATGTCAACTGGAGGAGAAATGAATGGAGCAATATTCTGTTTTCTGACGAGTCCCGTTTTTCTGTGCATCCGGATAATAGGCGTATTTTCATCTGGAGGGACCGTGGCAGTAGGAATAATCCTGTGTTCGTGCACGAAAGTGTCAGATTTGGCGGTGGAGGAATGTTGATGTATGGTAGCATCTCCATTGACGGGCGCACTGACCACTATATCATTCGAGGTGGAGCTCTGACTGGTCGGCGATATAGGGATGAGATCCTCAGACCTATTGTAGTCCCTTACGCTGCAGCAATCGTAGATAACTTCCTTTTAATGGACGATAACTGCAGACCACATCGTGCAAACCTGGTGGAGGATTTCCTTTTCGATGAAGGAATCGTTCGAATGGAATGGCCAGCGTGTTCTCCAGACATGAATCCAATCGAGCACGTTTGGGATGCTCTAGGAAGACGAGTTTCTGGCCGCCAACAACCCCCACAAACTCTCCAAGAACTGGAAAGAGCTATTCTGGAAGAGTTGGGCAGAATACCCCAACTCGTTATTAATAGCCTCATTGAGTCCATGCCTCAAAGGTGTTCAACGTTGCTGGCCGCTCGTGGAAACCATACCCCCTACTGAAAATGATTTTCTTTGAAGAAAACACCTTTTCTTATTCTTTTTTTCTCATATGCACAAATTGTGTTTTTTTCTTTTGTACACAAATGCGCAATAAAATGCATTTTTTTCTGCCAAACATGTGTAATTTATTCTCATATAACCTATTATGTCTGTCGACCATGTATCAATCATCTAAAAAGTTTCCTAGAAACAAAATCCACCTAAAACTGCAATATCCTTTAATTGTTTTGAGCAGTGTATAATGATAATACAATAGTATGTAATATAGTTTGTTAACAAGAATAATTATAACGAAACAAATGCATTTATTCAAATTACTCTGTATATAATACAGCATTTAGATTGAGTTTTGGAGTAATAATAACAACTATAACATTTGCCTGTTGCGTATTCTTAAATTAATACCATAGAAAACAATTTAAAAAAACAGCTGACATAGACATAATTTTATTTCTGATGCAATATGTGTAAAATAATGCAAAGAACTTTAATGTTTTATTGAATGGTCGGCAGCTTTATCTTTGAATATAAAAGAAAGATCTTGTATTGATTATCACTTAAGGGAGAAAGTACACAAATCGTAAATGACACATGTGTTGTTTCAGATCTATCTTTAACAATGCACGATTTATTTCAATAATAGAGAGCTATTTTATTATCATATGTCATAAGGAAAACAATTCATGGAATTTAGATATTTATTTTTTTAATGTATATTTTCATCTTTTTAACACTTACAAGAATAATTGAAAAGTGTTAATGATTTCGGTTTGTATTTTTGTCTACAAATATGACTGCAATCCTTATTCAAACATTAATACATACACTGGGATTGCCCGAAATTTTCAGTAAATTCTTTTTATTTACTATAGTTTGATCCCAGTTGAGAATGAAAATGTAGTACGCATAGCTTGTTTTCAGGGACAGCCAAAAGTATCCCGTTACATTAGTATCACTGGTACCCTTCAATGTGCATTTCAGTAATTTTGCAGCATTTTAAACATAATAGAATTTATACGTGTTTTTAAAGTACTCTAAACTCTACATTCTGAAGAATATTGTGTGGAATTATTATTATTTTTTTTTCCGGGCCATACAAATTAATTTTATTTCTTAATGGCATACGGGAAAAAATCGTATAAAATGAGTACCAAACAATCTTAAAAGTATAAAAGTGACTATTCACTTATGCGCATTTAAATGAATCGATTCACGTCGCCTATAACCATATATGATGAACTTGTTAATTTTCAAAAATTAGCAATAAGATATTTTCTATTGCCAAAAAAGAAAGATTATTAAAGTAAACTTCTATAATTTATAAATATTATAGTAGGGTTAGATTCAAATAAAATTAAAAAAATACTTGACTATTGAATATTTTTTTCAATATTTTAAACTTATTTTTCTTGTACTATACAGTGGAGCACATTCATCTTTATTCATCTGACACATTTGATAAGCTTTTGTTTATCTATATCTCATTCATCAACAGTGATGACAAGTTATAAAAGGAAACATAAAACATGTTTATAATATAATATGATAATCGATTCATTTGTAAACTTTCAACGTCATAAATATTTTCCTATATGTCTTGACAACTTATCCAAAATTTAATATTCCTTTTTCACATTTTTTGAAGGGAATTTTAGAATAGAAAAAAAATATATTTTATGATCGAGACATTATATATTTATATTTCTTCAGAAAGTACTCGGAAGATTTTTTTGATGGAAGTAGATATATGTGCTTTCAACTGCCCAAAACCATTAATGAAAAAATTACTATGTATTATAAAGATTATAACACAGCATAGGGAGTTGGTATAAAAAAGTCATTTAGAAAAGCAGTTTCATAATAGCTCGGGATTCAGTAGAGTAAGAAACTAGTAAAAACTGAAAAATTCTGTGGCTAAGGTTTTTTTCTTTGTTTGTGTAATGTCAGCACGATTTCTTACTTGTTCAATCACGTCACATGCATAAAAAATCGTAAGAAATCAACTAGGGTAACTTAAGCGCGCAGTTGTTGAATTTATGAAAATGAATTTAACTTACATTCCTCAAATTTGTAAGTATCAAATTAAAGTAATAATAAAAAAAAAAGATTGCAATATAGAAATTCAAAAATGCTAACGTAAGAAGTGTTTAGTTCTATCAAATCATGGTTGAGACTTCGCTTTAATTATTGGTTCGCTTATTTTTTGCTTCAAAAGTTCTATTTATAAGATTAAGATGCATATTATTTGTATTCATACGAAACTACTAACGTATGAAGCTTTTAGTTCTATCAAATCATGGTTGAGAGTAGTAGATTAGTAACCTATACAGGGTTCCCAGAAGTAATGGAACTAACTTAAGGGGAGGTAGGGGACATCACAAGGATTCAGAATTGCATATCAACCCATGGTCTGAAACGTCTTCGTTCGTCGGTAGGTTGTGTTGTTCACAAGAGCATTGGGGAAAAACAGCTTTCTCAGATTCAAGAATTTTTAAATGCATAATTTATACCGGAAATTGTGCATAGCATTTTTGTTTACCTAAATTAAAGTTACATCTACATTTAAACTCGAAATGCTGAAGAAAACAAACATGAAGTAATTGGATCTTTTATCGGTTGCAAGACTCATCAGTGCTACTGCAGATATCCAACAAGCGTATTTGAGCGAATCCGCCAATCCATGATTCGACGGTGTAATGCATGCATCGTGGAAACTTTCAACATCTTTTTTAACATTTTCAGATATCATCTACCACAGCAAATGTAATATCGTTGACCAATAAATTATTTTAGATGATCTCAGTCTTGTGTCTCTTTGTCTTTTGTACCTGTCATACTACTTTCCTATGGCGTTTCCGACCATGTATTGCTATGCAATTCTGAATCCTTGTGATGTCCCCTAAGTTTGTACCATTACTTCTGGGACACCCTGTATAAATAAAATAATAATAAAATTTATATTTTAATGAATATATTGAATACGGTTAATGTGTTACGTGTTATGAATATATTGATTTATATATAGAGAGAAATATTAAATACATCCCCCGATAGTAGCCACAGAAATTACAGGTTGATAGTACTATGGAATTTTAAATAAAATATATTAATTTAAACTTGTATAATTTATATTATTATTTTTTCTTTTGTTTAAGTAATTCATTGAACTATTTAAAGTTTATATTGTGTGACACGTTACATGAAAGCCATGAAATTTGCAATTCCATTAATCACAAATAACATGGAATTTCTCGATTTTGAAATTTTTCTAATGGATCATCTAAACCACAATTATTTTTTTATCTGTGTGAAGGATTATTTATTAATTTATATAATTTGATGATATGATGATATGCTAGCAAGCTATAATGTTCTTAACTATTATGTTACAGTTATGAAATGAAGAATTACAATAATTTTAATTACAGCAACAACAGCCGAATTCTGAAAGAAAAAAAATGATACAGTTAATGATTTTTTATCTCATTTCAAATTGAGCTGTCAAAGAGAGGAAGCCCTATTGAACACAGCAGTTAGTAGAAGCAAAAAGATTTTTTGATGATCTTTTTTTTATGAAAAAAGTTTTTTTTTATATATTTTAAACAATAGATGCAATTTTCTATTCACAAACATGCTTAGCCATTTATTTTATTTCGAAAGCTACTCATACAAAGAAACATTGTAATATTTTTCCATTAAATACAGAGCAAAATATCAACAGACATGCAAAATAAAAATTGACATTTTAAACATTAAACGCAATTTTCTATTCATTAACTATGCAAATTTATATATCATTTTTTTTTTCATTATCATTTCTATAGAAAAATAGTTAACCAAACTATATTAATTAAATATAAATGCGCAGGTTTTAATGAGCAAGATATTTTGGTATAGAAAAGCCATTAAGTTCCTTCATGTTATTTGTAATCATAGAGGTTGCAGAAGAACTTTTTTAGGTATTTGTAAGGAGTTTTGATTCATTTTGGAAGTTTCTATGGGTATTACAATTATAAATATTTTTCCTTTTTACACCCCTTTTCTTAACCTAACATGATTTTTGTTTCTATATATGCAATTTTCTGATCGGTTTTGCATGCTATTTTCGTTAAAGTTAAATTAATTTTAAAGGGGTCTTTTTGATGAAAATACAACATTTTAATAGTTTTATAACTTAATTATAAATTAATAAATTAATTTTCAAAAACCTTCCTGTTTGATCTCCACATGTGATAAATCCTCTAATATTCATCATGATTACTATGGTATCATTAATTTCATTCACAGTTACTAAATCGCAGCATCATAAACTATGTTTAAAACGCCACTCATATAAGGGAACTTTTTTTCGGTTGAATGTAGTTCAAGTGTTTTAGTGAATTTCTGTAAGTATTGTGATGAGCGATGAGCTGTAAATAATTATGAAGTATCTTCGTTATATTGATACCTCTCAAATTGCTTCCAGTGTTATATTTATTATTTAATTAAACAGAGGTATATTGGTTAAAATTGTTTAAAAGGTTCAACAAGACTGGATTTAATTTTTCGTCAGAATAAGAAATTACGCATTGAAACTGCACAAATTAAATATATTAAACCAAAAAAAAAAAAAAAAAAAGAGTAGAAAGAATGAATAAAATATAAGGATTGTAATACAATTTAAAAAAATAATTAATCAATTCATACACAGTGGTGAATTATATTAAGATAAAAAGTTTTAAAAATCAAGATAGAAATAAATCAACGATTGGTTTAATAATGTTTTTTAGCTTACAGCCAGTGAAAACATGAGAGCTTATGTGCACATTCGTTCTATATGTAAGTACAAACATGTGTGCGTAGCAGATAGCTCATGATAAAAATATCCGATTCACTTGAAATTTTGGATATAAGCTTAATATGACAAGGCGCTTCCTTGATTAGTTTTCGGAGCTCATTCGATATGTATAAGAGGGAGAACGGGGGCTAATGATTTTTCCTTTAATTATATAAATGGGTTTTTCATGCAGAATTATCAGTTTTTGTTTTAAAATTTAGATATAGGATCTTTCTAATGAGGTGCCTCCGTGATTAGAATTAGGTGTTCATTGGATAAGTTTAAAGATGGGGGACGAAGGACTAATGCCCCTTTCCTTAATTGATATAAATAGTTTTTCATGTAGAATTATCACATTTCGTTCATATCTTAGATATAGGATCTTTCTGATGAGCTGTTTCCGTGATTAATATTGGGTGTTCATTGGATAAGTTTAAAGAGGAGGAATGGGGTGGAGGGTAATCTCCTCCCAATTAATTTAGGTTAATGGATTTTTCACGGAAAATTTACTAATTTTCTTCAAATTTTGGATATAGATTTATTCTTAAATGGCGCTTCTCTGGTTTATTTTTGGAATTCATTTGATAAGTATACAGCGGGATAGAGGGAACACCTCTCATAATTTAGGTAAATGCATTCAGAACTTACCTATTTGTTTTAGTTTTTTGATACGGGTTCATAATGGTAAGAAGCTTCCCCGTTTAGTTGTGGTGTTCTTTTGTTATGTATAAATAAGTTTACCGGTGAATATCTCGCCCCAAAGTTAGATAAATGGAGTTTTACGCAGAATTATCATATTTGATTTAATTTTTTTGTGTAGGTTTTTTCTGATAAGTTGGATTTTTGAGCAGTTTTGGAGGTTTAATGGTTAAGTATAAAGAAGGGAACGGGGAATAACTCTTCTTAAATTACATTAATGCGTTTTAATGCAGAATATTCAACTTACTTCGAATTTTAGATACATATATGTTATACGGTAAGGCGTATCTCTAATTAGCTTTCTGGGTTCATTAATGAAGAATAAAGAAAGGAAATTGAAGAGGGGTATTTCCTCCCTTAATTTGTTTTTTGAAGGGCATTATTATATAAGGCAGTAATATACAATCTGTGTGAATAACCTGTGAGCTTTATGCCATCAGTTTAACTGGGCAATATTATTTTTATTTATTCTTTTCCTTTATAATACTTTAATTTATATCTTTCCTTTATATCTTAAAAAATACACAGAGAAAAATTTTTATTTAAAAAATATATTCACTGGCTTGTAAATTTACAATTCCCCAAAGGTGCTGCCCGTAAGGCATGGTGACGGCACTGCAACGTCGTTGTGAAGTCACATCGTGACTTTGTGACCATCGATCGTCAATGAGATCTCACGTGACGTCGATGTGAAGTCACAGTGACTAAAATGTGAAGTCGTTATGGCCTATTAGAGCTCGTTTGTGACGTCACATTGTGATCACTTTGTGAAGTCACGATGTGACATATTTGTGAAAAATGTGTCATTTGTGACTACTTTGGCATTAGCATTGTGACGAAACTGTGACAAAAGCGATGATATATAAATTGCTAGAAACATGTTTTTTAAAGTAAGTAACATGTTTTCAAGAATTTTTGTAATTTTCTGAAGATTTTTAAGAACGTCACATCTCAGTCACAATGTAACATCACTGAGTGATGGCATATTCGTCACAGATGGGATGTGACCAAAGTGTCTCACAGTGACGTCTTCGTGACGTCACTCTGACCATGCATGCTATCAGAGTGGATTTTCTAGAATCGGAATTGGTGGCAGCGGTCTTCCTTTATTTCTTTATTTCCATATTTTTTACTATTATTTTAAACTAACAGCTGCATTCACTTAAGTATGCATAATGTTTAGATAAACATTGAAAATTTGTCACAGAGTGTTTTTTTTTCTTTAAGTAAGATAATTTTATTTTTAAAAACTTTTTATGTGTTGTTGATATTTCAACACGTAAATTTTTAAAACTTCATGCTTAATTATTATACATAACGTGTTAGATGCAATTACAGTGCATAGATGAATCTACTCGATGAATTTTTATATTTTTTAATTTTTAATTTATATCTTATTGTCAAATGAATTTTAAAGGCACTATTGCTTAAAAATTAAACAACTGCAATTTTACTTTCGACCTCATACCTGCAGTAAAAATGACATTTAACAAATTCAAATTAATCCAAGTTAATACTATAACCACGCCTACCACATAAAAGAAATTTTTCTATTGCTAAATTTTAAGAGGACTTAATACTTGTCATTAAAAAAAGAATAATGGAATTCAAATTTCAGATTTTTTATAAAATGCGTTTTATTATTCTTATAATATTGTCCAAATTTCAGAACAAATCTATAATATCTTAAGTATATATAAAGTGTCCTTGGGGTGGGAGAATAATGCCACGTTAAGGTTATATGGGTGATTCTCAAAATAGGGGACAATTTCAAAAATGAAATCTTAAAAAAAATACTGTTAGCAAAATTTCTGAAAAAAATATGTGTTGTTAATATTGTATTAGGTATACTTTACATGTAGTCAGCAGAGCTAAATATTTAAAAATTAACTTAAAAAAAATAATTAGTATTTTTTGAGCCATGCTAATGACAAAACAAACTGCATGGAATAAATATATTAAGAAATTTTTATTTTCTTCCTGTTTAAATATTTTTTTCTACGTTTATTAGCCTTCCTTTCCAACAAATAGTTTCCATTTTTACATATATACATATAAGGAGAATAAAAACATTACCAAAGAGCAAACTTTGTTTACATGAACAACATTCTGACACTAACAGTGTAAGAAGCTGTCTTAGTGATTTTCTGACAGATTTAATGCATATTATAGGGATAATAAATGTAATACCTAAATTTATATGTAAAATTAAACTTTAATAAAAAGGATACAATATAAGTACTGGTTGCATTTATGCACATAGGAGTCTTTAGAATGGACAGAAAAACCATGCTAATGACACTGATATTTGTCCATGCTAATGACAAATTTTAATTTAAATAAGATTATGAGCCATAATATAATCACAATGCAATAGTCCTTTCTGGGGCTTTTTAAAACACAAAAGTTCTATGCAAATAAGTAAAGTAAAAATTTTAACTATAAAATAAACATGAAAATTATTATCCATTTTAATGACATACAATTGATGTACTCGCCTAATATTCAACTTCTATTCTTAAAATACAATACATGCTTCTATTTTCAGGCTGGAATAAAATGGCTACTTGTTGCCATGGAGAAACTTTATATTTTCAATGTATTGTCATATGTGAAAATGAAATTTTGGTTAATAAACAGCTGTTATAGTGTGACCTTGTTTTGAAAACAGAATACGGAGGACATACTTTAATTCTCTTTTTATATACTATAAATTTATTTTTAAAAAGAAATTTATTGGATAAATCCTCTCCTTGATTAATTTAAAGAAAGAATAACATTTGTTTTATTTTATAAACATGATATTAACTCTTGAAAAAGCTAGTATATACAAGGCACAGGTGCTGTGGACATCCATGCTAATGACATTTTGAACATTTATTCTGTTATTTTAAGGTGTTTTTAACTAAAAAGTGAGTAATTATTGAGTGCAAATAATGAATAATTTTAAGACAAACATATCTAAGTATAAAAACATGACAGAAAACCTCTCATTTTTTTTTGTATGATGAAAGACATAAATTGTCCCCTATTTTGAGAATCACCCATATGTTAGTGCCTTTTTATGCACAGTAATTTTCAATAATACATAAAAAAAAAAACCCATAGCAGATTTTGTAATATGCTAATCAAATTCTGAAGAATCCTGAAATTTTAGCCGTCAGCTCGACGAAATGTTGATCTATGCAGACGTCTCCCAATCTACGCCACACGCCCACTTTATTCACAGTGGCCATACATTCCTTAATCAAAAAGCGATGTAAATAGTTAATTTTATCCATATCTTAATACTCAGAAGCCTTAACACAGCTCTTCAACTTCAATATTTTTATAACAATTTATTTTTATGTATTATTAAAATATAAATAAAAAAGAATCATGCCCAGTAAAACTGATGGCATTGAGCTCACAGGCTACGCATACTAACTGTATATTATAGCCTTATATTTTCAAAGGTTAGTTCCATTCGAAAAAAAATTACGGGGGGGGGCAGCTCCCTCCACTTTCCCTTTTTATACCTAATCATTGAACCCCTTAAACTAATCACAGATATGATTTATCATATAAGAATTTGGAAAAAAAAACGATAATTCTGCATGAAAAACCCATTTATATCAATTTAGAGGAGGGGCATGAACCCCCTGTTCCCCCTTTTTTATAGTTATCCAATGAACACCTAACACTAATCACGGAAGTACCTCATCAGAATGATCCTCCATCTGAATTTTGAACGAAATCTGATCATTCTGCATAAAAAAAAACATTCATATAAGCTAAGGGGAGGGGCATGAGCCCCCGTTCCCGCTGTTATATATATTGAATGAACACCAAAAACTAATCAAGGAAGCGCCTTATCAGAATATACGTACATACAAAATTTCAAGTGAATCGGATATTTTTATCATGAGTTATCGCGTTACGCATGAACGAACATACAGAACGGACGGGCACATAAGCTCTCAGGCTATACTAGCCTGTGAGCTAAAAATATTCTCTAATGAAGAATCTGGTTAAGTGGGCAATACTAAGGTTTTAACTATAATTAATTATTAACGCCCTTTACGTAAAACTAAACGTTTTAATGCTCATATTGTATATTTTATAGATAAGAACGATAAAGATGCGATCTCCCCCCCCCCCCCTTGGAACTCCTAATATGAAAATAATTTTCAATCCTCGCAAAACAGATTGTACTGCGTAGAGAAAAAAAGTAGCTGTGTTGCAGTCGCGTTTGTGAAGTTTTTAAAATTTGATTGATGTTATTATTTATTCTTCTTTTACATCAACTGGAAATATTTCCATCGTTAAATATTTAAAATAAAAAGTTTTTTATTTAAATAAAATCATTCACACTCAAGTATAAAATTTTCTTAGTTAAATATACATATAAATTTACGAAAATAAGGAATAGTTATATCTTATTTATAACGTTGCAAAATATTAAACAGATACTAAATTCAATGCATTTCGCTAGTAGTTATAAATGAAATATTCTATGTAACGTTTTTCAAAACGACAGTGTAAAGAAAAAAACTCAAAAAATAATAGGAATCTTATTTGAAAGATATAGTGGACCTCTGGGACTTCTGAATTTAGATTTGAATGTTTTTTAAGTACTTTGTTTATTTACTAAGATTTTTCAGTTCGTTCATATAGATACTATCTTTGAAATTTTTCTAAGAATAATATACATTGAAGTTCTTTTTAGAAATGCAACGTTTTCACAGTAAAATATTTTGTAAAATTTCTAATTTATATTTTCGATTCAAACATACATAAAATATTTTAAATTTCTATATAAAACGTAGATATCGAAATATAAATAAATAATCCATAATAAGTGAATTAAAATTTAAAAATCTTTTTTTTAAATAGGTTATAATAATGTTCAATTAAAATATTAAAGATAATTTTATACGATTTATTTTTAAATTTTAAAATATACACGGATTTCAGTTCAATATCAATTTATGAAAAATAAATAAAAAAGGGAAAAGAGGGCATACTGGGACACATTTAAATATCCATCAAACATGTAAGTTCTAGTGCCATAATTCAAATAACCAATATTTATATTTTGCAGTCTACAATCTTGGTAATCTTTATATTCTCAAACCAATTTGAAAAATTAGACATTAGATTTTATACATTTAAAAAGTATAATATGAAATATTGTTTCAGTGTGCCCCTGCACGTGTTAAATAAACTCTAAAAAATATATTAGTGCCTTTTTATGCAGAGTAATTTTCAATAATATTAAATATATTTGTATTATTTTTGGACATCGAAAGTTTCTACAATAACTAAGAATTTCGTGAATGCTAATATTCTTCGTGATGTTTCAAATACAGTTATGTATTGAGGAAGTTTTGCAACATTATCTTGTTTATTGCCAGCTGGTATATATTTAGTATTTGGATACGTATAATTTCAGGAAATCTCCTTTTTTTTTCTTTAAAAAAACATGTTTTTTTTACTTTTAATTTATTTCTCACAACTTATATACTATAGAAGATTAAAACAATCAGTGAGTTCCCATAAACGGGACAAAAACAAATTTCCACAGCTGAAAATTTATTGAAAAATTATTAATTTTTAAATTATATATTCACCGATACTGGGTTATTTGTGTCTCATGTTACGCCACAGGTTTCTGTGCTCATGTAGACGTTAACATCTTGTGATGCAGTTTCAGCCTTACGCACAAAATGCAAAGTGAGAAATGGCAAGCTGGGCATATTTCTCGTAACTTAAATGGTCGAGCAATTGGAGCGCTATTCCAAGAAGTTCGGGTTGCATTTTCAGAAAGAATCACGTTTTGAGCACCTTATCGCCAGAACAACGATTGGCGCGTAGATGAAGTCAATGCTATGCACCCTTACTTGTTTGTGACGTCAAACGCTTAGCGAATAGCAACCCTTCCTTCTGCAAAGAGATCGTGCTTATTGTTCATTTGTTTTTCGGTAAATGTTATCAAGCAAAGAATATAATATGAGGAAATGTTATTCACCGTTGTTTACAATCAAAGCATAGTTTAAAACAAAGAGTTTTTTCAGATTAAAATGATTTCGGACTTGAAAATCAAAACAAAACTGCGATTGGCGTTTGGCGATGCAACTAGCTGAACGTTCTCGCTTTCGCCAACTCGCCAAGGCTGATGCTCAAAACGTGATCCTTTCTGAAAATGCGTCCGGGTTCGATTCCCGGCGTGGACATTTTTCACTATGTTGGTATTACGACTTGTTAGCAATGTGACAGTCACATATTAAATGTTCAATACTTTCAATTGCAATTTACCTGCTGAAAATTCATTGAAAAATTAATTATAATTAAAATAAAGAACAGAATATTTTTTCTCTAATTCACCAGTGTCAGGTTCGAACGATTTCAACTAGTTATCAAAACTTTCCTATTGCACTGTAAAAAAATCTGTAAAGTTTTCTAGAAAACTGGGAGTCTTTGAACATTTTACATAATGGCAATAGCGAAAATTCGCGTAACAGATACAGAATACACTGAAAATTTGAAAATCCGTAAGGTTACTAAGAATTTTTCAGGAAACTGGGATTCTTTATGTGACTTTATGGGAATTTTATGTGACTGCAACCGAGGTCACAGATAAAATTTTAATTAGATAACTGTAATTTCAATACATTCGTTAGTATAGTCACATATATCTGTAGTTTTGCAAAAAATAGTTTGTACAGAGATAATATTAGTAACCTTACTGATTTGATCGACTTTACTTCTGTAGGATTACATTTTTTAGCCGTTAAATTTAAAATATAAGTTGTTGTTTATAAAAAATCTAAATCGGAAACATTTTATTTCCCTGGAGTAGAAGTTAGAATATGAGACATTCCAGGTTTGTTTTACTTTTTTACTGAAGACCTTTGTGTTAAGCCTTCTTGGGTTTGTAGGGAATAAGTATCTTTCATACATTCATGCAATAATAAATTTATTCCTATGAGAGTTTGAGAAGAGTTATATGACTTGGAGAGAGACAAAACACCACAAGTATTTTGGTAAATAATCAAAACCTATTTCTGAATAGAAGCATCCCTAAGAATTCGAGGACAATCATAGGTATTTCTGTAATGAGAAATTACAAAGTCACCTACACTGAAAACGAATTTATTATATGACCGAAATACCATAAACTTAGTCCCATTTGTATGTTTTAATGTTAAATTATGCATCATATATCAGCGTTACAAGATATAACAAAACATTTTTAGAGAATTTAAAATATTTTCTTATTTAAAATTCTCTTGATTTCTGGCTTGAATGGGTCAAAGTGAATGTGCACAATTCTCTCCTATTATGATATATGTGATCGCAAATTTTCTACTCAATTTCTGTTTGGTTTAATAAATTGTGTATATTCATTATTTCATCACATATTTTATTACATTAGTATAATAATTTATAGAGTGAAACAGAAATTTCTGTTTACATTCAACAAATAATTTTTATTGATTGCTTAAACTTTAGCGGAATTTCGAAAGAAAATATGCATTATGCATAAGACATGCATTAAACATGTATAAATATAAGAAATATTGTAAGAATATAGGAAAACAATTTAAAATTTAGTTAATTAAGAAAAATAATAATTTGTTTGAGATTTAGCAGAAATGTGATAAGCTCCAATTACCTTTAATTTGATTATGTTTCATTTATGTATCACTATTAAAGAGGAATCTATACAAAAATTTGGACTAAGTGCAATTCAAACTAGTCCTAAAATCCCCAAAACCTCACACTTGAAATAATGTTAATATTAGTACGTAATTATAGTTACTTATTTTTTCAAATTGGATTATTCGAATTAAAAAAAAATATGTTTGCCATAAGATGGACGAAAAATAGGCCATACCAAAATAATTTAAACCATTATTTAAATTTTAGTTGATATTTTTAATAAAAGATGCTTTCCTGTCCTTTATTTTTTATTTGTTTTCCTTTTATGTTTACAAGGTAAAACCCATCAAATGTTGATGAAAGAAAATGTTTAAGAAGGAACAGTTTCATTGATTTTTAATAAACCTACAAAATGTATTATAGTAAAAAAAAATGCATTTTATATTGTTAAGTCTAACTCTTAAACAAAATATATTTAACGTTAAATTAACAAAATGCTATTTCTATAAAACTCAGTAGTAGAAATTGTTAAAATTGAACTTTAATCGTACATGTAAGCAGTAAAATACAATAAATATCTGTTATTAAGATGAAGTTATCAATTAAGTTTCTTATGTCAGTATTCCAAAATGAAAAAAAAGCAAAATTTTTTTCAACTTTGACTCAATCACAGAATTTTTTCCCGGTGAAATCTAACCCGGCATCATTTTCACCATATTAAAATTTACAAATGCACATTTCGTATGTATATTCATCTTTTCAAAAGAATTAGCATTTTAATTTGATCATTTTGATTCAAATCTTGAAGTCTCAATGGGTTATTAGCTGAAACAGATATTAAACTGTTGATGTTCTTTTACATGTAAATCAAATTTTGTAAATGAAATCAAAATTTACAGGGTTTTATAACAGAAAATATTTAAATTTCAATTTTTCCCTTTTAATGAGAAAATGGCAACCTAAAGATACAGTAATTAATTTTTTCCCCTTTCTCCTTTGCTTTTAATAGAAATGGAGTACTCCTGTTGCCACAATTAGAAAATCGGTGTTTGAAACTTCAAAAAAAAAATAATAATAATATTTCAAAAGCAAATTAAAGTACAGCTTTCAAACTAATTTCGTTTAAAAGTATGTTTCTTCCCTACACGATGGTGTAAAAATTGAAAATATGCGATATTTAGAACCGAAATTTCATTTCAAATTTGAAATTGTTGCCATTCGAAAAATGACGTGTGAATTATGAACAGATAAGTTTGGCCTTTATAATATAGATATTATCGATAAAAGAAAAGTATTTCAATCTTTTTAAAATAATTTGATTGTAAAATGCCCCTATAATTTAATACTTTTAAAAGTGTTTGAATTATAAAAAGATATATCGTAATAGTTTTGTTAGTAGTCATCATGGATATCATTAAGACTGATAGTCATGGTCTGATTTGGCTTTTTTCCGTAAATAATAATGTGCAATGTTAAGATTTATTGCAAAAATGGTGCGATTGTTAATATGCAAACAGGCAATTTAAATCTTAATTAATGCATAGTGGTCATTTTTCTAAGTATATAGTGAACCTAAAGCTATTTATTACGTTATTTCAACAAGGTTAGTAGAGGTTGATCTTTTTCTTTTCGATACCGAATTTTGTAAAATGTTTAACATTTCTTAAAATTTTTTCTGGGAAATATTTCTTTATTTACTTTCATTGTTTTCATGAATAAATTTATTCTTTTTCATAAGTTTATTAGTATTTATTGATATTGATATTTGTTAATTTTTGTAAAAAAAGAGACGGTTAACACAAGAAATGATGCTTAACAAAAAGTTTAATGCATTATAGGAGTGTTACAATCATTGTAAACTTTAAAAGATTGAGAATTTGATTTTAATAATTATTTTTAAAATAAGAATTATAAACATTTTTTATAATTATTAAAAAAGATACAAAAGATAAAGTTCTTAAAATCATGCAATTTTTAAAAATCTAATGGATTTAATAAACTTTATATTAAATATTTGATTTTACATAAAATTCAAATATTTATCAGTAACTTCTAGCCGGATGAGATGCTGTGAATGAGAAAAACGTATCCAATTTAACTGTTATTTAATAATATTTGGGATTGACATAATGAAATCATTGTCAAATAAGTACCGTATTTACTTGTATATAAGGCGCACTTTTTTCCAAAAAAATAGAGCAAAACTCCTAGGTGCGCCTTATACACGGAATAATTTTTTACTGGTGGATGCAGTCGAACAATATACATATGAAACAGTAAATTATTCAAAGAAGATATTAAAACTCGGAAAATATTACTTAATTGAAGTATTGCTGCATATTTATTTCATTCCTTGCACTTTTTTATACAACCGAGCTAATGACATTATCTAAACGCTAATTAGCAATCCTCTTTACCGTCACTCATTCATATTTTCCGTCATTCTTTTACAATCCGAATTCTTAAAATGCATCTTCGTCTTGTTTTCTGATGTGGTGTAATGATTGGTTCGACTTTTTTTTTTTCTTTTACTGAAATTCATTTGGTCATTTTTCATTAGCGTATCAAATTTATGGTGCGCATTATATACGAGATTTTAAGAAATCGCCATTTTTACTTGTAAAGTAGGGGTGCGCTTTATACACGCGTGCGTCCTATACACGATTAAATACGGTATATTTGGATCGTAAAGTCATTTGGAGGGCCAGATGCAGCTTCTCAAAACTTCTTCCTCAATTAACTATCTTATTTCATAGAAGCACATTGGTACCGTGTTAAGGAGGTGGTGTATAAATAAGTGTAGTAGCATATACGAGTAGTATAAAGCGATGTGCGGGATGCGTAGATAAGGTGTTCTGAATAATTGATACTGAGTGATCATTCTTTATTAGTAACTCATTGGTCTTTCGTTGGTTAAAAAGATACATACATGTTTTCTGTTTGTTTATGCGAATTTAGAACATACACTCTTGAAACGAAAGAGTGGATTTGGCTTCTCAGGAAAGAGCTGTCATTTATTGGATCGTGAATGAGTTGTTTTTTAAAGTTTTACTCGTCTTGATTTAAATTTCTTTTTTCAAATTACTCATCTTGATTTAAATTGCTTACAAAGAATTCGTTACTCGAGTTGTTTCAACTCTTTTTGAGAAGCTGCCTTTCAAAATGTGAGATGAGCGAAGTTCGGCTCAAAATGAGTTATTTTTTGGCTGACTTTTTAACATTGTATACAATATAATAATGTAAATATAATAGAAATATACTTGGAAAAACCCACAAAAATATATATACTAATAATCTTATAGACATAGAAAATTGCTGCTGCACACTGACAATAAAAGCGCTGAATACTGCACTATGTTTACTGAAACATTAGTTTTTAAGATATAGTGCGTTCTACATATAGGTATATAGGTGGAAAAATTCCAATGGAAATGTTTTATTTGCAATTTTTTGTTGTAAAATTAGTATTACAATATTTCTGTGGCTTACCAAATACCACTTCTTGTAAAAATTATTTTTTTTAAATGAGTATGAATATTTTATTTTTAATGTTTTTCTTAAATGTTTTCATATTGAAGGTTTTATTTATTTATTTATTTATTTTTAAATTTACTTGCTAAGTTATGTTAATCCTTACTACGAAAAGTTTAATGTTATGTTAAAATTCCACTGGTACTCTTAAATGTAAAAAACTGAAAACTTTAATAACCGAACTGTACAGAAATGCTATATTTAAAAAACCCTGAAAAATAAAAAATAAAAATAATATCCTATATAGTAACATAAATTTATTCAGCGCATATAAATAGTTGTGATTTTATGCATCTGCGAAATGAAAAATATTAAGTTTAAATCTGCTAACATTTGATAAATTTAACCAAAAATAATAATAATAATAATAATAATAATGGGTTCAAACAGTAAAATATATTTTACGACATTAGACATCATCTGTAAAATGACTGTAAAAATTTAAAGTGTAAAGAAGGAAAATTATATAAGAATCCACGTTACCACATTAGCTTACGTAATATAATGGAAACAATAAGTAAAATGGAGATTGTTTGATCAATTCTTATTTTTTTAGAACGTAACATGGATATTGATTATCATTTAGGGATGAATAGAAAGAAATATCTAATGAGATTAGTTTTTCCTTGAATATTTATTACAGTAATTCTTTTAGTAACTAAAAGGACTTTGTAATATCATACAAATTGATTACTTTTGAAGGAGAATATAGCATAAGTTTTCTTTAAAAGATTAAAATATGAATTAACCAAATGCTTTAAATTGTCACATTTGTAAATTGAGCTGTTAATGAAGTGGAAGTTAAAGAGATTCTATATTAGTTCAAGAATATTAAATAGTTTTTCAACCATTTAAATAATCTATTTCAAAGTCATAGTAAAACTATTGTTTCAATTGTGTTTTATTTTTTTTCTTTTCGACCTCGTTTAGAATGCAATGATCTAACTTAATTTTTCTTGTGTTTATCAATATAATAGCAAACAGAACGGCGTGCAATATCCAATTGATTGGCAATTTCTCTCTGAGACATTGGAATTGCGGAATAATAAAGATATACAATTTGACGTGCTACTTCTTCATTGACTAGATTCATACAAAAACTGATTTTTTCTTTAGTTTAAACGCTTTTTATAGACTCTGAGAAAAAGGAAATGCATTTTAGCAATAAAATTGTATGAATATCTCGTTTTAACGGCCAAATTACGAAACTTTTCGTTGGGGTCCACCGTAGTACTTACCCATCATGGATATGCATTATACAAATATGTGAAAACTATTTATAAAATGCATTGCAATTCGAAAACAAAATTTAAACGTATATTTAAATATTTTTAATATACATAGTAATGGTCTATTAATGAATTGCTGATGAACCCATTTCGACAAATTATGTAAAATACCAAGCTACTGAAGTAGTACCGGCTTGTGTAAAAGAAACATCCTTAGAACTCCAAAAACAATAATCCTATTAACTAAAAGTTTACTTCGTCAGATTAAGCGTCTCATTTCAAATTAAAACATGTATTTGAATCGAAATTTGAAGAAAATGCAGAGTCATAAAAAATCGAAGAATGTGAAAAGAGGATTACAAGCATCTCTGCAACTATAAATCCCACCAACTTCGTTTTTGATGCAAAATTTGTGTTATTTATTTTTTTTATTTTTTTTATTTTATTTATTTATTTATTTATTTATTTATTTATTTTTTTTTTTTTGCTTTTTACGCCCTTTCCTTAAAATAAAAAAAAATCGAAATTTTTTATATACATTTCATCAGAATGAATTTTTCGAGAGTCGAAAAAAATAGTTCCGGATAATCGAGGTTACTGATATTAAATAGGATTCGTCCTATTCTTACTTACTAAGTACATATGCAACATTTTACGTCTCTATCTCCATTTGTTTCTGAGATAGAAGGTGTACAGACAGACGGACGGCATTTTTTTTTTCATAAAATATGTTCTTCGGAATCTCCAGTATCTGAAACGTGTAAATTCGTCATTTTTTTCCGATTTTCAAAACGATAGCAAGACTTACCCTATACTATGTATGATAGGTAAATAAAAGTGGGCCACAATTATTAACACGACACTTTTTAGCTTGTCTGAAAGAAATAGCATCGGAGGCTAATAATTTCCGACCTCCATGCAAACAATTTTCAGACTAAATGATGTTTCTTGTGGAGGAAGGGGTTTAGAAGAGAATAGATTTTTTGGTATGATTCGGAATTTCTGATTAAAAAGGGAGATCAAACCACCAACCCTGATAGAAAGTGTATTTCCAAAGTGATCTTTTCATGAGGACCTAATGGTGACCTTTTTTAATTGAGCTAATGGTGGTGACGAATCACCATTATTATACAGGGAGTAAAAATCATAACAAAATCATCCACAGGAGACTCCACTTCCATGAATCTGTACTGAAAAACGTGCATGCAATCGAGATGCATTTTGTTGAGCACCGCTCTATGTTGGTAGCTTTGCGTATGCCAGTTTGGTTTCCTCATTTATTAAGAAGCTCCAAAATCGGAAATGTCAATGTGGCATTATTAGTGTTTTAATAAATTTTAGTCAGTCAAATTACGCTTGAAATTACTGAACACTTAATGAATAATTACAATGGTAAGTAAGAGTGAGACCAAAAGCGTGAAACATAGAGATCTGATGTAGACGATTTCATCTTGAGCTGCTAATGATGACATACCAACATTTGTGAGTGAGAAATATTAAACTTGGTAATTTCTCGTAATTTAAAGTGTAGAGCGACTTCTATCAGTATTCCATGGGGTCCCGCTTTTGATTCTAGGCTTGGATATTTTTCATTATGTTGGTTCTATGCTTAGTTAGCATTGTGTTTATTGACTAATTAAATATTCATTAATTTTAAGTGTAATTTCACCACTAAATTTTATATTTTTATTATTTCATTTATCATTTACCGTAGGCGTGTAAAAGAAAAAAGTTGTTGTACAGTCATCAATACAAATCATAGAGAAACTGATTCAAGAGCTTGCTTAAAAAATATTTCTTCTTCACAAAATAATTACATTAATTATTCTAGATTATAATTATATTTTATTACTTTTTATGTGAAATATTAATAATATAAAAATCTTAATATTTTTTATTATATTAATTATTAATTTCTTATATCATTTTCTTTATTTTACTGCTTATATATTTTCAGAGAAATTTTTAATTTTCGAATGTATTAGTAACTTAAAACTGTCGAATCACGAAAGACATATTTAATGATTATATTAAATGTGTATTATATTTCATTAAAAAATAATTATGACGAAGAAACTGTATTTATTCAAATTACTCTGGAAAAATTAGAACATTTAGATTTTTAAAGTAATAATAGCAACAATAATAATAGTAACTAAACTATTGCTTGTTCTTAGAAAAAGAACAATATAAAACACTTTAAAAAATAGTTGGCATTGAGAAAATTTTACTTCTGATACAATATGTATAAAATAATGCAAAGGACTTTAATGCTTTATTGAATGATCGCAGCTTTATCTTTGGTTATAAAAGAAAGCCCTTGTATCGATTATCACTCTAGAGAGTAAGGAAACAAATAGTAAATGACACGTGCGTTGTTATTATGATTTAGATTTAACAATGCGCAATTTATTTAAATAATAGAGGGTCATTTTCTTATCTCACAAGAAAAAAACAATTCATGTAATTTAGATATTTATTTATGTATTTTTCTTTAAATGAATATTTTCATTTTTTTAATGCTTTATAGAATAATTGAAAAGTATTTATGATATCGGTTTGTCTGTCCGTCTGTAAGTCAGGCTGCCGTCCTTGCTCTAACTCTAGTATATATTACTGAAATTGTCCGGAAATTTCAATATAGTCTTTATATTTACTACACCATTATCCCTATTGAAAAAAAGAAGTGTGTAGTTTGTATAGTTTATTTTCAAGGATAATATTCCGCTCCAAAAGTTTTTTTTTCAAAATTAATCCGTTACGTTACTATCACTGGTAAACACCATATGAATTACATTTCAATAATGATGCAGCCTTTTAACCACTTTATACTTTGCAGTGCCACTTCATACCAGGCATTTTCACTGCTTAAATATTAAATTAATGAATCTGAAACTTAAAAACAACTTTTTTAAAAAATAAGAAAAAGTATGTTTCACGCATCTAATAAACAAAATTATTTTTTTAGAAAAAGTTCTGGTGCCAATATGGTGTTTAGGAAATAAAATTAAAAGGTTTCGTATGCGTACAACCACGCCTCAAAGTTTTAACCTATCAATATTTTAATAATGTTTCGATAGTTCAATAATGTGTATTTTTTCAAGTCTTTTACAGAATATTAAATATTTTATCACCGGTTTTTCAGAATACATATTTTTGCCTAACTGAATCAAAAAAAAAAAAAAAAATGCTCGGAATAAAAAAAAAAAAAAAACTTATTGCTGAGAATTTTAACTGAAGTGCGAAACGCCCATTATTTTCTTCTGCTTTCCGACGTATTTAGCGTGAGTGAGTATATTTTGGCCAGTTCTGACAAGGAATGTGTAAAAAATGAAATCTAGCTGGCGAAATTCCGATTTCTCATTGAAAAGTTTTAACTCATATTTTCGTTTTACAAATGGATTGATTTTTCATAGAGAAAATTAAAAAAAAGAATTATTAATTAAATTTTTGCAGCGTGGATTCAAAAAAAAAAAAAAAAAAAAAAGATATAGTAAAATAAATAAAAAATAATTAATTAATCTTACACATACGATAGCATTGGTGACACTTCACTGGCTGCGTGGCATTTTGCGCTTCTACCTTTTTACATAACTCCCAAATCTATTGTACGATAAAGTTATACTATAATACTCTCGCATTGTAGTCACTTAAGTTTAGCGATTTTTTGAAACAAATCAATCATTTTTACAAATATTTAACTACAACAGCACTGTTTATTAGTGATAAGATTGCTTTATGTTCACAACTGGTTTACTTGTTGTAAATCAAAGATAAAAAATATTAAATAACGCTCAACTACTTAGAGAACATAAAGCTATAATCAATTTTCTATTCTTTCTTTTTATTTTAAAAATCATAAAATTATTTTTTATCTGAATTTACTGATTTTTTTCAACTGAAAATCTCTGGTTTTAAATGTAAATGTTCCTCTTTTAATTCCTTTTTTGCATGATAAGTGTTTTTGACATGGTTATATCTCATGTTAAAAGATTTTAGATATGTTCCATAAGCACTGCATATCATTATCTGCAAAATATCTGCTTAATTCGATATCAAATAAACACAAGTTGAAAAACAAAATATATTTACATATTGGACTCATGACACACATCGTATTACATATGTACAAATTTTAGCATAGTAGAAGAAATCTTGTTTAATATACCCTCGTTCCGCATGATGGAAAAAAGAGAAAAAAAAAACAAGCATACTTTTGCAACTTCTTTTTTCTGAAGAAGAAATACTGGTGTTAAAGAAAAAACAGCACGTAATAACGAAAAAAAAAAGAATGTCGGTTGCTGCTGTCACCTATTGTATTGATATTTGGTTTATGTAACTTGTCACACAATACAAACTTTTAGAAGTTCAAGGCATTACTTAAAGAAGAGAATAATAATAATACTATACATATTACAATTTTAAATTAATACATTTTATTTAAAATTCCGTAGCTCTTTCAAACTGTAATTCCTGTGGCTAGTATCGGGGAATATATTTAATATTTTTCCATTTATATAAATAAATATTTTCATTACATGCAACATATTAATCATGTTCAGTATATACATTAAAATATAATTTTTATTATTACTTTTTTATATTGATTAATAATCAAAATATTGTTTGCCGCTGGGCGCGAAAATTGCAGGCCAAAAGTATTAAGACATTTTTATAATAAAGTTTGCAATTAATATTTTATATATATTTAAAACTTCCCACTGCCGCGACAGGATATATCCGTTCAATCGGCTGCATTTTTCACAGCAGTTGAACCTTTCTTTAAATTAATATAATTCTACAAATATAATCCAGTTTTAAGAAATTAAGTAATGATTGATATTTTCAAGGTTTATAAGCATATACGTAACAAAAAAATGATACCATGATAGAAAATCCATCTTTTATTAACATTTAAAATAAATTGAGGAGGAAAAAAAATTACAATTTTGCCCTTTTGCTCGGCAGTCAGGAGTGAAAGGCATGTAATTTGCAATTTCTTTAATCACAAATAACATGGAATTTCTCGATTTTTAAAATTTTTTATGAAACTTCTAATCCTCTATTATATTTTTATCTGTGTGAAGGATTTTTTTTTTAATTCATATAATAATATAATGATATACTAGCAATCTATAATTTTCTTAACTACTATGTTTCAGTTATAAAATGAAGAATTACAATAATTTTAATCACAGCGACAGCGACAGAATTCTAAAAAAATAAATAAAACAACACAGACAGTTAATGATTTTTTTATCTCATTTCTTAAATTAAGCTGTCAAATAAAATAAAAAATTTCCCCTATTCAACACAGCAGTTAGTGGAAGCAAAAAGTTTTTTCATTTTTTTTCTTAATAATAAATGCAAATTTTATATTCACAAAGCATGCTTAGACATTTATTGTATTTTGGAAAATTTCTCATTCAAAGGAACATTGTAATATTTTTCATTAAATTCAGAAGAAAGTATCAAGAGACATGGGAAAAAATTGACATTTTAAACATTAAACGCAATTTTCTATTCACGAACTATGCATAGACGTTTATCAATTTCTTCTTCATTATCATTTCTATAGAAAACTAGTTAACCAAACTATATTGCTTAACTATAAATGCGTAGTTTAAAGAGCAAGATATTTTAATATAAAAAAAGTCATTAAGTTCATTCGAGTTATGTATAATCATAAAGGTTGGAGAAGAATTTTTCTTAGGTACACTGTTAAAAAATTCTGTTCTAGTTTGAACCAAAAAAGTTTGTTTTTTGGTGCTCAATAGCTGCCACCATAAGATGGTGAAATCTCGTACCAACATTTGGAGCTTCCTACTTCAACCTCGTTCCAAGTATTGGAACTATGCTTCAATGAGAGCTCCAAATTTTGGTTCAAGATTTCACCATCTTACGGTGTCAGATATTGAGCACCAAAAAACAAACTTTTTTGGTTCAAACTAGAACAAGATTTTTAACAGTGTATTTGTAAGGAGTGTTGATTTATTTTGGAATTAGCTATGGATATTATAATTATAAATATTTTTTTTTCCTTTTTACACTCTTTTTTTAACTAACATGAATTTTGTATCTAAATATGCAATTTTCTAATAATTTTTGCACGCTATTTTTATTAAAATTAAATTAAATTCAAAGGCGTTTTTTTTATGGAAATACAAAATTTTAATAGTTTTATAACTTAAATATAAATTAATTTTCAAAAACGTTTCTATTTGATCTCCACATGTGATAAATCCCTTGATGTTCATTACGATTACTGTGGTACCTTTAATCTTATGCACAGTTATTAAAAGACAGTATAATAAAATATGTTTAAAAAGCCTCTTATATAAATGAACTTTTTTTCCAGTTGAATGTCCAAGTGTTTTACCGAATTTCTGTCAGTATTGTGGTGAGCGAGGAGCTGTAAATAGCTATAAAGTATCTTCGTTATATTGGTTCCTCTCAAATTGCGTCCAGTGTTATATTAATTATCTAATTAATCAGAGATACATTGGTTAAATTTGTTGAAAAGGTACAACAAGAATGGATGTAATTTTTCTTCAGAATGAACCAATACGCAGTGAAACTGCACAAATGAAATGTATTAAATAAAAATAGTAGAAACCATAAATAAAATATAATGAATGCAATACTTTAAAAAATATTTCTTAATCAATTAATGCATAGTGATGAATTATATTTAGATGAAATGTTTAATAAATCAAATTATAAATCCATCAATCATTGGTTTAATAATGTTGGTCTATTCTTTTCTCTTATAATACCTTGAAAATAAACAGAGCAAGCATATTTTTAAAATATTTTCACTAGCTCGTGAATTTACAGTTCACTAAAGACACTGGATTTTCTGGAATCGGGATTGGTATAAACGACATACTATTGTTTTTCTTTCTTTCTTTCATTTTTTCTTTATTTTTTATATTAATAACTGCATTTATATAATTTGGCGTATTATTTTAGAAAAACATTGAAAATTTGTTACAGAGTAGAGGTTTTTTTTTTAATAAGATAATTATATTTTTTAAAAAATCGTGTTGCTGATATTTCAACACATAAATTCCTGAAACTTTATGTTCGATTAATAGATATAAGATACTAGATGCAGTGGCATTGTATATATTTATTTATTCGATGAATTTTTATATGTTCTTAATTTTTAATGCAATTCCAATTATCAAATGAATTTTCAACGCACTATTGCTTTAAAAATTAAACAAATGCAGTCTTACTTTCGATCTCATACTTACAGTACAAATGACATCTTACAAATCCAAATAGATCCAAGTCAATACTATAACCACATCTACCACATAAAAGAAATTTTCTTATTGCTGAAGTTTTAAGGACTCAATACCTCTCATATTACTAAAAATAAACTTAATAAAACTAAATAATATCTTATAAAATTATTTCAGATTTTGGAAAAAAATTTATAATATATAAAGTATACATAAGGTGTTCGGAGGATGATAATGCCACGTTATGATTCTACCGACTTTCAAGGATCAGTTTTGTAGTTATTTTCGAACAAAAATACGATTTGATATTTTACATTAGACGTAGCGATATGCTCTAACAATGGTAGAAAAACACAATGATAACCGGTCGAAGAACTGTTAAAATCACTTCTGCAGCTTGTTTCCCCCAAGGTATAACTTGGTAAGGATGGTGGAGATGATAGCCCCCGGAACTTGGTAGATTAGATGTATTGTAATATGATAATCAAATTCTGAATAATCCTGATATTTTAGACGTCAACGACGAGGTGATTACACATGCAGTCATCTCCCGGTCTTCGATGTTGGTCTACATTATTCACACTGTGGTTCACAAATGTAGGTTCCGGCATGATAGGACCTGACAGCCAGTGATACTCTTAATGTACACATTGAAACACACATTTTGATGTATGTCCGGTTCTTGTACAAGATACGTAGGTATACACTCAAAATCGACGTCATAAAAGTGCGGCTGCCACCGGTTTCCGGCAGGATAGGACCCGGCAGTCAGTGATATACTTAATGTTTACATTAAAACCTACATTTTGATGTATGTCCGGTCCTTGTACTCGATACATAGGTAAACACTCAAAACTGACGTCATAAAAGTGCAACTGCCATCGGGTTCCGGCAGGATAGGATCTGGCAGCCAGTGATATTCTTAATGTACACATTGAAACCTACATTTTGATGTATGTCCGGTTCTTGTACTCGATACACAGGTAAACACTCAAAACTGATGTCATAAAAGTGCGGCTGCCACCGGGTTCCGGCAGGATAGGATCTGGCAGCCAGTGATATACTTAATGTGCACATTGAAACCTACATTTTGATGTATGTCCGGTCCTTGTACTCGATACATAGGTAAACACTCAAAACTGACGTCATAAAAGTGCAACTGCCATCGGGTTCCGGCAGGATAGGATCTGGCAGCCAGTGATATTCTTAATGTGCACATTGAAACCTACATTTTGATGTATGTCCGGTCCTTGTACTCGATACACAGGTAAACACTCAAAACTGATGTCATAAAAGTGCGGCTGCCACCGGGTTCCGGCAGGATAGGATCTGGCAGCCAGTGATATTCTTAATGTGCGCATTGAAACCTACATTTTGATGTATGTCCGGTCCTTGTACTCGATATATAGGTAAACACTCAAAACTGACGTCATAAAGTGCGGCTGCCACCGGGTTCCGGCAGGATAGGACCTGGCAGCCAGTGATATTCTTAATGTGCACATTAAAACCTACATTTTGATGTATGTCCAGTCCTTTCACTCGATTCATAGGTAAACACTCAAAATTGACGTCATAAAAGTACGGCTGCCACCGGATTCCGGCGGGATAAGACCTGACAGCCAGTGATATTCTTAACTTCCTGACTGCCACGAGTGGATTTTTTCGCACATTAAGCTGCATGTTTCACTGCAACATAAGCAATATTTAAATTAATAAAATTCTACAAATAAAACTCACTTTTGAAAAATTAAGTTAGTATTAATACTCTCAAAGAATATGCACCTATACGTAATAACATATTTTGTATCAGCTTGGAAAAACATCTTGTTTTAATATTTTTAATAAATTACTGAGAAAACAACATTAAAATATTACGCATTGGCTGGGCAGTCAGGGGGTTAATGTACACATTGAAACCTACATTTTGATGTATGTCTGGTCCTTGTACTCGATACATAGGTAAGCACTCAAAATTGATGACATAAATGTGCAGCTGCCACCGGGTTACTACATGCTTGGACCTGGCAGCCAGTGATATTCTAAATGTGCACATTGAGACCTACATTTTGATGTATGTCCGGTCCTTGTACTCGATACATAGGCAAACACTCAAAATTGACGTTTTAAAAGTGCGGCTGCCACCGATTTCCGGCAGGATAGGACCTGGCTGCCAGTGAATGCATAATGTGCACATTGAGGCCTACATTTTGATGCATGTCGGGTCCTTGTACTCGATAAATAGGCAGACACTCAAAATTGACGTCATAAAATTGCGGCTGCCACCAGGTTTCGGCAGGATAGGACCTGGCAGCCAGTGATATTCTTAATTTGCATATTGAAACATACATTTTGATGTATGTCCGGTCCTTGTATTTGATACATAGGTAAAACTACGGCCGGCTCCTGGTCTATAAAGTATTCTTAAACTTACAGATATATTCAGAAATATCCCCCATTATAAAAATTATCTACCTAAAGAAAATATAATGATATAAATTAAAAAATTTTTTTAAATTCAAAATATTAATAAATAACAAATGACATGAAATTAATTCTTAATCTAATTAAAATTTATAAATTACCAACTTACTATTTATGAAGATTATTTCCATGTATTTATTGTCCATTATTATTTCCATGTTACAAATATATGATTTATAAATTAATGCATTGCATGTAGTTACATTATAAATCCTACTGAAAATATATTACGTAATACAAAACGTCTAAAAATAATTCATTTTATTAAGTATATAATTCTTAAATTTGTAAGAAAAATAATTTCGTTTGCTTTAATTAGTTCGCTATGATAATTACTTCATTCATTTTAATATTAAATTAATATTAAGTTTAGCTTATTTTAGCATGAAACAATTACAAAATAAATAAATAAATAAATAATAATACATTAATTAATAATACACAAATAAAAAATAATATAAAAACACTTCAAAATTGCAATTTTTCCATCAACTATTTACCTTCAACGACAA
Source organism: Maratus speculifer (assembly GCA_964019185.1). Taxonomy (NCBI): domain Eukaryota; kingdom Metazoa; phylum Arthropoda; class Arachnida; order Araneae; family Salticidae; genus Maratus; species Maratus speculifer. Next base: position 139,293,879 of record OZ025300.1, read on the forward strand.
ACGAATCCCTTAACGAAATGTTTTCCTCTTATTACTCCATAAAATAACCCTCAGCGAGGATCCGTGGTGTATTGATTAAAGCACCCACCTTCCGTCTTTGGGAACCTGAGGTCGAACCCAAGGTCATCGTACTTTGAAGTACGTTTTTGGAAATTTTTAACAAAATAGTTCCAAGATGAATCATAAATGGCGCCAGCAACACTGGATTTTATTTTTTCATTTTATGCTGGAGATGCGTTAGCGGACCGACTGTGTGCCTAACAGTCGGGCGGCAGTCTCCCCCCGGCGTTTCAAAAAAGTGCTGGAACCGATAGGGCGTGACAGTATCATGCCGATATCGTTTGTAACGACAAAGCGGCTGTGGACCGATTGTTTAACGATAGCTCTGTGTTTGCTGGGTATACATATATAAATTTACGAAAATAAGGAACAGTGGTATCGTATTTATAACGCTGCAAAAATATTAAACATATTCCAATTTCAATGCATTTAGCTAGTAGTTATAAATGAATTATTACATGTGATTTTTTTTCAAAACGAAAGTGTAATGAAAACAAAAACAAAAACAAAAACCTCATACAATAATAAGGATCTTATTTGAAAAATATAGTGTGCTCCTGGGACTTCTGAATATAAATTTGAATGCTTTTTCAAGTACCTTGGTTATTTACGAAGTCTTTTCAGTTCGTTTACATAGATATTTTCTTTGAAATTTTTCTTAGAATAATTTACATCGAAGTTCTATATAGAAATGCAGATTTTTCACAATTAAATGTTTCGTAAAGTTGCTAATTTATATTTTCTGATTCAAACATAGATGAAATATTTTAAATTTATATGTGTAGTGGCCAATAACCGAAGCATGGCCAATACCCGAACTGGCCAAGCTTCCTGGCCAAAACCCGCAATACATGAAATGAATAGCGTATTTCGGGTTTTGGCCGGCCAATTCGCTAACTGGCCGGGAAGCCTTGGCCAACACCCGAACTATGATGCATAGGTACCAATTTTTTGTAATTAAGATAATGTAACATTAAGATACACAGTAAAAAAGATTCCCATTGATTATATTGAAACGAAATATTTTTGTGTACCCAACTAAATTAACCAAAAATAGTACACAATTCCATTTCAATATCGAATCTAATTGATAAACCAAATAAGCTGACAAATACAAGCTAACCGGAAGCTTTACTCGAATTAGAGCACGCTGACTGTTAGACTATTTGAATTCATAGACACTTTCAACTATGTTCGAAAGAATAAGCCGAGTGTCTATATATATTTCGAGAATTGGCTAATCACATCTGGCCAGTTGGCGAATTGGCCAATTGCATCTGGCCAGTTCGCGAACTGGCAGGCCAATTCTGTAATTGACCAGTGATTTTTTAACATTGCTGGCCAATTCGGGAATTGGCCGGCCAGTTCTAGAATTGGCCAATTTCGGGTTTTGGCCGCAACATATGCAAAACGTAGTTATCGAAGAATATAAAAATAATCCATAATAACTGAATGCAAATTTTAAAATCTCATTTTTAGATACATTATATTATTGTTCGATTAAAACATGAAAGGGAATTTCATGTGATTTTCATTCGAATTTTAAAATATACATAGATTTTAATTTGATATTAATTTATGAAAAATAAAAGAAATAAGGAGAAGGGGGCACATTGGGGCACTTTTTAATGTCTCTCAGCCGTTTAACGTCTTTTGAATATTGAACAAATTAGTTCATATAACTAATATGTTTATTTTGTAGTCTACAATCTTGGTAATTTTTAAAGCCTCCAATCGATAAAAAGTTAAATATTTAAATTTTATTTATTTAAAAGTTTTAATGAAAATTATTTTGTTTCAATGTGTCCTGCACGTGGTACATAAATTCTCAGAAAGGTATTAATGTCTTTTTATGTACTGTAATTTTTAATAATAAAAATAATTACAGCAGCCTTTGTATTATTTTCGGACATCAAATTTTTCAACATTAATTGAGAACTTCGAGATTGTTAACATCTCTGATGATGCTCTAAGTACAGTTATGTGCCGAGGAAGTTTTCAAAGAACATTTTCTTTGTTTCCAACAATTAGGTATTTATTATTTGGATAAGTAAAGTTTCAGGATTCTCACAATTAAAAAAAATAAAATAAAACATTATTTCTTTATTTTTACTTGATTCCTTACAACTGTAATAAAGCAGTATCTTAAAACAACTGGTAACTTTACTCATAAACGTGACAGAAACAGTTTTTCTTTTCTCTAATTCATCAGTGACAGGTTTAAACTATTTCAACTAATTATCAAAATTTACCTACTGTCAAATTCAATATCAAAGATGCTGTCTTTGAAAAAAACTTAATCGGATATTTGAGAAGTGAATTGTTACTCAAGATATTTTAAACGTTTTAGCTGATACTTTAAATTTTCTTTTCTTCTGTTACTTTTTCAACGTTTTATTCCCTTCTTTTCTACATTTCTCTGTGGTAGAAGTTAGAATATGAAACTTTTCAGGTATTTTTATCGAACTGTTTTATTTTTTATGGCAGACACTTGATCAGGTCTTCACGAGTGACTACAGAAAAAATATGTCTTTCATAAGCTGATGGAGGAACATAACTAATCATAATGAGAGTTTGAGAAGCGCCAAATGACATACACTGTTAAAAATTTCTCTCTAGTTTGAACCAAATTTTCGTGCACAGTAGCTGCCACCATAAGATGTTGAAATCTCGTACCACCATTTGGAGCTTCCTAGTTCAACCTCGTTCCAATTATTGGAACTATATTTCAACAGCAGCTCGAAATATTTGTTCAATATTTCATCATCTTACAACGACATCTATTGAGTACCAAACTTTGGTTCCAACTAGGACAAGATTTTTATCAGCGTAGTGCTTTCATAGTGTTTTCTGCTATGTGAGAAACTACGAAGTGACAAAATTAATAAATAAAACAACAAATAAAAACGTGTTTATTATACGACTAAATTATTAAATTTAAATAAGACTATATTTAAAGCCACATGTATATTGTTAATATAAAATTATGCATTGTATATAAACGCTGGAAGATCTCAAAAAATCCCAGAATTCAAAAGTATTCTGTCACTAAAAGCTCTTTTTATGTCTGATTTGAATGGTCTAAATATACATTGTAAATCTCCAAATACATCGCACTTTTTCTTGTTCTAATGTACTTCTAAAGTCAAATTAAAGGAAAAAAAAAGAAATTGCACGTCAAATGTATCACATGTGGTGGATTCGTACTATAATGACATTTTTCAATTATACAGTAATTCAGATATAATACAGTATCAGAATTCTTCTGCGTGTCCCTGTAATTACAGTGGGTTGCCAAATTATTAGGGACAGTCATATTTTTTATTAGTTTTACAATTTGCGTGCATTTGACTACCGTTTTAAGTGGTTTAAGTCTTGCAGGGATATATTTTATCATTGTAAGTATCTCTTTAACTCAACTTTTAAGTATTTTTGGTATGTTAAAAGTTTTATTTGCTTTCTATAAATATTTTAATAATGAGAGAGACGTTGGGTCTTTTACACACGCAATAATGGATGACGCTTTTCTTTAATTTAAACAAAATGATTTGTGTTTTTTTTTTTTTAAGTTAAGAATTATATGTGAGTATTATCTTTCTTTTATTGATTAAATATCTCTTTTTTGCGAAATTATTTACGATTTTATTTTATTTTTTTCTTTTGTTGATTTTAATGTGGGTCGAGGGGTTGATTTGTTCCATAGGAAAAAAATTGAGGTTAAAACAATTATTCTGCATACAAATCATTCCGAACGGTAGATGGCAAAACTTACTAGAGTTTTCTAGTCAGCAGTAAACAGGATAAAAATTAATCTGGACAAAAACTAGCCACTTTCACCCGAATGGAAAGGTAAAAGTGGCAGAAAATGCATAACAATTCCACGTACCGATAGAAAATCCGGGATATCTGTTTAGGAAACAGAAAGAAAAGTGTGGGACTCCTTACTCAGATTGTTCTAGAATCTGGAATGCCAATTTTTAAGAGAACTGTGCAGCGGAGATAAACGGAGAAAGGGTTGACAGGTCGCTGTCCAGTCAAGAAATTATAGTTGATGAAGAAGCGTCTTACCTGGGCTCGTGAACACCGTCAAAAGACGGTTGATGACTGGAGTAAGGTCAGTTGTTAAGATAATTATTATTTATGTTATTTAAAATCATTTACATCTTAATTATTAACATATTTAATTTTTTTTCAAGTGTGTTTCTCAGATGAATCAATATTTGAGATTTTAGTCGATAAAAGCAGATTTGTCAGGTGACGACCAGGAAAAATATACCACCCCTGACAGCATCGTGGAGAGTTTTAAACACGCTGATAAAATAATGGTTTGGTCTGTCAGAAGCGCTAAAGGAGTTGGAGGCCTCTACATTGTCCAGGGAACCATGAGACAAGACCAGTACAGGCAAGTGCTGAAAACTTGGCTGCCGCCGCAAATTGAGGAATGGTTCCTAGGTGGTGAAGAGTTCGTGTTTATGCATGATTCAGCGTCTTGTCATAAAGCTAGAAACATTAAAAAGTTTTTGGCAGACCATAATATCCCAGTTATACCTTGGGCTGGCAATTCTCCTGACATGAACCCCGTAGAAAGCTTAGGGATGATCATCAAGGTGGAAATCACCAAATATATGATTACTACCAAGGTACAACTCATCGAAAAGCTAATAAATGTTTGGAATCACAAACCTAAAATAAAAGAGTGCAAGAAATTGCATAGAAAGCATGCCGAGATGCATCGAAGCACTCCTCGAAACCAATGAAAAAGTCACCGAATATTAATATTCTTTACTTAACATCTGTAAATTGACTGCATTATACATTTGTTGGGTATATATCTCATATAATTTTGCGTAAATACTTAAACTATAATAATAAAGCTTTTTAAATTTAAAAACAGTGTTTATTTTTAAATTATATCCCAATGTTGTAGAAATAATTTATAAATCATGACTGTCCCTAATAATTTGGCAACCCACTGTACTCAGTACTTTCTATTATAGAGGAATTAATTTTTTGCAAACCTGAGCAATGTATATAACTTTCGTAAAATATGAAATTGCTTAATATAATCAAAACGCGCCCCAAACAATGTTCCCCTATCCCATTATGCATTTTAATACTTTTGCAAGGACCTGTAAATTAATCACGAATATTTTTTTTTTCATTAAATAGTACAAAAATTATAATTTAGTATGTAATTCATATATTTATATCATTTTATTATGTTTGAAAGGGTTTAAAATCATTATAAAGCACATGAAAATATTTTTTTTTCCATTGGCCGTAATGTAATGGAATAATTTTGATTATCCCTGTAATTGAACTGTGCATCCGATTTTGATAAAATTTGAAAATACTCGACAAACTTATGTAATAATTGTACATTTTATATTTCAAATGATTCGGCTGGGTAGTTTTTGCATTGTTATTGTTGTTTGCGGACAGATGGACAGACGGCCGGACTGAACAACAACAATAGGTGCTACGTATTTACATAATTACGAACGCACCTAAAAAGCATGTTAGATATAATTATTAAAAATTGGCAGCATATATTTTGGAAATGTAAAAAAGTATTTATTATGCATATTAATATTGTTTAAACTTCCTAGATTTCAGTCAGAGTGGCCGTTTTTCATTAATAATTCATAAGTAAATTCCATGGTTAAAAGTATGTATTTACGTTTACTGTTTCTTTATTCGAAATTAAAACATAAATAAGAAAACAATTATACAAGATAATAAATAGTCTATATGAATTTACAATAGATACACACTTGGAAATACCCTAAATTCATGTACATACATATCAAAATCACTACAGCACACTAGCAATAAAAGTGTTAAATTCTACACCATTCTTTCTGAAATGTAAATTTTTAAAACATACGTGACATGTGCGTCCTAAATATTTTTGAATACATGGAACAATTTCGGTAATATTGTTATATTTGCAATTTTGTACTCTAAAATTTGCATTACAACACTTCCATGGCTCAACAAATATAGGTTTTTGTGCAAATTATATTTTAATCAGGAGTATGAATGTTCTATTTTTAAGAGCCTGTTAAATGTTTTCAAAATTTAAGATTTTATTTATATATTTATTTAATTTAATTTAATTGTAAACGTTTGTTAACCCATACTACGAAAAATTTCATTAATTTTATTTTATAGTTATAAGAGTGCTTGTAAAAATAAAATAAAACCCCTCAAAATTTACATATGGAGCTGTACCAAAATTTATTTTTAAAAATAATCATAAAAATAAAAATAGTATCATATTAGTAATTCAAATTAATTCAGCCCATGTAAATAGCCATGATTTTGTGCTTCTGCGAAGTTATACATGTTAAGTTTAAAATACTAACATTTGAGAATTTTAACAAACACATATAATGGGCTCAAACATTAAAATATAATTTTACTTATTACACGTCATCTGTAAAATAAATGCAAAAATTTAAACATAAAAATGAAAAAAATGCATAAGAATTCACATTACCACATTATGTTACAAAATATAAAGATAACAATCAGAAAAATGAAGATTTTTTAAAATAATTTCTTATTCTTTTCTAGAACATAGCATGGATATTGATTTTCGTTTCGGGATGAATAGCAACAAATATCTAATGACAATTTTTTTCCTCTTAAATATTGCAGCAATTCATTTAGTAGCTAAAATGACTTTATAATATTGTGCAAATTGAATACTTTTTAAGGATAATAAAAAATACATTTTCTTTATAAGGTTAAAATTAAAGTAATATTATTCCGAATAAAATAAATTTGCATTCGTTTCGGATTGTCGCATTTGTAAACCGTCCCACTGATGAATTGGCAGTTGTAGAGTTTTTATATTAGCTGGAGAATATAAATTTTTTTCAACCTTTTAAACACTTTGAGCTCTGATAATTGGATTTTCTATCACCTAATTTTAATTCCAAATTGTCATAATGGTACCGGTATTTTCGAAAAAAAAATATTTCAAAAAAGTTTAATACATTTTTTATGTGTGTGTGTGTGTGTGTGTGTGTATTGATAGAATACCGTCATTAGATAAACGCAGAAAATCCATAAAATGTTATGGACAGGTTGTTTTAAAAAGTAGTTCCAAAGTTAACACCCCTTCTCTGTTTATCTGCACAGTCATACAAATTGATGTTTTTCCAAAGTGAATTGGTAGCGTATTTATTTATTTTACATTTTATTTATTTTTTAATTCATGAAATTGGAATTTTCATATTTAAAGGCATCCCTTTTTATGTAACGAATTTCATGGTTAAGATATGTACTTCTTTTTTTTCTGTTGTCTGAAATGCAAGCAGTGATGTATATATTTATCTTGTGATGCATGTTCAACCAATCGTGCTGTAAAACCATTTGCAGATGAGTGTAATTTATACAAATATTTCGATTTCCTAACATTGAAGTTTCCAAAGTATGCTCTATTAAAAAAGGGGATTTTTTAAAATTTAATATTAATATTATACATAAAAATAAACAAGTAGACTGCGAATACATAATCTTACTGTTGTGAAATTCCAGATTAAAGCATACCAAGTAAAGGAAATATAAATATTTAGAAAAACTGGCGAAAACTTGTTTCATAAGAATTTTGCTAATACTTCTATTGTGCTTAGTGAGATGTTTAATTACCTAAGATACGGAATACTACTATTTTTATTAGCACTTTCCAAAAAAGTTGAAAAGTGTTTTTGCATTCGGTTTATCTGGCCATCTGGCCATATGGTCGTCTGGCCGCGCTCTAACTCTCGAAAATATACTCGGATTGTCGTGAAATTTTTGGACGTTATTTAGGTTTGCCCTACCACGAACCCTTTTGAAAATTAAGTTTCTACCATGATTAATTTATTTACAGGAACAGTTAATATTTTTCCATTACATTACGGCCTACGGGAAAAATCGCTTCAAATTAATTTTAACGTTTATAACACTTTCCAAAAGTCTGAAAGTGCTTATGCATTGTTTGAAAAGTGTTTATGCATTCGGTTTAGCGTCCGTCTGTCAGTCTATCCGTCTGTCCGTCTGTCTGCGCTCTAAATCCTGTAAATATACACGAATTGCCTTGCAATTTTTGTATGTTTTCCCCGTTTACCCTAGCACGAACCCTATTGAAAATGAAGTTTCTACCATGATTAGTTTATTTACAGGGAGAGTCAAAAATTTTCCATTACATTATGGTGTATGGGGAAAAATCGTTTCAAAGGCATTTTAAAGATATTACACCCTGCTAAACATATTAAATTTTACATGGATTTAAGAGGTGCACTAAAATATACATTCTATAAAATATGTGGTGAAAATATAGCTAGTATTCATTTACAGGGTCACACAAAAGAATTTCATTGGATAATGGTAAAGTGGGGGAATAGTGTGCGATATATATTTTTTTAAATATATCAAATTGTTTCATGTATAACAAAATTAATGTATGTCACTGAGTCTTAATATAAAACATACTATACTATATTCCATAATATAAAGTACATTGTATTTACAGGCACACACAAAAGATTTCAAATAGTACAACGTGTCCGAGAAAAATCCTTACAACTTCAAAAAATTATTGAAAAAGAAACAATAAGGTTACAGCGCAACTAATTAGTACATTAGATAGAATAACTCAAAAAGTTTTTTTTTCCCTATAACTTAAGTTATTACCTTAGGAAATTTCTACATGAGACGCTTTCGTAGCACGAACAATATCAAGACGATATTCCAATTCCATCCACGACCGTTTCAGCATGCTAATATCAACAGTAGCTACAGCTGTTTGGATGCTTTGCTTTAATTCTTCGAGACTGTTAACTTGCGTCCGGTATACAGTATCTTTAACATAACCCCAAAAGAAAAAATCCACTGGTGTTAGATGAGGAGACCGGGGTGGCCATGCAATGGGACCACTCACGAATGCTTGACCGAGATGGTGGCGATTCCCCATACGTCGTTCGATAATTCCGTTTTGTTTGCGTGTCGGATTTTGTTTCGATAAACCACGCAACACATTGAGTTTTCTTCACGCGATCCGCCATTGAAATAACTAAAATGCTTTAATATTCCTTTGCATGACATGTAGTGCCATCTATGGTCAGAAACATACTGCAGAAAAAAAACTTTTTGTAACTTTTCTAATGTCTTAATTAGTTTCGCTGTTACCCTACAGTTTCTTTTTCAATAAATTTTTGAAGTTGTACGGATCTTTCTCGGACACCCTGTATATTCCTTCTGACGGACTGTATATTAGGGCGGAGCGTAAAAAACTTTTTTTCGAAATTATTTTCTCCCTAGCGTGGAAAAGTTGTGGTGTGGTGTCACTAACTTACTCACAAAATTTCATAACAATAAAAAAATATCTTCTGGTTCCACTTTTGTGTCAAAATATACAATTTTAGCCGAAAATGTTGTAAATTTTCACATTTTAGCAATATCTTTAATTTCTGATTTTTTTTTCTTCGCCCTAGAGCGGAAAACGTCATAGAGTACATAAGGAACATAAGTCCAAAATATTAAGGTGAATAAAAATATCTGCCGGTTCCACTTTGAAGTTTAAATACGGGAAATTTATCGAAAATGATGCAATTTTTCACATTTTCGTGATTTTTTTTAGTTTTAAATTATCTATTCCTGCTGGCACGGAAAAGTTGGAAATATATAATAGAGACATAGGGGAAAACATTTAGAATAATAAATAAATATCTTGCCGTTTCCCTTTCGGCATCTCAAAAAGTCAAAATCGCCAAAAATATGTAAATTTTCTCTTTTCAGGGATTTTTGTCTTTTCAATTTTCTCTTCTCGCTGGCGCAGAAAATTCGGAAAATCATATGACTAACATAAGTGTAAAAGTTGAAAGTAATCAATAAATATCTTGTGGTTTGACTTTCATTACTTTAACTGGCAAAAACATGGCATTAATGTACACAAAAAACATACAACAATCGAATTAAAAGCGATATGAGGGAAATACCTCTAATAAGTTCAGCTTTCTGTTCGTTTACTGTAGTATTACCGTTCGCTTAATGCTCTGCTTGTGATAGGTTCGTAATGAGGATAATAAATTTCAGCTTCTATATTTTATTGAAAAATAATGCATCTGAAAATGTTTACAAAATTTTTATTTTTAATATTGTGTTGAATTACTAGTGTGCATGGAAAATAATACACAGAAATATCACAATTAAGGCACATTCCAATATTATAGAAAGGCATAACACAAGAAGAGAAAGAAATAAATATCGCATGAAATTCCAAGTCCAAGATTAGAGTTTCATATATACCAGTACCTTTAAAAGATTGTATTTTGACCGTCGAAAAGATCAAACTTTAATTCAGAGGAATATTGAGGGAACGCTCCATCAATAAAGAGTGCTTGAAGAATATTTGACGCATATAGACGAATCTGGCTGCGATTAACATAGGCCAACTGTCACCAATAATCTTTTCTGCTATGTTTTTCATATGATTTTACATACTTCCCGCTGCAGTGAGAAGAGAAAATTGATAAGTAAAAAAAAATCCCTGAGATGTGAAAATTTACATACTTTTTGGCTTAAATATTTTTTAATTGTTCTAATATATTGGACATGTGTTTCTTATGTACTTTTTCAGTTTTTCCTTACTAGGGCGAGGAAAAAATTTAAAAATTAAAATATTACTAAAATGTGAAAAATTACAACATTTTTGGCTAAAAATGCATATTTCGACCTAAAAGCGGAATCGGAAGATATTTATTGATTGTTTTCAAATTTTGTGAATATATTACTGATACCACCCCACAGCTTTTCCACGCTAGGGAGAAAAGAATTTCGAAAAAAGAAAATTGCGCTCCGCCCTACTGTATATGTTTCCGATGATGGCTGATGGATGGATGTAATAAATTTTAATTATGATATACGCATTGAAGTTTCACAAGATCTTTGTGCATTATAAGGATGTGTATAAATGTTGTAGTTGGTTTACAGGGCTGTCCAAAAGAGCTCGCCAACGTTACTGAGTATGAGCGTAAATTACTTAAAGGTGGTTCTTAAACAAGGTATACATTTTTACACAGAACTGCATTCAATTTAAAAAGAAATGTTGGCAGAATATAGATAAAATGATATACAGGTCCACGCAAAGATTTGTGTATATGGACACCTATGAATGATACTTTATAACAATGTGATTTCTGTTGTTTTAAGACTGTTTTAGTTTAAAATGGATTTTAAATTCTTACTGACGTGTAATAAAGGTACAAGTTAAACTACAGGGCTGAACAAAAGTTTTCAAGTATGTTTCCTATTTATTAGTGCAAATTGCTCAAAAAAAATTTTATGCTTTTTCCTAGCTAAACTAAATTTTCCCATTATATAATATGTATATCAACTGACAGATGAAATACAGGATTGTTCAAAAGCATTGGAATACATATTTGGCTATAATGACAGAAGTTTTGTTAAAGATTTCATGACGTGTTGGAAAGTGCTTTGTAATCTATGCTTAACGCATGATTTTTCTTACTTGTTAAAAGAAATGTTCGATTATTTAATCTGAATTTTTCTAAAATTATTTAATAGGAAGTTTATTGCTCAAATTAAAAGCATTGAATAAGTATAAATCTTTAATTTTATGACCGCAAGTGACCTGAAAAGAGAAACGTTTCAATGCCAGGAAATAGATGCTCATTTTCATTTACAGACTCTGAAATGAAAATCCTTCTTAAACCATAGAATACAATAAAAAATCAATAAAAAAATAATGTAAAAAAAAAATTAAATTTTTACGAGTTTTTTCTAGTGAAATCGCTTAAAAATATAAAATACTTTCAAGTATTTGGCGTGAAAATATGAATGTTCAGCATTATTTTTGAAAGCCATGTGAGGGATTGTCCATTTGTAATAAAGCCACTCTGGTGTTTTGAGTGAGATCGTGACGTCAATGTTCTAATATGTGGGGCGCAAAAGCGATATCTATCCTTTATGCAACTCTAATTTTCCAGAGTGTGTGTGTGGCGCCCTCGATCTACAGTTACCTGCGGTTATGAGTTTTATGCAAACTTCTAGCTCCGTCTTCAGTTTTCAAAGTATAAAAGCTGTAAGTTGTGAGTTGGAGTGTGGTGTGTGGTGTGTGGCGTTGTGAGCCGGGAGTGCCTCTATAGAGTAGATTTTCGGTTGGCGTTTAGCACCCGCTCGTATGAATACCTTTTTAGGAGAAAGCATTTAAGTTATGCTGTAAAATTCCAAGAAGTGTTTGCAATAAGACAGGTCCGCAGAAGTACTGAAAAAAAACACCAGTAATGTCTCTTCGAAGTTCTTTATTAGAATATGCAGGAATGAGCGGAGACTTATACTCCTCAGGGAGTGACCCCTTGGAAACACAATTATGAAGGCTACATGAGGCAATAGGTCCTTACTGGACAGTAGTTAAAATCCAAGTGCCGTTACAATCAGTATAGATGTTGATTAGCGATTTGGCTTGCGGTTTTCGCCAAAACTCTTTGTATAATTGCCGACCTTGGCGATAATTATGCAGAGAGAGACAGAACACATTGTTAAGTATACAGCCAATTGATAACCTGTAAATTATGGGAGCAGGCACAAAAGGGTTAATAGATTAAATTCGTGAGAACTGCATCAACTCTCAACGGACAATGCGAAACCATCTGCTTACATTTACATATTATGCTCTAAATCAAAGAGACGCACCCACGAAATAATTTGCAGGACAAAATGTTTATGAAGAGAACGGAAATCGTTAGCAATTGTACAAAGATTAGATTTTATTTTAGTTATTGAAATCTCAACGATAACTTTCAACGGAATTATGGGAAGCGCAGATTGAAACGAATTGCTTTTCTTTATTTTATTTCAGTTAGCCGTTACCTCAGAAAATTCATGTAAGAGAAAAGAATTAATGAAAGCTTTTCCATACTTAACGGAATATTAAATTGTGGGAAAAGGGCGTAATGAATACCTACTTCCTAAATTATAAAGATTAACTAAAAATGCAATTTTATAAAAGGATTAAATTTTGACCCAAAAACTATATATAATGGAATCTCCATTATATATAATCACCCCCACGACACGAAAACAAGCTGTAATGAGTACATTACAGCATAAAATAATGGCTGAATCTCTCTGCATTTGCACATACTACTCATTAACCTGCATACCAAGAAGAATACATAAAAATAAACAATCAGAAAATAAGTATATAAGTATATAGATATATAAGTATACATATATCATGTCTCCTTTATGCATGTATCTAAGCATGCCAGTAAAAAAAAATTGGTACCAAAAATTTTTTTAAGTAATTAGCTGAGCTCAGTCTGACTTCTGGTTAATTAAAATTACGTGTGCACACTTTCTTTCTTTTTTTTTTAATTTCAATTCCAGAAGATTATTTTATATAATATTTGAAATACTTATTCAAATAATGCAATTCTTGTGATTGCAACATATGTTGGTTATACTCCAACTTCTATAATTAATTTGAGACATGATGATTAAAATATTGTAAAGCAACACAAATATGTAGATAAAATATGTAGGGCATACAAACATACACTGGATTTTAAATTTCAAAATTTTAAATGAGAAAATGATGATAATGGAAGAAAAATATTGAGGCACAAGAATTTTGTACTTTGCAGTATATCATTGCCATACTCTTAAAAACAAATGATGTAACAATATTTCCCTGAATATTATATGCCAACAGTACTTTACCAAAAATAATGTTTTAAAAACTAAACTGTTATAAAAATGTAAGTAAACTTAATTTAAAATCACTTAGAAATAAAAATCTAACATGGATTTATAACCTGGAAAACAGAACGATTAAAGATTGTATGAGTGTGTGTAAGGTTTTTGCATGTGTGTAAAAGGTTTTACAGACCTTTCTGTTTAAATACTGATGTAGCAGCATGGAAACTGCCTGCATGAAATCTGAAAAAAAATTGATGCAGCACTGAGTACCGACTGAATAAGAAATCAATGTAAATAGGAAACTACCCCATTGAAAGAAATCTGTTAACTACCGAGAGAAAGATACCGAGAAATTTAGAAAAATGTCACAGAGAGATTTTGCTGATGTCAAAAGTGAAAAAAATTACATTAAGTTTAAGTATTTTATGTGCAACATGAGTGAAGCACATAAAACAGAATGACAATGTGAACAAAGAGAAAAACTGGATGACCTGCAACCTAAACAATGAATTAAAATGTCTACTTGAATACACATATGTATGTATATAAGATTTTTTTTTTAATGTACAAGAAACTACAATGAGGGAAAAGAGTTTTGTGTATGTTTTTTTTTTAAACCCTCTTGGCAACAAATGAATGTGAATATAAATTCACTGAACAAATGTGTTGTGAGAATCTATGAACTAAGGTGTATCTGTTCTATGAACTAATGTGAAAGAAAAATACAAAACAAATGTGTAGCTAAAAAAAACAGACGGAATTTTTTTTAAATGCATGAGATTAGCTCCCTGTGCATGCATAGAATTGAAAAGTACGATGAACTAGTGTTAAAAATCAATGAACAAAGAATCGCAATGAACTAATGTGTGTATTTACTATGAACAAAAATTCCATACCTGCACCCGGAACCAAAATAATGCACATATCACCAGAAAATGTAGACGAAGTGTAACAAGATGGCATAAATTGCAATTAACCAGTGACCTGTGAACTAATTTAGACATCTGCAAGAAAATAATATCAATATCTAACCTCAATTAATTAAAAATTTTGTAACTGTCATGTTGGAAAAAATGATGAAAGGCAATAATTTTAAAAGAGGACGCTAACGCAATACCCGAACAGTGTGTGTATAAAAACAAAAAAAAAAACAAAACAAGAGATGTCTGGCTTAACTCCTCGCCAGATACCCTGACCTATGTGTTATACATCTGTGAAATGTGTGAAAAAAAAAAGAACTGCCGAATATCACATTAGCTAGAGAGTAAAATAAACATTACCTGTGTACCTGTGAAAATACTGGAACATGAACAGCGAAAATACCTGTGACCGTGTACTGTAGAATTATAATGCAATCTCGTTGAATGTGATAGATTTCCTATCCTTGACTTTATTAACCTTAAAATAACGTGTCTTTGTTTTATTATTATTTTAAATAACAAGGAATCTACAGGTAGTTAACCAAACCAATAAATTGCGGGTATGTAACTGTACAAGTATGCGTGTAAAAGTGAAGTAACAATAACATGCAAGTAAGTGATATCTGCAGATAAAGTACTATTAATGCTTATAGTAGAAGAGTATTTAAAAGACATGATGTATCACTGACCAGAGAAAATACCGAAACTGCAAAAATTAGAGCAAACCTGTCACATCTCTGAAAAAAACGTGAACCCAATTTAATATGGAGACACCATCCGTGCATAAACAACACTGTGAATTATAATAATGCACCTTTAAAGAAAATAACCGAGAAAAATCTGGCCTAAACCTCAAAATGAATATGAGCTAAGTGAATAACAAGGAGTATGAATTCCTATAATTTGAAAAGGGAAGGTGAAAAAAAGAAAAATCTCCCAGACTATCTGACTCTCAAACATAAACATAAAGATACCCTATAATAAATTTGGAAAAAAAAAATAACAGGAGAAAAAAATGTTAATACAAATACCCGTTGCAATTCAGCTTGACACGTGTAACCTTGAATTGAAATTATTAAAATGTATTTAAAACTAAAGTGAAATAATGTGTGAATGTATCGTCAGGTTAAGTGAAATAATAGTACAACGTTATACCTAATTACAAAGTAATTGTTATATTTAACGAGAGAAGGATTCATATCACATGACAAAAGTGTAAAAATGTAAACACATGACATAATAGTGCTGTGTGTTATTGTGTGTTTTCATGAACCAGACTTGAGAAAACAAGTAAAAGTCGTGTACAATCCTCAACCAGAGAAACAAGAGAAAAGGAAGGAACCACATGACCTGATATGTTGCACTTGACCTAAAGTGTTGCACATGACCGAGTGTATATAGAAAAAAAAGGCAAAAACAATGTAATAGTGTAAGAAATCGCATGACCTTGTATAAA
Organism: Maratus speculifer; assembly: GCA_964019185.1. NCBI lineage: Eukaryota > Metazoa > Arthropoda > Arachnida > Araneae > Salticidae > Maratus > Maratus speculifer. Next base: position 139,310,028 of record OZ025300.1, read on the forward strand.
AGAACAGATGAAAGAAAAAAAATGTGTGTAAAAGAAATCACATGACCTGGTATCTAATATACCTTGACCTAGAGAAAAGCACATGACCTTGTGTAAAACACATGAATGAAAAAAAAATGTGTGTAAAAGAAATCACATGACCTGGTATCTGATATACCTTGACCGAGAGAAAAACACATGACCTTGTGTAAAAACACATGAATGAAAAAAAAAGTGTGTAATAGAAATCACATGACCTGGTATCTGATATACCTTGACCGAGAGAGAAACACATGACCTTGTGTAAAAACACATGAATGAAAAAAAAATGTGTGTAATAGAAATCACATGACGTGGTATCTGATATACCTTGACCGAGAGAGAAACACATGACCTTGTGTAAAAACACATAACTCTAAGTTTAGGAAAGTAAAAAGAATGTAATTATATTGTCAAAAATCCTTTTAAAGTTAAAATTTGATTGAGAACCCAAAAAAATTAGGACCATGAAAAATGTATTAAATGTGGAAAGTGTAGCCTCTGTAACAATAGAGTTGAAATATTATTAATGTTAACTGCATTCCTGTTACTGCATAAACAAAACATTAAAGGGAGAAGAAAGTGTGCATGATTGTGTAAATATGTTTAAAATGATTGTGTACACCAACACGAAACAACCAAAACCAAATGAAAACAAAATTGACGACCCGCATCAAAATTTTCACTCTTACATGCCTTCTTTCTATTACTCAACCATCTGTGCACTTGATAGCCGAATAAGAAAAAGAAATAAGAATGCATCTGTACACAAGATTAATGTTTAGAAAACTTGTTAAAATTTAAAGTGTAACAGGAAATGTGAGGGAACTAAATAAAATAAAAAAATACGTAGAAAAGAAACTGTGACAGGTTGAGATACTCTATTCAAAAAGTATTTAGACCCTGTATTTAAATTTTAAAAAAAAACATTACAAGTAAGCTTTAATTATGCAACGATGTATATTTTTTTTCAATAAAAAAAACACTGTTGTGTTATGTTAAATAAGCAGAAAATCTAAAGCAATATTACTCTAAATAAAAGTTTTTGATTGTTTGCCTCACATTATTTCTCACAAACAAAACTTACCAGTGTAATACAAAACAATATTACTATAATATCTTCAAGAATGTCTTTACCAAATATTAGATGCTAAGACCTTTATGTATTACTAACAAAAACATCTACCCAAAAAAAACATGAAAACATATAAAATTAACTGACATTATTTATATAAAAACATAGACACCACATAAATAAACTTTTACTTTTCACTCTTTTTTTTTTTTTTTTTTTTTTTTTTTTTTTTTTTTTTTTTTAACACACATTGCCATGAAGAGGCTGGTAATTGAAATAACTATTAGGCATCAGACATTTATGGTTAACTGTTTATCCATACAAACTCCAAGAAAGGAGAAAAATAAATAAAAAAAAGTCAATTTTTGTTTAGGAGAGTTATAATTAAGACAATAAACTGTGATAACGATGTTTAAAAAAATGTTAATAACGTACAGACTAAATTGTGGAATATTATCTGTTTCCTGTAAAATAAAAAAAACTTTCAATATAAGGAATATTGACTCAAGAAAAGGTTTTAAACAAAATACAACGTGACAAACACATCCATTAAAACAATCATATAGCAGCCAAAGAAACAACACATGAACCAGCATTATTGCACTCTAACACACTAAACAATCGTTAGAAAAAGAATGCAATTCCTGGCCACCCCAAACAATAAAATTGTTTGTGAATTTTATCTATGTGTGTGTCACATTGTATATGTTATGCGAACATACCTTTAACTAGCAAGCTGTGCAAAAATATTCTTCGATTATTTATGTTTTTTTTTTTATTATAATCCATGAGGAAACTATTACCTCTGTAAAAACACAGCAAAATAAATCTTTTGCAACCCTTTAGCTTGTACGCACATGATATTGACTTACCTGTGCCAAATATCTCACTTAAGTGATATAAACTTTACTCACTAAATGATATAAACTTTAGGTAAGATGTAAGGTTAAAATGTATCTTGTGACCATAAAAAAATCTCTGAAACACAATATACATGACATACAACTGAAGAAAAAAAACGTTGTAAGAAAAATAAATTTAAAGAAATGTTGTCTCTAACAATTTTCTTTAAAAATTGAATTTTTAACTTAGTACCCTTTGCATTAAACATTTTCTTTCAATCCAGCCTAATTTTGTGTGTGTCTGACACAGTGGAGCAAATAAACTATAGAGTTTGTGTATAAAAATGAGTATAAATTTTCCAGAAACAAAAATTAATAAGATATTTCAAAATTATTCAACACTACTAGTTTTCATACGACAACAATAAAAATGTACACTTATTCGAAAAGAGATTTCAAAAAGGAGTCTGAATCTTTCAAAAATATAAAATAAACTAACATACTTAAACAGATATTTCGTAAAGCCAACAAAGTTACTTATATCTAAAATAATACGGACTTACCTTACTACACAAAAATTCAAATAATCATTAATAAACTAAAAAAAAACGGATGCATTCAATAGTTTTGAACATAAAGTATTTAATTTGAAAACGCATCACTGTGTTCTTAAATCACAAAGGGGGAAGGGGAGGGGGAGGGGGGGAGAGGTTTTCATTAATTTAGTAATCTGCAGATTAGTATGTATTTCTCTTTTTTTTCTTATTTGTAAATTGCATGAGATACGTGCACACAAGTTTGTTCCACAAAAATAATCTTCCTATTGTAGGGTAATCATTTTGTTTCTCTTTTAAAGAAACTGAAAGACGTATTCCATAGCACTAATGATGAGAAATCGGTCAATTGATTAGCACACATAAAAGGAGAATAATCAACACACGATGATGTCACTTGATGCACAGAAGGCCCGAGGAAAAAGGGGTGGAGGGAGTTTTCACCAACCCCCATAAACTTGAGATGTCATTACGCATACACGTTGAAGAAGAAACGGTGTCCGACACCTACAAACTTTCTTAATGATAGAAGAGGGGGCTTTCGATCTAGTATAGCAACACATTTTTGATTTCTGATGCACAAAGCGACAAAAAGGGGGGGGCGAACACACACGTGAACACTGTTTTCTGTCACTAAGAACAGACGATTTGACACTTGATTCACAACATCGGTTAATCACCCGGCACCTTTCACAAACTACGAAAGCGAAGAAGCACGAAGAAGAATCGAAGATTTGCTTTACGGTGAGATCCTTGACCCCGTTTTCCCAGATGGGAATAAATGACGAGAGTATCGGATAAAGCATTTTCGCCGGAACTGCTGAACTTCAGATGAACTGATAATGTTTTTGGAGGATTAAAATGCGTCGTAAAATATTTAGAGTTTTTTTTTATATATTAGGAAGACTTGGGTCACTCCCTGGTCAATATACTGGTATATCATAAAACTTCGCCTGGTCTTGAGCACCAAGACTTATAGAGTAGATTTTCGGTTGGCGTTTAGCACCCGCTCCTATGAATACCTTTTTAGGAGAAAGCATTTAAGTTATGCTGTAAAATTCCAAGAAGTGTTTGTAATAAGACAGGTCCGCAGAAGTACTGAAAAAAAAACACCAGTAATGTCTCTTCGAAGTTCTTTATTAGAATATGCAGGAATGAGCGGAGACTTATACTCCTCAGGGAGTGACCCCTTGGAAACACAATTATGAAGGCTACATGAGGCAATAGGTCCTTACTGGACAGTAGTTAAAATCCAAGTGCCGTTACAATCAGTACAGATGTTGATTAGCGATTTGGCTTGCGGTTTTCGCCAAAACTCTTTGTATAATTGCCGACCTTGGCGATAATTATGCAGAGAGAGACAGAACACATTGTTAAGTATACAGCCAATTGATAACCTGTAAATTATGGGAGCAGGCACAAAAGGGTTAATAGATTAAATTCGTGAGAACTGCATCAACTCTCAACGGACAATGCGAAACCATCTGCTTACATTTACATATTATGCTCTAAATCAAAGAGACGCACCCACGAAATAATTTGCAGGACAAAATGTTTATGAAGAGAACGGAAATCGTTAGCAATTGTACAAAGATTAGATTTTATTTTAGTTATTGAAATCGCAACGATAACTCTCAACGGAATTATGGGAAGCGCAGATTGAAACGAATTGCTTTTCTTTATTTTATTTCAGTTAGCCGTTACCTCAGAAAATTCATGTAAGAGAAAAGAATTAATGAAAGCTTTTCCATACTTAACGGAATATTAAATTGTGGGAAAAGGGCGTAATGAATACCTACTTCCTAAATTATAAAGATTAACTAAAAATGCAATTTTATAAAAGGATTAAATTTTGACCCAAAAACTATATATAATGGAATCTCCATTATAGCCTCCAGCAAAGAATAGCAGAGCGGCCGAGTGAAGGTAGAGAGCCTCAGCAATCATGTTGGGTAAGAGTTAGTTCAGCACTGTGATTGTTTGAGAATAAAGATATTTTTGCAGCCACGGGCTATTTATTTACAGGTTAGAGTAAGAGTAGACCGCGTCCTGAAGAAAAGAGCCAGGTTAGTGCTTTGAGCCGGATATAGTCGTAAATGTGAGTATGAACTCAAGTTTATTCTCATAGTAGTTTGTTTAATTGTCAGAAATACTGAATTTTGACTCCACTATCCATTTCCCAACTACAGTAAATAAAAGTTTTGCATTTTACTTTACTTAGACTATGTCCTCATTTGACCTACACGTCACAGCCAAATAGAAGCGACTTTAATCCATTTCGAAATTGTTAGTTAAATTTATTATTAAGAATGCAGAACTTAATGAATTTAATGTTTATTTATTTCTCGTTAATCTTATATACAAGTCATGTATTGCTAACATTAATTAGTTTGACACAATTTCATTGGCTGTGTGTTAAATTTATTTAAACATTAAGTGTCTGATTAAGAATGATTTCCTTATGTACTCCAATATTGAAAACATCTTTGTTTTTATGAAAATAATACTATTTTCTTGTATTAATCCTTTTGTTCTTGTTGTAAAATTAATAGTTTTCTGAACAAGACCATAATATTGAGACTGAAGTAATTTTAATCTTTTAAACTTTTGCTCTAAACTGTCATTATACAATCATTAAATTTCATGATAGAAACATATAAAAGTCTATGACAAATATATAGTTAAACAAATTAGACAAATACATAGTTGACAAATATGTATTTATTTAAATATAAATTACTTAAAATAGTTCAAATGAAGATTAATGAAGATTAGAAAAAGTATTTTTCTAAAAAGGTATATTTATCATAAAAATTTCTTTAAACTTCCAATAATTATCAGTGATTAATCGTGAGGCAACAGGTACCTTTTAATTTTCTAATTATTTTCTATGAAGTTTCAGCTGGATTTAAAAAAAAATCTATATCCTCATAATAGGAAATTCTGTAATTTTCTTCCAAATTTTTGTGATTAAGCGTTTATGAACTTTTCCCTTAAGGAAAAAAATAAAAAAATAAAAGTATAAGTAACTAAATTAATAAAACAATTATTATTCTTATTTTTATTAGTTCTGAAAATGAAATTAAAAGAAATAAACGTATACTTCAATAGGAAATGTATGGAATATCTTTCAACATATATTTTGCACGGGATATAGTTTAATACAATTTTAACATTTTAACGAACTTTGGAAAACTTTAGCAGGCGTTCATGTCAAATAATAATTGTCAGGCACGCAACAGCTTTCAGCTAATATCTAATTAGTTTGAAGGCTGCAGCAGTACATGAGATTATCTTTAGTGAATGTCAAATTTATCAAATACTTTCTTTCCCTGATAAACTGAAGTAATAATATTATTCGCAAGACAACCACTTTCCTCACTTTATTACACATAAAGTAAATGGATAAAGCTAAATTATATAATCATGATTTTAATTGTAGTAAGATTTAACTGTAAATATTAAACTGTTATGGATTACGGATGTAAAAATTAATTCGATTAAGGGGGTTCTTAAATGAAAAACGGGCAATTGTGTGACATAAGTATAAATTTATTTTTGTTCGGAAATGCATGGAACTAGCAGGTGTTGTTATTCAGAAACTGTTTAATTGCACTCCGTTTTCTGTTTCTTACAAATGCAGTATATTTTTCCTAACAATCCTTCGAAGTGTACGTTTTTGAACACCTTTTTCCGACGAAAGCAGAAAAACCGTTCAAAAAGATGTAAAAATACGGGTGATCACGTGATCGAAATAGCTTAGAACTCAATAGGTAATTTAATTATCATAAAATGGAAAACTAAGTTCGATTCGAAATCACTTCCATAGTCAGTCCTTACAAGTTTATATATTTCTGTTAAAAAATAAATTTTTAAATGTGTGAAAACATTTTGCGCTTGTTGAGCGGAGTAGTTGAGAACAACTTTAAGAAACTTTTTTATAAATGTATCCCTGCGATCGAAAATTATTTATAACACCTTCATTTTCGTTCTGTACTATTAGTAGTACAGTGGTATTTAAAGGAATTATAGCACTACAAAGCACATTGTATTTATTAATTATTAGAAATGAAATTTGTAGTAACTTAGGTTGAACATTTCTTTTTTGTTTTACCTCAATATTTGTCATTCTTTTTGTCATATAATATTGTTATGTAATATTATTAGCCTATAATTTTTAATTAAAAAAAATAGATTTATTAGACTTTACTTTATCAGTTGCTGAAGCGCTAGTTTTCAGAAAACGAACTACAAACTCCTTGAAACGTGATCGTTCCTTAATTCACCAACCAATGACCCTTCCATCTAAGAAAAATTGATACCATTAGTTTGCCTAATTGAGGATGTAAGATATGATAATACTGGTCATTTGACAGAGGAAAGCAAGGTGCAACAAGGGTGCAAATTAGGAGGGTATAACTTTAGAACAAGATCTTTTTGTGAAAAATGCAACGGCTACTTATACTTCTGTGGTGACAGGAAGTGCTTCAAAACACTTAATATCAAATGAGAGAAATCAGCAAAAAATAACAAAAAATAACATTTTTTTTTGCAATCTTTACACGGTTTTCCCTGTTTAAAAGTGTAAATTGAGTGCCAACTATTGCGAATTATATAATGTTAATTGCATGTTTTAAAATGTATTTTTTACATTTTTTATATATCTTTATAAATTTCGATTTGAAATTGTACTACTTTTATCTTTTTGATCGCATTGTACTAATAATATAATATCCGTAAATGACAACTTGTTCCTCGAGAGACCACTGTACTATTAATATTACATAATGTAATTTCTTGTATAATTATAATATTTTAATAAAACTTGAATTTGCCTTTCAGAGCAATAGTTTTTCATGTTTAAATCCAAATAAAATTTATGGATCAGATAAAAAAAATCAAACCCGATAGGGTTAAGAAAAAAATAAAGATAAAATTCTATGCAACTAAATCAAAGAAGCATTCATGTACCATTCTTTTTTTTGAGAAAATTGAAAATGAAATTAAAACTCTAAAGATTTCAAGAGAATATTTATTGATTATCTTTTACTGTACATTTTACATGGGATAATTGTGAATGCAATTTTAATATTTTAAAGAACATTGGAAAACTTTAGCATGCGTTCCTGTCAAATAATTGTCAGGTACGCAACAGCTTACAGCTAATATCTAATTAGTTTGAAGACTGCAGCAGTACATGAGATTATTTTTAGTGAATGTCTAATTTAACAAATACTTCCTTTCCCTCATAAACTGAAATAATGATATTATTCGTAAGACAACTATTTTCCTCAATTTATTACACATAAATTAAATGTATAAAGCTAAATCATATAATCATGGTTTTAATCGTAATAAGATTTAATTGTAATTATTAAACTGCTATGGATTTGAGAATATTAAAATTAATTAGCTTAAGAAACTATTTTAGAAATGTGGAAATTATTCTCTGCTGCACCTGAATTGAAACTGTATTTTATATTTGCTTCTCTATTAAAGGAATTCTGCTATCGAGAATAAAAACGAAATGAAAAGTAGATAAGCTGTGTGAGGAGCATAAAAAGAAGTAAATAGTATCTTTTCAGTGACGGAGTTGAATGTTTGGTAAAAGCACAGGCGACGATTTAGACGATTTAATGGGAAGTTCGAATAAGACTTTTAAGAAACTGCTAAATATTTACGACTTATAGATGTCAGCTAAAGATTGTTTTGAAAAAATTGCGGAAAATAAATGCGATATATATTTTGTTTTGTTCCTTTTGCCTATTCGTCTGTAATAAATGTTAATGTTTCTCATTGGAAATAGTTTTAATCTTGAATATGGTGATACCCATCCTACATAAATATACCCCTGAGATCGAAAATTATTTAAAACACTTCATCTTCGTCTTTACTACTTTGTTTTCATCGAAAAAAAAAATCAATTTTAAGATTTATTTATACATTCATTTATTATTTATTCATTTATTGTTAATCCATGTGTTATCCATTTTATTGTGAAAAGCTCTAAATTAACATTAAAATGAAAAGCAGACATTTTTATTTTTAAGCTATTGCATAGCTTTTATCGCGGGCTTTGAGCGCAGCAACCGAATGTACAAATTCCGTAACGAGAAAACCTAACACTTCCGTAACGAAAAAACCTAACACTTCGGATAACAATGTTTCAGTTCGGCAAACTTCGGCACGGTATCCTTCGGTAGACTTCGGCAGACAATGACGCGGTATTTTTCAGATAGTAGGCCATAGTAGTATACCAAGACTCAAACATACGTTTCTTATGATCTAATTATCATAGCGCGGCCAAATTTTGTTTGGTAATTTATTATGAGACATTATTAATTTTTGGTGACAGGAGACACCCCACGGTGAGGGTCGAAAAATTTAAAATGATTATAACTCGCGATCTAATTTTGGTAGCTTGACAAAATTTTATTTGGTAATTCATAATGAGACAATGATAATTTTTGGTGACAGGAGACCCCCCCCCCCACAGTGAGGGTCGAAAAATTTAAAATGCTTATAACTCGCGATCAAATTTTGGTAGCTTGGCAAAATTTTGTTTGGTAATTTAATATGAGACATTGTTAATTTTTGTTGACAGGAGACACCCACGGTGAGGGTCGAAAAATTTTAAATGCTTATAACTCGCGATCTAATTTTCGTAGCGCGGCCAAATTTTGTTTTGTAATTTATTATGAGACAGTGTTAATTTTTGGTGACAGGAGACCCCCAACAAAGATAAAATAGACAAAGTGAGGGTCGAAAAATTTAAAATGCTTATAACTCGCGATCTAATTTCCGTAGCGCGGCCAAACATTGTTTGGTAATTTATAATGAGGCAGTGTTACTTTCTGGTGACGGGAGATCCCCACGGTGATGGTCGAAAAATTTAAAATGCTTATAACTCACGATCTAATTTTCGTAGCGCGGCCAAATTTTGTTTGGTAATTTATTATGAGAATGTTAATGATAATGACAGGAGACCCCCCAAGGTGAGGGTCGAAAAATTTTAAATGCTTATGACTCGCGATCTAACTTTTGTAGAGCGGCCAAATTTTGTTTGGTAATTTATTATGAGAAAGTGTTAATTTTTGGTGACAGGAGACCCCCCACCGTGAGGGTGGAAAAATTTTAAATGCTTATATCTTGCGATCTAATTTTCGTAGCGCGACCAAATTTTGTTTGGTAATTTATTAAGCTATTCCATAGCTTTTATCGCGGGCTTTGAGCGCGGCGAGCGAATCTTGAAATTCCGTAACAAGAAAAAATACTAACACTCCGGCTAACGTTGTTTCAATTCGGCAGACTTCAGCACGGTATCCTTCGGTAGACTTCGGCAGACATTGACGCGGTATTTTTGCATAGCTTGATAAAAAATGCTATGCAATAGCTTTACCGCGGCAGACCCCGAGTACCACATATATATTTTTTAAGCTATTGCATAGCTTTTATCTCGGGCTTTGAGCGCGGCGACCGAATATAGAAATTCCGTAACTAGAAAAAACCTAACACTCCGCCTAACGTCGTTTCAGTTCGGCAAACTTCGTCACGGTATCCTTCGGTAGACTTCGCAGACATTGACGCGGTATTTTTCAGATATTAGGATATCAAGTCTCAAACTTATGTTTCTTATGATCTAATTTTCATAGCGCGGCCAAATTTTGTTTGGTAATTTATTATGAGACATTGTTAATTTTTGGTAACAGGAGACACCCCACCATGAGGATCGAAAAATTTAAAATGCTTATAACTCGCGATCTAATTTTTATTGGAGAACGTTGCTGAATTATTTTACACATATTTAATCCAGATAGAAATATTCGAAACAATTTACACCACTCGTAAAAACTATACACGGTACACATCAGTATACAAAAGAATATTACAACTTGTAGATCTGAATTTATTGAGAATATAAGTGTATACCATCATGAAAATAGCATTCTGTATTGTTTATAATTTTTTTGCAAATAACCACTTATAGAGGTTTCCCGTTTAAGAAAAAACTTAAATATAAAACTCTATGCAACTAAATGAATGAAGCATTCATTTACTCTTTTTATTTTTGTTAAAACTGAAAATGGAATTAAAACAATAAAGTAAGATTTCAAGAGAAATTTAATGGATTATGTTTTAATATATATTTTGCAAGGGATAATTGTAAATGCAAATTGAATAATTTAAAGAACTTTGGAAAATTTTATCAGGCATTAATGTCAAGTAATAACTGTCAGGCTTCCTGATTTATTATGATGATTATTGATGAATCCTTACTTCATTTCCCAAATGAAATCAAATAATGATATTATTCACAAGACAATTTCCAGCAATTTAGTTTACGTGCACGTAACTGGATAAATCGTCGCACATTGTAAATATCTACACTATTAAATATTTTTTGCTATAAAAATTTATTGCAAACTAATTAGCTTAACAATCTTTTCTCAAAATATCTTCGAACCCTTCATCTATTATAAATTCTACATATTTACTACTTTATTTTCGTCAAAAGAATACTATATATATATATATATATAGAGAGAGAGAGAGAGAGAGAGAGATAATTCAATTTTATGATTATTATTTTTTCAATCCATTTTAAGCCGTTGCTAATCCATGTATCATCTATATTACAGATAAAATCTCTAAATTAACATTAAATTGAAAAAAATACATGTTTATTATTCCTTTGACAAACAACGCTGAATTATTTGACATATATTTATTCTAGATGGAAGTATTCGATAAAATTTTCATTATTGGTAATACACGTAACCATATTGAAACTTGTGCATCTGAATTTAATGAAAATCTAAATTTATATTCAAATCATCTGCATGAGAATAATATTCTGTGCTTTTTGTAAAAATATTCATGAATATGTGTTTATGGAATTTTAGTTAGTAAGAAAAAAATTCAAATGATAAAATTTTAATTAAATAAATGAATGAAGAAATTACTATTATTATTTTTATTAAAACTAAAAATGAAATTTTAAAAAATTGACTTCAAAAGACATTTTATGAATTATTTTTCAATATACATTTTGCTCGGGATCAATTTAAACGTAAGTTTAAAATTTTAGGGAATTTTGGAAAACTTTAGAAGGTGTTGATGTCAAATAAAAACTGTCATACACGCAACAGATTTTAGCTAATATCTAATTAGTTTGAAGATTACAGCAGCACATGAACTCAACCCTACTGAATGTCAAAATTAGAAACTACTTCATTTTCCTGATAAATTGTAATAATGATATTATTAGAAAGACATGAATGACACGATTAATAGTAACAGAAAACGTGTTACTGGTTTATGCAGTTTTAGCAAGAAACGAGGTTAGGGGGCATTTAATTTGAACAAAACAGACATATCAAACATATTTTTGCTTGAGATTAATAAAGTGTAATGGATTACATTTGATCCTGTAAATTAACAGCAAATGCGCCACAGATTGTACAGAATGCACCGGGTGTCCCATAGTAAGAATTAGGATTTTAAAATTCAATAATTTGCAAACGGTGACAGCTATCTAAAAATTTTTGCAGGAGGGTTATGTATAATGTCAGGAGTTTTTTACTGTAATTTTTTATTTTAGTACGAATTTCAAACAATAGCTGGCGCTGACGGCGATTGCAGGCCAGGTGATCAGTGCTGAGTGAAGCGTCGACCTGGTCTTCAATCGCCGTCAGCGCCACCTATTAGTTGATATGCGAACTAAAATAAAAAATTACGATAAAAAAACTCCTGATATTATACATAACCCTCTTGCAAAAATTTTTTAAATAGCTGTCACCGTTTGCAAGTTATTGAATTTTAAAATCCATCAGTCATTTTTGGGACACCCGGTATATTTTAATATGTACTTCATAGTTGCACATCAATTTTATTATGTTCGAAAGAGAATAACATTATTAAAATTCGCTTGAAACTATTTTTCCCATTGGTCGTAATCTAACAGAACACTTTGATTGTATCTGTAATTAAACTATAAATCCGATTTTTATAAAATTTGAAATAGTTGAAAAGATTATGCAAAAATTATATTTTTTATATTTTAAATGATTCAATTCGATATATTTTTCATTGCTATATATGGACGCAGTGAACGACGTCTGTAAGTGGTTAATTGCAATAATTACGAACGCACGTAAACTTTCATGCTGGGAAAAGTGTGTAATGAGTTATCATATCGCCTCGCTATCGTTCGCATTTTTGGAGGGGCTTACACTGGAAATTTACAACTATGTAGAATTTAAACTTTCAACTGTTATTTGTCATTGCATATGAACAAGGTGATACTTAGTTTTTCTTTTAATAGTCTTGGAAAGTTCTGATAATAATTTGCAACATTCCTGCATTTGGATGACACAATTAAAAATGTATTATTGATATATCTTGTTATTTTTATTAATACATATATATGATAAATGTTCTTTTAAGCTAATTAGTTTAAAATAGATTTTTATGTCATCAAGTCCATAATAATTTGCATATTAACAATATGTGACGATTTATCCAATTACGTGTACGTGCAATAAATTACTGAGAGTTGTCTTCCGAATAATATCATTATTTCATTTTATCAGGAAAAGGAAATAGTTGGTAATTTTGACATTTGATAAAGATAAGATTATGTACTGCTGCAGTCTTCAAACTATTCAGATATTAGTTGGAAGCTGTTGCGTGCCTGACAATTATTATTTGACGTGAACGCCTACTAAAAATTTCCAAAATTCGTTAAAATATTAAAATTGCATTTTAATCGCGAAGCATATATTGAAAGATAATCCATACATTTTCTATTGAAGTCTATTTTATTTATTTTAGTTTCATTTTATTTAAATAAAAATAAGAAAAATAATTGCTTCGTTAATTTAATTACTTATAATTTTATCTTTAAATTTTTAGCACTTTCCATCAAAGTTGAAAAGTGCTTATGTATTCGTTTTGTCTGGCCGTCTGGCTGCGCTCTAACTCTCGTACATGTACTCTGATTGTCATGAAATGTTTGGACGATAATGACGTTTACCCGAGCAGTATCCTTATTGAAAATGAAGTTTCTGTCATTAGTTTAATAACAGGGACAGTCAAAAGTTTTCCATTACATTACGGTCTATGGATAACAATCGTTCCAAGTGAATTTTCAAGATGTTACATCCTGTCAAACATCTTCAAATTAATATGAATATACAAAGTCCACTAAAATATGCATTTTGTAAAGTATGCAACGAAAAGAATAGCTATTTTATTCATTTACAGGCCCACACAAAAGATTTCCAATACATAATAATAAAGAGGGGAATTGTTTGCGACATATTTTAATTATGGTAAATAATTTCATATACAATCAAATTGATATACATTGCTGAGGATTAATATAAGTTATTTAATGCATAATACGCCGGGACACACAAAATATTTCAAATAGTATATTCTTTCCGACGTATTGTACATTATGGAAAATGGGTGTTAAATGAAATGAATTTTTAACTGTGATATACGCTGTGAAGTTTCACTAGATGTATGCATATTATATGGTTTAAAAAAATGTTAATTGTTACACAATTTAGATATACAGGGTTACTCAAAAGATCTGGGAAAGGTTACTGAATATGAGCGTAATTTAATATGCATGGTCGTCTTTGGATAATAATTTCTGGAAATTTGATTTAAGAAGTTTAAAGGGAATTTATTTTAAACTAAACTTTTGCAAAATATTTTCGTGTATTAAAGGTACTATGTATTTGCAGGGCTAAATAAAAGTATTCATGTATGTTTCCATCTATTAGTATAAATTGCTGAAAGAAAAATTTCAATCAGGTAGGCGTTTTCTTGCTAAACTAAATTTTAACATTATATAGTCTGTATATTAACAGACATATCAAATACAGGGATTTTCAAAAGTATTGGAATAAATATTTGGATATGGACAATAATACGTTATTATCCTGGATAACAAAGTTGTGTTAACGATTTCAAGAAGTATCGGAAATTGCTTCATAATATATACTTAAAGCATGATTTTTCTTATTCCTTTTTAATACAAGTGAGAACTCCATAAAATCTTATTCCGAAATATTTGGAAAAATACAGAATATTATTCTCATGCAATTATTTAGAATATAAATTTAGATTATCTCTAAATTTGATGTACAAGTTTCAATATGGTTTTGAGTATTACCAGTAATGAGAATTGTTTTGAATATTTTCCTCTAAATTAAATATGTGTAAAGTAATTCAGTGTTGCTTATCTAATGAATAAGAAACGTGTATGCTTTTCAATTTAATGTTAGTTTAGAGATTTTCACTATGAAATAGATGGCACATGGATTTTTCAAATATTTAAACTGGATTTAAAAAAATAAATAAGAAATTTATTCGTATATAACGTGGCCATAATAAAACTGACAGCACTCAGGGTGTTCTGTAGCGCCATTTAATTGCTACAACTGCACCAAATTTTGTAGGAAAATTAAAAAAAAAGATGGGGAAAATTAAAAAAAAATAGTTCCAAAGGTCACCGCCAGCATGGAGTTGTGTAATCGAAAAAGAGAGTTTCAAAAATAAATCAAAGCTGAAAAAAATACCTTTTATTCAGCGCATCCAACTAGGGTTGGATTTGGCTGCCGCTTTTGTGAACCACATATTGTATTCTGTGCACATCATTTACAGCAGTAGAGAATACGTTTTCTGCAGAAAACTATCGTACAGTTCGCGATATGTTATTCAACCCAGCCAGATTCTGGACACCACCGTGATAGACTTTGGACTTCAGGTAAATCCTTAGCTAAAAATCGCAGTGTGTAAGATCAGGGGACATTTTGGCCATGCATTTCCAAAGCATCGTATAATGACTCTCTCTGTTGTGAAATGCTGTCGCAACAGCTGCTGTACCCGCAAAGCAATATATGGAGGGGCTCAATCTTGCATGGAAATGCTTTTCTCCAGGCAATGTCTTTGCCAAAATACCGGTAGAACAAAGTTGTTTAGCATTTGGCGAAATTGTCTCCGGTAACAGAACAAGTTACAGGTCCTATCGGAGAAATATTCTCATAGAAGAATTCACCTAATATCATAACTGCTGTGAAACCACACGACGCAGTTATCTTTGGTGAATGCAAAGGAATTTACTAGAATGCTCTTGGTGACTTTTTATTCCGAATTCAGCAGTTCTGGGTATTTGCAGTTCCATTCAGTTAAAAGTTAGCCTCATCTCCTCATAAAAAATTCCACGGACAAGCATTATTTAACTCCATTATGCCAAGGAAAGTGAGATCAAAAGTCATTCGCTTATCATGGCGGTGTGACGTAAATCTTGTACACGGCTGATCTTGTACGGATAGAAGTGGATAATCTTTCGTAAGATTTTCAATATCGTACAATAAGTCATATTCAGAGTCCTATCCAGAGTCCACGACCGCTAGAAATCATAACAATATTGTCTGGTGTTCTGTCGACAATCACCGTTGCCACTCTTTCGATTGTATCCTATGATACGGGTTTTTGTCCTCTGACTGACTGAATATCTAGAGAACCTGTTTTCTCAAACTTATCGACCATTTCTTTAAAACCATTAACTGACAAAGCAACTTTACCTTTATGCATTTTTGTGGTTTCTAAAAGCAAGAAGAGCGGCTGGCTCATTGCACTGGTTTAGGTAAAATAATTTGACTAGTAGAGCTCCCTCGACTAAAGAAGGGAACACAATGAAAGATAAATGTCAAGCACATTACTTTTTAAAGCCACTTTTTAAACAAGCAGGCACTGGGCCAAAATATATAACGTAGAATTTGAATAAAGAACTTCTTCTGCTGTTGCTTTCTTTGAGGCTCTGTAAGTGAAATTGCAGATAAAGAAATTTCAGTACTGTTTATGTAGATTTTTAGCTTTTTATAAACTGTTATTATTTTGATCTTGGGTTAAATTGCTAAATTCGGTAAAAAGAGATAAGTTTATTTCAATATTGATTCTTCATTTTATGAAACTCTCTTTTTAAAATTCACGGCGCTACATTACGGTGACATTTAAATTATTTTTTTTTCCGTGCAATCCTTCGTCTTCCGTCTTTTTTAATCTTCCTAGAAAATTCCATGCCATTCTCTCAATTAGATCCTGCAACAGAACATTCTGAGTACCAACAGTTTAATTATGGCAATCTTGTATAAGTATAACAAATATAGTATTTTATTTTTTATTTTGTATGTTAAGAATCTAAATATTTCATTTTTTTTTTTTTTTTTGGAAAAATCATTTTATCAATCAGTAATCCAGTTTTCTTTACTTTTTCTTTTCTATTTTTTTTTTACTTTCTTCTTCTTTTTTTAAATGTAAATACATTACAACATTACATAAATTTTTTATTTTACATCGTTGAAAAGGAATGGTGTACATTCAAATGTAAAGTATTGTGTTTCAATTTGCATACATTTTACGATTTTTTTAATCAAACAGTTCGATTTTGGAATAATATTATATGAATATTTTTATCAGTTATTTAAACTTTTAAGGAAAAAAACACACATTTTCTATCCAACGTCCTAGAATGAACATTTAGTTTATTGCATTTTACAATGTGAAACTGTACATTTTCACAATTCATTTTTGTTACAAATGTGCACACTATGTGTTGGCATATATGTATTTAAAAATCATAATGTAAGAAATAATCAGAAAAGGAATATAGAATTTTTAATTTCTAAAAATTAAATAACAGTCTACGAAAGAAATACTTTTTATAAAATTAATTCAATAAAAATGAGTTACAATTTTTAAAAATAACCGATAAATAAATATTTTATCGAGCCCGGTTTTAAAATAGCGTTTTGAAATGAATGTTTTATTATATTAATAGATATCCGAAGAAAAACAAAATCTGTAAACAAATGAGCTTGTTCCTGTTGCAACACTTATTAAAATGTAAATAATAGAAATTTAAATAAAATAACCCAATAAATGGACATTATAATGCTTTTAAAACATAAAATTATACATTTGAAAATGAATATATACCGATACAAATTTATCATAAAAAATTGAATTGTTTATTCTATTCTTATATGCCTTCATTCCTTCCATTATATAAATAAAATTTGCCAGGATAAAGACAAAGACTGAATATCATCCACACGTGGGTCATTTACATATATTTTCTTTTGCGTCCTTTCTCAAGTGATAATCGATAGATACGATCCTTTTGCACGAAGATAAAAATTCCTATCATTGAATAAAAATGCATAGTTATTTGAATTCTTATTTTATTCAATAAATCCAAAATAAATTTCTATTTATGTCACTTTGATTTTTATAGATATTTATTAATTTTATATAAGAAAATTGAAATGTATTTATGACTTCGTTTTAAATGTTTAGTCCTCTGTATTTGCTCAAAACTTGTATACTGTATACGAAAATATCTTAATCCACAAAAATAGTTTTTGTAAAATGTTCAGAAATCTGCATGTTTAGAAACTGTACTGAAAAAAAAAAATGTGTAATTCTACAAAACTAGGTTAATAAATTTACACAGATCTCTATGCTTACTAAAATTTTATCGATAGTCCGAGATAATTACGGGATTTTTTAACTATTTGGAAAATAGTTGTTGTCCTCTATAGAAAACTGGGAAATCTGAAGTATATTTGAATCTCTTTATTTATTTAACTCTGCAACTTATTCGTTTTTTGATTGGTCCATGTTTAATTTCTATAAATTTAATCTGTTTTTCATTGCCCCAAAGATAAAAAAGGAATAAAAGCTTTAAAAAAATAGTAATTTGAAAACAGATTGTGATAAATATTTCAACAAAATTTCTTCTAAAAATGTATGTTTTTCTCTACGCAAGGGTGTAAAAATTTAAAATGTGCGATGTTTAGAAGATTAAAAATTTGCAGTTCCGAAAATTGTGATTTTTTTTTTTTGTTATGATGGGTCTATGAATATTAATGTTTAATCCATGTCGTACGTAATATGAGGCGTTCAGAAGTGAATCTGGTTAACTTCATCCAATATAAATGTTCCTTTTAAACTGCTAAAGATGTATATCTATAAACTAGTTATTGCTATCATTATTATTATTGGTCTAAGAATTTAAATTTTAAATGCATGCCATATACATTTACAATACGTTATGAGCATTATAAAATCATTTGAGCATAATGAGCATTTATTATCATTATTAATTTAAATATAGAGATTAATTTTAAGTCCTTAAAATTTTAGTCTTCGAAAATATTATATCCCAAATTGTCGTTGTAATTTTTTACAATTTTGCTTTTTTTTATTTGTTGAAACTAGTACATTAAAAAGGCAATAGCTGCTATCTAGAATAAGTACAGGCAATAAATAATTTGTCCATTTCAGAGGGTTACTAGAATGCGTTGTTTTGGGTCCAAATGAGATCAAATCTGAACGACAGATAATTCTGACGATGCACTTGACACTTATAAAGGAAATCAAAAAATCATTAAAAACTAGGAGGCTCCGTAATGCGCATTTAATTCGTTTCATAAATAACTAGCGAATTCCGCAACCTTGCTCGCGTTACAGATGAAATATACCAAGTTATATTTGTATTTCTCCTTTTTTTTATAAGAAATCATTTGCTGGCTGTTATAGTTACAGCGAATTGTCAAAACGTGGTATCATTAAACGTTAACGATTAGTGACTTTCTAAATTTTCAAATTTAAGGCCATTTTTTTTTTTTTTTACAGTACACTGTAAAAAAAAATCTGCAAGGTGCTAAACTTTTTCTTGGAAACTGGGATTCCAAGAACTTTTCCTGTAACGGTAACAGCAAAAATTCAAGTTTCAGAGTCGATTACATGAATTTTTCTTGTTATCGTTACATGAAAAGTTCTTGGAATCCCAGTTTCCTAGAAAATGTTTAGTACCTTCACAGATTTTTTTTACAGTGTATATAAGTCTATAAACTTATATACAAACATTAAAAGACAGCAAATATTTTGTAAAATTAATTATTAAAGCATTTAATTAATCAATCTACACGTGAAAGTTGAGCGTGTTTCTCAATAAATTTACATTATTTTAGGCACTAAATACGCTTTATTTAAACAAAACACATAATTATTTATATTAAAACATTACAATAAACATCTTATTATACGTTTCAGGACATCAGATCATCTTTAAAAATAAATTTACGGAAAAATCGGCGTTTAGATCGTTACGCAATTCAGACATTCCAATTTCTTATTTGAGAAAATTCCATTTATTGCAAACAAAATGTTACGAAAATACATATAGATACTTTCAAATTAAACACAAATCATTTTAAACATGGATAAAAAAGATTAATGTACTTTCTTAACATGTTTTGCATGAAAATAACATCTTTGTTTTGATCGTTACTGTTGGACATAAGAAAATACAGAAAAAGTCTTATTAGAAAAGTCCATCTAACTTCAAAAAGCAATAAATTGGTTGTCCATTTGTTAACAAAATTATACTAGCAAAAGCCATGCTTTGTTTGGATTCGCGAAGTATTATGCTATAAGATAAATATTTTAAAGTAATAATATATTTTTTAAATTACTTTTGCATGTTTATTAAGCAAAAATGTCGGCGCATTTTAATTTTAAAATGTACTTTTACCAAATAACTAAGAATTTCCTCAAATTGTTTATTTATGATATAAGACTGGTATAAATAAAAATATTTTCGAAGTAGAATTATACAAAATATTTATTTTATTTGTTTACAATTCTTTTATTGCCACTTCACAAAAATAATAATAATAATTGTAGTTTAACAAATTACAACGACCATATGGAAAATAATATTTTCAACATATTTCTATTATTTTAGACTTATAAATGATTTGTATATTAAAAAAACAATAATAATATCATTTTTATGATGATCAAAGCGCCACTTATGTAATAACAGAGCCATATTAATATGCATGGACATTTAGAGTCACGTTAATATTCCTGGATCAATCATAAAATATATTAAATGAAATTTCAATTTAACGATTTTTGATGCTGTAAATTTTTTAACTTCTAAACATCGTACATTTTCAATTTTTACACCATCGTATAAAAAAATACTTTCAAATGCATTTTGTTTGAAACTTGTATCTTAATTTGTTTTTGAGTTATTAATTGTTTTGTAGTTTGTAATACTTTTTTTGTCATCGTGGCAACAGAAGTATTCAATATCTGGACATTAAGCATGGACCAATCTGTAAACAAATAATAATAAAAAAACAGAAGTATTTTATTTTTGGACATTAAACATTGACCAATAAGAAAACGAATAAAATAAAATTATTTGCGGAATTCAACCAATAAAATGATTCAGATACAGCTCAGATTTCATAATTCCCTACCGAGGAAAATAACTATTTTCCAAATAGTTAAAAAACATTTTGTAAAAATTGGATGAAATTATCTGTCTCTTCTAGCTCAAACGGTAAACCATTGATAATGTAAGTCAAAGATTCTTAGATTGAGTTCCAGCTTGAGACATTTATCACCCAGCTGGAATAAAGGAATTCCTATAATAATTTTACCAATACACATTACTGAGTTTAAATACAACTGTAGCAAAATTTATTTATTTATTTTTTTTTTATTTATTTATTTTTTTTTTTACGAAGAAGCTTATTAGTTACTGAAGTTAATCCTAAAATTAATAAGTTACTCATAAAAAGCAAATATACAAAATTAGATATTAAAGAAAATATCTATCTAAATGATTACGTTAAATTATTTTATTGAAACTGACTTTATTAGCATTAAAGTGATTCAGTCATTTAATTAACAACAATGCATTTTCATAATTATTGTGAAATCATATCCCACAGCGTATAGTTTTGTAACAATTGGCACGTTCATGATTTTTGAAGATAATGATGATACACTAAATTGACCAAATATATATGATCAGAATAGATGCGCATTTTGAGCTCCCTATTATTCAGATTTGTTAATTAAATTTATAAATGTCATTAAGTCAAATGTTACAGAATTTTTTTTAAATTTGTGCAGTAATTTTATTCTAATTCAAAGTGTGAAGAATGGGTTTTATTGAAATTTCATCTCTCAAAAGACTTCTGGTGCTAAGGCTAGAATAATTAATTGACTTATTTCGAATTCATAAAATGCATAAAATGATTTATTGAAATAAAACACAGAGAATAATTTCGACATTCGTCTAATGTATTTAAATCTATTGAAGCTAATTTACATACGCACTATTACACGTAGATGCCTAAGATATGAAAATATCAATGAATTCAAATTTCAGATGAAAGATTAACTAAGCAATCTTTTGTATCAGGATTATTTGAGACTAAAATGTTTTAATCAGGTGCAATGTAATAATAGTTGTAGTGTAGTTTAGTGTTAACAAAACAAAAGCGCTGTCACATCAAAGTTGAAACATTGTAAAACTTACGAAATATGTAAGTGATACATAGCGCATACTTAACCGGCTGCCCCGAGATAAGTCGGGGGTAAAAGCACTGTTTCCCATAACTTTCGCCGGTGAAGTGGTTAAAATATGCAAGACAGCTAAATCGATTTATCCTAGTTTAGTTTCATTCAATAACTAAAATGCTTTAATTAAGATTAGTAATATTTTATTAAATTATGGGTAATCGCATTTAATAAAATTTATCGATCGTGATCTCAGAAAAATAATATGTGAAGAGAATGTTGCAATACGTTATTTCGCTAATACAGTAAAATCCCGTCAGTACATATTCGTTTAAGATGTGCCTCCCGTTAATGCGGACAATTTCATTTTATTCCAATGTACGATAATCGTCTAGATATTGACGGTTCCTCCGAAATCATGTCCTCGGATCACAGCAGGGCCGCTTTTTGGCTTAGTTCACGATTGAAATATTATGTGGTTCTGAACATAAAATGACATTGTGGGCATTCGGTGTACAATTTCAGAGGAGGACGTGCTAATAGTATCGTGCTATTGCTCTCTGACTGAGAACATTGTTCTGGACCTTACTCAGTTGGACGACTTGCTATTGAAGTACCTTCTGGACAAGGTTCAGGCTGTTGGGGATTTCAACGCAAAGTCTTACATCTGGGGGGCACAAACGAACAGATGCTAGGGTCGAAGAAATCATCTCCTTTGCAAATAGTTACGATTTGGAAATCATCAACAATCTAGACAGTGCGGCGACCTTTAAGGGTCATCAGGGTCAAAGCTGGATCGATTTACTTCTGGTCCGAAAGTGCGCACATCGCATTACTGACTGGATTATTCAAGACTGCCATGACCTATATGCCATGACCTATACCTACCAAGGCAGACGAAGGGCTCAGCACCCTAGGGGAGTCCGCTGTCGGTGGAAACCTAGGGACCTTGTCTGAGGATTTCCCAGCGATTTTTCTCAGGATCTGCAGACTGTAGATTTGAAAATATATGATTGTGATTCACCTGACTCGGGAGTTGAACATCTTGACACCGTCTTGGCGGAATGGTGCTGAAA
Source organism: Maratus speculifer (assembly GCA_964019185.1). Classification (NCBI taxonomy): domain Eukaryota; kingdom Metazoa; phylum Arthropoda; class Arachnida; order Araneae; family Salticidae; genus Maratus; species Maratus speculifer. The sequence continues at coordinate 139,333,000 of OZ025300.1, forward strand.
ACAAGGTAAACGTCGTCTTGCCACAGGCAAGGAGACGTGTTGGAGGACTCCAGAATTGGAGTGTCTAGAGCACTGTTCTCTCTGTCCCTCGCCATTGCGCCAAATTGCGACTAAATTCTTCATTTGGCGAGTAAACAAGCGATTAGATTCACCAAATTGCTAGTACTCATTTTTTGCTTTTTCTTTCTTTACTTTTTCGCCTTTTTTTCATGTGTATCGCTTATCCTGTTTAATTGCACCGTACCACATGAATTCATAACATTTAAATGAGTTAAATCTGTTTTAGAAATTTTTTTTTCTTGATTACGCAAGATAATTAGAATACATATATTTTTAATATATTTGTAGCGGATAGTTGAATTTAGATTAATAACAATCTTTATCGCAGTTATAAAAACTTGGATTATTTCAGAACGTATTGAAAAAAAGGGAGTACATTAAACGATTAAAGATATTTTTTTAGTGCTACACGGCGAATCTATTTGGCTAATACTTTTTTATTTGGCGAATGTTATTTTATTTTTAACTAGCCAAATTACTAACTTTAGTCAAATGTCAGCAAGAACACTGGTCTAGAGTGAGAAGTTAATTAAAAAGAAGGAGGACAGAGAAGGTTGCCCCGAATCATAGAAAGAAAAGTGAGGCCCTCTTTAAGCGGAGGCAGGCAGAGTATAAGGTAGCAGTTCTGCAAGAAAAACGAGCTTCCTTCCGAAAGTTTCTTTCATACAAACTCTCATCCGTGAAAATTTGCCAAATCTGTACGGTGGTGCGAGGTAAGTGGAAGCCTGACGCTCCTGTCACCCTGGGTGATTTTGTACGTGGATTGAAAAATCGCACATCCACTTAACTCCCCGAATATCGACCCATCAGGCATTTACCGTTTTTTGGTCAAGGGTAACTATATGTGGGAACAGCAATTTGGAAATCGAAATAGTGTTTTGAAGGCGAATATACAATTTTTAGATTCCATTTTATTTCTTCAAAAAGTTCATTTATATGAGAATGCTGGTTAGGAACATGTAACGGAAGCCAACTGCGATTCTTTGGAAGAAAAATGTACGTTGTATAATATTATATTAATCTACGTAATCCATGTTCACGTTCAGGTTTAAACGTACTTTCAAAATTTTGTTTCTTCCGCATGGGTATAAAATTATACATGAAAAGCTTTATAGAAAATGTGATGAACATTTTTGTAAATACAACATAATTTTCCTTGCTTTCAACACAAATCTATAATTTTTTTTCAATGTAAGAGATATACTTACTTGTTTGTCCACTAAATAAATAAATAAATAAATAAATAAATAAAATAAATAAATACGTGAAATTTTACAGTTAGGAGCCAGAGACATCATCGCCAGGTTTCCCTTTCACCGCAAAAAAGTCATGGCCAGCGAAAAAAAAAAATACATGTAGAGGATCCAATAAATTACTCATTGGCTGCTGTAAATTCATTTATTAAACTTTAGTCATGATAGAGGGAAAAGCTCCTTTTGCAAACGATCTTTAACCGAAATATCAAAAAAATATATTATCATTTACTTCAACCAACCGTACTCATGGAAGAGGAAAACCCAAGAAACTCTCTTACTACCTCAAGGCTTCTTCTCTTAAATCTAAAAAGAAAATTCTAGAACATTCTTTACTTTCGAACCATCATTCTTTTATGTAAACATAACTCATGCCCAGAGCTGAGACTATATTCCACAGACGATAATTTTATTTAAAAAAAATATTATTTAACCAATTTATAATCGACTCAGAATTTTCAAATATCAGTGAAAACGATATAGTTTTGCAGATGATTAATTTTAAAAGAAAAAGAAAAGAAATGAATTTATTGTTATGCACACATATCGAATGTTGAAAGAGTGAAAAAAAAATAAATGGATAAATAAAAATAATGATATTTTTTGAAAGGTATGGTTTTGGAATCAATTTAATAAAACTTTCTTAAAAAGGGTTGATAAAAGAAAAAAAAATGAGTTTTATTTGGAATATTAAGAAATAAAGTTTAACTAAGAATATTTATAATTTAGAACCATCTTTTAAATTTACACATACTGGAATAAATGTTTTTTAAGGCGAGTTAAGAATTTATATCGTTTCCGTAAAGATCAATAGATTAAATCTAGAAACAAGATTTTAATTTAATAAGTTGAACTAAGTACGGAATATTGTTATAAGGAAATTAATATAGTATAAAGGTTAATTTCGGCGAAAAAAATTTAAAATTTTTAATATCTATATATATATATATATTAATTTAAAGAAAATAGTTGTATGTTTAAAAAAAATAATTTCTTCGTGCAATTTCAATACGTAATTTTAATTTAACCGCTTAGTGTTTTGTAAATCTTATCTTGCAAAATATCAGTTCTTAAGAATAAACTAGTTTTAGATTAAATGAGACAAAATTATATCAATAGATTATTTAATATAAAGATTGAAACAAGAAAAGCGATAACTTTTAACATTTTAATTTATTATAAATTGGACTCATTTCGAAAATAAGCAAATCATATTTTTAACCGACTTCAAAAAAGAAGAGGATGTTATCAATTCAACGCGTAGGTATTTTTTTATTTATGTTCATTGATTATTCTAAAACTATGCAACCGATTTCTGTTATTTTTGTTTTAAAATAAAGGGGGTGCTCTCGAATTCGTACCACTTTCCCTTCATCGAAATTAATTTAGTACTTTTTTAGTAATTAGGCAGAAACTAATGAAATTAGTGATTTTTCGCTCGTTATAAGTATTGAATAATTTCGGTGAATGGAGTGCAGACAGAATGGTCGAGCGGTCTAAGGAAACGGATTCAAGCTCTGGTTCTCGAAAAAGAAAGCATGGGGTCGAACCCCACTTGTGCTATAATTTACATCATTGTATAACCTACAATATTTTTTCCTTATTACAATTTTTATTATTAACCCGCTTCAGAAAAGGAAGAGGAAGTTCTCAATTCAACACATATGTATTTTTTTCTATGTATGTTCACCGATTACTCCGAAACTATCCAACCTATTAATTTGGTTTTTGTGTTAAATAAAAGAAGCTACTCTCAAATCGGTACTACTTCCATTTCATTGAAATTGGTTTAGTACATTTTTAGTAATTAGGCAAAAACTAATAAAAGTGTTGATTTTTCGCGAATTAAAAGTAACATGGACTTTGAATAAGCTCGCCGATTAGAGCGCAGTTAGGATGGCCGAGTGGTCTAAAGTGCCGGATGTAAACTCTGGTTCTTGAAAGAGAGCGTGGATTAGAACCCCATTCCTGACATAATTTACATTTACATCCATGTATAATTTACAATATTTTATCCGTATTATCATTTTTATTGTTAACTGACTTCAGAAAAGGAAGAAGTCATCAATTGGACGTGTATGTATTTTTTCTTCTATGTATGTTCACAGATTACTCCGAAACTATCCAAACGATTAATTTGGTTTTTGTATTAAGTAAAAGAGGCTACTCTCTAATTGGTACCACTTCAATTTCATTGAAATTGTTTCAGTACGTTTTTAGTAATTAGGCAAAAACTAATAAAATTGGTGATTTTTCGTAAATTAAAAGTAACACGGGCTTTGAGTAAGCTCGTCGACTGGAGAGCAGTCAGTATCACCGAGCGGTCTTAGGAGCCAGATTTAAACTCTGGTTCTGGAAAGAGAGCGTGCATTCGAACTGCACTACTGAAAAAATTTACATCCATGTATAATTTACAATATTCTTTCCGTATTAAAATTTTTATTAACCGACTTCAAAAAATCGTTAATTTTTTACTAAAAAGAGACAAATAAACTTTTTTACCAAAAAATGAACCGGCTTCTAAAATTACTGCAAAGTGAAAAATAATTTTTGTACGTAATACTAATAAAGAATAAAATTAAGAGCGTAGTATTTACCATGTGTATTATTATATTTATGCACATTAGTTTGATTTTTGGAGTTGGTGGGAGCCAAGCCAATTTCAAAATTAAAATTAAATATCCAATGCAAATAGTAAACAACTAAAGTTACATTTTTAACTGAATATTAAACCGTAAAAAAACTCGTTATTACTTGGATGTGTGTCTATTAGAAAGTTACATATAACTTGGCATGGCTCGCACCGACTCTAAAAAAATCAAATTAATATACATAAATAAAATAATACGCATGGCAAATACTATTCTCTTAATTTAATTTCTTATTACTATTATATACAAAAAATATTTTTCACTTTGCAGTAGTTTTTGAAGTCGGTTAAATTTTTGGTAGAAAAGTTTATTTACTTCGTATTTAATTTATAAATCGAGTACAAGTGTTATATAATTCTTCTAATATCTCTTTTACAAAATAATAAGAAGAAATAAACGGATCTCATGTAAATAAGAATATATATATATATATATATATATTTTACCGAATGTGAGATTGTTATACATATTTCAACAAATGTAACTATTTTATAAATTTACTATATATGCTATTTTATAGAAATCAATAATCTATGCACGTAATTTCAATATATGTACTTTTAATAATTATTTTATTAATTACAATATATTCTTCAAAAATCAATAAACTGAGCCTTAATGAGTTAGAAACATTAAAAAAGCAATTTTCAGATATTGCAGAAAATTAAAAGTGATGAAGAAAGATAAATGCAATCGATCAGCCAGGGGAAGATCAATTATTTAATTTCTCTGTGATTAAATTCGAGTAAAGATTGAAACTTTTCTTTAACCGGTAAAAAATAAAAGATTTTGTATCACATTGTATGATGTAAAAGAAAAAACTTTTATTACAAAAAATAATCTGATTGTGTTACTCGTGCTTTTCTTTAATCATTAAAAGAATCAGTGTAGGATTATTCTAATAAAAATACATTAAATTTTAAGAAAAAAAGAACTTATTATACATAAATATAAATTTTATGTATTGACAAAATATTTTTTACACATATCTTCTAAATGGTAAATCTGTTAACTGTTCCTCTTAGGAAAAACTAGTTTATCTGATGGGCGTTACGATAAACCGGTTTAGCCTAGAAAAAACTAATTTTTCCGATGAATGTTAGGATAAACCGGTTTGGCCTAGGTAAAACTAGTTTATCCGATGGGCGTTAGGATAAACCAGTTTGGCTTAAAATCAGTTTTTCCTAGTAACATATATATATCTTAGCGGAAATGAAGTGGTTATACGTATTTGAATACGCATAGCTATTTGATACATTTACTACATATACTATCTTATAGAATTCAATAAATTGTGCACGTAATTTCAATATATATAGGATGGACGAGTCCTGACTCAAAATAAAAAGTGGTTTCTGACGGACACATACATTTATTATCAGACGAACAGAACAAAAAACGAACAAAAAATAAAACATAGATTCATTCGTCGTTACCTTTCTCAACAATCTTTAAAAATCATACATCAATTCGTCGTAAATGTTTTATAGTTCTTTAAAACAATCGTCTTAAATCTTCGCTTTTAAATCGTCGGAATCATCACTTTAGTTTTTAATCAACATCGTTAGCCTTCGTCGAAAAAACGTTCTATTTACTTTCCTTCCTCTTTTTCACACCTGGTCACACAACTTCATTAATTCACCTTTTTTATTTAATCTCGACTCAGAGTTCCGGAGAGTGGCGGAGGGAAATACAGTCCAATGCAGGTGCAACAGAGAGTGTAGCCTACATGCGAGAGTATCTCGCACATGCGGCCGTCCTGACATCTGGAGCTGCCGCAACGACACGTGATCTTATAGAATCTGAAAAGAAACAAAAACAAAAACAAAAACAGTAACTGTTCTTAGAGGGAAAAAATATAGTTCGTTTGTACACTAGAAAGATCAGTCGTCTTTTTTCTGAAATGGTGTAACATCTTATGAAAATGTTCTTTAAAATCGCTGACTTTTAAAATGTTCACACATACGCATTAAAGATAAGGAAAAAAATAAAGTTTCAATTATCGTCATGCCAAGACTTCATGTATTCAGCACACGAACTAGTACTGATCGGTCCTTCAGTTAATGAGATTTTCTCTACGTCGTAGGTGTCGTTAGATTTCACTTTGGTTACTTTATATGGACCTAGGAATTTAGATTTCAATTTAAACCCTGGTCCTTGTTGGGTTCTTTTAATTGCTACGAGGTCTCCAAGGTCATATTTCCGGGGTTTCTTACGTCTTAAATTATAATGCATGCGATTTTCTTGTTGAATTTCCAGAATATTCTTCTTAGTTTCTTTTCGGAGTTCTTCTCTATCTTTCATGAATTGTTCTTCGACTGCACTGTTTAGGAGTTCACTAATTTGTAAATCTTCTTTCTGTTTCATTTTTGTACCAAATAGTATTTCAAACGGTGTTCTCTTAATGCTTCGTTGGTAAGTTGAATTAATAACTTGTTGAACTTTAGGAACATGTTTAAACCATTTGGTCGGTTCGTCTTTGGACATTTTAGAGATTACTGAAATTATGATGGAATTAAGTCGCTCTACTTGACCATTAGCACAGGGAAGGCCAGTTGTGATTGTCTCGTGTTTTATATTTTCATTTTGGCAATAATCAACAAATTCTTTACTGGTAAATACAGGACCTTTATCGCTAATGATTTTGGAAGGGTTGCCAAAAGTATAACTTTGTTGTTGCAGTTTCGATATGACTTCGGCAGAAGAAGTAGTTTTACAGGGATATAGCCACACGAATTTGGAAATGCATCTACTAAAGACAAATTATGTTTATAGTTTTTGTTAGTTGATTCGAGAGGGCCTAAATGATCAATGTGGTAGGTTTGGAGGGGAGACTCGTCTTTGTATAAGGGATGCAACTCACCTTCTTGTTTCCCACGTTTCCGATCATATAAAAGGCATGTTACACAATTTGCTATAACTTTATCAATCTTATTTGCCATATTAGGGATAAAAAATTCTTCATTAAGGAGATTTTCACAACGTTTGCGTCCGAAGTGTCCTTTGTCATGAACGTGTTTAATGACGTTTAGCTGCATTTCATCCGGCACAACTACCAGATCGTAACCTTTATGATTTTTATAAAGAACGTTATTTTTGAGGAAATAATTGTCATATGGCTTTGTTTTCAAAATTTCTTTGATGGCCTGTATATGTTCGTCGGTGTTCTGTGATTGTATGATTTTGGAAGTAAAACTGTCTTGAATGGTCATACATACGGGATTTTTGCTTAAGGCGTCGACGTGGCGCATACGTGTGGCTTGTCTGTGTTCGATTGTATAGTTATAATCATCTAACATTAAAGCCCATCGAGCTATCTTGGTTCAAAGATCTTTTTTATTCATAGTTAGGGCAAATGCATTGCAATCTGTGACTATCTTGAAAGGAATAGCTAAAATATAAACACGAAATTTTTTAAGAGCCTCGATGACAGCCAAAACTTCTAGTTCATAACTCGAATATTTACGCTCAGCATCTGTGGTTTTTTTGCTCATAAAGTAGACAGGGTGAAATTGATTATCAATAGAAGACTTTTGAAGGAGGACTGCTCCGTAACCATCAATAGAAGCATCACAATGAACTTCTGTTTCATTACTAGGGTTATAAATGCTTAAAATAGGACATGAAGCAAGAATGTGTTTCAACTGATTAAATGCATTTCGCTGCTGGTCACTGAAGTTAAATTTAGTGTCCTTTCTAAGGAGATCTGTTAAGCGCTTAGCTATTAAAGAATAATCTTGAATAAACTTACGAAAATATGAGGTTAGTCCGACAAATGAATGTACATCTTTTATACTTTTAGGTTCTGGAAAATTTAGGACAGCTTTAGTTTTTGAGGGAGATGGATGCAGTTGACCATTTTTAATGTGGTAACCCAGAAAATCAATTTCTCGCTGTAAAAAGTGGCATTTTTTTAGATTCAGTTCTAAGCCATATTCGGATGCAGTTGTAAGAACGCGTTGTAATTTCTGGAGTCATTCGGCTTCGTCGTCAGATGGTATTATAAAATCATCCATGTAGACGATTAGTACTTTTTCATTAATGAGATCGCGAAAAACATTATAGATATATCTCTGAAAAACTAAGGGAGCATCGCTAAGGCCATAATTCATGTATAGAAATTCAAATTGACCAGAATGTGTTACAAAAGAAGTGTATTTTCGATTATTTTCTTCTACTTCGACATGAAAAAAGTGCATTTTTAAGATAAAGAGTAGTAAATACTTTTGCAGAGTGCAACTGATCAATAATGTCATCAATTACTGGGAGGGGAAAACGTTGTTTATGTGTTTTAGCATTTAGCTTCCTATAGTCAACACATAATCTATATGAACCATCGTTCTTTTTTACGAGGACAATGGAATGATGAAAAATTACTGGTGCTTTTTCGGATAATTCCCTTTTCAAGCCATTCAGAAATTTGTTTTTCGACAAATTCTTTCTCTATAGGAGCTAGGCGTCTGGGAGGACAAGTAACAGAAATTTCATCTTTCAAATGAATTGATAATGTAACATCGGTAGTCTTTACTTTTCCGGGGGAATAATTTTGAATAAGTTCCGTAATTTTTGAACGTATAGTTGTATCGGTAATATGAGATAAATCAAGATTACTATCGTCTAATACTTGAGCAACATTAATCAGAAAATTATTTGACATATCTTCATTTTGCTTGATTTTTTGCATCGAAATATTATTTTGAGAAACTGTTAAAATACTCTGCTGTATAACATCTGTACCAATAATAAAATCAAAAGGTATGGAATAATCTGGTACTACATAAACATTAGTGGTGTAATTAAAATCATCTATAGTAATATCCGTAGAGAAAAAACCCAGGGGTTTGATCATAGTGTTACCTAATCCAGTTAATGTTACTGTTGAATGTTCGGGGTTCGAAACCGTTGGGAGTTTGCGATAAATACTTTCTTTTAACAGACTTCTTTCACTTCCCGTATCGATCAAAGAAAGAACATTTGCTGGCGAAATAATTACTTGTTTGGTCATAAAAGTATTCAACATAATGGTGGAAATATTGGATGGTTCAGGCTTATTTCTAGATTTCCTTGGTTGATCACATTGAGCCGACTTATGGCCAAAATTCGAACAATTGAAGCAGCGAGGGCCTTTGTCTTTATGCCTACATTGGCTACTTTTATGGTTGGCTAAACCACAATTAAAACAGAGAAGATCAGGTTTTGGACGAAAAGATTTCTCTTTCAAAGACATTTCTGGTTTAGATTTACGAAATTTAGTGTTCTCATAGTCATGCAGAATTTTATCATAAATTTTGAGCTTTTGTTTAAATTCTACTATAGATTGGCAGCCATATAATATTGATTTTCGAAAAACAGGGTCGGATATACCGTTAATAATGTATTGCATCAGTGCTGAATCTTCGATGTTACCGCGCGAACATAATTGTTTCATTACGGGAAAATATTCTTCAAGGGATTCATTTTCTTGTAATTTTCGTTTATTTAACATGTCATGTAACTCAGCAGAATTATAAGTAATGCCAAATTCAGAAATTAAGAGTTCTTTAAGTTTTTCATACGAGTTAATGCGAAATTCTGTTTGTACTAGCAGCTGGGCTTTTCTACGTAAGGATCGTTTAGCAAATATAAATTTATGAAATTCTGATAAATTGAGCATGCTAGCGACATCGTCAAAATTACTTAACTAAATATTTAAGTCTTGAAAAGAACTGCCATGAAAAGGCGGCATAACGCTTTCAACATGATTAAAATTAATAGTAGATGGCAAAAAACTTTGAACTGGAAATTGCTTGCTTTTATCAAAATTTGATGATTCAGTAATACTTGCTGTGTCCTTATTCGATGTAGTATTATGTGAAAATATTTCAGGTTCCGAATCGGTATCGCTTTCATTTTGAATAATGTTAGCTTGCCGTGAATTAAAATGTGAAAGATATGTAAGTAATCGGGCTGCAAGGTCTGTTAAAGAACCTTCATTTGAGATACAGAGTAAATTACAAGTTGTGATTAAATCGTTTAAAGAAAAATCTGCTTGAACTTTCGTAATTTTATTTTTGAATTCAATGCTGGTCGTTTCGAAATCGAAACCAGTGAAGTCACGAATTCTTTTTCGATTTGACCGATCACCGTCAGTGTCGAACAATAATTTATGAAGTAATTTTATTTTATTAGTACTTTCATTTTTAAATGCAAGTTCCAGTTCTTTGATGTCGACTAGCTTCATAGTAAATATAAAATATGGAATAATAAACTCACCCGTAAAATGATATCCGGCTTGAATCTGAAGAAAAAATATCTAGTTCATAACAATGAGGAAAAATGCTGGTGGGTGGGCACTTCTGGCACCACTTTATAGGATGGACGAGTCCTGACTCAAAAGAAAATGTGGTTTCTGACGGACACATATGTTTATTATCAGAAGAACAGAACAAAAAACTAACAAAAAATAAAACATAGATTCATTCGTCGTTATTTTTCTCAACAATCTTTAAAAATCGTACATCAATTCGTCGTAAATGTTTTATAGTTCTTTAAAACAATCGTCTTAAATCTTCGCTTTTAAATCGTCGGAATCATCACTTTAGTTTTAATCAACATCGTTAGCATTCGTCGAAAAAACGCTCTATTTACTTTCTTTCCTCTTTTTCACACCTGGTCACACAGCTTCGTTAATTCATCTTTTTTTATTTAATCTCGACTCACAGTTCCGGAGAGTGGCGGAGAGAAATACAGTCCAATGCAGGTGCAACAGAGAGTGTAGCCCACATGCGAGAATATCTCCCACATATATGTACTTTTAATAAGTACCCAAGAGTCCCTAGTAAGTCCCTAGTAAGATCCTATTGTCAAAAAATTCTTTTCATACAAGAAAAAGTGTAAAAGTTTGTTTTCGTATGCTTTTGATGTTTCTAGTCATCACTGTTTGCCATTTATATATTTCACTCCTAGGTTTCATAAGTCTCCTATTAAATTCAGATATATTTGCAATACTACCAATAGCGTTAATAAAAATTTTAATTTAAGTTTACAAAAGCTTTTAAAAAGAATATATGGTTTTCTCAAAGTTAAATTCAAAAATTCAAGTTACTTTTGGTCAATTGATAACACCTTTGAAGTATTACAAAACCTTAATTACACTATTTTCATAGTGTAGAAATAAGGTTTTCGATTTCGAAAACCTTTTTACTAATATACCTATACATCAATTATTCAATGTTTTAATTAATATATTTGATTTATTTATTTTAGACGATGAATTAAACATAGATAGGGATTTGTTTTTAAGTTTATGTCTTTTTTGTTTATACAATAATTATGTAAATTTCAACAATAACATACATAAACAGATTTGTGGAATAGGTATGGGAACTAATTATTCATCTACTGCAGCCAATTTGTTTTTATTTTATTTTGAATTTAATTATACAATAAATTACAATAAATCTTTAAAAATCTTTAGGTATATCGACGACATTTTAATTTTCAATTTTGATTTTACTCATGAATATAATAATGTTTATCCGGATTGTTTAAAAATAAATAAGGCAAACGATGACGATTATCACGTTGACTTTTTGGATATTTCTTTTGCTATTTTGAATGATACAGTAAATATAGATTTATATGAAAAAAGAAACAGTTTTAATTTTTTCACAAGAAGTATGCCACACTGGTACTCTAACTTACATAAAAAAAATTATATAAATATAATAATTAATCAACTAATTCGATTTTATAAAATTTGTGATAATGAAAAACATTTTTATAAGCAGGTTTATAAATTTACAGCAAATCTTTTTTATAATAACAATCATCCAATTATTTTTTTAAGATATTATGTAAAAACTATTATAAAAAATAATTGACAACGCTGCGGAATGTTGGCGTAGCTTGTAATTTGATAGCATGCTTCCCTGACATTCCTTATGAAAGTTTTATTCTAAAGTCTATATTTTTAGAACGAGTATAACTGGATGGTTCGAGTTTTAGGAAGGTTATGCAGACCTCGCTTTTGAAGTTTTGTGCAATTTGGACTTGGAGAGAGCATTCTAGTTATTTTGTTGTTTTTACAGGCAAGAGTTTGAAGCAGGTATGATTGTTCATAATTTTAATGTTTTGTTTTAGGCAAGGGAGGAGGCTTGCCAAACTCTGCATTCATTTTAAAATAATTTATAAGCTACTGCACAGATTTTTTACATAGTAAAGATTTTTTCATATATTTCATATCATTGGTTTTGTTTAAAAAAGTTGGTATATATTTTTCTGTTGTTATTTTTGCAGATTTGGTGGGCGTTCAGAAACCTGAAACATTTCATTTTTTAAAGTAGGGGGGTGTTGTTAGGTTTCTCCTGTCCTCCCTCTGAAGAAGAACAGACTGTTTTTTCTTGCCTGTATTTTGTTTGTTTTTTAATTCTTCATAGTTAATTGTTTACCTTTTTGACATACACTCTTTCCTTGAAAATTTTGAACTTTCATTGGATAATGTGAATTGTATTGATTAATATATAGTCTTGAAAAATCCATAACAGTAGACTTAGTCAGTTTGAAACATTAAAAAGCAATTTTCAGGGAAACCGGAAGATATTTATTGATTGTTCTAAAATTTTTGACTCATCTTTCTTGTATATTCTTCCAATTTTTTCATGTCAGCGGGAATAGATAATCGAAAATTAAAAAGATCCCTAAAATGTTAAATTTTGCATCATTTTCCGCAAATATTCAATATTTAGACTCCAAAGTTAAACCGGGAGATATTTTCCAATTACTCTAATACCTTGGACTTATGTCTCTTATGTACTATTTCAAATTTTCCGTACTAGGATGAAAAAAAAATTCGGAAATTAAAAATATTACTGAAATGGGAAAAATTACAACATTTTCGGCTAAAATAGCATATTTCGATCCTAAAGTGGAACCGGAAGATATTTATTGATTCATTTAAAATTTTGTGAGTATATCACATGTACCACTCTACAACTTTTCTGCGCAAGAGAAAAAAAATCAAAAAAATTTTTAACGCTTCGCCATATTATACATATTTAAATATAAGTAACTATTTTATACATTTACTATATATACTATTTCATAGAATTCAATAAACTACACACGTAATTTCAATATATGTACTTTTAATAATTATTTTATTGATTAATATATAGTCTTCAAAAATCCATTAACTTAGACTTAATGAATTAGAACCATTTAAAAAGCATTTTTCTGATACTGGACAAAGATAAAAACGATAAAGAAAGATAAAAGCAATCGATCAGCTAGGGAAAGATCAATTATTTAATTTCTCTGTGATTAAACTTGAGTACAGATAGAATTTCTTTTTCACCGATAAAAAAATATAAGATTTTGAATCACATTGTATGATGTAAAAGAAGAAAACTTTTATTACAAAAAAATTCTGATTGTGTAACTCGTGCTTTTTTTTTCATTATAAAAAATCACTTTAAGATTATTCTAATAAAAATACATTAAATTTTAAGTAAAAAGAACTGAATGCATAAATATTAATCTTAGGTATTGAAAAATATTTTTTACATATATCTTTTTAATGGTAAAAATGTTAACCAAAAATAAAAATTAGTCCAATTACATTATTTTTAAGCATTTCATTATAATACAATGAATTCACGATTTTAAATAAGGAATGTCTAATACGTACAGATATGTATAGTAGTACCATATGCATAAAGGAAAAGGTGTCGCAAAGGGTATCGACACTACAGACAGACGGAACGACATTTTTCGTGCGCTAGTAATAAACTCTGTGTCGTAACTGTGGTCCGATGATTTCAAGGCCCTGTATCCATTCTTCCCAATTTTTTTATGTCTTTAATTTAATGATATTAGATTTTATTAGTCCGCATAATTGTTTTTCATTTTCTGTTAGAAAAAATAACCTTCAGAATGAGTAAACATAAAAACGAATTCATGTTATATACCTGCGCGCATGATTTCCCACATTTGATAATAATAAACTCCAAGCCGTTGCGGTCGGGCGATGGCTTTAGAGCGCAACAACAACAGTTTCTGATTTTTTATGCTTTTTATTAAATTTGTTATCTATTTAAATTTTCCGGTTTCAAATTTAGATATTTCTTTTTCTTTTTTGATCAAAAAGAAAAAAAATAGTGAAATCGAACGACTTTAAAAGGAAAACTATTAAGTAGAACCCCGATAATCCGGATCGGGTTTTTCGCTTTTTTTTCAAGTTTGAGAAGCGATTGGCTAATTTCTTTAATATTAACTTGTTGCATTGCCGTATTCTGAATAATAAAACAAATACTTTTTCGCCAATCGCTTCTCAAAGTTGAAAAAAAGTGAAAAAACCGATCCGGATTATCGGGGTTCTACCAGTAGAACCCCGATAATCCGGATCGGTTTTTTCATTTTTTTTTTTTAACTTTGAGACGCGATTGGTGAAAAAGTTTTTGTTTTATTATTCAGAATACGACGCTGCAACAAGTTAATGTTAAAGAAATTAGCCAATCGCTTCTCAAACTTGAAAAAAAAGCGAAAAACCTGATCCGGATTATCGTGGTTCTACTGTATATAGAAAACACGTAAAGCGTAACTAACTATGCAAAATTATTTTATACATTTCATATATATACTAAACAGAATTCAATAAACTATGCACGTAATTTCAATATATGTACTTTTAACAATTATTTTATTGATTAATATATAGTCTTCAAAAATCCATAAACTTAAGCTTAATGATTTAGAAGGGTCAATCCATTTCAAGTGGTCCAGAAAATATTTTTTTGGTCGCTCGACCATTTTTAAAAAATCTGAAATTTTTTGTACAACAACCCTAACATAACGGAAGATCAAAATGACGGTTATTTTAATTTTACTATTTTTTGTTTGTGCATGGCGGCCATCTTTGTTTCATCGTGTTCAGCGATTGTCTCAGATACTAGGATACACAAAATTGTAAATATCTCGTCTTTTATTTTACCAATTGAAATGGGGTTTACGGCATTTTGTTCAGAATAAAATAGGCTAAATGTACAGTAGTAGAATAATTTTAAAAAATAAATTTTTACAGGTAAAATTTTAGCACAAAATTTAAGATTTTTTCCAAAATCTATCCAATTGCGAGAGGAAATTTTCTATGCAAGGAAAACTGTCAGCCTTACACAATTTTTTCTACAAATAGGTAAACAGTGCGTGTACTGATACACCAAGTCCCAGATCTGGGAGTTAATTTCTCTTTGCGAAAAAAATTCCGAAATTCTTCAAAAGTTTCAAAAATCGCACTTTTTAGGTTTTGATATCTCTAATGGGGCACGAGGGAAAAACTTGAAATTCTGGCCTTTGATAGTATTGTGTGGTAGTGTTATGTACAAAAAATTTCAAGAAGGAGATTTGACTACAAGCTGAGGTACGGTAATTAAAAAATGTTAAGAAATGCTGTTATGAGTACATTAGGAGAAATGAGATTAGTCTCTTTTATTATAATATTTATACAGAAAATATCGTTTGTTGAAACAGTTAAATAATAAACATTTAATTTACAAAATACTATATATGCTCAACAAAGAGCTTAACCAGTTCGACCAGTTACTGTTGTCATTCCATCAGGCTGTTCCTTCTAAAAATTTTATTTAAAGCCCCCCCCCCCCAAGTCTTGTCATCCCTTGTTAACTTGAATGAAATTCTCTAGGTTTAATAATTGAAGCCATGTCAACTCGATCAGTTGTAATCCATTATCTGTAATTTAATTTTACTGAAATGTGTTCCGAGTAAAATTGTTGCAATAGCATTTCTAGTAGATTTGTTCATCTGGATAAATAGTGTATTAGCTTAGCATACATTCTGAATTGTTTAAATCACACAGAAGCATTTGAAAAAGCTATTTGTAATTAACATTTAACTTTATACCATAAATAATTAATTTAAAATTTTGGAGGTATTACATAGTAGGTTACAATAGTTTGGCAGTATTGTTTTCACATATAGTCCATGTCATATCTCAGCTTGTAATCAAATCTCCTTCTTGAAATTTTTTGTACATAACACTACAACACAATACTATCAAAGGCCAGAATTTCAGATTTTTATCTCGTGCTCCACCAGAGATATCAAAGTCTAAAAAGTGCGATTTTTGAAATTTTCGACGAATTTCGGAATTTTTTTCGCAAAGAGAAATCATTTCCCAGATCTGGGACTTGGTGTATGAGTACACACACTTTTGACCTATTTGTAGAAAAAATTGTGCAAGGTTGACAGTCTTGTTGAAGAATTACATAGTAGGTTTACAATAGTTTGGCAGTATTGTTTTCACATATTGTCCACGCCATATCTCAGCTTGTATTCAAATCTCCTTCTTGAAATTTTTTGTACATAACACTATTACACGATTCTATTATAGGCCAAAATTTCAGATTTTTACCTCGTGCCCCACCAGAGATATCAAAGCCTAAAAAGTGCGATTTTTGAAATTTTTGACGAATTTCGGAATTTTTTTCGCAAAGAGAAATTAACTCCCAGGTCTGGGACTTGGTGTATGAGTACACGTACTTTTGACTTATTTGTAGAAAAAATTGTGTATGGTTGACAGTTTCCCTTGCATGAAAATTTTCCTTTTGCAAACGGATAGATTTTGGAAAAAATCGTAAATTTTGTGCTAAAATTTCACCTGTAAAAATTTATTTTTCAAAATTTTTCTTCCATTGTATATTTAGCCTATTTTATTCTGAACAAAATGCTGCAAACCCCATTTCAATTGGGAAAATAGAAGACGAGATATTTACAATTTTGTGTATCCTAGTATCTGAGAAAATCGCTACACACGATGAAACAAAGATGGCCGCCATGCACAAACAAAAAATAGTAGAATTAAAATAACGGTCATTTTGAACTTCCATCATGTTAGGGTTGTTGTGCAAAAAATTTCAGATTTTTTAAAAATAGTCGAGCGACCAGTGCTGGACCACTTGAAATGGATTGACCCAGAAACTTTAAAAAAGCAATTTTCCGATATTGGAGAAAGATAAAAGCGATAAAAAAATAAAAGCAATCGAACAGCCGGAGGAAGATCAATTATTTAATTTCTCTATGGTTAAATTCGAGAAAAGAAAAAAATTTTCTTTCATCGATAAAAAAAATAAAAGATTTTGTATCACATTTTATGATCTAAAAGAAGAAAACATTTATTACAAAAAATAATCTGATTGTGTTACTCGTACTTTTTTTTTTCATTATTAAAAAATCAATGTAGGATTATTCTAATAAAAATGCATTAATATTTAAGAAAAGATAATTTATTAAACATAAATATTAATCTTATGTATTGAGAAAATATTATTTTACACATGTCTTGTAAATGGTAAAACTGTTAACCAATTGTTCAAAATGCACTGTAAAAAACAAATTTTTTTTTCTTTTACATTTGTTAATGAATAGACAAAACACATTTCTGTAAAAAAAAAAAAAAAAAAAAAAAAAAAAAAAAAAAAAAACAGCCAATTATCGGTATATATTAACTGCATATTTATTCTTCAAATTGATTTTCTTTTTTCATGCGATTATTTTTTCATAATCCTAAAAATCTTTGATCACTTTGTTGTAATAAAGAATTTTTTTGCTTGAAAAAATTTAAAGATTAAAAAAATTAAACAAATCATAGAATAATAAATGCTTAAAAAATGATATCTATTCTTTCTATCAACTTTTTTGTGATTAATTTAGTACAAAGATGAATATTAATTAAAAAAAAGTTTTTTTACAAACTAAAAATGGTGATTACAAAATGATTAAACTATATTTTTTTCTGAAAAAAAAAAGAAATGCGCATCAGAATACATAAATAAATATCTTTATAATATCAGATAAAAAAAAAAAATTATTAATCGAATACTAAACAACATCTTTGGTGAAATATGAACAATGTTTATTATATGACGAAAGACTTGTTATGTAAATAGTTAATTCTTAAAAGGTTATTTAAGTCATTATGCTTTTGTCCTTGAAAAACTAAACACTTTAAAAAAGTATATGTGCTATAATGAAATAATAAAGAGAATGAAAAACTTCAAAGAAGCTGAGATATATCTTTGATATTTATTAATAGTTCCATATATTTATTTAAATTAAGAAATCATAAAAAAATAACTGATGAATTTTAACCATATGCATACTGTATTTCCTGTAAAAAAATGATATTACGAAATAAGTTATTTTTCATATAAATTTATAATATTTATTTTACTAAAGTGTAATACCGGTTTGGCGCTAAATATTTAAAGTTCGCTCTTTAATTATTTTATATATATATATATATATATATTATAATAGACACTAGGAAAAAATTTTAAACTATCTAATATGCATAAAGTACATGTTTTTAAAAGTGTATATTTTCAATTCATATTCTAAAACTAATCTCTTGACACTAGAAAAAAGAAAAAGCAGTATACACGATGAATCCTGATATATGCTTGCAACTTATTGACAACAATGAAACAAGTGGTCAGGTTGGAATAAGATCACCTAAAGGGTTTCGTTTAACATTTTTTTTTTCAAAACGACTTATCCCTTTAATAATAAATCCAAACAGTTAATTTATAATTATTAAACTATTACTTAGATGATAGCACCAATCAATTTTAATTTAAAATAATTGTAAAAGGAAGTTATTTAGTTTTAATCAAGTTAAAAATGTTCAAATCAAATTATCTATTTATCTATCTATTTATCTAACTATCAATATTATAAAGGACAGACGTATCTGTGCGTAACGCATACGTAATTTTGTGAATGAGAACACTTGGAAATTGGAGATGAAATTTTGGTTTTCTAATTTTTGCTACTGCAAATTTTTAAATTTCTAAATATCCCACATTTTAAAATTTTACACTTTCGTATATGGACAAAAATGTGCTTTTAAATGAAAAGTGTATCTTAATTTATTTTTGAGATAGTATTTTTTAAAAGTTTTTAATGCTGTTTTTAGAACTGCGGCAACAAAAGCACTTCTTTTCTATTTTAAGTAAAGCAACAAATTGGAAATTGCACGTGAAGCGTAGCAAATGTGGTGCGTTGGCACTATAGCGAAATTTTAAATATATTCATATCTTGCTGTTATAGTATACAGTACTTCGTATACAGTATAGTGGTCGAAATCTTTTGTGTGTTACTATCTTGTGTTATGTAAATACTAACTGCTTTCTATTGTACAAGAAGTAACTTGTAGACCCCAGCAACGTATAGCAATTTCTTAAATGTGCAATAGTTTAATATTATTAAAACACGCCCCAAACAATGTTTCTCTCTATATTATTACCGGGTGTCCCAAAAATGACTGATGGATTTTAAAATTCAATAACTTGCAAACGGTGAGGGCTATTTAAAAATTTTTCGCAGGAGGGTTATGTATAATGTCAGGAGTTTTTTTACCGTATTTTTTTTATTTTAGTTCGCATCTCAAACAATAGGTGGCGCTGACGGCGATTGAAGACCAGGTCGACGCTTCACTCAGCACTGATCACCTGACCTTCAATCGCGTCAGCGCCACCTATTGTTTGAGATGCAAACTAAAATAAAAAATTACGGCAAAAAAACTCCTGACATTAACCCTCCTGCAAAAATTTTTTAAATAGCTGCCACCGTTTGCAAGTTATTGAATTTTAAAATCCATCAGTCATTTTTGGGACCCCCGGTATATAGTGGAATACTTTTGTATGGCCTTGTAAATTAATAATTAATATGCTTTGAATCACAGATTGTACAGAATGTATATTTTAGAAAATACTTCATAGATACATATTAATTTTACTATGTTCGAAAGAGTATAACAATATAGTGCACTTAAAACTATTTTTCCCTTGTTTTGATTGCATTCGGCGTATTACTGAATTATTTTGATTGTCCCTGTAATTAAATTATCAATAAGATTTTCATAAAATTTGAAATGATTCAACAAAATTATCCAAAAATTGTATATTTTAAATCTCAAATGATTTGGTTCGGTAGTTTTTTTTTCTCTGTTATATGCGGACAGACATTCCTTTTACATTTTGTACAGTCTTAAAAACGTCTATAGGTGTTAGGTATTTATATAATTACAAATGCATTTAACAATATTTAGATCTTGGTGTAATAGTATACAGCATTTCGGATTCAGCATACTAGCCGAAGTCATGTATGTATCCCTGTAAATACCATGTTCTTCCTATTATACAGAAAATAATTTGTAGTTATCCTCATAAACTTTTATCAATTTCATAAAATGTTAAATAGTTAATACAATTGAAACGCGTACCAATGAATGTTCTCCCTATACAATTATGTGATGGAATACTTTTGTGTGGCCCAGTAAATCAATAAAAAAATTTTCTTTGCCCCGCAAACTGTACAGAGTGTGTATTATAGTTTATATTTCATAGATGCATATCAATTAATTATATTCAAAACAGAGTAGCATTATTAAAATGAAATTGAAACTTTTTCCTCATCTAACGGAATAATTTTGATTGTTCCAGTGGATTGTAGAATAGTTTAGATTCACATTTCATCGAAATTGATTCAATACTTTTTTAATATTTAGGCAAAAAGTAATAAAGTTAGTAATTTTTCGCTAATTAAAAGTATTGAATAAGTTGGATGAATACAGTGCGGACAGAATGGCCGAGCGGTCTAAGCATTAAACACGATTTAAGCATTGGTTCTCAAAAAAAGAGATTGTGTATTCGAACCCCAATCCTGACATACGTGTATGATTTGCAATAATTTTTCCTGTATTATAATTTTAATTAACCGACTTCAGAAAATCGTTAACTTTTAACTAAAAAAAGAAAAAAAAAACTTTTCTATCAAAAACTGAACAGACTTCAAAAACTACTGCAAAGCGAAAAATAATTTCCTTGCATAATTGTAATAAGAGATTAAATTAAGAACATAGTATTTATTGTGGTATTATTATATTTATGCACATTTATTTGATTTTTTGGAGTCGGTGCCAGGACAACGTCTGTCGGGATTTATTACTTTGTAAACAAAGTAATAAATCCAAAATCCATAAAAAATTAAGCTATGGAGCAATAATTTTGTCCAGTTATATAGTTAAACGCCGCACTTTGAGCGGTATCTACTGCTCACTTTCAAGCAATAAATTCAATCGATATCAATATGCGATTTCCACACTATAATCTTCTATATACTGCAAGATTATTATTCTATGTTAGAGAGTTTTTATAAGAAATATTACATCATAATACTGAATTGTTGATCATTTTTAGTTACATTGTAGAAGAATTCATATAAAATCTAACAATTTAGATATTTTTCTTGATAGATAAACTCGAAATATCTATACTTATCTATGTGAGAGACTTTCTGAAAAATTGGAACATCCACGGTCTACAAACATTGACTTCTAATGAAACTGATATTAAACAATGTATTTTGACAATTTCCTTTGAAATATTTACCTATGTATAATTAAACTTCATGGAAATTCATTATGTTGTTTTATAGCCACATTCAAATTTGATATGATAGCGGTCGACTAAAACTACGGTTTTAAAAGCCGTAAAATTCGATCTACTTTAAGTTGCTAGGCAAATATTTGAGATACAGTATATCGAAACAATGTTTCTTATTAGTATTCGCGTTTGTAATGACCGAAAGGTGGCGTTGTATAGACCTGATAATCGTTTGTTTACGTAGTGTTGTTTGTTCCATGCTGTAGAATAGCGAAACCCGTTTAAAGAGCTATTTAAAGTGCAGTTTTTTTTAATTTAATTATGGGAGATAAATTACAAATATCGACAATTTTAGAATTTCTAGATGATGGAAAATCTAGTAATTGCTTTAGAGAAGCTGAAGCAATCACTGATTCAAAGAGATTAGTAATGTCATTAAAGAATGCAAAGAAGAAGAAATAGAGATTGTAGGCTCGTGTTTACAAACAAGCCAAACAAAAGGAAATCCCCTTATTATTTCAGGTTTGCTAGTAAAGGAAAACAAAAATTTGAAAATAAAAAATTTTTCTTGCTCTTGCCAAGCTGGAGCAAGCGAATCATGCAAGCATTGTGTTGCTGTCATGTTATTTTGCCATGAGTAAGTCAAATGTACTTTTTTATATTATAGATCTAAAATTTGTGTATAAAATTTTGATTTTAGATAATTTTAATACAAAGAACCCAACGCTGCATGCATTATAGAACTGTTTATTTATTTATTATAGAACTGTTTATTTATTTATCGGCCTTTTAAACACTGATTTCAGCGGAAGATGCTGACGATATCAGTTCTATTTCGTTTCAGACTTTGTCCGCGAGAGGGCGTCTATTTCATTTCAAACGCGAATTGGCATTTTAGGGCAGGATAGTCGATTAAGATTGGATTTATTTTATTATTAGTACTTTTATTATTCTAATAAAAATGGAAATATATATTGTACTACTTGGTTATCCCGTCGACCCATTTCGCCAAATTATAAGATCCGCGAAACTAATAGTCAAATTATACATATTGACATAATTTTTATTTTAAATAATGAAAAAATAAATAATTAGTAGAATAATAATAAAAAGACCAACAAAATAAAAATAAAAACACTTAATGATGTTTTAAACATGTGTATCGCATTTAATGTCATTGAATGTGACATTCACGATCATACATTATTGGCATTTAATCTTAAAATTTGGCGACAGATTTTTGGTCGACGGTGTATTCAAGTAGTACCATTATGTATATTCTCTAAAAGCTGTACCTGAAAAGAGAAAAATACATTTTTTTTTCAAATTATAAGAAAACGAATGATATTTTTTTCAGAATTTTCACATTATTATTTCTTAAAAAATGAAATATTTCTTTTTGTTTGAGGTATAATCGAAAGACAAAATAATTGATAGAATAAAAATAGATTGTAGCACGAAAATATGAAGCATATTTTAAGAAAATTTCTTTCGAAATATTAATTTTGTCGTACAATAATAAAAAGAATAGTATTATTTTTTTCGATTGAATAAATATTTTTAGTATCTCAATAAAGTGTGTATAAATAAATAAACAATTATAAGAAATATTAGAATAAATTGATCACAAGCTTCCGATTTCAATGATCAAGTGCGACATTTTTTATAATTGGATATATTGTTTGTCCTTTTAAGCCGTATAAAAATCGAATATCTCTTTTGAATAAAAAAAATTATCTATAAAATAAATTTATATTTTCTTTAAAAAACGTTAAATAATATAAAAAAGTTATAAATGCATTTGATAATGTTTTATGCTAAATAAATTTTCAACTAAAAATGTATGATGTTAACTTCCGCATATTTATACCAAGAATTTTCATATTTACACACAGGTCTTCAAAATATGAAATGCTTTTCCTCTAATGGAAACCTTCCTTCTGAATAAGAATAGCTTATTAACTTTCGTTTGTTTATGTAACAAGACATTCTTTTTCGCAATTTAATCTGAATCCAGCTTTACATACATTAAATATGCAGCATCATAATATTATAAAATTTGTAATGATTATCCATGAAATTTATTTAGTCATATGAATGATCATTCTATGTATGATTTTTTAATGTAATAATTTTTCTATGTTCAAATATATGTGACATATTTCAGACAAATTAAATTTATTTAAAAACTATCCTTAAATTATTTATTTTTATTATTTATTTATTTATTTATGTTTTTAGATGTAAAATTAAAAAGGAACATTCATACTTATTTACAATATGTTCATTGAATGTTGATCATTGTACTATTATTAAAATATTTTTTGGATTCCGTATTTAAAAGGGGGGAACGGAATCATTATAAGATTACTCTTGTGTCTGTCTGTCTATCACAGGCTTCTTACTCATAAACTGTTGAAGGCGAAAATCTTTTTGAGAGATTCTAGTACGAAAAAAAGAAATTGAACTTTGGCAAAATTGGTTTCGAAAGATTTATTTTATTATACATTAATAAAACTAATTCATGTAAAATTTTAATAATTAACTTGAAAAAAAGTTATTTTATCCATAAATAGATTAACATATTAAAAAACGTTAATTATGATTTAAATAATGCATTTAATAAAACTTTTATAATAAATAATTGTGTGCTAAAAATATCTAATGATATATTCCTTATATTTATACCAAGAATTTTCGTATTTGCATTGCTCTTAGAAATGTCTATTGTTTTTTCTTTAATGAAAATCTTTCAGAATAACAATAGCTTATTAACTTAAGTTTGTTTATGTGACAAGACTTTTTGTTCCGCTATTTAATCTGAATACTGTTTTATAAATATTAAATATGCAGCATCGTTATATTTCAAAATTGCCAATGATTAAGTATGAAGTATATTTATTTATATAAATAATTTTTATATGTACGAAATTTTTCATGTAATAAAAAGTTTACTTTACATATTTTAGGCAAATTAAATTAATTTGAAAATTATCTCTAACTATTTTTTATTTATTTATTTAGATCTAAAATTAAAAGGAACGTTCTGAATCAGTTACAATAGTTTTATTGAATTTTGATCATTTTTTAATATTTTGGTTTAATATTATTGCCCGTATTTCCTTCTGTATGTCCATCCATCCGTTAGTATATAACAACGCAAAAACTATCTGTCTGAATCGTTTGAAATTTAAAATATATTAAGGGGACAGTACACCTTTAAAATGGTCAAAAAATCGATTTTTCATTTTTTATTTCTTTATAAAGATAATTTTATTCTGAATAATTTTATACCAATATTTTAATTGTGCGATTCTTATTTACCGAGATATTGCTGAAAATGTCAACATCACTCCATAAGTTCCAAGCATACGCCCCCGTTTCCGATTTTGTATTTTTTTTTGCGCTTTTGCGCATATCTCCAAAATCATTTGAAGTACAGCTCCGAAATTTTTACCTTACCTAAATGTTCATACAAAGATGACAAGAAACTAAAGTTATGCAGCTGTGTATAGTTTGAAAGAAATTATAGGGCTGAATATGTGCAAAAATGAACGTCTTTTTCTCAAAATGAAGTTTTGCATGCTTGTGCATATCATATCTCCAAAACTATGCGAAGTATAGCTTCAAAAATTTTATCCTATCTAAATATATACATAAACTTGAAAATAAATTAGAATTATGCAACTGTGTTTAATTCGAAAAAAATTATAAGATCGAACGTGTGCAAAAAATAATGATTTCTGTTTTTTATAATTCAAAAGTAATTGCTATTTTTCTAACTAACCATTTATATAAAATTAAGTTTAAATAATAGTCTAGAATATTATGTTTATTTTAAGAAAAAAATTATGCAAATCGTATGAAGTCTGCATGAGATATCATGCATCCAGTAAGCGATTGTTCAACGCTTATTCGACGTAATTTTTTTTGTTTTTAATCATTTTAAAACCTACTCTTTGGTATTTTTTGCACATTATATATCCAAATTAAATATTTTTAATGCAGTTCAATATCATATAAAGATATGTTGAAAGTTCTGTGCATCTAGGGACATTATTATTTACAAAAAAAAAAAAAAAAAAAAAAAAAAAAAAAAAAAAAAAATGCAAACCGTATAATCGAATTTCGTATTTTTTGCGAATCGCAAACATGTACACAAATTCCTACATTTTACTCCATTTTGCAAACTATTTTTTTATTTATCAATTTAAACAAGCATCAAATTTTATTTTTAATACTGAATATGTTATATTATTAATAGTTTTATTTCTTTTTTTATGAGTTTTATATTTGTAAAATACATTTTAATCTTTAAACGGCTTTTACTCAAAATGATGTTTTTTACAATTGCGCGCATATCTCCAAAATCGTTCAAAGTATAGCTTCAAAATTTTTACTCTGCCTACATTTACATATAATGAGGAAAATGAACTAGAATCATACAGTTGTGTTCAATATGAAAAAAATTACAAGGTTAAATGTACACCAAAATTCATTACTTTTTTATTTTCTATAAATAAATTCTATTTTCTCTGTATCTAATTAGCCATTCGTAAACATTCTAGTTCAAATTGTAGTCCAAGGTATTATGTTTGAGTTAAGATCAAATTTATGCAAATCGTATGAAATCTGCATGAGATATCTTGCGCGCAGTGAAATGTTATACGTCGTCATTTTTTAAAAGTATCATTTCGAAATCGACCTCATAAAAAAATTGCTGTATTATATCTAAACTAAAAATTTTTAAAGAAAGTTCAATACCATATAAAGATATCTTGAAATTTTTGTGTTTCCAGAGACATTACTCTTTTTTAAAAAAAGTGTACAGCACATGATACAAATTTACGTTTTCTACGGCTTTTAAAGGTGTACTGTCCCCTTAATTGATGTATAATTTTGTAGAGTCGTTTCAAATTTTATGAAAAGCAGAAGATCGATTTGATTACAGGGACAATCAAAAATATTCCGTTACATTACAGCCAATGGGAAAAATAGTTTCAAGTGCATTTCAATGATGTTATACTCTTTTGAACATAATAAAATTGATATGCATCTATGAAGTATATACAAAAGTATACACTCTGCACAATCTGCAGTGCAAAGATTATTTTATATTAATTTACAGGGACACACAAAATTATTTTATTACATAATAGATAGGGCAGAAAGTTGTTTGCGGCGCGTTTTCTTTTAGATTAAACAGTTTTACATTTTATAAAATTTATAGGCGTTGTTGATCTTTACTTCAATTTATTTCCTGAACAATAGAAGACATAAACTATTTATAGAACCATATAAAAGATTTCGGATATATACTATATTCGAACAACTGTATACTATTACACCAATGTCTGAATATTTTAAAAACTTCGTTGTAGTACGAATGCACCTTATTTGCTATGTTTGGCGAGCAATTTCTATTTTTTTTCTTTTTCTGAAGCGTTTTTGAATTTCAAAATTAGGAGCCTCAGGTAGACATTTCTGAATAGTCTCACAATCTTTTCCTTCCCCGTATTCGCCGTATATTCCACTAGCTATCGCACACAAAGTTTTAGGAGTATGGATATACAAACATAATCATACCCATACATATAGTAATTTTATATTAAATATATATATATATATATATATAGATAGATAGATAGATAGATATTAGTATGTTTCCATTTTTTATGCTTAATGTTACAAGAAAAATAATTCAGTATTTTATGTAAAAATTATTTTTTTTTCATCTTCTAACAAACTAAATTCAAACAGCTTTATTATATTAATATCAACTTATTAAGAAAGTTAAGAATATGCAATTAGTAAAGATGCCTAATTAAGTCGTTTTAGGAAATTCTACTAATTCTGTCGTGTTACGCCGAGGGAACATTTCTAATCTTGTCTGAGAAATATAATTAACGAGGTTTCAAAGTGGAGTTCATTTTTCCTTCTAAAATTACGGGAGAGCGTAATTTTTAAATTAATATTTTCAAATAATTTAATTATTTCTTTAACTTGCATGGAAATTTAAACCTAATTTTGAAATGTGAAACTTGAATTTCCGCGACCAAATTTAGAGTTTTATCTTATTTTACTGTTAAACTATAGGGTTAGCTTAAATCATTCCTCGGTTTTCAAAACACTGTTTAATGAGAGGTATACGACCCACATCAACGGGGGACACATGACTACATAAATACATTCACCAAGTTCCATGCTGTTTTGCTTTTAGTATTAACACTAGAACCGCGGCGACGGGTCATTTTGACCCGTATCATATGGAGAGATGTTGATTCGAACCAGAAAACTCTTTATAAAATAAGCTAAATATAAGCTGAGCAAAATTAATTTCTATAAATAGCTTAAACAGTTTTAAATGAAAATTCCGGTGGGAAATATTTGTATAAAACTTCATTGATTTTTCACGCGGTTCTAGTGTTAATGACTATTTTTAGACATCAGTGTAACTATGTTACATTTGGAAATGATTCTAACAGCACAATATAAGATAAATATTGCATGTTAAAAAAATATAACAAACTATTGCATTGTTATTGAATTGCTTTATCGTATATTACCGGGTGTCCCAAAAATGACTGATGGATTTTAAAATTCAATAAATTGCAAACGGTGACAGTTATTTAAAAAAAAAAGAATTGCAGGGGGGTTACGTATAATGTCAGGAGTTTTTTTACAGTAATTTTTTATTTCTGTTCTAATTTTAAACAACAGGCGGCGCTGACGGCGATTGAAGGCCAGGTGATCAATACTGAGTGAAGCGTTGGCCTGGCCTTCAACGCGCGTCAGCGCAACCTGTTGTTTGAGATGCGAACCAAAATCAAAAATTACGGTAAAAAAACTCTTGACATTGCACATAACCCTCCTGCAAAAATTTTTAAATAGCGGTCAAAATTTGCAAGTTATTGATTTTTAAAATCCATCAGTCATTTTTATGCCATAGTTTTTATACTATATTAGGCTATATTTTTTTTTTGGTTTTTTATCTTCTAACAAACTAAATTCAAACACCTTTATTATATAAATATCATCTTATTAAGAAAGTTAAGAATATGCAATTAGGAAAGATGGCAAATTAAGTCGTGTCAGGAAATTCTACTAATTCTGTCGTGTTACGCCGAGGGAAAAGTTCTAATCTTGTCTGAAAAATATAATTAACGAGGTTTCAAAGTGGAGTTCATTTCCCCTTCCAGAATTACAGCAGGACGTAATTTTTAAATTGATATTTTCAAATAATTTGATTATTTCTTTAACTTGAATGGAAATTTAAAACTAATTTTGTAACGTAAAACAGGAATTTAAGTGGCAAAATTTAATATTTTATCAGAATTTTCTATTAAAAATAGGATTAAATTGTTTTTTTTATATTCTAACAAAGTAAATTCAAACACCTTTATTATATAAATATCATCTTATTAAGAAAGTTAAGAATATGCAATTAGGAAAGATGCCTAATTAAGTCGTTTCAGAAAATTCTACTAATTCTGTCGTGTTACGCCGAGGGAACATTTCTAATCTTGTCTGAGAAATATAATTAACGAGGTTTCAAAGTGGAGTTCATTCAGTGGAGAATTACGTCCTGCTGTAATTCTGGAAGGAGAAATCCTTCCAGAATTACAGCAGGACGTAATTTTTAAATTGATCTTTTCAAATAATTTAATTATTTCTTTAATTTGCATGGAAATTTAAAACTAATTTTGTAACGTAAAACTGGAATTTTAGTGGCAAAATTTAATATTTTATCAGAATTTTCTATTAAAGTATAGGATTAGCTTAAATCATTCATCGGTTTTCAAAACACTGTTTATTGAGGGTATTTGACCTACATAAACGGATGACACATGACTAGATAAATACATTCACCAAGTTTAAAACTTTATGCCCCAAAGTTATTAATTCACAAAAATTTCATCTTGTAAACCATTCCTTTAGCTTCTGCAAACTATATAAGGTTTACAAAATCATTTAGTAATTTTTACAAGGATTTTCTTTGTTAAATAAATTTGAATTTTTATTTATTTAATGGTATGTTTATAATTCCACTTAAATCTTTTGTTTGTAGTATATTTTTGAGTATTCTATAGAATTAGGAAATGTTTGAATATAATGTTCTGACAATAGAAAAATCCTAACTGTAACTTTCTTTAAACAATCTTCTATATCAAGAAAACGTGCGTACGTGCAAATAAAAAAGAAATCATCTTTTTTTTCAATAATTTTGTTTTGTGTAACATAACAAAACAGTATAACGACATAACAGCGTAAAATTATTCATAAAAATGTGACAAAAAATAAACATATGAATAAACCATATTTCAATATTTCGATTTATTTTTCTAAACCATCTCCATGTAATAATAATGATAATAAATAAATAAATAAATAAAAATCCACAGGAAACAATCACAGAGTCCTTCCAAATTATACATTCCCTGAAGATGGTTTAGAGCAATAAACTGGAAGGTTGAAATATGTTTTATTCATATGTTTATTTTTGTCAACAATTTTAGAATAAGCGTATGTTGAATAGCAACCTTTAATGTATTTATAGTGTTAGGTATTACAACGTAAAATACTTATATAATAAAATAGTTTTATTTATAAAATTTTAATCATAATTTTCCATACTGCATCTATTTAATCTATTAATATAAGATTTGTGGGGCTATGAAGGTATGTATATATATGTATATATATATATATATATATTGAATAAAGAAGTTTTATATCACATAGTTGCCAACCTCCGGCATTTTTAAATGAAGAAAACATATTTCGAACCAGAATTTTTTTTTTGATTAAAAGTGTCTCCGATTAAATGAGATAATCGTTTGAAAATTACTTAATTTCGTTTATAAAATAAATTTCTGGTTTGAAAGACAATTGCATGATTTTCAAATAGCCGGAGGTTGGCATGTATGATATCATTAAAATTTGCCCCAATCCTTTTATCAAAAAAAAATGAAGATGTTTTATAAAATACTTTTATTTGTAAATAAATTACTTAAATGTATAACAGAAGACAGTATCGTTTAAATATATTCATAAGAATATCTATAATAAAAAAAATAATAAGCTAACTTAAAGATTAATAACCCAAAATTTTTGCACTGTTTCGATGTGTAAATCATTTATTTCTATCAAGTGGATAAACAGATAATAATATGTTTATTGTTGAAAAGGAAACAATAGATACAAATAGATGATTATAGTTATCATTATCACAAATCTTGCAATAAGAATTTTATCTGAATAACGAAAACAGAGTTGATAAACACAACATTTATCTTATGCTTATGGCCTATTACCAGTATTGCTTTTCTTAATATAAAAATATTGTTTGACCATTAGTATTTAATAAAAATGCATAAAATATCGACAATGATAATGATTCTATGCATTTTAGGGTAAGACAATTTCATTATTTGAACGTTTCTTTCAGATTTCTCAGTCAAATGAAATCTTATTTGCTATACATCTTTTGAAAAAAGTATTATCTTTCGTAATGTATAAATTTCAAATACTAATTAGGCTGTATATTCATTCTTTTCACCCTTTAAACAAATGATGTTCAATGAAAAAATTAATGTAAGATTTTATACATTAAAAAATAATAATAACAGTTTTTACTTACTGAATTTAACATTAAATCTGAAATCAAAACCGTTTAAAATGTTTAAAATTGTTTAAATTATTGCATGAAAATTCTTAAGAATCGCAGTACTTGATTTACAAAGCATATTAAATGTTCAAAAAAAAAATAAAAATAAAAATAAAAAATAAACTATCAGGACAAAATGTTCTTTTTCTTTTTATGTACGTTCGTAATTAAGGTGATTGTGCCCAAATGTGATAACCTCTTAATGCGACAAAGTTCTTTTATTTAAAATCTTAATGCAAGAATCTTCATTAAATGCTGTATCATGAAGCATCCGATCCCAAATTACAAAATCTGAAACATTTTTCTGCATTTAAAACTTTTTCTTAAACATAATTTCCCATTCAAATACACATCGTTCGTTTTACAGAACCCCTATTTTTCATAAATAAGACAAAAAAATTTTGAAAGTGGCTTACATTTTTTCTATTTCAACTTTAAAAATGAAATAACCTCATGGACGCCAAATACTACACCATATGTTCTATTTATATGAAGTATAAACATAAAAATAGGCCAATAGCATACTTGTCAGTTTCCCACTTTTTAAAATGAAATAATTTCATTTCAAACCAGAAATTTTATCTAATAAATTAAATCATCTAGGTTTCAAATTACTTCTATATAGAAAAAAAAAACATTTAATTTAATAAAATGTTTGGTTCAAAGTTTGTTTTTTAATTAAAGGAAAAGTGGAAGGTTGGCAAGTATGTTACTAGCTTTCAAATTAGAGTTAATAAAATATGTTACGCATATAGCTGGCTTGGTGACTTCGTCTGCTTATTTGCGATGTAACATGTGATCTAAATGCGTAGAGACTTATGGGAGTTTTATGAAGTACGTTTATATGTATTTTTTCATGCATTGTATAAAAATCATGTTTAGAACAGATAACATGTTTAATTAAGCTGTGTTGAATTTAGAATTTCAACAAAATCACCAAAAAATGCTTGTTTTATAACTGGAAAGTCAAAAATGTGTTTAAAATTATCGAAATAGAAAAATACCTGTATATAAAATTTTTAATTAAAAAAATACGTAAGATAAGCTGTGTACTTTGTTATAAAAAATACAGACATATAAATAAGCGATTCGCATTCGCAATGCTTTTTTTACATGGTGAAAATTTAGAAAAACGTACGTTTATTTTAATGTGATAAACCAAGTTAATTTCACAAGCATTAAAACACCAAACACCAGCATTATAACACAATTTAACGTCAAGTCCAATTAAGATATCCTGCAGTTAATGTCCCCATTTTTTTGTTTGCACATTCTTTAAATCTAATATTTTTAATCTGCTTTTTTATTTTATTCACAAAATTCAACATTTTATAATTTTAGATTAGAACATGATTTAAAAATAAAGCTGTGTTTCTTTAAATAAGTACATATGTTTCCATATATGTACTCTAAACATTTAAATTTTTTGTAAAAAGATAAGAAAAAGGAGGGGTGGTACATTAGAATATTATACTTTGGACTTATTTTGGCTTAATGAGATTCGTTTAACAGCCCACTCGACATGCTAAAAAAGACCGGGATGATAATGTTAACAGTTTATATGGCCGTTATTTCCAATTACCTTGCTAAATTTTTATTATTTTCCACACGATTTTTTAAAAGATAATTTAGAACAATCTACCACCGAGCTAATTTTTACTTTTTCAATTTTGGTTTCTTTTTTTTTTTCTTTTCATTTCTTTTCATTTTTTTTCTTTTTTTAAATACTTTAATTTTTAAAACAGGTTGAAAACCAGGTTCTAAAATTGAAACTTTCATAATGTTAAATAAATATAAGCAAAATCGAAAAAGTAAAAACTAGCCTGGTTGTAGATTGTCTTCAGCTATCCAATGCTAAAAAATCAAGTAAAAATACTAAAATTTCAGTTAAATATTCGAAAATAACTTCCCATAGACTTATAGACTTAACATTCTC
Source organism: Maratus speculifer (assembly GCA_964019185.1). NCBI lineage: Eukaryota > Metazoa > Arthropoda > Arachnida > Araneae > Salticidae > Maratus > Maratus speculifer. The sequence goes on from OZ025300.1 coordinate 139,366,005, forward strand.
ATCCTGGTCTTTTTCAGCACAGCGAGTTAAGTTGCATCTTAAGAATAATTACACTGATAAACAAATTTTAACGAATTTTTCGTTTCTCTATATATTTTGGGTGTTTCTTATAGATTTCAAGCTGCTGAAAAAGAATATGTTTGTAAAAATTTTCTATCACCCTCTAATTTTGAGAAATTTTATTTATACGTTTTGGAGTATGTAGGCATCGTATAGGCATTATGATTATATTACATTATTCTCTTTCATGTATTTGATTCACACAAACATTCCTTTTTCTTATTACAACGATAGAAGATACAGCAAGAGTGTAGAAACAGATGTCTATCTAATAAATTTTATATTAGCGACTTTGAACAGACAGCTCAAGTCACCCCCACAGTATTTGACTTTAACGCAAATCCATGACAGTTGAAACTTTCGGAGCGAGTGTACTACTATTTCTTTGTCCTGTAAGACTTTTTAATTAAAGTTTGATTAGAATTATCCTATTTTCCTCTACAATATGTAAAACATGTCTACAGGATGAGTTAATGAACCCAATTCTTTTTACTATGTGTGCGGGGAGCTAACTTTGAAAAAGCATCGATGCACTTTCACGCCGTTTATAAAGACTGCCTATCATATGTAGTTTAGATATAAAATAGGTGAACAAGATAAGAAATGGACACCACATGCTTGTTGTACACGATGTGCTACAAACCTCCGGGCTTGGATGAAAGGTACAAAAATGTATGTCCTTTGCTATACCCATATGGCGCATGCCGAAAGATCATATAATTGGCTGCTACTAATATATTACAAAAACTAAAGGATTCACTGCAAGAAGTAAACATAAAATTAAGTACCAGAACTTAGATTCAGCAATGTGACCAGCATTACATAATGATGATTTACAAATACCGAAGCCTCCAGAGAATTTTACATATGACGATGCAGCAGTAGAAATGGAAGTTGATGAAAGTGAAACTTCCTCTACATCTGATATGAACTATTCTCCTGGCATAAATGAAGAACCACACCTAATTACTATAAAAAAAATAAATGATTTTGTGAGAGACTTAAATTTATCAAATAAAAACTCAGAGTTACTTGGGTCAAGTATGCAAGGTTGGAATCTCCTGGAAAACAATACAAAGATATCTATTTATCGAGAAAGATGATTTATGCTATTGTAATGATAAAAGTGGCTTAATGTCTGCTTTAAACTGTCAATATAACTCAGAACAATGGCCTATAAGAGAGCAGCCACAAATAAGATATTTACTGCTAAATAAAGCATGAAATTTCTTATTAATATTATTTCTTTTTACAAAAATTCTTCAATATTTTTCTGAAACTTTATAAACAATGCATACTTTCAGTGTTTTAAATATTAATTTTAAGCTTTATATGTGTTTATTTAAAAGTTTGTCATTACTAAAATACCAAATGATAAATTTCATAAGGTATATGTGTTGAATAAATACTACAAAAATCAGATTTTCATGATTTTGAATTTTTTTTAAATCTGTGTGTGATGGAAACTTTTTAATGACATATTCTTTCACAACACTACCTAAAATATAAAAGTCACCACATACTTAGTTAGAAACAGAAACCTTGTTTATCAGTGTTATTAGAAACATTGCATGATTTATTCTGTTTTTAAGTTTATTTTTTTATCACATTTTGTAACAACTATAGTTGATATGTGATATACGAGATATGTGATATACGAGATATGTGATACATATATGTGTATATATACATATATGTTCAGGGTGTTTCGCTACCAGACCGACAAACTCTGAGGGGTGATAGTAGACATAGAGACAAACATTATTAAACGGGAAACCATGGGGCGCAAACGTCTTCTGTAGGAGCTAGGGGCCATTAACGTTTGAGGTTCAAAACTTCAAAACGATGATAAAAAACTGAGAAAAGGGTCGATTTGATTGCAGTTTTGACTAAAATCATTCTTTATATCACGATTTTTTTAGAAAAAAAAATTTAAAGGTTACGTTCAAAAATTGTCGATAGATGGCGCTTTAGACTTTAGAGTAAAGAACAACTACTTTTTACCGTTATTTTGTGCATGGAGTTCAAGTTATACTAAAGTTTAGTCTTTAACTTAAATTTTAAGCCCAAAATCGGAAACATTGTGATCGGATAACTAGTGAAAATTGAACTGTGAACAGAGGGGAGAATTTTAAACGCTCATAAACATTGGACAAACTAATCGATTTTGTTGCGGTTTGCGTGTAAGTCATTCCCTTGGTAATTATTTTATTCAAAATGACGTACAGCTTTGATGTCCTCATTTTTTGTAGAGGGCGCTTCCGACACATCTCCGACATTGCAATGGAATTACTCCTAAGTATTTTACTACCAGAACAACATACTTCCAGGATGTGTTAGGGATGCATAGACTACTCGGAATCACATAGGAATGTAACTTTGAAAATGCATTTTTTTGGAGTTACGCTTAAAGGAAGCAGAGAAAAAAGCAACAGAAAGAGCAGAGAAAGAGCAACACGTTAATGTGAAAGAAAACAGTTTATTTAAATGTTTTACTAGAAAAGGTGTTTGAAATTACGACCAGAAGTAGTCCGGCATGCTTGATAGTGGCGTCGCATGGAATTCCACACTTTTTGAAAGATTCCAGGCATCTCAGAAATCTTTCTGGCAGCTACAGTAATATCAGCTGCGAGGTCTTCAACTGATGGTACGGAAGTCTCATACACCCAACTTTTTACTTGACCCCAGCAGAAGAAGTCCATACATGATCGGTCTTGCGATCTGGCAGTCCAATGAACCAGGCCACCACGACCTATCCACCGCTTTCCATATGTTACTTTGAAGTGTCAGCAAACATCATTGGTAAAATGTCGATGAGTCCCATCGACATTGTATTTTCATTGTTCAAATACTTCCTTCTGCTACCTTTGGAACCGGTTCGCGAATGATAGCTTCAAAATTATCACTGTTCACGCGCCGTTTAGCGCCATCTACTATCACTGTCAAACTTGCCGGAGTATTTCTGGTCGTATTTTTGAACACCTTTTCTAGTAAAACCTTTAAATTTACTGTTTTTTTTCACATTTAAGGGTTGCTCTTTATCTGCTGTTTCTGTTGCTTTTTTCTCTGTTTCCTTTAACCGTAACTCCCAAAAAATGCATTTCCAAAGTTACATTCCTGTGTGATTCCGAGTAGTCTTTGCATCCCTAGCACATCCTGGAAGTATGTTGTTCTGGTAGTAAAACACCTAGGAGTAAAGTCATTGAAATGTTGGAGATGTGTCGGAAGTGCCCTCTATCAAAAAATCAGTACATCAAAGCTGTACGTCATTTTTAATCAAATAATTATCAAGGGAATGACTACCACGCAAATCGCAACAAAATCGATTAGTTTGTCCAATGTTTATGAGCGTTTAAAATTCTCACCTCTGTTCACAGTTTAATTTTCACTAGTTATCCGATCCCAATGTTTCTGATTTTGGGCTTAAAATTTAAGTTAAAGACTAAACTTTAGTATAACGTGAACTCCATGCTTAAAATAACGGTAAAAAGTAGTTGTTCGTTACTCTAAAGTCTAAAGCGCCCTCTATCGACAATTTTTGAACGTAACATTTAAATTTTTTTTCTAAAAAAATCGTGATATAAAGAATGATTTTAGTCAAAACTGCAAACAAATCGACCCTTTTCTCCGTTTTTTATCTTCGTTTGAAGTTTTGGACCTCAAACTTTAATGGCCCCTAGCTCTGACAGAAGACGTTTGCGCCCCATGGTTTCCTATATAATAATGTTTGTCTGTATGTCTACTATCACCCCTCAAAGTTTGTCGGTCTGGTAGCGAAACACCCTGTTTATATATATATATTGCGCTGTTATATATGTACAGTAGAACCCCGATAATTCGGATTAACTGGGATCAGGCCCAATTCGGATTGTCGAAAATCCGGATTATCCGGAGAATGTGAACAAATGAAATAAAATAAAACCTACTCACAGAAAATCTCGTTTATGCCCCCTTCTATTTCGAATTTTTGCAAGTGATTTGTAGAAGGGTTTTTGCACGAAGACAAGGAAACAGTCTCAAGAGACTTATGGACTGGATGACAAAGATCAGAAAGCGATTCCTATTTTAGTTTGCTTTCTTACAATGCTCGGAGTAAAACTTTATTGAGCACTGAGCTTTTGATGACATTTCTAAACGGATTAAATGGAAAACTGTGAAAATTGGAATTGCCAAAGCTTAAATGATGCATAGTTGTTTCTTTCATAGATAACATTAAAGGTTAAAATAAGAAAGCTTGGTGTGTTTGTCTGAAAATATTTCAGAAAATACATTTTTATTCAGAAAATGAGGCTGAAATAAATTTATGTTATGGAAATTTGCCGATCACTTCTCAAACTTGAAAAAAAAAATCGACCAAACCGATACAGATTACCCGGAGATCCGGATTAACGGGGTCCGAATTAGCGGGGTTCTACTGTATTTAAAATATGTTTTACCCGTGAATTCTACAATAGTGAGGATTAGCATGGAACAAAATTTAAAATGTTGGGGTTGTTTCAAATAATTTCTATTAATTTGTATTTTTAATTAACAAAATAAATTTTGTTAAAAAATAATAATCTTGTTAAATTCCTTGAGTTTTGCATATAATTCAGATATAAGATTATATTTCGTTATCATTATATTGCCAGCAAATTAAACTGAACATCATACAAAAAGTCCCGTGTATAAATAGCATTCATTGAGATAATCTCTTACAATTGGAATACTCGTTTAGAGACATAGTAAGATCGTTAGATATCTGAATATATGGAATGCATAATCATAAAAAATCCTTAAAAAATTTAATTTAGAAAAACTATTCCATGAAAAAAATGGCACTTTTTAATTACCTTTTGATTGAGCTATCTTGCAGATATTTCACTGTTGTTATGTGACAATTTCTGTCACAGCAATGAATTGTTAAATGAATATTTTCAGATGAATTTTCATAAATAAAACGCATTTCGGATACAGGATGTCTCATTTATGTCCCGATGATATAATTGTAAATCCCTATTTTACATACTATCCCTTCGTTATTTAAATATTCCTAGTAAATGCATTATGTGCGACCTCGATATATATGTATGTATATGAATAAAACAGTTCTGTTTGTAAGAGATTGTTTTCATACAAATCTCCTTGTTATTAATTTTGTTTATATTTCTCCTAAGATAGACAATCTTACGATTAATTTGAAATAAACTATATAAAAACATTTTTACATGAGGGTAATTTCATTTATAAAATTTTAAATAAATGTATTTATTTAAAATTTTAAAATATTGTACCTGTTTTATTAATATGTGTGATACATTTTCTTAGCTGAATGACGACTAAATACCATTAGAAATTAATGTTTACTGAATAGTTTTATTTATTTATCTATTTATTTATTTTTAAGAAGTTATGATTTAAATAGGTTATTTAGGTTTTTTTATATAAATCGATATTGCTTTAGTTTTATCGCTTTATTTCAATTTTTATTTATTGAAATATTTCTGTGTGTTAACCGTGTTATATATATAGTACAATCGCTTAATAGTAGTTTTCAGAATTTGTTTCTAATAAAAAAATTAAAAATTATTAAAAATTGGAGTAATTTAAAATCGTTGTATCGTGAAATATATTAGTAGAATTTCATTTTATTATTATTATTATTTAAATAAATAGAAGTACGTACGTTTTAAGTTTGATTCAAAATTTCAAAAAAATATTAATAAGAAAATATTTAACCCTCTAAGCGTTTATCCCGTAATATTCCGTACACTAAGCTCCAGGTTTCACTGCAATATAAGGAATGTTTAAGATATTATAATTCTATAAATTTAATGAATTTTCAAAGTATTGAAGAATGATTAAGACTCTCAAAGATTACATTTATATTCCTAAATAAGATTTTTTATGTAATATTGAAAGAATCATATTTTATTTGCATTTAAAACAAAATGCAGAGAAAACAACATTACAATTTTACCCATTTGCAAGACGCTTGGAGGGTTAAACCAAAAATGTTTCAAAAAGTGATGTAACTTAAAAAAGAAACAATATTTTCTAAAGAAAATTAAAGAATTTTTTTTTTTCCAAATTTGCGGAATCATGATATATATGTATATATAAAGAGAGAATTTGAACCAGTTATCTTTAACGGTTCAAGAGCTATAGCAATTTAAATCTGACAAATGATGAAAAAATAGATCCTAAAGAAAAACCCATTTTTACAAGGAGTCGTTCCCATGACTACACTTGCTTGAAAGCTAGATTTTAAAAGCTATTAAAAACGAAAAAAAAAAAATATTTCCTATTCCAATGAAGATAAAAATATGTTTGAACGCCATTTTAAGCAGTAAAATGCGGGAATTATTTTGTACAATAAAGCTGTTATAAAAAATTTGAAGATTTTTATGGCGCGGAACCCGTAATTGCAAATTAATGTGTATATCCCCATACTAAGGGCAGAGTGTAACTTTTCAACAATTTTGACTATTTTCAAAAATGTAGTTTAAGGGCTGAATTTATTGCATTTTAAGATTCTGATAAATGTACATTTTGCAAAGTAGATAATTAATTTATTAATTAATTAAAAATTATAAATTAACCATAAATTGTGTTATTCTGATTTTTAGATGTTGATTTTTAGATTTGATTCTGATATAATAATCTAATTAATCAAACTTGTAGAATATTTAAAACTTTACAAAGCTTATTACGACAGTTATGTCTCTAAAATACAAGAATAAAAAATAAAAATGTCTTATTAAAAAGAAAAAAAGAAAAAGGAAAACAATTAATAAATTCATTTATTTATTTGAATATTTTTGTAAATTGTACCGCATTTTCCAGGTTCGATATCTCACTTTTTGTTTGGACAAATTATAAACATTAAAAGTGCATGTTTTAAAAGAATTTAATTGTGTACAAAAATGTAAAAAATAATTTTTTATGAACTCACTGAAAGCAAGTTACACAATAAAATTTGAAAAATTTGAAAAAGAGATTTTAATTTTTTAAAATTAATATTTGGTTAAAAATGCACAAATACTAGAACATCGAAAACTTGATTTTTTCATTAGAGAGTCAACCTGTAAATAATATCTGAAAATAAGAGTTAGAGAACCTAATTTTTTCATGGCAAAGCAAATTTTTGAGCTATTTTTATTGGACTATTACTCGAATTCTTAACATCTAAATGTCTCGAAAAACAAGTAATTTTTTTTCCCTTTAATTCAGGCATTTAAGTATTTTAAAAGACGAAAAATGTTTTTAGACGAATCATCCATTTGTCAGCAATTCACACATAACATTATTATTACTGTAGTAGTTCAAATAATTAATGTCATTACTACTAAAACTAAAAAACTTTTATAAATCCTTCATTTCCAATTTGAAATTATGCATTTACAATTACGATGAGGCATTACAATCCATTATAAAGTCCAATCAACAACATCAAATATAATTATATAACGTATTCAGTGAACTGTATACGTGCAATAGATCCAGCTTAATACGAATACCCGACAGTTTAAACATAGAATTTCGATAATATTTACCAGCATATATTTCAGTATAGTAAATATACATGAAATTGCATATGGATTTTATAGACTAATTTCGAAGCAGCTATATGTAATTAGTATAACATATGGGTTTGTTAAAGGTATAATAGGGTGCATGTAGTTTGAAATAATGCTAATACATAATGAAAATATTTACTGAAGATGACTATCGAATAATACAGGAGATCAGTTGTGGAGAACTTGAAGCACTTATTCAAAGGGGAATTGAGGATTTGCCTGTAACTTTTGAAAAATTTATTTTTGCTAGTGTTTTTAATAATAAAATTGTCTTTTGTATTTGCTTTTATTAAAAAAAAAGCGTACAGACTGTCGCTATTTTATAGTTTTTTAGAAGCCATCAGTAAATTTTTACCCATGGTATTGTTCCAGGATTCACAATATTATTGTTTTTCTTTTATATGTGCTTTGTTATGCTTTTCTTCACCACCTCTTTCATGTTTACAGTATGAAGCTGTAATGTATGCATAACTTAGTCGAATATGGCAATCCAAAAGATTTTTTCTACATCATACATGTTAAAATTTCCTGAAAAAATAAAGCATAGCAACGCCATTGTTTAGGTGATTTACACAAATATATAATCGGATATGATTTATGTGAATTTCGAACTGAATTTGAAGTTTGACGAAAAGTTTTTGAGACCCTTGTGGAAGTCGTAAAAAAAATCTGTATACATACGCAAATTGTTGAGCGATTTACACGAAAAACTAAACAGCTGTAATTTATATCAGGGACAAACTGAATCGGAAGTTAGATGAAAATCCGTGAATTAGTTCTTGAGGTACAACTAAAGCAATAATCATGATTAACGCCGCACAGAATCACCACCTGTTAATTCATTTAAAGAAAAAAGTAATAAATACCGTATTATACCAATTACTAATGAAATCTGAAGATTTATAAAAATCGGTATGTTAGTTCTTGAGATACAGCTATTGTGGAAATCGTAAAAAAAGCAGCATAGCAGCTCGTCTTTTATGACGATTTAAAACAAAAATTAATCAGCATAAGTTTATATTAGGTACCGAGTGAATCTAAAATTTTATTGAATTCCATTTATTAGTACTTCAGATATAGCGCTCACAAAATTTGTGTTACACAGATAGATAAACAGACGGACAGACAAATAGACAAACCGACTCATAGACTTATTCTCAGACATGCTTGGTAAAAAACATGTTTTCGGGATCTCCAACTCTTAAACATGCACATTCGTCGAAAACGTAAATTTGAAAATTTTCACGAATCCAATAATTTTTGTAATTCCAATAATTTTCCGAATTTTTTCGTATCTTCAGATCCCCTAATTGCATTGTTTATCTTAACACCTTAACTAAACGCTTTTTTACCATAAAAATTTGATTAGAGTATTTCTCTAAAAAATAAAAAAAACAGTAAAATTAATAATATTTTTCAAGTAAACTTATATTCCAAGAGCTTTTCATTTAACGGTAACAGCAAACTCATGTAAAATTCCTCGGTTACATGAAATTTTGCTGTTATTGTCATATGAAAATTTCTTGGAATAACAAGTTTATAAAAAAAATTGTAACTTTATAGATTTTTTATACAGTGCAGTTTGCACGTTTACATGGTGATTCCGTGAGGATACATGGAACTTAAAATAGTTCACGTTATTGAATACATCTATTTTTCAAAACTATGTTATTGGAAAGTTTAAAAAGTTTAGGCACTGTAGATGTTTATACATATTTTTTCACTTTTTATCGAAATGTGTTTTTTTTTTATTCTTTAGTATGTTTTTCCAAATTTTATTTTAGGTAAACTGTTGAAATTTTTCAAAATTAATTTTTTTTTTTTTTTTTTTTTTTTTTTTTTTTTTTTTTTTTTTTTAATATGTAACATTTTATGTCTCAAAGACTTATTTATTTAATTAATAATGAAAAAATATTTTCCTAAAATCCTTTGGATTTTTAGTAAAGATTTCTAGTAAACTATTTTTAATTTTCTTTCTTTTAAGCCAAAATGAAAGTTGTTTCTTATCACTCTCAAACAATGTTTTTTGACACCACAAAATATTTTAAGGTTTTCAACAGTTTTCCAAAAAATTACCAAAGAAAATCGTTAAATACTACCTCTGATAATAAAGTTCGGTGAATAGTCCTGTAGCATTAATGTAGATGAATTAATCACAAAATTTGACACATCATCCTTCGAAATAGTCATCTCCTGTAACTATGTACCGCTGAGATCTGCTATACATGTCCTGGGAAATTCGCAAGAAGTCTTCTTTTGGGATGAAGTTCAAAAGCTTCGTCACGTTTCGTTGGATGTTAGCAATATGGTCAAATCTCTTTCAAAGAGAGTTTGAGTCGTGAAAATAGGAAGAAGTCTGGAGGACTGAGATCTGGCGAGTATGGTAGGTGTTCAATTTGCATCATCCCTCATGAATTTCTTTCGGTGTCTTGCAAAGATTAAAACCAAACATTAAACTGATCTTTTGTTCGTTCATTTTCCTGTTTTCAGTTAAGAACCAACACACTGATCAAGCACTTAGAAAAGCACGTCTTACACAGAGCATAAACGACGTTCAACAGAACAACGGTGGGGGAAGATGTTCAACACTTGTCTGTATGCAGGTGCAGTGTTTTGTTTCCCCAGTGTTGCCAGATCGGTCGTTCTGAATTCATTCACCGAACTTTATTGTCAGAGGTAATATAATAAAGATATGTAAAATTTAATTAGTTCTTGAAAACCATGAAATTAATTTATTTTCACTGATATATAAACTATATTCCAAGTATATTTACTGAAGAAAAAAAAACAATTCTGTCTTTACTTGTCGAGATTCCCCATGTGCCCTTAATATAGAAATATCTTGTAAACTAAGCTAACTTCGAGCATCAAGCATCTAGCGTGAGAAACTTGCAAGTTTTCCTTTCTATAAAAAAGAAATATTCTCTCTACAAGAAAGACTATTTGCAAGAATGACATCATGAATCATGATTTGTAGTAATATCTAAACATATAGAAAAGCACAGAAAATTTGGTTAAAAAATTCTAGTCCGTCCAGAATTTCAGTATTTTGTAACTAAAAGTAAATATTTTATTTTTCAGAAAATGTAGTGCCAACCGAATAAATTTTTTGTAACGGATGCTCGTTTTGAGAGAATTATTTTGTTCTCAATTTACAGGGTGGTTATAATCAAAGGTAATCTACATAGAGGATGCTCTATTTAAAAGGTACTGATGAAACTTGCAATATAAGTTATATGGAGCATGGTTTGACAAAATCTACAATATGAAAAATAATTGAAATTTCGAATGATAGATGGCATTTTCATAGAGAAAAAGCGACCTTAGGCTAATTTGAACGATTTAAAAAGTCAGTAGTTTCTGCCATAATATGCACCATGCCGTTAAAGAAGAAAGAAATAGCATTTCTATTAGTTATGTTATCAGAAAGACAGTAATTTGTCAACTGCACTTCGATGATATTGACATTTAACTCGTTATCTACCAACGGTACTTATATGTACCATTAAAAATTACTTTTTATAAAATTCTTTTAATACGTCAGTTAGTTCTAATACTGTCTAAAATGAGTTACAGATACATTACTTTATTACTTCATACATTACTTTATGCTTTTGTTCCAAAAGCATTTTTGGTTATACAAAACAAACATATTTTTAAAAGGATGATTTCTTTTGCCTTTGTATCTTTTCAGCTTTCTTGGCGCTGAGAAAGGGGTGGTGAGGATTTTTCAATTCGGATTTGAATATTTCTATATCTATGCTCTAAGAACATCATGTTTGTGCATTTTATAATTCTACAAAATACTATGAAAACAATTTAAAAAAAAACTTAATTGGGGTTATAAATATTGCACACAATCCCTGTAAATTCAAATTTAATGAAGCCTTCGAAATCATTCAGTCCTTCCAAAATCTTTCAAAATTTTATTAAATTAATATGTAAATCTTTTAATTTAGTTAAACAATTTACATAAAATGGTTTAGAATATAAAATTTTCATGATTTCATAATGCGGTAGATGAAAGGTTAAAATGATTACGGAGAGAAGCAATGTCGAGGAAGAAATTGGAAAAAATTGCTGTGCTGCATGGAAAAGGAAGGAAATGGATAACAGAAAAAAATACAGAAGAAGTCGCTTTGGCGGTAGTTGAAAGACGATCTATTTCCCAATATTCTTTGACAAGTGCTGGTGAGATACCACCTTCTAATGTTGTCCAGGAAAAGTCTTCGCACCCTAATTACATGATTATATGGAGTAAATTGGCAGCTGATTTTATTTTTCGTTTCTTTTTTATAGAATACTTCTCTTGTTTTTTAGGAGAACTCTTCTTTTAAAAAGTGTTCCATTCTGGGTACCTGTTACTGCGATTTTTTTCAGCAGCAGGTCATTATATTCTTACGAAAGCGAAATTGTTTAAAGACTCATATTTATGCAAGATGGTGCATCACTTCACATAGCCCGAACAGTAATTACACTGCTTCTTGTACACTTTTGAGATGACCGAGTATTTTTTACTTTTCCGACAAATTGGCCTCCTCGTTCTGCGGGCTTGAATCCCTGTAAGCTTTGATTGCGGAGATTCTTAATAGATCTCGAACGAAGATAAAATATGCTTTCTGCCTAATTTCAAAGCTCACATAACTCTCCGTGCTCGAAACATCCTTTTGCGCTGTTGAACACCTATAATACGCTTTGAATAAGTGCTTGACGCAAATGGAATTATTGTTAAACGTAGGCTGTAAATAAAAATAGTTTTCTGTGTCCAATTTGCCATTATTTGTCATCGATATCTGTCAACCAGAATGGACGCCACGTATGACCAAAAAGTCTAACTTTAATCTTAACCATGCAGTAATTTCTTCGTTTTATGTATTTAGCATGCGTACGAAATTATGTATAAGGAATTTGATAGGCATTTTTGAAAAACTAAAAACGAAAACTAAAATTGAAATGAAAATTCATTAATATAGATAGGAGTTACTTACTTCGCATTTCTAAAATAAATCTTAAATTGAGTATAAAAAAAGAAGAATGTTTAGAATATAAATAAATTTCCTTTGTATGCAAACGATAATTAGATTATCTTTTCATTTTTCATTAACCACAAACTTAAAGTATTTTACTTCTTCTTAACAGTTCTTGTATAGAAACATCTTGAATAACAATTGGATTATTTAATTTAAGTTAACGGCTTAAACAATTGCAAAGATTAAAATAATTACACAAGTTTCATTTTACGGAGATATTTTTAAGCTTAGTTAATAATCTAGAACAATTCTCAAGTTTCTTCGAAAATAGTTGTATTAAGCAATTAATTTATTTAACTCTTTCATACATTAATTTTGATTAATCGTAAAATTTAGTACGGATTAAAGAAAATTTAATATTGGTATAATATGACTATAAAATTATCATTTGTACAAATAATTTATCTTCTAAAAATGTAAAAAGGAATAAAATACTGTGGTATTTATAGTAAAAAAATCTTTGAATTTTGTGTAATACAGATTATCCAAGGTGAAAAAAATTAAATTATACAGTAAATTTTCCGTAAATAAATATCATTTTATTGTAGTTCAAATGTAAAAATGAAAGTATATAATGAATAGTTAAATTAAAAAAAGTAGTTAAATAAAATGCTGTATAAAATTAGGGCTGACTGGGGCCCATGTAAACATGGATCAGATATAACGTTGCCATTTTAACTAGTTATGATATGTTTTTTTTTATTTCAAAAAATTAAAAAGGCTGTTAGCATCTATAGACATATGGTAAACATTTATTGAAGCTTTTTGACATTTTGTTTGTCTTCAAGAGGAAAAACACTGTTTAATGATCTCAAGTAAAATCTCAGTTCCAAAATGCTAAGAGAATAACTTTATTTATTTATTCATTTTTTATTTTAATGTTTTAGCATATACTATAGATACTAATAAACAATTCTGGCTAACTAAGCTATAAACTAAGCTTAAAAAAATATATTCTAAAATTAAGAAATGTTGATGATTTCATATTTTAACTCTAGTGGGATTGTGAAGCAATTGTGAATAGTCTAATTGAGGCAGATATGAGTAGTTCATTCCAAATATTCATTCTGCAATTCTGTTCACTTCAATTAACTTCGTCAACTCCGATATCAATATATATATTTTTTTTTAATTGAAGGCATTTCCGCCATAGAAAGTTGATTTTGTATTGAAACTTCTAGAAACACATCTGTCAGCAAATACATAGAAAGGAACATGCTGGTTTACGTTCAATTGTAATTTTAAAAAATTTAATGTTTACCTAAAATGCAATGAGTGTTATGTATTATTTTATTTAACGGTTAACATTATTTATGCATCATTAATAAAATAGAATTAAGTTAAGTAACATTGCAAAATTTTCTACATCATTTGTTCCAAACTTGCTGTATTAGTTTAATTTCATTTCTAAACGCAGCTAAGATATTTGATGCTTTGAATATTGATATAATATTTTAAGAATGTAAAATTTTTTAACATAAATTCTACCAATGAATCTCTTGGGTTTAGTGCATGTACCGCGCCAACCGCCGCACAGCGGGGCAAAAAGTCTTCAAATCTATCAAAAAATCGAAAGAATGAAATTTTATTTTGAATAACTCACTTTAATAGAGTACTCATTTAGTACACATTAGCCTAGTATTAAAAATTGCGCAAAGTTATTTTAGTAGTCACTAAAGAAAGAAGTTAAACTGCATATTGTACTTTTATAATAAATAAGAAAAATCAATAATTTTGTCTCAACATCAATTTGTTAATTTCGCTGTAATAATTAGAAAAAAGTTCTTTTCACTATGGAACCTTTAACTACAAGTATGTAAAAATAATTCATTAACTTTCAATTTGTTTTAATACGATTTTTATAGATATACAGACACTTAGAATATATAGTTGTGAAATTTATAACAAAAATTAACAGTCTCTACAAGGCGAATTAAGTGTTAACTATAATTTTTTTTTCTAAGTTTGAGTTTTACAAGGGTAAATATGTAAGAAAATCTTGCTTTGTTTTCTTTTTTCTTTTTTTAATTGTATATTATTTTTATAGTTAATCATCTTTAAATTTTTGTTAGCGTACGGGTGTACCAAATATGAATATATATTGTTTCTTTGTTAAAGACGAATTTAAATATATTATTCCTTACAAAATAATGTATTTAAATGAAACCGACTATCATGAAACGTTTAAAAAACTTTTGAAAAGGAATATGATTTTTTAGTATAAGAGCTTCATAATTGGAGAAACTAAGAACAAGTTGTTCAAATGAAAATAAAATTAAATGTTTTAAAATATAATATGAATTCCAATGGGTAAGCCTGTCGAAATAAGGGAAATGCTTTAGAATTAACAAAAAAAGGGCATTCGCAAAACAATTTCATATCCTCGATTTGAAAAGCAAACAGAAGCATCAATGAAAAGCAAACGTGTTCGTCTTCAAATTCCATCTGAATTTGTTCTGGACGATCAAAAAGATCAAGAGCAAAACGGTTACACGATTCTAATTCTATATTTTCGTTAGTGTACGTGACATGTATGAGTTTAAGATCTCAAATACAGGAAAAGAAAAAGTTCGTGTTAGCACCAAGACAGCAGAAACAGTTTAGCTTCTGCTGTCTTTATAGTAATATCTGCATTTTGCCGTTGATTCATTCCTTCAAAGCAAGACGCAAATATTTACTTTAAGGTTTGCTTAAAAATCATTAAAATTTTTAATTATGTTTACTTTTTTTACTTTAAATGCGATATTATGGATGATTTATAAATATTTAATTAGTATAAAACTATCTTAAATTCTTGTTTTTAACACATTTTTCTACAAAAAATATTTAAAAAGGTTCGTAAATTAATAAATTACTCTATAGCTTATGTTCAGTTCATTAAAATAGCTTTTTTTCATTGATACGTCTGTATAAATACCGACAGTTTTCTAATTCAACATCAATTTCCATTCTAATTTACTATTGCCGGCCATCTTTTTCATAAAGGCAGTATTTTAAGTTCCATTTCTCACATTATTGATGCAACATTTTTTGAAAGACCAAACAATAATGCTATGATAATTCAATCCGCAAATATGATATTTGTTTTTTATGAACGAGTAAGTCATAAAAGAATGAGCGGGACCCAAACAAACAGATTTGGCAACGTACCCAAACTAGAAAAATGAATAATTTCGGAGACCACATTTTTCTCTATTATTTTGTACAAAAGTGTCCTATTTTTTTTTCTCCCTGATTTTTTTCAGCGCCATTTTTTATCATCGGCTTATACAAGACTTTTTACTGAAAAGTCTTAAACTCGGCTTACGTAGGGATCAGCTTATACACGGAAATTAATGCATGTATTTATTCGCCTTATGATTTAACATTATTTGAAAGTGAATTGAAAGTTAATTCTGATATTTTTTAAACCCGAAAACGAATTTGGAATTATTACAAATTTGATTACTGTATTTGCAGTTTATAAAATGAACAAACACGTAAGTCTAAAAATAATGTTCTAGCTAAATATTTTTTGGTTACGAGGAAAGTATCTCATGCTTACCTTATAATGATGCAACTTAAATCCATATAAATGTAATATAATATTTACTTCGTATAAAAAATACGATTTTTATAAGTAAATATGTTATTCAGGGTATTCACACTCAACAGTGGCCAATTTCTAAATCATTAGTTATAGGCATATAGTTCCAATTGCAAAAATTCTTTAAACAATTTAAAAGATTGTTTTTCAAACGATTTAGGTAAAAAAAAAAAATATTAAAAAATACGAAAATTAACTTTTTATACACTCTTCCAGTCCTATTAGTGATATTTAGTAAAACATTTCCACCACCGTACCAACTTGATTAACTTTTACTAACTTTTACTTTTAACTAACATTGAAATTGATCGATTTATGAAACTTTAAATTTCATGACTTAAACCAATTTTCTGTAGCTGAAAAAGGATGAGTTGGACTAAATTTTCAGGGAATGTATACTAAGGGATTACATTATAAAGGGCATCCATTTACAACGCTGTCCAATAACTAATTTCTAAGCAATTTGCCACAGATATATAGTACCAATTACAAAAATGTTGTTAATGAGATAAAGATTTTTTAAGCAATTTAACTGAAGGTGCTACTATTGTAATAAGTTTTACGGTAGTGTTAATTTTTATTAATTAACTTATAGATTGGTTTAAAAAGTTTAAAAACGTGAATTTTAAAATTCTTTTTATCAAGAAAATTAAATTTTGGGAAATCGCGATTTTATTTTAAAAAGGTTTGTTATTTTGACAAGCTTTTATTTTGCTTAAAGCGTTCGTACATATGTTTCCCTAGTTCAAAATTTATATTCAAATTTTAACTCACTTCCAAATATCCGATCGAGGTTTAATTTGCACACCCATTTATATAAAATGACAATGAAATATTAATACAATTTTAGGTGCGTAACATTTGTTATTTGATAGGACTATACCAAATTCTGTGAAGTTAAGTAAGCTAATAGAATGTTAAATATATGTCATTTTGTAACGAATTGTGAGTGTTACTTTTCATAATTTAAATTATCAAATTTTATTTTTTTATTTATATTTTTAATACAATTTTTCTATTAATAAGTAATCATCAACATAAATTTAAAAATAATATTGTAAAAATTACTTCACACTCAATGTTTAATGTTAAATTTTATATCTTGCGTTTATTTTAATTTGTGACTAACCCCTAATTTGCCGCAAAAAAGATGCTTCAACTTTAAACAACTATTACTTGGTTAGTTTTAATCGCAGAGGAATGGGAGTTTTTTAGTATTACTTGTTAGAGTAGTGGTAAAAATTTACTAAATAGCACTTATAGGACCGGGAGAGTGTATAAAAATTTAATTTTCGTAAATTTTTAATATATATATTTTTTTTTATCTAAATCACTTAAAAACAATTCTTTGCCTTTTGGAAAGCATTTTTGAAACTGGAACTATATGTCTATGACTAACGGTTTCGAAATTAACCATTGGCCACCGTTGAGAGTGGACACCCTGTATACCGAAATACATAATATTAAATCCATGTCAAAATGAAATAATTCTTATGTTTCCTAGAATTTATCGATATAATCACCTATTTCGTTTTTACTATAAAGTGAATAATGCAACTATCACTTAAGGAAACATAACTTTAAATAATTGAATTAAATGATTAGGTCAAGCAAAAGAATTTAGTTTTAGGGGCTTTCAACAGATTATAGTAACTGAGAGGAGGAAAATTATGATTATAAATTAACTCATTAAGAATTATCTGAATTTCCTGAGTTTCGAATTTCCCAAGGGATCTCTGATAAGTAATAGTATATATTATAAAGGAAATAGAATGATTGCATTTACTAGAATTGCATAAATTTATAATGAAATTTAAAACATATTTATAAATGACGATTATCTAAATTTTATAAATAATTACGTATTTATGAAATATATTGTTTTAGTTACAGAAATTCATTTTGCATTAAAATAAGAAAAATATTCTATAGGGAAACTGTGTTGTACCTTTGAAACCTTTGCAAAAAATGTTTTTTCTTAGCTTAAATATTAAGATTAAATTTATTTTCTTCATTATATCGTAATAAGTATCTAGTTTATCATCTTTAATCTCTTCCAGGTTCTCGTTATTATGTTTAACTTCATTTTTTAAAAATAATATTCAAAGATACAACAACATATTGTGCGTTTCACCAAGCGTTTTGTACTTCTGACCAAACAATTAATGTAACAAAAAGCTGCGTTAAAAATAAATTTTAAGTTCCACATTAAGTTTAAGTCAAAGTTTAAGTTTAAAGGCATATTTCATTTCTTATTAAGTGATGTTTTTTTTATTTATTAAAATAATCAAGTTATTACTGATACCACTGGTAAACGCAATTTTTTTATTAAATATATTTATTTATTAATGAAGCTTTTTATATTATTATGTCTGGTTAAGCGTGAAATAAAAGTTGCTTACTTTATAATGTTAATGTAAATTAATAGCGAACCTTTATGAGGAAATTTCATTGGATAAATCATGTAAAATGTATCACTTTTTCTATTTTTCATATTTAATTACGCATTAATTATTTACTTGTCATTTATTTTTAATAATTTAATAATTTTTGTTTAAAATTATCTTACTTTTTATCATTTTAGACTGTTATTTTACGTTATTATTTATTATGTGAAAAGCATTCATTATAATTTTTATTGTATTCTTACATCCAAATTACTGTTTGAAAAATGTCAACAAAGTAATGACCAGAAATCCGTTCAACTTCTGATTTCAAGATCTGTTTATTAAAAGATGTCTACTGTGACTATTTTTTAATTTTTTATGAACAATCAGGTAAAAAAATATCGTTAATTACGTCCAAGAAAGTTGCAGTAGGTAAATCATAAATGTTAAAATAATCTTCTATGAGTGTTGTAAGTTTGACCAGGTTAATGGAATAATAAATAATCATGGTCAGAAGTCACACATTGCTATTACAAATTACAAAGCACGCTACATTTTTACAGTTAAGATAATCAATTTCACAAGCCTTTCAATATTTATAAAGTCTATAGCTACCATACTGAATTATTTCTATCAGTAAAAGACTGTAAAACATTTGGTTAACGTTACTCCATAAACTTGGTGGCAGCCAAGCGTCCACCAAGTTTATGGTGGAATAGCGATAATACCGGTTTAACCAAGATAATCAGTGTAACATTACACTAATATGTAATGTCACACTAGTAACATATGTTTAAATTACACCATTATATAAGTGAAACAAATCACACCATAACACCGGTATCCACCATTTTTGTCGAGTATTGTTACACAAATGTTTTACAGTGAAAAATAAAATGTATTCAAGCAGAAAATTAACAAACAATTGCTTGGAAATGAGTTAATGATATTCACAAGAATCCCTTCTGACATGAATAATACACAGAAGATTGCATTCGCCCTCTAGGGAAGCCACAATGAACTAAATACACCAAAGTTCTTAAAATGCTTCTAGATGACACCACAGCTATTTAGAGGTACAACATGATTAAAAGTACAACATCTTCCCCTACTTTACCGATATATTCACATTTTAAGAAAATTGATCCTGATGCGCCATGTTTCATTCAAAAATGGATTTGTAAAGATTTTTATTGAAAACATGTCAAACCATGTGAATCGCTATTTAACGAACACGATTGATATTTTATTGAAAAAGTATTTAATTGTAACTACACAAAAACCTACATTCCTAAAGCTAAATATACAAATTAGTTAAATTTACGCATGTATATTTATAAATTTCAAAAATTACACGCTGTTCGCAAAGTTATACAAATTTTTATGTATATTTTACGTCGCAAAACTTCATGTATAATTTGTTAAATAAGGACGGCTTATCATAGGGGCATCATAATAGAGTTACATTCCCTATTTATGCTTATTTATTTAATTAAATAATAATCTCTTTGTACTGTTTGGAAATTTTCTGCCCCCCCCTCCCCCCCACACACACTTAAATTTAATTACAGAAGTTTAATCTTCCGTATAATATAAAAAATATATTTTAAACTCATTCTTTATAAAATCTAACTCATTACAGAATTTTAAATGAATTTCTGGAATTACGTTTTAAAATTTGTACATCGAATATAAAAATTTTGGCAACAAAATACACGACAGGCTGAAATTTCTCTTTCTGCTATTTATTTTAATAGATGGAAACAATCGAATAATTTACTTCAGCCTTCTAGTTTATATACTACCTTTTTTTGCATGCCAGTATTTAAGGTAAAATATATTTTAAAATGAAATACTCTTAAAAATACTAGAATTTCGTTATCAGAAATCATCATCAGAGAAGAGCTTATCCAATTATTTGAGTGGTCCAGTATATTATTTCATCTCTATTCCACAAATATTTCTTAGTGAACTGAATACAATACAACGTAAAAATGCATAGCTTATTTGAAAATCCCTTTTAAGTAATCTATGCTCTTATTCAGTAGCGTTCGGGAGATTTTTATGTAGTCCTGTATCTCAACTATAACATTTATACACAACATATAACATTCATAGGTTTAGTGAAACTTAAAGAACATACGATAATTAAAATGCCTTTCTCCCATCCATCAGCCATCATCGGATACATATATAGTACTTCGGAAAGAATATAACATTTAAAACCTTTTGAGTGTCCCGGTAAATGCTAAGAACTTCGCGTGATGCATGTCTATATCGTAAAATTTATATTAGGCATCAGTGATATACATAAATTTTATTATTCATAAAAAAGTTTAATATACTTAAATATCCCACACAATTCCTCTCTTTATATTTATCTGTTTGACTCCTCTCTGTTACCCTGTAAATGAATAATAGCAATTGTATTCACCACAAACAGCATAATGCGTAACTTATTGCGCTTTGCAAATGCAGATAAATTTAAATATTTTTGAAAAGTTATAACATCTTTAAAATTCATTTGAAACTATTTTTTCCCATAGGTCGTAATTTAACGGTAAAATTTTCAGTGCCCCTATAAATAAATTAATAATGCTAGAAACTTCATTTGAAATAGGGTCCGTGCTATAGTAAACGTTAATACTGTCCAAAACTTTCAGGACAATCCGAGTACATTTACGGGAGTTCGAGCGGAGACAGACGGACAGACAAACCGAAGTCATAAACAAATTTTCAGCTTACTTGGGAAGTGTTAAAAAAGAAGTTTTGAAGAAATGATAAACAAAATCATTTGTTTACATTTTTGACTAATAATACGAAGAGAAGAATATATTAGATGATGGAGAGAAAGTTAATAACACAAAAATTAATAATCTAAATTCATTAGGATTGCAGGCTTGAATAGGTAAAAGAGCAATAAATGTAAAGATTCTTTTACCATATAAATTCCTTATATTTTGACTATGAAATCTCACTTAAAAATTTATATATTTTCATTTATTAATAATTATATTTTTGTTCTGTTATTTTTTAAATTAATTTATTTATTAAGGAATCCGTGAATTACTTTTTAGTACAAAGTATTAATGCGAAATATATTAAAAATATATGTGAAAAAAAGGAATACTTAAGATTACGTATGATTAATTGTAGATTATCATTACGAATTATTCAAATTTCCTCGAATCTAAACTGCTGAAGAATTTTTATTTATTAAAACAACTTATTATTCATTATGTATTTTTCTCTAGTAAATTCTCACATTAGCGTAAAAATTACAATTTTCTATGATAAAGAAGTTTAATTTAGTAGACGTGTGTTAATTTACATTGTTTTTGAAGCAATTTTCCTACAGAATTGTTTTAGACACCGATGGAACATAATTAGTTTTTCAGGAAAACGTAGGATATAAACTATTCCGAATACTATGAGCTTTATTTACAAAGCGTTGTATAAAAAGTGCCAAAAATTCTTTCTCTTTTTTGTGTAATAAATAAAAGTACTAAGAGAAAAAATTATTAAAAGCATTTATGTGATATATTTGATGATTAAATTTGATTAAAAATTCCATCTGTTATTATTTTCAGGCTTTTCTTTCTTTCCTTTTTTAAAGATATGTAGAACACAAAAATTTTATTTTTGTACTGTACAAACTTATAATTTATATTGTAAACCTTATTATAAAAAAGAAATCACAAATTTAAAAAAAAAATTAAATACATAAATTATTTTTAAAAGCTTAATAATTGCAAATGTAAGAAATTAGATAAAGAATAAATAGAACATCCAAATTTAAACAACCTTCTTCATTGCTTAACTGCAAGACTTTTTTGCATAAGTGACAAATAGAAGCATAAAAAATAGAACATCTTAATAGAAACAAGCTTCCTCGTTTCATAATTACAAGAATTGGTTGCATAAGCAAAGATCTTAGAGGAAAAGATGTGAAGGCTCCGTAGGCGTAACGTAAATCCACAGCTGTCAGTGAAACAGTGCAAACAGCTAGGCAATAGAAGTCGCATACAGGGGCGAAAGATAAGAAGCGTTCACTTGGCGCGCTTTGGCATTATCACCAGTAGCGATAATTATCAAAATGTGGAGTAATGATATGGTCATCCGTGCCCGCCTCGGTCCCCGGGAAAGCAGTGCGCCCCCCCTTGCCTCTCCACCCCTTTTCGTGGAGGGAGATGAGTTAGTTCAAAGTTCATACAATACGTTACAGAAGACTAGATGAATCTGTACGTTGTTATGTTAGTTTTCGAGAGAAAGTGGAACATTCGATACATAATATTTATTATTTAACAAGTTCAGCATCACTGAAGACATTTCAGTTGTACGTGTTAATCGGCTATCTATTTGCAATATAAAAAATATATCACAACAAACAAAGCATATTACAAAATCTCCCAAGCGAACTCCAATCTCAAGGCGAACTGCAAAAAAAATGGCGTTTTGAATTCTCGCGGGGGAGTTGGCGCAAGGAGGTTTAATAGAAAAATACAGGATGATTCATAAAAGATGGGCAGAACTTTAAGGGGTTATAGTACACTTAAAGACAAATAATATTAAATAGGAGACTAAGGGTCCCAGACGTATTCCCAAGGAGATAGGGGGCATTAAAGTTTAAGGTCCGAAATTTCAAATGATTATAAAAAATGGAAAAATTGGTCGATTCGATTGCGGTTTTTGCAAAAAATTTTCTTTATGCCAGTATTTTCTTGAAATAAAATTTTAAAGTTCAATTTCAAAAAATGCCGATTGGGGGCGCTTTAGACTTTGGAGTAACAAACAACTATTTTTTAACGTTATTTTTTGTATTTCTTTAAATGATTTCGAAAGCTTAGACTTAAACTTAAATTTTGATCTAAAAATCTGAGTCCTAACGAGTAGTTAACCTTTAGCTTTCGGTCAAGTGAAATGTAAAATATCCTTTTACAACGGGAGAACTGACGCGATTTCATCCCCCTTTCTTAATGACCCTACACTGCATGTGACCAGAAATTGCTGTTATCATTTGGAACATGTGTTAAAGATTTACACGTTCTTGAGACGATAGGGAATTTTGTTCCTTGCGAGAAAGCTGTTTTTGTTTACTTGTCGGCATAGAAAGTGATGCTTTAGGTTCGTTGAAAAGATGTAATTTATAATGATAAAAAAGATCTTTTTCTGTGAAATGCGTGTCATTAAATAAAACATATATTACTAGTAATTGAGCGGTCTTCTTAAAAAATAATTAGAAAACTTGATGGATGTTTATTAAATGTTTTAATACCATTTGGTTTCTTGAAGGGTATAATCTAAAAATGAAGGTTTGTTGTAGGCAAAATTACTATAAGTGTATAGTATATTACAAAAATACATTATTTTAAAAAGTGCTAAATTTTCAAATATTTAAATAACACATAAGTGATTTTCTTAAGTATCATTGTTAATATTATTACAACGATTTAAATTAAAACAGAAAATGAAATTTCAAGATAAGAAAAAATTAGAAATTAACATATAAGGAATCGTTAAACAATATAGTAACAAATAATAAAGAGATATCTAACGAAATTTATGTTTCCTATTAAGGTCTTCGTTTTTAACTATAACTAAAACGAATATTTACGAATAGTACTACTTTAATTTAATCTGTAAAATAATTAACCGAATATTATTATAAAGAAATATTATTATTATTAATATTATATTAATATTATATTATTATTAATATTATTATAATATTATATTCTTATTAATATTATTATTATATTTTTATTAATATTATATTATTATTATTAATATCATTATTATAAAGAAATTTGTTTCATTAAGTAAATATATAAAATTTAAAAAATAAAATTTTTTCAAGGCTTCATAAGAAGAACCTCGATTTCGACTCAAAATTTGTCAAAGAAAAAGTTAGGTGAAATTAGACGTCAGCAGAACTTCCAGATCCCGACCTAAGACAATCAAAGCTACCTGGCCCGTCCCTTTTTATTTTCATGGTTTAAAAAAATAAAAATAAATTAAAAAAAATAACTAAATAAAACGGAAAAAAGCGCTTTGACTAAAACGCATCCATAAAAAAGCTAACATATTTAAAATCATATCATATTTAAATGAGTCCAATAATAATACACTTGGTTTATCTTAGAATATAAATACTAGAATAAGATGATTTTTTGAAATTTTGACGTTCTTGCTCTGCCGAGGCTGAGAGAGGGAAGAAGAAAGGGCTTTAAAAGTTATCTCAAAACCTCTCATTGTCACAATGATCAATTTTTGTAAGATGTGGAGAATTAGATTATAAACATTGGGTATTATATATATTTTTAAAATTCAGTCTCCCTTGTTCTTCTGTGCACGTCGGTGAGGGGGGGGGTCTACAAACTTAAAATCTATCACGGTTTTAGAAGATAACATTGTCAGAATGTTTTCTAAGTTTATAAATAACAGATCGGATGAGTTTCTGTTAATTTGCTCATCTCCCGCTTCCCAGAAGAGGGAGTAAATAAACTATGATTGTATATTATAAAATATATACAATTGCAAATAAAATTACATAATAATTCAACTTTTGAAACACTTGCTTGAATATTAAATTAAATATTTAAAAATGTAGCCTTACTTGATTTTAGGGATTTCTAAATCAAATTTATAAACTATTAAATTAACTATCGAGAAAGAAGATGAAATTTTATGTGTGAGACCTAAAATGATATCTGTAGAGATATAAATAAATCAACATCTTAATTGTTGTTGTTATTTAAATTAAAGACAAATAACCTATTTTTAATTATCCAGATGAAGTTAACAATACATATAACACAAATGTTTGATTTTCTAAGTACAACAGATTATTAAACTTATGAAAACTGTTGAGATAATCCATGATGATTGTATTTATTTTTCATTTATTTATTTATTTTTAATGCATACAAATTATTTAGTTTTTAAACATAATTAAATATAAAAATAGGTATTTAAGCTTTTAAAAAATTTCTTCAAAAAATAATACAACCTATTATTCAGAAATTCCGCACAATTTATTACCTCACAAATACTTTTATTTTTATTATAAATACATGTTTTCTTTTTCATAAATGCATTTAAATATTATTTTAAATAGTGTAAAAACAACTGTTTAATATTTTAAAAATTTATGTCTTGTTTATTTCTCTATTTTGAAAACATTTAAAAAAGTTTGGAATACTAATTGCCAGGCCTGTAACTAGACGGGGCAGAGGGATGAGCCCCCCCCCCCCCTTATCGCCTTCTAGAGCCCCGTCTAACGATTTCCCTACATTGTTAACAAATAGCATATTTTAACTTTCCTTAAAAAAAAAAAAAAGAGCAAGACATTTTTGAGAACTTTTAACTGTCTTAAATGCAATGGGAATGCGCCAAAAATTTTGTATTTGCAACCCTATTCGATTAGTTGTTTTTGTTATCTTGCTAGCAGTATAATAAAATTCTGGAAACGTATTAGAAACATTTCTGTATCTTGAAAAAAATTAAGTCCAGATGTGTGCCACCACATGTGTTAGAACATCGTTATACTTTCAAAGGAACGATCTTATACAGGCTACTTAAATTAACTGATAATTAGTTAAGCAATGGTCAAAGTCTTGACTGAAACATAGTCATTAAAAATCTATGTTTCTAATTTTAAATGGTTTGCTTGTTGACAATGCGTACTTATCAGTAGATGTAGTTAACGATGAAATATCACTTGGAAACTAGAATATCTAAAAATTAGAAAAAAAAATGTTAGTTTAAACACGTGAAATAAGAAAAATAATTCTTTGAAAGCCAGTAATTGTTTTATGTTATGGGTGTTGGTAAGTAAACAAAATAAAGTTTTATATATATATATATATATATATATATATATATATATATATATATATATATATATATATATATTGATAATTTGCAATAGGATTTACATGTAGAAAGTGAGAGGATCATTAAACTGTACATATTTTATGAATACAGCTTAGAAAGAGTTATACGTTTCCATGGAATCAAACTTTCTTCCTCAAACTAAATCAACCTGATTAAAAAGAACAATACACAGCTTTATTAAGTATAGTATAATATCAGAAAACATTGTGCTACAGCAAATTCTATAGAATTTTTCTGTTTCAATATTGTTATGGAATGGAAAATCATAGTGGAAATAAAATTTACGAGATGTAATTTTTTTAATATTTAGAATTCTTATGATGGATTTTTTTTCTCTAATTAAAAAAATAAATAAAAAAAATAAATAAAAAATAAAAAAAGAGAAATACATTCATGATAATAACTCTAAACATAATATTTTTTTACATTACGTGGCAGGGCTGGCTAGCAAGATTTTATACCCAGGGCACTTTCAATTTTTCCGTGCCCCCTTAGTCTGGTTTATTGACTGATACTAGTTCAAGATACATGTCAGACACTTATCCGAAAAGTGTGAACTCAAAAAATGAAGTTTTCCGGATAATTGAAAAATGATTCCAGGAATAAAAAAATAAAACATTTATTTCTATATTATTAGCTGAATTGTACTTTTAACCGTATATTGAGATATTAATAATGTGGAATGATAAAAAATATATATCAAATATAACAATTTTTGACAATTATGATTTTTTTAAATGTAAGTTAATATAAAATCATCTAAAATTGTGCCCTCAGAAATTTCATGTCCAGGGCACAAGCCTTGGATGCCCGTGCGATAGTCAGGGCTTGATTACGTGACATTAATATTTCTTTCTTTTTTATTTTAAAATGCCCTAAAAGTAAGCAAATTTCCTTTAAAGTGTTTTTTTAATGACATATATATTATTATTATTATTATTATTATTATTATTATTATTATTATTATTATTATTATTATTTTATTATTTTTAAAAATTCAGTGATTTACAATATAAATTACAAGTAGAAAATGAGAGGTACAATAAGCTATATGAAAATATCTGCATACAACACATAAAAAGTTTATCATTTCCAAGGAATCACACTTTCTTCCACAAACCAAAGATTGGTAGTTTGGTTGTGTTTATGACGGTCAATTATCAACACGAGGGATAAGTGCTCTTAGGGTGGAATGCCCCCCCTTAAGAGGCTTTTTAAGAAAACCTAACCCGTATTTAAACGAGGAAATCCAAGTT
This sequence comes from Maratus speculifer, assembly GCA_964019185.1. Classification (NCBI taxonomy): domain Eukaryota; kingdom Metazoa; phylum Arthropoda; class Arachnida; order Araneae; family Salticidae; genus Maratus; species Maratus speculifer. The sequence goes on from OZ025300.1 coordinate 139,393,779, forward strand.
TCAAAGAAAACCACGAAAAACTCCGAACAATTTGGTAGATGGGCGCGATTGGGTTTGAACCCAGCACCTCCTGTCTAATAGTTTCGAGGGAGATCTTCTTAGTCAATGGCCTTTCAAGCTAATAAAATATAACAATTTGTTTTAATTTTTTAAAAAATTGGCTTGTTTTTAGCTTATATCACACAGGGTTTTGTACAAATTTAACACTGATTTTTGTAAAATTGGCAAAATGTAGTAGAAATAATGTAGTGCAATTGAAATATAAATATATTAAATATTTTATAAAATATGAGTAGTACTATAAAGTATTTTTTTTATCTGCGTACATGCGAATGGTTACAACAATCTTTTTACATGATTTAACTCTATAGAGCAACTCACAAAAAAAAAAAAAAAAAAAAAAAAAAAAAAAAAAAAAAAAATCCAGCCAAATATTAGGAAAATTCAGAAAGATATCGGTGATAGAAGTGAGCTGATTTTTAGTTTTCTCTAAAAGCAGGTGAAGGATAATGGTTTTTCCACAAATTGTAAATTTTAATTAGCCGAATTTTAAGAAAAACTTAGTGTTTATTGACTATCAAGATTGTGTATGATGAGAAGATTTGGGACAAATCTCCAATTTTGATAAATCTTTTTATTATGCAACAGGTTTGCTCTAGTAGCTATCCAAGAAGAACTAAAGCATTAATAGAAATTAAAAAATATATATATTAAAATTGAAATTGAAAATTTATGGAAAATTACTTATCATTCAGCTGCTTTTAGATTCAATAAAAAATCAAATCATTCCTATCGCCAACACCTTTATGAAATTTCACGATATTTAACTTGTTTTTTTTTTATGAATTGAACCATAGAATTGACTATTAAATTATCTTAAAAGAGCGTTGTTATCGTTTGCACATGCACAGACAAAAATTATTTTATACAACTACTCCTATTTCATACAATGTTTAATTTATATTACTAATGCCTATGTTTTTTCAACTACATTTTGCCAGTTTTTCTGAAACTGTCGTTAAATTTGGTTGAAAACCATGTATAATACGCTAAAAAACATGCCAGTTTTTTTGCACTTAAAAAAAATGCTATATTTCCCTGATTATACTCTCTATTTATGGAAAAATCAGTAGAAATGTTGTACAATATCCATATATTTCTACTCTGCATCGATAGATCGTTTCGTATAATTTAATGTACAGAGGGATCCCAAATATTATAGTTTTTCTATTTTTTTCCCTATCGGCTTCCTAAGTTTCCTTCTTATGAGGGCATTCATAAATAAAATGGGCATTCATTCTTTTTTCTGCGAATCAAGTGTGGCGCTGGGGAAAAAAGTACGAATTTAAAAGTACATTTTTTTCTCTATACGATGTGTAAAAATTTAAAATGTGCGATATTTAGAAGTGTAATTGCAAAAATCGAAAATTGCAAAACGGAATTTGCATGGAAACGCATTTTATTTTCCTTTCTTTTCTTTCTTTCTTCCTTTTTTTTTTTTTTTTTTTTTTTTTCTATTTCAAGAGAAAATGGAGTGATTTTGTTGCCACAATCTCAAAAATGTTACTGGAAACTATAAAAAAATTAATATCTCAAAAATAAATTGAGATAGAGTTTTAAAACAAATTGCACTTAACCACTTCACCGGCGATGGATATGGGGAAACAGTGCTTTTACCCCCAACTTATCTCGGGGCAGACGGCAAAGTGGTTAAAAGTACATTTTTCTTTCTATACAACAGTATAAAAATTTAAAATGTGCGATGGTTAGAAGTGAAAAAAATTGTTGTAGTGAACATTGCAAAACCGAAATTGCATGGGAAAATATTGGCATTGGCAAAATGACGTATACGTTACGCACAGATATGTTTCGCTTTTATAATATAGATACATATTTATGAAATTTATGGTATTTTTATTTAGAAACAAAGAGATTGTATAGTAATTTCTATTTTTTCGTAAAGGCAAGACACTGTGAAAGAAGCTGTAAAAGTTAGCTTTTTAAACAAAATTTACCAATGAAGGGAAAAAAAGACATTAATTATAGGGTAACATCCCCAGTAATTGGTAGGTACCAGTGATCGGTATATCCTACAAAAATGTCCTAAAATAAGACTTATATCCAGTCTTTTAAAAATGCAAGACCATATACCAATTATGTGCTCATTTACTTTACAGATAATAACTTTGATTTATGCTACTAAATGACAATAGTGCCTAGGAAAGAGAAACAATTATGGTTTGTATCAAATTAGCCATTTTTGTTGCAAATGCTTCTTCTCTGGCTTAAGAAAGGCATGCATTTCAATTTATTATTATCTGATTTATAGTAAATTTTAAATTTTAATTGGCAACAGTTTTGTTTAGTTGAAAAGGGTTACTTTAATTGTGTAAAAGTGTAAGTGCCATTTACTGGTGATTACAGCAACTTTTTATAAATATATTCTTATAAAAATACTGTTAGAAATATTTTTGCTTTTAGTGGACAAAATAGATGCACAGATATGCACACTTTGATTTAAAAATATTTGCAAATAAATATTTTATTTCTTGGTAATGAAAAAAGAAGTAAGTTTAAAGACAAATCCTTAATGTGCCAATTACTGAGGATGTTACCCTATTAATTTATATGAAATTCAGACTTTTGAACCATTCTGTGTTAGAGTAACAATCCTACTACCATAGAAATATGATTCTTCAAATTAAACGAGTGTGCCGCAGAGGTTTTGAAGAAATTCAAACACTTTCTAATTTTTTAGACTTTATTATTATTATTAATTATACCTTTTGCTTTTACTTTTAATTTAATTATATTATTATTTATTATATTTTTTAACAATTGTTTCGCCATGAAAGTTTTTAATAATTAAATCATTATTTTTTGTTTTCCCTTGTTTTATTCGAGAATAATAGCTATATAAATAATAATAATAATAATAAATTTTGTGGTTGCAACATTCTAGCAAAAAAAAAAAAAAAAAAAAAAAAAAAAAAAAAAAAAAGAAGAAGAAGAAGAAGAAGAAGAAGAAGAAGAAAATAGAGCTACTTTATTTGATAAAAATCGCTAAAAATTAAATATTTTAAATGAGTTTATTTATTTTAATTTATTTATTTGTATTGTTATTAAATTTCTAAAAAAAAGCCTTGCAGCAATTTTCATGAAATTTAAATTCAATCCTTGACCAATTGCAGAGAATAATCTTTCAATGAAATAAAAAAAAGGCACATGAATCAGTCGAATAGTTTCGAAATAATTGATAAGCGTACAAAACGACAACAACAACAAAAAAGTGCTAATTTGAGAACTTCTTCCTTTTCTTTTTGGTGTCAGATGAAAAATAACTGAGAAATTATTAATGCAATCTAATTATGGCTTGCATAAATAAAAATTATTTCATTTGAATTTGACGGTGAATAAGTTATTTAGAAATAATGAATAATACTAGAATTCGACGATTTTCTGAAGCAGATAATGCATAATTCCATTCTCATTTATGTAAAAGGTATTGTTGCGCATGACTATTTAGTAGGCTGTGACCATAGAATCAAGCTGGTTTCTAATGTGAAACTTTCTGAATAATTCTTAACGTGTGGCATCAAATTGTCAGACCTGACAGGATAGGATTTTGATAGAATTGGGAATCGAATTCAGTTTTTCCATTTTGTTTTTGTTATAAATAAATTACTTATTGACATTACCGCAACAAAAATACAACCAGCAAATTTCCACCTTTCCCTAAATTTCGCGATCGGAAATTTTGTTCAAAACGCCAAATTTTACATTATTTTCTGAAATGCTTTTGCCTTTATTAAATAAATTAAAAACGCCATTCAATTATGTAATTTTTTAATAAGAATTTCACGTCTCGTTCATATGTTTCATCTGTTAACAATTTCGTATGTTTTTGAATAATAAAAATGAATTCAGAAAAGCTTCAAAAACTAACTCCTTTGGGCTTGAGAACAATCATAAGTTCCGTAAATATAATAATAATTATAAACATTAGATTTTTTTTTTTTTCAATTCAGTGCGTAAAATTACATACGTAATTTCTAATATTTAGTGCGTTAGTAAGAAAGAAAAAAAATAATAATGCTTCATTTTACATTCTAAGAGTAAACGTGTAGTCAAAATTAGCAACGCTAAATCTCTAAAACTACTTGCTAAATATAACCCAGAGCTTGAAATTCACTTTTTCAAAGGAGGGGAGTCTCCCTACCAACATTTATAAATGGAGGGGAGTTTGGCTGTTTGGAAGGGAGAAAAAATGTTTAAAACCCGCCATTATTTTATGTGCTATTTAAAGAATTACCAGAATACAGACATAAAAAATATCACTTAAGCAATTTTTATCAAAAATTCAGAATAATTATGTGAAATGTGTAAAAAAACTTTTATATTATCTAGTTTTTACTGGCGGTGAATTCCCTCCCGGTGCTAATTATTTTTGTCACAGGTCTAATTATTGTTTTAATAATAATTAATAAAACTTCTAATTAATTTAATAAATTTATATTTATAATTTATAATAAATTGTTATAACCAATATTATTTTTCTGTATATTAAATGTGCAAGATACAAATTTAATCATAAAATAATACTTATTTGAGTGTAGAAAATAAGAAGTATCGCTATTGTTTGCATTTCTTTTAAAAAGAGAGTTACTGCAAATTCATCGAAAGAGACTTTCTTAAAAAGTGAATACTTTGTTGAGTAAAGGGGAACTTTTTGTTTAATGAATGGCTGCTTTCAGGAATTGCACTCACTTAGAAAGATTTGGAGCTGTCAGAAACCGATTTTAGAGCAGCAAAGAAATAAATATATATTGAAGCAGGAAAATTAGTTTGTTGAACAGAAAAATGAACTCCCCATAATATTATTTTTGGGGGGAGGAAGGGAAGAGAGATTCCCTTTGATGAAAGTTGCATATTTTCGCTATCTTTTGATGAAATCTGTCGTTTTTTACGATCTCTTCACGAAATCTGCCGTTTTTTCGGGATTTTTTGACGAAATTTGTCGTTTTTTCGTGAATTTTTGAGGAAATTTGTCGTTTTTTCGCGATCTTTTGATGAAATCTGATGTTTTATCACGATTTTTTTTACGAAAATTGCCGTTTTTCGCGATATTTTCGGGAAATTTGTTGTCTATAGTGAATCTTTTGTCAAAATTTGTCGTTTTTAGCGATTTTTTGACGAAATTTCCGTTTTTTTCGTGAATTTTATGAGGAAATTTGCCGTTTTTTCGCGATCTTTTGATGAAATCTGATGTTTTATCGCGATTTTTTTTTACGAAAATTGCGTTTTTCGCGATATTTTCGGGAAATTTGTTTATAGTGAATCTTTTGTCGAAATTAGTCGGTTTTGACGATTTTTGGACGAAATCTGACTTTTTTCGTGAATTTTCTGAGGAAATTAGCCGTTTTTTTCGCGATCTTTTAATGAAATCTGATGTTTTATCGCAATTTTTTTAATGAAAATTACCGTTTTTCGTGATATTTTGGGGAAATTTGTCGTTTATAGTGAATCTTTTGTCGAAACTTGTCGTTTTCCGCGATTTTTGGACGAAATTTGACGTTTTTTCGTGAATTTTTTGAGGAAATTTGCCGTTTTTCGCGATCTTTTGATGAAATCTGATCTTTTATCGCGATTTTTTTATGAAAATTGCCGTTTGTCGCGATTTTTGGACGAAATTTGACGTTTTCTCGCGACCTTTTTGACGAAAGAAGAATTTTTACCGAATTCTGTCACGAAATTAGGCATTCTTTCGAGAATCTTTTGACGAAATTTGCCGGAAATTATTCGTCTTTTCGCGATTTTTTAACAATATTTGCCGTTTTTTAGCAAACTTTTACGAAATCACGCGTCTTGTGAAACGTGTAATAGCTGTTTCTTTTGTGAGTCATCTCCGATCTTTTGCGTAATTTAGGCGCAATAGCGCGTCCGCGGCTTCACTGTTTCATAATTTTTGGAATTGAATGCGTTATTTTATTTGGGGGGGGGGAGGGGGAATTCAAACAGAATCACCTCTATTTCGCCGCGGAAAATAGAACGAAACTCGTCAATCGTTTGCAGGAAAAAAAATTGCGAAATTTGTCAATCAGTCGTGAAAAAAATCGTGATTTTCAATGATTTTTCGCTGTAAAAAAACTCGCAAAATGTGTCGATTACTCGCACGAAAATATCATAAACTTCGCAAAACGGACGTGGGAGTTGATCATAGTTTCAAAATGCAAAATTGTTTCGGCGGGAGCCTCCCGTCCACGTTATTCTTTTGGGCGGGATTTTAAAATTTTGGGCGCGAATCCCGCCATCCCGCCCTGAAATTCAAGCCCTGTAACCTATTCATTATTATGTCTCACAAGCAAGAACTACCTAAAATACCTTTTAGCCACTGGGGTAGAAGCAGCTTTACGTCGTCTGCGCAAACAATGTTTATTTTTTTGCCAAGTTTTTTTCCCCGGCATTTCCCTAGGATAATTAACATCCTCCCTACAGAAATTCCCTAGCTCGATAATCATTCGGACCCCTATTGAGCGAAACGGCCTTAATGATTTCTTTTTCCGCATGTTGGAGGGGAAAAATTTTTCGGGATAACGATAATCCCAACCCCGTATTCTTCAACATTTATTTTCTTGGGACTACGGTAATCCCCCCGAAAGCTAAAGGTTAAGTAGCGTAAACTGAAATTTGAAATTTGAAACCCTTCTCCCCCCAGAACAAAAATCAGTTATTCCCGATCTTTGTGTCGTAGATTAGGCTCTAACTACTACCGCGTTTTGCTAAAATTATTCTTTATGTCAGTATTTTCTTGAAAATAAATTTTAAAGAAAATTTTCAAAAAATTCCGATAGAGGGCGCTTTAGACTTTGGAGTAACGAACAACTATTTTATACCGTTATTTTTTGTGTCACATTAAATGCTTTCTAAAGCTTAGACTTAAACTTAAATTTTCAGCTCAAAATCTGAATCGCTGAGCGTGGTTCAGTAGCGAGGGGAGGGGGTTCAAATTTCAACTTCTGAACATAGTTCAGTTTGCACTACTTAACCACCGATTGCTTACCGATTACTTAACCACCGATGCACTACCAACGATTCTGTGCTGTGATACGAGACAAAAATACAACTTTCGTCAAGGACTGCATAGTCGGAATTCACTCATAAAGGCACTGGCACAGTTGGAAACGTCGCTCATGCAAACGTTAAAGCTCCATTCCTGACGCTAGTCACCGGGTGAAGAAGGAGACAGAAAGTATGCAAATGTCAAATGGGGAAGAAGAAGAACACGTATGCAAAATTTCGACACGATTCAGGCATAAAAACCACTGAACGGTGAGTCAAGTGTAAGTCGCTGTAGTAATGAATCGGAAGATGGTGCCCTTCACGAATAAGGAAAAGGCTGAGATGCATTTAATTTACGGATCGGCAAATGGAAATGGTACAGAGGCTCAACGAATGTACGGAGAGCGATTTCCCAACAGGTGGTTGCCTAACCGCAAAACTGTCGAGCGCTTGCACAGACAGTTGTGTGAGACGGGATCATTTCTCGCTTCCCGGTCGAATGCAGGTCGTGCAAAAAAGGACGAATCAGTAGTTGTTGCAGAAGCCATTCTGGATGTAGTAGCGGCGCAGCCAAGTACAAGTACACGAACAGTGGCTAGGCAGGTGGATACCTCACAGTCCATGACTTGGAGGGTACTGAAGGATGAACATTTGCTCCCGTTTCATGTGCAACGAGTCCAGAAACTGTCTCCAGGGGATTATCCAAATCGTATTGAATTCGACCGCTGGTTTCTGCAGCAGAACGCGCTAAATCCACATTTTGGACGAACTGTGCTTTTCACCGATGAATGTACCTTCACACGTGAAGGTACATTTAACACACACAATGCACATGTATGGGCGGATGTCAGTCCACATGCTACGTATCCACATGCTCATCAGAGACGCTTTTCCATCAATGTTTGGGCAGGAATCCTCGGAGACCACCTAATCGGACCGTACCTTCTTCCTGAACGCCTCAACGGTAAAACATACCTCACATTTCTGCAACATGTGCTGCCAGACCTGTTAAACGTTGTTCCTCCACGCATCCGGCGGGTCATGTGGTTCCAGCACGATGGAGCGCCAGTCCATTACGTACGAGACGTCCGCAACTATCTGGACATCACATTTCTGAACAGATGGATTGGTCGAGGTGGTCCTGTTGCTTGGCCTGCTCGCTCGCCAGATCTTTCACCCCACGATTTCTTTTTTTGGGGACAATTGAAGGCTCTTATGTATGAGACACCCATTGAATCCCCCGAGGAACTGGTCGCCAGACTTTCCGCCGCTGTAGGGGAAGTGCTCGAAAAGCCTGATGTTTTCGCGAATGTTCGCCGTTCCATTCTTCGCCGTTGTTCTGCGTGCATAACCTCTGGTGGTCACAATTTTGAACATTTATTCTAATTACATGTTAATAAATATGCTTTGGTAACATAATCCTAATTTGTGTCTTTTTACCTCGTATCACAGCACACAATGTGTGGACATGGTAAACTGAACTGTGCTCAGGAGTAGAAATTTCAAACCCCTCTCCCCAGAAACATAACCACGTCTAACGATTCAGATTTTGGGCTGAAAATTTAAGTCTAAGCTTTAGAAAGCATTTAATGAGAAACAAAAAATAACGGTATAAAATAGTTGTTCGTTACTCCAAAGTCTAAAGCGCCCTCTATCGGAATTTTTTGAAAATTTTCTTTAAAATTTATTTTCAAGAAAATACTGACATAAAGAATAATTTTAGCGAAACGCGGCAGTAGTTAGAGCCTAATCTACGACACAAAGATCGGGAATAACTGATTTTTGTTCTGGGGGGAGAAGGGTTTCAAATTTCAAATTTCAGTTTACGCTACTTAACTTCTCGTTAGGACTCAGATTTTTAGATCAAAATTTAAGTTTAAGTCTAAGCTTTCGAAATCATTTAAAGAAATACAAAAAATAACGTTAAAAAATAGTTGTTTGTTACTCCAAAGTCTAAAGCGCCCCCTATCGGCATTTTTTGAAATTGAACTTTAAAATTTTATTTCAAGAAAATACTGGCATAAAGAAAATTTTTTGCAAAACCCACAAACGAATCGACCAATTTTTCCATTTTTTATAATCATTTGAAATTTCGGACCCTAAACTTTAATGCCCCCTATCTCCTTGGGAATACGTCTGGGACCCTTAGTCTCCTATTTAATATTATTTGCCTTTAAGTGTACTATAACCCCTTAAAGTTCTGCCCATCTTTTATGAATCACCCTGTATTTGGCGAATCAGTGGATGCAATGAACCAGCCTACGATTGGATCTCCCCCTTTGAACGGGTTTCCTAGCAATGCTGGTTGCACTGTTTCAGTTAGTTACGGTTTCCAAAGCCTTCATGTCTTTCCCTCTAAGGTCTTTGGCATAAGTGTCCGTGATAGAAAATCTGATATTATGAATTTAGAATTTAATTTAAATAGTAGAAACGGAACTTCTGTACACAGTGTAAAAAACGAACATTATTTTTATATGGATTGATACCGCAGTAGTTGATACCCTTTTTTTAGTTAATAGTTTTTTTAACTCCTTTAATTTAAAAGGAAATATGTTTTGTACTAGACACTAGACATAAAACGTTTGTTTAAATGTCAATTCACCTATTGTTAAATTTTTTCAGAGATCTGCTCTAACAGAAGCCATTTTATAAATTTTATTTTATAAGAAGGTCCAAACGTTTAGTTTTAGCTTAATTAATGACATTTAAACTAAATTTAAATAATCCATTACCATACTGCTCATTTCGAAAAGTATTTTCAAAAAACTTTTCTATAAAAGCCTATGGTTAAATTTTAAAAGATAGCGTTTTAGATTTTCGATATATTTCATTCCCCTGATCAGTCAGAGGGAAAATAGCAATTTAAATATTGTTCATTTAAAAGCTAGTTTCTATTTAATTTCACCGATTTGATTGTTTGTCTATTTTAGGACATCGATTAAGGGTTGTAGCAATCATATTAGTTTACATCTAAATTTTAGATAGAAGAAAATATAATAAAAACACCGTGGAACTCAGACATCTTTTGACCAACTATTGGTTGGATCGTCCTATTTAATGCAGATTTTAACTTTTATTTTGGTAAAATATTTGTAAAAAAAAAAAGATAATTTTATCACTGGAAACTTTCTTTAGTTATTTTCTTCATTCCTGTCATTCTTGTGTTGCCCAGTTCTTCCAATAATATGCACGGAATGCGCAATTAATTATATAAAACAAGTCGTTATTTAATTAATAGTACATTCATGATAGTACATACAGGATGATTTTTTAAAGATTTAAATTTTGGTTTCTAAATTTATTTATTTCAACTGATCATCTACAGGAAAAAGAGCAATTTAAAAATTGTTTATTTATAATTTTGTTGCTATTTAATTTCAGCGGATTTCATGTTTCTCAATTTTTGAATATAGATTAAGGATTGTAGCAATCATGGTAGTTTGCATCTAAAACTTATATGGATGAAAATATATTGAAAACACCGTAGAACTCTGACTTTATTTGATCAACAAATGATTTGGTCAAACTATTTATTGCTGTGGATAACATTCATTTTGGTGAATTATTCGAAAAATAATTCAAAATGCTGTCACTCGAAATTTGTTTTTAAAATTTATTCCATAACAAGTTATTATATATATATATATATATTTAAGCAAGTGTAGAATTTTATGTGTATCATTTTAGCCATATCGCAAGTATGTTAAAATGTATAGCTTTCTATTAAGTATTTCTTATCATTATTTTCAATTTTCTGCAATTATTTTAATTTCGTTAAAAATATCCACACCAAACTAAATTAATCAACTATAGAGTTTCTTTTTGAGCTGTGCAAGATGCATGAGATTTAAAAAAAGATGAAGAAAATGTCTCGAGTGGAATAAGTAATAAGAAAGTAAGGTATACTGGAAGAGATCGGAAAGCGGAAGAGTTCCATAGTTTATATGTTTAGAAGAAAGACAGAACCTCTGAGTAATATCTTTTAATTTTATTTGCAGCTATGCAAGATCTATATTCTTTCATCAGTATATTTCAAGTCGAATTTTTAAATTTCAAATTAAATTTCAGTGAAAAGCATTAACATTCTGATTCATCTGCAAATTGGTTTAATATTATATAAAAATATTTTTTTCATTTTTACTTAATTCTTAATAAACTTTAAAATAGATGCATATCAGAAGAAATGAAAAAGAAACGATGAATGATTGATGAGGGCATTTAAAAAATTGTAGCGTCGAACTTTGACGGGTTCCATCTCGTTTATGTACTTGGAAGACCAGTCTGATTTTTAGACATTTATCCTCAGCTTTCTACAGTACAGATTTTGATGATTATTTATTTAACGATAACATTTTATCTGTAGATGTGCCCACATACTTTTTTAATAATCCCATTTTTATTTATAAATTATAATTTTACATATTCTTTTGTGACATTTTTTTCACATTGTTGGCAACCGATTACTTTTAATACTGAAAAGATAAAAAAAAATAATCGGAATCTACGAATAATTGTGGATGCCATTAAAGTACAGCAATTAAAAATAACTACTTAAAAACGTTTGAACAAAAAATGACGTCAAGATTTAAAATTACACAATTTTATTCATGAAGTTGTAACAATTCGATATCATTTTCCTCCGGCTTATGCTGAAATTGAAACGTTCATTTGAAATGGCTTCAGTGAGTCCAAATACTGTTATAGTAAAAATAAAATGTACTGGTAAACGTGACATAAAGTTTGGAAATGTATTTAAGAATTATCCATTGCACGCCCTTAAGGTATTTTTAAAATAGTAAAAATGAATAGTAAATATATACATGTATATTTTGCGTTTGCATAAAAAAGAAACTTTAGAATTTTTTAAACAAAAATTATAATTGCGACATTATATGCACACCTTTCACTACTAATTATCTAATTCTTCTTTATCTATTCATTATCTAATACCAAAGATCAAAGCCTTAATTAATAACGTAATAATTTCATTGGACTTCCATATGACCAATGACGCATAAAAAAATGTTTAAATTTTTCAATAACTTGAAAAATTGAAATTATACTTTTGTTTAACCAATCACTGCCTGATTTTTATGATTAAAAAAAGTGAAATCTATATATTAGTCTAATAATGGGAAAAATATTTTTAAAAATGATATTTTTTTTCAAGTTTTCAGCTAAAATTTAATATTTTATGGCGTGTACCCAATTAGGATTTTTAAATATTGTATTTCTATATTTTGCAATTAAATGAGTTTAAAATAATTAATTTTATCTGATTAACACTCTGCAACTATCTTTATGATTACACTGATAAACAAGGTTTATGTTTCTAACTAAGTATGTGGTGACTTTTGTATTTTAGGTGCTGCTGTGAAAGAATATGCCATTAAAAAGTTTCCATCACCCACAGATTTTTAAATTTCAAAATCCTGAAAATCTCAATTTTGTAGTATTTATTCAACACATACACCTTATGAAATTTATCATTTGGTATTTTAGTAATGACAAATTTTTAAATAAATATTTATAAAGCTTAAAATTAATATTTAAAACACTGAAAGTATGCATTTTTTATATAGTTCCAGAAAAATATAGATTTTTTGTAAAAAGAAATGATATTAATAAGAAATTTCATTATGTAGCTGTAAATGTCTTACGTGTGGTTGCTCTCTTATAGGTCATTGTTCCGAGTTATGTTGTCAATTTAAAGCAGACATTAAGCCACTTATATCATTACAATAGCGTAAATCATCTTTTCTTTTAAAAAATGTTGAATATTTCTTATATCAATCTCGAAAAATAGATATCTTTGTATAGTTTTTCAGGAGATTCCAACCTTGCAATCTTGATCAAGTAATTTCGAGTTTTTCTTTGATAAATTTAAGTCTCTCACAAAATCATTTAATTCTTTTTGAGTTATTAGGTGTGGTTCTTCATTTATGCCAGGAGATTAGTTCACATCAGATGTCGAGGAAGTTTCAGTTTCACCGATTTCCATTTCTACTGCTGCATCATCATATGTGAAATTCGCTGGAGGTTTCGGTATTTTTAAATCATCATTATGTAATGCTTTCATATTGCTGAATCTAAGTTCGTGTACTTAATTTTATGTTTACTTCTTGCAAAGAATCATTTAATTTTTGTAATACATTAGTAGCAGTCAGTTATTTGATCCTTCGGCACGTGTCAAATCATGGGTATAGCAAAGGACATACACTTTTTTGTACCTTTCATCCACGTCCGGAGGATTGTAGCACGTTGTGTATAACAAGAACGAGGTGCTTATTTCTTATCTCGTTCAACTACTTTATATCCAAAGTAGGGGAAGATGGGGATACTTGAGCCATTTTTTTAATTTTAATTTTTTTTTATTTTTTTATATTTTTTAGAATAAAATACAATATTGAAAATGAAAATTTGATATTTTTTCTTCAACTAAAAACCACTTTCATTTAATTTTGAACTATTTTTCTATGTATAATAAATGTTTATTTTTTGTTTTACATCGTGGCTCAAGTATCCCCATGGCGGGGATACTTGATCCATGGTGAAGGGATACTTGAGCCACTAAGGAAAAATACCTACAAAAGTAATTATTTTCGCTTTATTTTTGCACAAACATTTTACAGAATGATAAATTATGAAACGTAAAGTCCTTCAAATCCAATTGAGAAAACAAATCTAGTAATACGATCATTTTTTGTCGTTAACACTGGTTGTCGGAGAACAATTTCAACTTGAGTTATAACGACGGTAGAAACATCCTCAGTTAAGAGCCATTTAAATTTGGAATCTGCAATTCTTCGGGCAAATTTCATTTTCAAAATATTAAGCACTTATCCAACAAATATTTTTACAGTTGTCTTTCTGGCATATTTTATTAGTAACCAACCATCAATAGTAGATTTTCTTTTCACATCATCACCATCATTGACAGAATGTTCCTCTAATGATATTGTCGAATTCATGCTTTTAATTTAGTAGCTGTCGGAATTTAAGCCAGATGTATCATTCTATTATTTCAAACACTTTTTTGATTTCACAGGAAAAGATTTTGTCTTCCTCTTTGGCTCCATGCAGGTAGGTTTGAACTGGGATTTTTGTTGCTTTTTTTGTTTTTTGTGCGCTCTTTTTACCAATTTTTCTTCAATTTTCTTAGTTAAAAAAAGTTACAGCAACAGAGGTTACGATTTCAATATAAAATATAAATCTTAATAAGTTATATTAAAAAATAAATATTTTAATATGTTGGACCTAACTAATTAAAGTATTAGAGATTATAGCCTGTAAACCGTTTTAAAAAGTTATTTTAATTTAATGAAAGTTAAATTTAAAACTATGTTTACATTTATCTAGACAGGCTATTTTGTTAATCAAAATGAAAAATAAAATAGATATTTTCATTTAAAAAATATACATTTTTAAACATTTTTAGGTCGTTATTTTTTTAAGAAAAAAAATTAAATGAAACATTATTCTGCCTTTTATCCAGAAAAATATCTATTAGTGAATATAAGGATGGAATTTTATTTTTTGTTTGTTTCACCCATGTTTAATTTCTAGTGGGGATGGTTGAGACTTGGCTCAAGTATCCCCACTCTCATTAGCTCAAGTATCCCCACTATCACTATTTTTGTTTCTCAGAGTTTTACTAAATAAAGCATGCAGCTATTAGAACTATTTTAGACTCAAAATACAATTGAAATTATACTTATTAAATTTATCTATATAGTTGCAACTTTAAACAAAACTTTGATTACAAAAAAACAAAAAAGCCATGCACCCAAATATTTACTTCAGATAGGGAAAAGACAACTATTAATCACTATATTTTCAAAATGGTACCAAGATGTGTGATTTCTTTTTTACATGTTCAGAACTATAAATATGTTACCATATTGGCAGATTTAGAAAGAAAAATTAACCAACTGTAGAGATAATAGGGGTGGCTCAAGTATCCCCTATGCTCAAGTATCCCCACTCTCCCCTACATATGATAGGCGCATCGATGCTTTTTCAAAGTTAGCTCCCCGCACACACAGCAAAAAGAATCGGGTTCATTAACGCATCCTCTAGACATGTTTTACATATTGTAGAGGAAGATATGATAATTATAATCAAAATTCAATTAAAAAGTCTTGTAGAACAAAGAAGTAGTAGTTATGCACCCCGAAAGATAAGTTTCCACTCTCAGGGATTTGCGTTAAAGTCAAATACTGTGTGGGGTGGCTAGAGCTGTCTGTTCAAGGTCGCTAACATAAAATTTATTAGGGAAACATATGTTTCTACTCTCTTGCTGTATCTTCTATCGTTGTAATAAGAAAAAGGAATGTTTTTGTGAATCAAATACATGAAAGAGAATAATATAATATAATTATAATGCCTATATGATGCCTACATACTCCAAAACGTTTAAATGAAATTTCTCAAAAGTGGAGGGTGATAGAAAATTTTTACAAACATATTCTTTTTCAGCAGCTTGAAATCTATAAGAAACACCCAGCGTATATAGAGAAATCGAAAATTCGTTAAAATTTGTTTATCAGTGTTATTATTACTTTTGTCTAATTCAATAAAAATAACAAAGTAAATTTTGCCTTAATAACTTAATAGATTTTTTTTAAACAAATTCTATTTTTTTGTTAAATGCAGCCATCTGATACATACAATATAAATGTTATTCCATTCGTTGGATTGTTCTTGAACAGTTACAACGATCATATTTGCCAAATTCATGGCACATAATGATGATTATAGCGTCTTTTTGGTATGTGCCAGATGTGGCACACGTCGTAGGGAAGGGTTAAAACAATATTTTTTAAAAGAATGATGCTAGCCAATATATTACTGATAAATTATTGTATTTATTTTTGTGATTTTTTTTTATATATTTAGTCATTCAGTACTTTTAAATATTTTCACGAATCGTTTTATCTGTAAAACTAGTTACAGTTACTTAAAATGCTTCAGACTTCCCAGTTTCTTAAAAAAAATCGTTGTAGTCTTACAGATTTTTCGCAGCTATTTGTTGTGTTACGTTGATAGTCTGGGATGTATAAAAGATTTCTTTCTTCACGATACATTTCTTTGGCTGTGGTACCGCTGCGATTTCGCAGAAAGCTGAGTTTCGCGTTTCTCGTCCAATATAATATTGATTAATTATTGTATTTAAAATTGTGATTATTTTTATAAATTTTGTCGGCCTGTTTTTTTTCTTTTAAGTTTTCCATTCGTAGAATTTGACAGGTTACGGTTCGTTTTATCTGTAACACGGTTTGCAGTTATATAAAATATTCTAGATTGCCATTTTCCTAAAAAAAATCTTAGTATCCTTAAAAAAAATTTACAGCTGTTTGCAGTGTTAGACTGTTTGTCGGAGATTTGTACCACGTCACGTCACGAAATGACGTCTACGGGGATTTACTTCACGTCTCGTTTTTACTTCATGCTTCATTTCTTTGGCTCGGGTGCCGCTGCGATTTCGCAGAACTATGCGTTTCTCACATAATATATTATAGATTAATTATTGTATTTATATTTGCGATTATTTTTATAAATTCAGTCAGTCATTTAAAAAAAATATTTTCAATCGACAAATTTGGCGGGTTTCGACTCGTTTTTTCTTTTTACTAGTTGGAGTTACTTAAAATGCTCTAGCCTTCAAGGGTTTTTTAAGAAATTTTTAGAAACCTTACAGATTTTTGGGAGCTGCTTTCACTGTTTCGCTGATAGTCTGGGATTTACATCACGTCTATAAAAATTTGCTTTTTTTCTGCTGTATTTCTTTGACTTGGATACCGCTGTGATTTTGCAGAACGCTGCGTTTTGCATTTTCTCGCCCAATATATTATTGATTAATTATTGTATTTTTTGTGATTTATACTAATAAAATAACAAAACACTCTGTCTCTGCTTGTGTGTGTGTGTCTGTGTGTGTGCGATGGCTAGCGAAATTTACGGAACGTACGAGGCTCAAACTTTTTATGAGAGTAGACCAATACCTCTCCTGATGCACCGGAAGCTCAGAATTTTAATATTTTGATTAATTTCAGATATATTAATTACGAAGTGGAACTCACTTTCATAAAAAAAGCCATTTTTAATGTTCGAGGAGAGAAATCGTTTGAACATGCGCACAAACATTTTTATGTACCTAAACGAAAGGAGAAGTATTTTTCGGCGTTAATTCTGTTTTTGGATCATTTTTTAAATCCAAATCAACCAGACTGCTCATCGCAGATAAACTTAACAGACATATGAAGCAAACAAACTTAAGCAAACAAAAAATAAGATCTTAAAGTTGAAACTTTCTTCTAACCGATGGTGCAATTAGTTTTAAAATATTTGGATTTTAACCCTTTCAAATACACTGGCGAAAGAAGATCATTTTGCGACTCGCACAGAGGATATTTTTTCCATGCTAAAATTATCTTAATGCGCATATTTCAACTCAATCTTTTAAAATCTTCTCAATAGACCAAATTTACATTCCCTACAAAAACATCGACACGTTCGGACGCATAGAAATATTTTTTTACAAAATAAAATGCGCGAAAAATTTGATGAAATCAATAAAAAACAGATAGTTTTCATTGCGGTTTTGACCTAGCAAAACGCAATCCTATAGGTACCGGTAAAAAAAAAAAAAAAAAAAAAAAAAAAAAAAAAAAAATATATATTCTTTTAGCTTAAAAACATTTTTATAATCTATGATGCAATCAGTTTTTAAAATATAAGATTTAACCCTTTCAAATACACCGGCAAAAGGAGGCACTTTGCGTCTCAGGTATAGAATATTTTTTCTACGCTAAAAGTATCTAAGCGTACATATTTCAGCACAATCTTTTAAAAGCATCTCAATAGACCAAATTTACATCTTCTTTTGAAACATTCGGACGAGAAAAAATAATTTTTACAAAATAAAAAGTGCGAAAAATTTGACGAAATCAATAAAAACCAGATTGTTTCATTGCGGTTTTGCCTTTGCAGAGCAAAATTCTGTATACGTCCTGACAAACCGAAAATATTTTCATAAAGCTAAAACATTCTCATAATTTATGTTGTAATTTGTTTAAAAAATATGAGATTTAACCCGTTCAAATACACCGACAAACACGAATAACATCCAGGCTCATGGAGAATACATTTTTGATACGCTAAAAGTAACTAGATGTCCGTACTTTAGCACAATCTTTTTAGAGCCTTACAATAAACTAGATTTGCATTACTTCAAAAACTTTGGAACTTTTTTATGGATAGAATTCTTATTTTACAAAATAAAATATGTGAATACTTTTACAAATTCAATAAAATCCTGAGTGTTCCGTCGTTGTTTCGTTCCGCATAGTTTCCAAAAAATCAAATTACATAGAAAAAAAAAATACCAAACAGCATGTGCTTTCAATTCAATATCTTTTCGCGATTTTTCCGTTTCAACATATAAATTTTGATAAAATGGACTTAAAGATATAAAATCATAGGAATTTGAGTTTAATTTAAAAGTCATTTAGAAAAAAAATAACACATTTGGAAACTGAATAAAATCACGGGCCCGGGCAACGCCGGGAAGGACAGCTAGTTATGTTTATAAATTCAGTCGTTCAGTTCTTTTAAACTTTTTTATTCACCGAATTCGACGGGTTACGGCCTGTTTTATCTGTAACACAGTTTGCGGTCATATAAAACATTCTAGGCATACCATTTTCCTAAAACAATTCTTAGTAACTTACATATTTTTCACAGCTGTTTGTCCCTTTTCACTATTAATAGGGGATTCACATCACGTCTATGGAAGTTTCCCTTCTTCACTATCCATTCTTTTGTCTCTGATACCGCTGTGATTTCGCAGAACACTGCGTTCAGAGCTCCCACTCTTCATTTTTTAAAACATTTTCTAATTAATAGAACAAATTTTGAAAGCTAATTTCAATAAAACTGTGTGTTACTAGAGCATTATTAGATCGTCTGATATTAGTAGTTTTCATTACAAAAAAGGAAATCTAGACTGTATTTCCAAAAAATGTTTTTTAAAGAATAAAAAAGAAAAGAAAATCTTATAATGTTTTTATTTTATTAATTTGAATATCTCTGACTTCTGGAAAAAAAAATATTGATATTGCAGTTGGAATCATAAATTTCTATAGAGAGAATATAACGAGACAGATTTAAAACCCATTTAAAAGCAAAAGATTTGTGATCATATCATAAAAACGTCAAGAGACATATATGATGCTTATCAATTTCTAGAAAATATATTTAACTATAGATATTAGTTAAAATATAATATAGACCAACGGTAATACTGAAACATGATATTTATTGGATAAAAGGGATGATGATACAAAATATTTTTACGTTTATTTTAAAAATAGATATTTCGCTATTTTGGCGATGAATTAATCCAATACACGCTAATGAATAAAATAAAAGCAGTTTATAGATATTTTGTATCAGAATATATTTAGGATATCACTATTATAAATAAAGAAAGCTGAGATGTATTTTTATAACTGCAATCGATTCTAATAATATAACCATACGTTATTTTCTACTGCATGCAATCATTTGTGGTTAAAAATAAATTGTTTACATCAATATAGAATATTAAATGATCTTTAAGAGTTTCGAAATTAGCTATATGAATTTTTAATTGTATTATAGTAATGAAATATATCTTTCTTTAAAGAATAATAAAACCTTGTAAAAAATTATACACCGTAGGGTTGGGTTTAGCTGTATATACTAGAAAAGTATGAATGTCTTTGTAAAAAAAAAAAATCGAAGAGATATGGAGGTTAAATAATATCACATTTCTATCAGCAGTATATATCAGCAGAAATTGTACCTGTGGCAGAGATTCTAGATAATATCCATAAGAAAGCGAATTTTCTTCATTGATTAATGGACTTTGCCTGTAGGTTAGTGGTATTTTTCCGTAAAATATAAAATATGAGAAAGTTGACCATTAATCTGGAAAAAGGGAAATTTTTTGTAAATCTACTACCGAAATATTTTGTTCAGTGTATTCAACTAACATTGTAAAGAATTTTTTTCCAACCCTGCATATGACCTATAGAATATTTGCATACCAAATAATATTTATAAAAATGCTAAAATTAAAAACGCACACCACTTCTGACAACGCAATTATATTATTAATATATGTACTAGTAATACTAATATGTAATATATATATATATATATATATATATATATATATATATATATATATATATGTATGTATGTATATAATTGCGTGTATATATAATATAATTGCGTTTTTAATTTTAGTATTTTTATAAATATTATTTGGTATGCAAATATTCTATAGGTACACATTGAACAGGTAATACACATTGAACATTCTTTTAACACATTGTAAACTTACTTACGTTACGAATTTTTTTTTAATTGAAATAAATACATTGGAGCTCAGAAAAATTGTATTTTGATTGAGAAGTAAAAACAAAAGAGTGACTGATAGTTGGTTAAAGCTGTTAGTCATTTATAACCGTATCCATGATTTCACCGTACGTCATACGAGCAACGTATTTTTCCCAATCATGATTTGCTCGTACCACTCATGGGCATCCATACTCCAATCACGATTTATTCTTCTCACCTCTAAATTTTTATCGTAAATCTTGCATTATTTAATCCGACTAATTTTCTAATACAATTAAACCAGTGTTAAACGATTAAAAGTTCTATATGAAATAATAATAATAATAATAATAATAATAATAATAATAATAATAATAATAATAAAGGTATTTTTTCAAAGTTTGTTTTCTTTTAAAAAAATATTCATCAATCACGTTGCTAAAAGATACGAATCATCATTCATAAATGATTCGAAATTAAGTATTTTTTATTTCAATTCTAAAAATGGAATTATAATCTCTCAAGAATATTTTATAAATCTGGAAATACACTAGCATTTATCTATTTCAGTGAATTATTTCGTTTTTAATTTATCTGTAAAAATGACAATCACAAAAACTGTTAAAATAAAGCTACTTTAAAAATATTTCATAGAACAATATAAAAAAAAAAGCCATTTTAAAAGAAAAGTTCGATCAAAACGTCCTGGCAAACAAATGTAACTACTCAATATTATTTTTCAGTTGAGAAACATTTAATGTGAAGGGTTTCGTTCGAAATATATAGAAAACACCAGTAAATTTCCGATTTCATTTTCGAAGTTTTTGTAGTTTTTCATCCGTTGAAAACCAAGTCGATTGATCTACTTTATGTAAATTCTTTATTACAATTTTATGTTTATAGAATTCGGTTTCCTTCACTTAGTTTAAGAGGGTCCAGGACATAATATGTTACAAATGTTCTAAAAATAATTCTTAGCATCATATATCAATATGTATATCATTAATTTACCTTGCTTAAAAGGGCGTTTAAACATTGTTTTTATTTCGATTGGAACAAGATATATATATGTAATAAAAAAAAAAATGCGCCATTTTTTTTTATTCTCTCTTAGCTTCAATTCTAAATTTGTGGAACATATTTCAATCTTAGTTTCGTAACTTGTAACAGCTAAAATTCTTTTTCTTACTTTAGTTATTAATAAATTATTTCTTGCTTCTCAAAAAGGCGGGAAGTATTTCGTAAGCTTTTTACTTTCTGGCATATTCCTGCGATTTTAATTTTATTTTTTATTTTTTAACATCGCGTGACAAGTGTTACTACGCGTTGCTAAAGGGCTTAGTGTTCCGAGGAAAAAATATAGTTCTTGCCAATAGACCGCCTATTACGGCCAATTAGAATTGATCATTTTGTCCGTTAGAGGCTCGAGTCCATCCTGATTGGATTTTTAAAATGATTGACGCGGAGTAGGAGGGCGCTAGTTTTGTCGTGAAAATGATTTTTTCATTTGGCTTTTCAGGAGAGGAGAATGCACCTTTTCTTTAAACTATCAAGACGCGCGTTTTATTGCTCCGCTGAATTAGAATGCATTTTTTCTTAAAAAACTACTCGGAAGCCATGTCATGTTTCCCGAGAATGCGATTGACTTTCAAAAATTATTAGGATGCTGTTTCTTCTTTCTCCCCAAAATTCTAATATTGTGGAATGTAGCTTAATCACGGAGTTGGTGAAGTGGAAGTTATTCGATGAGAGTGCCAAGGTGATTGCGTGAAAGAACTTAACTTATTTATGAGTTCTAATAAAATTAATTTAAAGACTGCTTGATTGAACTTTCTTATGGGGAAATAGCCCAATAAACTCATCCACTGCTGGTCAAATTGCCGGAGCGACTGCTCAGCTCGTCCCACTGTTGATTCTTGGTAGTAGTAATCTGTTCTGCCTCATAGATGGTGTGCCACTGGAACTTGTACATTGTTATGGAACATCGATCTCGTCGAATCATTACATATTAGCCGGCAGGATTTCTTAAATGAACCTGCATACGTCTCTAGAGAATTCTTCGCAACGCTGTGTGTGCACGTGCCATTTTCGCCGAGCTTGAAACTAATTGCTGGAACTTCGACCTTTGTTAATTACTCATCTTGAACCGACTTGAATCAATCTGCGAAAAAAGATCGTCTTATAAAGTTTTGTTTGTAATTATGTGTGGTATCTACATCTACAAATATTTTAATTGTGAAATATACCTCGCATTCTAGTGAGAAACTTTTCAACTGTGAGATATGCAACCAAACTGTGAGATATGCAAAATAAAAATTACAAAAGATCACCTGCATGAAATCAATTCAACATCATTTTCTTTTATTTATTTATTTACTGTATTTTCTAGGTAAAAGTGCATAAATATTTTGATAAATTTTCATTTCATAATAAATGAACACCTGCTGTATGGTTGCGAAACTACGGTAGATTCCATCAGTAATACAAGATAATTGAAATTTACACCTGTGAGTCGTATCTACGAAGTTCTTTATTTTTGTTTAGTTTAATAAAAAATTAGGTATTTGAACAAGGCCACATCGAACATGTCTGTAAGTTATTATTTATTATTTTATTGTTTTATTGATTAAGAAATTTAATGATAATTTCTTTGTTTAAATTCTTGAATTTTTTTTCTCTCTTTTATTACAGATATTAAAAAATAAATTTGTTCTTAATTTATAATTAATTAAAATTTTCTGCTCATAGAAATTTTATTTAGTTTTAAAGGTGTTATTTTTTTTTTTTTTTTAAATCGAAAGATGGATTAATTTGTTGTTAAAAAAATACTCTGTTGCAAAATTTATTTTCCATACGTAAAGAAAAGTATTTTTGTTTTTAAAATTATTTGTTATTTCCCATGTATGGAAACCCGATATTTATTATTTTATTACTTATTTATTTATTATTTATTTATTTTTATTATTATTTATTGAGGTATTTGAAGTATAGTAATTGAATTTTAATAATTGAAGTATAGCATTTAAATATTTTCCATATGAATTATCCTTCTTTCATGTTACTAAGGTCAGGATTAGTAAAAGAAGAAAAAATGTCAGAAAATAAACTTGATATTGTCCCTTTTGAATTTGGGTCGGGCATGGATATATTTAAATGGTTTAAACATTTTGATCGAGAATGTTCGGTAGAAAAGAAAGATAATGAGTGGAAACACCAAAATATTTCGAAATATTTAAAGGGGGAAGCGCTAAAAACTTATATAAATGATTGTTTGGATTGTGCTACTTATGAAGAAATTGTCGAGATTTTAAGTGAAAAATTCATTCAAGTTAGAGTTCCAAAATTTTCTGAATTTACTTCCTTAAAGTTAAATGATCTAAGTGATTTGGATTCTTATTTTAGAAAGAAAGTTGAGATTGGAAGGCAACTTCAGCTTGAGGAAAATTTAATTATACAGGGATTAATTGATGGCCTTCAGCCGGAGTATCAAAATTGTTTGATGGTTAACCCTCCTTCCAATACTCGTGAATGGTTTCGCATTGCTAAACAATTAGCAGCGATTCCAAATCATACCTCTAATAACGGCAATAGAAATTTTCAACAAACTAGACCAATGCACAATCCCAATCCTCAGCCCAGACATTGGACTCGACCTACTCCAAACAATCCATCCCAAAATTTTAATCCTAGGTTTTTCACTCCTAGAATGCCTGCAACTCATTATCAAAACAATTACCCTAGTCGTCCGTGCAGAGTATGTTTAAACAGAGGCATAGAAAATGCATATCATTGGGAGAGGAGTTGTATATTTAACACAAATTCCTGTCAAGCTCAAACTCCTGCTCATATTCAACCACCCCCT
This sequence comes from Maratus speculifer, assembly GCA_964019185.1. Taxonomy (NCBI): domain Eukaryota; kingdom Metazoa; phylum Arthropoda; class Arachnida; order Araneae; family Salticidae; genus Maratus; species Maratus speculifer. Next base: position 139,418,086 of record OZ025300.1, read on the forward strand.
ACTAATAATGTCTGACAATTATTTATCCCTGGATATGTGGGCAATAACAAAATGTATTGTGTGGTGGATAGTGGATCAACTGTCTCAATTTTACCCCTCAAATTTGTTCGATATTTAAATGGTAATTTACATAATGTTACCCCTATTACTATCAGACAGGCACAAGGAACTCTTACAATTAATAAATCTTGTCGATTATGTATTAAATTTGGTAATATAAAGAGATATGTTAATTTTTTAGTAAGTCAACTTGATTTGGACTATGCTATTTTAGGTTTACCTGATTGTGCCAAATTTAAATTGAAAATTGATTGTGCAAAAAGCCAGGTGTTACAAGACAATATTTCGTTAAACCCATATGTCAACATATCCAGTGATAACTTAGAATTGCTTCATTTTGATATTATAAAAAATGATACTACTGTGCAACCCGATTATGGAAATACCATAACTCCTCAATCCTTGTCGCGAACTAATAATGATGATTATAATCTATTGGGGGATCTGAATGCTATTCAAAATAAAAATGTAAGGGAACTTTTAAGGGATTATTTAGATATTTTTGCAAAAAATAAATATGATGTAGGGAGAATTAATATTGAACCTCAGCGTATTTATCTTAAATCTGACCTACCAATATCTTTGAGGCCTTATCGTACATCCACTGCTGATGAAAAAGAAATATCTCAGCAAATCCAATCATTATTAGCTGCTGGGTTAATTAAAGAAAGTTATAGCCCATACTCTTCTCCAGTTACGTTAGTAAATAAACGAGATGAAGGTAAAAAAACCCGAATGTGTGTTGACTACCGAAAATTAAATTCTATCATGAAAAATGACGCTGAACCTTTACCCCGAATAGATGAAATTTTAGACAAATTAAGTGGTGCCCAATATTTCTCTACACTAGATTTAGCCTCAGGCTATTGGCACATACCTATTCACCCAGCCGATTCCGAAAAGTTAGCCTTTACTACTAATTGTGGGCTCTGGGAATGGAATGTTCTCCCCTTTGGTGTAAAGGTAGGCCCCCCAATTTTCAACAGGACAATTAGAAGAATTTTTACAAAATATAAAATAGACTTTGCTTGTTATTATTTTGATGATATAATTATTTTTTCTAAATCAATAGATGAACATATACAGCATCTCATCCAAATTTTTGATTTATGCCGAATAGAAAATATTAAATTAAAATTATCTAAATGTACTTTTGCTCAAAAACAAATCAATTTTCTAGGGTATGAAATCCAAAATGGAACTTTAACTCCAGCTAATACTAATATAGAAACGATTAAAAAATTAAAACCTCCTACTAACACTAAAGAATTACAAAGATTTCTTGGTTCTATAAATGTGTATCATAAATTTATTGACAAATATGCTGAAATTAGACACTCCCTAAATAAATTACTTAAGAAAGATACTATTTGGGAATGGAATACTGAATGTCAAAACTCTTTTCAAAAATTAAAAGATGCCCTCATTGCTAAACCAATTTTAAAGATTTATGACCCAAAATTACCCCTACACATGTTTGTTGACGCTTCTCAGGTAGCGGTAGGTGCAGTTCTTAAACAACCCGACCATAATAACTTTTTACATCCAATTGCTTATTTTTCTAGAGGATTGAGAAGTTATGAGAAAAATTATTTCATTACCGAACTAGAGTGTCTTGCTATCATTGATACTTTAGATAAATTTTATCATTACTTTCAGGGTTTACAATTTACCATCCATACTGATCATGCATCTCTTGTTTGGTTAAAAAATGTCAAACATTTAAGAGGTCGATTATTTAGGTGGTCATTGAAGTTAAGTATGTTCGATTACAAAATAGAGTACTTAAAGGGATCTACAAATGTCGAAGCCGGCATGTTGTCCCGAAACCCTATTTCTCATTTTTGTAAGCCCCTTACTTTTCTTCTTGACGTTAAAGAGATTATTGAGATGCAAGAAAAAGAAAATGTGTGTGGATGAAATTATATTAATGACAATGGACTGATTATAGTTAAAAGAAAAGGTTTTCGTAAAGTGGTAGTTCCCATGTCCCTAAGAAAAAAATTGCTTAATGTTGCTCATGAACAGTTTGGTCACCCTGGTGTTCAAAAAATGCAAAATTTAATTTCTCCTAACTATTATTGGCCAGATATGACCCAAGACATTACTAACTTTGTTAAATACTGTGATATTTGCCAGAAAAATAAAAAACCTAGACAGAAAAAATTTGGCTTATTACAAGCTATGCCCACTACAGATCAACCTTTTGACTGTCTGTCTGTTGATACTGTAGGAGGGTTCAATTATTATAATTCTACAAAAAAATATCTCCATATTATAATAGACCATGCCACAAGATATGTTTGGGCATTTCCTTCCAAAAGTGTCACTACAGAAACTTATACAAATTGTCTGAAACAAATTTTCAATATCAAAATCCCTCAACAATTATTCTGTTTTAGTAAGATTTCAAGTGTACAGTCCCCTCAAAAAATACTTAGTGACAGGAATGCTGCTTTTACTTCTTCAAGATTCAAAAAATTCCTGCGAAATCATAATATTAAACAACGTTTGACCACTGCCCATCATCCACAAACGAATGGGAAATGTGAAAGAGTAAATCAGACAATAGTAACTAGATTAAAATGTAAAGTAAACTCCACTACCTCTAAAATTCCCTGGACTAAGCTTTTAACTGAGGTAATTAATGAATATAATAATACACCCCATTCTATTACTAAATTTCCACCTGCTTACTTGCTTTTTGGCCAATTACCCTATGACTCCCCCTTACAACAAAATTATTATCCCCCTGTTCATGAAGCACTTAAAATTGCTAAAGCAAGAACTGATGAATTTCATTTAAAAAATAAAAGATATTACGATAAAGATTATATCGAACCAAAATTTAAAATAGGAGATCTAGTTATCTATGAAGAATTTCAGTACCCTAATACTAGAAAGTTATCACAAGTATTTAGTGGCCCTTATAAAATTCTTAACAAATTATCCGAAGTAAATTTTGAAATTGATAGGCAAAACCAGTTCAAAAGTTCAGAAATAGTACATGTATCTAAATTAAGGCCTTATTATTCCCCTGATAAATTTAAATTAAGTCATGAGCAACAACCCCCTAATCAACAACAACAAACTCAGGTAAAAACTGTAGCTTAAACTATATCTCTAGTTTATCATTTTATAATTTTTTCTCTTAAACAGTAAATTTCTTTTCATATTTTAATTCAGATAATATCCTGTAATTCTCACAGAATGGCAATGATATCTCTTGACTGCAGCGAGAGTGTCATTTGTCTGGAAATTTTTATATTTGTTTATTTATGCCGGCGTAGACGAACAAAGTGGAAATTTCTTATTCTGTACTGAATTACTCTACTTAGAATATTTTTTTTTTCTTTCAACTGAACCTATTTGTAATATTAAATTTAATCTATCAATTATTAAATTAATTATTTGCCAAGTAACAAAATTTTTATCACTTTATTTTAATATATTTTTTTTTCTTTCTCTCTTTCTTTGCTTCTGCATTCCAGTCCAAGTACATGTCAATTATAATATAATTTTGTTTCTTTTTCTCTTTCCTACTTGCATCTTGCAATGTTTTATCACACCGAGAGAATATCTATTGCGTAATTATTTGACATGAATAGATCTTGTTTTTTATTTTTATCATTTATTAATATTTCTTTTTAAGAATCTTAGTAGTTTAAAGGTCACGTGCATTCTCAAACATGAACAAAATTTTTATTTATCTTTATTTTATTTTAATTTATCATATTATATTTTAATTTTTTTTTGTACATATTCCTACTTAATCCTGTACTCGGATTACCAGATTAAGTAAATGATTTCATAGTTGATTGCATTTTTTATTTTATTCCACTTCTCTCTATATTTCATCCCAAAAATATGAGATGAGATAAACGAGATTAAGTATTTAAAGAATGTCTTTTGTGATATTTATTATTACTTATTAAGAGATTTACTTATACCCATTATGAGATTTACTTACACTTATGATATTTATTATTATTGATATTTTTCCTTATTATGTTTCTTAATTATATTGTTTATTATTTACATTGTTAAATTTTATTATTACTATATTATAAAATGTGTTATTAATTAAAAATACAATTATAAAAGTATTTTCACAAAGATTCCAAAATGGAACTGTTATGAATGTTCAAGGACTTACTCACACAAAAACTGAACTAATATTATAATGTTAGCTGATGAATTTGGACAGTTAAATGAATTAGACATCCTTGAAATGAGGTAATGAACTATGCCATTCCAAATATGACTTTAAGAGGATTTTTGAAACAAACTTTTAAAAATTGATTTCTAGATTTGACATTGTTAAAAAAGAATTTAACGTTATTGTTTTTCATTTTTATGTTTCATTTTTATGTTATTACTATGGGTAATTGCTTATATTTTCAAATTACTTTTGATGTGTACTTTAAACAAGATTATATCTTGTATTTGTATTGAAGCCTATTTTATTGTATTTAAATTTGAAGTTATTCCACGCATCACCTTGGTGTTTTTAAATTTGAATTCTATATTTATATAAAAAAGAGAAATTAATTTAAATTTTTTTTTATTCAGTATCTAATTATTATTACTTATATCAACAACTTCGTGAGCTAAGTCTGCATCATCTCCCTTTCTGTGAAATTGCAGGTCTCAGACCTACTTTTTCACCCGTCTTTCTGGGAAGGGGGATTTTTGTAATAAAATAAAAAAAAATTGCGCCATTTTTTTTTATTCTCTCTTAGTTTCAATTCTAAATTTGTGGAACATATTTCAATCTTAGTTTCGTAACTTGTAACAGCTAAAATTCTTTTTCTTACTTTAGTTATTAATAAATTATTTCTTGCTTCTCAAAAAGGCGGGAAGTATTTCGTAAGCTTTTTACTTTCTGGCATATTCCTGCGATTTTAATTTTATTTTTTATTTTTTAACATCGCGTGACAAGTGTTACTACGCGTTGCTAAAGGGCTTAGTGTTCCGAGGAAAAAATATAGTTCTTGCCAATAGACCGCCTATTACGGCCAATTAGAATTGATCATTTTGTCCGTTAGAGGCTCGAGTCCATCCTGATTGGATTTTTAAAATAATTGACGCGGAGTAGGAGGGCGCTAGTTTTGTCGTGAAAATGATTTTTTCATTTGGCTTTTCAGGAGAGGAGAATGCACCTTTTCTTTAAACTATCAAGACGCGCGTTTTATTGCTCCGCTGAATTAGAATGCATTTTTTCTTAAAAAACTACTCGGAAGCCATGTCATGTTTCCCGAGAATGCGATTGACTTTCAAAAATTATTAGGATGCTGTTTCTTCTTTCTCCCCAAAATTCTAATATTGTGGAATGTAGCTTAATCACGGAGTTGGTGAAGTGGAAGTTATTCGATGAGAGTGCCAAGGTGATTGCGTGAAAGAACTTAACTTATTTATGAGTTCTAATAAAATTAATTTAAAGACTGCTTGATTGAACTTTCTTATGGGGAAATAGCCCAATAAACTCATCCACTGCTGGTCAAATTGCCGGAGCGACTGCTCAGCTCGTCCCACTGTTGATTCTTGGTAGTAGTAATCTGTTCTGCCTCATAGATGGTGTGCCACTGGAACTTGTACATTGTTATGGAACATCGATCTCGTCGAATCATTACATATTTATTTCATTTAGGTCAGTATTCAAAATCCAGCTTTCTGATATCGGTTAACATTGATACAACTTCATGTGAAAATTCCTTTTTTCCACATTTTCTTAATTTAAAATGGGTGTTTTTGTCATTTCTTTCATTTAAATTATTCTAAGTCAACAACAATGACAGTTATTTCTTCAATTAATTTATTTGAATCAAGGATAGTTACAAAAAATATTAAAATAAAACTATTTTACAAAAAATATTTCACAGAACACTATCAAAATAAGCCATATTAAAAAAAAAAAGCTTATTCAAAACTTCCTAGCCAATAAATAGAACTATTCAATACTATTTTCCACTTGAGAAACATGAAATGAGAGGCATTTCGTTCGAAATACATAGGAAGCACCTGGGAATTTCCGATTTCACTTTCAATGTTTTTATAGTTTTTGCTCTGTTGAAAATCATATTGCTTGAGTTTCTTTAAGAAAATTATTTAATACTATTTTATGTTTATAGATTTTGTTTTCCTTCACCTAGTTTAAGTGAGTCCAACTCACAAAAATCGGCAAATTTTCTAAAAAACATATTATTGCATTAAATATTGATCTGTTTTATTCTACTTAAAATGACGTTTAAATAATGTTTCTATTTTAATCAGAGCAAAGTATTTTTATTTAACTTAGGCTTGTTTTCAATCACGGAAAGAACTTCCGAAGAAATAGGTTTTCTCCATTTTCTACATTTCGAACGAATTTTTTCATCATTTCAATAACAATTATTGATAAATGGTCAACAATTATAGATAAATGGTTCAAGCTAAAAATATTCTTTTTGAAATGTTTTAGTTGAATTTTGATACAGCAAATTAATATATACAGGGTGTCCACTCTCAACGGTGGCCAATGGCTAATTTCTAAACCGTTAGTCATAGACATATAGTTCCAATTGCAAAAATGCTTTAAAAAAGGTAAAGAATTGTTTTTCAAGCGATTTAGCTCAAAACAAAATTTTATTAAAAATTACGAAAATTAACTTTTTATACGGTCCCCCGGTCCTATAAGTGATATTTAGTAAATTTTTCCCACTACTGTAACAAATAATACAAAAAAAGAGTAATAGTAATAAAGTAATAGCTGTAATAGCTGTTTAAAGTTGAAGCATCTTTTTTACTGCAAATTAGGGGAGAGTCACAAATTTACTGGAAATAAAAATAAACGCAAGATATAAAATTTCACATTAAACATTGAGAGTAAAATAATATTTACAATATTATTTTTTAATTTATGTTGATAATTACATATTAAAGCAAAATTTGTACTAAAATTATAAGTAAAAAAAATAACAGAAAGTTTGTTAATTTAATTTATGAAAAGCAACAGTCACAAATCGTTTCAAAATGATATATATTTACAATTCTATTAGATTACTTAACCTAACAGAATTTGATGTAATCCTATAAAATAAATAAATGGTACGCATTTAAAATTGTATTAATATTATACTGTCATTGAATATAAATAAGTGTGCAAATTGAACCTCGGTTGGATATTTGGAAGTGAGTTAAAATTCGAATCGAAATTTTGAGCAAGGGAAAAATAAGTACGAAGATTTTAAGCAAAATAAAGGCTTATCAAAATACCCCACCTTTTAAAATAAAATTGCGATTTCCCAAAATTTCATTTTCACGATAAAGAGAATTTTAAAACTCACCTCTTCAACTATTTTTACCAATCTAGAAGTTAATTAATAAAAAATAAAATTACCGTAAAACTTATACGGTGGTAGCACTTTCAATTTAATTGCTTTTAAAATATTTCCTTATCTCATTTAAAACCTTTTAGAAATTGGAACTATATGTCTGTGTCAAATGGTTTAGGAATTGGCTATTAGACAGCATTGAAAATAGACGCCCTTTATAATACTTTAAGCACTTAGTGAACGTTCCCTTAAAGCTCAGTCCAATTCATCCGTATTTAGCTACAGAAAAGTGGTTTAAGTCATGAAATTTAAAGCTTTATAACTCTGTCAATTTTAATGTTATGTGAATGGGACCTTTTTTCTCTTACTTGTTAGAGTAGTGAGAAAAATTTACTAAATATCACTTATAGTACCGGGGGACTGTATAAAAATTTAATTTTCGTAATTTTATAATAAAATTTTATTTTGAGCTAAATCTCTTGAAAAACAATTCTTTACCCTTTTTAAAGCATTTTTGCAATTGGAACTATATGACTAACGGTTTAGAAATTAGCCTTTGGCCAACGTTAAGAGGGGACAACCTGTGTGTATATATATATATATAAATTCTTTTATGAGAAAAGTATGAAAATGATGAAAAGATGAAAAAAATGAAAAAATGGGTGAAACAACAATGAACCACAAAAGAACAACACCAAAAAAAAGCAAAACAAAATAAACTCCCTGCTCTTCAGAAGGAAGGAGGAGCAACAGGCATCAAAAAGTTATTAAAAAGTGCATCATCACCGGTTTCGCAAGGCATCACAAAACCGCATACTCCAATTATATAAAGAAAATAACTGAAAATAATCAATCAAAAAATTTTTAAACCAAAACTATAAAATGAATTAACATTAAAAACTGAATTTACTAAATATCCAACAATAAAACTATAGCATAAATCAACTCGTAACATAACATAAAATGTTTTGAAATTTCCAAAAATAACATGTGTAAAAATCTCAATAACTAAGCAATAAACTAAAATAAATAGACATGCAGCAATGTGATGCCCCCACCTTTACCTGTGAAGAAAACAGAAAAAGATACCTGTTAAAAAATTATCACATTACTCCTCCATACTTGCACGAGCGGGAAAACTGTTAGGCCTAGGATGGCAGCAGGCCAGCTTCAAAGATTTAAATTCCTTGAATTGTCCTTCCGTTGTTCATCTCCTCCATTTTCAAACCTGGTCTATCACTTCTGAAATGTTGACAACCATCGCCCTGTGAACTCTCCTTGGTGGATTTTCATTCACAGATCCTCATAAATTCAACACCCGAAGCAACATCCATTATGACGTTTGGCCCTGCTGTTGCCACTTCAAGAAACCTTTTTTTAATTCATTTAAATAATAAAATATAAAATTATGAGGATAAAAATTATTGTAAAACAAGTTTGCAGCAAATTAAAAAAATTGTGTTTCTAAAATTTTTTTCGACTCACATATATTATAATATCTAATTATTTGACCTAAAACAATATTTACAAAAACTCTTTTACTTAAATTGGAGTGCCAATGAGGCATGGAGTGGGTTTTAAAATTAACAAAAAGTCTTTTTATCAAATATTTTGACAACTAATTCACCATTATTAATATTTAAGTCAAGATCTAAAAAAACAACACGTAAATTATCATCTGAAGCACAATTCAACTTTAAACAAAATGGATAAATGTGATCAATCGATTCCAAAAATTTGTAATCGAAGACAATTATGTCATCGATATATCTCAAAACTGAATGATTTCTTAGAATTTAAAATAAATTTATATTCCTTAAAATATTTAAAAAAGGTTAGCTACAGTACTTGAAAAATTTGTACCCATACCTATTCCACATACTTGATAAAAAATAGAACCATTGAAAGTTATAAAATTATTATAAAAACAAAAATTACATAAACTCAGAAAAAAATCTCTATTAATAACCAGCTCTTCCTCGATATAAAAAGTATCAAACAAATCCTCCACAGTTTTAAACAACAGATCAGTAGGAATATTTGAAAAAAAAATTTATCAAAATCAAAAGTAAATCTGCTTAAAATAAAGTTTAAATAATATTGTAAAAAATGCAAAATATAAAATAAAAATTTATTTGGAAGAATAATAAGTCATGATGGAATACAAATGTACGGGCAAAACATGTTGGTAATTGGAAAAACACGTTGCCCATATGACGTCCGTTTAAATCTGGAAAGCAGTTAAAGACAAATATTATTCATCCATAGCCAGATTGTAGAGTCAACATATTAAACATTATTTTTATATATTGTAAAATTACTTATCGCTCCGGTTTTTTCAGTTAAAAATTACACAAATAAACTGAGATTTTTTTTTAATTGAAGAAGAAAAAAAGAGAGACAGAATGTTGAATAAAGCTGAAGTTAAATTTTAACGTATAAAGACAGTCTAAAAAATATTAAAACAAAACTACTAAAAAATTTCAATGAATTCTATCAAAATGAATCATTTTACAAGAAAAGTTCATTTAAAACTTCCTAGCAAATAAACGGAACTACTCAATAATATCTTCCACATGAAAAACATTTGATGTGAAACATTTCGTTCGAAATATACAGGAAACATATGGGAATTTCCGATTTCACCTACATGTAATTTTAGTTTTGGTTCTGTTGAAAACGAAATTGCTGCAGTTTCTTTATGTAAATTCTTTTCAACCCAATTTTATGTATATAGATTTGATTTTCTTCACATATTTTAAAGGTTTCTGTATCACAAATTTCTGATATTTTTGTAAAAACTTTTAAAATATTTCTTTGTTTTATTCTACTAAAAATGACGCTTAAATAATGTTGTCAATAATGCAAAATATACAATAAAAATTTACTGGTGACAATAATAAATCCTGATTGGAATATGGATGCCATACTGACAAATCAGGGAGGCGGTTTAAGACAGATTTTATATAGGGGAAAATGGGGATACTTGAGCCATTTTTTAAATTTTAAATTTAATTTTTTTTATAATTTCTTAGAACAAAATAAAATATTAATAATGAAAATTTGATATTTTTATTTCAATTGAAAACCACTTTCAATTAATTTTGAACTATTTTTCTGTCTAATAATTTTTTACTTTTTCTTTTACATTGTGGTTCAAGTATCCCCGTGGAGGGGATATTTGAGCCAGATGTCACATTCGCACTAGTATTTTGCAAAGAAAAAAACTGATTTACAATATACGCGAAAAAATGCATTACACATTTTTCAAATATATTTGGTCGAATTTCCTGGTATCGTTGTGACATTTCAGAATTAAAATTATGTGGTAGAAAATTCTACCAGAAGAGCTCAAAGGGTTAATCACCATACTTTCAAAATGGTACCAAGGTATGTGATTTCTTTTTTACATGTTTATGTTACCATGTAGCCAGTTTTAGAAAGAAAAATTGACCAACTGTTGAGATAATAGGGGTGGCTCAAGTATCCCTTATGCTCAAGTATCCCCACTCTCCCCTATCCATAGCCATATTGTATAGTCAACAAATTGAACCTTATTCATCATACTGTAAAGTTACTTATCTCACGGTTTTTTCCATTGAAAATTACACAATTGACCTCAGATAAATCGTAATTTGATTAAAGAATTAAAAAAAAAAAGAGACAAAGTTTTGGTCCCAACTGTTTGTAAAATTTCAAAGCATTTATATAAAGACAGTCACAAAAATATTAAAATAAAATTCCTTTAAAAATAATTTACCGAACGCTTTCAAAATGAGGAATTTTTCAAAAACGCTCATTCTAAACTTCCCAGCAAATACGTAGAACTAATCAATGCCATTTTCCCCATGAGAGAAATTTGATGGGATGCATTTCCTTCGAAATACGCAGGGAACACCTGGGAATTTTCGATTTCGCTTTCAATGCTTTTGCAGTTTTTGCTCCTTCAAAACCAAATTGCTGGAGTTCATGTAAATTCTTTTAAACTTTGTGTGAAAATGCATCTTCTTCATTTCAAATGGGTTTTTTTCATTATTTCTTTTTTTTTTAATTATTACTAACATTTATAAATTTCACTTAGTTATTTCACTTTTAATTTAATTGTATAAAAAGAGAGACATTAAAAATATTAAAGTATATTTAAAAAATACTTCACCGAAAGCTATCAAAATGAGACATTTTAAAAGAAAAAAGTTCATTAAAAATTTTCTAGCAAGTACATAGAATTATTCAATACTATTTTCCACATGAGAAACATTTAATGTGAGGCATTTCATTTGAACTATATAGAAAACGTATGGAAATTTCCGATTTCACTTTCAATGTTTTTGTAGTTTTTGCCCCAATGGAAAACAAATTGCTGGAGTTTCTTTATGTAAATTCATTAATCCAATTTTGTGTTGATAAATTTTGTTTTCTTTTACCTAGTTTTAAGGGTTCCAGGACACAAACGCCTGCAAATTTTCTAAAAATGCAATATATATTTCTCTGTTTTATTCCACTTCAAATGACGGTCAAATAATTTTTCTATCTGAACTAGAACAAGAAATATTATTTTTTCTTTTCATTTAGGATTGTTTTCAAAATCCAGCTTTCAAATAATCCTAATCATGGAAACAACTTTTTGTACAAACATGTTTTTCTTAATTTGAAATGTTTTTATTATTATTATTATTTCTCTTGTTTAAATTATTACAAGTCAACAAAATTTAAAGATAAAACGGTTAATCTTAGAGCATGCCTTTTTCAAATGTTTCAGTTTAATTATGATTCAGCAAATTTGAAATATATATATATATATATATAGTAAAAGTGACAAAAAGATTCAAAAAAAAAGAAATTGAATGACAATGAGAGCTGTCAGACATACTTAAAAGATGTGAATCACAATTCTCAAACTATACGATATTAAAGATATTATTTTCGATAGTAAAAATGAATTTATAATTTTGCAAAGTTATTTTGTAAATCAGGAAATACTCTAACATTTATAGATTTCACAGAACTATTTCATTTATAATTTATTTGTATAAATAAACAACCACAAAAAATATTAAAGTAAAAAATAATTTAAAAATATATCACAGAACGCTATCAAAATGAGGTATTTTAAACGAAAAGCTCATTCAAAACTTCCTAGCAAATACATAGAACTACTCAGTACTATTTTCCAGTTGGGAAACTTTAAATGCGATGCATTTCTTTCGAAATATATCGGAAACACCAGGGTATTTCCGATTTCACCTTCAATGTTTTTTTAGTTTTTGCTCTCTTGAAAACCAAACTGACTGGAGTTTTTTTTATGTAAATTCCTTAATAAAATTTTATGTTTATATACTTTGTTTTTCTTCACCTAGTTTAAGAGGACCAGGACAAAAATTGTTGCAAATTTTCTAAACGCATTTCATTGCTTTAAATATATTTCTGATTTCAATTGATTGAAATGACTTTTAAACAATGTTTCTGTCTTGAATGGAACAATATATATATATATATACCGGGTGTCCCAAAAATGACTGATGGATTTTAAAATTCAAAAACTTGCAAACGGTGACAACTATTTTGCCGAAGGGTTATGTATAATGTCAGGAGTTTTTTACCGTAATTTTTTATTTTAGTTCGCATCTCAAACAATAGGTGGCGCTGACGGCGATTGAAGGCCAGGTCGACGCTTCACTCAGCATTGATCACCTGGCCTTCAATCGCCGTCAGCGCCACTTAGTGTTTGAGATGCGAACTAAAATAAAAAAGTACGGCAAAAAAACTATGACATTATACATAACCTTCCTGCGAAAAGTATTTAAATAGCTGTCACCGTTTGCAAGTTATTGAATTTTAAAATCCATCAGTCATTTTTGGGACACCCGGTCTATACATATATATGTTTCATTTAGTTCAGTTTTCAAATTCCAGCTTTCTTGCAATGTTTATCATGGAATCAAATTCGTGAGAAAATGCCTTTTTCTTAATTTTCTTCTTTTGAAATGGTACTTGTCATCATTTCTCTTACTTAAATTATTAGAAGTCAACATCATTTGAAGTATTTATTCAATAATTTATTTTAATAAAAGACAGTTACAAAAAATATTTTAAAAATCTACCTTAAAAATACTTCACCCAAAGTTATCAAACTGAGGCTTTTTAAAAGAAAAGCTCATTCAAAACTTCCTAGCAAAAAAATAGAGTTAATCAATACTATTTTCCCCTCGAGAAACATTTTACATCGAAGGGCTTCGTTCGAAACATCGAAGAAAAACCTGGGAATTTTCTATTTCACTTTTAATGTTTTTGTAGTTTTTGGTCCGTTTATAATGAAATTGCTGGATTTTCATTATGTAAGTTTTTAATACAATTTCATGTTTACATATTTTGTTTTCCTTCACCTAGTTTAAGCAGATCCATGACTCAAAATATGCAAATTGTCTAAAATTATTTTATTGAATTAAATATTTTTCTGTTTTATACAGCTTAAAAGGAGTTTAAATAATGTTTCTTTCTTAATTGTAACAAGAAATATTATTTTTGCAATTTTGGATTGTTTTCAAAATTTATATTTCAAGCTATGGTTACCATGGAAACAACGTGGTGTGAAAATGCGTTTTTCGTCATTTTCTTCATTTCAAATGAGACTTTTTTCATCAATTCTCTTATTTAAATTATTAAAAGTGAAAAAAAATAAAGATATATGGCTCGAACTTAGAACATTCATTTTGAAAACTTTTAAATTTAATTAGATTTAGCAAATTTGAAAAAATATATGTATATAGTAACAGAGACGAAAAGTGATACAAAATGTTAGTTACAGCTGTTAGTATTATTTAAAAGATGTGAATCACTATTCACAAATCATATGAAATTAAAGATTTTTTTTTTTTATTTTCTCGATTCTAAAACTGAAATTATAGCCTTTCAAGATTATTTTGTAAATTAGGAAATATACTAATATTTGTCAATTTCACAGAGTTTTTTCATTTTTAACTTATTTGTATGACAAACAGTCACAAAAAATATTTAAATAAAAATACTTTCCAAAAATTTCATCGAAAGTTATCAAATTGAGGCATTTTAAAAGAAAAGCTCATTCAAAACTTCTTAGTAAATAAATAGAACTATTCAATGCCATTTTCCACATGAGAAACGTTAAATGCAAAGCATTTCATTCGAAATAAATAGAAAACGCTTTGAAATTTCCTATTTCACTTTCAATGTTTTTTTTTTTTTTTTTTTTTTTTTTTTTTTTTTTTTTTTTGTTCCGTGGGAAACCAAATTGCGTGAGATACTTTAAGAAAAATCCTTAATAAAATTTAATATTTATCGATTTTGTTATCCTTCATCTAGTTTAAGGGTTCCAGGATATAATATTTTATTCAAAATATTTTATAATTTAAACATATTCCTGATTTACATTCCTTAAAATGACGTTTAAATAGGGTTTCTATCTTGATCGGAATAGGAAAAAAATATATATTTCATTCAGGTCAGTTTTCAAAATACAGCTTTCAGGTAATGGTTGTCATGAAAATAATTTCGTGTGAAAGTGCCTTTTTCTTCATTTTATTCATTTAAAATCGGTCTTTTCGTTATTTCTCTTATTTAAATTATTATAAATCAACAACAGTTGAAGTTGTTTATTAAATGAATTTGATTGAATAGAAGTCACAAATATATAAAAACTACTTTAAAAATATTTCACCGAACGCAATCAAACTGAGGCACTTTAAAGGAAAAGCTCATCAAAACTTTTTAGAAAATAATTAGTTATAATTTTCACATAATTATAATTTTAATTTTAGATAAATTTTAAAATAAAACCAATTTAATAAATCGGTAGATAAAGATTTTCTTGCAAAGTATTTACAAATATAATTACACTAATTAACAAAAAATACTGTAAATGAATCCACCCAAAAATTACAAAGATAATAATGTAGATGTATTGCATTCGTATCTGTGACTGAAAGTTTTTTTGAAGTTACAAATTTTTCGCGAAACATTTTTATTAATAGGAAAAAAGATTGCTGAAAAAATGTCACAAAATTTTTCTTAGCTCATACAATTTTGCTGTACTTCCTGTATGTGGCCCAGTAAAGAATTTTGTAAGATAAGAAGATATATACATTTATTTGTTGAAAAATTAAATTTATATTGCATTTTCTTTAATGAAACATAAAAGCCGAGTCGGAGCATAAAGTGTTAAAATAAATAATAAAAAAGGGCCAGTTAAACTAACGACATGGAGCTCACAGAATGTTCACATTTATTGTATATAACTTTCTTATTTCGAACTATAACGTCCCTCACAAGTAAATTAATGGGGATTAGTTATTACTCCGTTTATTCTGTTTATACGAGAAAAAGTCAATTTGTAGATCACATTCCGATAAGAGAGCTTAGCAATTACGGACAAACTGTTCCCAAATATGCTCATAGGTGGCAGTATTTTCTACCTATAATATATTAATTTCCAGTTTATGGGACAAGAGTGGTATAAAAAGAGCAAGAATGTTCAAAAATTGTTAGCGAAGACTAAGGTGGTTTTTCTGTTGAGACTGAGACCACTCCCGCCCAAAAAATGCCTATTGTTGAGGAAATGGTTAGCATTTTTAAGTGAACAATAATAGTTCAGCTGCGTCTTCAGCCATCAACGTCTTCATCAGTCAACTATAGGCTTAAATAGTGTACTCTATTATTCTTGCTATTATTGTTGTTCGGGACCATTTTGTTTTTGTCAACAACTATTGAACGCCCCCGGTTTTCTTGAACAACTGATGTCTAAAAAATACAAAATTAACATCTTATTGTTGGAGTTTGAGTATGCTACCGATTATCAGCGTATTTGGAAACAATTTAATATTAATTAATGATCTTTCATGTTAGTTTATGACCTACTTACTATCTTTCCCTCGTATCTAACCACTAAACCTTCAAATCTAATCAAGGGAACATTATCAGAATTAATCTTTATGCCAAATTTGAAGCAAATCAGATAAATCTGCATAAAAAATACATTTCGCTTAATTAAGGAGATATTAACTCTTTTATCTCTCTCATTTACACTTAAGCAATGAGCTTTCAAATCTAGTTACTGAAGCTCGACATCAGAATGAACCTAAAAAATGAAGAACATTGGGTAATTCTGCATGAACACCCATTCATCTAAATTAAGGATGAATATGCGCTCTTTCTCGTTTTTATTCTAAAACTAAAAATCTCCAAATCTAATCATAAAAGCGCTATATCGCTATTAACAGGTGTATCAAGTTTTAAGCAAATTGGAGAATTCTGCATGAAAAATCCATTTATCTGAATTATAGGGGGAACTCTTTATATTTCACAAAGAACTTCCAAATTTTATTAGGGAAACTCTTTAACATAATAAAAGGGAATATAAATTGAAGCAAATCAAACAATTCTGTGTGGAAAAAAATGGGGGGTTATCCCCTCTTATCCTCCTTCATACTTAATCAGTGAATCTCCAAAACTGATCAGGAAAGCTCCTTATCAGAATGATCCTAGAAAAAAAAAGAAAATGGGATGCTTTTATCAAAAGTGATCGCGTTACGTATATACATACGTGCATACAGAACCTACGGACATATTAGCTGACAGGCTTTGATAGCTTGTTGAGGTAAAAAGAAATTAAAGCATTTCAAATCTTATCAAAAAAGCAAGTTCAAAATGATTAAAGTTGTTATTTTTTTTCAAATTTAAAAAATAAAAAATAGATTAATCATATTCATCTTTGAGAACATATACTACGAAATGAAAAATTTAATTATACACACATCTATGTAAAACAAGTTTATTTTGCATACATATTTCATACCATTCCAAATAAAATATAATTTTTTCTAATGTTAAATAAATTATTTTATCGTATTATATATCCATATTGCATCGCTAGACAGCGCTTCTAAAAATATTCCATGGTCGCATTGAAGAAACGGCGTTTCATCTTTCACAACAATGAATTTTCTATTTTTAAACAGCGTAGAATCTTTATAACATATATAAAATAGTGTAGCGCAAAGAAATATAAATTTAGTTTAATAAGATTTGATGTCTATCTTCAAAGTGGTCAGAAAAAAATCTTTAGACTTAAACTTAAGATATCTTGAAATGCAATATAGTATTTACATAATACATATTTTAGATGATATTTCTATAAGAAAGTGAATGATATTTTTGAAATGGAAATTTTAAGTTGTGATTCTATCACTGAATACGAGCTTTTGAAGTTAATAACTAAATGAAAAATTTTGAACGAATTTTTATATTCGTTACGAGAGATGTTTTCACTTCAGATATAATACGAATTGCACAGTATTTATTATGATTCCTAAGCATGATGTTATTTTACTCATTTGCTGAAAAATAAAACGACATAAAACAGAAAGAAAATACTACCTTTGACAATAAAGTTCGGTGAATGAATTCATAACTACCGATCTGGCAACACTGGGAAAACATACGCTGCACCTGCATAGGGACAAGTGTTGACCATCTTCTCCCACCTTTGTTTAGATGAGCGTTGTTTATATTCTGCGGAAGACGTGCTTTTCAAAGTGCTTGCTCAGTGTATTGGTTCTTAACTGAGAACAGGAAAATGAACGAATAAAAGATCAGTTTAAAGTTTGGTTTTAATCTTTGCAAGACACCGATAGAAATTCATGAGGGATGATGCAAATTGAACACCTACCATACTCGTCAGATCTCAATCCTCCAGACTTCTTTCTATTTTCACGACTCAAACTCTCTTTGAAAGAGATATGACCTTATTGCTGACATCGAAAGAAACGTGACGAAGCTTTTGAATTTCATCGCAGAAGAAGACTTCTTGCGAATTTCCCAGGACATGTATAGCAGATCTCAACGGTGCATAGTTAACCGAGATGTCTATTTTGAAGGATGGTATGGTAACTTTCGTTAATATTTCATCTACATTAATTCTACAGGACTATTCACCGAACGTTATTGTCAGAGGTACTATTTTTTTCTGGTAGTAATCAAAGAAGAACATTAACATATTGGCAATGTTGAACATTGCCAATGAAGTTAAAGTATGGATGCCCTAACAAATATGTGAAAATTAGTCACTTTTATTTACATATCTATGTAAATTTATAAAATTACACGTTTTTTGAACAAATCACATTCTTATAGCAAAAGTTTACCAGCTGTTATATATTTTTATTGGCCCAATGTGTTAATTAGTTATCCTTTATATTTTTTGAATGTGTAAATGGTAGGAAAAGATATGAAGTGAATGATATGAAAGTGAATGATATTTTTAAGATGGAAATTTTAAATCATGATTCTATCAATTAATACGAGTATTTGAAGTTATCATCTAAATGAATAAAATAGTGTATCGTTTTATATTCTATACTAGAAAAAATTCCACTTCTGATATAATATAGTTAGCGTAGTATTGTATTCTGATACCTAAGCAAGATGTTATGTTACTTATTTCTTGAAAAATACAACAGCGTACTTAGAAAAGAAAACCTTTATTTTTTTTCTGGTGGCAACAAAGTTAAATAATTTTCCCAATAAAGTTGAAAGTTTGTATACCCTAAAAAAATGTGAAATTTTGTCACTTTTTCGTACCTGTGCAAAATTTGTAAAATTACACGTTTGCCATACAATTTACACTCTTGACACTAAATGTTACCGCTAACTATATGTTTTGATTTGCACAATGTTTTAATTTGTTATCTTTTTAAAAATTTATAATAGTGTGTAAATGCTAGAAAATTGCACGGAATTATCCGAGTTGTTTTGTTGAAGATTTTAAATTTTCTGTATTTTAAATTATTAGGCATATGCATATTACACAGATATAACCGTAAGAACAGCTTATTACGCAGAAGTATGTGTACTAATTTTTCTCAGCTACATGTGTAAGAAACAAATATTATCACGAATGCGTGTACGAATATCATACAGAATGGTTACTCGGAGATATATGTGTACATATATGGACACAATATTACAGCTAGACATAAAATCTTGTATAACAGTATCTGACTAGTCAAGATGGCGTTTAGAAAGAGTTCCAGTTCCTTAGTTCCTATCAAGTTTCAGGAATTATTTTTTGTATCAGAATTTAATTAGAGAAATAAGATGTATCTTTGAAACGAGTTTCTGATTTCGAAATATGAAATAATACTTGCGTAGCATTTTCCGTATCTTGACAAAATTTACAAATTGGATTTATTAATTGATAAATTGTTCTGAAAAGGATATTAAACGAAAACCTCTGTGCAATATTCTGTCACACTTTTTTATGTGTGTTTTGACTTGTGGGAGAACCATTTTTGATTAAAAAAATAATAAAAATAAAAATTGTACGCTGAGAAATATAGTGATACAAAGATACATATTAGCTTAAAAAGCAAATACTGTATTGTTTAACTTTGAAATTAGAGGGAGTCGAAAACTGAGACATTGTTCATTACATAATTGACAGATGTAAAAATTGTATGTTTTTCTTTTAACTGATTCAGAGGAATAAAAATATCGAAAAAATATTTAAGCTAAACTCATTTAAATGTCCTGAATTTATTTGTCTTTTGAAAGAATTCACTACTCAATCCTAAGTTTCCGTTGCCTACTTTTTATCAAATTCCCTATATTTTTATATAAATTTTATTTTAATGGAAAAATGATTTTCTGCATTTTAATTAAATATTATAACAAATACTAATTATTATATTATTCTTTATAGTTGAATTTCAGAAATGATTTTGCAAATCTACGCCGTTCATGACTCGTAGACCAAAAACCATCCGAAGTTCAAAAGGTTATAAAGCAATTAATCCAGTCAGTTTATTTAGTTTTTGAAAAGCGAATAAACCCTTACCGTCATTATTATAATACTCATTAAATCAATTTAAATTTACTATTACGTTTTGAAAATGGAAATTATTATGTAGCCCAGATGTTTGATAAAAATAAAGACTTGGCCCAAACATGCGGCAAAATTCGGATATCAGGGAGAAAAAAAGATATTACTTCGTCATTACTCAATATATCAAATCCATTTTCATTTATAATAGACTTTCTTAAAACTATGTACAACATTTGCACTGACAAGTTTGTGATAGGGCCAACTTCTTACTTAAAAATAAAATGAAAGGTATAAGAAGAAAGATGTAATTTCGTCATTTCAGAAGATTTTAAATTCACTTAAATGTATTATAAATCTTATCAAAGTTATCTACAATTTGAATATGACAGAATGTTTCGTAAGCCTAACTGTTACTGCAAAAACAAATTAAACATAAAAAAAAGATGTAGAAGAAATATTGTATTAACACGATTTTGATAAAAATATCTGTTAGAGAAAACTGATATTAAAAACTCATAAAAATTTGCCGGATTAAATTCTTTAACTGGTTTTATCTCAATTTTTTTAGTTTCAGAATAATAATTTTCTATACAAATTCTTTAATTTTTTTTACGTCAGTGCAATAGTAAAGAATTTGAAGTTGTTTATGTTTCGTTCAATTACAAAATATTTGCGTATTGCATTTGAATAAGTAAACTGTGCCCATAAATATAAAAATATTTATGTAAATATATAGATTTAATGAAAATTATTAAAAATCTTTTATTCAGTATAGTATTTACTAACACCATATTTTGTAAAAAGTATATTTTTAAACTAGATACAATGTTACCGATAAACGTATGTCTGTGTCAATATTTGTTTAGAAAATCTTCTAAAGCAAATAGTACTGTAGGCGAACATTAAATATTTGTTTCATTCTAAAATTTTCTTCTTCTACAAAGAGCTTTTTTTAAACAAAAAAATAAAGCTTAGAGAAAAAAATAGTATTGAACGATTTTATTACAGTATTTGCTTATTTGCATAACAGATATTAAATGCTCATTTTTTTATTTAGCAGAACAAATTACGATGTAATGTACACTGCAAAAAAAAAGTGTCGATTTACTAAAAAAACTTTAGTGATCCTTGTAATTACTAAAAAAATTTTAGTAATCTTAGTCGGTTACAAGAAAACCTGTAAGAATTACTAGAAAAAAGTTAGCAACGAATAAAGTTAATAATTTTATATTTTTAATAGCTATTACTAAAACTTACTTGGTGTGGCCTTGATAGCATAGTGGTTATAGTAACGGACTCCTGGCTAAAATGTCCCGGGTTCGATACTGGCCACTGCCAAATACGCCCCGAATGTATGCAGTGTAAGTACTCGTTAATAAAGGGATTATGAATATCCTGACGGAGCAGTAGCAATGTTTGGTGCTGCCATCTATTGCGGTTTTGCCGAAAATCTTCCGCTCCAGAAGTCTGGATGCAGCTCGAAGGAAGCTCCTGCCCTTCGAGCCCACGTAATGGTTATTAAAAATAATTTTGGAGCTATTACTAAAATTTGCTTGGTGGCTCATACTAAAAATTTTTAAGTTAGTAATACAAAAAATTCTTTTGTTCAGTTTACAAAAGAAATGCTTGTTTCGCTTGCAAAAAAAAGTTTGTAATGGTTACTAAAAAATTCTGTAGAATACAAATTTACTAAAAAATTTTTAGTAACCTCTTGAATTTTTTTTTACAGTGTATATTTAAGCGCAGCAATTGTATTTAAAAAAACAATGATATTTTATTTAAACTATATATTTTACCTGTGGGTAAAATTAATTTTTTTATATACTTCAATAGAATTGCATATTTACTTTTAAAATATTCATATTGAATGTGAGTTTTAAATAGAATTCTAAAAATAAAACAAAAAATTCCCTGTAAATACATTAAAAAGAATAAAACAATAGGAAAGTTGTTTGCTTAACAAAATATTATTGCGCTTTTAGAAATAAAAATTATATTTATGCACGTATATTTGAGTAAAAGTAAAATGTCGCCGTATCCAATATTTTATTAAAGGTTTCACATGTTACAAAGAAACTGATAAAATTTGTAATAAAAATTCTAGGTACCTTTCTTAATTATTCTGCCAAAATTTAAAAGTAATATATTATTCTTATAATAAGTTATATATAATTTTTCAAATTAAATCTATTATTAATTTAGGTGGAATAATCTTATATTTGCACTTTCTTTAAATAATACAGGGTGATTCATAAATTCTGTGAATTTAAAAAAAAAATGTTTAAAATATAAAATAAAATAAACATTAAAAAGTTTTTATTTCTTCGTGTATTTAAGTATGCTACTATTTTATTCATGTTCTTCGCGCTTTTTAAGATTCCGTACACTGTAAAAAACTTCAAGAGGTTACTAAAAATTTCTTAGTAAACTTGTATTCCACAGAATTTTTTAGTAACCATTACAAACTTTTTTTTGCAAGTGAAACAAACATTTCTTTTGTAAACTGAACAAAATAAGTTTTAGTATAACTAACTTAAAATGTTTTAGTATGAGCCACCAAGCAAATTTTAGTAATAGCTCCAAAATTATTTTTAGTAACCATTACGTGTGTTCGTAGAGCAGGAGCTTCCTTCGAGCTACATCCAGTGGGTAAAAAGACAGACTTCTGAAACGGAAGATTTTCGCCAAAGGCGCAATAGATGGCAGCACCAAACATTGCTACCTGCTCTATTTTGACATGTTTCTAAAGGGGAGGGAAAGTTCAGAGATCATTACCCATGGTAACTGCTACGATAGGATTTTCATAATCCCTTTATTTAACAAGTACTTACATTGCATACATTCGGTGCATATTTCGTGGCGGCCAGCATCGAATCCAGGTACTTTCAGCCTGGAGTTCGGTTCTATGACCGCTAAGCTATCACGGCCACACCAAGCGAGTTTTAGTAATAGCTATTAAAAATGGAAAACTATTAACTCTATTCGTTGCTAGCATTTCTCTAGTAATTGTTAGAAATTTCTTGTAGCCGAGTAAGATTACAAAAAAAAAAAAAAAATTAGAAATTACAAGGATCACTAAATTTTTTAGTAGATCGAACTTTTTTTTACAGTGTACTTAAAAAGTAAAAACAGAATTATTATAATATTCACTCCTGTATCTGTCTATCTGTTGGTCACATGCAGTTTACGCGTAAACTATAAAACGTCGAAAATTCAAATTAGTAAAAGTTATAAAATCTATTGACCCACATGCTTAAAGATTATTAAACATTCACAAACAATTTTGAAAAATTTGGTGAATCTTTATATGTTACTTAATCGAAGAAAAATAAACTTTTTTTTTTCTACATGGTGTTGAGTATCGTGTCAAAACTTTCACTGAACGCTGAAATGCATTTTATTTAATTTTAGGTATTATATTTTCAGAGATATCGTCGAAATTGATGAGCAAAAGTGTGATCAATAACTTCTATTTCCTTATCTATACTGAAACGAAGCTTATGAAAAAGTTAGTGGTAGTACACTATAATTTAAGCCTCGCAGGAAAAATACACATGTTACCCTAGTTCGTACAGTCATTCAGAAAATTGCATTTTTTCGTTAGACACAAATTTCAATTTGGAGGCATTCAACAAAAAGGTTTAGGACTATACGATGTACAATCATCGTACCTACACGAATTGAAAAAGAATGTTGATAATTATTTTCGAAAAAAAAAGTTGGTAATCAACCGATTCATTAATATTTATGTGCACGAACAGTTTAGGCATTGATAAACACACAAACGACTTATCCTATGCGTAACGTACTCTATGATTTTACTACGTAACAGCTTTTAATAATATTTGTATAATCCAATGCACAGTTGTAGCATGAAAATATGCTCGAACTACTCCGAAAGAAATGATAAGTGATATTGTTTTTTCACTTGTCAGTAAATGCAAATGCTCCTGAACTTTTCCTTAGATGAGACAGCCAATTAATTGCAATTTTAAAACAAGCATGTTTGACGAAATTTGCATCCCCAATCATGCGAAGAAAGCAATTTGCTCAATTTGATGAAATATTCGCTCAGATCATTTATCAGGAAACGGTTTTGTGAAAACAAAGAAAATTTCGTGAAATCCGTGAGTTCATTTCGAAATGTTTAATATTTATGTATTACCCTCTTTATAAACAAGTGAGTAAGTGAAATCGCAGATTGATAGAGAGCTTTTTTTTAAATGTTTCTATCAAAAATACCTATCATTTAATTAAAAAGCATAATTTAAATCGCATGATAATTTTGCAATTCAGTTGATTGTATTAAAAATGCAACATAGTAAATTGTTAATTTATAATTATTAAATTCATTCAAAAATTATAGCCCCAGAAAATTAATTTTTTAAGTAATTTTAAAGTTATTTATTTTAATCAAATTAAAAATGTTAAAATCAAGTTATTCTAGTTCTATTCTAACTGAATATAAAGTTTGATGGAAGTACCTGCATTAGTTTTTGTGATTTATTTATTCCAGAAATAGTAAAGGAATCTGGATAGAATAGCCACCTCGTCACATGAGAATAATAAGGCTCTAACTGACATCTAAAAAAATGACTTTTTGGCATAGGAATGTTCTATTTGTATCAATGAATGCATTTCTGCATTTAAATTTTGATATATATATTTTACATCCGCTTGCGAAAGAAAATAACATAGTTCCATCAGAAATTGTCGAAAGCAGTCAGAATAACAGAGTTCTCTGTGCAAAGCAATCGCAGACAGCATATCAGATAATATATTATTTTTTTTTTGTAACATATTAAGAAATATTATAAGAAATATTATATTAATTAATATTATAAGCTTTCACAAAATGAAAAATATCATTTTATAGGCATAACCACAGAGTTCCTTGGTAAGCAAAGAAGATCAAACACCAACTAAAGTTCCCGTCGACAGCACTCCTTTTATTGTTATTTATTTAAAAGAACTGACAATATTAGAGTGTGTAAACGATTCTACTTAAACTTGTAAACGATTCCAAATTTTGGTGCTCAGTAGCTCCCACCATAAGATGGTGAGATCTTGTACCAACATTTGGAGCTCCCTATTTCAACTTTGTTCCAACTATTGGAACTATGGACTACAGGAGCTCCAAATATTGATTCAAGATTTTACCATCCTACATTGGCAGCTATTGAGGACCTTAATTTGGTTTATACTAGAACAAGACTTTTAACAATGTATGAACATTGCCCTTTAAGCAGAAACCAAATTATACAGTACATTACAATAAGGATAATATAAAACCGGGTGCCCCAACTGATAAGAAGCGAGAAAAAACTTCAAACAGGGCAATCTCAAATGATATCAAGAATCAAGTTTGGTAGTTTAATTTTATGGTGTGATTGTCTTGCTCCTCAGAATAAAAACTAAATGATATCTTATGAAATCTCATCCACATATTATGGACATTACACTAAGATATTGTACATCTGGACATTCATGTGTGCAAGAAGTGGATAATATTCACAGGCAACTAGAAAAAGCAATGAATTTAGCAGAATTCTTTTCGCCAATTTCATTTATATGTTTGTTGCTGAGAGTAAATAGCAGTAATCCATTTACAATCTTTAGAATAAAACCAAACAATTCTTAGATTTCCACTCGTGTAGCAAAAAAAATTGCCTATAATCTCGTTCAGTACACCAAGGTGACGCAATTAAGATTCGCACATTTTTTTTACAATATTGAGTTTAAGACAAGCAACTATTGTGAGTATGATTTCAGAGCGGTAAATTTGCGAAGAAGCACTTCCAAATGACAAGAAGTATCAGCATCATCTCCACAAAGCATTTTCCCAAATCTTAAATTAGCACAGAGAAAAAGGAAGTGCATTAACAAAGATAAAATAAAAGACCTGAAGACCATAACTAAAGGGGTTTCCGAGAGATGACAGGCTGTATTTTCAAAATATGTTTAAGGGAAATTAGTCTAACTGTAAAATAAAATAAACCATGGTTTATGAAAAATTACAAAATTTCTACTAGCAAAAGAGTATCAAACTTATTTTGCTGTTGAAAAAAAAAAATTCCCTTAGGAATATAAAGTCTTTTCTTTTATCAACTTGACTGTAATACGAAAAATTTCATTTAACTTAAATATAATCACAATTTCTTTTTCTTAATTTTCCCACTCACCCATTGAAATTGCACACTATAAAAGGAAATCTGTTGGGTTCATATTTAATATAATTAAATTTTTAAGCTATTTTATATTCAGTTAAATAATATATTAAACTTATGTATATTTATAAGTTTTGTGAAGATGTTTTAAATTATTATGAATAAGTGGAAGCGGCAATTTGCTGTTATTCTGCTGTTAGTACAATAGGCGGATAGTAAAATATTTTACTATCCGCCGATGTTTATTCGAATTTATCAATGAATTTTCACTTTGTTAAACTATAAAAAATACCCAAATTAAGAAAAATATATTTTTTTAATGATAGAACCATCTTGTTCTAGGGAAAATACGCCGTTTGAGAATAATATGGTTCTATAATTTTTTTTTTAATGTAAAAAAAAAAAAAAAAAAAAAAAAAAAAAAAAAAAAAAAAAAATCCATGAAAGAATTATTTACAAACTGTGATTTTGTAGAATTACTATCTATAATTACATAGGAATATATTAATGCTAAAAGTTTTTTTTGCAAAATTTAGTAACTGCATGTACAGAGCATGTTGATTTTCATAGTGTTCTAACTCGAAATTGATTTTTGGCGAGATAGAATCATCTTATTCTCAGGTAAAGACCTGTTGAGAGATATACCCCAAAAATTTAAGGATACTACTTTATATCAAGGACCTTCTATATCTAGCTGATGTGAATTGAGTCTGATATTTGATGAAAATTATACATTAGATTCTGTTTTAGAGCTATTGCGTTAATCGTGAACAATGCTGCACAGCACTGCCAAGTGTAGTGTAATTTACAACAAAAGTTAATCAGAACCATATTCTATCAAGGAATAAATGAATCTTATGTTTTATCAAAATCCGTCTATTAGTTCTTGAGATATGATTATTGCTGAAATCGTCAAAAAAGCTCTGCGGGCGATATACACAAAAAAGTAATCATCTGCATTTTATATTAAGGTTTAACTGAATCTAAAGTTTTTTGAAGTTCTGTGCATTAATTCTGCAGATAGAGCGGCTACAAAATTTTTGTCGCATACAGACAGGCAAAATGACAGATTGACAGGGTGGTAGAGTGACAGACAGACTTACGGCCAAAAAGACTTTTTGTAAAAACATGTCTTCAGGATTCCTTGACGCTTAAAAACTGTAAGTACGTCGAAAACCGGAATTCGAAAATTTTCACAAATCCAACACTTTCTTCTTGTAAAGATAGAAGAAAGTACAAATATATAACTGGTTTCGAAAAAAAATCTGAAAAAAGAAAAATCTCTAAAAAAAAATACATTGCAATAAAATAAAAAAAAATCAGTTGCGGACAAAAACTGTCTGCCATAAGTCTTATACGTAATTTAGTGAATCCATCTTAATATATTTATCTTTATTTTCCTCCCAGGAATATATTTATTGTGATTCTGACTAATTTACGGAATTGTCTACTCAGAATATATGGATACATACAGGGTTCTCACTGTCGCTCGCCATTTCGCCAAACTTCATCATTCGGAAAGTAAATAAGCGATCATATTCGCCAAATTGCTAATATGCAATTTTTACTTTTTCTTTTCCTTTTGTTTTTCATACATATGCATACATATATATTTTTAATGTATTTTTAGCGTATAGTTGAAACTAGATTAATAACGATCGTTGTCGCAAATATAAAAATATTTTTGAACGTATTGAAAAAATGAAACATTAAAGGATTAAAGACATTTTATTGTGTGTGTGCTACACGCCGAATCTATTTTGCTTGTACTTTTTTCATTTCGCGAGTGTTTTTTTATTTTGAATTAGCCAAATTAGCAACATTGGTCAAATGTCAGCGAGAAGACTGGATAATGTTAAATCATTATCTTTCTTTTAAACATTTTAATAACTAACAAAATAAGTTTATGTACACAATTCAAAATTAACTTTTGATTAGTAAAATTTTTATTTTCCCCTATAAATGTTTATAATTTTATATAATTTTTCATAAATAAATTAGTTTATATAGCTGTTTAATTTGGAACAATAGTAATATATTGGGAGTCCCAAAAATGACTGATGGATTTTAAAATTCAATAACTTGCAAACGGTGAGAGCTATTTAAAATATTTTTGAAGGAGGATTATGTATAATGTCAGGAGTTTTTTTACCGTAATTTTTGTATTAGGTCGCATCTCAAACAATAGATGGCGCTGACGGCGATTGAAGGCCAGATCAACGCTTCACTCAGCATTGATCACCTGGCCTTCGATCGCCGTCAGCGCCACCTATTGTTTGAGATGCGAACTAAAATAAAAAATTACGGTAAAAAAACTCCTGACATTATACATAACCCTCCTGCAATTTTTTTTTTAAATAGCTGTCACCGTTTGCAAGTTATTTTAAAATCCATCAGTCATTTTTGGGACACCCTGTATATATATATATATACATATATATATATATGTAATGATAAATCGACGAAGGCGATGTTCCATAACAATGTACAAGTTCCAGTGGCACACCATCTATGAGGCAGAAATGATTACGACTACCAAGAATCAACAGTGGGACGAGCTGAGCAGTCGCTCCGGCAATTTGACCAGCAGTGGATGAGTTTATTGGGCTATTTCCCCATAAGAAAGTTCAATCAAGCAGTCTTTAAATTAATTTTATTAGAACTCATAAATAAGTTAAGTTCTTTCACGCAATCACCTTGGCACTCTCATCGAATAACTTCCACTTCACCAACTTCGTGATTAAGCTGCATTTCAAGATATTAGAATTTTGGGGGGAAAAAAGAAACAGCATCCTAATAATTTAAAAGTCAATCGCATTCTCGGGGAACATGACATGGCTTCCGAGTAGTTTTTAAGAAAAATGCATTCTAATTCAGCGGAGCAATGAAACGCGAGTCTTGATAGTTTAAAGAAAAGGTGCATTCTGTTCTGCTGAAAAGCCAAATGAAAAAATCATTTTCACGACAAAACTAGAGCCCTCCTACTTCGTGTCAATCAATTTAAAAATCCAATCAGGATGTACTCGAGCCTCTAACGGACAAAATGATCAATTCTAATTGGCCGTAATAGGCGGTCTATTGGCAAGAACTATATTTTTTCCTCGGAAGACAAAGCCCTTTAGCAACGCGTAGTAACACCTGTCACGCGATGTTTAAAATAAAAAATAAAATTAAAATCGCAGGAATATGCCAGAAAGTAAAAAGCTTACGAAATACTTCCTGCCTTTTTGAGAAGCAAGTAATAATTTATTAATAACTAAAGTAAGAAAAAGAATTTTAGCTGTTACAAGTTACGAAACTAAGATTGAAATATGTTCCACAAATTTAGAATTGAAGCTAAGAGAGAACAAAAAAATGGCGCAAATTTTTTTTATTTTATTATATTACAAATCCCCCCTCCCAGAAAGACGGGTGAAAAAGTAGGTCTGAGACCTGCAATTTCACAGAAAGGGAGATGATGCAGACTTAGCTCTCGAAGTTGTTGATATAAGTAATAATAATTAGATACTAAATAAAGAAAAAATTTAAATTAATTTCTCTTTTTTATACAAATATAGAATTCAAATTTGAAAACACTAAGGTGATGCATGGAATAACTTCAAATTTAAATACAATAAAATAGGCATCAATACAAATACAAGATATAATCTTGTTTAAAGTACACATCATAAAGTAATTTGAAAATATAAGCAATTACCCATAGTAATAACATAAAAATGAAACATAAAAATGAAAAACAATAACGTTGAATTCTTTTTTAACAATGTCAAATCTAGAAATGAAGGAATTTAATAGAACTTTCTTGAAATCAATGTTGAAAGTTTGTTTCAAAAATCCATTTAAGAGTCATATTTGGAGTATTCATGATCTCTTTTCAAGGAAGTCTAATTATATCTTATTACTTGTCCAAATTCAATATAGTAAGACATTTTATAATATAGTAATAATAAACTTTAACAATGTAAATAATAAACAATATAAGTAAGAAATATAATAAGGAAAAATATCAATAATAATAAATATCATAAGTATAAGTAAATCTCATAATGGGTATAAGTAAATCTCTTAATAAGTAATAATAAATATCACAAAAGATATTCTTTAAATACTTAATCTCGTTTATCTCATCTCATATTTTTGGGATGAAATATAGAGAGAAGTGAAATAAAATAAAAATACAATCAATTATGAAATCATTTACTTAATCTGGTAATTCGAGTACAGGATTAAGTAGGAATATGTACAAAAAAAATTAAAATATAATATGATAAATTAAAATAAAATAAAGATAAATAAAAATTTTGTTCATGTTTGAGAATGCACGTGACCTTTAAACTACTAAAATTCTTAAAAAGAAATATTAATAAATGATAAAAATAAAAAACAAGATCTATTCATGTCAAATAATTACGCAATAAATATTCTCTCGGTGTGATAAAACATTGCAAGATACAAGTAGAAAAGAGAAAAAGAAACAAAATTATATTATAATTGACATGTACTTGGACTGGAACGCAGAAGCAAAGAAAGAGAGAAAGAAAAAAAAATTAAAATAAAGTGATAAAAATTTTGTTACTTGGCAAATAATTAATTTATTAATTGATAGCTTAAATTTAATATTACAAATAGGTTCAGTTGAAAAAAAAAATTTTGTATATTTTTAAATATTTATTTGTTATTAAACTATTCTAAGTAGGGTAATTCAGTACAGAATAAGAAATTTCCACTTTGTTCGTCTACGCCGGCATAAACAAACAAATATAAAAATTTCCAGACAAATGACACTCTCGCTGCAGTCAAGAGATATCATTGCCATTCTGTAAGAATTACAGGATATTATCTGAATTAAAATATGAAAAGAAATTTACTGTTTAAGAGAAAAAAATTATAAAATGATAACTAGAGATATAGTCTAAGCTACAGTTTTTACTTGAGTTTGTTGTTGTTGATTAGGGGGTTGTTGCTCATGACTTAATTTAAATTTATCAGGGGAATAATAAGGCCTTAATTTAGATACATGTACTATTTCTGAACTTTTGAACTGGTTTTGCCTATCAATTTCAAAATTTACTTCGGATAATTTGTTAAGAATTTTATAAGGGCCACTAAATACTTGTGATAACTTTCTAGTATTAGGGTACTGAAATTCTTCATAGATAACTAGATCTCCTATTTTAAATTTTGGTTCGATATAATCTTTATCGTAATATCTTTTATTTTTTAAATGAAATTCATCAGTTCTTGCTTTAGCAATTTTAAGTGCTTCATGAACAGGGGGATAATAATTTTGTTGTAAGGGGGAGTCATAGGGTAATTGGCCAAAAAGCAAGTAAGCAGGTGGAAATTTAGTAATAGAATGGGGTGTATTATTATATTCATTAATTACCTCAGTTAAAAGCTTAGTTTAGGGAATTTTAGAGGTAGTGGAGTTTACTTTACATTTTAATCTAGTTACTATTGTCTGATTTACTCTTTCACATTTCCCATTCGTTTGTGGATGATGGGCAGTGGTCAAACGTTGTTTAATATTATGATTTCGCAGGAATTTTTTGAATCTTGAAGAAGTAAAAGCAGCATTCCTGTCACTAAGTATTTTTTGAGGGGACTGTACACTTGAAATCTTACTAAAACAGAATAATTGTTGAGGGATTTTGATATTGAAGATTTGTTTCAGACAATTTGTATAAGTTTCTGTAGTGACACTTTTGGAAGGAAATGCCCAAACATATCTTGTGGCATGGTCTATTATAATATGGAGATATTTTTTTGTAGAATTATAATAATTGAACCCTCCTACAGTATCAACAGACAGACAGTCAAAAGGTTGATCTGTAGTGGGCATAGCTTATAATAAGCCAATTTTTTTCTGTCTAGGTTTTTTATTTTTCTGGCAAATATCACAGTATTTAACAAAGTTAGTAATGTCTTGGGTCATATCTGGCCAATAATAGTTAGGAGAAATTAAATTTTGCATTTTTTGAACACCAGGGTGACCAAACTGTTCATGAGCAACATTAACTCTTTAGATCCCAAGCTCCAAAAAGCTGAATGTCCTCAGAATCCCAACGAAATAGCCGAAAATTCTCCGCGTTTTCCCCCCATTTGTTACTAGGGCAGGACAGGAAGAAACAACCCACTGCTTTCGTCACCTCGTTAAAATTTTGTCAGGTGCTACATCTCTCTTTTTATCATCCTACTTTACTTACAGATAACGTAGTTAAGAAGAGAAATACAATGATGTAAAGTTTTCTTGCTGTCCTAACCGGAAATACCAACACCTCCTTATCCCATCCATCAATGAGAGTGACCACCCCTTTGACAGCTCACCTCCCACTTCAGGGGGAATGAAAATCTTTCAGCTACAGACGGCTATTATGGGATCCTGAGCACTCGGATGGTTTGGGCTATTATGGGATTCAAAAGGTTAAGAAATTTTTTTCTTAGGGACATGGGAACTACCATTTTACGAAAACCTTTTCTTTTAACTATAATCAGTCCATTGTCATTAATATAATTTGATCCACACACATTTTCTTTTTCTTGTATCTCAATAATCTCTTTAACGTCAAGAAGAAAAGTAAGGGGTTTACAAAAATGAGAAATAGGGTTTCGGGACAACATGTCGGCTTCGACATTTGTAGATCCCTTTAAGTACTCTATTTTGTAATCGAACATACTTAACTTCAATGACCACCTAAATAATCGACCTCTTAAATGTTTGACATTTTTTAACCAAACAAGAGATGCATGATCAGTATGGATGGTAAATTGTACACCGTGAAAGTAATGATAAAATTTATCTAAAGTATCAATGATAGCAAGACACTCTAGTTCGGTAATGAAATAATTTTTCTCATAACTTCTCAATCCTCTAGAAAAATAAGCAATTGGATGTAAAAAGTTATTATGGTCGGGCTGTTTAAGAACTGCACCTACCGCTACCTGAGAAGCGTCAACAAACATGTGTAGGGGTAATTTTGGGTCATAAATCTTTAAAATTGGTTTAGCAATGAGGGCATCTTTTAATTTTTGGAAAGAGTTTTGACATTCAGTATTCCATTCCCAAATAGTATCTTTCTTAAGTAATTTATTTAGGGGGTATCTAATTTCAGCATATTTGTCAATAAATTTATGATACACATTTATAGAACCAAGAAATCTTTGTAATTCTTTAGTATTAGTAGGAGGTTTTAATTTTTTAATTGTTTCTATATTAGTATTAGCTGGAGTTAAAGTTCCATTTTGGATTTCATACCCTAGAAAATTGATTTGTTTTTGAGCAAAAGTACATTTAGATAATTTTAATTTAATATTTTCTATTAGGCATAAATCAAAAATTTGGATGAGATGCTGTATATGTTCATCTATTGATTTAGAAAAAATAATTATATCATCAAAATAATAACAAGCAAAGTCTATTTTATATTTTGTAAGAATTCTTCTAATTGTCCTGTTGAAAATTGGGGGGCCTACCTTTACACCAAAGGGGAGAACATTCCATTCCCAGAGCCCACAATTAGTAGTAAAGGCTAACTTTTCGGAATCGGCTGGGTGAATAGGTATGTGCCAATAGCCTGAGGCTAAATCTAGTGCAGAGAAATATTGGGCACCACTTAATTTGTCTAAAATTTCATCTATTCGGGGCAAAGGTTCAGCGTCATTTTTCATGATAGAATTTAATTTTCGGTAATCAACACACATTCGGTATTTTTTACCTTCATCTCGTTTATTTACTAATGTAACTGGGGAAGAGTATGGGCTATAACTTTCTTTAATTAACCCAGCAGCTAATAAGGATTGGATTTGCTGAGATATTTCTTTTTCATCAGCAGTGGATGTACGATAAGGCCTCAAAGATATTGGTAGGTCAGATTTAAGATAAATACGCTGAGGTTCAATATTAATTCTCCCTACATCATATTTATTTTTTGCAAAAATATCTAAATAATCCCTTAAAAGTTCCCTTACATTTTTATTCTGAATAGCATTCAGATCCCCCAATAGATTATAATCATCATTATTAGTTCGCGACAAGATTTGAGGAGTTATGGTATTTCCATAATCGGGTTGCACAGTAGTATCATTTTTTATAATATCAAAATGAAGCAATTCTAAGTTATCACTGGATATGTTGACATATGGGTTTAACGAAATATTGTCTTGTAACACCTGGCTTTTTGCACAATCAATTTTCAATTTAAATTTGGCACAATCAGGTAAACCTAAAATAGCATAGTCCAAATCAAGTTTACTTACTAAAAAATTAACATATCTCTTTATATAACCAAATTTAATACATAATCGACAAGATTTATTAATTGTAAGAGTTCCTTGTGCCTGTCTGATAGTAATAGGGGTAACATTATGTAAATTACCATTTAAATATCGAACAAATTTGAGGGGTAAAATTGAGACAGTTGATCCACTATCAACCACACAATACACTTTATTATTGCCCACATATCCAGGGATGATTAATTGTCAAATATTATTAGTAGGGGGTGGTTGAATATGAGCAGGAGTTTGAGATTGAAAGGGATTTGGGTTAAATATACAACTCCTCTCCCAATGATATGCATTTTCTATGCCTCTGTTTAAACATATTCTGCACGGACGACTTGGGTAGTTATTCTGATAATGAGTCGTAGGCATTCTAGGAGTGAAAAACCTAGGATTAAAATTTTGGAATGGATTGTTTAGAGTAGGTCGAGTCCAATGTCTGGGCTGAGGATTGGGATTGTGCATAGGTCTAGTTTGTTGAAAATTTCTATTGCTGTTATTAGAGGTATGATTTGGAATCGCTGCTAATTGTTTAGCAATGCGAAACCATTCACGAGTATTGGAAGGAGGGTTAACCATCAAACAATTTTGATA
The DNA here is from genome assembly GCA_964019185.1 of Maratus speculifer. Classification (NCBI taxonomy): domain Eukaryota; kingdom Metazoa; phylum Arthropoda; class Arachnida; order Araneae; family Salticidae; genus Maratus; species Maratus speculifer. The sequence goes on from OZ025300.1 coordinate 139,453,353, forward strand.
CTCCGGCTGAAGTCCATCTGTTAATCCCTGTATAATTAAATTTTCCTCAAGCTGAAGTTGCCTTCCAATCTCAACTTTCTTTCTAAAATAAGAATCCAAATCACTTAGATCATTTAACTTTAAGGAAGTAAACTCAGAAAATTTTGGAACTCTAACCTGAATGTATTTTTCAGTTAAAATCTCGACAATTTCCTCATAAGTAGCACAATCCAAACAATCATTGATATAAGTTTTTAGCGCTTCCCCCTTTAAATATTTTGAAATATTTTGGTGTTTCCACTCATTATCTTTTTTTTCTACAGAACATTCTAGATCAAAATGTTTAAACCATTTAAAAATATCCATGCCCGAACCAAATTCAAAAGGGACAATATCAAATTTATTTTCTGACATTTTTTCTTCTTTTACTAATCCTGACCTTAATAACATGAAAGAGGATAATTCATATGGAAAATATTTAAATGCTATACTTCAATTATTAAAATTCAAATACTATACTTCAAATACTTCAATAAATAACAATAAAAATAATAAATAATAAATAAATCAATTCTGTTTGAATTCATGTGGAATAAATAAATAATAAATAAATAAGTAATAAATAAATAAAATAATAAATATCGGTTTTCAATACATGGGAAATAACAAATAATTTTAAGAAAAAAAATACTTTTCTTTACGTATTGAAAATATTTTTAGCAACAGAGAATTTTTTTAAGAACTAATTAATCCATCTTTCGATTTTAAAAAACACCTTTAAAACTAAATAAAATTTCTATGAGCATAAAATTTCAATTATAAATTAAGAACACATTTATTTTTTAATATCTGTAATAAAAGAGAAAGAAAAAATCAAGAATTTAAACAAAGAAATGATTATTAAAATTTCTTAGCCAATAAACAAATAAAATAATAACTTACAGACACCTCGCTGTGGCCTTGTTCAAATACCTAAATTTATTAAAATAAACAAAAAATAAAGCACTTCGTAGATACGACTCACAGGTGCAAATTTCAATTGACTTATATTACCGATGGTATCAACAGTAGTTTCGCAATCATGCTGCAGGTGTTCATTTATTATGAAATGAAAGTTTATCAAAATATTTCAGTACTGTTATCTAGAAAATACATAAATAAATAAATAAAAGAAAATCATGTTCAATTTTGTCGTTCTTTGGATTAAGTTATAATCAATAGATGATTTCGTAGATGTTAATTATGAAAAAAAAAATACTGTGAGACACATTTTACAAACAAAGAATTTCCCTCCTGTAGGTGCCAACAATGATCACAAATAAAATTTCACAACATATTTCCTATGATTTTTTTTTCTTTTCTTTCGACAGCATTCCTTGCAACACCAGTGACATTACTTTGATGACTAGTGATTGTCTAGGTTGAAGATAAAGAAGTCAGAAGTTTCAGTAACCAGTCTCCAACTCTGCGAAAATGACGCGTACACAATTAGCGTTGTGACGAAAAGGTTTCTCTAGAGACGTATGCAGGTTCATTTGAAAAATCCTGCCGGCTTCCACTGTAATGATAAATCGACGAAGGCGATGTTCCATAACAATGTACAAGTTCCAGTGGCACACCATCTATGAGGCAGAACAGATTACGACTACCAAGAATCAACAGTGGGACGAGCTGAGCAGTCGCTCCGGCAATTTGACCAGCAGTGGATGAGTTTATTGGGCTATTTCCCCATAAGAAAGTTCAATCAAGCAGTCTTTAAATTAATTTTATTAGAACTCATAAATAAGTTAAGTTCTTTCACGCAATCACCTTGGCACTCTCATCGAATAACTTCCACTTCACCAACTTCGTGATTAAGCTGCATTTCAAGATATTAGAATTTTGGGGGGGAAAAAGAAACAGCATCCTAATAATTTAAAAGTCAATCGCATTCTCGGGGAACATGACATGGCTTCCGAGTAGTTTTTAAGAAAAATGCATTCTAATTCAGCGGAGCAATGAAACGCGAGTCTTGATAGTTTAAAGAAAAGGTGCATTCTGTTCTCCTGAAAAGCCAAATGAAAAAATCATTTTCACGACAAAACTAGAGCCCTCCTACTTCGTGTCAATCAATTTAAAAATCCAATCAGGATGGACTCGAGCCTCTAACGGACAAAATGATCAATTCTAATTGGCCGTAATAGGCGGTCTATTGGCAAGAACTATATTTTTTCCTCGGAAGACAAAGCCCTTTAGCAACGCGTAGTAACACCTGTCACGCGATGTTAAAAATAAAAAATAAAATTAAAATCGCAGGAATATGCCAGAAAGTAAAAAGCTTACGAAATACTTCCCGCCTTTTTGAGAAGCAAGTAATAATTTATTAATAACTAAAGTAAGAAAAAGAATTTTAGCTGTTACAAGTTACGAAACTAAGATTGAAATATGTTCCACAAATTTAGAATTGAAGCTAAGAGAGAACAAAAAAATGGCGCAAAAATTTTTTATTTTATTTTATTACATATATATATATATATATATATATATATATATATATATACTAATATTATAAATGGGAAAGTGCATGCGTGTGTCTGTTACATAGACTACTTTTTGTCTCTGTTTAACCCCCCACTTCCCTAAAATGGAGGCTGTTAGTACGTAGGGAGCATTCAGACTTTTCAAGCTAGAAACCTAAAGTGTTACTCATGGATTCCGATAGATGGCGCTGAGAGTTTTCTAAAACAAGATAACGTTGTGTCCTCTCCATCTGTAATTAAGTGTGGGTCGGTTTTTAACCCTATAGTGCATACGGTACCTATACTCTGTTATCTGATGATTTATTTACATTGATTTAACTGCTTTCGATTTTTGGCTATTTGTGTTTAGCTTTACGAGTTGATATTGTTGTCTTGGTTTGATTCTCCGATTTCCGAAAACAAACTCGGATTCGGTTTTACCGTTATTGTTTTTTGGATTGGATGAATTCGTTTAGTTTTGATTTATAATATTCTTCGACTTTTAAGGAATAAGACAATCGCTTTGGTTTTGGATTTAGTTTTGCTTCGAGAATTAGTTTTGTTGTTTTTGGTTTAAAGTAAATTCATATAAAAATAATAAGTAAAATTCATTTCCTACTTATCCCTCAATAATTCAATGAGTTTTTTAAGGGTCGATTACATATCTTGTTGTAAATTACGCGAGCGAAAGCTAGTAAATATATATATATATATATATATATATATATAATGGCCATATTTAATTTAATAGAAGAAATGTTTTATTAGTACAATAAATACAAAAATATGTAAATCTGTTTACATTGTAATCTTATTAAAAATAGAATCTTTTTAAATTATGCACTATCGAGAAGAAAAACTTTACAGTATCCATGCAATGAAGATTTTTTTGTAATGGTAAGATATTTCCGTTTTAAAAAATGTTAAAAGACACATCTTACTGTACATATTTTAGTAAGGAAGAAAAAAGGCTCTCGGGAAAAATTCCTTTTCACTTTAATTAATCTGAAAGTTTTAAAACGTCAGCATAACTATCATGGTTTTAAATTATATTTCCCTTTACATAAATATTTTAATTTTCTCCGTTAATAAAAATTTTTGTATGTTAAGTTTTTGTATGCGCAAAATTATGCACATAATAATTTCACATTAATTCTACACACAAGAAGTTGATTTTTCGTTTAGATTTATATTGGTGTTTTAAGTACTAAAATTATTTAAAAGATTTAGTTACTATGCAAAATTATGCATATACGAATTGTACATGAAATTTGCACGTAAGAAATAAATTTTCTGTTTAGACTTTTATATGTACGAGGGGAAATTCGAAAATAATTTCCTTCTGGCGTCGTGGACAGAGATGTGTATGGTAATCAAACAATATTATGAGACATGAAAGAAACGACAAAACGCTATTTGTCCACATAAGTACCAATCAAGTTGTACCGCTTGATAAGCTGCAAAAATCCCTCTAGGAAAAAATCAAGGCTTTGCATACGGACAAGCAATTAAGCGCTTCTTCCGTGTGAAAAGCCTTGAATTATTTCTGGAGCATTTGTTTAAGCTTATTAAGCGGTATGACAAATGTCTCAATGTACTTGATAATTATGTCAAAAAATAAAGTATGCCTTACCTTTAATGCCTGATTGTATATTTTGATTTTCATACATAACAATGATCACAACCAACAGGAGAAACTTATTTTCGGATCTCGTATTTTAAGTATTAAAGGTGTGTAAAATACTTAATTTCTATGTACATATAAAAATGATTAAAAGTTTCACTATACCTGGGACATGATAAAAAGATAATTTTCTACGAGTATACTCTTGGAGAAGTTCACAGATAACAGTCGAAAGTAAAAATCTTATATTAAGAATGGTTGTTGATATAAATAACGATGTAAGGATTTCGGTTTTTTTAAATATCATAAGGTATGTTTGTAAAATATTTTATGCTTGTATTAACTTGACAGGACAAGCGCCATGAAGGATAACACCAGAACGTGCATGATGTGTCAGCACACCCCAAACATATTAAATGTAAAAAATACGAAAAAACAAATTTGAATTCCACCTGTTAATGGCATTTATGATAATTACTCTTTTTGTGAAAAAAATAACTGAAATGTTAAATAATCTTTGCATTTAATAAATGCTAGCAACTCGATTAAGGGGGCGCAGGGGTTGAAAACTTAAAAAAAAATGTATTTTTTTATGATCTAGTTTGATTATTCAATTAACTCTTAACTCAATGAAAAAAACCGCATAAAAATATTAGCATTTTTAACGGAGTTATAAGCATTTATGTATCAATACTTACATAGCCGCATCCATATAATTTCAACTTTAAGTCGTTTTTTCTCAAAACTTGATTTTTGACGACTAACACCAAGATTAAAAAAAACTATTAGATGGAATGGCTTAATTTTTTTGCATTCATATAACATCATTATCTAGATTATGGATTAAAGATATAACTATCACTTAATAAAAACATCATTAAAAAATCTTTCAAAGTTGAAAATTTAAAAAAACCCTAAAAAATACAACTTTTTTTCCATTAAAAATACTCAAAATATTAAACTCTAAAATATATTAATTCATAATCTAGATAATGATGTTATATGCATGCAAAAAAAAAGCCATTCCATCAAATAGTTCTTTTCAATCTTGGTGTTAGACATCAAAAATCAAGTTTTGAGAAAACGTGACTTAAAGTTGAAATTATATGGATGTGTGCTATGAAAGTGTTGATACATAAATGCTTATAGCTCCGTTAAAAATGCTAATATTTTTATGCGGCTTTTTGCATTGCGTTAAGAATTAAATGAATAATCAAATTAGATCATAAAACAAAAATCGATTTTTGTGAAAAGTTTTCAACCCCTGAGACCCCTTAAAAGCACTCACCTTTATTTTCCTTATTCGAAGATCTTTTTTCTACATATAGAATTTAATTAATTATCTCTATATTTTTACGGGATAAGAATACTGAGATTTAAAATTTTTCAGATTAATTAGGGTACATGTGTATAAAAAATTTTAAATTTTTTGAGCGTGTGGACACACAAAATCGTACTATAAGACTAAACAAGTGACTAAATTTGCTGTCTTCATACTCTACACATGGAAGGTTAGATTTAAGGGGTGAGGTACCTTTCAAACTAACAAAATACGTGAAAAAGTGATCTTTGTAAGAACTGCAGTCACTCTAATTGACTTTTGACTATAAAATTGAAAACACATATTAAGAAGGATTTATTTTATTAGTTAAAGTTGTTAAGAAAATTATACATGCATGCAATGTTTTTTTAATTATTTTTAAAGATTATACAATTTTTATGGAAGAATAAATCTTGCATGCTTTGCGCGCACGATTTTTCAAATTTGAATAGCTAAAACAAACCAAAATTTTTTTTCTGAGTAGAGAAATAATGTATTTTCAAAATGACCTACGATGAAAAAAATAAAACTTATAGTTCCCGAGAAAAAAATTATTTTTTAAAGAAATTCGAAATATCGAGATTTTTTTTACAAAAAAGTAGTCGTAAATTCTAAATTTTTAATTTGAGGATCATAATAGTAGGTCATTTTGTGCATATGTACGTTTAATATATTCAGCCAAAATTTTGTTAAATTCTACGCAACCGTTTTTGAGAAATCGTGCGCGCAATGAACAAAATCGCTGTTTTGAGTAAATTGACGTCAAATTTTAAATTTACCATTGGTCGTATAGGAAAAGCGCAAAGTGTTTTAGACATAACTCTTTTTCTAATGTAAATTTTTGAATGCGGTTTGTTTTTAAATGTTTCTAAAGAATCACATTTAATTATAAGCTATTTTTTTAAAAATTGATTTTTGGATTCTTTGAAAGGTACCTGACCCCTTAAAGCAGGTATTGTTGGGTCTGAGCACTTCGGTTTATACGGAGAGATAGCTGATGAATATTATTAGGCATAAGGTGCTAAAAAACCAGAGCCCGTTCTGCCGGGATAAAATCATAGTTTGTATTTGACATTATTGTAAATATTAATATCATAAGAATATAGTTTTAGATAGCTGTTTACAGCTGTATAGGTTTAAGTGCGTTAATTATGAGATTTTATCTGAACTTAACCAGAATAAATCTAGACAGTACCTGTAGAATACGCGTCTTGCATCATTCAACAACTTTCCCATTTGTTCTGATTTTATTCCGGTATCAGTCGTTTCTTTTATTAAACAATGCGTTCTTTTCTATAATTATTTTAAATTCTTGGATTTACTACTGATATATACCATCTAAATAAGATTAGTGACTCAAACTAAATATGACTAAAATAGCTTCTGTGAGATTTTTCTATAATAATATCTTGGAAGTGAGATTTCAGATTTTTTTTATTATCAAAACATTTGTTCGAATGCAGTTCTGCAGCAGAAAAAAAAAACATACTGCATAAAAAAGAGTACATTATCCAAATAAAGAATAACAGATAAATATGCATCTACATTAATAGCATCTATAATATATAAAACTTAAGATTTTTCAGAGTTTACGAAATTCAGAAATCTCAGTCAAGTTTTTGAAGGTATTGGTATGCCATGAAAGATGTTGTATAACATGTAAGTAAAGTTTTTTAGGGGGAAAACGTGCTGCGCTTAAATAATAATAATAATAAAGTTTGGTGACAATAATGAAAAAATATCTAACAGAGAATATTTCAAGACCAAAAAAACTGTTTTTTATGAACATCATTCGAATTGGGCAGCGATAATAAAATGCCATATTGTTATAAAATCCGAAATACACGATCCAAAACCGCTTCACATTTCAGAACAAATGGCAATGCTCTACATTTATTATTTGCTGAAAAGTTTCCCCATTAATATAATTTTAATCCAGGTGTAATAAGGAAAGGTGGTATTGGATTATTATTACAATCTATTCAACATTGGAGGTATGTATAACTTGAAGGCACATTGATTTTACAGACATTTTGAGTGCTCGGGGCATTTTGTAACACATACACAAAACTATAATTTGTAGTTTATATTTACCACTCAATATGGTTGCACAATGAATGTGTTTCCAAGTTACACCAACTTCTCCTAATGTTTCTTATGTAAATGTATATAAATGTGTCTCTTATGTAAATGTATTTCATAATAAAACAAATGGCATTTTTTATTTCCGATATATTGTAAGTAAAGAGTTCCTAATTTAAGTCGTCATTAACACTAGAACCTCAGAAGACTTTACTCAAGAGTTAGAAAAATATTTCTCATCAGAATTTTTTTTAAGATTACATAATTCATTTATTGTAATTAAGTTTGTTCAACATATATTTAACTTATTTTATAAAAAGATATCTTGTTCGAATCAGCATGTATTCATTTGACATGGGTCAACTGACCCGTCCCTGAGGTTCTTGTGTTAAGTCGCTAATAAGGGCGATATTAAGTGTCTAACAACAGTTCCTAATTTCATCTAATGTGAAAAATTTAACTCTAGAATAAACATGAACCGTCATTTTGACGGTGTACATACGTATTAGTTTCGTTTTAAAATGGAAGTTTCATTATGAAATATTAAATTAAAAATAAAACAAAGAAGAAAAACGTTAACTAACAAAGCTAAATTGTTATATAGTTAAATCAAAAGTCTAGTGGAAAATATTTTTATAAAACTTGACCCAATCTTACGGAAGTTCTAAAGTTAATTTGTGATATCATTAAAATCGTTATGTAAAATATTAAGATAAATGATAAAACAAACAAACATACAAATATATTTAAAAGTCCTTTGCGATATTAAATGTCTTACAACTAATCAAGCAATTACATGAGAGCAATTTAAGAATAAACATAATTAATTTCATTAAATTATTTTTTAATTGTATATTGGTTCTTTTAATATAAAAAGGAATTTTAAAGCACAACACAAAAGCGTACCCTTTCAGTAACTTTAAAGTGTTCTCAAAATGCTTTTCTTTGATTTTATCTCTTCACATTGTTTAAACTGTGGACTGTTAAAAAGTTCATTTCTGTACCTCATCCTGGAACTTCAGATTTCACGCAACTGCAGGTACGTTTTTCATTTCTTAAATTGTAATAAAAAAAAGTTATAGACTTATAGAAGAAATTAAATCGATATAATAAATAAAAGCTTTAAAAATATGACAAACATTTTAAAATTAATTAAAATATTTTTTTTTTAAGTCGATAAGTACATCTCCAATATTATTTTTTTCCTTCTTTTTTAGGCTTTAGAGGCAACCATTTCCCATGTGTTGATGAAATTTCAAGGCCTCGCAAGTGCAGGTTTGAAAACTGCGAAAAAAGTTCAAAAACACATTGTGAAAAATGCAACGTTTATTTGTGTATGTCAAAAACAAAAACATGTTTTAAAGATTTCCATTGTAAAAAAAGTAGCCAGTCCATAAAATAAAAAAATAATACATCAATAATTACCATATTTGTAAAAAAAAATTTGTTTCAATTTCTATCTTCTATCCATTTAGAGCCAGAAAATGTATATATCTTAACATGTAATAAGTAATGATTTCGCAGGAAAAGCCCAACCCGCACAATCGTGCAAGTGTGGCTTTCACAGAAAAAGCCCAACCGTGCGGGTTCGTGCGGGAACTTTTCACGCTCTAGGGGGTGAAGAAATTTTTTTTTATTATTTTTTTAGGTGTCATTAGGGTTAGTATAGAATTAATAAATAGAGGAATTTAATATTTAATGATGAAAATGTTTCGGGTCTTAAAGGGTTAAAAGGAGAAAGTATTGTAATCGAAAAGTTTTTTCGATTTTCGGTTTTGACGGTTTGCACATTTCATATGTAAGAGATTCCACAAAACATGATTTTACAAATTATCTGTCTGCCCGTGTGTGTGCCAGCATGTCTACATTATAACAATAGAAAAGTGTAAGAAGTTATGCATAGAATTGAACTAAATTTCTTGTGTTGGTTTTTGGTTGTGCCAAGAAGGTCCTCCTTCAATTTTGAAATATTGCGCCAAAAGGGGGTGCTGCAAGAGCATTTTTGTGTCATTTTAAATATTGTACACACGAAAACTTTGTGAAGTTGTGCATAGAATTGAACCAAATTTTTTGTGTAAGTGTTTGGTTATGTCCAGTAGGTCCTCCCTGAAAAAAAGTCCTCTAAAACAGGACGTTGTATGAGCAATTTTTGTGCCATTTTCAATGTTGCTCCACAAAAAGAATATGAATTTATGCACAAAATTGAATCAAAATTTTTGTGTTTGATTTTGACTGCAGCCACCAGATTTTCCTTGAATTTGGAAATATTATTATTAATTAGAAAAAAAAAAAACTAGAAAGAAGTATTTTTTTTTTGTTTAACATAAAATCTTTTACTTTTACAAAGCTTGACTTGACAGAAAGATGACGATCTGAAATCTGAAATCTTTTAACTCCTTTATTTTTTTTACTATGAAAGTAATACCTTCTAAAATTACTTCTAAGGATACTTTTTAGAAGAACGTAAAAAGAAAATTTCATTATATAACATTTAATCGGTATTTTATAGCGCAGATTTCAATTTCCGTATTTTGCGATATTCACCCATAAATATTTTGCATACTATTCAATTTATTATCATATTAAAATAGACTAAGGAAGACTTTTACATAAACGGGTGAAAAACATAAGTTCAAAATTTGACAAATATTACTGCTTTTTTTTTTGCGTTATATTATTTGTCATTCTTTTAGAAAACTAACCATTATTTTTAACTCAATTGATGCAATACGTTTAGAATAATAGAATTGCCGACGATGCAAGGAGAATTAAGCAATATTATTATTATTATTATTATTATTATTATTATTGTTATTATTATTATTAAAATTAATTCTTAGAACAGACCCCTTCACTGAGGCAACTTTCTTTTGGCGCGTATATGTGTTTCTTTATGTATGTGTGTAAGTGCACACATATATATGAGCGCTTATGCTTATATATATGCATATACATGTGTATATATAACACGGACTTATATATATATATGTATATATATATATATATATATATATATGGGTGATTCTCAAAATAGGGGACTATTTGAAAAATGAAATCTCAAAAAAAATACTGTTAGCAAAATTTCTGAAAAAAAATAGGTGTTGTTAATATAGTATTAGGTATACTTTACATGTAGTCAGCAGAGCTAAATATTTAAAAATTAACTTAAAAAAATAATTAGTATTTTTTGAGCCATGCTAATGACAAAACAAATTGCATGGAATAAATATATTATGAAATTTTTATTTTCTTCCTGTTTAAATATTTTTTTCTATATTTATTAGCCTTCCTTTTCAGCAAATGGTTTCCATTTTTACATATATACATATAAGGAAAATAAAAACATTACCAAAGAGCAATCTTTGTTACATGAGCAACATTCTGACACTAACAATGTAAAAAGCTGTCTTTGTGATTTTCCAACAGATTTGATGCATATTTTAGGGCTAATAAATGTAATACCTAAATTTATACGTAAAATTAAACTTTATAAAGGATACAATATAAGCACTGGTTACATTTATGCAAATAGGAGACTTTAGCATGGACAGAAAAACCATGCTAATGACACTGATATCTGTCCATGCTAATGACAAATTTTAATTTAAATAAGATTATGAGCCATAATATAATCACAATGCAATAGTCCTTTCTGGGGCTTTTTAAAACACAAAAGTTCTAGGAAATAAATAAAATAAAAATTTTAACTATAAAATAAACATAAAAATTATTATCCATTCTAATGACATACAATTGATGTACGCCCCTAGTATTCAATATATTCTTAAAATACAATACATGCTTCTATTTTCAGGCTGGGATAAAATGGCTACTTGTTGCCATGGAGAAACTTTATATTTTCAAACTATTGTCATATGTGAAAATGAAATTTTGATTAATAATCAGCTGTTATAAGTATGTTATAAGTATAGTATATATATATATGTATATATATATGATATATATATATATATATGATATATATATATATATATATATATATATATATATATATATATATATATATGATATATATAAATCTATATATATACATATATACATTGTGTGCAAAATTTTAGGACGAGTCCCAAACTGTCAATTTTCAAGGGATTTTCAAGCGATAGTTTTCACGCGAATATTCAAAAGGAAGTAATGTAATTCGAATAACTACTATCCCTGCATAACAGCTAGTCCATGTAATATCCCATTCAGGTTACGCATTCTCACAAGAGTCACAGTCACTACGGCGAAACAAAAAATAGTAAAATTCATACGTCTCTTTTATGAGTCTCAAATGACTACTATTTGTGACTCCACTGACAAGTCATTGTGATTGCTGCTTTGTGGTGAGTTGCATCTCCAAAAGTTGCATCTCCAAAAGTTGCATCTCCAAAAAGTTGCATCTCCATATCTCCAAAATTCGCAAAGTTATAGCCGTTTAAAAAATTCATCAGGTTTTAAGGGATTAGACACAAATTGAAATGCGCGCAATTCAAAAAACAATGTTACTTTAACAGTTCTAGAAAACGTCTAAGAAATCTTTTTTTGAGTTAGAATTTTGATTTTTTTTTCTTTTTGTGGTGGTTAGCCTTAGAATTTGCTATGAAAAAACACATTCTAAAATTCTGATAACTTCAGGCTTTTTATCGTCCTCCAGAGGATGTTAATAAATATGTATTCTGGGCCTAGGAGGGCCAGGATCGAGATGTTACTTTTTTCTGAAGACCCGCCAGGCCGGACCCAGCGTACTTTTCAAAAAGAAGGGGATTACTTCCCTCAACTTAAGTGCCCTCTGGATGAAATTTTCAAACCCGGTCTCGACAAAACCCGTATTAAAATCACTGTCTCTGACTGACTTAATATGTGCATAAAATAAATAAAATTCGGCTCAATCGAATTTTTTACGAAAAACATATAACTTTTAAAATCTTTGTTTTACAAAAAAAAAAAAAAAAAAAAAAAAAAAATCTTTAAAATTCATTTTTTAAAAATAGATCATTCAAAGGCTAAAAAAATTAAATACAATAAAAACGTCTGGTATACCAATTTAGCGTAAAAACTATACGCTGCTATTTTATGTCCAAAGAAAAGCGCTATCTTAAACCGATTTTTATTAAATTGCACTTTGTGAATGTTCCCTAACAAGCGTTGAAATTGAGGCAAGAAAACACAGTTTAGAGGCAGGGAAAAGTGGTTTAAGCCAGGAATTTTTGAGGATTTTCGGATTTAATATCTCTGTGGGATTTTTAGATACGGAGATGAAATTTGTTTTGTTCAGTTTAGGAATGGATAAGGAATAATTTCCTAATTGTGAATTTTGCCCTACGGGGGCCGTATAAAAAATTAATTTTCATATTTTTTTTAAATAGACCCCCCATGGATTTGCAACTTATCTTATCAGAAAATTCACCTTTTTTATGAATTTTTGCAATTGGAAGTATGGGTCTAGGGGCAATATTTGAGGAGATAGCCTATTGTTTCGATATTTATGACTCACCCTGTCTATATATACATATTAGGGTGGTGCGAAAAAACAAACGTTTTTTTCGAATCGCTATAGTGTGGAAAATTTGCAATTGGTAAATACGAAAAAAACTAAAAAAAAAAAAAAAAAAAAAAAAAAAAAAATTCAAATCGGACTTTATCTTACAATCGCAGAAACCACCTAAAAATTCAAAAAAATTCAAAATTTCCGATTTTTTTTAGAATTTAAAAAAATATATTACATATACGTTTATTTTATAACTATAGTGAAAAATATTTTTATATTGTACTGTTTAATAATAATAATAAAAAAATAAATTGCTTTTATAAAATATCTTCCGATTGCGCAAGCTCATTAAAAATCGGAAAAAATTCAATTTTCAGTGATTTTGATGTATTAAAAAAATAATTGAATGAGTTCAGTTAGCGGTCTCCTGTCAAAATTTAAATGCAAATTAATACATTCAGCATATTATGCTTTTTTTGAACAATCTAGATTCTACCATGACGAAATCTTTGCAGGGCGAAAAGGTTTAGTAGCTCCTGCAACTCCTGTTAGCCACTTTGTGAAACAGCGCTGAAGTCGCCCTACGTGTGCACACCTTTCTCTCCCCACCCGCGTCCATTTGCACAGTGTGCCATTTCGTATCAATGAGCCCGTGAACAGATTCCATTTGTCAATTGGGTGTATTGTGTTATTTTAAATACTTTAACATGTGACCTGGATACGGATATGCATACGTCGTTGACAAAGAAAATTACTAAACAAACTTATCATTGTCCTATATTTGGTCAGCCATTTTTTTCCAAGTATTCTAACACACGAATATACTGATTTTAAGAGATACTAAAGAACACTTTGTAAATGAATTTAAATCCTTCTCGAACTGTTAAAAATACTTCTAGACTTTTTCAATATACTCGTCCATATAATACGCATTGATATGTAGAATGATCCATGTTTGAAGATGTTTTATAGTAATTTTAAACAGGTATATGCTGTCTTCCGTGATAGTTGTTTCAGGACTGTGGAAGATAACTAAAGTATAGAACTTTCTTCTATAAAAATTTATGTCATGAGGTTCTTCTGAATCGATTTGATTTTGCCGTAATTTTTCTTAGTGCGGCTGTTTTCCCTTCTAACTTTACATCGGTCAATAACTTGAAAAGTATATGTTTCAGTTATCACAGTAATTTCTTCTAGCACACTCAACGTTATATCAGCACCTGAACAGTCACATGCACCATTGCAATCGCAATGGAAAGATGTAGATTGTAACTCCATTTTCATCTACCACGGTAATTTCTCCATCTGAAATCTGATAAACTGTATTGGTCATGGTAATGGAATTTTACATATACCAACATCATCATTAAAATTCTCCTATTTTTCATCTAAATGATCAAGATCTTCCGCTTCAATAAATTTGGAAGGTTGCTTTTTCAATATCTAGTTTTGTCTTCCAAGTCTTGTACTCAGATTTTTTTATTTTTTTCTTATCTTTTTCTTTTTTGCCTCTTTTTGATCTATAGTACCCATTTTTCCCGTTTCGTACTTTCTCTGGAGGTAGATAAATCTATGCTCAATGACTTGAATTTTGTTGTGTTTTTCAGACGTACAATTAGTCTCAATCGGACACTCCCTCAGATCTAGAGAATTTTTACAAGTGCAATATAAATTTATTACGCATTTGTAGGCAGAAATATCACACAGTTGAGTTCCTTGATTTTTTTAAATTCATCAATCTTTTTTCTAAGGTTTGGCTTTTTCTTGTGTCGAATTTAAGATTTTGTTAGTTTATAATACTTTTCGTAGTAGGCATTAATTATCTAAATGATTCTATAATGAGAAACTTTAGGGATTAAAGCCTTACGATAAATATATTTTATTTTTAGTACCACCGTATTGTTGATAGATGAGAAACTCCCTTTAATGAGTTTACTTGCTAATAGAAACCTCTTCATAAAGAGCATCGAAGAACATTTTTGTGTGATGGAAGAATATCTGACAGAAAATCTCTTGGATGACCGAATATAGGGCACTGAAAAGATTGTCTAGTAATTTTCTTCGTCAGTAACGTATACATGTCCGTATCCATGTCACTTGTTAATATATTTAAAATGACACAATATACCCAATTAACAAACAAAATGCGTTCACGGGCTAACAGATACGAAATGGCGCATTGTGCAAGTTGACGAGTTTGGGGAGAGATGAGTGTGCAGTGCACACGTCGGGCGACTTCAGCGTTGTTTCGCAACGTGGCTAACAGGAGTAGCGCGAACTACTAAACTTTTTCGGCCTGCAGCGACCTTGTCGTGGTAAGATCTCGGTTGTTCAAAAATGACATAACATGTTCAATAGTATTAATTTACATTTAAATTTTAACATGAGACCGCAAACTGAACTTATTTAATTATTTTCTTAATACATAAAAATCACTGAAAATTCAATTTTTCCCGATTTTTAATGAACTTGCGCAATCGGAAGATATTCTCTAAATGCAATTTGTTTTCGTATTATTACAAAATTTTTGTTTTTTCAGACCACCTAAATACACACGTATATATATATACAGGGTGTCCCCCCTCAACGGTGGCCAATGGCTAATTTCTATACCGTTAGTCATAGACATATAGTTCCAGTTGCAAAAATGCTTTAAAAAAGGTAAAGAATTGTTTTTCAAGCGATTTAATTCAAAATAAAATTTTATTAAAAAATTACGAAAATTAACTTTTTATACGATCCCCCGGTCCTATAAGTGATATTTAGTAAATTTTTCCCACTACTCTAACAAGTAAGAGAAAAGGTCCCATTTACATAACATTAAAATTGACAGAATTATAAAGCTTTAAATTTCATGACTTAAACCACTTTTCTGTAGCTAAATATGGATGAATTGGACTGAGCTTTAAGGGAACGTTCACTAAGTGCTTAAAGTATTATAAAGGGCTTCTATTTTTAACTCTGTCTAATAGCTAATTCGTAAACCATTTGCCACAGACATATAGTTCCAATTTCTAAAAGGTTTTAAATGAGATAAAGAAATATTTTAAAAGCAATTTAACTGAAGGTGCTACCACCGTATAAGTTTTACGGTGATGTTAATTTTTATTATTTAACTTCTAGATTGGTTAAAATAGTTGAAGACGTCAGTTTTAAAATTCCCTTTATCGTGAAAATCAAATTTTGGAAAATCGCAATTTTATTTTAAAAGGTGCGGTATTTTGATAAGCCTTTATTTTGCTTAAAAGGTTCGTACTTATTTTTCCCTTGCTCGAAATTTCTATTCAAATTTTAACTCACTATCCGGCAAAATATCCGATAACAAATATCCGATTGAGGTTCAATTTGCACACTTATTTATATCCAATGATAGTATAATATTAATTCAATTTTAAGTGCGTACCATTTATTTATTTTATAGGATTACATCAAATTCTGTTAGGTTAAGTAATCTAATAGAATAGTAAGTATATGAAAGATTTGTGACTGTTGCTTTTTATAAATTAAATTAACAAACTTTCTGTTATTTTTTTACTTATAATTTTAGTACAAATTTTGCTTTAATATGTAATCATCAACATAAATTTAAAAATAATATTCTAAATATTATTTTACTCTCATGTTTATAGTAAAATTTTATATCTTGAATTTATATTTATTTCCAGTAAATTTATGACTGACCCTTAATTTGCAGCAAAAAAGATGCTTCAACTTTAAACAGCAATTAATCGGTCAGTTTTAATCGCAGAGGAATGGGATTTTTTTGTTACAGTAGTGAGAAAAATTTACTAAATATCACTTATAGGACCGGGGGACAGTATAAAAAGTTAATTTTCGTAATTTTTTAATAAACTATTTTTTTGAGCTAAATCGCTTGAAAAACAATTCTTTACCTTTTTTAAAGCATTTTTGCAATTAGAACTATATGTCTATGACTAACGGTTTAGAAATTAGCCATTTGGCCACCGTTGGGAGGGGACACCCTGTATATATATATATATATAAGAATGTACATAAGACTGTTTTATATATGTATATGAATGCTGTGCGTATGCTATATATAGATATATATGGATAAAGTCACGCCATGAAGAGGAATGTCAGATCTCACCATTATTACTACAAAATGTCAAAACATAAATAAAATTCTGATAAGACATGCACAGACAACTATTGTCATTGCTACATATAGATAGTTGCAAAAGTTAATGTTAAGACAAGCTAATTCTGAATGAAAAGACATGTAGTATTAATAGTGCATCAGACCACTGTTCGAAGAACTGAATAGATATTTTCTAAAAATCAGCTAAATGTTTAATTTTTAAACATTTTAAAATCATTTGCCAACCAATTCTTATAGGGATAATTATCAAGCAAATATAACAAATCATGCTGCAGGTATCAGTCCATACTCCGTCTCAAACTGACGGAGCGAATTACGATTATTCGGGTGCTGGGGGGGGGGGAATTGAGCAGCATTGAGCTTATTCCAGCTACAATCAGTTTAATACTCAGTCAGTTATTGAAATGTCTTTAATTTTGTCACGATTGGGACTACAAAACTTGTAAAATTAAACTTTTTACTAGCTGAAGAAATTTAAGGAAAAAAAATTAAATTTAGGAAAAAGATTATAATTTTAATGATTATGAAAAAGTTAAATATTAAGTTTTTAAACGCCAGGATATTTCAGGGTAATAATGCCACATGAAGGTTCTATTTATTTTCATTGTTTAGATTTATTTGCCTTTCTTTCAAACAAATATAGGATCTGATATAGCAACTTACTATCTATGAATACCAGAAAGAATACTTCAGCAGATATGCATTTATTAAAGGTAAAGGCGAGTTTTCTTGACCAATACTATTTGGCGTTATTAACTGCATATTTGAGTAATAACCCCATGAAAACAAACCTATAAAAGAGGATGGACTAATGATATGTAAATTGTCTAACTTTAAAGATACAATTTCTACAGCCCTATAAATCGAGAAATATGAAAAACGTAACAGCATTTAGGACATACGAAATTCAATTTATATTTAATCCTATTTGGTTTCCAACAATCACAAGAATGCTCATTCATAAAACAAAAAATAAAGCATATCTTCGGATGTACTTCCAAAACTGAAAAGAATGAACTTTAGTGCTTACTCAGATGGATTGTGTTATTACCACTGTATACTTATTTCGCAGTATATATTAAACTACAAATTTCCTCGCTAACAGATATAAAACTTTCCACAAAATTTTGAAATTGCATGACATACACGGGAACTTTACATAATAATCAAAATATGTTCTAATTAATATATAGTCTTCAAATAGCAGATTTTACCTCGCAAATTTGAGATCTGGCGTTGATTTTTACGCAATTCTTCAGTGATAAAAGATTAGAAACAAACTTTAGCGAATGTTTGTGATTCAGATGACTCAAAGCTCATTGGGTAGTATCCGTATTCGTCACTTCCAGGGTTCCTTCATAAATATGTGTAATATTAGCACTTGCGTTATAACCCCGCCCCCCCCCCCCCACAGGATACTTTATAAGATACAGGATGTCCACATACAGCTTTACCTTTAGTCCCAGCAATTTCAAGATTTATAACAAAATATATAAGCAAGATTCATATACGGAATTTAGTATACTATTAGGTGTATGTATTCTAGTTTTTACTTAATCAGGTAATAAACATCTGTGTGTGTCCCATTATTTGCAAGTATCAGTTTATTAGTATTTGTATAAAAGCTGGAAATTTAAAATGACTTTTTGGATGTGTTTCATGTTTTAATATTATAATTTCCAATCGAATTTATACTTATAAACAACAGTATTAATTATTTGCTCAAAAAATTATTTATGTCTGTACTATTTATTTTAGCATATAAAAATATTTGAAATTTCTATTGAAAATAAAAAATGAAAACTATTAATGTTTATTTGCAGCAGAAGCATTAAACATATTAGAAAACTGTAGTCTCATTAACATTATGTTTTTTTTTAAATGACACTTTTACATTTTTATAATCATATACCAAATTGCATATCAGATACTTATGCATAGCTGCCAACTCTTCTGATTTTTCAACCCGGAAAAATTTAACAGAAATTTTCGCTTTATTTAATCAACAGATTACGGCGATTTGAAATAGTAAAATTTACTGTAAAATTTTTCCGGGCCGAAAAAGCGGAAGATGTTGGTAGCTATGACTTATGAAATATAATGTATTTTTTAAACTTATTATTATAATAAGGCAGCATATAACTCACTTTTATTTTATTTAATAAACAAAAAATAACATAAATTTCATTATTATGTTACATTATTATGTCATATTATAAATCATATACTTTATTAGATAACTGCAGTCTCGTTAGCATTATGTGTTTTTTAAATGACATTATTACATTTTTATAATAATATACCAAATTGCGTATCAGATACTTATGAAATATAATGTATATATTTTTTAACTTATTATAATAAGACAATATTATAACGCACTTTTATTTTATTTAATAAACCCAAAATAATAAAAATTTCGTTATTATGTAATATTTTGCTTCATCAATTTACAAATACTTTTTTTATTATATTTATTTTGTCTAAAAATAAAGATTCTTCTGCTAAACGAATTATTTCCATTTTCCTTGATAGAAAACAGAGCTATTTTTGTTACATTGCTTTAGTCTTTATTTAATATAACCTTTACAATGATGAATCAATCGAATTAAGAAAATTGTTAACGACATTTATTTGTGTGTTTTTGTGTTTTTCTTTTTCTTTTTTTAAATAATATAAACTTTTTCTATAAAACAAAAATTATATGGTTTCTATTTTTTTTCACAGGATAAAATATTTTAAAACATTATCGGCAAATACAGTAATAATGTATATATACAGTGCTCAGCAAAAGTTTAGACAATGATCGATTCCGCTTCTATTTTCAGAAGTATGTACCGAATATTTGTAATTCATCTGTCATATATTACTTGTAACTTTATTCACACTTCCCTTTATACTTTATTCACACACAATAAATTTTGAATTTTACCTTTTAGATAAAATATAATGGCAAAAAAATAAAATTAACATTGTGGCAAAAGTATAGACAATTTGTGTATTTACAGAAAAATAACTCCAAATTAAAATCGAGTTGCACCCGCATTGCTTGCAGTTAGCGCAATAATGTGACTTTTCATCGAAAAAAATAAATGCTGCGTCACTCGGGGGTCTATTTCGTACCAAACATGTTCAACAGCAGCTCCAACCTCATTAAAAGAAAATATAGCAAAAATTTGCATAAACATTACGACATATGATGTTACAAAAGTTTTCGATTAGGTCCGGATCAGAACTACACGCCGACCAGTTGAGATCAATGGCATTTTCAGAGTTAAACGAAGTTCTTCTTTTGTATGCAACATGAATTGATGCTAAAATCCATACTTTAGATCAGCAAAAGTTCCCCAAATGACTAAAAATTAATCTCCAACGTATGTGCGTAGTCTTGTGTTGCTTGACAACTAATGAATAACTCCAGAGATTCAGGATCATGAAAACAAAGTGAGGGCCAAAATATTTAAACGTCACCTTACTTTTGTCGACTTAATAAAGTTCCAGGATCTTTACTTAAGTCATTCCAATAATATGCCCACTTTTTTGGGCCATTCAAATTCTATTTTTTTTTCGTTACTGAATACCATAGCGTACCATTTGGGTCCATATGATGTACGTTTGCAAGTTAATTGCATTCTCGCCAATTTCTAGCGATATTTTAAAGCTGATTGTTTTATCATTTTCATGTAAATTGATTTATCTGTTACTTTAATTCATCTACGAATCATTTCAGTCGACACAGAAAGTTCAGACTTACTTTTAATGTGATTAGCAATGATTACATGTGTAAATGTCAGTTTCTGGATTCTTTTTTCATCTCATTTTCTCGTCACACAAGGTCTTCCTGATTATGTTTTTTTTTAAGGAGTCATCCTTGGACTATGCTTCATAGACAGACCACTTTGGACGATTCAGTGTTGCTGAAATTTCTGCAACAGTCTTCCCTTTCCATTTCAGCTTTCCTACTTCAATTACCTCATCTAATTGAATATTTTTAGCTCGCGACATCTTCACTAACTGGTGCTATATGGAGGCATAATTAAATACTTTAGACATGTGACATCATAACTTGGAAATTTGCATTTTTCCATGAACAATTGGCTAAAAATCAAAAAAGTGTCTAAACTTTTGCAATATGCAAATTTTACTTTTTTCAGTTAAATTAAATATTATCTTATATTATAATCATTATTGTTATTCTACATTGTATAAAATATAATTGAAAATAAGTATAGCACCGTATATTTATATGAGCACTGTATACATATAGGGCAATTTAGAAATAATTTTCATGTTTATCCTGATTTCTATTTAGAAATTAATCGCAATTAATGTGTCTGTTTAGCATTGCCCTTGAGAACGAGCTAAATACCACATTTCCAATATTGTCCCAATTTTTGTCAACTCCTATAATTGATATAGTTTGTTATTTTATGTGTTATTCCATACTTTGATGCTGAATTCTAA
This sequence comes from Maratus speculifer, assembly GCA_964019185.1. Classification (NCBI taxonomy): domain Eukaryota; kingdom Metazoa; phylum Arthropoda; class Arachnida; order Araneae; family Salticidae; genus Maratus; species Maratus speculifer. The sequence continues at coordinate 139,474,935 of OZ025300.1, forward strand.
AACAATATATAAACCATTACATTTAATACAATATTACCACACAGAAATATGGGGAAAAATTTAAATGAATACAAATGAAAATTGTAGTACCAAAACAGAATCAGCATGCCCACAAACATTTTGGAAGTACAAATCATTAAACAACTAATATTATTCATAATAATATAATTAATCCCATTATATGATATGATTAGACGACCGATTGCTACTCATAATGGAATATCCTATGAAAAATATCAGAAAACTACATAGTACAAATCTTGATGACAATGTACTAAAGTTATGCGCAACGATGCAATTACCTTAGAGCATAATATTTAAAAAACATAAAGAAAGGTAGCTAAACAATTTTAGTTATTGCTGCTATACAATAAACACATATGAGGAGCCCAGAAGCCAAGGGGTACAAGTGACAAAATTTAGATTTCGAGTAAATTGAGTTCAAAGTTAAACATCAATTGTAATTCAACGAATTGAGATATAAAACTTTTGCTTACTTCTTAGTGATCTTTGAACTCTTATTTAAATAACTGATTTAAAAAAAGGGGAATACAATTTTTCTTTTTATTTATAACCAAGCAATGTTTATCGTCATTCGGATCTTGTACCCCTTGGCTTCCAAGCAGTAAAGAAAACTGCTTGAAAGCTAACGGGTACAAGTGCCAAATGAACACAATAAATAAAAAACTATTAAATAAAAGTTGTATTTATGAAAAAAATTAAGAACAATGTTGATACAAATAAGTGAAAAGGCAAAATTTTGTTTTAATATAAATTCTAAAAAAGGAAAAATTATGAAATAAAAAAATGAATTTACGAAAAATTTGTAAACAATGTTGATATAAATAAATGAAAGGAAAAACTTTTGTTCTAATGTAAGTTTTAAAATTTTATTATAAATTTAGAAACATTATAATTTATATTTTTTAACCCTTACCAACAAAGTTGAAAAGTGAGTACGATTTTGGTTTGTGAGTCTGTCTGTCCGCGCCCTAACTCTCGTAAATATATTCGGATTGCTTTGAATTTTTCGGGAATTATTATTTTTTACCTCAACACAAACGTATTGCAAATAAAGTTTCTAACACGATTATTTTTCTCACAGGGGCAATCGAATGTTTTCCATTACATTACAGTTTATGGGAAAAATCATTTTAAATGAATTTGAAAGATATTACACCTTGTCGCATATTAAAATTTATATGCATTTACGAATTGCACTAAAATAAACTTTCTATAAAATCTGAGGTAAAAAGAATAGTTATTATTTATTTACAAAACCATACAAAAGATTTACATTACCTAATGATAAAGAGGGAATTGTTTGCGACTTATTTTAATTATACTACAATTTTCACCTGTAACAAAAAATCATGTATATCGCTGAGGCTTAATATAAGTTATTTCGCACATAATACGAAGTACACAGTATTTACAGGGACACAAAAAAGATTTCAAATAGTGTATTCTATCCGAAGTACTGTATATATTATCAATGATGATTGATGGATGGACGAAATGCCATTATAATTATGAATTGCACTTTTACGTTTCATTAAATTTATACATGTTATATGACACGTATAAATGCTATAGTTCATATACAAGGTTACACAAAGATACTCGTAAAGGTTACAGAACATGAGCGTACTTTACTTAAAGATTGCTTTTAAATAAGTCATGTATTTCTATGCTGAACTGCATTCAGTTTACTAAGAAATGCTTGTAAAATATAGATAAAATAATATACAGAATCACGCACAAAATTTTATACATGGTCATCGATAGATGATAATTTCTGAAAAATGTGATTTCAGTAGTCTTAAGTGTGTTTTAGTTTGAAGTAAATTTCAGCTAAATACTGGCGTATAATAAAGGTTCAAGATAAACTACAGAATGAACAAAAGTATACAAGTATGCTTCCATCTATTACACTGTTAAAAATTTCCGTTCAATGTTGAACCAATTTATGGAGTAAAATAAATAGAAGCACCAAAATATGGTGCTACTTATTTTTCGAAAACTTCATGTTATGGAGTAAGTTTGAAAAATAAGAAGTATCACCAAAAGATGGTGCTACTTACAGCCAATCAAAGCACAGATTTCTGCGCATATCTATGACGCTTTTCGTGAAGAACAGAAGTAAAACAGTAATGGATGCCGATATTGGTGTGTATTAAGCAAAATTATTTTTTAATTCTACAGTTTTCAATTTTTTATTGTTATTTGCATGATTTTTGGCTTTAATATGTAACATTACTATGTTCTATATATTGTTTAATTAACATCTTCCTTCATTAATGTTCTTATCAGTTTCTGTACATGCTTTTAGTGCTTGTTATATAAGTGGAATATTGTATGTGTTGGTTCAAATATCAAAGTTTTTGTTAAATGTGTATTCTACTTTAATCATATCTTTTGTTTTAAAGTAATTTTTAACTTAGGGCTTGGAAAATGATTTCGGATCAAGCTCATTCTTAATTTTTTTTTTATGAATACGAACAAAAATTCTCTGCAGTAAAATTTACTAAATTAAATATTATTTCAGAAAATATGTTCTCATGAATTATAAGAATGTAAGAATGTTATTGATTTTGAATGTAAAAATGGATAAAAGTATCGTTTGATTATAAACTTTTTGTAAATTTTTTATATTTTAATCAAAAAAACTTACTAACCTGACTATAGAAAATGAATCTGATATATTTTAGAATAAAATGATAAAATGCAATTTCGTAATTTTTTGTGCTTAAATAAGTTTTTAAAATTTAATAATAAATTTAAAAAAGTGTATTTTAAATTGGTAAAATGATTAAGAAGTTCCTATTTTAAAAAATGTTTACGAATTAATTTCCTGTAGAAAAAGTTATTCTATTATAATTCAGATGTAGTAAAAGTTGTTTTATTTTAATTATTAGCAGTACACTGTCAAAAATTTGGTGCTAGGTTGAACCAATTTATGGTGCTGCAACAGCTGCCACCATAAGGTGGTGAAATGTTGTTCCAACATTTGGTGCTAATGTCGAACCTTAAAGTGGTGAAATGGTGAACCATGAAATGGTGAAAGGTTGAACCATAAGTTGGTGAAAGGTTGAACCATTAAATGCATTCTGTTAAAGTTAATGGTTCAATCTTTCACCACTTTATGGTTCGACCTTAGCACCAAATGTTGGAACAACATTTCACCATCTTATGGTGGCAGCTATTGCAGCACCATAAATTGGTTCAACCTAGCACCACATTTTTAACAGTGTAGTATAAACTGCTGAAAGAGAAATTTCCAACTATTATGTGCTTTCTTGCTAATTTATTTTTTTTCCGTTATACAGTATATATCAACCGACTGATAAAACATAAGGCTGCTCAAAAGGATCAGAATATATATTTGGCAATGGATAGTAACTCTTTATTACCCTAAATAGCAAAAAATTTTTAAGATTTCAGGGAGTTTTGGAAAGTATTCATAATCTAGGCTTAATGCAAGATTTTTCTTACTTGATAACTATTAAAATGCATTTATTTAATGCATAAAAAAGGAAATGTCTTTGTATGCTATTGGTCGCGCTTCTGCCATATAGACGTTAACGGACACAACTGTATTTATACGCCTTGGCCTCCACACGTTTCGCTGTTTTGGGAAAGAGGTTAAGTAACTCACCCCTATAACTCAGTACATAATGAAAAAATCCATCTTAACTCTTTACCTACAAATAAATAGACATATTTCCAGATAGCCTGTGCCCTTAACTCAATTTTTTCAATTTGGTCACTTATACCCCTTGGCTTCTGGGCTCCTCATATATAAGATACGATAAATAGAAAATAAATGATAACGAATATTTTATTCAAAATGAAAAGATACCATAATATAAAACATAAAAATGAACATACATCCATAATTACTTGCGCTAAACGCAACATCATAATTTGAATGCTAATATAAAACCATTAATTGTAAAACAATATACACTACATGGCCATAGATGACAATCCACTTCTCTTAGTGTATAAATATAATAGCACAAGTTATAACATTTTCGTGAAGCTTTTTTCGCGAAACTCCATAGGGAATCGTCAACAAATTAAAAAAGAATGAATATCTTTTGGATAACCTTGTCAAAGCTTATGTAGCAAAAGCGCTCAAACTCTAAATTATAATTAAGTGACTTTTTGTAATAAACTGTGTTCATTTTTATGCGAATAGAATGTATACTTGTAGAAAAATTAAGGTCCCAAATTTTTCCAAGATTTTTGCTTATAATTTGCAGAGTTCTTCATATAAAGTAGCATTCTCCAATAGAAATATGACAAATAATATTACATAATAACTGTGATCAAAATTTAAAAAAAAATGTATGAAAAATGAGTAGGTTTACTAAAACATTTTTCACTGAGCATGCGTCAAGGATATCAAAATTTCATTTGCATATTATGTTAGGTAAATGTATAGAGCAGCCTTTGTAAAAGTTTCAAAATCGAATCTTGAAAATTTTGAAAATATTCGTCAATAAAAAACGTTGAAAATCCGTTATTCCCAAAATGAAGTAAAAACAAGAGGGGTTGTATCCATACATTCATTGATTAATACCAATGTAGAATACTCAATACCGTTATATCGCACGTAAACGCCGGGGCTTAGTAAAGTCTTTTTCAAACCAGAAAAATTATTGAGAAAAAGAAATGAAATGAGTGCTAAGCCCAAGCAAGTAGTATTTTATTAAAAACTAGATGACTCAAGGGGCTTTTAATATAAAATTTGAATAATTTCATTCGAAGCATTCAAACCTCATCAAACAATTTACAAATTTCATAATTAATTTGAAATAAAAGCATTAAAGATAATTTGATGGATCATCTTTAGTACAAGTAATTTTTACTTACATGGACCTGTTAATTAAGCTACATAATTTCTTCGGATAGACTGCCCTGTTAAACCATTCAAATGCCAAAGGTCTTGCCGAGATGATTTATAAATAAAATTATTTCAAAAAATTTTTAACGTGCTCGAGGCACTTCGAAGTTGAAGGATAAAAATGATAAGATTTTATTTAATTTATTTGTTCTGTAAATGATAGAATGCCTTCTAGAAAAACGCTGATGAGAAAAAAAAATTAGAAAAGAAAAATAAATATTAAAAAGGAACATGTGCTTGAAAAAATTAATAAAGCAATATTAAAGTGAACACTAGTTGCACCCGTCGAAAATCGACGGAAAAGAATATACATTAGGTATGATATATATCAATCTTATATAGACAGTAAAATACTGAGCGAAATAAACAATTGCCACCTCTTAAAATAGGGATAACATGCTTTTTATGATAAAGATATACAAACTTCAGAAAATAACAAAAAATAAGAAAAAAACTCATAAATTATTATGTTGGACTTAACTTTAGCTACAAATATATTTTTAATGCGGTTTCTAAACCTGAAATATCATTTAAATGCCAAATTATTTAGGAAGTTAATACTATACCCCGGAAGCCGAATTCAAAAATATCTGCATATTTTATATTTTCTCCGTTTAAATATCGCTTGATAACTGTACAATAATTATAATATCAATGAAACATTTTAATTATAATATAATAGAAACAGGGACTTACTAAACTGCCTAACCAACCCACTACACATTTACAGAGCACTTGCAAGAAATTTAATTTATTTATTGGTTTGTATCCTCCATGAACTTGTAAAAATTAATTTTGTTGTTATGGCAACGAAAAAAACCGGCATGCCTCTTATTAAAAAGAATAAAATTTTTGTATTTGATGCTGAAATGCAAATTTTTTTTAAACAATAACTTAATACAATGAAATGATTTTAATTATTTTTTGATATTACGTAAGATAGAAATACAATAATACCGGCATATCACGGGTTTTATTCTTTTTTTTTTCTAATATGACATCATTTACACCTTAAGAAATACTCATCTTTTCTTAAATAAAAGCGTGATTTATGCAGTTATTTAAGAATTCTTTAGTTTCATAAAATATTCATTATAATTAAATAGAAATGGCGCAGTTTATAAAAATATTTTCATTTGTGCACACCACGGACCTTTAAATTAATAGAAGTTCACTTTATTTAGATGCAGGAATTAAAGTCAGTGAATATGACATCATCACTGACACAGCTATAACAATGTATGTTATATTCATGGCATAAATTTATCTGGTTTCTGTATGACGACATTTTCTCCATCGAAAAAATTTCATTTTAGATATTATATTTTATTAAAGTTTATCTTCTGTTATTTTACTTACATAATACTTAATAATATTACTCAGTAAATAATCTGTGTATTGCAGGGAATAACTATGTGGAATAATTTTATTATGATTAAATTTAACGAAAATCTTTATTATTAATTTTTTTTTGTTTGAAATGCGATTATACATTCACCGATGAGATCAAGATCCTGATTGGTGGAAAATAATGAAACAAAATAAATTTTGAGAAAATCTTAACCTGTTGCCACTGTTTTGAAGAAATGTCATGAAAAAGCTTTTAAAATTAAAAATAAAATAGAAAAATTAAAATAAATTAAAAATTAGCCAGAATGGGCACAACTACACATAAACAGCTTTCATTTAAAAAAATAATTATCAAAATCGGACCAGTAGAAAGCTCAGGGCTGATGACCAAAAAAACAGCCAGGTGTTTTAAATATATAGATTAATTCTGGTAGGAAATTGAGTTATCCAAGGTGCGGTGTTTACGTGAGAAATTACGGTATGGGACCTACTACTACATTTGAATAAAATTCCGCGTTTTTATTGCGTCATTTATGGAATTACGGATTTTCAACTTTAACTAACTCTGGGGATTATGTAAACTTTCCATTGTTTTTTATATAAGAAAAACAAATTATTTTAGTTTAACGTCATATGTCCCACTTGAAAAAAAACAAATTCTACATAAATATCTCCGAACTCACACTTTCTTACTATAGCATATTTCCCTATCTTGTTTACATAAAAAATAAGTATTTCAGCTATCAGGATTACAAAAATAAATGAAATTGGTTTATTTTTTCTCATAAAATTCCAACCTTTTATAATACATCATTATTCCCTAAAATATATTCATATAATTGATTCGTATGTTTAAGTTTCTTTCTCCAAAAATTTCCCAGCATACAAATTTATTGCTTTCTCTAAATAAGGTTTTATAAAACAAAAGTTAAGATTTAACGATTAAGCGAGAGATGTTTCTTCGTAGTACTTAGAAAACTTGTCTTTATCTTAAATAGTTCGATTGCAGTGACGGCTAAGAAGGAAATTTAGTAAGTATGATTAAGAAATAAATTTAGCTGAAAGATCCCAGACAAAATAAAATTTAAATATAATATGTTTTTTACAAAATGAAAGGAAACAATAAAGATGAAATAAGTTAAATTTAATCGTTTACGGAAATAGTAATTTTAATATTTATATACATCGGGAACAATATTTTAGACTATGGTAAATGTATTCGTTTAACATTATTTTAGTACGGATAATTAAAAAGATAAAAAAATATATTATATTTACATCTTGTCATCAAAATAAGGTTTTATTCTATAAACGAATAAATGCATAAATAACAATCAAATTTACAAATATATTTTTCTCTAAGTAAAATATATTTCAGTTTACCTCTAAAAGGTCTACTTAAAAAAAATCGATTGAAACATGACTGTACATGCCAATTCTTAGTAAAATACAAATCCTTATCTTGTGTATATTTATATAAACAAAAAAAAGATATTAAGATTACAAAAGAAACTAAATTGGTTTTTTTTTCTCATATAATTCTAACCTTTTATAATACACCATTATTCCCTAAAATGTATTCATATAATTAATTCGTGTGCTTAAGTTTCTTTCTCAAAAAATTGCCTAGCATACAAGTTTATTGCTTTCTCTAAAGAGGTTTTTATAAAACAAAAGTTAGAGTTCAACGATTAAGCGTCAGATGTTCCTTCGTTGTACCTAGAAAACTCGTCTCGAACTTCACTAGTTCAATTGCAGTGACGGCTAAGAAGGAACTTTAGTAAGGATGATTAAGAAATAAGTTCTGCTAAAAGGTAGAAGACAAAATAAAACAACAATATTTGTTGTTTATAAAAAGAAAAGAAACAATCAAAATGAAATAAAAATAATGTCCATCTATACAGAAATAGTAGTTTTAACATTTATATATGTTACAGGCCAAACCCGATTTTAGGCCAAACTAGATTGGCCTAGTCCAGACTAGTCTATCCTAACGCCCATCGGATAAACTAGTTTTTCCTAGGCCAAACTAGTCTATCCTAACGCCCATAGGATAAACTAGTTTTTCCTAGGCCAAACTAGTCTATCCGAACGCCCATCGGATAAACTAGTTTTTCCTAGGCCAAACTAGTCTATCCGAACGCCCATCGGATAAACTAGATTTTCCTAGGCCAAACTAGTTTGGCCGAACGGTCATTAGGAGGAACTAGTTTAGCCTGCTATTCATTGGTTTGAATTAGTTTATCCTAGGCCGAACTAGATTGTCCTAGGCCAATTCAATTTGGCGTGATTTTTTTTAATCTAAAGACCGCCACGGCGCCAACTTTCTAGTTTTGATCTAATTTAGCCTAGGCCAATGCAGTTTGACGCGATTTTAGCTCACAGACTATCAAAGTATGAGAGCTAATGTGCTCGCAGATTCTGTGTGTGTGTATGTAACCATGTACGTATGTATGTACGTATGCACGTACGTATGTACGTAATGCGATAACTCCTTATAGAAATATCCAATTTGCTTCAAAATTTGGACATAGATTATCCTGATAACGAACTTTCTTGATTAGTTTCAGGGGTTCATTGGATAAGAATAAGGAAAGGGGAACAAAAGGCTAAACCGCACCCCCCTCCTCCCTCTCCTTAATTTCGTTAAGTCAGTTTTCATGCAAAAGTATCAGATTTTATTAAAATTTTAGGTACAATATCAGTTTGATAAGGTACATCCATGATTAGTTGTGGGTTTTCATTGTTTACATATAAAGAAAGGAGGAATGGGGGGGGGGGTAACACTCTTAGTTTATGTAAATAGATTTTTCAGGGATAATTTACCGATTTGTTTCAAATTTTAGATGTAGGTTTCTTCTGATAAGGCGTTTACCTGATTAATTTTGGTGGTTCTGAGTTTAAATATAAAGATAGAGCGGATTATTTTTTCAATCGGATAGAAACTTTTGGTTTTATGAAAAGATTTTTAATTCGTAACAGATATTTGTTTTCACATACATCACATCATGTTAAAAAGTTAAATATCCGAATCCTTTTAAAAATAATAAAAAGCTTAAATAAAGCATGACACTTGAAATTTAGGATATGGCGGGGAGTTTGAGAAAGGGGACGCTAGATTTTTTTTTTTAAAGCTCAGCGTTTTTTTAAGTTTTAGCCGCTAATTAAATGTTACCAATTTTGTGAAACTTTTTGAAACATAATATAACATAATGTTAAATATTTAAGAAAAAAGATGCCGCGTCAAATATCACTATTTTCTATTAGTAATTTTTGTAAAAATATTAAATTCTTGTTGAAATTGTTGAAACTTTGTGATAGTTTATAACATGTCATAAAAAAATGCATAAAAAGTCGCATTACGAAAGGGAAAGAGGGGTGGGGAAGCAAAATCAGGAAATATAACGGAAATTCTAGGTTGATCTATTTGAAACTTTAAGATAGTTTATGACATATGATATAAATTTATAAAAATATATTTCGCATTTAATGCCACTATTGAAGAATAGTAATTTTTTCAAAAATCCTAAATTCTTGTTTTGAAGCACCGCGACATCGAGAAACATATCTACTGATAGATTCTTCAGCGGAGTTTTCTTAAGATACAGTTTTGTTAGTAGTAAGGTGCACTCCCTGGTGATGGAATGTGGAACTAATGCGAGCACCCTGGTGTTGGAATTTGGAACTAATACAACTCGATTTAGGTATTTACGAATGTTGAATCGAAAGGAAAGAAACATAATGATAAATATTTAAGGAAAAGAATTCCGTATCGAAATACCACTATTTTCTAATAGCAATTTTTGTAAAAATGTTAAATTCTTGCCGGAACTTTTTGAAAAATCCGTAATAACGTCTTTCAAATTCTAATTCAAGCTGAAATTTGATGAAAATCAAATCTGTTTATTAGTATTTTTTCAGATATTTGAATTATTGCAAAAGTCTTAAAAATCTTGATAGAAGAGCTACCTATTGAACCATTTACTCTAAAAACAAAAGAATATTAATTTATATCAGGGATTAACTGAATTTGAAGTTTGATAAAAATCCGTGCATTTCTTCTTGAGATATTGCGATAATCATGAATAATGCCACATAGCAGTGCCACCTGTTGCACGATTTACTCCAAAAAATAAAAAGTACTTTTGTACTTTTTTATATCAAAGACTAACAGAATCTGGAGTTTCATGAAAATCCATGGATTAGATCCTGAGATAGAGCTATTGCAATAATCACGAATAATACCGTAGCGGCGCTACCTTTCAAGAGATTTACTCCAAAACTACAGAATACTAATTTATTTCAGGGACTTACTGAATCTAAAGTTTGATGAAAATTCGTGCAGTAATTCTTGCAACAAAACTATTTCAGGAATCGGGAAAATTGAGCACAACAGCGCCACCTATTGAGCAATTAACACGAATACGTAAAAAGATTTAGTTCATATCACGGATTTACTAATTCGGAAGTTTGATGAAAATCCGTAAATTAGTTATTGAAATAGTGTTAATGCAAATCAGTATAAACGCACTTTAGAAGCGCCATCTGTTAAACTATTTACATGAAAAAGTAATCAGTATCGATTTATATCAGGGACTATCTGAATATAAACTTTTATTAAACTCCGCCTATTAGTTCTTGAGATACAGCTATTGTGAAAATTGTGAAAAATGCAGCATACCATAGCCATGTTGAGTGATTTACTTCAAAATAAAAACAACACCAACTCATGTCATGGACGAATTGTATCTAAAGTTCGATGGAAATTTGATTGTATTAGCTATTAAGATAAAGCTGATGCGTAAATCGTAAAAAATGCCAAACAGTACTGCACCTGATGAACGATTTACACCAAAAACTAATCAGCATAAATTTAGATCAGAGACTACCTGAATATATTTTTTTATTAAATTTCGTGCATTAGTTCTTCAGCCGCGTCCCCACAGACTGCGGCAGTGTATAGCAGGTGTGCTGCACGTGTACTGCCGAATGCGCTCTTCCTTTTCGAAAGAACTGCGAAGCGTAATCGTAGCAAGCATGCTGAGCACGCACTACAGAATGTAACCCTCCTTTTCGAAAGAACCTCGAAGCGAAAGAAATTCGAACCATATCCCCGCTGACCACGCCAATCCGATAGCGGGCGAAGCCAGCAAGTTTTAACTAAGCCACATTATATTAATTCCTCATTCCAACACCAGGGAGCGTTCTCTATTATTAACAAAACTGTATTTGAATGAAACTCCGTTAAACAACCTATTAGTAGATGTGTTACTTGAGGTCGCGGTGCTTTAAAACATAGAATTTCCGTTAATTTCCTGATTTTTTTTCACAACCACATCCTCTTTCACGCCGAAATGTAACTCTTTTGTTTTATAAAATTATATCATATGCGATAAACTATCACAAAGTTTCAAAAAGTTCCAGCAAGAATATAACATTTTTACAAAAATTACTATTAGAAAATAGTGGTATTTCGATGCAAAATTCTTTTTCTTAAATATTTATCATCATGTTTTTTTCACTTCGAAGTTCGTTCGCTTCAACATACGTCCGTTTCAAGATTTTATATAAAAGAAGGGGCCCGATAGCGGGCGAAGCCGGCTGGCTTGAACTAAATCGCATCCAAATTCCAACACCAGAGTGCTCGGGTTATATTAGTTACACATTAGTCCGTTATATTAGTCCTACATACGTACGTACATAAGTATGTACATACGTACGTACATGGTTACATACACACACACAGAATCTGCGAGTACATTAGCTCTCAGGCTTTGATAGTCTGTGAGCTAAAATCGCGTCGAATTGCATCGGCCTAGGCTAAATAGATCAAAACAAGAAAGTTGGCGCCGTGGCGGTCTTTAAATTCAATAAAATCACGCCAAACTGAATTGGCCTAGGACAATCTAGTTCGGCCTAGGATAAACTAGTTCAAACCAATGAATAGCAGGCTAAACTAGTTCATCCTAATGACCGTTCGGCCGAACTAGTTTGGCCTAGGAAAATCTAGTTTATCCGATGGGCGTTCGGATAGACTAGTTTGGCCTAGGAAAAACTAGTTTATCCGATGGGCGCTCGGATAGACTAGTTTGGCCTAGGAAAAACTAGTTTATCCGATGGGCGTTAGGATAGACTAGTTTGGCCTAGGAAAAACTAGTTTATCCGATGGGCGTTAGGATAGACTAGTTTGGACTAGGCCAATCTAGTTTGGCCTAAAATCGGGTTTGGCCTGTAACATATATATCGAAAAAAAACATTTTAGACTACGGTTTATATGTTCGTTTAACAATATTCTAGTCCTGATAATTAAAACAGATAAAAAATATATTGAAGAAAATGTCCTCAAAATAAGGTTTCATTCTTTAAATGAATAAGACTGTAAGAAAAAAAACGCATTTATAAGTATTTTTTATGTAAGAAAAATGTATTTGAGTTTACCTTCAAATGTTTGACTAGAAAAAAAAATCTATCAGAATATGGCTGAACATGCCAATTCTTAGTAAAGTACGTTTCCTTATTTTGTACATATATTTAAACAGAAAAGAATGTACAGTTTAGGATTACAAAAGAAGCTAAATTGGTTTATTTTTTCTCATGCAATTTCAATCTTTTATAATACACCATTATTCCCAAAAATGTATTTATATAATTGGTTCGTGTGCTTATAGAATGAGAAAAAGTTTTAGAAAGGATGATTAAGAAATAAATTCAGCTAAAAGATAGAAGACAAAATAAAACTGAACAGAATTCGTTATTTATAAAAAGAAAGGAAAAAAATAAAGATGAAATAAATTAAATTGCATCTTTACAGAAATAGTAATTGTTGTATTTATATATGTTGGGAAAAATATTTTAGATTATGGTTTATATTTTCGTTTACCTTTATTTTAATATGGACAAATAAAACAAATTAAGAACGAAAATGAACAAAATGCCCCAAAATAAGATTTTATCCTTTAAATAAATAAATTTATGAGTTATAATAAATATATAAATCTGTTTTTCATGTAAGAAAAATATAGTTAATTTCAGTTTAACGTACAAATTAATACTTGAAAAAAAATAATAAAAATCGATTGACCGAATTCGACATATCTAAGTATAGCATATTTTTCATCTTTTATATTTATTTTATAAATATTTCTTCGAATAGGACTACAAAAAGAAGCTAAGTTGGTTTATATTTTTATACCATTCCAACCTTTTATAATACACCATTATTCTCTAAAATGTATTCATATAATTGATTCGTGTGCTTAAGTTTCTTTCTCTAAAAATTTCTTACCGTACAAATTTATTGCTTTCTGTAAAGAAGGATTTATAAAACAAAAGCTAAGGTTAAACGATTAAGCGTCAAATGTTCCTTCGTTGTACTCGTCTCGAACATAATTAATTGAATTGCAGTGACGTTTAAGAAGTATCTTTAGTAAGAATGATTAAGAAATAAATTCAGCTAAAAGATAGAAGACAAAATAAAATAAAACATAATCTGTAGTTTATATAAAAGAAAGGAAAGAATCAAGATGAAGTTACTTAAATTTCATCCTTTATGGAAATAATAAGTGGTAATTTTATTATTCATATATGTCGGGGAAAAAACTGGTTTGTATATTCGTTTAACATTATTTTAGTACGGATAATAAAAACAAATAAGAAAATGTCATCAAAATAAGGTTTTATTCTATAAATTAATAAATATATAAGTAATAATCCAATTTGTAACTATTTTTTATGTAAGAAATATATATTTCAATTTACCTTCAAACGTACTACTTGAAAAAATATCTATCGGAATATGGACGAACATGCCAATTCATAGTAAAGCACATTTCCTTATCTTATATCCATATATATACTAAAAAGACACTCGCCGATCAGAATTACAAAAGTAGCTAAATTTGGTTTATTTTTTCTCATACATTTTTAACACTTTATAATACACCATTATTCCCTAAAATGTATTCATACAATTGATTCGTGTGTTAAATTTCTTTCTCCAAAAAAAATTCTAGCATACAAATTTATTACTTTCTCTAATGAAAGATTTATAAAACAAAAGTTAAGGTTTATGGATTAAGCGTCAGACGTTCCTTCGTTGTACTAAGAAAACTCGTCTGTAACTTAATCAGTTCGATTGCGGTGACGGCTAAGAATGAACTTTAGAAAGAATGATTAAGAAATAAATTCAGCTAAGAGATCGAATATAAAATAAAATGAAATATGATCTGTTGCTTATAAAAAGAAGGGAAACAATCAAGATAAAATAAATTAAATTTCATCATTTGCGGAAATAGTAGTTTTAATATTTATATATATCGGAAAAAATATTTTAGACCTTGATATATATATATTCGTTTAATTTTATTTTAGTACGGATAATTAAAACAAATTAAGGAAAATGTTGAAGAAAATGCCCAAAAATAATGTTTTAATTTATAAATGAATGGATCTATAAGTAATAAACAATTTTATGAGTATTTTTATGTAACAAAAAGATAATTCATTTCAGTTTACCTTCAAAAGTCTTTCTTGAAAAAAAATTCCATCGGAATATGTCCGAACATACCAATTCATAGTAAAGCACATTTCCTTATCTTATACATACATAAATAAAAAAAATATTTCCACGATCAGGATTACAAAAAGGAGCTATTGGTTTCTTTTTTTCTGATACATTTACAACCTTTTATAATACACCATTATTAAATAAAATGTATGTGGATCGGAATGTCTAGATGGTATGAATAATCATTCACAGTCATCTTGCTTGACGAAAACAACATTTAATAAAACAAAAAACACACAAATCAAAATAACAAAATATTGCATAACCACAAAGTGCGGCTTCTCTCCGCTTAGAACAGAACTCTACTCTCGCATTTTTACCTATTACGTCATTTGACGTTTTTTATCTCTTCCATCGTTGTCAGGTACAGAATAAGAATGCAAATTGAAACAATGAGAATAAATGAATACATGGTTATAGTCATAGATAAGTTACATAAAACAGAAAGAAATGAATAATATTAAAGTAACGATTGATATTTCCTACATGTATTCATATAATTGATTCTTGTGCTTAAGTTTCCTTCACCAAAAATTTCCAAGCATACAAATTTATTGCTTTATCTACAGAAGAAATTATAAAACAAAAGTTACGGTTCAACGATTAAGCGTCAGATGTTCCTTCGTTCTACTTATAAAACCCATCTCTAACTTAATTAGTTCAATTGCAGTCATGTCAAAGAAGGAAATTTAGTAAAGATAATTCAGAAATAAATTCAGATTAAAGATAGAAGACAAAACAAAACTAAACAGAATCTGTTGTTTATAAAAAGAAAGTAAACACTCAAGAGGAAATAAATTAAATGTCTTTTTTTACGTACTTGTAGTATTTATATATATATAAATATATATTGGTAAAAAGTATTTTAGACTATGGTTTGTATTTTCCTCTAAATTTATTTTAGTGTACAAAATTAAGGCAAACTGCAAAAAAAGTTAAATAAAATGTCCAAAATATATATCTTTTATATAAATAAATGGTTTATTAATTAAATACTTTACAATAAAACATCGGAATAACAAATAAATAAAAAAAAATTTGCTCTTTAACAATAATAATTAAAACTGAAAAATATTTTTTTCATATTATTTAAAATTAAAATAATAGATATTTAAATGTTGACACAAACTACAAATATTTTTCAAAAAATTCTAAGAACGCATGATTGAGTTCGGTTTTAACTTATTTTGAATGGTTTTGTTGGTTATCATGGTGCAAGTATGTAAATGCAGACGAGAAGAAATGAGGTGTGAAAAAATCACAGTGTCTGTGTAACAACAATCCTGTAAATAATTTGTTAAACATTTTACAATTGTATTTTATTTTTTTTTAAATTTTTATTTTTGCTTTGAGTTTTTTAAATACTTAAATAGAATTGCATTTAATATTGCTGAAACATTTTATAACAATGGGTTTAACATATTTAATAAGGAATGAGTTTGAACAAAGTTATGTAGCTCACATTTATAAATTTATTTTTATGATTTACTTTTTGATTTTTATGCTCTAGAGAGAAAACCGGATGTTCGTTGTCGATAGATATCAGATGTTTGAAAAGAATTACGTGAAAAAAATTACTTGAAATGCCAATAAATGATGCTTGAACAAAAAAAGGTTTAAAACAGGTGTATAGCAGACATTTTATCTTTTCCTAAAGCTGATAAATGTGTTACCATTTCATACTTTCCTTAAATTATATTGCATACAATTGTATTTGTAATCTTACATTTGCATTACAGGCCGTAAAAATTTTCAGTTAATATCTTGATTTGATATATATCCTTCATAGAGTGGAAGACGGCAGTACAGAAAGACACATTATCGAGTTTATGGTTGAAATGCAAATCTAATTAAAATTCAATTCGCATACTAAAACGTAACTGGGCCGCCCAGTCAAACCCTGATTTTAGCGGTTGACTTCCACTTTTACCAATGTGTTTTCCAGCACCCAAAAATACGAAAACGTGCAGAACTGGGAGCAGGATAATACAATGTTAAACCTACGAATCAACCACTAAGCTCAAATTTTCAGGTGTTTTCCTCGGAGATATGACTTAGCAGAACGGTTGGTTTTCATATGCGAATCGAGTTTTAAATATTTTAGGAGTTTTAGACATAAACGCCGTGACGTGATTGTCCGTGCTGCCGCCTCTCGGTCTACTAGGACTGTCAACTTATAAGGAAGACGCAACTCCATTTAACAACATCATTTGTAATCAAAACATTTAAAATAGGTATGGAGTAAGTTTAAAATGGAGTATGCGAAAGTGTCTAAGGCTTATAATAAAACTTCATATATGTGTACAAACTTTGATTCACGTAAAGCTTTGGGCTAATTTGAAAACATTTGAATATTCTACATTCCGTTACAAAATAAATTATCTAAATTTGATACCTGATATGATGACCAAAAAAAGTTGTGTTATAATTGGAATTTAACCAAATAGCTCATTTAGTTTAAAATTCTGCCACTTTAAAAAACTAACTGGTTGAAAATTTAGTACAGTGGCATTCACAGAATAATTATAAATATCTTAGAAATTCAGAGTTAACACAAATATCGACTTGTCATAATAATAATTTAGACGATAGCTGTCAACATCTTCTGCTTTTTTGGCGCGGAAAAAAATTATAGAAAATTTTAACATTTCAAATCGCTGTAACCTGCTGATTATACAAGCCAAAAATGTCTATTAATTTTTTCCGGGCCAAAAAAAGTAACAGTTGGCAGCTATGATTTAGACGAATAGGAGTTTTTTACAAATGAAATAAAACAGATGAGGTAATATAGAACGTTGACAGATATGGTTCTTTAAAAAAATTTACCTTACCTATCTCATGGAATTTCAAAAAAAAAAAAGAAAAAATCTTTTCAAAATATTGCAGAAATTAATAGGGCAATTTTATGCCAAAAAAGTTATAGTAATTCTTTTGAAATCGATTTTTTTTGTAATTGTATCCTTTAAAAGCTTGCGATTTTTTATTTTATGCAAACAACGCAGGAAATATGTGAAAATAAAAAGCAATTTCTAATCCTTGTATATGTCAAACTATTTTGAATAAATATGCTCTAATACAACAAGTGCAAATATCTTAGCGACTGAATAATTCTAAATAAATAAAGGTACAATTCAACATAATCCCTTTATTAAAAATTCTCTATAAACTTCCAAGAATTATATTACAGTATATTTGGAAGTAAAAATAACTTTCTTTAAATAAAAAGAGTTCCCATTCCAACAGCCACTAAACCTTGGTGTCACAACATACGTGAAATATTTTAGTAGTCTACACTTCAAGAAGCTAATTTTCTTTCGTTTAGGTCTGTATAATCTGGTAAATATTGTCATAACTGTGTTTTGAAATTGGCAAATATTTTTAAAAATATTATGTAACGAACTAAAGCATGTCGCCTTAAAAGCTTAATAAATGGGACAATACTTGAGTTGCTTTTATACATTTACTTTGTGGAATTTGTTAATTTTAAAAATAATAAACGCATACTCCACTTTTATATTTTCGAAAATCTTCTTATATTCTTATGAATAAGACATGTGAAGGAATATCGTTATCTGTTTTTGATTTTTTTATGGTAAATCATGAAAGAGATACGGAGAATATGATAATTTTATGTAGAAAAAGTAATTTTTATAAGATAGAAAATGAACGTTTTATTGGTTATAATTTTCGTAACCATTCTTTTTTTACTTTATTCGGTATTAAAATCTCTTTAGTTTTATTTTTATTTTTTTTATTAAATTGAACTTAAATTGCAGCTAGAAAATCATAATGTTGTATAAAATAAGTCTTAAAATTACGTTAACATAGTAGTTCCAGAATATTAAAAATTTTCAAATAATTAGTGTCATTACAACACGTTAAGGTTTTGTTTTTGATTTCAGGTGAATTCTGTACCGTTTCGACTGACATTTTAATTTGATCGAAAAACGTTTCGAATTAGCTTTAAGCTAATTCGAATTCCATCTAAGAAATATGCAGTTGTGTAGAAAATGTAGAACATACTCGCACATTGTTTTGAGAAGAAAATTATAAAACATCACTCGTAGTAGTGATCATCAAATATCAAAGTTACTGAAGCAAAATGTAAAGTTGTAAAGTGGATAAATTAATACACACTTCCATGTGTTAAGTTTTTATGATACATAGATTCAATGTAACTTTGCAGCTGAGATGTAATTATTCAATTACATCATACATTACAACTAGGTATCGTGGTGCTTTCCAGAAACATTTGGGCTTTTAGATTACAGAGCATCAGCAGTTAAATCATTATTTATACTCTTTCTCACATAATTTTTAATTAGAATATCACAAACCAGATTGTTATCATTACTAGGAAGCTCATCTTTAATATTTAATTCATTTACGTAAAAAAAAGTAAAAAACGTTTTATTGATTTGAAACGCCATTGAACATTTCATTGCTAACAGCTGAATTTATAAATGTCAAGTCATTATTGAGTATAACTCGTATTTGTTGCATTAAATTCATATTCAAAATTCCGTAAATCGTTATAGCACTGAGTGGCTTTAGGATAAAAATATGATTCTAGATCCTCACGCCGACCGCTAGGGAATATACTTTTTTTATTTAAACATTTAATAAGTATGTATGTTTCTAAAACACATTCATTTAAAACACTTATATAACTAACGCGTCAAAGAAAAACACTTTGGGAAATGCTGTTGAAATTCGTGATTTAAACACTCAACACAGCTTAATTAAACATAACGTCTGCTTTGAACTTAATTTTAATATAATGTATGAAAATATCATGCCAACATAATTCAGTTAAAAGTTTAAACGTCAGCTTTCTGAAGAAATGTAATCCCCAAAATACATTAAATATTCTAGAACTATGATTAAAATAACTTCCCTATAATATATTCATAGCACCTACATGTCCGCATTTTGAAAATCAGCAGTTATTTTGAAAAAAATTCGTGATAAGTTTCTGCAAAAATTTCAAGCTAAAGTTCTTCCTGGTGTATTTTTATGAAAATTATATACTTATATATTTTTGTTTGTTTAAATAAAAGGGGTGTTGAAAAGGTGGACCAAGTGGGAGACTTATATATTGCCATATAGAATACAGAATATATTTATACAGAATATATTTATATATTCTGTAGACCAGGATTTGTTTAAGTTTACATGATAAATATCGAAGAAAAACCGTTAATCTTTTTTTGAATATTTTTACACATTTAGTTTATGAAACAGTTAACATTTAGTAGTTGGGAGCCCTTTGAAAGAAAGATGTGTATTTTAATGGGCATTGTATAGCATTTATATGCGATTTTTGCATTATGATTTTAAGTAGAGGAATATTGCCATATACAGTAGTTGTCTCATTTAAGAAAACTGACTTCATATTCACTGCAATAAAAAAATGTTTTGAGGAAAATATATTAAATGCTAAGAAATGTTCCTAAAGCTTAAACACATAGACCTAACATTCATTAATTACTAAAATTAAATGATTTTCAAATTTGATCCAGAAAGGCTAACAATGAAAAGTTTTTTTAAAACAAAACATTCCAACGTCCTCTCACGATGTCTTCTCACGCAGAAGATTGGAAATGAATTGTTTTCATTAGATTACGCGGATTGCAATTTTACACTAATTCCTTTACCTTTCCAGAATGTTAATCACTAGCGAAAATAGCTGAATGGAACTAAGGGAACCTAATTAACTGAAGACATACACAACGAGTGTGTTTCAATCAAAAAACCTGATAAGTTTGTCAGTGTTAAAAAAAACAATGTTAAGTTTTCAATGTATAAATGTTACGCTGAACAGTAAAAGCAGTAGTTTAACACGTAGCGTATGTTAAAAGATTAAGGAAATTAACTCACTTACCCAGCCCCAAAAGATAGAAATTACATATTACATACTTACCAACCCCCGGCTTTTTAAAAAATCAAATACTTACACTTCCAAACAGAAACTTATTTAGTTAACGAAATTTAAGTACATTTCAAACGACCCTCTTAATTAATGCTATAATTCTAATTAATATATTTTCTGCTTCAAAGTATGTTTTCATAATTTAAAAAAAGCCGGAGGTTGGCAATTTTGCATATTATCGTTAACCTCTTAGGGACGAGCTATAGGTACATGTGCCTCATAAGGTGCTTATAATCATTCATTATTTTCACCAGTAAATTGTTATTCTAAATTTTGCCTTATTTTATCCTTAGAAATTTCTCTATTCTATTAGGCAAAAATTTTTGGTTTGAAAAAACGGTGATAAAAGATTAAAAATTCTGCTGAAGGCAGCTATATATGGCAGCTGGACAAAATTATCTTACTACGCTTTATTTTCAATTTCATTACACATTAGCACTCAATAAGCTGGTTTTGATTCAAGTCCTTTTCAAACAACGAGCATTAGCATTGTTTTGAATTACAAATTTAAAAGTTTTTAAATTATTTATCTAAATTTAACTAAGTTTATAATTTTTTAAATAAAATGTAATATGTTCTTTCAGTCTGTTAGTAATCAATCTTTTAGTAATACACATTAAAAATCATGCACAAATTTAAACTTAAAAGCAAACCAATTATTGCTTTCCGTCACTTTTTGGTGCAAGGAATGCAGAAAGTGGAAATAGATTTTTTGTAGATCTATCAAGATGATGAATGGTTTTAGTCAAGTTTATAGACTATCGATGAAAACTCCTTTCGGATCATATTGATCAATGAAGACTGTTTTCGCATTTTAATAGAATTTTAATGTCTATAAAATATGCTTTATTCTTTATTATTTTATTAGTAACATAATAAATGGACGATATTCTTTTGTATAGAAACACGTATATATTCCATACAATAACTACATTAAAATTGATGATATATTGCTTTAAATGGAAATGACTAAATTAAGTTATTAGATTTGTATTTACGGCATTTTTTCTGAATTTTCTGCAATGCTTTAAGCAGCAGTTAAAGCATTTTATGGTAAATGTATATATGATTATATTAGCATATATGAAAACATTTATATTAAATTTACTTATACAGTTGTATGTTATATGTTAAAATAGATTGTCGCGAAACATAAACCAAGGGCTCTGAGGTAATAATCCTAAAATGAATAATAAAATCAAGTTCTATTATTTTCTTTGAATTATGAAGGAATCAGAAAAATGGTAACATTGGTTTTGCGCTGAAATGCTGAAGCACGCGAATCACAAACAACCGCTAAAAATTTGCAACATTTTTAGACATTATCTCTGAAATAAGCTCGTAAGAACCAACGTCTCATCTGAAATTTTCTTGCTTAGATCTGTAATGTTAAAATTATATATTTAATAGGAAATACTTTATTTCTTATGCAGATTTTTAGTATATTTCATGTATTTTCAAAATGATGTGGAGGAATTTCGATGTATTTGAAACGTAGGTTATAGTTTAAAATGTTCTGCGCAAAACGTATATCGGATCGGGGTAATCGGGGTAATCGGGGGACGATATTACTGCGGTTGATTATTTTCAGTGGCAAAATAACACTTGTTATTTATTTTATTCACTTTTTATGCGCAAGATACCATTATTACCACTGTTGAAAAATATACTGGTGTGAAAAATTTAAGGACGAGTCCCAAAATGCCAATTTTCAAGGGATTTTCAAGTGATAATTTCCACGCGAATATTCAAAAGGTAGTAATATAATTCAAATAATTGCTATCCCTGCACAGCAGCTAGTCCATATAACATCTCATTCAGATTACACATGGTTACAAGAGTCACAGTCACTACAACGAAACAAAAAATAAGAAATCCCATACGTCTCTTTCATGAGTCTCAAATGACTACTATATGTGGCTAACAGGTCTTTGTGACTGTTGCTTTATGGCGAGTAACCAGGTGACTTTGCATTGTGGTTTCATTGAGACTCTCGTGTGACCTCTCATCTGGAGACTCAACTTCAAAGTCATTGTGAACGTTGTATTATGATAAATTAACAAATAGTGTCCCATTGAAGTCACATGGGGACTTTCACAACTTTTCACAGTGGTTACTTCACAGTAGGGTCTCCGTCATCATTTGACAAAGTCTTGAGACAGAAAGTCACCATGTGACTTTAATGTGACTTACTTCGTGATTCAGTAGATTGGATTGCTCATTATAAGTCAATTAAGAAAATCTATTTTTAAAATGTACATATAGATTAACCCCCTGTGCCGAGCGATCTGTATACATGCCGTAAAATTGGATCAGAATCCTTGGTTATCCACACATAATAAAATTTTACTGTAAAATTTGCCCTATTTAAACGAAAGAATTTCTCGATTTAATGCGGCACAAATTTCAGCTTTTAAAAACCAGTGACAAAGCATTAAATATTTCTAAAAAGGCTCCCGTCGCGAAGGGGTTAAGCGTCCTCTCGTATGCTCTGCTTGAATGCTAATTTATCCATGTAATTTTACAATCTATTTTTAAATTGTTTCAACATTTAATTAAGTTGAAATACGATGGAAACTTTAAAACTGAGTAATAAAATTAAATACTACTTGGGTCAATCCATTTCAAGGGGTCCAGCATTGGTCGCTAGACCATTTAAATAAATAAATAAATATATTTAAAAAAAACTGAAATTTTTTGTACAACAACCCTAACATGATGGAAGTTCAAAATGTCCGTTATTTTAATTTTACTATTTTTTGTTTGTGCATGGCGGCCATCTTTGTTTCATCGTGTGCAGCGATTTTCTCGTATACTAGGATATAAAAAATTGTAAATGTCTCGTCTTTTATTTTCCCAATGGAAATGAGGTTTGCAGCATTTTGTTCAGAATAAAATAGGCTAAATGTACGGTTTTAGAATAATTTTGAAAAATAAATTTTTTATGTGAAATTTTAGCACAAAATTTAAGATTTTTTCCAAAATCTATCTGTTTCCAAGAGGAAATTTTTCATGCAAGGAAAATTGTCAACCTTACACAATTTTTTCTGCAAATAGGACAAAAATGCGTGTACTCATACACCAAGTCCCAGATCTTTTGAGTTAATATCTCTTTTCAAAAAAAATTCCGAAATTCGTCAAAAATGTCAAAAATCGCACTTTTTAGGCTTTGATATCTCTGGTGGGGCACGACATAAAAATCTGAAATTCTGGCCTTTGACAGTACATTGTGTAGTAGTGTAATGTACAAAAATTTCAAGAAAGAGTTTTGACTACAAGTTGGGATATGAAATGGACAATATGTGAAAAAAAAATACTGAAAAACTATTGTAACCTACTATGTAATTGTTCATACCTCCAAAGTTTTAAATTTATGATTTATGGTACAAAGTAAAATGTTAATTACAAATACCTTCTTCTAATGTTTCTGTGTGATTTAAACAATGCATAATGTATGCTAAGCCAATACACTATTTGTCCAGATGAACAAATCTACGAGAAATGCTGTTGCAACAATTTTACACCGAACACATTTCAGAAAAAGTAAATTACAGACAATGGGTTGCAACTGATCGAGTTGACATGGTTTCAGTTATTAAACCTAGACATTTTTATTCAAGTTAACAAGGGATGACAAAACTTGGGTGGCTTCAAATAAAATTTTGAGAAAGAACAGTCTGATGGATTGACAAGAGTAACTGGTCGAACACATAACATCTCTCGTAAATAGTGTTAAACTCTTTGTTGAAAATATATAGTATCTTTGTAAATTTAACATTTATTATTCAACTGTTTCGAACACACGATATTTTCTATGTAAATATTGTAAAATAAGAGACTAATCTCATTTCTCCTAATGTACTCGTAATAGCATTTCTTCACATTTTTTTAATCACCGTATCTCAGCTTATAGTCAAATCTCCTTCCTGAAACTTTTTGTGCAAATCAAAAGCCATAATTCCAGATTTTTATCTCGCGCCAACAAGAGATATCAAACTTCAATATGAGGAAATAGCTGGACACGATAATACAAAGATGGTCACCATGTTCAAACGAAAAATATTAAAATTAAAATAATAGTCATTTTGAACTTCCCTCATATTAGGGTTGTTGTACAAAAAAAAATTCAGATTTTTTAAAACCGGTCAATTAAGGAAAATATTTTCGGGGCCATTGAAATGGACAAATAGCATTTCTAGAAGGTTTGGTTCATCTAGACAAATAGTGCATTGGCTTATCATACAATCTGAATTATTTAAATCACGATTTAAACTGATTTTGAAGATGATCTTTGTAACTTTGCATTATCAACCATTAGTTTAATATTTTGCAGCTATGAACAAACACATAGTAGGTTACAATAGTTTAGAAGTATTGTTTTTACATAATGACCATGTCATATCTCCTTCTTGAAATTTTTTGTGCATAACACTACTAGAAAATACTATCAAAGGCCAGAATTTCAGATTTTTATCTTGTGTCCCATCAAATATATCAAAGCCTATAAAGGGCGATTTTTGAAATTTTTGACGAATTTCGGAATTTTTTTCGCAAAGAAAAATCGACTCCCAGATCTGGGACTTGGTGTATGAGTACACGCACTTTTGACCTATTTGCAGAAAGACTTGTGTAAGGTTGACAGTTTTCCTTGCATGAAAAATTTCCTCTTGCAAAGGATAGATTTTAGAAAAAATCTTAAATTTTGTGCTAAAATTTCACTTGTAAAAATTTATTTTCAAAATTATTCTACCACCGTACATTTAGCCTATTTTATTTTGAAAAAAATGCTGCAAACACCATTCCCATTGGGAAAATAAAAGACGAGATATTTACAATTTTGTGGATCCTAGTATCTGAGAAAATCGCTGCGCACGATGAAACAAAGATGACCGCCATGCACGAACAAAAAATAGTAAAACTAAAATAATGACCATTTTGAACTTCCATCATGTTAGGGTTGTTTTACAAAATATTTCAATTTTTTTAAAAATGGTCGAGCAACCAAAAAAATATTTTTTGGACCACTTGAAGTGGATTGAACCACTTTATACTTTCCGGTCACACATATGCTGAAATAATTTTCACTTAATAATATAATAATAATAATAACAAAATAGGTTTTTTCTGTGAATGTGATAGCTGTAATTCATAAGTAAAAGAATTTTTAAGTAAAAGAATAAAAAATATAATATTTAAATATTTAAATGTTATTGTCTTGAACAAAACATTACCATTTTCACCCTTCCAGTTGCCCTTTTCCTCTAAAACTTGTCGAAATTTCTCAAAAATCACATTTTAACAATAATTACGATCTTATTCAGCTTGTCATTTTTTAAATGCGGCAGACCTAATCGACTGTTACTTGAAACGATAAAGATTTAGATAACAATTAGTTTCTCAACAGAATGAATTAAAAACGAAACAATGCTTCTTTGAAATGCAAAAATATCAAAAACTTTGAAAAAACAAGAAAATATACATTTATAAATATTAATTTCGGAACTAAAATTTCACTTCGTTTGCATTTTCATTCACGAGTTATACATTTTCATAAAAAAAAAAATTCTTGTTATTTTTGTAAAATCGTACTTTAATATTCAAAGTATTCTTTTGGAATTAAATTGATGATAATTAATTTGTCATATTTTGTAAATGGGCAATATAAATCACATTAAAAATCTGTTAAACGTATAGCTGAAATAAAGCAATATTATAAAATGCTTGGGAAAGAAATTCTTTTGAGCATAGAAATTTTAATATTATTTCCGTAGGGTAAGGAGTTAGGACGTCTCTCACTTATGTTTAATGGTGTAGCAGAATTCCAAAATTTTAGTATATACTAGCGAGCTACGCCCGCTAGCTGTGCCACTTTTTCCAAACGAACCTCGATATTAAGCAGTATATAATAAGCAAAAAAATTCATTTAATAAGCAAGTCTTGGAGTTCGAATCCTCAAGCACAAAAAAAGTAAATTAAAGAGGTATGGTTGTTATGCGCCCATTATCCCGTTAAAAATATGTGATTTCGGACAGTGGGCGGTACGGGCCCATCGTGCGAAGCCGGCCCACCGGCGCTACGCGCCATGGTCGCCATTATCCCGTTAAAAATATTTGGTTTTGCACGGTTGGCGCTGCGCGTCCATAATACATTTTCTCGTATTTTTTGGATCATCAGAAGCAGACTTTTACGCAGATTCTGAATATGTAATCAGTTTTTTTCTACTTTAAAAACTGTCTGCATGATGGTTTAAGAAAAAACGCACAGAAAAAAGTTTCGGTATTAAAAACGGCAAAAGACTGCTATTAAAAAAAAAAGTAATTTCATTAATACCACAAACAACATAACTAACAAATAATTTTGGCAGCTCGTTTTCCGTTTGTACTAACAGAAATTAGTATTAATCGCGTAAAAAAAGTAAAGCACAAAAAAAGTAAATTAAAGAGCTATGGTTGTTATGCGCCCATTATCCCGTTAAAATATGTGATTTCACACAGTGGGCGGTACGGGCCCATCGTGCGAAGCCGGTCCACCGGCGCTACGCGCCATGGTCGCCATTGTCCCGTTAAAAATATTTGGTTTTGCACGGTTGGCGCTGCGCGTCCATAATACATTTTCTCGTATTTTTTGGATCATCAGAAGCAGACTTTTACGCAGATTCTGAATATGTAATCAGTTTTTTTCTACTTTAAAAACTGTCTGCATGATGGTTTAAGAAAAAACGAGCAAAAAAAGTTTGTTTATTAAAAACTGCAAAAGACTGCTATTAAAAAAAATAAGTAATTTCATTAATATCACAAAGAACATAAGTAACAAATAATTTTGGCAGCTCGTTTTCCGTTTGTACTAACAGAAATTAATATTAATCGCGTAAATCTTAGGTTACACAATATTCGTGTATGCTACCAAAAAGAAAAAGTATGAAAATGAGCTACAACGATTAATACTCACATACAGAATAAATATATGAATAGCCAGTTACATCTGAGATCCTCAAAATATTAAATAGCAACACTATTACCTCTTAGTGAACATATCTTGCTGTGCTTAAATAGTTGTACTTATTATATTAATTAAACAGTGTTTAATATTTTTTACCAATTACTTCTTTTTCTCTTATACATTCTTTGACAAATTGACGGGAGAAAAATAGGTTTTCGGCTGCTTCTTCTTTTAGCGAATTGGGAAAAGTTCCTGTTCTTCACCGCAAGGTAGCGCAGTGTTCTGCCTCAGAGCTCCGTTTGAGACCTGTTTGGGAAATAAGACGTTTTCCGTTCCGATTCCCGACCGGTTTTTAATTTATAACTTTTTTAATTTTGGCCCCACTGTCTCGAAAATGCCCGAAATGACTTTCCCGGAATTTTTCGAATCGAAAGACACCTCTCGCGACTTCCAACTCGCCCGCGTTGCGAACTGTAATCGGCTTCAAGCAGACAGACAGACAGACAGAGGCGCACGGATTTTATTAGTACAGACTAGCGAGCTACGCCCGCTAGCTGGGCCACTTTTTCCAAACGAACCTCGGTATTAAGCAGTATATAATAAGCTAAAAAATTCATTTAATAAACAAGTCTTCGTGTTCCAATCCTCAAGCACAAAAAAAAAACTAAATTAAAGAGCCATGGTCCCGTTAAAAATATGTAATTTCGCAGTGTGGGCCATGTGCACTTGAAAAAAAAAGATTGTGGATCGGAGCTGTGGTCGCTTCGCGCCCATAGTCCCGTTAAAAATATTTGGTTTTGCACGGTGGGCACTACGCGCCCATAAAACATTTTTTCGTATTTTTTAGTTCATCAGAAGCAGATTTTTACGCAGATTCTGAATATGTAATCAGTTTTTTTCTACTTTAAAAACTGTCTGCATGATGGTTTAAGAAAAAAGCGCAAAAAAACGCAATTAGCGCCGGTAAAAAAAGCGATTTTCGGCTGTTTTTTCTTTTAGCCAAAGAGGAAAAGTTCAGGTTCTTCAACGCAAGGTGGCGCAGTGTTCTGCTTCGGAGCACCGTTTGGGAATTGAGATATTTTCCGTTCCGATTCCCAAGGGGTTTTTAATTCATAACTTTTTTTAATTTTGGTACCACGGTCTCGAAAATGCCCGAAATGACTTCCCCGGAATTTTTCCAATCGAAAGACACCTCTCGTGACTTCCAACTCGCCCACGTTGCGAACTGTAATCGGCTTCAAGCAGACAGAGAGACAGAGGCGCACGGATTTTATTAGTATAGACTAGCGAGCTACGCCCGCTAGCTGAGCCACTTTTTCCAAACGAACCTCGATATTAAGCAATATATAATAAACAAAAAAATTCATTTAATAAGCAAGTCTTGGTGTTCGAATCCTCAGCACAAAAAAAGTAAATTAAAGAGCTATGGTTTTTATGCGCCCATTATCCCGTTAAAATATGTGATTTCGCACAGTGGGCGGTACGGGCCCATCGTGCGAAGCCGGCCCACCGGGGCTACGCGCCATGGTCGCCATTGTCACGTTAAAAATATTTTGTTTTGCACGGTTGGCGCTGCGCGTCCATAATACATTTTCTCGTATTTTTTGGATCATCAGAAGCAGACTTTTACGCAGATTCTGAATATGTAATCAGTTTTTTTCTACTTTAAAAACTGTCTGCATGATGGTTTAAGAAAAAACGCGCAAAAAAGTTTGTTTATTAAAAACTGCAAAAGACTGCTATTAAAAAAAAGTAAGTAATTTCATTAATATCACAAAGAACATAACTAACAAATAATTTTGGCAGCTCGTTTTCCGTTTGTACTAACAGAAATTAGTATTAATCGCGTAAATCTTAGGTTACACAATATTCGTGTATGCTACCAAAAAGAAAAAGTTTGAAAATGAGCTACAACGATTAATACTCACATACAGAATAAATATATGAATAGCCAGTTACATCTGATATCCTCAAAATATTAATTAGCAACACTATTACCTCTTAGTGAACATATCTTGCTGTGCTTAAATAGTTGTACTTATTATATTAATTAAACCATTTTTTACATTTTTTACCAATCAGTTATTTTTCTCTTATACATTCTTTGACAAAATGACACGGGAGAAAAAGGGGTTTTCGGCTGCTGCTTCTTTTAGCCAAAGGGGAAAAATTCTGGTCGATCACCGCAAGGTAGCGCAGTGTTCTGCCTTAGAGCTCCGTTTGAGATCTGTTTGATAAATAAGACGTTTTCCGTTCCGATTCCCGACCGGTTTTTAATTCATAACTTTTTTAATTTTGGTCCCACGGTCTCGAAAATGCCCGAAATGACTTTCCCGGAATTTTTCGAATCGAAAGACACCTCTCGCGACTTCCAACTCGCCCGCGTTGCGAACTGTAATCGGCTTCAAACAGACAGACAGACAGAGGCGCACGGATTTTATTAGTATAGATTTTAAAGTTATGTTGTATAAAATGGTTTGTTTGATTACTATCTATAACACTTACATTGGAACTAACGAATTTAATACAAAGATGTGCTTATTTTATTTTTATGAAAACTCAAATTACAAAACTTTCATGAACAGAGACAAAAAAGTATGTTATGCCATAGGAGTTATATTATAGATCCAAAAGGTCATTTATTCATAATACATAAATGTCGCAAAACTTCTAATTTTTCAGCATCTTCAATCTTAAATTCAAATTAAATGCAAGAAAAAACGAAAAAACTTAACAAAAAAAATATATATTTTAAATATTTTATAAAAAAAAAAAAAAAAAAAAAAAAAAAAAAGAACAAAACCCTTTCATTTTTTTTTTCTTTTTTTTTTTTTAAAAAAGCTTTTTTCAACGTAAATTTACGCCGCTCATATTTCTAGCGTAATATTCCATAAAATGATTTTAAAACGGATTATCATATTGCTTTAGATATTTTATTCATAAGAATATTTTCTATAATTTAAGGATTGGAATGCGATTACTATGTTTTTCAAAGATGAAGAATTTTTTAAAGCAAATGCATAAATGTGACTAAAATATTGTCGCTTTTACCATTCTTTCTTTGCAATATACTTTATTAGATTGCAAAGGATTTTTAAAGGATTTGCCAATATTAAAGAATTTTTATGAATAAAATTTTACAGCATTTTGTATAACTATAGGAAGATAAATTAGCATCTTAAATCGTACACAAAAAATATTTTATTTATTTTGTAACTCCATACTTTGAAAGTTATTAAATTTTAACGGCTTTTGGAATGAAAACTCATTATATTTAAAAAGTGTTATGCTTACTTCAAACATATTTTCATGTTGTTTTAGGAAATTGTGATAAAATGTTTAATAGAGCTTGTCTTTTTAGGTAGATTTCTTATGGAATACTACCTATTGCATTCTCTCCCATGTTGGAATTTCTAAAAAATTTTTGCAGATGTACACCGATCATGACTCCTAGACCCAAAAACTACCATCAGTAAAAAAGTCTATCTATCTCTCTATCTATCTATCGGTGTATATCACTTTCTTCTGGACACGATAACCTCCATAATTATGCTCAGACCTTCTTCAAACTTTTACATAAAATCAAGGGGCATAAAATCTCGGTCGAGTTCGTTAATGGGCAAAATCGGGAGTGGAAATTGGTAGGGTTTTTGTGAAAACTGAAAAAACGCGATAACTTCTTAATTAAAATAGATATCGAATCAGTTTAAAGTTTATATTACTTCACAAAAACGGGCACAAATTTATGCATCACAGATTTTTGATAAGGTTAAAAATGGGCTCAACGGGCGAAAAAAACAGGGTTTTTGGGAGAAAAAAAATTCATCACTTCGTCAATTCTCAAAATATCAAGTCCAACTAAATTTTTTATAAATGTACTTAACATTATCTAAAACTTTTGTATTTACGAGTTTTTCATAGGACCAACTTTTAACGATGAAAAAATTAAAAAAATAAAAGAAAAAGAGGGGAGGAAAAAGAAAAAAATCCATAACCTACTCAATTCTTAAGCAATCAAATATAATTAAATTTATTTTACATCTTCTCAATAATATCTACAACTTTTATGCTAATAAGTTTTTGATAGGACCAATTCTTATAGAAAAAGTAAATTAAACAAAAATTGGAGTTGAAGAAAGAACCTCAAATCTAAACTGCTTATATTCTGACTCATTTTTGAATTCATTTTTGATTTTAAACACATCCGAATTGCAGATTTTCTTATTTAGCAACTATATAATGCGACTTATTGGCCAGTATGTTGAAAAAGGCAGAATATATTTCAAAAAAGACTGCCAAAAAGGGGATTTTAAATAGAATTTTTCGAAGTAATAGTCATTCAAAAATTGAGGAAGTATAACAAATTGCGTTTTTTAATCCATTTTGTTCTCAAACGCATTCAATTTACAGGTTCTCTTATTTAGGAGCTATATAGTGGAACATATTAGACAGTTTTTTGATAAAGGCAGAATTAATTTCAAAAAAAGGCTACACAAATGGGCACTTCGCACAACATAAAGCGATCATTTTTAAAGAATTGAGGATGTACTCAAATAACAAATTGGTTATTTTATGACTCATTTTTAAACCAAATTTTCCTCTCAAACGCATTCAATTGACAGTTTTTTGTTATTTAGATACTTTATAATGTGCGTATTCATCAAGTTTTTGATAAAGGCTAAATATATATATTTTTTTAAGCTGTCGAAATGGGCAATTGACAAAAAAAAAAATCCCAAAGCGATTATGAATAAATAATTGAGGATGTATTCAAATAACAAACTGGTTATTTTATGTGTTATTTTTAAATTCAATTTTGCTCTTAAACGCATTCAATTGACAATTGTGTGTTATTTAGGAACTGTGTAATGAGCCGTATTGGTTAGTTTTTTGATAAAGGCTAAATATATATTTAAAAAAAAGCTGTCAAAATGGGCACTTCGCCAAAATTTTCCCAAAGCGATCTTGATTAAAGAATTGTGGATGTATTCAAATAACAAATTGGATATTTCATGACTCATTTTTAAATTCAATTTTGCTCTCAAATGCATTTGAGAGCATTTGAATGCATTGCATTTAAATGCGTATTGGTCGATTTTTTAATAAAATCAGAATATATTTCAAAATATGTTTTCAAAATGGGCATTTGAGCCGAATTTCGTTTTAGATGATTTTGATAAAATCATTTCTTACAGAAAAAGGAAATATTTTTTTTTTTCAAAAGCAGCCAAATAAAGTAGTTAAACAGGGTTTATCGCTAATAATATTTCATTTTTTTTGTTTAAATTAAAGATCTTCGAAATCTACCTCCTCCTATAGGCCAAGCCGACAGGGATTTTTATGAAGGGAAACGAATTAAAAGACATTATGTAAACAGTATCAATTTTTTAAATTATTCATTCGTGAAAATAAGTCCATTTGCTTAGTGTTAAAGTATGTATATCAAAAATGTTCATAGAGATAAAACTATCGGAGATCGCATTTATAATTGTTGTCAAGTTTCACATAACTCCAAAGATTTAAACATTTCAGATATTTCCCTACGTTAGAAAAAAGGAAAAAAAAAGACATTATGCAAATGTTATGTCTAATTTTTTAATAACTATACACTAATGCAATTTATTATGCAAAAAATATTTCCACTTGCTTAGTATTAAATTATATGTATCAAACAAGTTCAAACAGATGAAATTATTGGAGTTTGCATTTATATTTTATGTCAGGTTTAACATAACTCTAGAGATTAACATACTTGACATTTTTTCGGATGTTAGTAAAAATAAGAAAGAGGCATTGGGTAAATAATTTTTTTATTATCATTTTTTTCATTTTTCAATCGTGTAAATCTTTCCACATACATAGTGTTAAAATATGTATGTTTAAAATGTTTATACAGATGAAAATGTCTTAGATTGCATTTATACTTTTTATCAAGTTTCACATAATTCCAGAGATTCGCACTTACGTATTTCTAAAATCGTAAGACTTTCAATTCTGAATTGATGAAAACAACAGGTTTTAAAAGAATTAACTGTTACGTTTTTGAAAATAAAAAGTGCGTAGTTCATTTCCGTAACATTTTGAAAAGTATGTTTCACGAAATATTGAAGTATTTAAAAAAATAAGAAACATATTTATTTATTTTCTATACAGTTTCGACTGTTTATCAGAAATATATTATGTAGTTATAAGTTTTTTGTAGTTATAAGTACATTGACAGTATATTAGAGGTACGAATTTAGGACGCTTCTCACTTATGCCTAGGGATTTCACAGAATTTCAAAATTTTAGGGTATATTTAAAAATTATGTTTCGTAAATTGATTTGTTTGATTACTATCTTTATCACTTAAATTGGAATGAAGAATATGTGCGAGCTTTATCTTTTGGAAAATTCAAATTACAAAATTTGAATGCACAGAAAGAAAAAGTCCATGTACCATTACGTTATGTCGTACATCTAAAGGGTTATTTATCTTTAGTACTTGTTATCTTTAACTTCTGTGTTTTCATCTACGGCTTAGTTTCAGAATGTAAGGAAACAAAAAGAGCTTCAAGTACAAATATCATTTTTTTAATGTTTTACGGAAAAAACATAACAAATAAAAAGAATACTGCCCAGTTAAACTGATGGCATTGAGCTCACAGGCTACAAATACTAATTGTACATTAAAGCCTTATATTTTCAAGGGTTAATTCCGTTCGAAAAAAAAATTAAGAAGGGGAAACAGCTCTCCCCTTTCCTCTTTTTTTATACTTAATCATTGAATCTCCTATACTATCAAAGACATGCTTTATCATATAAAAAATCTATATCCAAAATTCAGAGCAAATTAGATAATTCTTAATAAAAACCCATTTAGCATTTATATAATTTAAAAGGAGTTATCCCCTTCTTTTATACTTAACCATTAAACTTCCAAAACTACTCAGAGATGTGAACGAAATCTGAAAATTCTGCTTGAAAAACCTATTTATATAAATTAAGAGGGCATTAAGAGGGGGGGGGGCATTAGAACCCCTGTTGCCCCTATTTATACTTATTCAATGAACACTTAATAGCAGTCACGGGATCGCCTCATCAGAATGATCCTAATCTAAATTTTGAACGAAAACTTAATTCTGCATGAAAATCCCATTTATATCAACTAACGGGGGGGGCATTAGAACCCCTGTTCCCCCTATTTATACTTATTCAATGAACACCTAATAACAGTCACGGAATCGCCTCATCAGAATGATCCTAATCTAAATTTTGAACGAAAACTTAATTCTGCATGAAAATCCCATTTATATCAACTAACGGGGGGGGGGGGCATTAGAACCCCTGTTCCCCCTATTTATACTTATTTAATGAACACCTAATAACAGTCACGGAATCGCCTCATCAGAATGATCCTAATCTAAATTTTGAACGAAAACTTAATTCTGCATGAAAATCCCATTTATATCAACTAACGGGGGGGGGGGATTAGAACCCCTGTTCCCCCTATTTATACTTATTCAATGAACACCTAATAACAGTCACGGAATCGCCTCATCAGAATGATCCTAATCTAAATTTTGAACGAAAACTTAATTCTGCATGAAAATTCCATTTATATCAACTAACGGGGGGGGGGCATTAGAACCCCTGTTTCCCCTATTTATACTTATTCAATGAACACCTAATAACAGTCACGGAATCGCCTCATCAGAATGATCCTAATCTAAATTTTGAAAACTTAATTCTGCATGAAAATCCCATTTATATCAACTAACGGGGGGCATGAGCCCCCCGTTCCCCCTCTTATACATATCGAATGAACTCCAAAAACTAATCAGAGAAGCGCCTTGTCAGGATATACCTATATACAAAATTTCAAGTGGATCCAATATTTTTATCATGAGTTATCGCGTTACGCACATACGCACATACATACAGAACGGGCGGGCACATAAGCTCTCAGGCTATGATAGCCTGTGAGCTAAAAACCATGTATATTTTGCACGTTCTAAAAAAGGCTTTCTCTACATAAAATAGGGAATCCTCTTAAAATAGTCCCTATAAATCTGACACATTATACCATATAAAATTAGAAAAAGAGATTACAATATTCTTTTACATATTTTATTCAGAAGAATATTTTTTGCAATTTAAGGACTGGAATGCATTTATTATGTTTCAACGATGACAAATTTATTAATGCAAATGCATTTTATGGATTTTCTCTTGCATGGATCTTTTCAGACTTAATACTTTATTATATTGCAATAGTATTTTTGAAAACATTTTCCAATATGAAAAGAGACTTATGAGTAAAACTTTTACAAGCTTTTATGTACATAACGGAGATAAAATGAGCTTTTTAAAGTTTACACTAACAATATATTTCATTTATTCTGTAACACCATACTTTGATATTTATATTGCTATATTTTAATGGCTCTTGAAATGTAAATTCTGTTTTATGTAATGCGTATTACATTTACTTCAAAAAATATTATAATGTCATTTTAAAACTTTTATTGTATTTTTTATAAACCTTGCCATAAATAAAAACGAAGTTAAAATAAATACATTAATAGAAAATTTATATATTTATTTTATTATTAATAATCATGCAAATGGTTCCATTTGCTTAGAATATAAAATATATTTATAAAAAACATTCACACGGATGAAAGTATAGGAGACTGTTTTTTTTTAATTCTTTACGTTTATTTTCATTTACTTATTTTTTTATTTGAAAGTTTCTTGAAATTCCTGAGATATATCCCTATTTTTTAAAGGTCACATGACGTACGATTGCATAGTTACAAAAACAATAGTACTTAAAATTTTAGGACAAAAATACGCACCGTATTATTTAAAAAAATACATGTCAGTTTTTTTAAAGAACTTTGTCTGCTACCTTTACGTATGACATCAAGTGTTTATTAAAATGTATGGTCTATGTAATTACATCGATATTTTATTAGACATCAAGAATTTATTTACACTTATTTGTCCCAAAGTGTTTATTTTAAAGAAGAAAAAAATCCCTGTCAGCTTGGCCTATAGGATTTTGAAGATTTTGAAAAGTGCTCATTTCAACAGCACGAAATTAAATAGGCTTAGATATAAACTCAGTTTAACAAATTTATTTGGCCGCTTTTGAAAATTTTCAGATTTCATTTTTCTGTAAGAACTGGTTTTATCAGAATCATCTTAAGGGGAATTCTGCTCAAATACCCATTTTGACGACATATTTTGAAATATATTATGATTTATTAATAATTGATCAATACGCAGATTATACAGTTCCTAAATTACAAAAGAAAAAAAACTGATAATTGAATGCGTTTCAGAGCAAAATTAAATTTAAAAATGATTTATAAAATAACCAATTTGTTATCTGACTACATCCCCAATTCTTTAAAAATGATCGCTTCGGGAAATTTTGTGCGAAGTGTCCACTTTGACAGCTTTCATAAAAATATATTTCGACTTTATCAAAGAATCCGGCAATATGGCACATTATACAGTTCCTAAGTAACAGAACCTGTCAACTGGATGCGTTTGCAAACGAAACGGATTTTAAAAATGAGCAATAAAAGCGCAATTTTGTTATTTGAATACTTCAATTTTCAATCACGATCGCTTCGGGAAATTCTGTTCAAAGTAACCATTTTGGCAGCCCTTTTCGAAATATATTCTGACTTTTTCAAAAAACTAACCAATCTGTCACATTTCATAGTTCCTAAATAAGAGAAATGTAAATTGGATGCGTTTGAGAGCAAAAATGGATGCAGAAATGAGTCTAAGAATACTCAATTTGCTATTCGAATACTTCCTCAATTTTTCAATCACTATCACTTCGGAAAATTCTGTCCAAAATACCCTTTTTAGCAGCCTTTTTTTATTTATATTCTGCCTTTATAAAAAAAACTGGCCAATACGTCAAATTATATAGTTCCTATGTAAATCAAAAATGATTTTAAATATGAGTCAGAATGTAATCAGTTTGGATTTGAATTTTTTTTTCTCCAACTCCTACTTCAGTTTATTTTTTTTTAATTATTTTTTCCTATGAAAAACTTGTTAATAAACTGTTGTAGATATTATTGAGAAGATGTAAAATAAATTTAATTAGATTTGATAGTTTAAGAATTGGACAAGTTATGGATTTCTTTTTCTTTTTCCACCCCTGTTTTACTTTTCGTTTTTAAATTTCTTCATCGGTAAAAGTTAGTCCTATCAAAAACTTGCCAATACAAAAGCTTTAGATGATTTTCAGAACATTTACAAAAAATTTAGTAGGATTTGATATTTTGAGAATTGAAATTACGAATTTTTTTCTCCCTAAACCCTGTTTCTTTTCACCCCTTGAGCCCATTTTTAACTTCATCAAAAATCTGTCATGCATAAACTTTTAGCCCATTTTTTAGTATATTAACATTAAACTGATTCGATATCTATTTTAATTAAGAAGTCATGATGTTTTTTTTCAGTTTTCACAAAAACTCTCCCTATTGCCACTCGCTTGGTCCAATTTTGCCCATTAACGAACTCGATCTAGATTATCGTGCCCAGAAGAAAGTAATATATGTATATATATATATATATATATATATTTAAGCATATGTATATACCGGGTGTCCCAAAATTGACTGATGGATTTTAAAATTCAATAACTTGCAAACGGTGGCAGCTATTTAATTTTTTTTTTTTTTGCAGGAGGGTTATGTAGATTGTCAGGAGTTTTTTAACGTAATTTTTTATTTTAGTTCGCATCTCAGACAATAGGTGGCGCTGACGGCGATTAAAGGCCAGATGATCAGTGCTGAGCGCAGCGTCGACCTGGCCTTCAATCACCGTCAGCGCCACATATTGTTTGAGATGCGAACTAAAACTCGTGACATTATACATAACCCTCCTGAAGAAATTTTTTAAATAGCTGTCACCGTTTGCAAGTTATTGAATTTTAAAATCCATCAGTCGATTTTGGGACACCCGGTATATATATATATATATATATATACTTGTAGTCAATTGATACATTTCTTTAAGAATTTCCATTTGCTTACTACATGTTTTTCATCACTGTCCGATTTATTATGGTCGCTTATATATATATATATATATATATATATATTATTGATGGTAGTTTTGGGGTTTAAAGATCATGATTGGCGTAGATCTGCAAAAAGTTTTCAGAAATTCCACTATAGAAGCGACCTCAATAGGTAATATTTCATACGAAATCTACCTATATAAATTAAGACCTTCCTGAATGGAAGGAGTATACATCGCTCTTTTTTATGTCTCCGATTTCATAGAATAGCAACATTTTCGAGTGTAAATTTTAAAATAATGTTTTGCGAATAGGTTCGTTGGAGTACTGTCTATTGTGTTTAAATTGATAATAACAGCTTCATAATTACGATTTTCAATGCCTTTATTTTTATCCCTAGAAAAATTCAAATTGCAAAAGTTGCATGCGCTGAATAAAAACGTATGTTGCATTATGGGATATATATCATAGATTCCAAGGGCCATTTATTTTTAATACTTATTGATTTCCAAATCCCGCTAATTCGACGACATTTTAAATTCATACTTTTAATAAAGTAAATGAACCTCACAAACAAATATCGTTTTAAAAAATATTTTACAAAACAATGTAGAAAAAACCCCGTATATTTTCTATTTTATAAAACAAAAACTTTTATCTATGTAAAATTACATTACCCATATATCCTACATATTAATTCATTAAAAAATGCTAAATGCGATATTCTTTTATATATTTTATTCATAAGAATAACTTCTGCAATTTATACAGGGAAATGCGTTTATTTTGTTTCAAAGATGACAAATATATTCAAGTAAATGCATAAAAGCTGCTTAAGGCCTACACCATTCACCATTATTTTCAAACGACAGATTTTATTGCGTTGCATTGTATATTTAAAACACATTTTCCACCATTAAAATACACGTATGAATAAAAAATTACAAGATTTTGCTTGCCTAAGGGAATGAAATTGTCTGTACTAATAACATATTTCATGCATTTTGTAACACCATACTTTGAAAGCTATTACTTTTTAATTGCTCTTGGAATGAAAACGCATTTTATATAAATAGTGTTTTATTTACTGCTAAACAATTTGTAAAGAAATTTTAGAAAGTGTATGACGAAATTTTAATAAATGTCGTCATTTAAGAGAAAACGAATGTTAGAGACATTATGTAAATAGTATCTTTAAATTTTTAAAGTTACTAAATAGTGTTGCTTCGTATAGAAATATAATTATTTGAAGTATATACACAGATAAAGGTATCAGAAATTGTTTTTCTATTTTTTTTAAGTTTCTCATAACTTAAGGCACTTTCATATGTTAAAAATATCCCATAGGAAATATTTATAGCTACAGAAATAGGTAAAAGAATTACTTGTCTTATTTATTTTTGTAATATTTTAAAAAGTATTATTTTTTAAATTACTTAATATGAAATAGTTTTTTTTTTAAATTTAAGAACCATGTTCATTATTTATCTGTATTACATATTCTGTCTATGAGAAATATATGAGATTTTGTAATTATAAGTGCACAGATAGTATATACCGGATGTCCAAAAAATGACTGATGGATTTTAAAATTTAATAACTTGCAAACGGTGACAAATTTAAAAACTTTTTTTGCAGGAGGGTTATGTATAATGTCAGAAGTTTCTTTTTACTGTAATTTTTTATTTTAGTTCGAATTTCAAACAATAGGTGGCGCTGACGGCGATTGAAGGCCAGGTGATCAGTGCTGAGTAAAGCGTCGACTTGGCCTTCAATCGGCGTCAGCACCATCTATTGTTTTAAATTCAAACTAAAATAAAAAATTACGGTAAAAAAACTCCTGACTTTGTACTTAACCCTCCTGGAAATTTTTTTTAAAATAGCTGTCACCGTTAACAAGTTATTCAGTTTAAAAATCTATCCGTCATTTTTGGGACACCCGGTAGTTACTAACTCTAATGCGTTTATTTTGTGTAAAATAGTTTTAATATCTTATTCTGTATAGAACGAGATACATTACAATTCTCTGTTATGTTTATGCAATTCAATAAATGGCAATATTTCAGCGTGTAAATTTAAAATAATAGTAAATAATGTTTTCTATATTGGTTCGTTTGATTACCGTCCATATCCCACAATCTGGATTTCACGGCTATTAACCACTTAATCGTTGAGCCCGAGACATTGACGGCTTTTATTCAGGAAACTATTTTTTAATGGTTCTTGGAATGGAAACTCATTTTATTTAAAGAAGAGTGTTTGCTACATTTACTATTAAACAAATTGTAAAAAAACTTTAGAAATTTTATGGTAATTATTATTATTATTATTATTATTAAAGAAAAAGAAAGATTGAGTCATTATGTAAATAATATCTTTAATTTTTTTTTAAATTACGGAATCACTAAAATCTTTCCATTTGCATCGCACAAAAGAATAACTATCGAAATATTCAAACCGATAATTGTATAAGAGATAGTTTTTATTTTTTATTTTTTTAACCATCATATAACTACAGAAATATTTTAATATATTTTAAAAATCATAGCACTTCCAAATATGTGGCTATGAAAACAGTAGTTTTTAAAAGAATTACTATAAACAGAATATCATTGACTTATTATTATTTGCTGACATATTTTCGGAATAAAAGTGCTTATTCATTTCAATAATATTCTAAAACGCATGTTTTTTTAATTATATAAAATAATTCAGTGTTTTTTTACATTTAATTTCGCGAAATTCATAAACATAATTAAAATTCATTACAAAATCAAGTAGTTTTAGTACACGAGTGCAGTTTGGACTAAAAATCTTCTCAAGATCAAAATTGGATGAAAATAATTGGATATTATATGTTGGATAATTTGCTATCATAGATGGCACTACAAAAAGTTTTCAGCATCAGAGTCATTTTAGTGTGAATTCTCTTTACGGCAAAGATGATAATTACTTGATGTTGTATTAAATTTTAAAATGTGTCCAGGAATTTTCTTACATCCTTTATATGAAATTCTGTAGTTATAATTATACCGATAGTATATCAGATATCATAAATATACTATAAGTTACTAATTCCAATGAATTTCTTTAAAATAAGAGCGTTTCAGAGGTGGAAAACTGGCGCAATAGTGCAACCTATTAAAAAAAATCTGAGTAGTATTTAATGACAGATTTTTCTCAGTTTTTACTAAGGTGAAGAATCTTATGAAATAGGCTACACCTCTGCGCCAATTTTCCACCACTGTAATTTCAATACCTACTTCTGAATGGAAAGAGATAATTTATGATTCTCTATTACGTCTACCGATTTCACAGATTGACAACCGCGAATTTTTAAATTATGTTTCGTATTTCTTTGTTAGATTACTGTACGGATCCCCTAAAGTGAAACTAAGGTCTTTGAAATGACTATGTTGATTATTTTTCTTTAATAAAATTCAAATTACAAAATTTGCATGCACAGAATAAAAGCATGTAATTATTTTAAAAAATTATTACAATTCTCTTTAACATGTATCATTGATGAGACTATTTTCTATAACATAATGCATGGAATGCGTACATTATATTTCAATGGTGACAAATTTATTCAAGTAAATTTATAAAGACGTCTCAAAGATTGTCTTTTTATGCAGGCTTTTGAAATCACGTACGTTATTACCATGCATATTACTTTTAAAAACATTTTGAAATATTAAAACAAACTTATGAGTAAAAAAAAAATTAAGATATTATTATTAGATTATTATTGACCTAAGTTAAGGAAAATGAGCTTCTTAAAATGTGTACACTAATAACATTTTTCATAAATGTTGTAACACCATGCTTTGACAGCTATTAAAATTTTATGGCTCTTAGAGTGAAAACTAGATTTACTTAAAGAGTGTTATATTTGCGCCCCAACATAAATATGTAAAATAAATATAAATACGTATTATAAATACGTTTTTTAAAGCTTGATGTGTCTTTTTTTTAATATATCTTATCATTATATATAAATAAGATAGATAAAGACATTATGTGAATAGTATCTTAAAATTTTAAAAATTACTGAATCACGAAAATCTTTCCGTTTACTTAGTATAAATACATTTTTAACAAAAATGTTTACACGCAAAAAAGTTTTGTAGATTGCTTTATTTTAAAGTTTCCCATAATGCAGAAGATATTTCCCTGAGTTTTAAAAATGACATGACTTCCAATTATGTCATTACGAGAACAGTAGGTTTTAAAACACTTACTATTAAGTTTTTGGTGTAATGGTAATTTGGTAAAATTTAATGGCTCTTAGAATTAAAATCCACTTTAATTATAGAGTGTTATATTTGTGTCCCAACATATAGTAAGGTAATTTCTTGAAGCTTGTGTTAATATTTTAAATAAATCTCGTCATTTAAAGAATAATTTTATTTTTTATAAATAATTTAATTATTATAATTTATAATTTAATTATTTTTTATAAATAATTAACGAATAATTCTTCTCTCAGCCACGAACTGATTAACCCGTACACTACACTGAAAAAGAAAACATTGAATAGTATTTATTGATTTAGTTATTTCTCAATTATGTTGTGTCAATAGGCTGCACGTCTGCGCAAATTTTCCACCACTGAAATATCAATACCTACTGATGAATAGACATAAGTTATGAGTCTCTGTTAGATCTACCAATTTTACAGATTGACAACCTCTCCGACTGTGAATTTTTAAATAATATTTCGTATTTTTTTCGTTAGATCCCTTAAGTTGAACCCAAGGACTTTGAAATGATTTTGTTCTATTTTTTCCTTTAGGAAAATTCAAATTACAAAATTCGCATGCGAGAAAAAAGAAATGTATGTAATTTTTCTAAAAAATATTACAATTCTTTTTAACATGTATCATTCATGCGAATATTTTCTACAATATAATGAACGAAATGAGTATATTATATTTCAATACTGACAAATTGCTTCAAGTAAGTACATAAAAGCTACACAAAGATTGTCCTTTTATTTATGTTTTTCAAATCACGTACTTTATTACCATGCATATTACTATGAAAAACATTTGGCAATATCAAAACACACTTATGAATAAAAAATATACGATATTAAAGACCTAAGGGATGGAAAATAAGCTTCTTAAAGTGAACACTAATAACATATTTCATAAATTTTGTAATACCATGCATTGAAAGCTAATAAAATTTTATGGTTCTTAGAATGAAAATTAGTTTTACTTAAGCAGCTTATATTTGCGTCCCAACATATTATGAATAAGTTTTTGGAAGCTTGAGATATTTTTTGGGAATATATCTTGACATTATATAAAAAGGAAAATGTGAGTAGTATTTTGAAATTTAAACTTTAGTGAATCACGAAAATCTTTCCATTTGCTTAGTATAAAACTACATTTATCGAAAATGTTTACACACATAAAAGTTTTGTAAATTGCTTTACTTTAAAGATTCTCATAATTCCCAAGGTATTCCCTGAGTTTTAAAAAATGACATGACTTTCAATTATATTTACAAAACAGTAGGTTTTATAAAAAATATATAATTACATTTTTGGTATAAAAGTGCTTTATTAATTTTCGTATTATTTTAAACTCTACATAAAACAAGGCAATTTTTTAACAATAAAAACCATGTCTGTAAAATTGTATAACAACGGCTCTTTCTAAAAAATATGTGATTTCTAATTAAATTTCAATGATGACAAATTTATTCAATTACATTCATAAAGGCGACTAAAAGTTTGTCCTCTTATAAATGCTTTTCAAATCACGTACTATATTACCATATGCATATTACTTTTA
Organism: Maratus speculifer; assembly: GCA_964019185.1. Classification (NCBI taxonomy): domain Eukaryota; kingdom Metazoa; phylum Arthropoda; class Arachnida; order Araneae; family Salticidae; genus Maratus; species Maratus speculifer. The sequence continues at coordinate 139,519,476 of OZ025300.1, forward strand.
AAAATATTTGGCAATATTAAAACACAGTTATGAATAAAAAAAATTAAGGTATTATTGACCTAAGGGAAGGAAACTGAGCTCTTTAAAGTGTATACTAATAATATATTCCATAAATTTTGTAACACAATGCTTTGAAAGCTATTAAAAGTTTATGGCACTTAGAATGAAAACTAGTTTTACTTAAAGAGTGTTATATTTGCGCACCAACATAACATATATAAGCTTGAGGTGGTTTTTTTGTTTAATATATTGTATCATTATATATAAAAATAAAATAAAGACAATTTGTGAGTAGTACCTTGAAATTTGTAAAAATTGCTGAATCACGAAAATCTTTCCATTTGCTTAGAAGTACATTTATTGAAAATATTTACACACATAAAAGCTTTGTAGATTGCTTTATTTTAAAGTTTCCCATAATGCCGAAGATATTTCCCCGAGTTTTAAAAGTGACATGACTTCCAATTTCGTAGTTACGAAAACAGTAGGTTTTAAAAGAATTACTATTAAGTTTTTGGTATAAAAATGCTTTATTAATTATCGTTATATTTTATAAACTACATAAAATAAAGGAGTTTTCATTTAATTTCAGAGCCATGTCTGTAAAGTTGTATGACAACGGCTGTTTATGAAATATATGTGAGATATCTAATTGGAATACAATGATGACAAATTTATTCAAGTAAATTTATAAAAACGAGTCACGGATTGTCCTTTATATCAGGCTTTTGGAATAACATGTTTTATTACCATGCATATAGTTTTACTAAAACATTTGAAATATTAAAACACACTTATGAATAAAACTTTTACAAGATATTATAGACCTAAGGGAAGGAAAATGAGCTTCTTAAAGTGTACACTAATAACATATTTCATAAATTTTGTAACACCATGCTTTGAAAGCTATTAAAATTTTATGGCTCTTAGAATGAAAACTAGTTTTACATAAAGAGTGTTTTATTTGCATCCCAACATATTAGAAAAAAGTTTTTGGAAGCCTGAGGTTTTTTTTGTCTTATCTTATCATTATATATAAAAGAGAAAAATATAGACATTGTATGAGTAGTATTGTGAAATTAAAAAAATTACTGAATAACAAAAAAACCTTTCCATTTGCTTAGTATACATGCGATTACATGCGATACATGCTTAGTATACATGTATATATAAAGAAAATGTTTACACACATAAAAGTTTTGTAGATTGTTTTATTTTAAAGTTTACCATAATTCCGAAGACATTTCCCTGCGTTCTAAAAATGACGTGGCTTCCAAGTATGTAGTTACGAAAACAGTAAGTATTAAAAGAACTACTATTAAGTTTTCGGTATAAAATTGCTTTATTAATTACTGTTATATTTTATAAATTACATAAAATAAGGAAATTTTTCTATAATTTCAAAACCATACCTATGAAATTGCATTACAACGGCTGTTAATGAAATATATGTGAAATTTCTAATTACATTTCAATGATGACAAATTTATTCAAGTAAATTTATAAAAACGACTCAGTGATTGTCCTTTAAATCAGGCTTTTTGAATAACTTACTTTATTACCATGCATATATTTTTAAGAAAACATTTTCAACATTAAAACACACTTATGAATGAAAAATTTTAAGATATTATAGACCTAAGGGATTGGAAATGAGCTTCTTAAAGTGTAGACCAATAACATATTTCGTAAATTTTGTAACACCTTGCTTTGAAAGCTATTAAAATTTTATGGCTTTTAGAATGAAAGCTAGGTTTACATAAAGAGTTTTATATTTGCATCCCAACATATTATAAATAAGTTTTTGAAAACTTAAGGTAGTTTTCTATATATATCTTGACATTATATAAAAAAGGAAAATGTGAAAAGTATTTTCAAATTGAAAATTTAGTGAATCACGAAAATATTTCCATTTGTTTAGTATAAAAGTATATTTAGCGAAAATGTTTACAAACATAAAAGTTTTGTAGATTGCTTCATTTTAAAATATCCCGTAATTCCGACGATATTCCCTTAGTTTTAAAAATGACATGACTTTTAATTATGTATTTACGCGTACGTATATTAAGGTATTTTTAATCTTTAATCTTCCTTAATTAAGATATTGAGTTCAACCTAGCATAGTCAAAATAAATGTTATTGATTTAAATAATAATAGGGTAATGTGTACAATAAGACGTTTTTTGTTTTTATTATTTTAGTATCTCCATTTTTCTGTCATAGGATATATGAATACCTCATGATTTAATTTACCATGTGCGATATCAGGGTTAAGGTAGTACATTTGGGATTCATTATACTTTATAGCTCATAACTGTTTTATTTTCTCCATATATACTATAGATTACTTGGTTTTTCTTTAATTAATTTTGGTTTTATGTGTGTTGGTAGTCCCAAATTCGTATTTTTTTTGCTTTTTCACTGCAAATACGAAGATGAAATCACCCACTTCATTTGTAGTTCCAAAGTATTTGGGACCTGAAGATTCTGCTTTTGTTCTACAAATTCCATTTGTATCCATATTGTTCTTTTTTCCTTCCATATTCAATGTGCCATAAGTTATTAAATTTAATGGTTAATTTCAAATGGTTAATATTGTTAACTATTAATGGTCTTATATATGTATATATATATATATATATATATATATATATATATATATATATATATAATATATATATATATATGTGACGATTTCAGGAGAACTCGAATTATTTCCACTGGTTAAACAGAAACACGCAGTCATGGCAAGCGAGGGAAAAAACAAAAATAATAAATAAATGTAGAAGATCCAATAATTAGTCATGGGCTGCTGTAAATTCATTTATTAAATTCGTGATAATGAGGAAGGAAAAGCTCCTTGTTGCAAAAATTCCATCATTATTTCAGCGAGCTGTCCTCATCGAAGAAGCAACCCAAAAAATCTTCAGAAGAATCTTCTCTTCATCTCGAGACTTCCCCCTTTTAAACTAAAAAGAAAGTTCTGGAACATTCGGTAACCTCAAACCATCATTCTTTTATGTAAACAGAATTCTTGTCCAGTTACGAGGCTATTTTAAACAGACGATAAATTTATTTTAAAAAAAATATTATTTAACCAATTTATAATTGACTCCGAATTTTAAATATCTTAGGCAGACGATTTTTATACATGATTAATTTTAAGAGAAAAAGAAAAGAAATGAATTTATTAATATGCACATTATCGTTGACGGCGAAAAAATAAATAAATAGATAAAATAAAATAATGATATTTTTTGAAAGGTATGGTTTTGGAATAAATTTAATAAGAATTTCTTAAAAAGGGTTGATAAAGACATAGAAGAAATCAGTTTTATTTGGAATATTAAGAAATAAAGTTTTAATTAAGAATATGTTTAATTTAGAGCCATCTTTTTAAATTTACGCATACTGGAATAATGTTTTTTAAGGCAAATTAAGAATTTATATCGTCTGCACACAGATTAACAGATTAGATCTAGAAATAAGATTTTAATTTAATAATTTGAAGTAAGTACGGAATATTATTATAAGAAAATTAAGATAGTATAGAGGTTAGTTTTGGCGAAAAAAAAATTTAAATTTGTAATATATATATATAATATATATAAATAATTATATATATATATATATATATATATATATATATATATATATAATATATAAAATAAATCCTTTTTCAACATTTAAAAATGTAAAGAAAATGACATTAAAAATTTGTCCTTTTTCTGGATAGTCAGGATTTAAATGGTCGTCGTTGCGCCCACCAAACTGCTGACGACATTTAATGACTCATAATGTATATGTTTAAAATGTTTGTGTAAAAATGCCCAATGCATCTTAGATCACTAAATGTGAAGCATGTATTAAAAGTAACGATAATTTTCAAAAGTTTTATAATACGAAATAAAGGGCGAGCGAGCGAGAGAGAGAGAGTAAGAAAGAGAGACAGAACAGTTGTTCCCCGTTTTGAAAACTGTCCTTTGAAATTTAATTTTGAATGATTTATATTTCTTAATTGTTCAATGTCTGATTACGCTGACTAAGATACAGGGCGGCCTGAGACGACTATTTTTTAATTCCAACTGCTACCACTTCTTCTAAACAGAAATACTTTACAACTTCTGCAAGAAAAATAAACTTTTAAGTTTACATTAGAAAAATATTGGTGCGAACACAATAATAATAAAAAAAAAAAAATAGTCGCCTCTAGCACTCATGCTATAAAAACTGTCTTACAAGAAGGATTCTCACAAATTATTCCTAGATTATTGAATAACAAGAAATTTGTATTTCATATTTCTTGTTAAAAGCACGGTGAGAATGGAAAATTATTTGAGTTTTTCGTGCTGATTTCTTACGTCATTTACGTCGCAAACAAAAAAAAAAAAAAAAAAAAAAAAAAGATTTCTAAAAATAAGCACAACCGAAAATAACATATTTCTTGGGAGAAAATTTTGCAGAAAATATTTTAGTTTTTTTTTTTGTTGTTGTTGTTGTTTGTTTAATTGCATAAATTAACCCTTGAAGAAGCAAAAGGCTATATTACATTAAAACTTGAAAAATTGCTTCAGTTTTTCTGCCAAACTAAATAATTGGAATGAAACGCAACTATTGAATTTGATAAAATGCAATAAATAATTTAGAAATAGGTAATAAAATAAAAGTAAAATATATAAATAAGTAAGGATTTATTTAAAATATTTTTATATTATTCTAACGCTTCTATATTTCACAAAGCGGACATGGTTGTTCATTTTTGGCTTATTTGTTCCAAAATCTTCCCTCTACATGCATTATTAAACTTTTATGAAAAAGAATGTCGCATTTTTTTCTATTCACAAAACCATTTTTTCCTCAATAGAATTTATTTTGTACATTTGTGGCATATTATCCTATAAAAATGAAAGCATTGAATAATTAAATTATATGTTTTATTCATAAAGACAGATTTATACTTTAGAAAAATGTGCCTCTATAGTGCGTCAAATATGACAAATTTATTACAATAAGTACAAGAGAGTCACGAAAAGATTTTCCATTCATAATACCTTTCAAAAGATGTTTTTTATGCCATAAAAAATGTTCTTATGTGCGCTTTCATTATGACAAATTTAAGAATGAAAATTCTCATTTTATAAAAATTTAGACGCATGACTGAGCTTGTTAAAATATTCTCTAACAATATATTTCATATTTTTTAAACATACGAATTTTAAGTATAGCCACTTTTAATGCGATATTGTGAACGACCGGTTTTACGTTGAGTATATCATATTTACCTTCAAACATTTTGTGATGTAGTTTTAAAAGTTTTAATACATTTTTTTCCGTATACTAGTAACTATACAATGTGAAGTTGAATGTAATAATAATACTATTCGAAATGATTATCATATGAATCAAAATTACGAATATTTTTCAAATTGCTCTGATTTGAAACATAAACATATTTGAAACGTTCAAAAATATTATATAGTATATATATATATATATATATATATATATATATATATATATATATATATATATATATATATTCAATCGTTAATGCAAGTTATGAAAGATTTGGAAATATTAAGCATAATTTAAAAAATCATAGATAGAAGAAAGTAAAAACAAGTTGGAAATTGCACGTCAAGCGTAGAAAATTAGGTGTGTTCGTAGTATATCAAAGTTTTTAAAATATTCAAATCAGGGTGTAATACTCTACAGTATTACATCCTGCAGTATTACACTATGCCGAAAAAATGGATGAGTTGATTATTCTTGACGGAAGATGCCTTAGAAGTAGGCGAAAGCGTTTTCAAGTGAAAATATGGAGGAAATGAAATACGTTGATTTGTGAATGAAAATTAAAAAGGTAATGAAACTTATATGAACTTAAATATTTGAATACTGGGACTCTCTGGGCCAATTTTTGTGGACAAATTTATGTTTTTAACTTGAACTTTCAACCATCATTATCATCATTTTTTAAACATTTTAAAAGACTCGATGCAATATACTTACTTTTTTTAAAAAGGAATTGTGAATTGGATTTATTGTATATAATAAATTGTACAGAATACTATATTAATAACTGATATAATATAAATAAACCTGTTGAAATATACATAGAGTATTATATGTTTATGCACTATTTTTTGAAAAAGAATTTTGAATTTTTTAGTAGTTGGACGTAGAAAACTCCCCCATTTTGAACTTACGATAATACCTGATATAATTGGTAAATATGCGGATATAAAGTAGTTATGAAATTTTAAAGATAAAAAACTTTCGTTTTTTTCTTAATCCATTTTGACTCTACAGTACTTCGAATACTATATAAGTACGTGATAACGTTTGTGTGTCCTTTTAAATATTATCAGCTTTCTGTTACAGAGGAAGTAAATTATAGTAATCTTCCGCAATGTATATCGATTTCAATAAATGCGAAATAGTTTTATTAAAACACGTCCCAGACAATAATCCCTTATGTAACATTATGTAGTGGAACACTTTTATGTGCCCCTGTAAATTAATAAAAAACACCCTCTGTACCATAAATTGTACAGAATGTATTCATTAATGTATATCAATTTCTTTACATTCGTAAAATCATTAAAAAGCGCATGAATGAATTTTTCTGGATCTCTGTAATTTTACGGTATACGTTGAATCGTCCCTATTATTGAACTATGCATCCAATTTTTACATAATTTGAAATTACTCGACAAAATTATACAACAATTATTTATATAAAACTTCAAATTATTCATTTGGGTAGTATTTCTTTTTTATGTGCGTACAGACAAACAGACAAAACAGACGGGCGGTCTGAACGATGTCTGTAGTCACTATGTATTTATATAATTATGAACGCGCCTAAAAAGCAACGTTCTTGAAACATTTCACTTCTGCAATTCAAAAAATTATGCCAATTCGCATTTTTATGTTTAATTACTGGTAGAAAATGTGTCTTTTATTTAAGACAAATTTATCTCAAACTAAAGCAAACTTTTGGATAAGAAAATTTAAAATTATGAATACACAGAAAAACTGAAACCCCTAATATCGCATTAAGATATGCTCTTTATAATATACAATATACAGATAATATACAACTTTTATGTATGTGTTTAAGTATAGTCTTCATTCATTATACTATAAAACATTTGTTGAGTTAATAATAGTGAAGTTTATTTTATCTGTCTTGCTTGTTTCATTTGGAGCGCGTTTATCAATTAAATAAGCTTAAGTTTTTAGCTGTACTAGATCTGATATTATATTTTTCGTAGTTTATAATATTAAGATATTTTGAATTTATAACTGTATTTATTTGTACCCCACTAATTAAGAAATAAAAAAATGGTTAGGAATGAAAAAAAAAATCTGTAACTATTATAATTGGAGAATGTTTTGACTTATAACTTCTAAAAATGCATTTTGTAATTAGTCTAAATGCACAGAATACAGTAATAAGTATTGTATCTAAGCTCTATCCAACAACAACAGTATATAGCAAGAAATATTTATATTATAATGGTAAGTTATGTTAAAAAAAATAATAAAACAATTTCGAGGAAATTCATAAGTTTTCGAGCAATTAATGACATTCTAATTCAGTAGCATAGTCTAATTTTGCTTTTTAGTTTACTTTTAAAGTTTGTTTGTTTTATAAAATTTATGAATTTTCAATTAAATTATAACAGTATATGTAAGCAGAAGATTTTAGTAGTAACTAAATAAAATTCTAGTACTGAATAAAAGGCACTCTTTGTGCAATCTCGATTATCGCAATTATTCAGTCATTCCATAAATATATATCTAAAGCTTTTATTCTAATATTTCTAAAATACCAAGCACTACATATTAAAATCTGTCATATAATTGTTAAACATAAATTAAAACTAGCCGGATATTGCAATCCCAAAGTTTTTTCTATTGTTATCCATTTTAATAATTGCAAAATTCGTTGCCACAGTGCCAAAATTAAATGGCAATCTATGCCCAACATGGGAATTCTAATGATATGAATTGCTTTCAATAGTTCTTGAGTTACTATTATCACTAAATTAACGTAAATCACGTAAAATGCAACATAGCAGAGTCACGTGTTTGGCTATTTACACCGAAACCTAAATTGCAATAACTTATGTCAACATATTACTGAATCTTGAGTTTGATGAAAATACGTGAATTAGATTTTGACACTTTGGCATTATTTTGCACATATGGGTATTTGCGTTATCTACGCGACATATATTATGTTATGATATATATCTATTCTCAAGAATACGGTTGAAAGAAAAAAAATACATTTGCTCTTAGAAAGATAATTTATTAAGGATCAGACTTATGCAAGCGCTTGCGGGGCAGTTGCCCCGGTCCATACCCCTATTTAAGAGGCTTCTATGAGAATAATCAGGATTTTCATTACACGGTGCTTAAAATTAGCCAAAAGTGATTAAAATCCATATACATTTTCCAAACATTCAAAAAGGGAATACGCTTCCATTTCCCCTTATTCCCTTCACACAATGCAGAAAACAGATTATATCATTAGAAAAATAATGATTTAAATTTTAGTACAACAATGTACCATTCTATAGTCTTTAAAAGAAGTTCTTTATAATATTTCCTCGTAACGCGACAAGTTAAAATAATTAATTATGACAATTTTTCAGTTTTCTTTTTTCTTATGTCTTATAATGTACGTAGATAAGCAAAATAAAAGTTTGCAAAGAAATATTCATGTCAACCAATCTGTCATTTTTTTCTATTAGTATCAAACTAGTACTTTTTCTTAAAACTATGATCATCTTTTTTTGGGATGTTTTCTATACAGATCCGATCAGTACAGAGTACAAAATTTATGAATACGCTCATTAGGAATAAAGTTTAGTATTAGCTACTTGTATATTATCCACAAAAAAATTCTATAGATAGATACAAGGATGCTCGCGGGAATAATTCTTGACCCGGGGATTGCCTGTTAGATTTATTGAAATAAAACACATTTTTATTTTTAAAACTAATGTTCTTTTTAAGTCCCTCAAAACTCATCACGGATACTGGGCTTCTAAGGCAAAGGAAGAATTTTTTCTAGAAAAAAGCAGTTCATCCTTCTTCTTTCTATTTTTTGCACGCTACTTATAAGAGGGTATGAAGTAAAAAGTAGTCAATAAAAATACCTTTGTTACAATTTATCTAAGAGAATTTTAGCATGAAGTCTTTTTTCGGATCAATTTTATGTTCGCTTGAAATTGTCTTCTGTATAACTTTTTAGCAGTATATTAGGTCATAATTTATGCCTGTTTTGTCTGAAGCAAATTTCAGATTTAAAATAAACCCTTCTGTTTGTATTACCATCATCGGTATTGCCAAAATTTGCTTTTGGTATGTCTACAAATAAATCAGTTTCTTTGCAAAATCTTTTCAGTATTTCGAGAGTTTTGTCTGTGCTTCAGTCTTCCTCTCTCTATGCATCTTTACAGTCAACTTAAAAGCCAATTTGAGAATGCTTTCAAAATTTTTAATTCTAGCATGTAAAGTTTAAAGGCCAAACTTTCATAACATACTTTCTAGATGGCTTAGGCAGTATCTTGAGTACCTTGATGGCTTAGAATTAGTTTCTATTGAATATCAATTTTGTTGAAATGTTTAGAAGTTGTACTATATATGTAGCATCAACTTGTGGATTTTGTGCAAGTCGCATCGATGAAGATCTTGCCATCTACCACTGTCATAATAAAGACGTAAATGACTTAGAACCTGTTGCCATTTAAATTAACTTCATTGGCGTTTAGTGACATCTCAAATTTTTTTTATAAAGTTAGTTTATTCCACCACAATATCAGTATTTTCTTTGACATATCGAAATGTTATTGGACGGCAACATATGACATGCATCTGAAATGTTCTTTCTAGCCGAAAATAGTTGTACTTCAGAAATACGTGTTCTTTCCTACATGCTTTTAATTCTGCTTAATTTGCAATTTAAAGCGTTCGGAATTGTGTTTTAAGCTCTTAATTTGGTCTTCTGTGTAACCTTTACGTGATATTAGTTGATCTTAATTTATCTACTAAATTTGACAAATAAAAAATCTCCATTCGATGAAAAATATATTTACGGACTACAATCCTTAATCCCAAGGCACTTTGTGAGCCTACAGTAAAACTGTTTTCTTTTAGAATGCTATTTACGATAATCAATTTTTTTTCTGAATTTGGAAAAAAAAGTTTAAAGCAACAAGGCATACACATCCACGCTTTTTCGCGGTAGTTTCTTTGATTTTTCACCATCCAAGGCTTCAAACTTTCGATTCAGTAGGATCTGATTAGGTAATACAACAAATACTCGATTAAATAAAATATTTTAGAAATAATTTTACTGTAATAAGAGGATAACTTCAAAGTACAACAACTAAACTCAATAATGATAAAACAATAAAAAATATATTAAAGTTTTGCTTTATCGTCTGTTGTATCAGGATCCATAAGAAAAACGTTCAAAATAAACGTAAAATTATAAATATTTCACTAAAAAGATAATGTGTTTACACGAACGCCAAGAACAGACTTACACAACAGCTATAACAATCAAATTCCGACTCAAGTTGAACCAGACTCGTGCGCTTGAAAAAGTTGGAAGGGATTGGATATAGTTCTCGAAAGTGTCCTCTAACTCAGGATATCTTTCTTTTCAACAATTTTCATACTTTAAAAATTGCCTTTTGGCCGCGTAGAATGTTCAAATACCCGTATGTGAGGCGGAAATCGTGTTAAATGCTGCTTATCAGTGCCCCAGTTGAAAGATTTACACAAAAATCTAGAAAATGTCAATTCACGTCCAGGACTAACTTAATCGCGTCAAGAACTAAAAAAAATCAGACTAGCTGCTTCACCTGTGGGACGATTGACACACAAATGCAAACATGACCAATTCATGTCAAGGATTAACTGAATCTGAAGTTTGATTGAAATCCGTAAATTAGTTCTGGAGATAGAGCTATTTCAGGAATCATAACAAATGAAGTATAGTAGCGGCATTAATGGAGCTGTTTACAACAAAATATAAACAGCATAAATTCGTGTCAACAACTAATCGTATCTGAAATTTGATGGAAATCCGCGTATTCGTTCTTGAGACAGAGCTGTTGCAGATATAAATATATTCAATTTATGTCAAGTGCTAACTGAATCTGAAGTTTGCGGAAATTCTGTGCATTAATTCTGAAGATAGAGCTATTGCGAAAATAACATAAAATGTTGCATAACAGCGCCAACTGTCTAGTGTTTTACACGAAAAAAAAGCCATTCCATGCCATGGAAATTTCATGGAAATCATCAATTTCATTTGAAATTTCAGGAATATTTATTCATTACTTGTTAAAATAGAGCTGTTGAAAATCTCTTAAATAATGCAGCATAATAGAACAAGCTATCGAGCCAGTTTGAGTAAAATGTTAGTATATATATATATATATATATATATTAATTTATATCAAAGACTAACTCAATCTGAAGTTAGATGAAATTCAACTCTTTAATTGTGTAAGTAGAGCTATTGCGGAAATTGAACAAAGGGCAGCATTGCAGCACCACCTGTTGAGCACTACCTGAATAGAAATTTTAATTAAAATCAATGCATTAGTATTTGAAATAATTGAGACATAAAGTGCCCACAAAATTTATGTCACACAGATTCACAAACAGACATTCTGTAAAAATATGTTTTTCGGATTCTCTGACCCTTAAAACGTGTAAATCCGTTTAAAACCGGAATTCGAAAAATTTCCAGAACCCTCTTCTTGTAAAGATAGTGGAAAGTAAAAAGTTTATTTTATTTCTGATCAAAATATTTCACATGTTGCATTCCGTTTAATCTTAAATTAACGAATTTAATATTATGTATAAAGTTATTATTATTAGAATTTAAGATTATATATAAAATCTCACATTTTCCCTTACTAAAAATTACAAGCATAATTATTTGTTCTTCAACAGTATAAAACATCTGCAATAAAATTTTGATAAAAGAAGAAAAATTTTAAAAACTGTATAACTGTTTATACAAGTACTTTATCAAAGTGTTTTTCCAAGAATGTAAAATAAAAGAAGTAAGATGCTAAAAACATCACCCTTCATTATTGATATTTTTTTTCGCAAACTGCAATGTTTCATTTAAAACCACATCTTTTTTTTTCAAAGAAAATGTATTTTGTAGAATAAAAATGAAATAAAATTTCTTTTCCTCAAATTGTTTACAAAATTACACTTCTGACAGCGAAATAACATTGTTTGACTTTGAAGTTGCAGCTTTTTCTCTAGAAAAATTGAAGATCAATAAAGACATGTTTTAAATTACTAAAACTATAACTTAGGTATGCAGTTCTTTAACAGTAAAAGTGAGATTTGTTTTCTTTTTTAGATAAAGTAAGTTTTATCAATTTAAGAGTACGACATTTTTAAGATTTTTATGTTACTCGTGAAAAAAAAGAAAAATCTTTTGAATGTTTATCAAAATGCAAATATTTTCTGTAACATTTGGATTTTTTTAAAGTAATTAATTGTAATTTTATATTATTCGTTTCTGGAACGTAGAATTAAAAGTTAAGGATATAAACATTAAATAGCAGACAATTTATCTAAAAAACTTTCGTGTATTTCATGTCACTTATTGCTAAGAACGACATTACATTAAAAAATATAGTCGAAAAATGAAACAAATGGAACTATATTTTTTACCAACTACATTCACCCACTGTATACAGAAGAGTAAAATTTTGGACTTGAAGGTGGCAGCACACATAATTATCTCATCGAGTTTACTGTTGATAACTTGATTTAGTTAACACTCAATTCGCATATTAAATCAAAATTGGTCTGCAAATTCATATCTTGGTGAAAAATACCTCAAACCCCGAGTTCAGTTATTGACTTGTGTGTTTACCATTTTGTTTTCCTCCTCCCAGTCCTCCATATTTTCATTCCATTGGATGAAAGAAAACACAATATTGAACTTACGAGTCAACCACTAAAACTAATTTCTAGGTGTTTTTAACAAAGATATGATTTTGCAGATGGGCTGCGCTTTAATATGCAAAGCTATAACTCTTTCTGGAACTTCATCCATAAATTCGATCATATGATCGTCTGTGCTGACGCCTCTCAGTCTATTTATTTTGAAGACTTTTTGAAAAGAACTTTTACCAAAATCCTACGAAGATAACGTCCGAAAACGCCCGAAAGAGCTTATTTTTTTGCCTTTAATATGCATCACAAGTGTTCTGCCGCAAAATCCGTTTTTTAAAATATGTATGACTGATATTACAATTGCATCCATCCACAAATTGTTAAGTATATATTTACAGAGGGGATACCCAATTTATAGTACAAGTTTTAAGGGTTGGCCAAGCACATTCAAATAATGATTTATTGCACAGGAATCTACAGCAGCAACAGATGCATTGTTGCACAAGCGCAGGAAAAAAGACAGAAAGGGAATGTTCATTGGCAGCCTCACTCACAAGTTCTATATTTACAAAAAGTCTAAAAATTGCCGCGTTGAGGGTTACATTGATCTGCAATTATTCCTTGAGTCAAATAAAACTAGACAGGTAATTTTTTTAAAAATGCAAATCTCAGTCGTGCAGAAAAGTTGTACAAGTACAGGGTAAAAACGGTCAATTTTCGCAGTGTTGATAAAAATTACTAAAGCTGTAAATATTGATAAATTGAACTTATTTTTTGTATATAAGCAATCTTGAGGCAAAAATACGAAAAAAACATACCCGTTCCAACCCAGTCTTTCTCCTCGGAAAGGTTTACAAGTCCATATTATGCAAGTCTTGATCCAACATTCCAGGGACAAATCAAGACTAATTACTGAAAAGTGGCTGCACCACGAGTCCCAACCTTATTCTACGCAACCAACCAACCAAAACGTGGGACAGCGAATTATCTAGATCCATCTGCAGATTCAAGTACTGAGAATGATTATTTAGTGCCAAAATGTAGCATAGAAGGACAAGAAGTGACGGTGACTTCAATGAAACGGTCACATAACTCATGCCCATAAACTTTTGAGCAGACTTATGCTACCAGCTTGAGCCTGCACTTTACCGCTTGTATATGACATAATCGTCTACCAGATTTTAAAGGAAGAGGCTTTTCAACATTGGAAATAAAGTCTGCAATGACAGTTGAACAAATATTTGTCAAAAATTAATTCACAGGAAATCTTGTTTTCTGACCAGTTTATATGTCGTATTCGTACATGATGTAAAAATTCTTGACCAGAACAAGACAATTTCTCACGAATATATCTTTAGTGAGAGTGTCTTCAAATTTCAGTTCCATCAAAATCGCAGATTTCTAGAGTGTTCCTCTCTAGCGTAGCAATTTTTCAGTACCATTGACACAAAAAAATTCTTTATGAGCAAATATTGTATTTATTTCAATTACATTCATCACCACTTCTTCAACTTTTGCAGGTAAGCTTTTGTATTTCCTGATGTATTTAAAAATATTGTTAGGTCCCTTAAATTATAAAGATCTTGTATTAGTATCAAATTACAGTGGTACGTATACTGTCATAATATACGCTACAATGAGGGAATTTTTGTGTGTGGTTTCCAATGAAACAAACAATACAGTCTCAGGAAAACTATTTATTAACGTTAACCATAAATAATGAGATATTTTTCTTGGATCGCGAATCATTATGTATGAAGAACTAGATCCAATAACAATAGAAAGGGAACTATCGTACAGGTATCTCTGAGCTTCACTCAGAATTTCTCAGGTGTGGAAGTCACATTCAATTCTCTTAAAAGACAAATAGGAAAAGACTTGAAACATACCGGCTGTTCTAAATGTCCCAGGGATTGTGAAGAATGTCATTCAAACAAACGCTTCTTTTTGCTATAGAGAAATCATCCTGCTTACAATGGGAATATATGAAGTGCAGCACGCTCGAGAACAAGGATGCAAAAAGCAAATCCTTCAGGAACTTTGGAGACAATGATTATTATAATATCGATCATTTTTCTGAAATCGCGATTACTTGTCCAAATATTTTGGTAAACATTTCCTGAGCTGATACCTCAGACTTTATTTCTAAGACGGAAAAGCAAACCTGTCTTTTGAATCTTGCTGACAAAACATGTTACACGTGTCATCGTACAACTCAATGCCAAGCTGGTGACATAGGGCTTTTCAAAAGTCCATGTGCGACGTGATGTTTCCATAACAGCTATCCTCGCTTTTCATGCTACTATACAACAATTTGACACTAAAAAATCATTCACAGTACCTGAATCCTAAGGTGGATATGTAGGAATTTCTATCCCAAGTATTGTTTGGTTTGTTGGATAGGGTGTGGGTGGGACCTTCGGTGCAGCCACCATCTCATAGTGAGTCGTGAATTGTCCGTAGAAAGATAAGTCAAGACCTGTACAATATCGATCTGTCAAACATCTCGGGGGAGAAGGAAGGGAGGGATATTTTTTTTTGACTGTTAATCTCAATATTGCCTACGTAAAAAAATCGATTAAGCAATCTTTACAGTTTTAGTAATTTGGGTTAAATCATTAAAAGTTGACCCTTTTCACTCCATTGAGGGGTTGAAAGGAGATAGAAGAGAGATTTTTGGTGTTGTATTTTTTCATTCTACAGCTCAAGGTCATGCTATATACATTAACTGAGTGAGATCGAAAAATATTTACACATTTTATGACTTTCTGTATATCCAATCAATGTAGTTTTGTTGAAATTCGAAAACTTTGCATTCTTTCTTTTCTTTTGAGCTCCGGTTTACTAAACACATACCTACAACCAGCTAGCTTTAGAAGGTGCATTCAGTTAGTTATTTAGAACAGTGTGTTAATGAGCTTGCAGAGATCATGCTAAAACCGTTGTTGGTGACGAAAGGCGATGGGGATATCGTGAAATTGTTCTAGCAAACCTTCATCCAAGAAAATATACAATAACAACTATCTTTTTTTGCACGCTAAACCAGTCTGTTGGCCATCACGATCTCCCGATTTTCCGAACTTCTAATACTTTTTATGGGAATATTTAAAGTGTTATTTATGCGTAGCATTTGTAAGTGAATGTGAAATTCCTAGATTACGCGAATTGTTCCACTGACGCTGCAAAACATATGTTGCTGTTGGGGAACGCAATTTTGAGCAGTTATTATAAATATCAAATTTTCCAACAAAGCTGTAGTTAAACACTGTATATTTCGATTAATATCTTATTTCATGTGATAACACCTCAATGCGTCACTTGCGCCCATACATCCATGTACAATAAAAGATTGTTGCAATCTGCAGTACCAACCCTTAATGTTGCAATTGGAATTTGGGATCATCATATATATTAACATCTTAATTTATTTTGTGAATCTTATAAAGAATTAATTAATCAAATAATGCATTTTTTCTCTGGCAATTCCTTTATGAAAAGTTACATTTTGTTATTTGGTTATTAATTATGCATTTGTTTTCCATTAAATTAATAAGAATAAGGTTTTTGTAGGGTTGTAATTGATTCTTTATATACCATATCGATATGTTTACTGAAAATGTTCTTCTACTAATAGAAAATAAACTTATAGCTGTATTTCAAGTTATATATGAGGCAAGTGCAAAAATGAAGTTTTGTCATTTTTTTCACACTTAAAATTTAATAATAATACAAAATACATCATGGCGTCATTAACTAAACACCTTGCATTATTTTTCGATATAGTCGCCACCGACACTGAAGTTTTTGTCGTAGAATGCAGTTAGTTTAAAGAAACCAGTGTGATAAAACTCTGTTTGTTGCTCGGAAGGACAAGTCACCCAGCCTGCTTCATCTCAGCATTGATTTAAAAGTGACGTCCCAAGAATGGCTTTTAATTCAGGGAATAGGTGAAAATCTTGGAGTAATTTAAGGGCTACAATAGGGCGGAGGATACAATCGCCCCCATCCGAACCGACAAATTTGATTTTGTGTGAGTTTTTCTGAATCACCATAGGATTTTCAGTTGTACCCAGCATTGAAAACCACTCCCGGGGCGTTACTTCCGAAATAATGTTGAGGTGGAGCAGGCCGTGAGACAATTCTTCTTATCGCAGGCCATCGAACTTTACCAAAGCGGCTTCTACAGTCTGCATATATTCTAAAACAAATATCTCAATATCGGTAGTACATATTTCTAACAACAGTAAAAAGTGCATATTTCTTGATGCAATTGTGTGTTCTTTAGCAACAAAATTTCTGGTTTAAAAATACGACAGAACTTACTTTTGGAACATCTCTCGTAATATATTTTTTAACCCATCGTATCTTTTTCTGGTAAGAAGTTTATTGCTATATCATCAAACATATAGAAATCCATTCATTTTTTTTTCAAACTACATTTGATGAAATAACACCAGTATTTAAAATAGAAATGGAAAATGTACATTTTTTAAAGTATATGTATTATATATATATATATATATATATATATATTAAATTGCATAATTTTCAATTATATATATATTTCAACGAAAATCTATGACACAAAAATATACAAAAGTATTTTTTCATGAAACATATTTATTTTAAGTTTCAGCACATAAGTTATTCTATTTCCAAAATCCATTGGTAAAAATCTACTTTATGCTGTGATTGAAAATATGATAAATCCTTTCTTTGGAATCGTACTTGTTTGTTTCACGCATACTGTTGAACAATAAATAGTACACAATTTTTGCAATAGTTTCGAATGAAAAGGAACATTCTTGAGAAACTGGATATTTTTAACTTAGATGTTTTATTGATTTTCTTAAAAATATTTTGAGATTATGTTCCATTTAAAATTAGACGGAAATATTTGAAATATTTGGAAGATATAGAACTGAAAATTTATTTTTACTTTCTTAGTGGAAAAATAGTTGTAAAAGTAATTGAATTGCAGATTGTATTTCACGATAAAGAAAGGAATTTTTTTGCGACTTTAAACGAACAGCTGTTATGTGTTTTTTTTATTTAGGACGATTTGAGGTAAAAATTAAACACTTGCAATTCTCGTGTTTAAAATTCAAATGAGAATAAAAATATCATCATGTTAACAGCATTTAATCAGAACATTTTATTTTTCATTGAAAACTAAATTTTGAATAATTAAAAAGCAATAGTTCAATATTTTTCATTTTTCGAAAAATAATTGAAATATTTTTTTTTTCAATTTTCTTTCTCTTTCATAAAACTAAAGCATGTTATTGATGATGTTATAATTTCAGGTATATAAAGTGTGACATCACGATGCAACAAAAAATCCGTTGCATATAAAAATTCGATTTGGGTATAATGACTTAAATTAGATTTCCTAGTGAGACATATATTTAAACACACACGCACAAGGCGTACTTTTGCCACCAAACGTAAAGTATTTTGAGTGATATTTTCAAATTGCACGTCAAAACTAAGTGGTCAGCCATTCATAATCAATGTAAATGTAGAATCAATAGAAATATAGAAATCAATGTTTCTGCTCAAGTATTTAATTTTATAATATACTTACAGTAATTTACTGTAATTTATGTAAAAAAGAGTAAATATGTATATCCTTTTATTAAAATATAGTTAGAGTACAATTGGTATTGTCGCATTTCGCAAAATACAATTTATTAGTAATTCTACTAAGGTACCCTGGGGTAATAACGCCACATTAAGGTTCTACCAATTTTTACGGCTCAGTTTTAGACTGTATTTTTCAAACAAATACAGGATTTGATACAGCAATTCATTGATTATCTATATATAAAAAAATAATTTAACAGATATGTATTCATAAAATGTAATGGCGTGATTTCTGGACCAATGCTATTTAATAACGCCATGCAAACAAAACTATGAAATACGATGGAATAATTGTATGTAGATTGCCCAATTCTAAAAATACAAACTCTACAAACTTTGAAATTGACAAATTGCACTCTAAGCTATTGAAATGTTCATTTTTTTGTGAAAATGTAAGAAAAATAAAGGTGTGGGGTGGGGGGATGAGGCAAAAGAATATCAGACCGTGAGCTTCTTTTTGCTTAAAAAGGACCGCTGAAATAGAATTATTATTAACATTGCACAGTTTTATCTGTGTTTATTTGAATCAGTATTTAGGATGTAGCTCGGCCACTGTAGGGAATCAACCGGGGTATTAATGCCAAGGATTGGCGTTACTACCCCGTTATAGTTATTGCGCTGTACATTTTAAATTACAAATTATCTCGAGAAGATATCCAAAATCTTCAACAACATTTTGAAAGTCCATGAAATGTACTACAAATTTATGTAATTAACAAAGTATTTTCGGATAAAAAAATAGTCAGTGTTGTAAATTTTCATGATTATTTTCATTTAAATACAGCCTGCTTTTGTTAATTCGAAATCGTATAAATTGAATCTTTGCTTTAATGGAACGAAACAATAAGTCTCGAAATGTTCAATGGCAGAATAATAATTAAAAATTCTCATTTATACTTACTCACTTTCTCTTTACTTCGTTTAATTCGTACTAACGCGAATTTCGATTTTTCATTTTTGCTTACGTTTTTATGCATTTCAAATCCTTGAAGTAACTTCCTCTCTTTCATTTTTGTACGAATTGTTCTGAACTAGAATACATACAATTCCATGATTTTAATATCCGCTTTTTTAGTGCCTAGATGATACCTCCAGTCCCTCTTAAATTGAATTATTTCAAAATAGTTTGATTAGTTTATGTACTTATATATTTTAATTTAATATTAATGAATAGTCTAATGATAACAGCCGAAATAAATAAAGCTTTAATATAACATTGATTTCTTTGTAATGGTACCTCTTTCAACATATTTTTCTCTCATACTTTCCATAATTCGTATCCTGGATAGTTCAAAAATTTCTTGTAGTCTTGACGAGTTCGACTTAAGGAGAGTCGGCTGTATGTATAAAAATAACTTCATGTGAACACACTTAAATTAGAATCTTTTGTTTTGTTTTGAAACTAATTTTTGAATAATAAGGAGAGAATTATTATTTTTTTCCTTATTCGAAATGTGATTTTTTTTAAACATTTCTATCTAATTTTTTGAAAAAATAATGTTATTGTTGATAATAAAATTGCAGGTAGATAAAGTGTGACATCACGATGCAACAAAAAATCCGTTCATTGTAACAATCCGTTCTGGTATAATTACGTACATTAGATTTCAACGATTAAGACATACATTTAAATGCACACGCAAAGGGCATACTTTTGCCGAGAAAAACGGCAAGTATTTTGAGAGATGAATAAGTAATGCTATGCAAATCATATTATACATGCATCTTGTAGTAAGCTTTGATAGTGTATATCAAATTTATTGTATTTGAAATAGTGTAACATTACCAAAATATGCTACAAAAAGTTTTTTCGAAAGACAATTATGTAACGATGCTTGAACATACTTGCTATACTCCTGACTTACTTCTCTATGATTGTAAATGTTTGGACCTTAGGTAAAAGCATTAGTACATAAACGATTCGGTGATGGCACTGCTATTGAAGCTTTCATGCACAACTGACTGGGACACGCTATTCTTCTTTCTATGATAAAGGCATCAAAAATACTTCCTATCCTTTTGGGAAAATGTCGTTTGAAATCAGGAGATGATATGAGGAACCCAGAAGCCAAGGGCTTTACGTGACAAAGTTGAACTAAGTGGCAAAGATGGCCTGGAAACATGCTGTTTTTCTTTTTAGGTAATGAAATATAAGAGATTTTCTAATTATCAAATCAATCTAGAGATCAACCACTTCTTCCAAATATTTATCAATATTGATTATCTATAAATTTAAGGAAAATTACACTCTACTGTCTCTACAGTTATTGAAATGAGAGTTCAAAGACTCCGATGAAGAAATCGGCAAATTCCTATTTCAATTCAGTCATATTAATGACGTTCAAATTTAACGTAAATTATCTTTGAACTCAATTTACACCGAATCGAACTTTTGTCGCTTGTACCCCTTGGCTTCTGAGGTCTTCAATTAGAAAGGTATGCGTAACTTTTTGTTTTGTTTCTTATACGAAGAAATTTAAAACAAAAAATCCGGTTTATATTTGATTCACCCTCGTGTCATATATTATGGAACACTTATAATACATGAAGAATAACGTAACAAAAGTGCACTATTTAATAAGTTAGAGAATTACGGCTAATTCAAACATATTGAAACGTAAAACATATTTGAAAATCGAATTTTAGCTGACACCATCTACCATTGTGAAATTTTTGAAAGTTTTTAACAGCTCTGTATATGATGTTGTACTTATTATTTTCATGAATTCCAAAATTTCATATAAAAATAAATGTCATAAGAAACATGTCAATAAAAAAATACATATACTCCACTTGAAAATCACCGTTTAGTGACTTCCGCTAACATTACGTAAATTCTATTGTGCATCCATCTAAATGAGTTGTATAATTTATATACAACGAATAATATGCGAAAACTTTTATAAATTTTAAAGAGCATATTTAATTTTAAAATGCACTGCCAGCAATTATTACTTAAAAGGTATATTGCAACATATTTTTTCGGTGTTTATGTAAATAAATGACAGATGCTATGAATGTCCTATTGTATCATAATCATATTGTACTGAAATTCAGTGATTTATATCAGTTTCAATATATTTGGAATATCTCATTAAAATATTCTGCAAATGCTTTTTTCTGATGCACTTAATATTGTGAAATTCTACAGAGTGCTGCCCCTCCGTTAATTATTAATCTTACATACTTCATATAGAATATGTCACATGCTTTTGTGACCTGAAATAAAGTTTATCAATTGCATGAAAATTCAAGTCTACATATGGAAGTTAGAATGTAAACAGATAGACAGACAAACCAAATACATAAGCCCTTTTCTACTTGGTTCTTAAAAAATCCCGTCTTATCACAAAATAAAATAAAATCTAAAAACATTCCTAATGCAAAAATATTGATTCTAACTCTGCTTGTTTTCATAATAAATTTCATCTATATTAATAAAATAACAAATCGCTCTCTCTCTCTGTATGTGTGTGTCTGCGATGGCTAGAAAAATCTAGGGGATTTACGAGGCTCAAAATTTTTATGAGAATAGCCCAATATCTCTCCTGATGCACCTGAAGCTCAGAATTTTAATATTTTGATTAATTTCAGATATATTTATTACGAAGTGGAACTCACCATCATCAAAACTATGCTTTTTTTTTACCCTTTCTTCTCTACGCTGATTTTTGATAAAATAACAAATCGCTCTCTCTCTCTGTATGTGTGTGTCTGCGATGGCTAGAAAAATCTAGGGGACTTACGAGGCTCAAAATTTTTATGAGAATAGCCCAATATCTCTCCTGATGCACCTGAAGCTCAGAATTTTAATATTTTGATTAATTTCAGATATATTTATTACGAAGTGGAACTCACCATCATCAAAACTATGCTTTTTTTTACCCTTTCTTCTCTACGCTGATTTTTGGTTGGTTGGTTCATGCAGAGTCGCTTATAAAAAACACGTTTCTTTTTTCCGCTTGCTTTCATTTGGTCGGTTGTATAAAACATTCAAAAAAATAATTTAAAAAACCGAGACAGAAAAAATAAACAAATTTGAGTACTTAATATTTCAAAAGTGACTGTTTTTTCACCTAAACTTTAAATTTTAGCCCGGAGTTGAAATACTTGCTTTGAAAACGTATTTAATAATAATGAAAGTTTAAGAGAATGAATTAGTTCAAATGACGTCAGAACCTAACAACGAACTTCACAACCTGGAATTCATGTTGTTCGTCTTTCTGTTTTTCCTCAACTCTGATTGATTGAGCAATAATACATGCGTAATTGAAACTGATCTATTTAAATAGCAAGACATATGGTTTTTAGAAAGATCTTACTGGCTCTTTTACCACTAAAAATTAGAAATTGGGCAAAAATAATTCCTTACATTCGAATGCTTTCTGTTTCTGTTGCGAGTAGCAATGTTTTAAATATAATTTACATTCTCATTTTCGATAATATTAATGATATAATTTCTTTTAATATCAGAAGTGTTTTTTAGCACTTTTCAACAAAGTTTAAAAGTACTTATGCATTCGGTTTGTCTGTCCGCCTGTCCACACTTTAATTCCTGTAAATATACTCAGATTTTTATGCAATTGACAAATCTTATTTATCCATTATGAAATTGCATATGAAGTACGTACGAATATTGGTTCGTTTATAGAGACACTCAAAAGAAATTACATTATGGTATATGCGGAAAAAATTGTTTGGAGAGTATTTTAATGAGTATTTTAACGCTATTTCAAATGTACTGAAACGGATATAAATTCCCTGCTTTCACTACTATTAAATTAAATAGATAAATCATAGCAATTTTTAATAATTTACATGGACACACAAAAGAAATCAGGTACAATACTGTCTTTGCGTAATAATTGCTGCAGAGTATGTTTTAAAATTCGATATGAACTTTTAAATTTACTTAGTTCTTTGCATACTACTCTTTATATATAATTTCTACACCTCATATATAGGGCTGCAGAAAATTATATTATTCTTCTTACTGGAGGAAATTGCTGAAGGGAAATTTTCTGCAATATATGTACTACTTAAATGAATTAATTTTTGAAATACGTGTTGTTAATATATACAAATCTCTTCTATATCATATATAGAGTTGCTAAAAAATTCGAATAATTTTCCGAAAGTAAATGGAAACAGCTGATATTCGGTTTTGAAATGCTTTGTGTATTAAACGGAACTATGTGTTGCAAGCGGAAAATATTTTTTTTCTGATGTTTCTAAAGAAAAAGAAATATTGGGTGACTTAGAAGCGGTAATCGAAGATTTTTACTTCGTGATTATAATAAATTTTCATAGTTCATCTGTCTTTTTAGCACTTACTGAGAAAGTAGAAAAGTACTTATCATTCGGTTTGTCTGTCCGTCTGTCCTCGCTCTAACTCCTGTAAATATACTCGGATTTTCATGCAATTTATAAAGCTTATTTAGGGTCACCAAAGCATTCTTGGTATTCCATATGAAACATGTATGACAAATGATTCATTTACAGGGATATTCAAAAGAGATCGATTAGGGTATATGGAGAAAAATCCTTTGGGGAGTATTTTAATGTCATTACGTTATTTCTAATGTATTCAAACTAATATAAATCATTAATTTAATCACGGTTACGTTAAAACAGAGCATTTATCGCATTTTTTTATTAATTTAAAGGGACGCACGAAATAAATGTTTACAGTACTCTTTTTCCTTAATAACTGATGGAGAGTGCGTTTTAAAATTCGGTATGCTCCTCTAAATATAATTAGTTTTTTCCATATTACCCTTTACATATAAATTCTATACATCATATACAGAGCAGCACAAAAATATTTGCATACCATTCTCCTTATTAGAGGATATTGCTGAAGGGGATTTTTAAACTGAAATATGTGTATCTTTTAAATGAATTAAATTTTTGAATGCATGTTATTAATAGATATCAATCTATGTGTCACATGCAGGGCTGCTAAAAATTTCGGATCATTTTCCGAATGTAGATGGGAACAGCTGAAATTCTGTTTTGAAATGCTTAATATATTTTCACATGGTGAAATGAGATGTAATATTTTAATTTTTTAAACTTTGCAGTTTTTTACATATTCTGAATGTGTTGGATAGTGTTTCATAATCTGTGCTTGATGCATTATTTTTTTATTTTTAAAGATATTTTTAAACACATTTTATCATTGCTCTATTTTTTTCTTTTTAAATACTAAAAATTGTTCCGAGTTACGCACACCTACCATACAGTGCTACAGGTAGTGGGAATTTGTGTAGGATATTCCTACAGAACATATTTCATCCTTAATTTATTAGAAGTGGCTATTTCCGAACAATAATTTTACAAAATTTCTTAAATTCTTATTGGATTTTCTCACCCTCTCGACTAATATATGTATACTAGGGTGGAGCGAAAAAAATTTTTTTTTGAAAATCAAAAACGGGTAGGTGCCAAAAGTTGCTATTATACTAGTAATTTAATAAAACAATCAAATATAATTTTAAAAAAAATTCAGAACGTAATATGGATTTTGTAAGCCTATATTATAATAGTAAGAAATTTGATAAATTGTTGTTTAAAAGGTTTGGAAAAGTGTATTTCACGTTTAACACTTACATCCGAATTGTTATTTATAATGAAAAATATTAATGTACTTATCTCACATTGGTCATTTAATATATCTTTCACATTTAAAATTTGTAACAATTTTTTTTATTTTATTCTAAATTAATATTTCATTGAATACTAGTTCATAACATTTGTTAAAGGTTCTTTTTAGAATTCTAGTAAATTATTTACCGTTTGACGAATATAACTAAATGATAACAATTTATTTTTTTTGAACAGTTTTTAATATAATTATTATTAAATTTATTTTAAAATATATATTTTTTAAAGTGGTTTGAATTAATCTTTAAGTATTAAAATATATATTTATGATTTTAAGAAAAAGAAAAGAAGAATGCAAAAAAGGGCCATTTCAGGCTTGCATTTATTATCTGCTTTACAAAAGTTTTATATTTTTAAAGAAAGCAATATTTCTTGTATTCTGAACTATTTAAAATTATGTATAAAAGATTTCCTATTTACAATCATATAAAAAATATCCAATGGTTTGTGTGATAAAAAAAAAAGCATTATTCAAATAAATAGTTCCATATACTATATCAGTGTTATATTTCCCCAATAATTTCCAAAATTTCGGGTGGAAAAACATTTTAATCTTCACTGTTTTCTATTTTATGCTGCACAGGATTTCCGTTAAACTTTGAAATGGGATATGATAAACTCTTTCTTCCAAAAGCGGAAGTTTTTTTTCGCTTCCCTGGAAACAACAAATGTTACAGAACTTTCTGCATCTCACAATTTTCACAATAGCCATGTCTGAAGTACTAGTGCATCTACTTTCTTAAAACTTTAGATTTAGTTTACATTTAATCTAGCAGGTGGCGTTAACATGGGGCATTAATCATGATTATTTCAATAGTTCTATGTCAAGAACTAATGTATGTAATTTCGCAAAATTTTAGATTTTGTGAGACTTTGATATAAACGAATTCTGATTAGTTTTCATTGTTTATCGCTGAACAGGTGGCGCTGCTGTGGTTCAATATTTATGATTATCGCAGTAGCTCTGTCTCATAAATTAAAACATCAGATTCAGTTAGTCCCTAATACAGATTAATGTTCTTTAGTTTTTTACAATAAATTGTCCTACAGATCGCGCTATTATTCTGCATTTTTCACGATTTCACAGTAAATGTATCTCAAGTACTAATGCCTTGATTTTCATCAAACTTCAGATTCAGTTAATACCTGATAAATAGTTAAAAGTGATTAGTTTTTGTGCATATCAGCCAACATGTGACGCTGTTATTCATATTTTTTTTACAAGATATTACAATAACATAACTCAAAAACTAACGTACCAATTTTCATCAAATTTCAGATTCATTTATAAGTTGACGTAAGTTGTTGCTGAGTAGATTTTTGTTTAAACCACCTAAGTTGTGATATTATTATTTCTTTTTTTAGGAAGTGTGACGTAGACTTACATATAGTTTTCTTAAATTATACATTTTTTTCTAAATTTCAGTTAAAACTAATCTTGAATTTCTTATCTATTTTATATTAAGTTAAATTTCGTTCTCACAATAATTTTCCTGCAAAAGAAAAGAAAGAAAAGACATTATACATGTGTCTTTATCATTACAACGGCTCTCAGATGAACAGAATTTATTAAGATGATTATTCACCCTCGCTAGAAATAATAAAAAAAGGTTAAATATCGATTTTTCTTGAGTTCAGTAAAATTATCAATTTTCTCTACTTAATTTCCTCTAACCTCTTGGTTAAATAATAATCTTTTCATGCACATGCGGTTTGTTTTGTTCATCACAGTATGTTCTTGAAACATGCTCCTAACGTACGATTTGGCAGTCGAATTCTTTTTGGCTTATTTTTTAGGACCTTTAATTTTTTGGATTATTTCTTGTTACTTTGTCATTAAATTCAAAATTATATTAATTGTTAACGCGTAACAGAAAATTCTCCGTTCATGATATCATTCATTTTTCATGTGCTCTTTTTCGCCTATTTGTGACGTCAATGCGTGACTCCGCTTCACGAACTCAATCATATAAAGACTGTTTCTTAAAAAAAATGATCTAAGGCACCATCCCTAATTATTTCTTTATGAAATGATTTAAATTTATATTTCTACTTCAAATAAATAAATTTCTTAAAAAAGCATTTATTTTCATAACTGATCACAGCCTACAGTTATTTATGAATTTTTTTTTTTTTTGCAAATGCATACTTAAAAGTACCTGGTGAACATTTGTCTTCGAATATTTTATAGTACTGAACTTTACTACAGGATTTATTAACATGCGTAAGATAGAAAAAGTTTTGGGACTGCCTCATCTGACTAGTTTAACTTTAAATTATAAAATAAACGGTCAAAGTAAGTTACGCAAATGTATTTATTTGTATGTAAAAACTTAAAAAACATTCTTTCGCCCACTTTTAATTGCACATATTGTGAATATTCCAATTTATAAAAATTCCGATATCCCAATTTATAAAAGGATATTTTCTTATTGCTGCGGCTAATTGTAAGGTTTTACACATGAAAAATGGTCATCATGCTCATAAATTAAAATTTAGGGTTCAGGCATAGTTTTCCTTTATTTTTTAATAGTTATGACTTTCGTAGTGCACTTTTAACCTATCTACAAATGTTATGTCAAATTTCACATATAAAAAAATACATTACTATCATTTAAATTTTAGTACAGTGAGCTCACCTGTGACAAAAGAACAATTTTTCAATATAACTGTATAAAATGTGTAAATTTTAAAATTCTGAAAAAAACTATATATATATATTATATACTTAACATTTGTTCATACAGTGGAAATCAATATACAATAGATAAATTTTAAACACGATTATTCAATCGGTAAATCAATAACATTGGTAAAATGTGTGTTTTATGTACATTGCTTAAAACTACTATATATCTGTGACCCCTAAAAAATTTTGATTAAAAAAATATTTCATGTTTTTGTTGATTATTATTATTATTTTTAATTGTCCTTTATGAAGGAAAAAATATTTTTAACTATTTTAAATAATGTATAACAGTCTTTCCTTTTTATAATCACGAGAAAGAATATACAATGTTTTTGTTGTGTCAAAAAAATTTATTATTCAAATAATAAATCCGGTA
Source organism: Maratus speculifer (assembly GCA_964019185.1). Lineage (NCBI taxonomy): Eukaryota > Metazoa > Arthropoda > Arachnida > Araneae > Salticidae > Maratus > Maratus speculifer. Next base: position 139,547,813 of record OZ025300.1, read on the forward strand.
TTCTATTTTCTCAATCATTTTCAACTGTTCGAAAAAAAAAAAACATTTTAATCTTCACTGTTATTCATTTTATGCTGTTCAGGATTTCTTCTTATCTTTGAAATGGGATATGATAAATTCTTTCTTTGAAACGCGGAAGTTTTTGGTTTTCGTTTCTTTGAGAACAACAAATGTTACAAAACTTTCTGCAGCAGTTTTGGAATAAGAGACAAATTCATTTTCTTTTATTATGAAATGACGCTTTGATTTTATCTTATTATGTAACTATTGCATTTCCGAAAATTTATTAATTAAAAGGAATAGTTCAAAGATTCATAATATCAAAACGTACATTTAATTGCTAAAAGAAGAAAGTTATTGATTTCGAAGCAGTCGAAAATTTTAGATTAGTTTTATGTAGAGAAACCGCAAATTAAATTTCTTAAACACATAGTTTACTTTAATTTTCAATTTGCTATGGTTCACTTTTCAGGAAACATGCTATAAAACTACCGAGTTGTGGCTAAAAAATTAATTTAAGGCTAAATTTTTTTTTAATTACATAAGACTTTTATTAGTAAAACACTCAATTTGAAAGACTTTTATTATGGTTTTAGCGATATATATTACATTTATTTATTTATTTATAAAGATAAAAGAAGAAGGCAAAAGCACTTCACGCTTGCATTAATTATCTGCTTGACCAAAATGTGGTCCATAATTTTAAAAATAAAAATACATTTCTAGTATTCTAATCTATTTTAAATAGCGCACAAAAGTTTTTCCTCTTCGTGAGAAAAAGTATCAAAGGATTTATGCTTTGATAAAATATTTTATTATTTAAAAAAATAATACAATAGTCTACTTTAATATTCCTCAAAAATTTTCTATAAATTTCAAAACTCATTTTAATATTAATTGTTTTAAATTTCATGCTGATCTAGATTTCCTTTTATTTTGAAATGGAATGTTATAAACTCCTTCTTTCAAAAGAGAAATTTTTTTCTGCGTTTCTTTGAACAGCAAATGTTATTTTTAATTTTGATGTAATGAAATGTACAATGTCGAAAATGAACCTAATAATCAACTTTTTTAATCTTTGTTTCTGTTACATTTTCTTTAATTACACTGTAAATTTTACATACATATATATATATATTGTAGCGTATATAGGGTTCTTTTGATTTTATGGTTAGACAACTTCAAACTCTTTCTTATAGAAAAGTAGAAAATAATTTATTTACAGAACTTCAGAACAACAGAGTCTTCGAAACTCACAAATATTTCTAGATATTCAAAAATAATTGTTCAAATCTATCGTTTAAGTGCAGATATAGGTTCCACAGACATTTTATACAACGTCTCAACACTAAATCACATTCAAAATAACGTAAATAAGACTCAAGCAAACTTGCTTAACAAACGCGTTGTTCACTCAATGACTGACTGGTAAATAATAACCACAACAGCTCGTATCGCTCTCCTTATATAGGCACGCAGCATGTGCTGGAAATTTCTAGAACCTTCTCGAAAAATCCACGGAACAACAAACAATGTATCAGTATATATAAGGGGGGTTACCATAGGGAGGAAAGGGTTACCATCGCCAACAATCGCCAAGTTTGTGGCCAACTTGGCGATATATCGCCAAATTTGGCGACGAAAATTAGTCGTCAAAAGTGACGCCAACTTGGCGATATCTTTATTATTTCGCCAAGCTGCCATAGACATTCACTGAAAATAATAGACAAGTTTGCTTGACATCAGATACAATGTAACAAAAATTAATATTAGTAAAGGAATGGAGCTTAATAAGATTATTTATATTATTTTACAGTACAAACACTAACTATTTACGAAATTCGTAACACTACTCAAAGACTGCACGTCCCGGGCAGTGCAATCCCTGAGTTAGAGGAAAACACTTAAAATAAATAAACAAATAAATAAATAAATAAATAAATAATAACAATTTTAATAAAATTTACATAAATAAGAACTAATTACTATTTACATATTTACAAAAGTGACTTTCATGACCATGGTCTGAAATTCCAGTTTTGAATTTCTAATCACTTTGGACAAAATAAGGGGCTAGCCGGTTATAATGTACGACCTTGGGTTTGGCGTGCGGCAATTTTTGTATACGTACGACGACATCATTCAGCCTGTTGATGACTGTGTAAGGACCGTCCCAGTTTCTTTGTACTTTTGGCGACAGTCCCTTACGATGTATGGGATTCCACAACCAAACTTTGTCACCTTCGTTGAATTCATGTCTAGTTGCCTTTATGTCGTACCGTGTCTTCATCTTTTCCGATGCCAGTCCGATTCGGTTCCTCGCTAAACGATGAATCTCCTCAATCCGTGCCTGGAGTTCATCCACGTATTCTTCAGGCGACAAAGGAGCGTCCGGAGGACGGCCAAACAAAAGATCCGCAGGCAGACGAAGATCACGACCGAAGAGCATTTGAGAAGGGGAGTAACCAGTGGCCTCATGAGTGGCACTCCTGTAGGCAAGCAGGAAAAGAGGCAATTTCTTGTCCCAGTCCTGTTGGTCTCTAGACACCAGGAGAGAGAGGCTATTTAGGATGGTACGATTGAACCGCTCCACCATGCCGTCCGATTGAGGATGTAGAGGTGTAGTTTAAGTTTTGTCCATGCAGAGTAGTCCGCACATTTCCTTAAACACAGCCGAATCAAAGTTTCTACCTTGATCGGAATGGATTTGAAGAGGAACTCCGTATCTGGAAACCCAGTGTTGAACTAGTATGTCTGCTACGGTTACCGCCTTTTGATTAGGAATGGCTTAGGCTTCAGGCCACTTAGTGAAGTAGTCCATGACAACGAGGATGTACTTATTGCCATCAGATGTTCTATGAAGAGGACCCAGGATGCCTAGTGCAATTCGTTCGAAAGGAGCTCCTATATTATAACGCTGCAGTCGCCCACGGGTGCGCCTCTTTGGACCTTTACGTGCTACACAGGTGTCACAAGTTCGACACCACTTCTCCAGGTCGCTGCGAACATTATTCTAGTAGAAACGCTCTCGAACCTTTTGCAGGGTCTTCATTACACCAAAATGACCTCCTGTGGGACTACCATGCAGTTCTTGAAGGACCATAGAAATTCTCGACTTAGGGAGTAGTAGTTGCCTTCTACATGTCTTTCCATCGTCAGACTCCCATTTTCGGTACAAGATGCCGTTCTTCAAATGTAAGGAATCCCAGAGAGCCCAATAACGTTTAGTCGTAGGATGGTAATGGGCCATGTCTTGCCAGTTGGGCTTCTTGTTGGACTCTTCTTTAAGCTCTAGAATTTGCTTAATTTCAGGATCAGCAAGTTGATCTTTACGCAGGCTCTCATCACTCCACGGATCTTGCGATGATGTAGACCCAGTTGTAACATGTCTTACTACAGGACCTTGGACATTAAATTTCTTCTCAACCCGGTCGCAGTATCTACAATTCTCTAAGCAGGGTCTTTTTGAGAGAGCATCTGCATTTCCATGTGATGAGCCTTTTCGATGGCGTATCTTCATATCGTACTCTTGAAGCTTTTGTATCCACCTGGCTATCTGGCTTTCAGGGTTAATAAAATTCAATAGCCAAGTTAGAGAAGCATGAACAGTTCTGATCAGGAATTTCCGACCGTAAAGATAATGATGAAAATGGTCTATGGCTTTCACTACAGCAAGAAGCTCTTTTCTTGTTACGCAGTAGTTTCGCTCTGTCTTTGATAAGCACTTGCTGAAATAGGCGATAACACGCTCCTGGCCGTCGATTTCCTGGGACAGTACAGCGCCAATGCTTTCGTTACTTGCATCCGTATCAAGTATAAACTGTTTATCTATTTGAGGATATGACAGAATTGGAGTGGATGTTAAGGCCTCCTTGAGCTTTTCGAAAGCAGCGTCACATTCCTGTGTCCAGATAAATTTTTGATTGGCTTCTGTTAATTTATGAAGTGGTCTTGCAATCATCGAGAAGCCTTTGACGAATTTTCTGTAATAGGTGCATAATCCTAGAAAACTCCGAAGCTGGTGAACATCTGCTGGACGATTCCAATTTTTCACGGCTGATATCTTCTCCGGATCAGTCCTGACTCCATCCGCCGAAATGATGTGTCCAAAGTAGGCGACTTCATTTCGAAACAAACTGCACTTCGAAGGGCTTAACTTCAAATTAGCTTCCTTTAATTTTTGTAGCAACCGCCTGAGGTTGTTCAGATGTTCATCAAAAGATTTTCCTATGATTATGATATCATCTAAATAAACAAGACATGCTTCATATGACAGCCCCCGGAGAACCGTTTCCATAAGCCGTTCGAAAGTTGCAGGTGCGTTACATAGACCAAAAGGCATTACCTTGAACTGCCATAATCCTTGTCCCGTTGTAAAGGCAGTCTTCTCGCGGTCGTCCGGATGGATCTCTACCTGCCAGTAACCACTCTTCAGATCCAGAGTCGAGAACCAAGTGTTGCCCGCAAGTGTGTCGAGAGTGTCGTCGATCCTTGGCAGAGGGTAACTATCCTTTTTAGTGACATCATTCAGTCGGCGGTAGTCTACACAAAATCTTGTAGAACCATCCTTCTTTCTTACTAATACAATGGGAGACGCCCATGGACTTGTCGATGGTTCGATGACGTCATTTTCTTCCATATCCTTATTAAATTCTGCACCTCTTCTTTCTTGGCAAAAGGTAATCGTCTAGGGTGCTGTTTAATAGGAGAGTGATCTCCCGTGTCAATTCGGTGCTGTGCCATTTTAGTTCGTCCAAAGTCTTCAGATGTTTGGGAAAATAAACTTTGGAATTCTCTAATTAAATTTTTCGCATCTTCCATCTGTTTTGGATCTAAGTCTGTACTTTGTAACAAATCCTTGACTAATTTATCTGAAGATTTCTCAGAGTGACTGGAATTTTGACTTATACAAGTCACAGGAGTACATGACGCTATCACCTCTCCTTTCTTGATAGTCCTCGTCTTATCACTGATGTTAGCAATTCTGACTGGAATGGTCTTCTTCAAGAGGTCCACCACAGATGAAGCCACCAATACTCCTGCTTGTTTACTATTGTCCTCGGGATAATCTATATGGCCAAATCGATAATTAGTTTCATTGTTAAATACAGCTGGAACTAAAAATTCTGTTCTTGGACCTAGATTGATGTCTTCTTTGGCTATTACTGTTTGTTTATATTCAATTTCGTTATTTAATCCAAAAAGGCTTATTTCTTCAAATTTAGATAGCATTTCATTGTTTTCAAAATCACGTTTAAATCCAAACTTCTTCAGAAAATCTAGCCCGATTATGCAAGGATCTCTTATGTCAGCCACATAAGCCGTATGATAATATTTGCTTCCTCCAAAGTTGATGGTTAAATTGGCCTTTCCATATATGCCTATCTTGTCGCCCGTCACAGTTTGCAGGGTAACGCAGGGTGGAGTCCAGATGAGTTTACATTTCAGTTTTCGAGCCAAATCTTCTCTTAATATTGTTACATTGGCTCCTGTATCGACAATCATACGGCACTGAATTCCGTTAATAAAGCCTATCACATATAATTCATTATCACCGCCACTCATTTTTGATATCTGGAGGATCTTCAGGTGGGGCTTTTCATTCTCTGGCAACCTCCGCCCCGCGAGATGGCCAAAATTTAGTTTCCCTGCTGACTGTTTGAATTTATCTCACGTTCGTGGATTTTGGGGCAATTTCTTCAAAGATGTCCTGTATCACCGCATCCCCAGCACGTGAGATTCTGTCTTCTTGAGCTTGTTCTTCCGTATTTCAAAGCTTCAAGTTCTTGATTTATTTTCCTAATTTCTTTCAAGAAGTCGATCTCAGTGTCGGAGCTTTTGTTTACCGTTGCCCCTCGGACTGAACGACGATCTTTTCGGCTGGCTTGTGTAGCTGCTTCCAACTTTAAAGCATATAGTAATGCAGCCTTTAAATCCTGTACATCTGCCATTCGTACCGCTCTCTGCACTTCGGGATCTTTTATTCCGTCTACAAAGTGCTGCAGTGAGAGCATTTCCCGTACATTTGTTGGGCAGTCGATGAATGCTAAATTTGCAAGCCGTTCAATTTCCGAGGCAAACTCTTGAAGGGTTTCACTCGATTTTTGATGGCGGCTCTTCATTTGTATTCTCGTATAATCCTTGAAGAATTTTTCGCCGAATCTCATTTCAAGTGCACAACTTAGAGTCTCAAAATTGAGTTGCGTCATATCGGGCAATGTTTGCAGCACGTCGGCGGCTTCTCCTCTTAAAGATGCTGCCAGTTGACAAGCTTTCACCTCGTCACTCCATTTGTTCGCTTCCGCTACAATGGTGAATTGGGTCTTGTAAACTTGCCAGGAACTCTTTCCATCGTATGTCGACAGCTTAACTTGCACAGGAGAAGCAGGCGGATTCCTAAATTCTTCATAATTACCACTGGACGCTGAAAGTTTCTTCTCAAGATCTTGTACTTTTTTATTTAGCTTTTCATCTACTTCACCTAGTATTTTCTCTTCTACTTCCGCCATTTTCCTTTCCATTTTCTGTTCAACATTACTAACTTCATTCTGAATTTTCTCTTCTACTTCCTTTATTTTGTCTTCTACCGAGCCTATTCTTCTCTCTACCGACGAGAACTTTTCTTCTAAAGTTTTCTTCATTTCTTCTTGGCCTTTATTAATCTTTTCAGTCACATCTTCTTGGCATTTGTCAATTTTATTTATTAACTGTTCCATTCTTTCTTCGTTTTTATTCATTTTTTCCGCAAACTCTTCTTGGCCTTTATTAATCTTTTCAGTCACATCTTCTTGGCATTTGTCAATTTTATTTGTCAACTGTTCCATTCTTTCTTCGTTTTTATTCATTTTTTCCGCCAACTCTTCTTGGCCTTTATCCATTTTATTTGATAATCCTCTAATAGCTTTCAACAACTTATTCAGTTGCTCTTCCGTTGCTCTCGTTTTCGCCATAAGATCCCACTTCTGACACCAAATGTTGTAGCGTATATAGGGTTCTTTTGATCTTATGGTTAGACAACTTCAAACTCTTGCTTATAGAAAAGTAGAAAATAATTTATTTACAGAACTTCAGAACAACAGAGTCTTCGAAACTCACAAATATTTCTAGATATTCAAAAATAATTGTTCAAATCTATCGTATAAGTGCAGATATAGGTTCCAGAGACTCTTTATACAACGTCTCAACACTAAATCACATTCAAAATAACGTAAATAAGACTCAAGCAAACTTGCTTAACAAACGCGTTGTTCACTCAATGACTGACTGGTAAATAATAACCACAACAGCTCGTATCGCTCTCCTTATATAGGCTCGCAGAATGTGCTGGAAATTTCTAGAACCTTCTCGAAAAATCCACGGAACAACAAACAATGTATCAGTATATCTAAGGGGGGTTATCATAGAGAGGAAAGGATTACCATCGCCAACAATCGCCAAATTTGTCGCCAACTTGGCGATATATCGCCAAATTTGGCGACCAAAATTAGTCGTCAAAAGTGACGCCAACTTGGCGATATCTGTATTATTTCGCCAAGCTGCCATAGACATTCACTGAAAATAATAGACAAGTTTGCTTGATAACAGATACAATGTAACAAAAATTAATATTAGTAAAGGAATGGAGCTTAATAAGATTATTTACAATATTTTACAGTACAAACACTAACTATTTACAAAATTCGTAACAATACATATATATATCGAGACAGAGAGAGAGTGAAAGAGAGATCGATATAGATATATATAGTTTACAATATATAAGTTATATATATATATACTAGCTGACCCGCCCGGCATTGTCCGGGTCCGTATTAACAATATCAAACGAACTTGAAATTTGTATGATTTTATCATTAACTCGAAACATGCAGAAATGCATTGTCTGAAATACGTGGCCACTGACTGTGTGAAAAATCGGTTTAAAAAACAGCTAATGTTATGCTCTAAAGATACTCAAAATGTGCGATGAGAAAAGCGGGAGGGAATATGTATCCAACGACTGCGTGATTTTCGTGTTAAAGTGTTGATATTTATCAAAAATCACTGTTAAGTCAGGTAACTATTTTTTTTTTTCACATAGAAATCCCAAGTGAAATATTTTGAATTTCAATCTAATTATATCACTCTTAAATCCAACTATACCATGAATGAAATCGATACTCGATGGTAGCTAAAATGTTGGTATGTAGTATTATAATTTCAGAGCCATTTAACAAAAGTAAGTGTTATTTTTAATCAAATCATGCGTAATGTTCACTCTGTGGATAAATTCCTAACTGTAAACTTTTTTACCGTAACCATAACCTGCCTGTAACCTAACTTTGACTTAACAGTACCTTACCGTAAATTAAATATAACATAAATGTAACCTAGCCTTCACTTTATTGTAACATATCCTTATTCTAACCATAACATAAATGCAATTTAACTTTAACCTAACTTTAACTTAACCATGACCTAACTGTAACCTAACGGGAAATTAAATATAATCAAAGACTTACCGTAATGTAATTGCAACCTAAATGTTACCAAACCATATATTGGTTTCATGTCCATGGAAATTATTTTGTCTTGTTCGGATCTGGTTATGATTCATTAGAACATTTTTGTCGGGTTCAGATTTCGTTCGGTTGAGATTTCAGGTATTTTTTGATATTGAGTTTTAATGTTCGGGTCGTATTCATGTCCATGGAAATTATTTTGCCTTGCTCGGATACAGTTATAGTTCTTTGAAATATTTTTGTCGGGAACAGATTTGTTTCAATTCAGATTTCGGCTTTTTCATCAAATGGAATTTTGGGGTTCGGGTTTTCTTGCGTGTTCACGGAAATTATGCTACCTTGTTCGAATAAGAACATGCTTCACTTTAATATCTTTTTTCAAGTTCAGATTTGGTTCAGTTCAGATTTCGTGATTTTTTCAAAGAAATTTCTTAGGTTCAGATTCGGTTCATGTGAATGGAAATTTTTTGTCTTATTCAGATCCGGTTACGGTTCTTTGGAATATTTTTTATTAGGTTCCGATTTGGTTCAATTCAAATTTCGGGTATTTTTTCAAATAGAATTTTTAGGTTCGGATCTCGTTCATGTCCACGGAAATTATTTTGTCATACTCGAATCCAGTTATGATTCTTTCGAATATTTTGGTCGAATTTAGATGTGGTTTGGGTCCAATTTCAGTTTTTTTCAAATCGAATTTTTTAATTTCGAGTTGGGTTTATGTCCATAGAAATTATTTCATCTTGCTTGGATTGGGTTACAGTTTTTTGGAATATTTTTGTCAGGTCCAGATTTGATTCAATTCGGATTTCGGGTTTTTTCTCCAAATATAACTATTGGGTTCGGGTCTTCTTGCATGTTGACGGAAATAATTCTGTCTTGTCCGAATAAGGACATGCTTCACTGGAATATTTTTGCCAAGTTCAGATTTCGTTCAGTTCGCGATTTTTTCAAAGAAATTTTTTGGGTTCGGATTGTGTTCATGTCCATGGAAATATTTTGTCTTGTTTGGATCCGGTTGCGTTTCCTTGAAATAGTTTTGTCAGATTCAGATTTGGTTCGATTCAAATTTCAGGTATTTTTTGAATGGGAGTTTTAGGTTCGTATCGGTTCATGTCCACGGAAATTATTTTGTCTTACTCGAATTCGGTTATGGTTCTTTCGAATACTTTGGTCAGATTTGGATGTGGTTTGGGTCAAAGTCAGGATTTTTCAAACTGAGTTTTTTAAGTTTGAGTCGGGTTTATGACCATGGTAAGTATTTTGTCTTGCTGGGATCGGGTTATAGAACTCTGGAATATTTTTATCGGTTTGAGATTTCGTTCGAGTCATATTTCGGGTTTTTTAAAGAAAATATTTAGGTTCGGGTCAGGTTTCATGCCCACGAAAATTATTTTTCCTTGTTTGAATCGGGTTATGCTTCACTTGAACATTTTTACAGGATTCAGATTTGGTTCGGGTCAGTTATCAAATCCATAGTTTTTTCCAAACAGAATTTTTAGGTCCGGATCGGAGTGTGGTCTGTTTTTTTTCTGGTTGCATCGGGTTATGTTTAAATTAGTCTAAACATTAAGGTTATAATCAGTTTTGCTACTATTCTTTTTATGGCTATTTCTGATAGATAATTTACTTTGCTATTTGATATTTTATTATGGTGAATGAATCGTTTGCGGATACAAACAATTGTAAGCCAAACAGCTATTTTATTTTTGTTTTAAAAACAAATTAAAGCCATATTACAATTTTAAATTGAATAGAACACATTTAAATTTAATCAATGATTAAAAAAATAAACTCGTAGAAAAGTGTTGTGTGATGTCTTTTACTGCAATACAGCTAATAACTCATACATTCTAATGTTCGAAATGCCAAAAATATGCGTACAACCATATAGTAAAAAGAAATTAATAGAGTGGCAGCATAATGTCTTGGAGTGAAGCAAAAAATGTCACTCTAAAATCCGCTACATTAAGTCCAAATAAGCACCAACAAAACTATGTGCTTTGAAACTCCGATCAATTCAAACTGGTTTAAACCCATATTTCTTTGCTTTTGTTTTTTACCTTTTAAACTGTTATTGAATAGATGACTAAAATTTCGTAAAATAACGTTTTGTTGCATTATTGCCTGTAATACACGATCAGAATGCATGAAAGATACAATTAGATCAATCATAGGCAAGAATTATTTGATTATTTTTATCATGTGACTTTGAAATATCAATATAGAAGCATCATTTAAAAGTTTGCTTGAAAAATCAACATTCTTTCGTTAATGTCTTAAAATCGTCTGCACTTTGAAATCTAGATTTTAGATTAATATTATTATTTAAGTGTTCATACATGATTTTAAAAGAATCTTTTCATCACTATATTTTATATATTGACATGGAATTATTAATATGTTGTTAAATCATAAACATTTTTCATCTACGTTATAAAGTATTAAAAATTTCTGAAAAAAAAAGAGAAAACTTTTAGTAATACAATTTTTTACTTCAAATCATATGTTTTCAATATTTTATTTAATTTTGTTTTGACATTTAATTGCTTTTAACTTTCCAATTTCAATTATTTTAAAAGCAAATATTTATTTTAATGAATAATATAATAGAAAAACCATTTAACAAAATTCCTATTTCTTCGTAAAATATGCTTCAGCTGTAATTTATTTCTTCCAATCCGTCATTTTAATACAAAATTCCTTCCTCGTGCTTTATTTTGAGACATTAAAATTTCAGCGATAAATGGTTTCATATTGCAAACCTTTTTTTCGGTTTACTTTGTTACCACCTATCTTTTTCCTCCATGGCGTACAGCAACTGTGATAAAAAAAATAAAAAAAAATAAAAAATCCTCATTTAAACTGACAATTTACCTGTCTATGAATTTTAAAAGTCAGTCCCAGTTTTTTAGATTATTTCTGCGAAAATTTTATGCAGCCAACCAACCATAAGAGAATGAAAGGCAAAAAAATCTAAAAAAAGCGATTTTTTAAGAGAGTGAGGTTTGGAATTTAATTAATTACTCAGTTAATAATTAGAATTTCGAAATTCTGAGTATCAGGTGCATCAGGAGAGATATTGGGCTACTCTCAGAAAAATGTTGAGCTTCGTACGTACCGTAGTTTTCGCTAACTATCGCAGACACACACACACACAGACAGAGCGATTTGTTATTTTATTAATATAGATAAGTTATCTATATACGTTTGAAAAAAAAAATTCTTGAAAATGGGGACTCCTAAAGTTTTCTAGCAACAACAAAATTTTTTGTAAGCGATACACATTTGCACTGTAAATAAATAAAAAAATCTGTTGGGTTATTAATAATGTTTTGGAAATTAGGATGGCTGCAACTTTATATATCACTACAAGTCAAAATACAAACAAAAAAAAAATTCAAAGATTACTTTAGTACATTCTTTTAGTTGGTTGTTTGTATTTGTGAAGAATAATTATCAGCACGATCGCTGTGGGCCCGAAGGGAGAATGACCTCCATGAGGGTCTTTCTAAGGTAACCTAACCTGTATTTACGCAAAGCTTTTCATGGTTCGAAAAAAAGCCCGGAAAACTCTGGATGATTAAGGCATCGGCCGCTATTGGTTTCGAAACCAGCATCTGCCGTCTCTTAGTTACGACAGCAGAACCTCTCAGCACTGATGGGGTAGTGGAGGTCTAAGGGAACCTAACTTGTATTTACGCAAAGGTATTCATGGTTCAAAGAAAACAACGGAAAACTCTGGATGATTAGGTTGACGGCGAGATTGGTTTCGAACCCAGCACCTGCCATCTCAAAGTTACGAGATCAGAACCTCTCAGCCAATGATGGGGCAGTAAAACGCTTTAAAAAGTTGCAGATTTTTGTAGCTTTACGAAAAGTAATTTTGTTGTTTCACATCTTTTTTGCACGGTATACAGATGAATTTTAGAAAAATTTCCGATTTCAGTTATTTTGCATCTACAAAATTACATTTTTTTCTTTTATATTGTCTGAAAAAAGAAGCATGCAAAAATGTACATATAACACTTACATAGATTATAGGCTTTACAAATATATTGTCCTTTTTTAAGTAAATAATATTTTTATATGCTGAACTATTTAATTTATGCATAAAAAATTTTTTCTTTATAATCATGAGAAAGAAATATTCAATGACTTCTGTAAGAAAAATAATATTAATAATAAATACAAAATAAAAATAAAAATATTTTCTGAATTTAAACAAATAATTCGATATTCTGCTTCAGTATTCTGTTTCCGCAATAATTTCCAATAGTTTAAAAAAAAATCATTTTAATCTTAATTTTAATTTTCCATTTTATACTGTTCAGGATTTCTTTTTATCTTTGAAAATCCATCTTTCAAAACAGACAGTTTTTAGTTTCTATTTCTTTGAACAACAAATGTTACAAAACTTTCTGCAACAGTCTTGAAATAAATAAAAAAAATCTTTTCTAGGAAGATTGTTATTGTTATGTGATGTACTCATTTTCTTTTAGGTAATTTTTGCTTATTGTGTAACAATTGATTTCCAAAAGTTCATTAATTAAGTAAAATATTTTAAGATTTTATTAGAACATGCGTTTATTATTTAAGGAAGAAATGTGTTTAAAAAGTTGAATTTGTTGGAGCAGTCGAAAATTTATGATATGTTTTATGTACGGGAAATGCAAATTAAATTTTTAAGCAAGTAGTTTATATTATTTTTAAACTATCTGTTAGATTCTTTATTTTTAATTCTGCTATAACGAACCGTACAATTTCGAAGACGAGCTTAATAATCCACGTTTGTAGCTCTTGTGTCTGCTAAACTTTCTTTAATTGCACTGTTAAAAATAAAGAAAAAGAAAAAAGTAAACTTCTAAATTTTTTCTAAGGAATTGGGACTTTTAAAACTTTTCTTGTAACGGTAACGACAAAGATTTATGTGAGAGTTACACGTTTGCATTGTAAATCAAAAAATTTGTTTGGTTATTAATTTTTTTAGAAACTGTGATGGCTAGAACTTTAAACATAACTGCAACATGGCATACGAAAAAAAAGTAAGATTATTTTAATTTTAGTTGATTTTTTAAAAAGAAACAGATTTCTGAAGCTTTATAAAAACTAATTTTGTAAATTTGTTATTTTAGATCTTTATTATTCTTTATCTTGATTATTTTAGATCTTTTTAGTTATTTTAAATTTGTGATTTTTTTTTTTTTTTTGCACATTTTACAGGTGAATTTTAGTAAGCACAGAGACTTAAATCATTTTACATCGGTAAAATTGTAAAATTAAAGCTTTTTTATAGTGTATATATAAAAAAACTTTTGACATTTACATAGATTATCTGCTTCACAAAAGAATTGTCCTCTAAAAAAATACTTAGTATTCTGAACTATTTAAGTTATGCATAAAAGTTTTCTCTTTGTAATCGCCAGAAAAATTCTTCAATGACTTCTGTGAAAAAAACAAACAAACAAACAAACAAACAAAAACAAACAAAGAAGACTTCATTATTGAAATAAATATTTCGATATTCTTCTTTTGTGATCTATTTCCTCAATATTTTCCAGCTGTTAGAAAATGAATCATGTTAATATTCACTGTTTTCCATTTTATTCTGCTGAGGATTTTCTTTGATTTTGATATGGGATATGATAAACTATATCTTTTAAAAGCGGTAGTTTTGTTTTCCGATTTATTTGAACAATAAACAAAACTTTCTGTAATAAATGAAAAATTCTTTTCTAAGAAGACTCTTCATTGTTATACGATGTATTAATATTCTTTATGTTAATTTCTGCTTATTGTGTAACAATTATATTTCGAAAAGTTTATTAATTAAGTAAGATACTTCGAGAATTCATAATATCAAAACATACATTTATTATTTAAGAAATACATTTGTTGTAAAAGTTGAAGTACTTGAAGCAATCGAAAATTTGTTTGTGTAATTTTGTAATCGAAAAAGTGTTATGTTGAAGAACTGCAAATTAAGTTTCTTCAGCAAATAGTTTATATTAGTTTTTAAGTATAGGTTTTATTATTTCATATTAATTTATATGTAAAAATCGTACAATTTCGAAGATGAGCTTAGTAAAAATCTTTGTTCTTCTGGTATCCGCTTTTTAAAAATTACACTAAAAAATATCTATAAAGTTAACTAAACTTTTGGATTCCTAGAACTTTTCTTGTAACAGTAAAAACAAAGATTTATGTAAGCATTCACGATTTCACTGTAAATCAAAAAAGATCTGTTCGGTTTATAAAGATTTTTTTAGAAAATTGGAATGACTGAAACTTTTTGTGTGACTGCAATTTGGTATAAACAAAAAAAAAAAAAAAAATAAGATTAAATCAATTTTAGTAGATTCTTTTTAAAAGATACAGATTTCTAAACAGATTATGGTATTCTAAACTATTTCAATAATACATCAAAGTTTTACTCTTTATAATCATGTGAAAAAATATTTAATAATTTCTGTGAAGGCAAAACAAAGATTTTTTTTAAATTGGAATAAATAATTTCATATTCTGCTTCCGTCATAATTTTCAACAGTTCGGAAAAATCATTTTAATCTTTACAGCTTCCTACTTTATGCTGATCTGAATTTTCTTTGACTTTGAAATGGGGCATGGTAAAATATATCTTTCAAAAGCGGAAGTTTGTTTTTCGATTCCATTCAAGAACAAATGTTACAAAACTTTCTGCCGTAATTCTGAAAAAAACTAAAAATTCTTTTCTAAGAAGACTCTTCATTGTTACATGATATATTGGTTTTCTTTATGGTGGTTTCTGCTTATTATGTAATAATTGTATTTAAAAAAATTTATTAATTAAGCAAAATATTTGGAGAATATACATCTGTTGAAAAAGGTGAAGTTGTTGAAGCAATCAAAAATTTTTGATAAGTTTTATGTTGAGGAACTGCAAATTAAATTTCTTAAGCAAACAGTTAATATTACTTTTAAACTATTGATTGTATCATTTCATTTTAGTTTTGGTGTAACAAATTTTGCAATTTCAAAAATGAGTGTAATAATCGACTTTTATGTGCTTGTGTCTGCTACGTTATTTTAATTACACTGTAAAAAAAAAAAAAAAAAAAAAAAAAAACCTATAAAGTAAATTAAACTTTTTGTAGGAATCTTAGATTCCTAAAATTTTCTTGTAATAGTTAAAACAAAGATTTATGTAAGAGATTCAAGTTTGCACTGTAAATCAAAAAAGTTCTGTTTAAAGATAGAAAACCAACGATTATAAATGCACAAATAAAGTATGAGAAGGTAACAAATAGCTATTTCGAATCTACTATCGAGATTCTTCATCAGTGCAAAACTCAGTGAGCTAAAAAATAGCAAAACTGAACAAAGAGACAGAGAGACACAGGCTTATATACCCGCTATGGAAACAATCCCGCCTAAAGAAAAGCAACCAATGAGAAGAAAGCAGTCAAACAACCGGGTGGACAAGTAGTGAAATCTATCGGAGAACAAGCAAAACAAAAACTAAAAAGCGAATGAAAAAAAGTATTAAATTAAAGATTTCCAAATACATTATTTTAATGTATTTGGCGTCAACGGGCCTTGATTCCACTATTGCTGTTTTTATTTTTCTTCTCTTTGCTTTGTCACAAATCAATAGATTTCGTAATTTACGACTGAAAAACTATAGGTGTTTGGAGCACTTACATTTTCTACGTGACTGTAGACGCAAAAAAGTGATTCCTAGATTCATTTCAATACGTTGTAATTTATTTAATTCAAGCAGGATAGATAAGGTCTTATTTCGTTCTAGATTAGCTCTTTTAAGGGCTTTGATTCAAGAGACTCGCCAGAAAATTGCTCATATAGAGCACGAGCTGTATTACTTACATATCCTTCTTGGTAATATTTTCCTGATTTTGATTCTATAGACAGAATTTCATGGAATAGAGTCCTCAAAGCTTCTCCGATTCATTGCGCAGTTCTAAAAAGGAAATTTAATATGCTTTGAAATAATTCTTACGCCAATAATTCTATAAATTTACCTACTGTTAGCAAAAATGCTGTTGTCAATCTTTCTAGTGTCGCTTTAAGTAATAATCAGCTAAATGCTCTAAAATTAAACAACAATTTCTCTGTTTCTGCCCCTCCTTCGTTACCCCGTCTGATTGCTCCTATTGAAAGAGCCTTTAAGCATAGCGCTATTTCTCCTTCTTAAAAAGAGTCTATTAGGCATCTCATTGCCAATACTGTTGATTTCAATTCGAATGTTTATAAGCCAAATCTTAATAGTTGAGTTAAACATTGTATAAAAAGTTTGTGTTCTGATCCGAATTTGATCATAACTAAGGCTGACAAAGGTGGTCAGATTGTTGTTCTTGACAAGTCTTCATATTTAAAAAAATCACATAAATTAATTAATGATGGTCCCTATGTGGATATCCACAAAGACCCTTCCTCTAATGAAACTGATACTATCAAATCTGCCATCAAGTCTTCACACATTATTCCTGCTAAATTAAAGAGGTCTCTTATTCCTTCAATTGCTCATTGTGCCAGGTTTTATGCTTTACCTAAGGTCCATAAACCTGACATTCCTTTTAGACCCATTGTTTCCAGTATCGGTAAGGCTTCTTATAAACTTGCAAAAATCTTGTTTCCATATTTTCTCCTCTCTCAAGCAGTAATTCTTTCACTGTTAAGAATTTTTTTGAATTTGCTAAGAAACTTCACAGTTTTAAGCCACAAGGCTACATGATGGCTTCTTTTGATGTTAAATCATTATCTACTAATGTTCCTGTCGAAGGTGCTTTAGATTGCCTCAAGAAAATGCTCTGTGAATTTCATTTTTCCTTTTTCGAATATGAGGAGCTCATTCATCTAACTCGTGATCTCTTGTCTCAAAATACTTTTGTAGTTAACGGGAATTTCTTTCGTATGATTGACGGTTTGGCTATGGGTAATCCTCTTAGTCCGACTTTATGCGATGTGTACATGCATTATTTTGAAATAAAATTGTTTGAAGTCTTAAAATTTCCGTTCTATGTTCATTACGTTGATGATATCTATGCTTTAATTGAAGTGAATTCTGATATAAATCATATTCTCTCTGTCATGAATTCTATTGATTCTTGCATTCAATTTACTTTTGAAACTGAATCGAACGATTGCCTGTCTATTCTGGATGTTCTTGTTATTCGCAATGAAGATAATTTTCAGACTACTGTCTTTCGCAAACTTTTTGCGGTCAGTCTTCCACCTCACAGATATTCTTCTCATCCTCCTAACCAGAAAGTTGCGGCTTTTAAAACTTTTGTTTTCCGGGCTTCCAACATTTGTTTAACTCCTCAGTTTTCAGTGATGAACTTAATTATCTAAAAGCTATTGCTGTTGATCGTGGTTATTTCCCTAATATTATAGATTCAATTAATAAAAAATTGACAAAATCCACCCTTTCTGAAAGAAAAAACTTTTACTCGAACTCCAATGCTTTGGTTGTTTTGCCTTTTTTCCCCAAAATCAGTCAGCAAGTTGCTAAAATTTTAAAAAGGTTCGATTTCAATGTTATTTTCTCTCCTGTAAATAAAATTGCTTTTTCAAATCTTAAGCACCCCATTGATCGCTTAGATAACTGGAGTATTTACCAAATTTCTTGCCAATGTGGTCTTTCTTATATTGGTCAGACTAAACGTGCTCTCAGGTTTCGTTTAATGGAACATAAAAGGTATGTCAAAAATCAAGAGCTTAAACATTCCTCTATTGCTCAACATTGTTGGTCTTCACAACATAAGTTTAACTTTTCTTCAGCCACCATCATCCATAAATGTCCTTCCATTCTTGATCTTGATTTTTGGGAAGCTTACCACATCATAAAAAATTCTCACTCTTTAGTAAATGACTTATCTAGTACTCCTTATTTTCCAAGTATTTGGAAATCTTTAATTTAATACTTTTTTTCCCTCGCTTTTTAGTTTCTGTTTTGCCTTTTCTCCGATAGATGTCACTACTTGTCCGCCCGGTTGTTTGACTGCTTTCTTCTCATTGGTTACTTTTCTTTAGGCGGGATTGTTTCCATAACGGGTTTATAAGCCTACGTCTGACTGTCTCTTTGCTCAATTTTGCTATTTTTTAGCTCGCTTAGTTTTGCACTGATGAAGAATCTCTACAGTACATTCGAAATAGCTATTTGCTACCTTCTCATACTTTATTTGTGCATTTATAATTGTTGGTTTTCTATCTTTAAACATTTGTGCACAATGGCTTTATTTGCTATTTTTAAAAAGTTCTGTTCGGTTTATGAAGAATTTTTTAGAAAATTAGGATGACTGAAACTTTATATGCGACTGCAACTTGGTATACAGAAAAAAATTTAAGATTACTGTAGTTTTAGTAGATACTATTAAAAAGATACAGATTTCTGTAGTTTTACAAAATTATTGTAATTTTTAAAGAACAAATATTTTAGTATTCTGAACTGTTTAAATTACGCATAAAAGTTTTCCTCTTTATATTCACGAGAAAAAAAAAAACATTCAATAATTTCTGTGAAGGAATTTTTTTTAATTGAAATAAATAGTTTGATATCCTGCTTCCATAATAATTTTCAACAGTTCGAAAAAAATCATTTTAATCTTTTCAGCTTCGAACTTTACGCTGCTCTAAATATCCTTTCACTTTGAAATCAGCCATGATAAACTATAAACTTTTAAAAGCGGAAGTTTTGTTTTTTGATTCCTTTGTACAACAAATATTACAAAACTTTCTGTATTAGTTCTGGAATAAATGAAAAGTTCTTTTTTAAGAAGACTTTTCATTGTTATATGATGTAATGATTATATTTATATCAATTCCTGCTTATTGTGTAACAATTGTATTTGAAAAAGTTTATTTATTAAGTAAAATATTTGGAGAATTTATAATACCAAAACATATATTTATTATTTACGGAATATATTTGTTGCAAAAGTTGAAGTTGTTGATGCGATCGAAATTTTGTGATAAGTTTTATGTTGAGGAACTGCAAATTAAATTTATTAAGCAAAAAGTTTAAATCAGTTTTAAACTATCGATTGTACTATTTCATTTTAGTTTTGGTGTAACAAATTTTGAAATTTCGAAGATGAGTCTAATAATCGACTTTGATGTGCTTGTGTCTGCTACAGTTTTTTTTTTTTAATTGCACTGTAAAAAATTCATTATTGAAATAAATTATTCGATATTCTTCTTTAGTGATCTATTTCCTCAATATTTTCCAGCTGTTAGAAAATCAATCATGTTAATATTCACTGTTTTCCATTTTATTCTGCTGAGGATTTTCTTTGACTTTGAAGTGGGATATGATAAACTATATCTTTTAAAAGCGATAGTTTTGTTTTCCGATTTCTTTGAACAATAAACAAATCTTTCAGTAATAAATGAAAAATTCTTTTCTAAGAAGAATCTTCATTGTTATACGATGTATTAATATTCTTTATGTTAATTTCTGCTTATTGTGTAACAATTGTATTTCGAAAAGTTTATTAATTAAGTAAGATACTTGGAGAATTCATAATATCAAAACATATATTTATTATTTAAGAAATACATTTGTTGTAAAAGTTGAAGTACTTGAAGCAATCGAAATTTTGTGATAAGTTTTATGTTGAGAAACTGCAAATTAAATTTCTTAAGCCAATAGTTTATATTAGTTATTAAGTATCGGTTTTATTATTTCATATTAGTTTTTATGTAAAAATCCTACAATTTCGAAGATGAGCTTAGTAATAAACTTTGTTGTTCTGGTATCCCCTGTTTTAAAATTACACTGTAAAAAAAATCTATAAAGTTAACTAAACTTTTGGATTCCTAGAACTTTTCTTGTAACAGTAAAAACAAAGATTTATGTAAGCGATACACGATTGCACTGTAAATCAAAAAAGATCTTTTCGGTTTATAAATAATTTTTTTTGAAAATTGGAATGACTGAAACTTTATGTGTGACTGCAACTTGGTATAAACAAAAAAAAATAAGATTAAAGCAATTTTAGTAGATTCTTTTTAAAAGATACAGATTTCTAAACAGATTATGGTATTCTAAACTATTTCAATAATACATCAAAGTTTTTCTCTTTATAATCATGTGAAAAAGAATATTTAATAACTTCTGTGAAGGCAAAAAGAAGATCCTTTTTAAATTGGAATAAATAATTTCATATTCTGCTTCCGTAATAATTTTCAACAGTTAAAAAAAATCTTTTTAATCTCTACAGCTTCCCAATTTATGCTGATCTGAATTTCCTTTGACTTTGAAATGGGGCATGGTAAAATATATCTTTCAAAAGCGGAAGTTTGTTTTTCGATTTCATTGAAGAACAAATGTTACAAAACTTTCTGTAATAATTCTGAAAAAAAAAAAAAAAAAAAAAAAAAAAACTAAAAAGTTTTTTCTAAGAGGACTCTCCATTGTTGCTTGATGTATTGGTTTTCTTTATGATAATTTCTGCTTATTGTGATATAATTGTATTTAAAAATTTTTATTAAATAAGCA
Source organism: Maratus speculifer (assembly GCA_964019185.1). Lineage (NCBI taxonomy): Eukaryota > Metazoa > Arthropoda > Arachnida > Araneae > Salticidae > Maratus > Maratus speculifer. Next base: position 139,568,810 of record OZ025300.1, read on the forward strand.
AAATATTTGGAGAATCCATAATATGAAAACATACATTTATTATTTACGGAATATATTTGTTGCAAAAGTTGAAGTTGTTGATGCGATCGAAATTTTGTGATAAGTTTTATGTTGAGGAACTGCAAATTAAATTTCTTAACCAAACAGTTTATACTAGTTTTAAATATCGATTGTGCGATTTCATTTTAGTTTTGGAGTAATAAATTTTGCAATTTCGATGATGAGTCTAATAATCGATTTTGATGTGCTTGTGTTTGCTACAGTTTTTTTTAATTGCGCTGTAAAAAAAAATATATATAAAGTTAACCACACTTTTTGTTGGAAACTTGGATTCCTAGAACTTTTCTTGTAACAGTAACAACGAAGATTTATGTAAGAGATACACGTTTGCACTGTAAATCAAAAAAGATCTATTCGGTTTATTGAAACCTTTTTCGGAAATAGGGATGACTGAAACTTTATGTTACTGTAATTCAGTAAAAAGACACAAATTTCGTAAGATTACTGCAGTTTTAGTAGATAATTTTAAAAAGATACAAATTTCGGTAGATTTATAAAAACTTATTTTTTTTGTTTACATAGTTTTTTGCACAATGTACAGATGAATTTTAGTAAGTATACAGATTTAATTTATTTTACATCTGTAGAATTACAATAAATATGCATATACATTTTTTTCAGTATCCAAGAAAAGAAGAATTCAAAATTGCCTTTGACAACTACTTAGGTTATCTGTTTAACAAAAATAAGGTAGAGCCTGTCTAATTTCGACGAAAGAAAATGTTTAATGAGGAGTTGTTTCATTTATTTATAATAAATCTACAAAGTTAAATTATTTTAATTACGATTATTCAATCGGTAAATTAATTATAAACGATGTACATTTTCCATTTTTCATTTATGGGTGAAAAAATTCCGGGCCAGGATTCAAACCAGGGATGTATTGGCTGAAGCCGCCAATGCTCTTCCTACTGAGGCATCCCGGAGACGAACACTGGAGGACTATTTCACCCAATTAATCTCAACGATCACTTTATTTGGTCTGATACTCTAGATCAACTCAACAGAACAAATTTATTCTGCTGTCTAAATCTACATCTGCTACAAAGTTAGTTACAGTAAAAAATGCACCTTATATTGTTCAGTTAAAACCCTTAAGGAAATGTATTTTTTTACCAATCACTTGTAGAAATTATTAAAATTTAACTATAATAGTATATTTAAACAAAAAAAAATTTGGTATATAAGGTATTTTATTATGATAAAGTTATCAATTAAGGTTGTTGTGCTTTGTATTTCCTTTGACTCAATCAGGTAATTTTTTCCCCGTGAAATTTAAACCCGACATTACTTTTACCATCTCAAAATTTACATCTGCACCTCTCATATCCGTATTCACGTTTTTCAAAAAATGGTATTATAATTTGATCATTTCAAAATCATTTTAATTCAAAACATGAAGCCTCGATCGCTGTTAGCTGTAAAAATATACAACACTATTTATATTCTTTAAAGTGTAAATGAAATTTCCTTAAATAATATGCATGCAATAAATACGATAGACAATATTCCTGTGACGTAGGAGTAAAAAGAAAGTGTTGAATCGAGTGTAAAGTAAGTTTGTAATAAACTAAAAATCCTTTAATTGATAAATAAAAACGAAATAAAACAAAATTCCCCGGAATTTAAAACTATGTCAATACTCGTCTATGTCATGTAATGTTTGACGTACTTTAATTTCAATTTTCTTTTCACTTTTTATGTAAAGATGGCAACAGAAAGATACAACAATCTGCTTTTTTCCAGCTTTCTCCCTTTACTTTTAATAGTCATAAAGTACGTCTGTTGCCATAATTACAAAAACTGTTATAAAAAAAACTAAAAAATAATTAATAATTCAAAAACAAATAAAGATATAGTTTTCGAACAAATAGCATTTAAAAGTAAATTTTTTCCCTATACGACGGTGTAAAAATTGGAAATATGCGGTGTATAGGAGTTTAAAAATTTGCATTAGCAAAAATTGCAAAACCTAAGTTTTATTTCAAATTTCAAAATGTTGTCATTCTAAAAATGACGTATACGTTACGCACAGATACGTTTGGCCTTTATAATATACACTCCTGGACAAAATTATAAACTCAGAAAATTTTTAATTTCTTTACATCATAACATAAATAAGCTTAGCTTTGTATTAATGAAATAATGATGAATATTTATAATAAGACATTTAAATTTAATATAACTCATAAATAAAATGGAGTAAGTAATTTAAATAAGAAAATAAATAACTTAAAAAAATAACATTATGTGAGAGCCGGACAAAATTATAAACTCAAAGCTATGAATTTCTATATTCTGGCATATTTGATATAAATAAACGCGTTCTGTGATAAGAAACTAATAAATGGAGTCATTATGGATCAATACATTTCAATACATCAATACATGTTTTAATTTTTCTCATAAAATAACATTATGTGAGACCTGGACAAAATTATAAACTCGAAGTTATAAATTTCTACACTCTGGTATTTTTGATATAAATAAATGCATAATGCATTTTATGATCATAACTGATAAGTGAAGTTATTAGGGATGAATATATTTCAAAACATCAATGCATTTGTATAATTTTTTTTCAAAAAAGATGAGTAATATAAATATAGTACATGTGTAAACTGAAAACATAAAATTATGGAGTTTAAGAAGCGAACGTACTATTGAATCCTGGTGCAAAATATTAATGCATACATTCAAAAATGTGTTGAACAATCATTTTTCTGAATGATTTCAAATATGCGACTCGGCATAAATTGAAAAAGTTTTTCCAATTGCCCTGTGGACAACTAGTAGGCTGAAAGTATAGCCATCTTTATTAAATCATTTGCGTTTTGATATTGATGTCCATCGCGATAGACTATTCGAACCATTGCACCCTAATAATTTTCAGTGCAGTTTGGAGCAGGGCTGCAGGCTGGCCAATTCAAGACATTTACATTAAAGCGCTGCAGTCACTCTTTTGTACTTTTTGCAGAGTGCATTGCTGCATTATCTTGCTAAAATACTCAGTTTACTCTGGCGATCAACGGTCCATATGGCAAAAAATTATCTTCCAGCATTAACTGGTAGTCTTCTGCTTTTTGTTTTCCATAAAGAAAAGCCAGAGTAGTTTTACCATTCTGAGAAAAGCCAACCCACAAATCACGGGTATTCCACCAAAGCTTCAACTAAAAATATACAGCAAACATATTTGATATTGTGCCAGTAGTATCTTATGCCGTCTCGACCATCTAAATTAAACTTCTTTTCATCTGACCAGATGACTGTGCTCCACTCTGTTGTTCTACTCTGTTGTCGAACTCTGACATTTCGAGAGTTAACATTTAGCTTTAAAGTATTTACAGTTCGGCTAGAAGAAGCTCCAGTACTACATGTTGTTCGTAAGATAGATCTTCGATTTCGTCTATTTTATCTTTCAACTTCGACCACTCCGTTTTTTTTCGATACACTGACGGATTCTTTAAAACGTTTTTTATTCTTTTTGTGAACATTTCATTAGCAAAACTATTTGGTGTTGCGTTTTTCCAGAAGGTCTAAATGACATATTTTTACAAACTTGACCTTTTTGAGAACCTTTCCTCGAGGCATTAGAAAAATTGTTGATTTTAACTGTTCTAAGAATAACATGTAATGACACACGATAAACAATATGCATTAGAAGAAAACAAAATTATTCTAAAAATAATTCAAAAGCAGGTGATAAATAATCTTTAATAAAATAATGGAAAGAATTGAAAATATGAATAAATGTCGTTTGCATTAATACCAATGTGAAAAATAATTTCATTGAATTAGTTTCTTATCCTAAAACACATTTATTATTTAGATTAAAAAACACCAGAGCATAGAAATTCATAACTATGAGTTTATAATTTTGTCCAAGTCTCACATAATGTTATTTTTTTGAGCTATGTATTTTCCTATTCAAATTATTTGTTCCATTTTATTTAGGAGTTATATTAAATTTAAATGTATTATTATAAATATTCATCATTATTTTATTAAAGTAAAGCTAAGCTTATTTATATTATGATGTAAACAACATAAAAATTTTCTGAGTTTATAATTTTGTCCAGGAGTGTAGATCTTTCACATTTAGAAAATATATATTTCTAGAATTCTGAAATATTTAAATTATGCATAATTTTTTCTCTTTATAATCACGAAAAAAATACAATAATTTCTGAAAAAAGATTAAAAAAAAAGAGATTATATTATTGAAACAAACATTTTGATATTCATTTTCCTTATTCTTTTTCCTCAACAATTTCCAACTCTTCGAAAAAAAAATCATATTAATCTTCACTGTTTTTTATTTTAAGCCACTCAGGATTTCCTTTTAATACTGAAATGGGATAGTATAAAATATTTCTTTCAAAAGCAGAAGTTTATGTTTTTCGCTTCCTTTGAACGACAAATGTTACAAAATTTTCTGTCTTCCTTTATTTTTATACTCGATACATATATATATATATATATATATATATATATATATATATATATATATATTTGATTGCAAAACAAACATAATAACGGATACAATCTATTTCATGCTTTCATTGATCGCATTTGTTTGCTTGAATTACGTCTGCTTTACCAAAATCTTGTCCCTTTTTACTTAACTATCATACGTAGTATAGAGTAAATCTTGCAATCATTTTGAAAATGGAAATTTTTTTTTAAAACTGAATCACACATTTCAGATATTAGAGATTCCAAAAAACATATTCTTAGAAAAAAAAAAACCCTTCCACCCTTCTGTGTGTCTGTAAAAGTTCTATCTCTCAAATAAATTGAGATAGAAACTTAAAATTTTGTATGAATTTAGTATGTAAGAATGGGACGAGGCCTATTTTATATCAGTAACCTTGATTATACTGAACATTTTTTTTCGGATTCTCAAAAAATTCGTTCTTATGAAAGATATATAAAAATTTTTGATGGCAAAAGGCAATAAAATTACACAAATTTTGCATAAAGAACGAAGTCGATTGGATTGTTAGTTTCCGAGATATTTGTAATCCTGTTTTCAATTTTCTTTGATATTTCATGAACCCGTATTTCATTTAAATTTCAATTCAAAGATATATTTTAATAGGAACTGAGATTCTTAATCCGATTCAGTAAATTGTTAGTTAATATGATTTTTATTTTTGGAGTAATAAAGATGTTTCTTTTACGCAATTTCATAATACTTGAGTAGTTTTGCGTTTTTTAAAATTTGTCAAATTTGGTTTATCAGCAATTCATTATAAGAGCATTACTATGCATATTAAACTTTCTTTTTGGAATTTTAATTTATTTTATAAATAGTTTACACATGTTTTATTTTCATATATTATATTATGCATATGCATGATGAGTAAGTATTATGGTGGCTCCTTACGACTTGTTAAAAATAATATATTTCTATTTTTCTAAACTATTTTAAATTGTACATAAAATTTTTCCTCTTTATAACCACTGAAAAAATATATCCAATGGATTCTGTTCTGATGAAAGATTTTATTATTCAAACAAATTGTTCGACATTCTACTTTGGTATTCTATTTTTTTCAATATTTTCCATCAGTCCGAAAAAAAAAACATTTTAATCTTCACTGTTTTATATTTTATGTTGCGCAGGAATTCCCTCCAACATTGAAAGGGGATATGATAAACTATTTCTTTCAAAAGCGGAAGTTTTTGTTTTTTGCTTCCTTTGATCAACAAATGTTACAAATCTTTCTGCAACACAGTTTGGGAATAAATGAAAAATTCTTTTTTCGGAACACTCTTTATTATGAAGTGATACACAAATTTTCTGCCTAAACAATATTATTTAAAAAATTTTGTTGATTATATGGAACACTTCGAGATTGCATAATACGAAATCGTACGTTTATTTTTTATCGAACAAATTTGTTGATTTCGAAGCAGTAGGAAGTTCGTGATAAGCTTTATGTTCAGGACAAGTAAATTAAATTTTTAACAAAGAGTTTATATTGGTCTTAAACTTAACTTTTTTTTAAATGTCTGCTACATTCTCTTTAACTACGCGAGACATTTTTTTTAATTTCTCAATCTGCAAGTTTTTCACAATGATATTAAACGATATTTTTTTTAAATAATTTATGAAACAACTGATAATTTTTTTTCTCAAATTTATTTATCCCCTGGAAAAAGGATAAAGTATCTTTTGTTTGTATATATTATAAATACTTAAAATAATTTCAATTTTTAATAGAATATTATGATAATTATTCAATAAAATCGACAATTTACAACAATTTTGATATTTGAAAACTTAAACATATTTTCTTGAGAAGAATATTTTTAATATACTTTTATCTTCTTAACGACTGTTATTGAAAAAGTTTTGTTTTTATTTTTTTTATATTGTAAGTTATATGCTATCCCATATATTGCAAAAAAGAAGTATCCGGTAGCACATAAAATTTTCTGACAGAAATTAATAATATTATGATCAACAATATTATTAATTTCTGTCTGGAGCAATCTGGAGAAATAACGTCAGAATGTTCCCTCTTTATATTTAGAAATATATCCAATAATTTATGAGTTGTAAAAATACTTTATTATTCAAAAAACTAATGAATATTCTACTTTGGTATTCTATTTTTTCAACACTTTCCATCAGTCCGGAAAAAAAAGAAATCATTTTAATCTTCATTGTTTTCTATTTTATGCTGCACAGGATTTCCCTCTAACACTGAAGAGGGATATGAAAAAACTATTTCTTACAAAACCGGAAGTTTCTTTTTTTTGCTTCCTTTAAACAAAAAATGTTACAAAACTTCCTGCAACAGTTTGATAATAAAAGAAATATTCTTTTCCCACATTACTCTTTATTGTGAAATGATGCACTGATTTTTTAATTATATTACAAACAGAAAAATTTCTTTATTTACAGATTTAAATTTTTTTTCGCTTTGTACCTATTATAAATACTTTAAATAATTATAATTTTTAACCTAATATTATGAAAATTCTGCAATAAAATCGATAATTTACTACGATTCCAATTTTTGGAAAATAAAAAATGTTTTCTTTAGAAGAAATAAATATACATACAGATATTTAATATTTTATTTTTATCTTCTTAATGAACGTTACTGAAAAATTACGTAATTTTTTAATTATATAAATCTATAAATGTGTATATGTACAATTGTGATTTATGTGTCATTCCAATTATTGTAACGAAAGAAATTACAGGAAACACATTAAATTTTCTAATTAAAACTGCCTGCATTTTATTATAAGGTGTTCTGAAAAAATGCCAGAAATTTTCCTTTTTATATTAAGAAATATATCCAATACTATGCATTCTCATAAAAGATTTTATTATTCAAATGAAATGTTCGATATTCTTTTTTGGTATTCTATTTCTCCAATAAATTGCAACAGTTTTAAAAAAATAATTTTCACTATATTCTATTTTATTCTACTCAGGATTTTCCTTTAACTTTGAAATTGGATATGATAAACTATTTCTTTCAAAAGCGGAAGTTTTGTTTTTCGCTTCCTTTCAAACAACGGTTTGGGAATAAATAAAAAATTCTTTTTCAGAACACACTTTACTGTGAAATAATATATTGATTTTCTTAAAGTTAATTTCTGTTTATTGTATAACAACTGGGTTTCTAATAATTTAATAATTAAATAGAATATATTGAATTCCATAGTACCAAAATTTAAATTTACTGTTTAAAGAAGAAATTTGTCAAGATAAAACATGATACATGAACCATTTAATGCAATAGACATACTTTTCCACTGTAAATAAAAGAAAACTTGCAATGTTATTAAGATTTTTTTTTAGGAAATAGGGATGCCTACAACTTTCTATGTAGCTGTAAGCCAGGTTACAACTAAAACTTTACCAAGATTACTGTAATTTCAATAGTTTTGTAAATTTATATATTTTGTTTATTTACAAGGTCTAATTTTGTAGATATACTTTTTTTCCCACAGTGTACTGATAAAGTTTTAGTAAGCAAGCAAATCTATATAAATGTATATCTGTAGAATTACTTTTTTCAGTACATAAAATTGAAGAATGCAAAAATCTATTTAATGCATACATTAATTATCTGCTTTACCAAAGTTTAACCCTTTTCTTAAAAAGAATAGTTCTTTTATTCTGAACTTCATGAAATTGTGTATTATTGTCTTTATTATCACGAAAAAAAATCCCAATGGTTTGTGTGCCTACAAACAAATTTATTATTCAAATAAACTTTTCATTATTCTACTTTGGTATTCTATTTTTTCAATATTTTCCATCAGTACAGAAAAAAAAATCATTTTAATCTTCTCTGTTTTATATTTTATGTTGCACAGGATTTTCCTCTAACATTGAAATGGGATATGAAAAACTCTTTCTCTCAAAAGCGGACGTTTTTGTTTTTTGATTCCTTTGATCAACAAATGTTACAAATAAACTAAAACACTTTGTAAAATCACCATAAAATGAAAAATAAAGTAGGACGAGCTACAAACGTTTCGAGCTACAATAATAACAGTTCGTCACAATCTAAACCAACACGTGTCCGCAAGGGCACAGAGTCGAGATAAAGACTTTATTCGGACTTTATCTCGATTCTGGGCCTTTACGGACACGTGTTGGTTTAGCTGATGAGGAACTGTTATTGTTGAAGCTCAAAACGCGTCCTACTAATTCCTGAATAATTTCAAACAGTTTAAAAAAGTATTTTTAATCTTCACTGTCTCCTTTTACGCTTCCTTTGATCAACAAATGTCACAAAACTTTCTGCTACAGCCTTGGAGTAAATAATTTTTTTTTTCTCGGAACACTTTTTATTATGAAGTGATACATAGATTTTCTGCTTAAATAATAATATTACAAAAAGTTTATCAATTATATCGAATATTTCGATAATGAATAATACGAAATCGCACGTTTATTTTTTATCGAACAAATTTGTTGATTTCGAAGCAGTTGAAAATCCGTGATAAGCTTTATGTTCAGAAACAGCAAATTAAATTTCTAGCAAAGAGTTTCTATTAATTTTAAACATAATTCCAATTTTTAAATGAATACTATGATAATTTTCCAATAAAATAGATAATTTACAACGATTCTGATATTTGGAAATTGAAATATGTTTTCTTGACAAGAATTATTTCTTCAATGGTTTATTATTATCTTCTTAAAGACTGTTATTGGATTTTTTTTTTAATGATTGTAAATTATATGCTATCCCAATTATTGTAAATAAATAAGTATCCGGAAGCATGCAAAATTTTCTGACAAAAATTAATAATAATATAAGTTGGAGCAATAACGCCAGAATTTTCCCTCTTTATATTAAGAAATATACCCAATGATTTAGGCGCTGATATATAATTCTATTATTCAAATATATTGTTAAATATTCTACTTGGGTATTCTATTTTTTTCAATAATTTCAAACAGTCCAGATATATTTTCTATACTATGCTGCAAATGATTTTCCTCTAACATTGAAATGGGATATGAAAAACTATTTCTTTCAAAAGCGGAAGTTCTTATTTTTTGCTTCCTTTGATCAACAGATGTTACAAATCTCTCTGCAACAGTTTGGGAATAAATGAAAAATTATTTTCTCATAATACTTTTTATTGTGAAATAATTGCACGGATTTTTTAAAGTTATAATTTCTGCTTATTATACAGGGTGTTCATAAAGTTCCGGACCCATTTTGATGTTTGGTAACTCATAAAATAATAAAGATAGATTAAAATTAATAACATAAAAGATTAGATAGACTCAAAAAATTTCACGACCCTTGTCTATGAACTTCCACGTGCGACCCTTTTGTCTCATGGAGAATATCAAGTAGATAGCCAATTTTGCGCCAGGTACAATTATACAGGTAGAATGTACAGGTACATCTAAAATCAACTACACGCGCAGATAATATTTACAAAAGTAAAGATATTCAAGCCTGGAAAGGAAAATATATTCGTTATTCTATTAATAAGTGCTATAAGTTTGTTTATATCTTCATTATTTTATGAAATGTTAAACATCAAAATGTGTCCGGGACTTTATAAACCCTCTCTATAACAATTGCATTTCATAAAGTTTATTAATTAAATAGAATATCTAGATATTAAAGAATATCTAGATATTAAATAGAATGTATATACTTTAATAAATAGAATAGAATCCATGATATCATAACGTACAATTATTGTTTAAGGAAGAAATTTATTGATTTCAACTTTTGAAAAATTTTAATAAATTTTATATAGAGAAATCACAAATTGAATTTTTTAAACACACAGTTTATATTAGTTTTTATTTCCTATAGGATTCTTTATATTTAATTTTGAAAACTTGATATTATAAAACTTCCAAGATGACATTAAAAGTCGATTTTGTTTCATTTGTCTGCTATATTTTCTTTAATTGCGTGAGACTTTCTTTTTTTTAAAAATTTAATTCGCAACTATTTTACTATGGTTTTACCTGCTATATATTAGTTTTAATTTAATTGCAAAACAAATAGAAGAAATAAAAAAATCTATTACACGCTTGCATTTATTATCTCCTTTACCAAAATGTTTACTTTTTTAAAAATAATATTGGTCTAGTATTCTACAATATATAGTTATATATACAATAAGTTGTATATAAAAATTTTCCTGTTTATAATTGTGAGCAAAAATATTCAATGATTTTTGTGCAAAAAAATATAGTTTTTTTTTTTTAGTGAAATAAAATGTTTTATATATTTTTTTCAATATTCTAATTCTTGAATAATTTCGAACAGTTTAAAAAACAGTATTTTTAATCGTCAATATTTTCTATTTTATGCTGCACAGGACTTCCCTCTAACATTAAAATGTGATATGATGATGTTAGAGGAAAATCTTGTGCAACATGAAATATAAATCAGTAAAGATTAAAATATTTTTTTTTTCCAGACTGATGGAAAATATTGAAAAAATAGAATATCAAAGTAAAATATCGAACAATTTGTTTAAATAATAAAATCTTTTATCAGAACACAAATAATTTGATATATTTTTTCAATGCTTATAAAGAGGAGAATATTTATATGCAATTTAAAATAGTTTAGAATACTAGAAATATGTTATTTTTAACTAGTCGTAGGGAGCCACCGTAATACTTACCATCATGGATAGGCATAGTTTAATATATGCAATAAAACATTTGTAAACTATTTATAAAATAAGTTGCAATTCCAAAACAAAATTTAAACTTGTATATTAATATTTTAATATACGTAATAATGCTCTTTTAATGAATTGCTGATAAAACAAATTTGATAAATTCTAAAAAAGGCCAAACTACAGTACTTTCAAATTGCGTAAAAGAAACATGTTTATCACTGCAAAAAAATAATACTTTTTTCAAAACCGGAATGTTTTGTTTTTCACTTCTTTTGAACAATAAATGTTACAAAACTTTCTGCAACAGTCCTAGAATAAATGAAAAATTCTGTTTTCAGATAAAGCTTTATTATGAAATGATGTATCGGTTTTCTTAAATATAATTCCTAATTATAATGCAACATATGTATTTTTAAAAAAATATTAATAAAGTAGAACATTTGGAAAATTCAAAATACCAAAACGTATAATTATTTTTTAACAAAAAAAAAATGTTGATTTTGAAGTTGTGGAAAATTTGTGATAGGTGTTATATTCAGGAAGTGTAAATTTAATTTTTTCAACAAATAGTTTATATTAGTTTTAAACGCGCTATTGCGCGTTTAAAACTAATATAAACTATACGCGCTATTGCGCTAATCGCGCTATATACATTTTTATATTTTTATTTATGAGTTAACTAATTGAAAAATTTTGAAGATCAGATGATTAATTGACTTTGTAATCCTTACCTGCTATATTTTCCTTAATTACGCGACATTTTTTTTTCTAAAATTCTCAATCTGCAAATTTTTTCACAGTATATTAACCGATATATATATATATATATATATATATATATATATATATATATATATATATATATATATATATATATATATATATATATATATATATATATATTTAATTATATAACGAACAGAAAAATGTGTTTCTCACATGTCTTTATTTACAAGTTTAAAGAATTTTTTTTTTTTTTTTGCTTTGTAATTATTATAAATATTTTATTTAATTCTAATTTTTAATCGAATATAACGATAGTTCTTCTATAAAATCGATAATTTACTACGATGTACATACTTGGAAAATGAAAAATGTTTTCTTTAGAGGAAATATAGAATTTAATATTTTTTTTCTTAAAATTATATAACTTTTTTATTATATTCATATTGGGAGAAGTAAAGTTTTGTTCGAAACCATATCATTTAGCAAGAATACACCGTCGAAGAATGAGCAATCGTGCATCTTCAAAGTAGCAAGGCAACAAGACAAATTCCTAAGGGATATTTTCCCCTGAAATGAGACAGAAGCGCTGTACATTTTTTAAACACCTTTAATAAACTTTCATATCACAGCAAAACTTTTCCACACGTGATGATTTTAAAAATTGTAATACTATAAGGTACCGAAAAAAAAAGATTTGTGTTGAAATACATTCAACAATATGTATGATGATAAAAGATTTTATTATTCAAATATTCTTCGATATTCTTATTCAAATAGTCTTTCGAATTATTCGTTCGATATTCTTATTATGTATTCTGCATGATTTTAACTTTTGTTTTTTTCTGAATTGTGTTTTAAACCCATGTACTTGTTTTATATACATTTATCACCTTAATGCTTTCATCATTTAACTTTGCTTTTTATCTATTACATTTTTACACTTTTTTTTAACAATTTTTAAAAACTTTTGGTTTTTACTTCACCCTGTTCTTGGCGCAGCATGTCCCTAGTGTGACTTTGCGCCAGTAAACCCTAATCAACCAACCAACCAACCATCTTATTATGTATTCTATTTTTTCAATAAATTCATACAGTTCAAAAAACATATTTTAATTTTCACTATTTCCCGTTTGAACTGTTAAGGATTTCCCTTTAACTTTGAAATAGGATATGATCAACTATTTCTTTGAAAAACAGAAGTTTTTGGTTTTCGCATCCATCGAAACAACAAATGTTTCAAAAGTTTCTGCGACAGTTTGGAAATAAAGAAAAAAATCTTTTCTTAATACTCTTGATTATGAAATGATACATTGATTTTCGAAAACCTAATTTTTGCTTATTATGTAAAAAAACTGTATTTCAGAAAATTTATTGATTAAATCGGATATTTCGAGAATTCATCACATGAAAATGCACATTTTTTTTTTATCTTTCGAAGAAATTTGTTGATTTCCAATCGATGGAAAATTTGTAGTAAGTTTAATGTAGATAAATCGCAAATTAATTTTTTCAAACGATTTGTTTACATTAGTTTTAAATTTGTTAATCCATTCTTTGTTTTTTTTTTTTTGAGATAAAATGTTACGAAACTTACAAGATGTGACTAATAACCTATTTTTTTGTATTTGTCTGCTATATTTTCTTTAATTGGTGAGGTGCATATATGTAAACACACACACACATTAAATAATGATATGTATATATATATATCATTATTTAATTACAAACAAATAGAAGAAGGCAAAAAATCAAATTTCTTGATTGCATTGATCGCATCTACTTTATCAACATTTTGTCTATTTAAAAAAATAATAATAAATTTCTAGTATTCTAAACAATTTTTAATTGTACATAAAAGTTTTTCCTCTTTGCAATCATTAAAAAATATACCCAATGATTCGTGAGCTGATAAAAGATTCAAATAAGGAGTTCGATATTATTTTTCACAATTCTATTTCAATAATAATTTCCGACAGTTCAAAAAAAATCTCAATCTAATCTTTACTGTTTTCTATTTTGTGCTGCACAGGATTTCCGTTTAACTTAGAAATAGGGTATGATAAACTATTTCTTTCAAAAGCGGACGTTTTTGTTTTTCGGTTCCTTGGAAACAACAAATGTTACAAAAATTTCTGCAACAGTTTGGGAATAAATGAATTGTTTTCTCAGAACACTCTGCATGATGCATTCACTTTCTTAAAGTTAATTTCTGCTTGCATTAAAACAATTTCATTTCAGAAAGTTTATTAATTAAACAGAATATTTCCATATTTCATAATGCCAAAACGTTTATTTATTGTTTATAGACCAGATTTTTTTTCTTGAAAGTTAAATTTTTGTGAGAATGCGTCATATTTGCACCTAAAAGGAATTTTAGTTTTTTTATTTGTGATGTCTCACGGCGAAATTAGCACTAGAATTTTAACATTCCTTTATTTAAAAAAAAAATTGGAATTTCAGTTTTTACTAATAAAAATATACGCAACCATGTTTATTATTTTTATCGCAGTTTTTAAATTATCAACTAAGAAATTTGTTGATATTGAAACAGTTAAAAATTTAGGATATATTTTATGCTGAGAAAGTGCAAAATAAATTTTTCAAAACAAATTGTCTATATTAGTTTTAAAATTTATGTTAAGTTTTCTATTTATAATTTTGAATTACCAAATTGTAAATTGATGATGAGACTAGTGATCGAGTTCAAAATCTTTTTCTGCAAAATTTTCTGTAATTACGAGACAGACTCATCTTTCTAAAAAACTGTAATTAACAAGTTTTTTCTCAATTGTATTAACCACTATTTTTTCAATTACATAAAAAACAGATAAAATATATTTCTCACATTTGTTTATTTCTGTATAGAAACATGAAATTTCATGCGCACTTTAAATGTGCATATTATAAATACTTTTTAAAATACAATTTTTAAACTGATATTATAATTCTTCAATAAAATGGAAATTTTACAAAGATTCCGTTTTTTGAAAAATAAAATATAATTCCATCAGCTGAATTTATGCATATATATATTAATCTTCTAATCGCTGTTATTTAAAAATTTATGATTTTGTTTAAATATATGATTTTTTTACTATCATAATTATTGTAAAGAGCGAAATAACGGGAAATACATTGCATTTTCTAAGAAAAGCTATCGCAATATAAATACAACTTGAAGGAAAAGGGAAAAAAAAAATATTAAATCACATTTTTCTTAAATTTTAAATACATTATAAACTTTTTTCAACAAAAATGTGATTTAATATTGTTCTTCTTTCATATATTACTTAACTTAGTAAACTGTATAGTTATTGATGAATGGTACATATAAGTATTTTTGTGTAAACGACATAATTAAAGCAATTTTTAGAGAAAACAATGTTACTATATTTATTAAAAAATTATAATAATTTCTGTTTTAAATGTTCTTATATGATTCATTTTGAATGTACATAACTTGATTTCTTTATTGCCTTTCTGATGCCGAGTTCTCTCTTTTTTTATTAATAGTAAATATGCGCGACATAAATAATATACAAATTTATATGTATATATATATATTACTTAATAATTAAATTAGCCTATATATTGTACTTAAAATGTTTTAAAAGGTCCCAAGTATCTCAGGTGCGCCTTAGGCAGTATCTGTGAAAAAGAAATTTTTTATCTGCAGACTCATGTCACAAAAAAGAAAAAAAACCCTAAAAATAAAAAATATTAAATCTTAGAAATAATGTTTATTACGTATGCGTATATACGTTTATTATAATGTATATTTTTATTTAAACTCTACATATCTCCAATTCAATACTCCGTTCACCAATGTCACATAAATCAAATTATGAACATTTATTTCTGTTTTATTGCATGGTTTTACATATGATTTTTTGAATGTAGCTCAGTCTTCAAGCTAATCTATCGCATAAGAAACTGTGCATTTGACAAATACACCTTTCAAATCGTTATGACATTCCAATTATCTAAACAATTATATAAAAGAATGTTAATGAATAGGCTTTGTAAAAATCTTGTTTATGTATATACATCAAGAGATTCAATTAATATTTTTTTCCTCATTTTTGGCAGATTTGGTAGCATATGACGACTTCAGAAGCCAAGGGGTATTTATGACAAAATCTATATACAGGGTGGTTATAATTAAAGTTACCCTGTTTGGACCTAAGTAGAGTCCGCTTTGGTTGACCGATATCGATGAAACTTAGAATATAAGTTAGGTGGACGATGGAGAAACAAAATCTGCAGTAAAACAAAGTTAGTTCAAATGTCGACCACCAGGTGAAAAAGGCGCTTTAAGACCATAAATCTCAAACTGGAAACAGAAATCTTTCTATTTTATTTACAGGACATGTTCAGTGTGCATTTCATTTGCATCAAGCACATGTTCAAAACGCGTTATCCCGTGTTCAACAGTAGCAAGAAGGGTTTCTCGATCAATTGCAGAAACATGACGAGTTATGCTTGCTTTTAAATCAGATAATGTCCGTGTGAATCCTCCAAACAAACGATCTTTCAGGAATCCCCACAACCAGATGTCACAGAGATTCAAGTCCGGGGAGCGAGGAGGCCAGGTTATCGGAAAATTACTTAGAGATTACCCGATCATCTCCAAACTGGGCACGAAGTAATGCTATTACTGCTCAGGCTATATGAGGAGGGGCACCATCCTGCATGGATAAGGTAGTCTCTAAACACTCCTGCTCTTCTAAAGATGGAATGACCTTCTGCTGAAGAAGATTGCAATAACGGGTACCCGTAATAGAACATCTTTTAGGACCCTTAGAAGTGTTCTCTTAAAAAAATATGGACCTAGAATAAAATCAGCCGTAAAGCAGCTTCAAACAGTTACGTAAGCAGGATGTAAAGACTGTTTATGGAGAACATTAGAATTTGCAGTGCCCCATACGCGACAGTTCTGAGTATTCACTGCTTCATCTAGTGTAAAATGCGCCTCGCCCAACCATAAAATGTTCCACGGCCATGCATTATCAACGGCTATTCTAGCCAAAAATAATCTCGCAAATTGAGTTCGTGCGTCCGGGTCTGCAGGTTTCAGCGCTTGCACTACGTGATTCTTGTATGAATACCACTTAAGTATGAATACCACTGACTTAACTGTACTTAACTGTACTTCACTGAACTTAACTGTATGCTCTACAACAGATTGGAGGGTATCTGTGCTAATGCAAGAGTGATGTGCTTCCAGATCAACAGGTAGCAAATCTTGCACATGAGTTATTTTGTACCGATATAGCGCAAGATTTTCCGAGGACCGTGCTTACGTACTGTGCTTTTCGGCATATCCAGTGTTAGGCCGATTTCTCGTGCACTGCTGATTCCAGAATCACTGTTAGTCGGTCTTTTGTAATGTTGTAACCACATCTTCCACTGTCGCAACCGAAACTTGTTTTCTTCCTCTATCCCAGTTAACGTCAAATGAACCGGCTTTGCAAACTTAGCAATTATTTTTTGCTGACCATTTGCTGTTTTTGGACACCTTTGTATGGACTTCAATGTCCAAATTTCCTAATAGCTGTAAGTGCACAGTAACCGTTCTAATACAAATATTCAAGAGTGGAGCACGATCCTTCATAATCAGAGTCATGAAGAAGTATTCAGACAAAGAGCTGGGTCTCTTCATTTTTATGGCAGCAGTACTGCAGTGCACATCACATATTAGTAATTTGCATATCTTCAGACAATGTAAACCTTGACAGCGACACCAATTGCCACATTTTGGAATTTTTTCCCTTCGTCAAAGAAAATTCCATTGCCTCACGACTATTCTGCTAAAATATCAAGCAATTCGGGCCAATAGTTTTAAAACTATCGATTTTTAAAATGATAATTTTAATTCTAATCACCTTGTATATTACGCTATCGTATGTCACACAGAAATCGCAATTTTTTGTTAATTGTTAAATGGCAACACTCAAATGACAGGCATATTTTCGGTTATTATGAAGAAGTGTCCTTTGTCAGTATTTAGGCCGTGTCAAACTGGATTTATTTAAGTTTTGTTTTTTCTCTGAAATAAAGGAGCTTCAAAAAAGCATTATTTATTTTTTTCCTGTTCTTTTTACTTAAAAAAATAAAAGCCTTGAATTTTAAAAGTTCCAGTTTCAAATTAAAGTTATGCATTATTATATTTTAAATGAAATTAGTGAAATACTACTAAAGGTACAATATTTGGCGATTTATCATCTGCACAAGTGTAGTATAAAAATACCGAGTATATAATTTCTCGACACAGATGTCATATACGCACCACATTAATGCGATTTTTTTAAGCCAAGCCGGCGAAAACTTCTT
Organism: Maratus speculifer; assembly: GCA_964019185.1. Classification (NCBI taxonomy): domain Eukaryota; kingdom Metazoa; phylum Arthropoda; class Arachnida; order Araneae; family Salticidae; genus Maratus; species Maratus speculifer. The sequence continues at coordinate 139,587,080 of OZ025300.1, forward strand.
TTTCAAATATCAGTTACATATTAACAATTTCATATTATTTTAAAAAGGAAATAATGATAAATAAAAAAAGTTTAGTGAATAATTATAGAACTAAACAAATTATATCATTTTAAAAATTAAAAGAAAATTAAATAGCTTATTTATAAATAAACAACAATAGCCGGGATACCATGTGATGCATATTGCCATTTTAATGCAATCGCGCCATCGTAGAACGTTCATATCTACGCATATTTACCAAGAAAAATCTTTTAATTTGACAAGAAAAACGAGAAATTAAACTAAAGTATGAATAAAAGCAATATGATTTAATGCTTAGTATATATTTAATAGAGACCAAATTGGTCCCCAAAGGCGGCTAGTTGAAAATATTCTACTAAGTGCACAGACGACCTGTAAAAATGACTTTTTCTCCTCAAGTAATGAAATATAAGTGATTTTTTAATTCTCCAGATCAACCTCAGCCATTTGCGTTCATCAGATTAACCACTTTTGCCGAATATTTATCAATATTGATTAATCATAAATTTAAAGAAAATAGTATTCTACTTTTTTTGCTACTTATTGAAGTAAGAGTACACAAAGAAACAAATGTCAATTTCTTATTGAAATTCATTCAATCATTGTTTATATTCAAATTTAACGTAAATTACCTTTGAAATCAATTTACTAGAAATCGAATTTTTGTTAGTTGTACTCCCTATTTTCTGAGGTTCTCATATGTCTTGAAATTAAAATTAAATTTAAATCACAGGTATGCTTAGGACTAATTTCATGTTCACTACGGGAGAAGTTAGAATATACTAAGCTAATCAATATGTGTCACATACATCTGGATTAACAGTAAAGATATCATCGAATGTAGAACGCTCCCAATAGAATAAATTTCAATTTTGAAAGAAAAGTTATGTAATAGATTCAATTCAAAACGACCATCCAGATAATTTTGCTTGGAAATTTATGAAATCAGAAGATAAAAAATGATAAAATTGTGGAACGAACATGGAATTTTGAACTCACTTAAAAAAAAAAAAAATTCAAAATATTACAAAACATTATCTTTCGAGACAATCTAATTGTTCAAGGGCGGGGGGGGGGGATTAAAATTTCATATGATTTTACAATCGGAAAAATTGGTCGATTGGTATTGCTACAACTATTCTTTATGTCAGTATTTTTTTGAAAATAAATTTTAATGATAGATTAAAAAAAAAATCCGTTAGAAGGCGATTTAAACTTTAGTGTAACTAACAACTGTAAGAAGTCGTCTTACAAATGTAGAAGAGAAGAAAGAAGTGATAACTTATCTTAATAAATATCTCGGGGTTGCATTCTTCTTTATAAACTTTTTATTACTTGAAAAGACGACACTTACAAATATAACACTAACGCACACACATTATATACAAATAAAGCTTTTACATAATTCTGGCGCACGCCACCATCACAAGATATGAACTACAATTCACAACCAACATTCCGAAATCACTAAGAAAAGAACATTTTTTAATAGAACTAGTGTTGCCAGATTTCTTTTAAACGAGAAATATTACAACTACATTTTTTTTTTAATTTAGCAAATCTCAGGTCACGTGACGCGTGAGTCTATTTTTTTTTTATTATTCCTTTGGAAAGCGCGTGTTACATCCTCCCCCTCTGTTTCCGATCTACGTCTCGGAGAGGAAACATGATGCTTTTTTGATCTTCCTCTTTTTCTCAAGGGTGCAACTGGAATAGTTTCAGATTCTTGGAAAGGCAACAAGGCAGAAACGTGGTAAGATCCAATTCGTTCAGTAGGATTTTCTAGACTAGCAATATCATATGTCACTAGTGACTTTTGAGTCAAAATTATGTATGGGCCATCTCTCTTAGGCATTAATTTTGATGTTTTATTTCTACTTGCATTGCTAACTGGGTGTAGGTTAATCCATACCTTTTCTTCAGGCTGGAAATGTACTCGTCTATGGTTTTTATTGTAATATCTCTTCCGGTTACCTTGTTTCATTTCAACAGGCTCTTTTACATCTTTCGAATTATTTGCAAGATGTTTTAGATATGGGGTCTTCGCTCCCCCTGGTTGAAAACATTTTTCATACTTTTTCGGAATATCTTTAAGTTTCTTCCTTTCATTGGAATTTAAATTTTTACGTTCATCTTCAGGTAAGGCATACGGACAGATTTCGACCGCATGAGCAGACGTACTTATTTCTTCTTCGTATACATCCACAAAATAGAACTTTTTCTGTGGTTTATCACTAAAATGCCAGCTTTTGTTAGCTATGTCTAACACTATGTTAGCTTTGCGCAGGAAGTCCATTCCTAAAAGTGTTCTATTACATTTGGCATTTGGTAATACAATAAATTCTGTTTTGAAAACTCGATCTTCAATCTTTACACGCACAGTGGCAGAAAGAGTTTTTTTAGCCATCCTAGTTCCATCAGCTAATGTTACTTCATGAGTATGAGGTTTCATTGCAACACCAGCTTTCAAAAATAATTTATACATTCGTTCTCCGGCAATAGAACGATTCGCTCCTGTATCTGCACAGACTAATACCTTCTTATTGCAGATCGTAATAGGTACATTTAGAGCTGAAACTGTTGATGTATTTAAACTATACAGCTCAAGACGTTGAGCTTGCACTGTTTGTTTCTCAACCGTAGGGGAACAATTTGGGCATTTCTTCTTTATAAATCCCACTTTGCCACAACCATAGCAAAATATATCGGGTTTTAAACGTTTATTAGCAAACTTAGGAGAAGATCTGTCTTCTTTTGGAGGCTTACTCTGCTTCCATGTATTTTCTCGGCGAAAATACGCTTTTTTCTCCTGGGGTACAACCGAATCTTTTTTAGAAAACGTAGACCTGATAGTATCATAAGCATCTAATTTTCCGGCAAGGTCGACTGGTGAATTTAAATGTTCCCAATCATCTAACATATGTTGTTTGCATTCGACAGGCACGCGCCTTTTCATCTGATCCGCTATGATCAGATCTTGAAGAGCTTCAAAAGACGTTACATTTAACTCTTTAAGCCAGTTTTCAAAGTAAGCACGTAACTCGAAGTAATAATCTCTCCAAGTAATTTCTTTATCTTTGCAATGCGTGAAAAACAGCTGCCTAAACCTTTCAGCGCTAATTTTAAACCTTTTTAGAAGTAGACCTTTAACATGTGAAAAATCTGAAGCGTTTTCTTCTTTTTCACGAGCAATAAGCGTAGATATAGAAGAGGGTACAACACTGAGTAAATAAGAAACCCAGAGGTGTTCTGGTACCTTCGAAAGCTTTAACTGTCGTTCCAGGAGCACCAGAAACATTGTTACATCATCTGTCTCTGGTTTAAATGTAGGCAACAGCTTCTGGATATCTATTTTACTCTCTGGATGAGACATTATCCCTGCCGCATTACCACCTACCGCTCCACTGGAAACACTTTGGCTCTGAGCCTGTAACTTAAGCTTCTCAAGCTCAAAATTCATCTCAAACTTTTTTAATTCCAGTTCTTCCGAACGACGTTTTTCTTCTACTTCTAATTTACGCTGTTCTAATTCAGCTGCTTTTTGCTTTTCCTCTAAGTCTCGTTTACGCTGTTCTTCCTCGCGAGTCGCAATTTGGTTTCTGACTAACGAATTTACGAAATCAACTTCATACGAGGGAGAGGTTTTAATCTTATCACGCAATGTGACAACAGTCATAGAGGGTTGTACATCTAAATTCATTTCTAAAGCGACCTGAAATAGGTCTTCTTTTCGTGCTTTGTTGAGGTCGGACATTCTTACCTTTAGCAAAACAACAAAATATATACCCCACAAATGCTAAAAATTCGATTTAAATAAATTGTTCCCCGGACGTGAGCTTTGCTTTACAACTCATACAAACAAGACATTAATAAAACAAAACAGTGAACTTTAACGTTAGCAAAATATACTTTTAAAATAATTAAACTTCATAAAACTTCATAAAAGTATCTTTAAAATTTAAACTTTATTATTTTTTTTAAGGAAAATATACTTTAAATTATTGCTGATATAAATAAACTAGTTTGTCATTACGTGTCATTTAATCAAAACATTATTTTAACTGATATAAAACTAGTACTGAATTGTTGGCAACATTCATAAACAATGTTCTAAATAAGTCAAAACATATCTGAATAATTAAAATGTCAAGCAATATTATTATCATATTATCAAGACAAGACTACGTAATATAGTTTTTTTCAATATAACTTTAAAAGAAAAGAAAGTCTTATTTCATAAAAATAAATAAATAAATAAATGCAAAAACTTACTCAATCTGTTTTAAAAATCGTATTCAATGCTATTTCACAATATATCAGGAACTCTAAATTAAATGCTTAAAAATAACTAACAACAGAACACTCAAATAGAATTTCTAATTAAATTCTGTTATCTTGCGAAACCAACAACAAAACAAACAAAAAATAATAAGCACATACCATATGACACTTGAAATACACAGTATAAATACCTTTTAATATATTTTTCCCTTTTTTTCACTCAATTTATTTCCCTATTTGTAAAAAAAAAAAGAAAAATAACATCAACGTAAATAAATGCTTATTTTATTATTTATCAACCCTTTTTTTTATTGTTTTTCTTTTTTATTCGAAGTGAGGAAAGTTGTTATTTAATCAAGATAAAAATGAAACATGCATGCAGAGAATGAAAATAAACAAAAGAATAAAAAATATAAGCATGGGGAGGGAAGGGGAATTACACAATACATAAATAAATTGTAAAGTAATCAATAAATTAAAACTAATATGATGTATGCAAAATGTTACAGACAGGTAAAATGTGGTAACTTGCGAAAAGAATTATAGATACTTTAAAACTTGGCTTACTTATTGAAAATATATGACAAAAGTATCAAACTTTAAAATGTTCCAAAATAAACACATATAAGATGAAACGACGATGACTGAAGCAGAAAATTAAACAAATTCAGTCCGTAGAACATATATCACAAACAAATGAAAATGGCGCTTGGCATAAGATTATTCCGTAGAATTTTTTTCACAAACGAAGAACGAGAACTTTAAAGGCACAGAACATGCAAGCTTTGAAGAACACATTTCACAAACAAACGAGCAACGACTGCTCGTGCCATTTTCTTGCATTAAACATGCATGCATTTTTATTTCGTACATATTTCACAATCGAATGATTTCACATCAACGAAACAAACTTGCTATGTTAATCATTTAAAATATACTTCACAAACAGACGAGCACGACCGCTCGAGCCATTTTTTTTTTCATTCTTATTAATCATATTTCATTATAAAAATATCGAACTTTTCTGGAACTAAGATAGCTGAATACTTTGAAATTGATTCGTAGCCAGACGTTGGGTAGCCATTTTGTAAGAAGTCGTCTTACAAATGTAGAAGAGAAGAAAGAAGTGATAACTTATCTTAATAAATATCTCGGGGTTGCATTCTTCTTTATAAACTTTTTATTACTTGAAAAGACGACACTTACAAATATAACACTAACGCACACACATTATATACAAATAAAGCTTTTACATAATTCTGGCGCACGCCACCATCACAAGATATGAACTACAATTCACAACCAACATTCCAAAATCACTAAGAAAAGAACATTTTTTAATAGAACTAGTGTTGCCAGATTTCTTTTAAACGAGAAATATTACAACTACATTTTTTTTTTAATTTAGCAAATCTCAGGTCACGTGACGCGTGAGTCTATTTTTTTTTTTATTCCTTTGGAAAGCGCGTGTTACACAACTATTTTTAACTATTATTTTTTGTACTCAATTAAATACTTGCAAAAGCTTAGACTTTTGGGTATAAATTCTGAATCGTTGGGAGTAATTGAGTAGAGCACAATTCAACTGTGTTCCAGGGAGGGGGGGTTAATTTTCAACTACTGAACACAGTTGAGTTTACGCTACTTAACCACTCCCAACCACTCAGATTTTGAATTCAAAATTTAAATATATATCTAAGCTTCTAAAAAAATAATAATGAGATGAAAAAAATGCACCCTGTATATATACATATATAGATAGATATGCAGGGTGTATCTAAACTACTGGGCAAAACTTTAAGGTGTGATAGTACACATCAAGGCAAACAATATTAAATAGGAAACTAAGTCTCCCAAACGTTTTCCCAAGGAGATAAGCGTCATTAAAGTTTAGAGACCAAAATTTTAAATGAAAAATTGGAAAAAATAAAAAAACGGAAAATTGGTCGATTCAGTGAAGTTTTTACTAAAACTATTATTTTTATCTGCATTGTCTTAATAATACATTATAAAGATAAATTTAAAAAAATGCCGATTGAGGGAGCTTTAGATTTTGGAGTAAAGGACAACTATTTTTTACCGTTATTTTTTGCATCTCATTAATTTTTTTAGAAGCTTAGATATAAAATTAAATTTTGAGCTAAAAATCTGAATCATTGGGAGTGGTTAAGTAGCACAAACTGAAAGGTTTTCAATGGGGTTGGGGAGATTCAAATTTCAAATAATTATAAAAAAAAAACGGAAATATTGGTCGATTCGTTTGCGGTTTTGAATTGCAATTTCGTTCAAGGGAGCCTTAAACATTAGAGTAACCAACAACATCGTTTTAATCGTTATTTTTTGTATTTAATTAAATGCTTGTAAAACCTTACAAGGGGACCACCAGACATGGTGCTCACAGATTTTGATGATTTCAAAGTATGTTGTAAGGGTCCTACCACTAATTATTCTGGATGAAGGGTTCTTTCAAATGGACCTTGGTTTTTGAGAAATTGGGGGTCAAAGTTCAGCATTTATTTTAAATACTTATTAGTAGCAGCGCTATATGTCAATTCGTGGCGTCGTGCCAAAGCACATGTCTGTGGATCGAAAGTTTGTGCGTTCGAATCCATCCTCGGCTTCTACTTTCTGTTTTACTTATATTTATATTTTTTACATGTTACAAATTTTAAGCAGAATTGGGAATTCTACAGCTTTGAACCTTTTGATATTTTCTGAAGAGGACAGTTTACTTTTTCAATATTTTATTATTACTACTATTTCAAAAATTATGGCTCAATTGGTGAACTAACTGAAGTTCAGGGTTCAACTAAAAGTACATTTTCCAACAAATAATTAAATAAAAATGCGTATTTAATTAAAATTTTGAAAAAGTATAAGAAAATTTTAATATTTTAAAATCTCCACAATTTTAGATTAATCAATCACTTTTTTTTTTCAAATGTGTATTACACAGTATTGTGCATGGATTTTTAGATAATGTAATGTAGTGCTGTGAAAATAATGGCAAAGTGAATGCCCGTATGGTAACGTTGATTTAGAATTCTCTACCCGTTAAAAAGTATTCGTTTCGCTAGTCGTTACTGTTCAGAAACTGGGTATTCGCAGTCATCGAGCATACGGCATACATCGTATAGACTATAAAATAATCTTTGGAAGAATTCGTATTAATAAATAAACTAAAAAACTTTGTAAAATCACCATGCTTTTATTGTTGTAGCTCGAAACGCGTCCTGCTTAATTTTTCATTTTATGGTAATTTTACAAACTTTTTTAGTTTATTTATCAATTTATCGCCAGCGATTACGGTGTTTTTCACTGGAATTCGTATTAGTTAGTGCTGCCATCTATCCGTAAAAGTTACATTTATTGAAATTTTGAACTGTTTTTTAAAAATGCAAATGGAATATTAAAACCACTGCCTTAACGAGAAGTCAATAATTAGGGCGTATGTGTGTGGGGGGTGGGGGTCAAGAAAATGTAGTGGGATGACTCATATATTTTTCTCTCTCTCTCTGTGACGCAGAAAGATAAATTGCTGCATATTTACACTGTAGTTTAGTTACTATGTTTGTGATTAAACTGTTGCAATAACTTCATTTTATGCTAAGAAAAGAATAGGATTATGGAAAATTCGAGCGCATAACTAGTGCAGTATTAAACATAACGTTGGCTTCATATGTGGAAGTAAAATGTGCAAGTATTCAAACACCTGTTTTAGTTACAATTTAGTTACAATTTTAGTTACAATACAACATCGTTTTTCAAAACGATGAAAAGTCCTCAAAACTAAATTAGATTTTACAATAGAATTTCATTTGGGTTTTTGGAACATAAATTCATTTAGTGACCTTGGAATCTTTTCGAAAGGGGGGGGGGGCTCAAAATGTTTTAGGGGGGCTGAGACGCCCGAAATACCCCCTTAGCTACGCCCCTGATTAAAATGCAATGCATAATTGTACACAGGGCTATAATTAAAAATGAGCAATGGGAGGGGGGGCGTTCAAGAAAATGTAGGGTGGAGCTCATATTTTCATATGCGTAGTTCAATAGCGGGTTTAAAGGTGAAACGACGGATTCATGACACCCCCCCCACACAAACACACGCTGTACAGCAGAAACATTCAAAAAATTACTTTAAAAAATAAATATACCTTAAATTCTTATCCCCCCCCCCCTTGTTCAATAATGCGAATCTTTCTGATTCTGAAAAAGGTCTACTGAAATCAAAATTAGGTAACATGTGACACATTTGTGAAAGCAATTTTAATCTCGAGAAATTTGCAAGTGTACATATTTGGAAACTATGAGATTGAAAAATGTTTTGAAAAATCTATGAAATGAAAAATGTCAAAAATTCTATGAAATTCGGCATTTATACTAAATTTCCGTATGCGACTGCTAATTATGCTTTCTCATGATGACATTTCTGTGTTTTTCAAGTCTTAAAAATTATCGTAAAATGATTAATAACACTTCTAAATCACTTTATGCATTTATAAGAATAATTTTAAAGGCATAAAGTAAAAAATATAGATAATATTTAAGAAAAAAAAAAGTTCTAGACTTAAATTAGTTTTGCTGTGTTATCAAAAGAAATATTAGTTTAAAAATTGCAGAAAAAAATAAATTTTCATGAAAAAATTCAAAAATGTAAATGCATATTAAGAAAACTTTTATATTAAGAAAATATAAAAGTTGTAGCAATTGCTCTAGAAACAAAAATACTTAAAATTTGTAACGTCTAAAAAATATAAATATAAGTAAAAAAGAAAAAATGAAGCCGAGGATGGATTCGAACTCACAACCTTTCGATTCACAAACACATGCCTTGGCACGACGCCACGAATCGACATTTAGATGTTGTACAATTAGGTATTTGAAACATACGCTGAACTTTGACCCCCAATTTCTCAAAAACCAAGGTCCATTTGAAGGAACCCTTTCACCAGAATAATTAGTGGTATGACCCCTACAACATACTTTGAAATCATCAAAATCTGTGAGCACCATGTCTGGTGGTCCCCTTGTTAGACTTAAATTTTGAGCTCAAAATCTGAATCGTTGTGAGTAATTGAGTAGCGCAAAATTGAACTCTGTTCGTGGAGTGGGGAGGGTAACATTTCAACTCCTGAACAAATTTCTGTTTATGCTTCTTATTTCCTCCCACCGATTTAGAATTTGAGCTTAAAATTTAAATCTGAGCTTTTGCAAGCATTTAATTAGATGCACAAAATATATAGTAACGGTTAAAAATAGTTGTTGGTTACTCTAAAAAGTTTAAGGCTCCCTCTAATGGAATTTTTTGAAACTTATCTTTAAAATTTCTTTTCAATGGAATACTGACATAAAGAATAGTTTTAGCGAAAACCGCAAACAAATCAACCAATTTTTCTGTTTTTATATATATATATATATATATATATATATACATATATAATCATTTGAAATTTGATCCTCCCCACACCCAATGAACACAGTTTAGTTTGCGCTACTTAAACACCCCCGAAGATTCATATTTTCAGCTCAAAATTTAAGTTTATGTCCGAGCTTCTAAAAAAAATTAATGAGATGCAAAAAATAACGGTAAATAACAGTTATACGTTTTTCCAATGTCTGAACCACCCTCTATCGATTTTTTTTTTAAATTTTTCTTTAACATTCATTTTGAATACAATACTGACATAAAGAATAGTTTTAGTGAAAACCGCAAATCAATCGACCAATTTTTTCCGCTTTTTATAGATATTTTAAATTCGAACCTCCTCACCACCATTGAACACAGTTCAGTTTGTTTTACTTAACCGCTTTCAACGATTCTGATTTTTAGCTCAAAATTTAAGTGTATGTCTAAGCTACTTAAAAAAATTAATGAGATGCAAATAATAGTTGTCCGTTACTCCAAAGTCTAAAGCGCCCTTTATCGCATTTTTTAAAATTTACTTTTATAATTTATTTTCAAGACAATACTGACATAAAGAATAGTTTTAGTGAAAACCGCAAATCAATTAAACCAAATTTTCAGCTTTTTATGATTAATTGAAATTTTGGGCCCTAAACTTTAATGGCGGCTGTCTCCTTCAGAAAGCGTTTGGGACCCTTGGTTTCCTATTTATCATTGTTTGTCTTGATGATAAGATGTAAGATGTGTTCTATCACCCCTTAAAGTTTCGCCCAAGCATTTAGATACACCCTGTAGATATAAGATATAGATATGGATATAGATAGATAGATACTATAAAACATATTTCAGTTTTTACCGTATAGAAATAAAGAATTTTCAATTCTAAGTTTTAAATTTTGTCAAAGAGTTTATATTTTTTTGAGTTAAAGTATGAATATTAATATAAAATATACGCTTTTATTTTATAAATAATGGTATTATTCACCTCGGCTGGAGAATTTCACATTTACGATTCAATCTTAAAGACCATTTGCAATAAAGTATACGTCTGACGTCACTATCGCCAAATAATACCCTAATCTAGAAAAAGCGATGTCACTATTCAAAAAAATCAATGGTTATTTAATGATTTATATGGTTTCATATGTTTGTAACATTAATATATTTACCTAAAATTAAACATAGTTCATAATAGCTGCATGTTTTTTCAGAAATCGTTATTTATATAGTTTTTAATCGAATGTATTTTAGTTACATATTTTTTCAGTTTTATTGAGAAAATAATCACAAAAAATATAGTAATCTGCGATTTTCCGATTGTTTTCCTTTACTTTATACAAAAATACACATTTTTCATTTGCAAACATTAAGCAAATGTAACTAAAAATTAACAAATAATAATAATAATAATAATAATAATAATAATAATAATAATAATAATAATAATAATAATAATAATAATAATAATAATAACATTAATGATAATAATAATAATAATAATAATAATAATAATAATAATAATAATAATGTCTCAAAAATAAAATGTGATGCTGTTTTCAAATATATTTTATTCAAAAGTGCTTTTTCCCTATACGTTGATACCAAAAAAAAAAAAAAAATTGATGCTTAGAAATTAGGAAAAAAATTAAATGAGATTATGCATATTTTACACGAGTATGACGGCGATTCTTCATTAAATGGTTCTTACTTCATTCTCCAAACTCGAACACCTTGATTACCATATGAAACACAAAACATATTTTCATCATCAAATAATGTATTTTTCCAATCTTCTTCGCTCCCTAAACGTCTGATTTACACCAATTCAATCTTATGCGCTTCGATTCTGCAGTCATGAGAGGTTTTGTATTCTGTACACAAGATTCTCAGTTAAATTTATGGAGATGTGTTAATGTTACCGATGTAGAAACTCCTTTAACAATTCCTTCTTCTTTGCATTTACAGAGCAAAAATAGCGCATTTTAAAACGATTTTTCTTAACTATACGCTTCAATTTCCAATAATCTCTAAGAAAGATTTTATTATTATTATTGTTTTTGACCACCATTTCGACGATTATTTCGAAACTTTGCGGAGAAATTTTCCATTATTTTGAAATTTTTCCGGCGTTTTGAACATTGTGTTAGTATTTTACTAACGCTTGATTGCAAATTGTGTAATGGATTCGGTATATAACATTGACTTTTAATGTGCCGATGCAAATCAACCACACGATGTATAATAGATTCAGGAATATCATTAACAAAACCCATTTTAAGACGAAAAAGCAAGTGAACTGCAAAAAGAATATTGAATTTAAATAAAATCTTCTGAATTTATTCAATAATGCCAACAGTTGTGAATTGGTGATTGTTAAAAGAGAATTAATGTGAGATATTCTATTATTTTAGATTACTTGAATAAATATTCTGATTTTTTCACTTTTCAAAATATATATTTTTAAATAAATATTTTCAAAAAATATTAATTTTAATATAATAAATGAGTCAACAATAAATTCTTAGTAAAAATATCGTTTGCATATTTCCATCAAAAGACATCAAATTACCAAAGAATTTTTTTAATTTGTTAAACAAGTTATTATTCTAATATTTTGAATATGAGTTGTATTTTATGTTTAACGTTGCTGAAGAATACTTGAGAAATGTATTTATTTTATTATAAAATATCCCATATTTTTTCTGAACATTCACTATATCATATTATATAAGAATCTGAAAGACACATGAGAACTTTTCTTTATAACATAAAATATTCACTCCGAAAAATTGCAAAATCATCTCTATAAATTATTACCGCACATAATTGAGAGAAAATATATTCAGAAATTTCTGTGGCTACAGACACAAATTACTTTTTACATGAATAAATTCATATTTTACTACTTCAAAAATTTCAAAAATAGATTTGAAAGAAAGAGTATTACTTCCACAATTCACTATGCAGAGTCTAGTATTTCCATTTCCTACAGCTGATGAATTCTATTAACTTCAAAATAGAATGTTATAAACTTCTTATTTCAAAAGCCGACGTTTTTGTTTTGCGTTTTTTAGGAACAGCAAATGCTCAGAAACTTCCTCCAAAATTTTTGGAATAAATGGAAAATGCGTTTTTAGAAAATTGAACGCTTATGTAGCGAGCACTATCTTTATAAAGTTTTTTTTTTTCAAAATACTTTTTTATATTTCAAAATATTTAATTACATACATCTTTTATAGAAATTACAAAAGGATAATGACTGTTTCAATAAGAATTTACTGAGTTTTAAGGTAGTAGAGTTGGTATCAAATGTTAATGTTTAAGACCATTTTATGGGAAACTAAATAAATTTTGTAAACAAATTAATTTATTTTATTATAGATTTTGATGTTAAAATATTTCTGAAATTTGAAGATTAATTGTGTTTGTTATGTTGAGGATTATCAAGTAAAATTTTGGCAACAAATTATTTTAATTGAATATAGTTTAAGCCTTTAAAACATTTACTGAAGTCCTGAAGGGAATTTCGAATTAATTGTTTCAACTATTTACGCATAAAACACACGTACACTTCTGAATCTGTTGTCCTATGTACCTGAGTCCAATAATGTGTTCCATAGTTTATTTCATTTGCTTTCTTTTTAATTCAAAAGGCAGGTAATGAGGGCAGTATATTTTTACCCTCATTACTATAGATTTGGTTTATTTTATGTCGGCCGATTATCTACACGTGGGATATAGGCCCTAAAGGGATCTCATTACTATAGAAAATGAAAAAAAAGCGAAGTCGTATGACATGGATGATGTTAACAACAGAGGAAGTGCAATTTTTTGCACCCAATTTCTTAATGGTGAGGAATATTTCGTGTTATAAATAGTTGTTAGCATTTAATACAAAGTGAAAATAAATATAATAGCACCATTAATTTAATTTATGATTCCATCAACAGTTTTAACATTACTTATTATTGTATCCTTTTAAGGGGACAAAAAAAAGGCGTAGGAGGTTTTCATTATGATCAGAGAGGCCCATATTACATTATATACCTAATTTCAGAGTTTGTAGTTATTTCAGAGGCATTTATAGTTTTTACGTACATAATTTTGTTTCATTTCTGTTCTTCAATTAACGCATTTCTCAGGGTTTTTGTTGTTGTTGTTGTTGTTATTTTCATAGCTTCGAAAAAAAATTTATTATAACAAAAATAAAATTTTTGTTAACACGATAGCATCTAAAATACTTGTCGAATCCACACAAAAAATGAGCTGAACTTTCATAACCTCCTCAGTTCTGATGTCGCCTGTAGGAGACATTATAAAACATCCTTTAAATTAATTTAAATGCTTGTAGAATTGTTAAAATTGCTTCTGAGCCTTTTTAATAAACGCATGCATATTATAAGCATATATATATATATATATATATATATATATATATATATATATATATATATATATTGGTAGAGACGATTTAACCTAATTTTAAATTGATATTTGGGCTCCCACAAAATATTTGTCTCAGGCTTGAGAAGGATAAAGCAAAAAATTCGGCAGGTATTGAAAGTAAAGAATATTCGTCAGAACTATTTTAAATTGCCGACTTTTAGTATTCCCACAGATATAACATTGCATTAAAAAAAATTATGTTTTTAGCTGTCTGTCTTGAGCTTTTTATTCTTTAATTTTTCCTTAGATTTAGTGCACATTTTAATAAAATCAATATATTCATATGCAAACGTTAAATACAGAAATTGCAAATGATGTTTCAATATATTGATAATCTATTTCAATTATTAATTTGATAATATTACTGATGAAATGTATTAAAAATGTTTAAAGATGATATATTTATAAAACTGTCTTTAATTATAATAAATATATCAGGGTGGCGAATGTTCAGGGCTAACCACAGTCAAAAAAGAGGCAAATATTAGTATATTTTAAATAGAAAACCCCTCGATTAATATAAAGAAATTAAAAAAGGTGAATTTCTCTTTAAGAAAATACAGGTATTCAACATATTTTTTGACAGTGTTTTCCCCTGACCACTTGCCATACTGTGTGTGCATATATAAATATGTACAAAGGTGTTATTCGATATATATATACATATATATATATATATATATAGGGAAAGGATTAAATGGGAATTTCTGACAAATGCCTTGCGTTCCAAGTGTTCTATTAGATTTTTTAGGAATATACAATGGTAATACATAAGTATTTCGATAATAACTGGCTTAACGGAATCTCCAGAATTATTTTTTATCCTTTTCCAATGACACATATTCGGTATTTCAATGAACACTAGGGTGGAGCGAAAAAAAAATTTTTTTTTGAAAATCAAAAACAGGTAGGCGCCAAAAATTGCTTTTATACTAGTACATTAACTGCGTGAAATTTTACCGCTGAAAAAAAATGGCTTGAGTCTGCGCTTTTGCTCCAAAAATCGAAATTTTGAGTAAAATTTGTCATTTTTGACATTTTTTCAGAAAAATTAAAAAATTTCTACAGAGCTGGTTAGTATTTAAAAGTGTTGCTTAGACCTTTATATTTATCTGCTTAACATATTTAAACTATGAAACAATATCTGTAGTCTGTATAATTGGAGCAAATCTGACAACTTTTTGTGAAAAATCAGCGTTAACCTCTCTATTGGAGCATACAACGAAATGTTCTTTTGAATGCATTTCTTACCTAGCTGCTTTCAAAACTACTGTGTATATAACTCATAGAGGTAGTTGCATTATCCCACCCGTCTCAACCACCCAAACATCTAGACCCAGAGTTTTATTTATGCATTGAATTGTTACTTTTTTCCCGAAGACGAGTACAAGTTTTCTATATATCAAAGTAATTTATCTCTTCTTTGTATTCACTGACTTTGGATGATTTAAATTGCTAGTGTGACCTGCTGCACGTATATTTTTATACCATGTATAACAGAAGAGAAGCTGAGTAATGTATTGGGTATGTTTTTAATTGAATCTATTCAGCAGTCTATTATCTTCATTAAATTTTCATGCAATTAATACATTATGATTGGATGTTCCATTACTACAGCATTTTGTCAATCAATTACATTTTATATATAATGATTTTCCTAAAAATTGATTGTATGAATTCAATTTTTAGTATGTCATCATTTACTGTACTTATTAGATTGAATATATTTTGAGAAGCTGGCTGCTTAATATTATGACGATCGTCACAGAGGATTGCAAACAAAATTTGCGTGTAAAACAACAATATTTCTAAAGAAGTTTTAGTATGCTTTATGTCGTTTCCTGTGTTGTTCCATAGTCTAGTAATTTCTAATAAGATTTTAGATCTATTTATTTAGGTGTGTAGTACATTTGGCATAAAACATCCCACGGTATAAACTTGGATTATACATTTTGTGAGTGAACATATAGACGCTGATTGCCAATCTGTGCTTATATAAAGCAGAAAATTTTATTAACTTTGTGAGCTGTCTTTAGTGTGAGATGTTTTCTAAACTCATATTCCCCATTCTTTCTGAGAAATAGCTTTCCTTATGAACTAGCTTTGCAATCTCTGACAGAAATTTCTAGTCTGTTCTGAGTATCTTTTTCTCAATCTGAGAAAATAATTTTTCAAAATTATTCTCTATTTTATAAAAAAAAAAAATTGCAATAGGAAGTGAATAGTACGTAGACAAAGATTTTCCTTATTGATCCAATGAAACCATGTAGCTTAGAACGTTTTATATCGACTTCTCTAATAATTGGCGCAGAAGAAATTCACTGGAGTTGAAGTAGCGAATGATTATTATACACAATTCAAAGCTCACCCAATACAAAATGATTCATAGTGGCAAATAAAATTCTCCTAATTTTAAATGAGCACTTATAGTCGATTAGAATCCGTACATTCCCTCATAAAGTACTATGCATTATATGTTTATGCCCAGGACATTTCACCATCAAATGTTGTCCACTCATAAAAAGAGGATCTAAAAGTTACTAGGAAATTAACTGGATACGAAAACACTTAGAAAACAGCATAAAACTAATGCAAAAAAAAGTTATTTACAACAGCGGTTGCTTTACACATGGAGAACTAATTTTCATTGCAATTCTCGCTGACGATCACCATCACATTAAACTGCTCGCTTCTCAACATATAAAAAATGCAAAAGTAGAATAAATGATGGCATACTTATCGTTGAAATATCTGAAATCATCTTTGAAGCAAATCATTACGTAAAAAAAATACAATTGACTGAAAAAATGTTGTGGTAACAGAACTTCCAATCACTATTCATCAACTGAATGTAAGTTTGATAAATATAACAGATGGCCGAATAGATCCATTTAATAGATTCCCGTGCATTACTCTGCTTGTCATTTTTTTGTATAAACTGACAAATATACCTGAAGATAGCTACAGCAGCATGTGGATGCAAAGAACAGATGAACAAGGTGGAAGCATCGAAAACATGGCAAATTTTTATAAAGAAAATCACAAATCAGTATATAAATAAAACACTGTACTAAGATGATCGAATAGTTGGGCCGAGTGGTATAGGAAATATAGCCACCTCCACGACGCATGTCCAAGGTAGTTTTGAAAACAAGAGCTGTATTAAAAACAACAATTCGTTGTATGACCCAGTAGAGTGGTAATACTGTTTTCTTACTAAAAGTTGCCTTTTTTGCTCCAGCTATAGGGAATAAACATATTGTTTTATAGTTTAAATATGTTAAGCAGATAAATATAAAAGTCTAAGCAACACTTTTAAATACTAACCAGCTCTGTAGGAATTTTTTAAGATTTTTGAAAAAATGACAAATTTTACCCAAAATTTCGATTTTTGGAGCAAAAGCGCAGACTCAAGCCATTTTGTTTCAGCGGTAAAATTTCACGCAATTGATGTACTAGTATAAAGGCAACTTTTGGCACCTACCCGTTTTTGATTTTCAAAAAAAAATTTTTTTCGCTCCACCCTAATGAACACTCTACGACTATATAATGTATATGTTGCAGTCAATACCCGAAATTGGCCAATTCTAGAACTGGCCGGCCAATTCCCGAATTGGCCAGCAACGTTAAAAAATGACTGGCCAATTCTAGAATTGGCCAGCCAATTCGCGAAATGGCCAGATGCAATTGGCCAATTCGCGAACTGGCCAGATACGATTGGCCAATTCGCGAAATAGATATAAGTACTCGGCTTAATCCTTCCTAACATAGTTGAAAGTGTCTATGAATTCAAATAGTCTAGACGTCAGCCTGTCCATGATCTAACTCGAGTAAAGTTTCCGGTTAACTTGTAATTGTCATCGTATTTGGTTTATCAATTAATTTCGATATTGAAAGGGAATTGTGTACCATTTTTGGTTAATTTATTTGGGTACACAAAAATATTTCGTTTCAATATAATCAATGGGAATCTTTTTTACTGTACGTTTTAATGTTACATTATCTTAATTACAAAAAAAATGGTACCTATGCATCATAGTTCGGATGTTGGCCAAGGCTTCCCGGCCAGTTCGCGAATTGGCCGGCCAAAACCCGAAATACGCTATTCATTTCATGTATTTCGGGTTTTGGCCAGGAATAGTGGCCAGTTCGGGTATTGGCCGGCCAGTTCTAGAATTGGCCAGGCTCCGGGTATTGGCCGCAACATATATATTTTATTTAAAAATCAAAATCCTAAACAACAAGAAAGTCACACCTAAATATTCAGGAAATTTAAAGAAAAATATTTTTTTGATATTGATTCATCTTTATATATAAAAATCGTCTGTGCGTGTGTATGTAACAGAACTCCTCCTAAACGACTGGACCGATTTTAATGAAATTTTGTGTGTGCGTTCCAGTGAATTCGAGAATGGTTTAGATTCACATTTCATCGAAATTGATTCAGTACTTTTTTAGTAATTAGGCAAAAACTAATAGTTAGTGATTTTTCGCTAATTAAAAGTGCTATAAATATAAAATAAAGTCTGGATTTCGTATTAATCACAGCACAAAAGAATATACCGAACCAAAAATCTTGAAAATTGGTGTAAAAATACTTCTTATAACATCGAGTGCCGCTAAGGAGGGATTTTCGAAAATTCCCCCCCACCTAAGGAGGGTAAAAAAAAGAACGAACTTTAAAAAAATTCCTTTAAAATCCGCTTTTGTAGATATTTTTCAACTGCTAACATATTTTAGTGCATTTTTTCATTCTGAATCGAATGGTACTAAGCAAATTCGTTTAAATCCGGTAGTTCGTGAGATAATTCACATTTTCCTAATTTGGCGATGTCTTCGGCGGAAAAACTTGAAATTTCCAATGCTTATCTATATATATAAAAGAAGGTCTGGATTTCGTATTAATCACAGCACAAAAAAATATACCGAACCAAAAATCTTGAAAATTGGGGTAAAAATACTTCTTATAAGATCGAGTGCCGCTAAGAAGGGATTTTCGAAAATTCCACCACTAAGAGGAGTAGAAAAAAGAGCGAACTTTAAAAAAATTCCTTTAAAATCGGCTTTTGTAGATATTTTTCAACTGTTAACATATTTTAGTGCATTTTTTCATTCTGAATCGAATGGTACTAAGCAAATTCGTTTAAATCCAGTAGTTCGTGACGTAATTCACATTTTCCTAATTTGGCGATTTCTTCGACGCAAAAACCTGAAATTTTCAATCCTTATCCATATATATGAAAGAAAGTCAGGATTTCGTATTAATCACAGCACAAAAAAATATACCGAACCAAAAAACTTGAAAATTGGGGTAAAAATACTTCTTATAACATCGAGTGCCGCTAAGAAGCGATTTTCGACGATTCCGCCCCTAAGAGGAGTAGAAAAAAGAACGAACGTTTTAAAAATTCCTTAAAAATCGGCTTTTGTAGCTATTTTTCGACTGATAACTTTTTTTTGGTGTATTGTTTCATTCTGAATCGAATGGTACTAAGCAAATTTGTTTAAATTCAGTAGTTCGTGAGATAATTTACATTTTCCTGACTTGGCGATATCTCCGGCGCAAAAACCTGAAATTTTCAATGCTTATCTTTATATATAAAAATCTTCCGTGCGTGTGTATGTCACTGAACTCCTCCTAAATGACTGGACCGATTTTAATGAAATTTTGTGTGTGTGTTCCAGTGGATTCGAGAATGGTTTAGATTCACATCTCATCGAAATTGATTCAGTCCTTTTTTAGTAATTAGGCAAAAGCTAATATATATGAAATTCTTCAGAAAGAGTGAAAAATAATTTCGTTGCATAATTGTAATAAGAAATTAAATTAAGAGCGTAGTGTTTATCGTGCGTATTACCATATTTACGTACATTTATTTGATTTCCTGGAGTCGGTGCCAAGAAGGGCAACGTCGGTCGGTGACAGGACAACGTCTGTCGGGTCCGCTAGTAGTACTTTATATTTTATAATGACTAAAGTTAGATATTTTATCTTAATATCGTTTTTTTTTAATAAGGACAACAGATTTATATCGATGATAAAAATAGTACTATCTGTCTTTACATTTTTATATTTTAAAATACTCGTCACATCTGATTTTAAAGATATTTAATAGCTTGTTCGGGAAATTAAAATGTTTAAAATCGTCTTTGTTTAGAAATAAAAGCATGGCAAAAGACTGCAAGTATTATATTTTTGTTAAATCTTAAATTTACTAAACAATGTAAAGATTCTGAATCACTCATAAATATTTTAATTTCTCTGGGGACATCAATCTTTTTTTATCTCTGTTCAGAAATAATTCCAGAAATTCCTTTTAACTAGTAAATTCAACAAAAAAGGTAAAAAGAGAATTTTATATTAGCATACAATATCTTATAACAAGAAATATTTATTGAATTCTGTACAAGAATATGCATACAAATATTTTTTGCACCATGTGCATCTCATTATGCAATGGTAGGTACATAATTGTTAACGTTATTAAAAAAATTTTAATCCTTTATATATATATATATTTTAATTTTTGTTAGTCCAGTTTATTCTCGATTTATTAAATACAGTCGTTCTTATTTTGTATTTGAAGCATGTTATGGTTTACCCTTTCCGGCACATAAAAATTCTATAAGTAAAAAGATTAAAAAATTTACTGACGTTGAAATTTTTAACCAACAGTAACAATAAGCTCGAATCTGCATAACTATTTTTGTAGCTTTAATGTTTTGGGTTAATACTCTTTGCCTATTAATGCGTTTGATTTGTATAACTTTCCTTTAAAATATAACCAGTATCAATTTTTCATTTTTCCCCATTTTCTTTTAAAATCTCAGAATAAAATATAGGGTCGCTGACAAAAGTAAGCCGCTAATAGCGGCGTTTGTGTGGGTAAAATCAAAATACGTTTTACAGAATTCAAAAAGGCTATTACTTTAAACATTCATTATAAAATATAAATTTTATTGAAATATTCTTGATGCCGTTTGTAAGTTTACAATGAAAAATTTGATCATTCATATATTGACCAATACGTCAATGCATGAGTGAAACCGGACCTGTTATTTTAGCAAATCAAGGCAGTTTCGGCCTCGTGATTATTCACTGGATTCACTAATATATCGATTTTTCTAATGTTTACCTTATGTTCAATTTTTTGTCTCCCTTGCTATAAATATCCGTTTCAAAGAATTGATTAATGGTTTATATTTCGCTTTTATTTCGAATAAATTGTTTTATAATTTGTATATTCACGTTATCAGTTTATGGAAAACTGCAATAAATATTTTCTTTTTCAAGGCGCTGGTACAATGATAAACACCTAATTTATACGCTCTCAAAGAATCAAAGAAGCATTTTTTTATATTCTTGGAAAAAAAGGAGAGACTGAGCAAATTAAAAAAAAATTATAAAGCACGAGAAGATTGATATTATTTAAATTTGTTCATCATCTCCAAGAAGTTATCCATTTTGACGCTTATGAGAAAAGCATACAAGTTACATACACAATAAAAGTAAAATATGCGTGAAAAAAAAAAAAAAAAAAAAAAAAAAAAACTAGAACAGAATGTTAACGGCATGAATTATTCTAGATTAAAAAAGAAATTTCCTTTTCATCTTCAGTTTTATATTTTGGTAAAATAAAGTTTCTTTTGTGTATTTATACATTTTCTTTTTATAAGGTACCCTGGGGTAATAACGCCACGTTAAGGTTCTACGAATTTTCACGGCTTAGTTTTAGATTGTATTTTTCAAACAAATATAGGATCTGATACAGCAACTCATTGACTATCTATGTAAAATAAAATAATTTAACAGATATGTATTCATAAAATGTAATGGCGTTTTTTCTTGACCCATGCTATTTGGCGTTATTATCCACCTATATGGGTAATAACGCCATGCAAACAAAACTATGAAATAAGATGGAATAATTGCATGTAGATTGCCCAATTCTAAAAATACAAAATCTACAAACTTAGAAATTGACAAATTGCATTTTAAGATATTGAAAATGTTCAATTTTTGTGAAAGTGTAAGAAATATAAAGGTGTGGTGTGGGAGGGGGGAATGAGGCAAATGAATATCAGACAGTGAGTTTCTTTTTGCTTAAAAAGGACCGTTTAAATAGAAATATGAGAAACATTGCACAGTTTTAACTGTGTTTATTTGAATCAGTATTTAGGATGTAGCTCGGCCACTGTAGGCAATCAACCGGGGTATTAATGCCAAGGATTGGCGTCATTACCCCGGAATAGTTATTGCGCAGTACATTTTAAATTACAAATTATCTCGAGAAGATATCCAAAATCTTCAACAACATTTTAAAAGTACATGAAATGCACTACAAATTTATGTAATTAACAAAGTATTTCCGGATAAAAAGATAGTCTTCACATATACAAAACGTATCTCGCAAATTTTAGATCAAGCGTTAATTTTAGTTGTTTGTAAAAACAATAAGACCTAAAAATGAAACAAATTAACTTGAAGCTGTTTTTTGCGATTTATATGACTCAAAACCCTTCTGCGCAGAGCACATGGGTGTCATTTACCTGATTATTTCATAATTATGCAAAATATAAGCACTTGGCGTTATTACCCCGCCTGGCGTTATTACCCCAGGGTACCTTATCATAAAATTCTAGAATAAAATTAAAACATTAAAAAGGCATATTTTCATCCTCAATGGAGAATTCTTCTAATAAAAAAAATATGACAATAAGCAAAATAAAAAAAAAATCTCGTTAAGAACAACTGAAAACAATTTTTTTTTAATTTGAAAATTAGATGTTCAAGTATCAGCCAATATATCTTTTTAACATTATAACTGTTTTTTAGATGCGTTCGTAATTATGTAAATACGAAGCACGATAGTCAGTCCGTCCGTCTGTAAATCCATTTGTCTGTCCGTCTACATATAACAGAGCAAAAACAACCCAACCGAATCGTTTGAAATTTAACATATAAAATTATTGCATAATTCTGTCGATTCTACAATACGGTAAATGGAAAAAAATAGCTTTAACTGAATTTGGATGATGTTAAACACTTTCAAACATAATACAATTGATATGCATCTATGAAATATATACTAAAATAAACATTCTGTGCAATCTGTGATGCAAAAAATAATTTTTTATTAATATACAGTGCCACATAGTTGTATTCCATTACATAACGGTGTAGGAGGAAAAACAGTTCAGGGCGAACCTTGGAGTGAAACCTATATTTAGCAATAAATTGTTATTAAATATGAATATTAAAATTATGATTATATGAAATATATATTTATATTAATGTTAAAAGTTTCATTTTAATTATATTATTTCATATTTTATGAAATTAATATACGTTTCTGAGGTTTACTACAAGTTACTTCGTCTATAATAGAAAGCAGATAGTATTTACAGGCACACACGCATAACCTCGGCTACCATACTGTATCCAAAGTACTGTAAAAACTATTACACCAAGAACTGAATATTTTTTAAACTTCGCTGTAGTAAGAACGCACTGTATTTGCTACACTTTCTATGAAATTTCCAAATTGTTAATATAATAAATATTATTATTAAAAACTGAAAGAAGAAGAGGATTAAAAAATAAACAAAACTAACATAAGAGAACATTGATAATTTTAATATCTGTCCTGCATCTCTGAAAAGTTATCTCATTTTGACGTTTTGAAAAAATCACGCAATTTTTATTACAGAAGAAAATATGTGAGAAATAAAAATCCTCAGCAGAATGTTAACTGCATGCATTATTCAGGAATAAAAAAGAAATTTCCTTTCAGGAATATTTTTCTCTAGGTTTTTTTTTAATAACGTTTATAGATTATTATTATTTTGTGATAAAATTCTTCAATATGCTTAAAGAATTAAAAATACATATTTTTATCCTTAATAGAGAATTATTGTAATAAAAAATGATAATAGTAAGGTAAATGCACCAGTAGTGGGCCACTTAAGGACATTTGTCAAATTATTATTAATATGTAAGTGAATTCCAAAAAACATATATATATTTAGCCTAGTCCTTACCTTCATGTATCAGAATAAACATTCAAATTTTTAAAATATATTCTTTAGACAAAATGAAAAATAGAAAATATTACCTTCCTCTATGCTCCTATAGTGGGCATAGTAAAATTCTGATGCTCCAGTAGTGGGCCCCCTAGAAGTGGGCCACTCCATTCTTGAGTTTAATATATACTGTACAGAGGTTATATTTTTTTACATTTCTACATTTAAATATACACAATAATGAAATCATATTTAGAAGTTTTGGTGATTACGTAAAATGATTTCAGCTTCTCTTTAGTTTTTTTCGAACAGTCTGCAATATTTTATAGCTTAAAAAATATATCTGCCCTATTTGTTACATTGCGGTAGTGATAAATAATAAGATATACATAATAAAAAGAGTACTTAAATGCTGAAATTATTGCAAAACTATATTACATTTATAAAAAAGAAAAAGAAAAGAAAAAGAAAAAATAATAATGTGAGTGGGATTTAAATTTAACTGCATTTATTTTTCTTTTACAGCCATTTTTTTACAAAAAGAATTCAAAAGTTGACTGTCTGTTTGTCTGAGTTCTAGTTGCGGTACCACTCCAACTGTATCGGAAAAATTAATGCTAGAGACATCATTTTCCTTAATGACAAAGTCTTTTTTATTTCCAGTTGACTTCAATCCTTGAAAAAAAGATTATTATTTCTTTAATTTCCTGAACTACACACAAATACACATATTTTTATGCATTTCTTTTTCCTCCGATTATTGAGACACGTATAAATTGTCCCTCTTTCACTTCAGATTCTTCTGGGATAAAATAGAGGCCCACTACTGGAACAACTTGAAATTTAATGACCCAGAAGTGGACCACCCTCCAAACTTAATAATATGTTAGTTTTATGCCTTTTAAGCATAAGGAATAAAGTATTCATTTATACAGTGTATTAGAAATGTGACATTTTAATATAAAATACAATATACTTTTAAAGAAAAAAATATTGAATGAAAACTTACCTCTTAAGAAAAGCAGTAAGAATGAGCTTCAAAATCCTTGTATTTTAAGACTGGAAGAAAAACACCCTTCCAACTCAAAGACTATCAGAATACTGAAGCTGTCCCTTTGTCTGATAACAAATAAGGGTTCCAGACAATCATTAGTTAGTTTGTTATCTGACAGGAGTGACTAGAAAACTTGTTTTTCAACATTAAAAACTGGTGGCCCACTATTGGTACGTGGCCCACTACTGGTACACTTACCCTAAATGAGATTAAAAAATCCCTTTCGGCATGGCCTATAGGCGGAGGTAGATTTCGAAAAGTTTTCATCTCAAAAAAAAAAAAAAAAAAAAAAAAATGCCTATCTTTACTTAAATGCCCATTTTGGCAATATATTTTGAATTATATTCTTACTTTATTTAAAAAAATGACCAATATGCTCATTATATAGTTCCTAAATAACAAAAAACTGTTAATTAAATTCGTTTGACAGCAAAATTGAATTTAAAAATGAGTCATAAAATAACCAATTTATTATTTTAATACATCCACAATTCTTTAATCAAGATCGCTTTGAGAAATTTTGTGCGAAGTGCCCACTTTGACAGATTTTTTTTTAAATATATATTTAGCCTTTATCAAAAATCTGACCAATACGGCACATTACACAGTTCCTAAATAACAAATAACTGTCAATTGAATGCGTTTGAGAGCAAAATTGAATTTAAAAATGAGTCATAAAATAAACAATTTGTTATTTGAATACAACCTCATTTCTTTTATCATGATCGCTTTGGGAAATTTTTTTGCGAAGTGCTTACTTTGACAGCTTTTAAAATATATATATTCACCCTTTATCAAAAAATCGACGAATGCGCACATTATATAGTTCCTAAGTAACAAAAAACTGTCAATTGAATGCGTGTCAGAGCAAAATTGGATTTAAAAATGAGTCATAAAATAACCAATTTGTTATTTGAATATCCACAGTTCATTAATCATCTCGCTTTGGGAAATTTTGTGCGAAGTGCCCATTTTGGCAGCCTTTTTTAAAATATATTCTGCCTTTATCAAAAAACTGGCCACTCCGTCACATTATATAGTTCCTAAATAAGAGAACCTGTAAATTGGATGCGTTTGAGAACAAAAAAAGATTTAAAAATGAACTTGGTAAAAACGCAATTTCTTAAATTTTCTCAAATTTTAATCACCATAACTTCGTGAAATTCTGTTCAAAATACCCTTTTTGGCAGCCTTTTAAAAAATATATTCTGCCTTTATTAAAAAACTGGCCAATACGTCAAGTTATATAGTTCCTAAATAATAGGACCTGTAAATTGGATGGGTTTGAGAACAAAAATGAATTTAAAAATGACTCATAAAAAACGCAATTTGTTATACTTAATGAAATTTTTAATGATGAAAACTTCGGGAAATCTGTTCAAAATACCTTTTTTGGCAGCCTTTTTAAAAATATATTCTGCCTTTATCAAAAAAATGGCCAATACGTCGCATTATATAGTTGCTAAATAAGAGGATCTGTCATTTGGACGCGTTTAAAATCAAAAATGAATTTTAAAATGAGTCAGAATATCAGCAGTTTGGATTTGAGGTTTTTTCTCCAACTCCTATTTTTGTTTAATTTATTTTTGCTATAAGAATTGGTTCTATGAAAAACTTGTCAATATAAAAGTTGTAGATATTATTGTGAAGATGTAAAATAAATTTAATTAGATTTAATTGCTTAAGAATTGAGTAAGTTATGGGTTTTTTTCTTTTTCCTCCCCCCTTTTTCTTTTCGTTTTTAATTTTTTTCATCGGTAAAAATTGGTCCTATCAAAAACTTGTAAATGCAAAAGTTTTAGATAATATTGAGTACATTTATATAAAATTTAGTTGGATTTGATATCTTGAGAATTGACGAAGTTATGAATTTTTTTCTCCCAAAAACCATGTTTTTTTCGCCCCTTGAGCCCATTTTTAACTTTATCAAAAATCTGTCAAGCATAAACTTTTTGCCCATTTTTTAGAAGTAATATAAACTTTAAACTGATTCGATATCTATTTTAATTAAAAAGTTATCGCGTTTTTTCTGTTTTCACAAAAACCCTCGTAACTTCCACCCCCTTGGTCCGATTTTGCCCATTAACGAACTTAACCGAGATTTTATGCCCCTTGATTTTATGTAAAAGTTTGATGAAGATCTGAGCATAATTATGGAAGTTATCGTGTCTAGAAGAAAGTGATATACACCGATAGATAGATAGATAGATAGATAGATAGATAGATAGATAGATATATAAACTTTTTTACTGATGGCAGTTTTGGGGTCTAGGAGTCATGATTCGTGTAGATCCGCAAAAATTTTTCAGAAATTCCAACATGGGAGACAATGCAATAGGTAGTATTTCATACGAAATCTACCTAAAAATAACCTTCATATTTGGTTATGAACAATTGAAAATAAATTTTTTATTGCAAATTAGATGTAAAAATATCCGTCATTATATCTTTTTAACATTGTAACTGCTTTTTAGGTGTGTTCGAAATTATGTAAATGCGAAGCATCTATAGTCGTTTTTTAATATATCCGTCTATCTGTTTGTAAGACCGTATATAATAGAAAATAAATTACTCAATCGAATAGTTTGCAATTTTACATCTATAATTATTGCTTGTTTTTGTCATATGGAATTTTATGACATTCGGACGTATAGTTTAATTACAGGAAAAGTCAAAAGTATTCCGCTACATAACAATCAATAGGAAAAAGAGTTTCACGTGCATTTTAATGTGTTATTCCCTTTGAAAATAATAAAATTGAAATGCATCTATGAAGCATATATTAAATTTAACTTTTATACAATCTGTGGTGCAAATGATATTTGTTATTAATTTACAGGGCTACACAAAAGTACCCATTACATAATGACAGAAGGGGAAACTTTGTTTGGGGCACTTTTTAAGAATTTTTTTTTTTTTTTTTTTTTTTTTTTTACATTTTATAGAATGGATATAGGTTACTGCGATTTACTACAAGTTACTTCCTTTATAATGGAATCGCAGATAGTATGTACAGGGACACACAAATGATTTCGGATATTCTACTATGTCCGAAGTACTGTATACTATTACCTCAACATCTCGATATTTTAAAAACTTTCTAATAAGTACGAACGCTTCTTATTCGCTAAGCTTGACGGCAATTTCTAATTTTTTATGCTTGCGTTAATTTGAAAATGTAACATAAAAATCTGAAAGAATGTATCGAAATTTCAGCACAAGTTAAGATTGAAAATCCTCAAAATGATCAGAACAAATTAAAAAGAAAATATGTTTATAATCTCCTAAAAGTACCTGTTAAATATCAATAAAAAATGATAAAAAATAAGTAGATAATGTATGCTGCTCGTAATTTATTTTCTATGAAAAATATATATTTTTTTAAGTTCTGGTAATGTATAGCTGAATTTCAAGATTAAGTAACAAAACGGAGTATAGGAAAAGAAGAATGTTGATAATTGAATTTATCTTTGCATCTTCGCCAAGTAATCACAATTGGATGTTCATCAGAAAAGCATACAACTTTTATTACTTAGCAAAATATATGATAGAAAAAAGTATTCAGCAGAATGTAGGCAACATTCATTGTTAACAAAAACACATTTTATTCTTCAAGTTAAGCAAAATAAATTCTTTTTCCGGTAACAGAAAAAAGAATTGGTTTCGTGAAAAGTTACGAAATCCGGTTTTCGACGGACTTTCATGTTTAAGGATTAAGAGAACGCGAAAAACATTTTTTCGCAAAATATCTGTCTGTAAGTTTGTGAGCGTGTATGTCTGCCTGTCAGTCTGTCAATCTGTCTGTCTGTATGCGATAAAAATTTTGTGGGCGCTCTATCTCAAGAACTAATGCACGGAATTTCACAAAACTTTAGATTATGTTAGACCTTAATACAAACTAAAACCCATTTGCTTTTTGACTCAATAGGTGGCGATGCTATGCTGCATTATTCATAATTTTTACAATAGCCATATCCCAACAGCTATTGCATAGGTTTTCATAACTATACAGATTTAGTTAGTACTTGATATAACATGGTTCTAATTAAGTTTTGGTGCAAATCGCTCGACAGGTTGCACTGCTATGGTCCATTATTCGTGATTATCGCAATAGCACTATCTCAAAAACTAATGTACGAAATTTTCTAAAATTTCATATTCAGTTAGTCCCTGATATAGATTAATATTCATTAGTTTTTGGTGTAAATCACCCTTCAGATTGTGCTACCCTGCTGCATTTTTCACGATTTCACAATAATAGTAGATGAAGAACAAATGCATGGTTTTTCATGAAACTTCAGAATCAGTTAGTACTTAATAAAAAATTATCAAGATTAGTTTTTGGTGTACATTCCAACATATGGCACTGTTAATCAGATTTGTTTGAAGATTTTGCAACAGTTCTATCTCATTAACTAATGCGCGGATTTTTATCAATCAGCAAATTCAGTTATAAGTTGACATAAGTTGTTGCTGACAATATATTTTGGTTTAAACCACCTAACCCGTGATGCAGCAATGCAGCTTTTTCTAAATGTATTGGCATGCATAAGATAGAAGAAAGTTTTGGAATTGTCACATCTGACTAATTTATTTCAGGATCTGATTATATATATGTATATATATATATATATATATATATATATATATATATATATATATATATATATTTATTTATTTAGTATGGACACATATATTTATCAAATTGGAAAATTCATGGAATAAATTTAAGGGATGAAATATATTTTACATTGTTGTCTAAGAGTATCACAGAACGTAAATAAAAATGCATAATGCTTTAGAAGATTTGAAATTTTATCCGTATTTTTAACTATATTACGAAGTAACAGAATGTACGCATCAAGATTATTTAAAACATTTTGAAATACTTGTAGTAATTGGAATTATTCGCATACCATCACAGACAGTGAAAAAGTAGTATTTTACACTCCTATATAATACATAATATAAATATAATATTGTCACTTTATAAAATATAAAATTCACAAATTTATGTAATCAAAATGTTATAGTCACTTTTAGTGTTTTTATTATTTAATTGTGTTTAATTTGTACTCAACGCAGTACTCTCTCACTGACAATATCTCTGTTCACTAGAGTCCGGGTTTTTGTGGAGTATAAGCAATATTTAAAACAATATAATTCTGTTGATTTAATGCACTTTCAACACATTTAAGTCTCTCAAGATTAAGACTCTCAAGGATTACATTCATATTTGTAATTAAGCCTTTTTATATAATGTTTAAAGAATCAATTTAAAAAAAAAACAATTTAAAGAAAATGCATAGAAAGAAACATTACAACTTTGCCCTTTTGCAAAATTGTCAGAAAGTTAAAAAAATATTTTTTAATTTTTACTTTTTTAATTTAAAGTTTAATATGGTGCTTCTCGAATATTATTACTGTGTATTAAATATAGATTTATCTATGCGGAGGTAGTACATTACAATAAAATATATTAATATGTTATTATTTTAAATAGTTTTAGGATGATTTGTGCAACCTTATTTATAATGACATAATTTCTTAACACTTCTTTTATTATTACGCAAAAGCGTTTTAATAGAGTATCACGATAGTTATAATGCAAAAATAATGCAGCGATTGGTGAGTAATAGATTCATGTTTATTTTTTTTTTTTTTTCAATTTAGAATTCACTTTCTGCTTTAAAGGAAAATATGAAAAAATCATTATTTCAAGCCGCATCATTTGCCGAAAACTATTGCTCTTAATGTTGTTATATGAGATATGTCGTTTTCGGAGCAAATCGCGCTCATCCGCATTAACGATGAGTATAATGTTTCGCGATTTTCTTGGAAGTGTGCACGAATGCATGTTAAGTTGCCTTAGAAAGACATCAACAGCGGTTAAGCCCGCAGAGGCGTATATACTTAGTGTAAATAATCACCCGTCCTAAACAACACAAACACCATCTATTTTTCAGAAGCATATTTGTATTTTGCATTTTTTCATTAAAAATAACAGACTAGGAGCCGACTGGACAACCACTCATCGAGTTGGAGTTGGAATTTGATTTCAACAACTAGTTAAATCTCGATTCACATATTAGGGGAGAGGGGGGGGGGGCGTTTGAACTGGGAGCACAATATTTTAGCACCTTGCAAAACTCTAAATATTTTCCTCCAAATAAATTATTTTAAAAAATGTATATGGAAATACATTGCTGCTGCCTCAAAGGAATAATTATACAAAGCTGTATCATTTTCTATGAACAGTACTGTCTAAACAAGATTTGTATTTTTCTCCTCCTTGAATCTATACTTAAGAAAATAAAGTTGTAAGATTTTTGTTTACCCACTTCTATCCCAAAAATTTTAATTTATTAATCAATGCTTAAACAGAGATGCTAGCTTTAGTTTATAAGCTTTGTTTCATTCAAATTCTGCAGCCGAATTAAGTAAACCTTTGTAATGTTGAACACAATGTGATGGGGCACCATTGAACAAAAAATTGGGCACCATTGAACAGCGAAAACACAACGAATAAACTTTTGATAAATAATAATTGAATTAATTTAAAAATAACACTTAAAACTATAAAGTAAAGAGTTGTTAATGTATCTAAATATTATTTTTTTTCTGATTTTTTTATGTGGAAAGAGGTTAAATAAGAATTTCAAAAAGAACATGGATTTATACTGCTAACAATTTCATTACTCCGCACATAGGTTCCAATCTCTCTATTTATCAGTGATGGGAAGGTTCAAATCTAAATAGAATCAAATCTAAATTCATTTTTTGGATAATTGCAAATCCTGTATACAAAATAATGATTCATGATTTAACTGGTTTCCAAACATTATTTCTGGTTTCCGTAACGGATAAAACGGAATTTTATATCAGGTCTCTTAAAAAAAATAGCGAATGAATAATTTAATTTTCCAGAAGCGTCAGATATCGCACTGTAAAATAAGTCCTCACAACCAAACACAACTTGAGGAACACTTTGTGTTCTATCAACAATGGGTTTTGACATCAACTTTGATGGTTTTAAGTTTAGTTATATAACAAAAAATTTCGTAATTTCATCAAAATGTAGTTATTTAATTTATTTATATTAATTAATATTTCTGTAACCTATGCAACTTTTTATAAAAACCCTCAATATTTTCATATTTTATTCATTTGTTCAAAGGTGCCTCTACATGGGGAAGGTTTGAACAAAAATCTTTCAACTTTTTTTATCCTCACAACTTATTTAATTTTTTTTTTTTTTTTTTTTTTTTTTTGGAAAATGTTTAATTTATGGTACATATGATGAAGAAATGCGTTGCCTTTATTATGTAGTATTTAAAACTCAATAAAAATGTAGTTCAAGTAGGAAATATATAGATTTTCTGAAAAAATGTCCAAAAGTGCCCCACTCTCCCCTAAAAAGCAATTAATCTGCCAAGTCATATTCTGGTGGAAAGCAACTGAAAGCCTGCCAGTGGTTAGACACATGGGTTTATTATTGTATTTTCCTCCACCCAAAGATACGAAAACATTAAAGACTGAGAGCAGGTAAACACAATTATAAACATGCAAATCAAACATTATAATCGGACACAGAGGTTAGAGACAGAATTATTGACATTTTTTTACAATACTCTGCTATTATGACCGATCTTTTGTATTTGTATATAATATTTTTGAAAAATATCCTTATCTTTAATTTCATTATCTTTTCGCATTCAAATTTTCATCGAAAATTCATCAAATATTTTCAAACAATTAAATAATTTTTTTAATTAATGTTATCAGGTTTCAGGTGTTTTCCATAAAGATATGATTTGACAAACTGATTTTGTCTTAATATACGAATAGAGTTTTAACTAATTTTTGAGTTTCAGTCTTGAACACACATGTACTTTCGGTCTGTAATATTTTCCATAACTTTCCGAATAGCTGAAAATATTTTTTTCTGAAAAATTTTCCAACTTTAAGTTTAAATGTTTGTGATACAGCAGATAAAATATCAGTTTAAAGTTTTTTGGTAACATTCTTTAACTCAATACGCATATTTTATGTTTGTTATTTAATTTAAGCACTTTTATATGACATTTTTAGAAGTTACAAGTTAAAATATTTTGTAACAGTTTTAATGAAAAAGATGAGAAATAAAAACTAAACATGGTCTCTATGTTTTCAATAAATTATTAATTGATTATAATTTACATAGAGATTTTTGATTATGTATTTGTTCTTAAGTTTATATGAAATGAAATTTTACATAAATTAAAGAGTGTATAACTTATTACTTACTGAAAACTGACTTATAATTAAAGGTATCATCTCCAAAGACAAAGGCATAGCTTTTAAGTGTTCACACTGAGTACAATATTATATGTCAAACATTCACTGTCTGTCCTGTTAACGATTTTATTATTTTTATTTTTTTATGTAGGATCATTACTTGGCCGAAAACAAGGTTTTATTTAAATTCGGATTTTATTAAGATAAATAACGTTTATTATTGCTTGTCTGAAAATTCTATCAAAAAATTGTCTTCCACTTGTTTTATGCATTAAAAACGCATTCCAAATTCAGAGTATTTAATTTACATAATATGATGGATTTTATTCACAACATTTAAAGGAAAACATATGTCGAAATCCCATGTATTGGTTTAATTTCCAAGGAGTAATTTTGTTATTATTATTTTTTCCCTATTTGTCTAATACAATGCAAGATATTAATAATATTAACATTAAGAGATTTTAAATATTAACATTATTTGTAAAAAATTATGTGTAAATTTATATATATATATAAACATACATATATATAAGTTTTACCGTGAATAACTAAAATATATTTATCTTTATCGACCTTTTTCGAACAGAATGATAATGATAAAAAAACAAACAATCAAAATGCATTGAGAATCATTTGACAGATTGAACTATAGCATCAATTTTATATTTTTCTCAAAAAATCGTAATTTCGCATTTCATTTCAAGTTAATTGGACGATCAAAAAAGCATTTCTTTCTGTGATAAAAAGTTTCGTAGATTATACGAAACATTCTTGATTAAAGAAGATTGATTTATTTTTTCAAAAAAAAAAAATCCTTTTTAATTTAAGACGAAATCAAAGTCTTTCATTGATTCATTACAATTTCAGCTTCTCTGGTGTAATTAGATTTCTTTCTATTTTTTATGTTTTGCGAAATAATTTTAGAATATTATATTTATCCTTTTTTTTTAATTTGTGTAAATTGGAAAGGAACAAGCCTAATTTCCTTTATTATTTCTTTAACATAAATTATTTTTTAGTTGAAAAACAAATTTGTTTTTTAATTTTTAATACATATAGCGTAGAAAATGTAATACTTTAACAATAACATATACGTTTTGTATAAACTGTTCGAAATGACCTTGATTATTCCCAACAGTAAATTTAACAGGAAAAAATGACGTGTTAATAAAAAAAAATAACGCTTACTTTAAACAGAAATTTCTATTAAAAAATTTTACAAGATTTAAAATGCTGTTAAATTAACCTCGTCCCAAAAGGGTTCTAAAAAGTAATCACATCCATCAATTAAAACAGCAAACTCTAAGATGTAGCTTATTATTATAGTTAAAAGGTATCTAACCCTATCTGATATAGTGATCTATTAATACTACATACCTTTTAATGAAGTATTATTTTGTTTAAAGAAATACTTTTGCTACAATTTACATGGAGTGATGTTAGTATATGTCTACACATTTACTACATGACTTTATTTATGTCTAGACATTTTGCAATAATAATAAATATTCTTGTTTGATTGATTCTCTTTGTGCCGCTTGCGATTATTTTATTTTAAACATACATTTCTTTATTTAAATTTAAAATAAAAGCTACTTTCCTGAAATAACCATGTGTAACAAAGAGCAAAAAATTTTAGAAAGTTGTAATATAAGTTAAATCTTACTGTAATACTATATTTTCTAAACATCTCCAAAAATTCTTCCTTTGCTTAATGTCATATGACTATTACTTAAATAGTACACAAAACAACAACATTCGTTATTTTCCAGACAATGAAATACCTCCAGAAATTTTCTCTTGGCCTGTAGTCACATAAATAGTTATTGAATATTAGGGTGAGGTGGAATAATTATGACCCCCCTCTATATTCAAGAAAACTTCGTATGGTAAAATTAATTCTTTTGCACAGCCCTATATTTTGCCTACTAAATTTACATACGTATTATATGCTACTGTTTACCAAAAATTTAATTAAGACTAAAACATACTTAAATCTAATTAAATCAATCTTTCAGAGATTATCTTCGATAGGCATCCGTGTATCTAATTCTTTGTATTACTCTGTATGTGATTTTTCTACTTTCTATAAACATATCTTGGTATACTAAATGATATTCAGCGGAAAAATGCATAACTTACTTAAAACTTACCTTTAGCGACTTTCGTTCAGATTCTGAAACCAGTGCAGTTTCCGTTGTGTTACCCTGTATAAACTCTACACCATTTATATACACAATGCAATATCTAAAATTTTATTAAACTTAAAAAATCAAATCACAACTAAAAATTCACCATTGGCCGTAATGTAACGAAAAACTTTTGAGCATCCCTATTATTAATTTACACATCCAATTTTTATAAAATTTGAAATGCCCCGACAAAATTTTGCAATAATTGCAATTTTTAAATTTCAAAGCTTTCGGTTGGATAGTTTTTGCTGTATTATATGCGAACTCATACCCAGACAGACGAATGCATTGAACGACGCAATGACTATAGATATTAATATTTTTATAATTACGAACGCACTTCAAAAATGTAGATTAAATTATTATATTTTTAAACGTAGTTGAATATAATACTGCATTTTACAATTCTCATAAACCGCATTTAGTAGATTATATTTCCGATACAGAAGCGTTACGAATCTTAGAAATATTCAAAGGAAAGTGGAATACTTTTCTACAATTTCTAATGTCTGTGAATATTTCAGGAAACGCTAAGACATTTTCTATTCAACAGAGATCAGATTTCTTTCAGATTAAAATCAGAAATTCAAACAGAGTAGTTCTTCTCTTTACAGTGAACAATTAATTAAAGTTAAAATAACGGTGTATCGAATTTCCAGGGAACAGTTTCATCAAAATATAAAGAACCTTTCTGGATCATTGTCAAAGAGATAAGTTTGTTATGCATTTTATGGGGAAAATGCATGTTTAAAAAAAGTCTCACATTAGTTTCGTTAATTACAGATTGAAATGTGTTTGAAACCTAAATATAAGTTTGAAGATAAACTGCAAAATGAAAAGTATCAGTACTTGAATTTAAAGCAAAAATAAATTTTTACATTATTCAAGGTAGTTAAATATT
Organism: Maratus speculifer; assembly: GCA_964019185.1. NCBI lineage: Eukaryota > Metazoa > Arthropoda > Arachnida > Araneae > Salticidae > Maratus > Maratus speculifer. Next base: position 139,623,682 of record OZ025300.1, read on the forward strand.
ATATTAAATTTCACAGTTCAAATAAATTCTACTCAGGAAATTAAATTGCATGAATTGCAAAGTTAAACATCTATGTATCCAAAAGAAATTGCAATTTTTTTTACAGTCCTTAATGTCAGTGAAATAAATAGGGAAACAAGTTTGAGGAAACAGTAAGCCATTTTCTATTCAGCAGAGAACAGATTTCTTTCAGATTAGATTCAGAAATTCAAACAAAGTAGTTCCTCTTTTTACAGTGGCCAATTAATTACATTTAAAGTAACGGTGTGGTGATTTTCTAAAGAAATGTTTCATTAAAATATAAATGAGCATTTCCAGAGCATCGTCTTAAACTTCCTACCATATTCAAATTTTACTCAATCTTGATTAAAAACATTTCACACCAGAATTGTTATTTAAAACATTTTAATATATTTATTTGACTTATTTATCTGAATCTGGCATTTAACTTTCTTTATGAAAAAAGTTCTGGTTCGAATCGTATAAAACATGTTATAGTTATGGGTCGATTAGACCCATTCAGGGTAGGAAGGTTAAAGTAAAATTTTTGAAACATTTTAGGAAAAGAAAAAAATGGGAAAATTTCGCGATATTAGATTCGCTAATTTTAGATTGTAATATGTAGAAAATCTAAATACACATTTGAGAATAAACTTCAAAATATAATGTAACAGTATTTGATTGAAAAAGGAAAAATAAAGTATTATGCTATTCAACGTATTTAAATATGATACTGAATTTACTGTTCCCATAAATTCTATTCAATATATTAAATCTTTGGACTTGAAGCGTAAACATCTTAGAAATATTTATGGGAAATCACAATACTTTTCTACAATCTGTAATGTCAGTGAATTAAACAGGGAAACATATTTGAGGAAAGAGTAAAACATTTTCTATTCAGCACAGATCAGATTTCTTTCATATCAGATTAAAAATCAGATTCAAAATAGTTCTTCTCTTTAAAGTGCACAAATAATTACGTTGTGTTGAATTTCTAAGGAAACGTTTCATTAACGTATTAGTTACCATTTCCGGAACATTGTCAAAGAGTAAAAGTTTTGAATCATCTTACGGCAGAAAAAGTATAAGGAAAAATCACGATGCTAATTATAGATTAAAATGTGTCCGAAATCTACCGGGTGTCCCAAAAATTACTGATGGATTTTAAAATTCAATAACTTGCAAATAGTGACAGCTATTTAAAAATTTTTGCAGGAGGGTTATGTATAATGTCAGGAGTATTTTACCATAATTTTTTATTTTAGTTCGCATCTCAAACATTTGGTGGCGCTGACGGCGTTTGAAGGCCAAGTCGACGCTTCACTCAGCACTGATCACCTGGCCTTCAATCGCCGTCAGCGCCACCTATTGTTTGAGATGCGAACTAAAATAAAAAATTACGGTGAGAAAACTCACTATTTTTTTAGTATACATTGTTTAGTATACATATATTTAGTATGAATGCTTTAAAGTTTTCAGTAATAATAATAAAAACAGGTATATAAATACTTTCCAACAGAGTTGTTCTTTCACAACTTATAAGTTATTATTTATAGGAATTTATAGAAGCATCACGTGCAGAACATTTTGTCCGTTTTTCATTTAATGACCCTGTTTGATTAGCATTAGAAACACAGTATTCCAAGAATCTCCAAATTAATACTATTTTAATTCTATCGTTAGTTTAATTATAATTGGAAACAACAGTTTAAATATTATCGCGTCATATTTAGTCAATATAATTTCCAATTTATCACCTACCAAAAATTTATGTTAAAAAAGAAATGCAATTCATGTATTAAAGAATATAAAAAACCATATATAAGATGATTTTCCTAATTTTTGTAATTGTTAAAATGATATATATATTGTAAACATATTTTTGAGATTGTAAGCAACTAGTATAGGATTAAACTGCACTGAAAATTGCGTACTGTACAAAACTGAAAATAAAAAGCAAAATATAATGTATTAGTAGTTTATTAAAAGCGTAAAAATAAAATATTTTATTATTCAACGTAGTTAAATGTAATACTTAATTTCACAGTTCCCACAAATTTTATTCAGTAGATTAAATTTTATGAGTAACAGAATTAAACATCTTCAAAATGTTCAAAGGAAAGTGCAAAACTTTTCTACAATATATAATATGTTAGTGAATTAAATAGTAAAACATATTTGAGGAAACGTTAAGACATTTTCTATTCAGCAGAGATCCGATTTCATTCAGATTAGACTCAGAAATTCAAACAAAATAGTTCATTTCTTTACAGTGCTGAAATAATTAGATTTAAAAGAACTTTATGTTGAATTTCTAAGGAACAGTTACATAAAAATATAAAGGAGTATTTCCGGATCACTGTAAAATAGAAAATCTGAATAAACGATAAAATTAAAATATAATTAATTTTGCAGAGTTTTCGATTACCATGCGTTTAATTTTAATCGAACAGGGTCATTACTTAAAAAAACGGACAAAATAAAGATAAAGCACTGTACTAAAAACTAGTGTCGTGAAGAAATTTTCACTTTGTTATTAATTTAAAATTTAAACATAAGTTTAAATATTTAAAAGTATTATAAACATATAAGTTGCTATTCGGAACTTTGGAAGTTGTTAATATGATATATACTTTGAAACATATTTTTGAGATTATAAGTAACTAATCTAGAAATAAATTGCACTAAAAATTAACTACCTCACAAGTCTGAAAATAAACTTCATAATATAATGTATTACACGTTTATTTAAAGAGTAAAAATGCAATATTATAATATCCTACTCAGTTAAATATGATATACTGAATTTTACAGATCTCATAAGTTTTATTCAGTAGATTAATTTTTATAAGTTGAAGCGTCTTAGAAATATTCCAAGGAAATTGCAATACTTTCTACAATCTCTAATGTCAGTGACATAAATAGGGAAACATGTTTCAGGAAACAGTAAGGCATTTTCTATTCAGCAGAGATCCAATTTCATTCAGATCAGATTCAGAAACTCAAAGAAAATAGTTCCTATCTTTAAAGTGCACAATTAAATAAATTTAAAATAACGGTGAGTTGAATTTCTAAAGAACCATTTCATTAAAATATAAATGGGCATTTCCAGAGCATTGTAAAAAAGCATAACTTTTGAAGCATTTTAGGAAAAAAAATGGGAAAAATATGCGACATTAGTTTCGCTAATTGTAGATTGAAATATGTCGGAAATCTAAATACAAGTTTGAGAATAAACTGCATAATATAAACTAAAAGCAGTTGATTGAAAAAGTAAAAATAAATGAGTAAAAATAAATTATTATGTTACTTAACGTATTTAAATATGATACTGAATTTCACAGTTCCCATAAATTATATTAAATAGATTAAATCTTAGGAATTGAAGCGTTAAAAATCTTAAAAAATATTCAAGGTAATTTACTTTTCTACAATCTCAATTATTAGTGCATTAAACAGGGAAACATATTGGTGGAAACAGTAATACATTTTCTATTCAGCATAGATCAGATTTCTTTCAGATCGGATTCATAAACTCAAACAAAATAGTTCTTTTTTTAAAGTGCACAAATAATTAGCTTTAAAATTACAGTGTGTTGAATTTCGAAGGAAACGTTTCATTAAAATATGAGTGAACATTTCTGGAGCATTGTCAAAGAGCAAAGCTTTTGAAGTATCTTACAGGAAAAAAGTATAAGGAAAAAAACATGACACTGGTTTAGCTTTAATTATAGATTAAAATTTGCCAGAAATCAAAATGTTTAGTACACTTAAATAAATGCTTTAAACGGTTTACAGTAAAAATGTAAAAAACATGTATTTAAACACTTTCCAACGAAGTTGTTCTTTAACAACTTATAAGTTTTTATTTATAGGTATGTGTGGAAGTATCAGGTGCAAAACATTTTGACCGTTATTCATCTAATGACCCTGTTTGATTAGCATTAGAAACACGGTATTTCAAAAATTTGCAAATTAATTCTATTTTAATTTTATTATTTATTTGTGACACTTAGTTTAATTGCAATTGGAAACAACAGTATAAATATTATCGCCTTATATTTAATTAATACAATTTTCGATTTATCACCTACCAATATGCTATATTAAAAAGCATATTGGTATTAAAGATAATAAATAACGATATACATAATTTGTTTTTCCTAATTTTGGCAATTGTCAAAGTGATATATATTTTGAAATATATTTTTCAGATTGTAAATAACTAGTATAGGAATAAATTGCACTGAAAATTAACTACTGTAAAAATTTGAGAATAAACTGCATAATATTCAATTTCAGTAGTTGATTTAAAAAGATAATATAAATCATTATATTATTCAACGTAGTTAAATATGATACTTAATTTCACAGTTCCCACTAATTCTATTCAGTAGAATAAATTGTATGAGTTCCAGAGATAAACATCGTAGAAATATCCAAAAGGAAGTGCAATACTTTTCGACAATATATAATATGTTAGTAAATTAAATAGGCTAACATATTTCAAGAAACATTAAGACATTTTCTATTCAGCAGAGATCCGATTTCATTCAGATCAGATTCAGAAACTCAAAGAAAATAGTCCCTCTGTTTACAGTGCACAAACAATTAGATTTAAAATAGCAGTGTGTTGAATTTCTTAGGAACCTTTTCATAAGAATATAAGAGATCATTCACGTAGCATTGTCAAATAGTAAAAGTTTCGACTCATCTTACGGGAAAAAGAGCATGACATTGGTTTCACTAATTATAAATTAAAATGTGTCCGAAATCTAAATGTTAAGTACACTTAAATAAATGCTTTAAACGGCTTACAGTAAAAATTTTCAAATCAGGTATATAAATATTTTTCAACAAAGTTGTTCTTTAAGAACTTATAATCTATTATTTTTAGGTATTTATAGAAGCATCACGTGCTGAACATTTTGTCCGTTTTTCATCTAATGGCCCTGTTTGATTAACATTAGAAACAGTGTTCCAAAAATCTGAAAATTAATTCTATTTTAATTTTATCGTTTATTTGTGACACTTAATTTAATTATATTTGGAAACAACAGTATAAATATTATCGCGTCATATTTAATGAATACAATTTTCAATTTATCCCCTACGAATATTTTATGTTAAAAAAACCGTAATTCATGTACCAAAGATCATAAAAAATCACATATAAAGTGATTTTTCTAATTTAGGCAATTGTTAAAATGATATATATTTTGAAATATATTTTTGAGAGTATAAGTAACTGGTATAGGAATAATGTGAATTGAAAATTAAATACAGTGCAAGTTTAAGGATAATCTGCATTATATTAAGTATTAGTAGTCGATTTATAAAAATAAAATAAATCATAATATCATACAACGTAGTTACAATTGATGCATAATTTTACAGTTCCCACAAATTCTATTCAGTAGATTAAATTTATGAAATGCAGCGTTAAACAGAGATACGATTTCATTCAGATCAGATTCAGAAACTCAAAGAAAATAGTTCCTCTATTTACAGTGCACAAAATATTAAATTTAATAGAATGGTGAGTTAAATTTCTAAAAAACCGTTTCATTAAAATATAAGTGAGCATTTACGGAGCACAGTGAAATAGAAAATCTTAATAAACGATAAAATTCAAATAGAATCAATTTGCAGAGTTTTTAAATTCCGTGCATTTAATGCTAATCAAACCAAATCGTTACTTAAAAAAAAAAAAAAAAAAAAAATGTGTAGCATGTGATGCTTCCATAAATACCTATATATAGTATTTTATAATCCATAAAATAGAAAGTATACATTTAAATAGAGTCAAAACACTGTGTTAAAAACTAGTGTCGTGAAGAAATTTTCACCTTGTTATTAATTTGAAATTTAAAACATGCATTTAAATATTTAAAAGGTATCACATACATGTAAGTTGAGATTCTAAATTTTTGCAATTGTTAAATTGATATACGTTTTCATCTATATTTTTCAAATTGTGAATAAGTAATATGAGAACAGATTGCACTAAAATAAACTGCTGTACAAGTGGGAGAATAAACTGCATAGTATAAAATACTATAGTTGATTTTGAAAATAAACATAATTTATTATGTTATTCAACGTAATTAAATATGGTACTGGATTTGACAGTTCCCATATATTCTATTCATTAGATGAAAGTTTATGATTTGGAACATGTTAGAAATATTCAAAGGACATTGCAATACTTTTCTACAATCTCAAATGTCAGAAAATTAAATAAGGAATCATGTTTGAGGAAACAGTAAGGCATTTTCTATTCAGCAGAGATCAGATATCATTCTGATTTGATTCAGACACTCAAAGAAAATAGTTCCTCTTTTTACAGCGCACAAATAATTAGATTTAAAAGAACGGTGTGTTGAATTTTTAAGGAACCGTTTCATTAGAATATAAAAGAGCATTCATGGAGCATTGTTAAAGAATTTTTTTTTTTAATCTTAAAAAAAAAAAATGCTTAAAACATTCACAACATAGGATTAGCGATTTATGTATTAAAATGTGACAAAAATCTAAATGCAAAATGCAGTTAAATGAATGCTTTAAGGTAGTCCGGGACGCAATATAAAAAAATGTTTATCGATTTAAAATCTTGAAATTGTTTGTGATGATTCAATATATTATTTCTAAACAAAATCATATTATAAAACTTTTTATTTTATTTTTAACTTAAATATTTTAAATTAATAAAAAAAGTTGTATTTTAAGTCGTTATAACTTTAAATATTATTTGAAGACCTTCAATTACTTTTCATTTAAATAAACATATACAGAAGAAAATACCCTAGAAAGAATGGGACAAACTTAAAGGGGAGGTACGGGACAACACAAGGATTCAGAATTGTAGAGTAACCCATCATCGGAAATGTCTTCGTTCGTCGGTAGGTTGTGTTGTTCACAATAGCATTGGAGTTTGGTCACCAATGGATTGGCCATGGAGGATCGGTTCTCTGGCCATCACGCTCTCCTGATTTAAGCAGCATCGATTTCTTTCTTTCGGGTGCACTGAAAAGTGCTGTGAACGCAACGTCTGTGGGATCTGGTTGCAAGACTCATCTATACTTTTGCAGATATCAAGAAAAATCGAGGTGTATTTGAGCGAGTCCGCCAGTCCATGGTTCAACGGTGTAATGCATGAATCGCTAGCAATGGTGGAAACTTTGAACTTCTTTTGTAACATTTTCGCACATCATCTGCCACAGCAAATGTCATAACGTTGACCAATAAATTATATAAGATGGTTTCAGTCTTGTGTCTCTTCGTCCCTTGTATCTGTCACTTTTATACTACCTTCCCATGACGTTTCCGACCATGAGTGGCTATTCTGAATCCTTGTAATGGCCGTTACCTCCCTTTAAAGTTTGTCTCATTGCTTCTGGGACACCCTGTATACATATAAGCTTTAATTTAGATTGAGAGTTTAAAAAAGTAATTTATACAAAAAATTAAAAATATTTAAAGTAAAAATCTGGAAAAAAAGTCATGTAACTTTAAAAAAATCATATTTGTAAAAGCAATTTTTTTTATTAAATTTGTTGAATCAAAGTAAAATTTGTTGAAATAAAGTAAAATAATTGAAAAAGATTTGTTCCAAGTTTGAAGGACTTATGTTTGATGTGTTATAACAATATAAAAGGGAGAAATGGTTATAAATCACATCATAAAGAAAAACGCATTTTCTAAGGAAGTTGTTTTTATAACAACCATTGCTCGAAATCTGGATTTTGACAACAAACCAAAACAAAAAAATTATTATTTCCTGTTCCAATTAAGATAAAAACGTGGTTTAAACATCAATTATATAAAAAAAAATGCAATAAATTTTTGAAGAAAATTTGGCAATTTTTAAATCCCAGAATTCCTTAAAGATTTTATGATAAAAATGTTAAAAACAGGAATATAAACACTTTCCATCGTAGTTGATATGTATTCAACCTTTTCAATCTGCCTCATTTCCGTGTTCTAACTCGCTTAAATTTTGTTAGATTGCTATGAATCTGACATATGCTGATATTAACGTTTGCATGTTTGGCATTAAAAATTAAGTTTATAGCATTAGTTCTTCATTCACAGGGACGCTCAACATATTTTTTTTACATTACTGCACCTGGTAAAAACCCGTTTTTGGAGTATTTTAATGATAATACACTACTTGAAATGCATTGTAATTTTTATGTATTATTGAAGCACGCTATAAAACGCTTTCTGTAGAATCCAGTGTGCATGTAATTTATCGTTCATTTACAGGGACACACTAAAACTTTTGACTACAGTATTGCCTATGCGGAAACAAATTAATTTTAAAAATTGATTAAAGTTTACTCAATTTTAATTATTTCAATTACTCAAAATAACTCCGATCAAAATGTAATCAAATATGATAAACACATGCACTCATTTTTAATTCCATAGTTGTGCTCAAATATGAATCCCTATGATTTTTTTAAATAAAATATTTTAGGCATGCTTTACTGATAAATCTTAAGTAATATAGTAGAAATAATCAAATCAAAATTAATATATAATAAATTAACAATGACTGGATAATGTAATGCCGCGCCCAAACCCACAGTTGACATAAATGTTTTCAATTCGATAATCTTAAAAGATTGAGAATCTATGGAATACTCATTTAGCGTAAAACTATAGCACTTTCGAAGAATATCTATCTAATGTTGTTATATTAAACAGGGATATCGTAATTGAAATATTATTAAATATTCACTTGCCTTGGAAAATCAGATTCCGTTTTGACAATTTATGAATTTCAAAGTAAGTAGTTTGTGTCCGTAATGTTCAAAGAATCCCAATTAAAATAAATTTTCAATAAACTTGTAAGAAACGGTTTTCGTAAAAGTTAAACAAACTTTAAAATGTTAAATGTTAAAGATTCTCTGGGATATGGATGTTAAATCTTTTATTCATAATCCGTGGAATAAACTTTAAAGGTTGGTAGAGGATACTGTAACAATCAGTAGTTATGCAGCAATGTATGGATGAAAGTAACGCGTTGTGGTACAATCACGAGGGGGCAAAGTTTACCCTCTTTTTTATTTCAAAATTTCTAACTCATACCAGAAAATGTCTATGCTATTCTTTTCTTAATTTAAGAATATTAATGAATGAAAGTAGATAATCATTTAAAAAAAAAATGAAAATTTCTAATGTGAAATTTCGAAAAGTAATAAAACAAGTTAGAAATTGCACGTGAACGTAAGCAAATGAGGAGCGTTCGTACGATAACGAAGTTTTAAAAATATTCAGATCTTGCTGATATAGTAGAGCGTACTCCGGATACAATATAGTAGTCGAAATCTTTACGTTTCTGTAAATATACAGGAAGTAATTTTTATTACACCTCAGCAACGTATATCTTATTCATAAAATGTGAAATAGTTGAATATAATTAAAACACGTACCAAACCATGTTTCCCCGTATAGCATTATATAGTGGAATACTTTTGTGTGGCCCTGTAATTTAATAATAAAAATTCTTTGCATCACAGATTGCACAGAATGCATATTTTAGTATATATTTCATAGATTCATGCCAATTCTATTATGTTCGAATGAGTGTAACATCATTAAAATGCATTTGAAACTTTTTTCCCATTGACCGTAATGTAATGGAATCCTTTTGATTGTCCCTGTAATTGATCTATGCATCCGATTTTCATAATATTTGAAATGACTCGACAAAATTACTCAATAATTATATGTTTTAAATTTCAAACGATTAAAATGCATTTAAAACTTTTTTCCCAATTGACCGTAATTTAACGGAATCCTTTTGAATGTCCCTGTAAGTGATCTATCCATCCGATTTTCATAAAATTTGACTCGACAAAATTATGTTATAATTATGTATTTTAAATTTCAAACGATTCGGTTGGGTAGTTTTTGCGTTGTTATATGCGGAGAGACAGACAGACGGACGGACGGACTGAGCGACAACAATAGGTGCTACGTATTTACATAATTACGAACGCACCTTAAAACGGAAAATCATGTATTTTGTGTGTTTGACGGCTCTGCCAGTTTTGCGTTTTTTTTTTTTTTTTTTTTTTTTTTTTTTTTCCAAGTTTTCAAAAAATTTCAATGACAAAATTTTCTTTGTGCAAAAATTTTATTTTTTGTCTGTCTTAACCCGTCAGCAGTCGCGTGTCGGTCTTTTCGCCGCCCGTATAACTTATCTTCTCCTAACTTATATTACATTACAAATACAACGGAGATCTACCACGTAGCTGACTTTGAAGCTTTCTCGAACATCTTAGTGAAGTAACAGGACACCTCTGTTTTTATTTCAGGTGCATTTTTAGAAACAAATTTGAAATTGGCGAAAAGGTCTACGTAAAAATCAGTAATGTGAGTTCCTTTTTACTTTTTCCAATGACTCCAGATCTCATGAATAAAATGCATAATTTAAGAAAACTGCAAATTTATATCTTCTTTGTAATATTATTTTCGTATATTAGGTGAAAAATATTTCATATTTTACATATTTGGTATGCGGGGGGCCAGCGGCGAAAAGACCGAGCGCGACTAATGACGCTGTGAAAAATGTAGCGACTACTCGCGGGTTAAATAAATACAAAAATGTTATGCAATTTTATGGTGTGAAAGAGACTGTATGAAATTAGAAAGGACCAAACTGATCTCCCTCTGTTTGTATTTCAATGCCGCAATTGTGTCCATACATTACTAAACGATAAATAATTATTACGGTGTTTTGTACGAACTGTGAAAGTTTGTACCAGGAATTGAGAATGACAAACACTGAAACATATTTTTTTCATAAATTAATATTGTAACATACGCAAATTACTGTATATACTCGTGTATAACTCGCACTTTTTTCGAAAAAAATGAGGCAATAGTCGTAAGTGCGCGTTATACATAGAATAATTTTTTTACTACTTGAAAATATCACACGATATAGATATTGTTGTGGTTACTCTTAACCAATGCCATATTTTTATTTAATTTAATTTATCGTCTATTTTTGGTTTTAATCTTTAGTCATTTATTATATATTTCGCATTCTAAAAATTATTTTAAATTCTCGCTTTTTTTAATCTCCCCTGTAAAGTTATTTTTATTACCTAACTTTTTGTTTATTTCAAATGTTGAAATCAGTTAAAAATTTTGTTCCTTCCGGTTTTGAAGGTTTCCCGTCTTTTCTAGAATGTTCGATGGGGTGTCTTCTTCCGTTTTATGACTCCTCCCATTGTCCAATCAGGTACTATTCTTCTGTTACGTAATTTAAAAGTTTGTGCGTCCTGGTATCAAGTTTTGGCTCCGCATCGTTCTGTTGATATAAAAGTTCTTTCTTAAAATTCTGTTTCCATATTCGTAGCGATGCGCTACTCCCTTTTGCCCTGCCAGTTGGCGTATTTTTAATTTTATGGCGACCCCCCGCCTTCTTTCCGGAGCGGCCACGGTCGTTTAGTCAGTTGAGAAAAGAGCAGAACTGAAGGGTGGCGGTTTCGACTCAGAGCGGAGCGGACGTCTGCCGAACTAAAATAATAAACACCTGCAAAAATGATGTGTGCGATTTCAATAGAAATGATTTGTTCGGCTTTTTACGACTAACGTTCAGCATTGTTAAATGCGAAAAAATGGAATTATTTAAAACGCAAGGAGAGACTGTTATCCCTCCGTGGAGATATACAAGGATTTGTTCGTCCAGAAAAAATACAACTTTTGTTTTTCCAAAAGAAAATTTCATATGAAGAAAATATGTTTCGATTTTGAGAATGCTGAATTTTCTTGAAAGAATATTATTTTTTAAAATTGTTGAAACAATTCTTCACTTAGAATATTCCGTTAGCCTTACATTGTATGCTATATACAGGATGGACCACTTCTTCGTTTTATGTTAATTTGTTGCCCCTTAATCTTCAAGAGAATTCAAGAAAAGGCATAATTATTTGAAATGAGAGCTTCTATTTATCTATAAAATTTTGTACAAGTAAAAAATTGTGCCTTCCATGCCTCGCTCTAAAAATAAGAGAGCTGTTTTCTTACTAAAAGTAATATTTTTTCTCAAAGAATTATATTCATCCATCTTTATTAAAAAAAATAAAGAAAGAAATTTTCTTTATGAGTAAGTCTCCTGAGATTATTCTTTTGCGTATTTCTGCTCACCTCTTAATTCAAGCTTATGCAGGTAAGCTCTATTTTGATTTTTTTTCAATTATATTTTTTTGTGAATATGGCACATATTATTCCATAAAGTTGTTGATCTAGATTACTTCATGTCATGTGGTCGTTTGCGGCCAAATTCAACGCAGTGTACTAATAAAATACGATTACACACTTTAATTTTTCCTTTTCGGAACGTCGTTAGAAACGTTCCCCCACTAAACACCACAGCTATGAATTTAAAAATGTATTTAAAGAAGACATTAAAATGAAAAAATCTTAATTGAAGTATTACTGCATCTTTATTCCACTGCTTGCACTTTTTTTTAAAACAGAAAAACGCTAGTAACGTTATTTCAACACTGATTTAGCAATTTTCATTGCCGTCATGCACACCTATTTCCCGTCATTTACTTCCTATTTGAAGTCGTTATTTCGTCTTGTTTTGCGGCCTAACGCTATGTTTGTTTCGACGTTCTTTACTTAAATTCATTTGTTCATTCAATTATTTACATGTCAAATTTATGGTGCGCGTTATATACTAGAATAAAAAAAATCATTAATTTAATTTAAAAAAAATCATTAATAATCAATTAATACACGAGTAAATAGGGTATAAAGCATTTTATTTAATAAAATCGTCGCTATTATCACCGATTATCTAAGAATAAAATGGAAATACAATTAGATGAATTTCATTGATGATTCGTCATAAGATAAAATTATGTTATATTGCCTATTTAATTACTTAAGAGATATCTCTGAGACAAGTAAACTAATTCTGTAAAAATAATGTCCCTCTTGGTTGTCTTTTTTAAGGTCTTGAAATATATACAGAATTCAGCCAGAGCTGAAGCCGCCAGAATCGTGACTGTGGGCGTTAAATATCTAATCACGTATTATGGCCAGACCTACCAGGTGAAAACTAACCTAGTGCTACAAAGAGCAGATAAGATAATATAGGGAGTGAAAATAACATAACAGGATTCGATCCGCCGGAAATTAGATCCCCTAGGCGACAATGGGCGGATGAATGTGCGACAAAAGTACCGCGCGACAAGGAATAGCATGGCCTGTTGCATACCTAGGCTACGTAGTTATAATTGAAATTTTAAAAAGTTGTTTATATATGAGGACCCCAGAAGCCAAGGGGTATAAGTGACAAAATTGAAAAAAATGAGTTAAGTGCACAGGGTATCTGGAAATATGCTTTTTTCATTTCAGGTAAAGAAATATAGGTCATTTTCTCATTATTTGGGGAGTTATAGAGATAAACCACTTTTTTTCGAAAAACAAACACTATTGATTAATTATACATTTAAAGAAAATTGTATTCTATTTTTTTTAACAGTTATTGAAATGAGAGTTCAAAGATTAGAATGCAACAAGCAGATGTTTCCTATTTCAATTTAGTCAATTGTTATTGATGTTCCAATTTAACATCAATTATCTTTAAACTCAATTTACCCCAAATCGACATTTTGTCACTTGTACCCCTTGGCTTCTGGGCTCCTCATATGTGGTTTAATTTATTTATAAGGAGAGTTTGTGTAAGTGTTTATGGAGCCAGCTTTCTGGTGGAAATTTCGGGATTTTAAGTTCCAAAGTTGCATACGTTCATAGTGGAAATAGGTAAAGCTTGCCGTGCCCACCGGACTGCACTCGCATAGGTTGGAAGAGGCGTACATAAATTTGACTCGGTAGGCCACAAAGGGGGCATGGAGCGTAAGCTCATATAGCTGTGTGCGGCGTGAGGTTAAATGGTAAAGGAAAACTTTTGGAATAAGTTCGTGCGTGTGCCTGCCCTTTTTTATGTGTCCCAGCACTCCTGCCATGAAGGGAATACGTTTTACTAAAATTTATTTTATGTAATCGTAATATATTTCGCATTCATCAATTTTTGCATGACAGAGTAAATTTTATTAAGTCAAGATCTGAATATTTAGAAAACCAATGATACGAAAGCACCTCATTTCACACGGTTATCCTATAATTTCTAACTTGTATGCCTTTTTAGTTTAGGCTTATTTCAACGTTAAGCTTGCAATAATTAAGCTATTTTAATGTAAGCATTATTAATATGAGGAAATTATTTTCCGTTTTCACTTTCCATGGAGACTGCTTTATAGTTACTTCATTTATATCGATGAAATTGATGCTGTAACGAATTAAAGAGGAGCAATTATGGTTTAGCTGAGTGAACATAAATAAAGAAAATGAGAAAAATCAACGAGTTACGCAGGTAGTGTAAAACGATTGATGATTATGAGAATTGGCGATCAGATCTACAGGAGCTTGGTATCTATTAGCTTAGGATTCTAATGTTATCAATTCAGTGAAATGTGTAAAAAAATATGTAGTGGAGGCATATTTGAGTGGTATATGAGAGAAACAGAGAGGAGGAGGTTTATAACAGTTTCTCCGACAGAATGCAGTCAAACGTGTAATCAAGTAATACTTCATGGAAATAATGCAACATCAGATAAGAGACTTTTATATGTATTATTAACATAGATGAACTAAATATATTAACATTTCCGTAAAGAACAAGTGAAACAAATAGCATAAAGCAAACTGTCAAACTGTCTGAATTGTAAAATTACTCTTATTCCCCCCCCCAAAAAAACTGAAGCCGGGTGTTCTTATTCAAAACAAAAGACAAAAAATTGGATTCATCATCCTTTACACTCTTTCGTTGTAGGCTATTTGTAAAAATACCGTATTTAAGTTAAATTTTTCTGTGCCATAAATATTTATTTATTTCTCATATTAAAGGAAAAAGATGAAAGTTTTAGTCAGACACGTGAAATTTCTGTAAAATTTACATAAACTTTCTGTGAAAAGTTCAACGGTCAACAGGTTATACCTTAATGGGTTATTTAGTTGCGGTGCAAATCCACTGCTTTTTGTTGAGTAATTGCATATCATCTAGTAAAAAATCCATAAACAATAAGCTACGATGGTACAAAAGATGGAATGCAATTAAAAAATACTAATAATTCTGTCTTTTATATGAAACATTTTATTTCGAGAAAAAATTCCAAATTTTCACCGTATAAATAGATTTATCTAATAATGAATTAATTTAATTTTTATGATAAGTTTAGAAATTAATGTAAGCGCCAGAAAAATAGGAATCGTACATAATAAACATAAAATTTAGTTTTATATACTTGTACATTAGTCCTAAAAAGTGCAATTATAAAAAATAACCCTAAAAAATTGTGATAAAGCTTAAAAATATGATCATTTCAAATAGAGAAGAAATTTCTAATTTAATGAAATTGTCTATACTTTCTTTTTTAGATTTTGAAATTTAAATATGTGTGATTTTAGATCTTTATATTTTTATCTGACAAATATTTTACACGTGATTTAAAAATAAGTGAAAATAATTTCATAATATTTAATGTTAGTATTATAACAATAAACGAGTTCGTACCTATATATGCATCCATTAATATATTTAAAATAATTCCTTAATATTTACGTCTATTTCTTATAAAGAAGAATCAGGAAAATTCTTAAAGCATTTTACTCGGAGAATTTATTTTTGTTTTTATTCGAACATATCAGTTGGAATTGTTTAATACTTGCTTTGTTATGCAAAAAACGACCAAGAAAATGTCAAATGTATATTTTTTATTTTCTCTTTTCTTTCAAGAAAACTTTAAATCAGAATTTAAGTGAAGGAAATTGGATCACGGAATATTTTTCGGATTATAATAGTTTAAAGTTTCTTTTATTTTGTTTTTAAAAAATAAATTTTAGATATGACATACATTTCTAACTTTAAGTATGAAATTATATTGTTTAAATTTAAATAATTATTTTAAGATATGAAGATTATGTTAATGTATTCATATTAAATGATATTTTATCTTATTCTATATAATTCTTTTTTATTAAACACAGATGAGCACAACCAGAATAATGTTTGGAAATTCATTATCTGTATTTAAAAAAAAAGAGTTTTGCTTTGCCCTGATGTATTTCAAAAATAATGCCTGAAGGAGTTTTATTTGAAGCGAACAAAAAGACCACAACAACGGTTCTTCTAAATAGTCGCTTCATTTTTTCATATAATTCGAATTAAATGATATAAAAGATTCATACTATGATAGTATGTACTTTATTTGTATGTACTGCAAATATTTTATCAAGCGCATCAAAAATATTAATTTCAAAACTATTTTTGATAAATTATTTTAAAAATATATATTTCATATATTTTATTTCAAACCTCAAAAAGTTTAAATGTTCACAGTGTTCCGCAACGGAATTTAATGGCAATGAGCGCCTGCATATTAGCCCAATGATTCATGAAAAACCAACTGCCATAAACTACCATTCTTCAATTCACGCATATTTTAGTAACCATAAGTGAAAATGAAACTTTTTTGGTTGCTTCAAGAATTCTGAAATAGATTAATTTCCAATTGGAGTTGAGAACAAAATCAGTGCAGAATTCACATTGTTTACTAGTTTAAAACATAAAAATTCAGGTAACTGTCAATATATTACGTAAAATGTGCAAAAAACAAATAAAAATACATTAAAAGTACTTTTAAAAGGTCAAGAACGTTTTCGATCGTCGCTTACGCGGTTCTCATTAGTGTGAAAAAAATTAATGATAGTTGTTGCTTCCTTCTCAGAGGCTCCATCCGGAACAGTCCATTTTACATCAAGGGGGTGGGAAGAGTGATCGCAGTATAAGAAGAGAAATAGATTAAAGAATATCGTAGAAAAATCATCATTACATACTATTTCTTTATTGGATATTAGTTTGATTGATTCTCTTCTGATAGCCTCAAGCTGACTAGTAGTATGAAAGATTATTTTCGAACTATTGAAATCTATCTCTATAGGCTGAGTTTATGCTAATCTTACAATTGTGGTGTGGGGTCTAACCAATTTTAAATCTGCGTCATAAAAGAACATATTGACAGTTGCATATTGAAAGAACATGACGCAGATTTAAAATTGAGTAAATCCAATTGTTCTCATTTAAAACTCATATTAACAAAGAAATTTTAGAAAAACTTTTTGCTGAAAGTGAGTTTTCTATGTTATAGGTGAATGCAGAAGAGTACCATGGAAAAGTTAAAATATATATATATATATAGCGAAATATTGGTAGCATTGCATTAGCAGTATCACAGTCTTAATGCAAAGGATTGTATTCAAGTATCTTCTATTTAAAAATTCACTTATTCTGAATATGCTTTGGGGAGAAGCATGAAAACAATCATAGTTTCATGTTCAAGCAGTCGGCGAGTTGTTCTGCTAAATTCGATGCAATATCGCTTTTAGCCTAATCAGGTGGAAATTAACTCGGTTTTCTTTTAATCCCCTTTCCACTGGTCAAGAAGGTAAAATTGTAATGTTTTTTTTCTCTGCAATTTTTTTAAAATGCTAATAAAAAAGAGATTTTCTATCATGGTATACTTTTTTTTTGTTACGTATATGCTTATAAGTCTTGAAAGTATCAATCATAACTTAATTTCTTAAAACTGAATTACATTTGTAGAATTATATTAATTTAAATAAAGCTTCAACTGCAGTGAAACTTGCAGACTAGTAAGCAGATATACTCGGTCGTGGCAGTGAAAAGGTTAATCCTAAGTAAATACGGATTACGTTTCCTAAAAAAAAAAAAAAAAAAAAAAAAAAAAAAAAAAAAAAAAAAACTGTAGATATCAACCCTTCTTGGATTCATTGTACCTCTAAGATCTCAACCGGGATAGATAACCATAACTGTTAGAATTCTTGTCATAAGCAAAAACAGTATGATCATTATTTCATATGAAAATTTATCTTTTCCTTTTTCATTTTAAAAGTAAATCTTTCCAAAAAATTTCTAAAAATATTGTAATATAATATTCCAAAAAATATCGTAATATTTTTTGGGGTTTTTTTTAAACAGATTAATGAAAATTCTGAAAACATTTTATTCGCAGAAGTGACTTTTCTTTGCTTTTATTTGAAAATATGAGATGGAATTGTTTAGTAAATGCTTTGTAACGCAGAAAATGATCAAGGAATGTATCAGGTCAAATGCACGATTTCTTACTTTTATTTTGTTTTTCACTAAAACTTTAAATCAGAATTTAAATGAAGAAAATGGCAGCATAAAAATTGTGTTTCTTTTAAAGTTTTCTTTTTTTTAAAGTTTTGTCAATTTTAAATTGAAATATGAAGTTACCATCTTTACATTTATCTAATACAATTATTTTAAGATACTGAAATCATGTTCATGTATGTATATAAAAAGACATTCTGTTTTAATTTATGTATATTTTTATTAAAACTGACATATACGCTTACACTACATCCGTCAAATACATGGACTGTTAAAGTACTAAGTGCGTCTTAAATTCGAGCAAACTTCAAGAATCCATAATAAAAGAAGTAACGGTCGGTAAAATTTTCGGTTTGCGTGAGTATGATTAGAGAGATTTTGGATTTCTTTTCCGTGTATAATAAAAATGATTCCGAAAATGACGGATAGAGGGCACTCACACGTCATACAGAGACGTTATTTCGATCGCGGCAGCATACTATCATTACCAGATCGAGCGCTGGTGAGTTAAACTTTCCAACAAGGATGGTGAATTCCGACCTATTACTTTGAGAATGCTTCGCACAGAGAAAGAAATTAAGGTTCATAAAAGCCCTATTTCATTGAAAGGGATACTCAATATTAGTACGACGTTCTGAGACAATTTTTACGACGTTTGTGTTTGCCTGATTTGCCTTAAATATCTTAACATGGAGTTTAAGTGCCCTCTATCGGTTATTTTTGGAATCATTTTTTTTTATTCACGGGGAAAAAAATCCAAAATTATCTGATCATACTCGTGCAAACCAAAAGTTTTCCGAACATTACTTCTTTCATTATGGGTTTTTAAAATTTGCACGAATTTATGACCGACCCTGTATTTCATTTGAATTATTTCGTTATACATAAGCATAAAATAAGTTTTTACTTGTAATATTTATCTATACATACTTCATTTCAAATGATAATCATTTTTATTAACATTTGTATCTAAAGATTTTTTTAAATAATAAAAAAAATTATTTAAATTAAATATAATATGTTAATTATGCAGTATTAAAATCAAATAATACCCCATTGGCCGAGAACGTACATAATTTATTCAATAGCTGGATGAGTTCTTGAAGAAGCTGAAATAAATCCACAGCATCTAGTTAATGGCCTAGTAATTACAACGTCAAAAAATTCACGAGGTTACTAAAATTTTTTTAGTAAATTTGTATTCCACAGAATTTTTTAGTAACCATTACTCACGGTACTAATTGTAACCATTCCAAACTTTTTTCTTCTTTTTTCAAGTGAAACAAACAATTCTTTTGTAAACTGAACAAAAGAATTTTTTGTATAACTGACTTAAAACTTTTTAGTATGAGCCACCAAGCAAATTTTAGTAATAGCTCCAATATTATTTTTAGTAACCATTACTCACAGATCCTTAGTAACTATTTCAAACGCAATTTTAGCACGTGAAGAGAACATTTATTTTGTAAAACAGTATAAATGAATTTTTCGTATAACTAACTTAAAACTTTTTAGCGAGAACCACTAAATGAGTTTTGTTGTTGACGTGTGCTCAAAGGGCAGGAGATTTTTTTGAACTGCATCCAGTAGATAAGAAGACAAGCTTCTGCAGCAGAAGATTTTTGTCAAAGCCTTAATAGATGGCAGCATCAAACATTGCCACCTGCTCATTTTTTAGTAACCATTACTCACAGATCCTTAGTAACTATTTCAAACGCAATTTTAGCAAGTGAGGCAAACATTTATTTTGTAAAACTGTATAAATGAATTTTTCGTATAACTAACTTAAAACTTTTTAGCGAGAACCACTAAATGAGTTTTGTTGTTGACGTGTGCTCAAAGGGCATGAGATTTCTTTGAACTGCATCCAGTAGGTAAGAAGACAGGCTTCTGCAGCAGAAGATTTTCGTCAAAGCCTTAATAGATGGCAGCATCAAACATTGCCACCTGCTCAATTTAGATATGCTTTTGAAAGGGAGGAAAAGTCCGGAGATCATTACTCTGGTAACTGCGACGACATGATTTTCATAACCCCTTTATTTAACGAATACTCACTGCATACAATCGGTGTGTCTTTGGTGATGTCGGGCATCGAACCCGGGACCTCTCAACCTGGAGCTCAGTTCTATGACCACTAGGCTATCACGGCCACTCAGTGAGTTTTAGTAATAGCTATTAAAATATGAAACTATTAACTCTTTTTTTGCTATTTTTTTTCTAGTAGTTCTCAGTGATTCTCTTGTAACTGAGAAAGATTACAAAAAATCTTTTAGATATGCAAGAATCACTGAGAGAAACTAAAAGTTTCTTAGTAGATCGACCCTTTTTTTACAGTGTATATTATGCGTCTTAGGTTGATAATCTCCAGGTGTAATAAAACTTGTATTACATTGGATTTTCAGTTATGAAATTACATTTTTCGTTGTTTTAAATTTTTTAGTATATGAATTACTCTAGTAGCCAAATACTTCATAATGATATTTTTTTCATTATTTTAACTTTATTGATTGTCAAGAAACTAAAAAAGCTTACATTTATGAATATCTCATTACAGAAATAATTTTAAACTGAGAATTAAAAAAAATACTTATTTGAAATTACTTATTAAACTACTTATTAAAAACTTATTACTTATTAAACTAGTCGTTGGGGACCACCGTAATACTTACCCATCATGGATATGTATATGAAAATAAATCATGTGAAAACTATTTACACAATGCATTGCAATTCATAAACAAAATTTAAATATTTTTAATATACATAGTAATGCTGTATTAAAGAACTGCTGATGTACCAATTTCGACAAATTATATAAAACGCCAAACTATTCAAGTAGTACCGAACTGCGTAAAAGAAACATCCTTATACCTCCAAAAATAATAATTCTATTAACTAACAATTAACTGCGTCAGATTAAGTGTCTCATTTCCAATTAAAATATACCTCTGAATTGAAATTTGAATGAAATACAGGGTCATGAAAAATCGAAGAATGTGGAAAACAGGATTACAAATATCTCGGCAACTAAAAATCCAATCGACTTCGTTTTATATGCAAAATGTGTGTTATTTTATTGCCTTTTACGTACATTCCTTAGAACAAAAAAATTCGAATATTTTTATCTACCTTTCATCAGAACGAATTTTACGAGAGTTCGAAAAAAATAGTTCCGGATAATCGAGGTTGCTGATATTAAATAAGCTTCGTCCCATTCTTACATACTAACTACACGCAAAATTTCAAGTCTCTATCTCAATTTGTTCGGGAGATAGAGCGTTTACAGACAGACAGATAGACAGACAGACGGACGGACGGCAATTTTTTTTTCTAAAAGTATATTTTTTGGAATCTCCTCTATCTAAAACGTGTAAATCCGTCAAAAAAAATTTCAATTTAAAAACGATTGCAAGACTTACCCTATACTACGTATGATGGGTAAGTAAAAATTACTTATTTAAAATTTGAATTTTTTTTTACGTTTAAGGGGGTTTGAGGCTAAAAATTCTTTAAAGATTGGAGTTTTTACCGTTAAATACCGCAAACCGCATGTTTTTATACTTAATATATGCAGAGATATAACACAATTTGCCTTGATAAGCGATGCATCAGCTGCCCTCTGCCAATAAATTTAACTTCATTTATCTCAGAATGAATTTTTTCGCGATTTGTCAATTCTTCGGACTCCGGTGCCTCTTACACAAATTTTATTCGATCAACACCAACTTTATAAAAGAACTTTCCTTGAAGTAGACTGTTTCAAAAATATCTGATTAAATAGCGAAAATTGTATTTTCCTTTATTTGTGGTTCTTTATTACTGGTGCCAAAAGCAAATTTAAGATGGAAAGATGATGACTCCGCAGCGGAGAAAACGGAGCACCAAGGGCTAAAAGGATATATCGAAAGTTCTTTGCAAAAAAAACGTATGATTTTTTTAAACAGAACTTTTATGCTACATTTCCAATAAATTGACTTCCAGGTTTTTAATTTTCAGTGATAATTGGGAAAATATGTTAATTAATGCAAAACGCAGTCATGCAAAAAGTTTATTTTCTTACTTAAATTTTTTTATGAAATCTTTATTTAATACTTTATACTTAATACTGAAGACAAAAATGACACATTTAAAATAAAACGTTTTCTGTAAATAAAAGTGTAAAAATTTTGAAAATCGAGTAAGTACTTCCAGAGTTATATCGAAAATTAAATATGCTTAAATTTATAAAAATATATTTAAAATTTTTCAGTTCTTTTTTTACATTTAATTTTTTTATTATATTAAAATATATTTCAGAAAAATTTTCATAACAAAATCTCTATAAACATTAATAATAATAATAATAATAATAATAATAATAATAATAATAATAATAATAATAATAATAATAATAATAATAATAATAGAATTTTGAGCCCCGGACCCCCTTAATGAAATGTGAATTACACTATTGTGATTTTACATGAACAAATTCTTAATTTCTCGTTTTGTACCAGAAAATCACAGAATGTAACTTTCGGATTATCTGAGCATCTGATGTTACGAAAATTGAACGGGAATTGAAATAATAATATTTCGGACATATGTGCAGTGCATCCAGATGTTCATTGTAGCGCACAGTAAGAAATTTCAAGCTCTCAAATAAAGGTATATTGTTATAACAAGTTGTCTTTTTCTTTCTGGGTTCATTTTGTCACGTCAAAGTATAGAAAATTACGAAAAAACATGTGTGGCGTTATACCGTTTTATCCTTCGCAATAATTTGCACATGGTGTGTTGTCTTATTAAATGTCGATGATGCTATATAACTTTGTAAATAACTTTTTTCCCTGTCATTATTTGTTTTCTTGATAGGAATGCTAACTCCGTAGCTCTTCAGAAGGTGGAGCCGTAGGTAGTATAATCCGGTATCATATCACAACTTTACTATATCAAAACTCCCTTTATTACGACTATATCTCTGCTATTCAGAAATTATCAGAGTGTAAAGTGACTTTAGAGGGCGCACAGTATAAACATGTTGAACAGCATCAGAAAATTATTCTTTTAACTTAAAACATGAATTCAAAATATAAGGCATTAAACATGCAATACGCTTGACAAATATAAATAAATGATCTAATAAACATGATGTATTCTGAACATTTAGGGCTTTCAACAAAGCGTATGTCCATGTTTATATATAAAGCTAAATTATGCAACCGTTGGAATTCAAAATGAAGTTTTAGCTGCATTCTGAATACCGACGCAATACACAAATGTTTTAAATACTTGAACACAAAAATAATTAGTGTAATGCAAACATTGCATTCTGTAAATCAGATAAACATACCGAAATGCACAATCTTTAGGGAAAAAGAAATCTTTCCAAAACGTTTTCTTCATTACCACTAGGAAAATACGGCATCCAGTAATTCTGTAAATTGTTCTAGATTTATCTTATCATTTACTTTATTCTGAATATTTTTTGGGGGTAATGTTGGAATTGTTATTCACTTGCAGAATAAGAATTTAATTTTTAAATTTCTAGAATAAATGATACATAATTATGCGGTGGATTCCAGTTAGTTTTATAGTTTGAGCGGCAAATAATATTACTTCATAAAACTTCTATTAATTATTTAATTATTGGATTAATTCATTAATTTATATAATTCTATATAAATTAATGTTCTATATATATGTTTATTTATGTGCATGTACCGGGTGTCAAGTAAATGACTGACCCATTTTGAAAGTAAATAACAAAAAAAAAACTGTTTGAAATAAAAATGCGCGGTTTGCTGTATTGTTATTAGAATAGAAATAAATTTTCAAATACGCACTTTGTTAATGTAATATAATAATATTTAAAATAATATCTCAGTCTCAAGACTGAGGAGGTGAAGTATAATACAGAGGGTTCAATCATAAATATTATTTTAAATCACTTTCCAACCAACGTACCCTATTTCTGAAGCTGATTCGAGAGTCGATTCAACATATAGATTCAGATTCGACAACATATAGATTCAGATTCAGCCGAAAATCTCATATTTGTGAAAATTAGAGTCATGTCTCTATTCAACCAGCCTGTTACCGCCAGCGGGATATTTTTTTCCGAAATTTGAACTATGTTAACAAAGTACATGTTTAAAAATTTATTGATTTTCTAATAACAATACCGCAAACAGCGCATTATTATCTCAAACCGTTTACTTGTTATTTAAGTTCAAAATGGGTCAGTTATTTACGGGACACCCGGTATGTATATGTGCATATATATAAATACATATAAACAAAAAAAAATGTTCGCCAGGTTTGTTTTCATAACTATTTACATATTTTGGCAACTATTTAACTTTGTGAAACACGAATTGAGCAAAGCTTCAATAAAAAAGGGAAGAGTTCCATATCCTCTTCTGGATTTTTTGGCAAACTTTTTTTGACATTAAATGAATCCATGTTATTGCCTTTTCCAATGCAATACGCCCTGTCAAAAAACTTTAAAAAGGTATGTATATATATATATATATATGTATGTATGTGTGTGTGTGTGTGTGTGCATTAATGTATGTATATACGCACCGTCAGTGCTTAAAATTTATTATTTTATAACCTTGCAGCACCATAATATGTTAGATCCATAATCATTTAGCCCCATAATCTTTCAGATTTATTTTTTAGCCAGATTGTTAAAACTCAAAATATTTAACAATTTTATGTTCCACATGCTTAAAAAACTTTCCAACATAGCTGGAAATATCTTATGATACCCATTTGTCTGTCTGATGTGAGCCTTTATTTATCTATCCATGATATGTAAGACTACTGGAATCGCCATGCAGTTGACATATGTTATTCAGTAATACTATGGCGCGTTCCGTATTAAAAATAGGGTGTAAAGCACCGTACTTTTATAAGATTATTCAAGTCATTCCACTGAATTATGATCTATGGAGTAAAATTATTTGCTATGTATTTTTCTGATATCACACTATTTAATGCTATGTGTAATTTTTATATAAATAATAGACATTGCTTGATAGATTTAAGAGCATTAAAGTTTATTTAAATAATTATAAAACTGAGAAAATAATAAAAAAAACTGAGAAGAAAAATATGAATCTGTCAAATAAGCCAAATGTCGACAGTGATGGAAGTGTTCTTCTTATAGATTCTGATAGCGGTATTGCACTTGAATTTGACTATTATTAATGTGCTGAGTATCTAAAAAAAAAAAAAAACTAAAGCTAACTGGGTTTAGTGCGCCAAATTCATTCTTTGGCTGCATGAGACATGTTCATTCTACTCTTGCACCGGGAAGTTGATAATTGAGAGCAAATGGAAATGCAAAATCGAAAAACGGAAATAATGATTAGAAAAAAAAACTAAAGCCTTAATAGTATAGAACTTTTACTTACATTAAGAGAAAACTGCAATATTCGACTGAATTTAAAGTAGTAATTTATCTTTGTTGTTGTTGTTGTTGCCTATTGTGTTTTATTTTCGATTGTGCTATCCATTCACGTAAATTCTTTTTTTTATATATTTCTTTTTTTTACATTTACACGTTTGCATTTTCATTAAACTTTTTTACAATTTAGTGATACATATATATATATATATATATATATAACTATTTCAAGGTAACTGTTATTTATTTACATTTTAAATAATTAAAAAAGTCAAAGTTTGATTTGCTTAGAAAAAAAAAACTTTTGTTTATGCGGCATCTGTTTCACACTGCATGCTGCATGCACATGCATGTTTAAATGGCAGCAAAAGTTACAGTTGTGAAAGTAACTATGCCTATTAAAAATATTCTAATAGTCTAACAAAGAAATTGGATTTCAAAGAGTTTGAAGTTTAATTTCTTTGCTTATTTTATTTTATATTTGCTTATTTTATTTATTTATTTATTTATCTTTTTTTTTTCTTTATTGCTTATTTTACAAGAAGAAAGTACAACATAAAGTCCTCACTTTACCCTAAAATTAAATTGATACCTTTCGCAATCAATATGTAAGTTCCGTTATAAATTTTGAACACAGCATGATGTTCCCCATGTATTAAGAAATTGTAAACTAAAACTAGTATTTTTTGCTTTTTGAAAAAAAAATATAATTTTGGCATACATTTTGAATTATAGAAGACGAATGTATAATTAACTAACTTTTTCTTTCAAAACTGAATTTAGGATGTACATATCTGGAATTTTAACGAAAATATATAATCAGGTTGAAAAACTTTCTGAGTTGTTTACAACGAACTATGTTTTCCAGCAATATTAAATATTGTATTGATTGCCATTTCTTATTTAGCCCTATTTAAAAGATTTAAGTTAAAGGACAAAAGTTATGAATATTACAAATACTTCAGTAACATAACATATCTTTTGCACAATATATTAAGGTATTAAGATAAATACTGGTAACGCAGTTAAGAATGCATAACATATTTCCTTTCGCTTGAAATGACGATTCCTTTATTCATTTCTTAAATTTAAACAAAAGAATGCGACAATTTCCTTTTCATTGTACAAAGACAAATAACTCAAACAAAGTTGTATTGAATTTTTAAGAAACTATTTCTGTAAAAGTCAAATTATTTTTCTAATAAAGAGAGATAACATTGCTCTAGGATATAAATAGGAAGTGGTGCTAACATTCAAAGGGAGGATTTAAAAGGATTGTTTCCCCAAAGATTGGTTTTCAATGTACTTTATACACAAGTTTCGAGTTCTCTAAAACAGAGCTCCAATGTTTTAAATGTAAATACTATGTCTAATTTAAGACAGATAAAAGATTCTTATTATTTATTTAAAAATTTACTTAAAATATTATTTACTTAAATTTTATTTAAAAGTGACAAAAATAAAGAACAGAGGGAATTGTGTAATTAATTCAAGTTTCATATAAAATAATATGATTACATTGTGGCATAAAATGTTTATTTGAGTAATACGGTCATTCCCCGATTTATGCAAATAATGCGTTCCGTAAACTTTAGTGTAACTTGAATTTTACGTAAGTCGTATTTGTTAATTGCTTAAAGGAAATATCCCAAGAAACTGCAATATCTATTATATATAAATATGATATATACAATACATACATACAGTAACATTTTATTTAAAAAAAGTAGCGTGCAGCAGTATTCATTATAAACTGTAAAAGTATGGAAAAATATAAAAAACAAACTGAAAGAAAACTTTTCAAATAAAAACAATCTTGTGGAATATGGAATTATAATTTTAACAGTTATAGAGGGAAAGATTAATTTTTATCAATTTTGAATCTATATCAAAAGAACAGCTGAAGCTACTAGAAGATACACCATTGTTTTTTTTTCATTGAAAGTTTAAATTACGTTTCCTTATGGTTTGAATTCTTCTAATAAAATTTCGAAAGTTAAATCGAGTTTTTTTCTTTTTTTTCTTTTACCCCCTTTATTATAATCACATTTGTTAAATATCTGATTTTGTATCCTAATAAAACATAATTCTACGTGATTCCACGTGATACATCTGAAAATAAATATGGAAAGCATGATTTTCTCACCTAAAAAAAGACGTATTTATGAAGATTTCAATGCAGACCAATATTTTCTTGTTAAAATGTATTTTACGAAAAATATAATAAGAGACAAAATGAGGTGAGATTTATCCCATGTGAGTGTTAGCACTACACTGTAAAACATTTGTGCGACGTTATTCCATAAAGTTGGTGGGAGTCTTGCTGCCTCCAATTACAATATCAGATATACTTTAACCGATGAAACTGGTGTAACACTGTAAAGTTACACTACTAATATATGCTTAAATACACCATTATATAAGTGAAAAAAATATTACATATAATTGGAGGCAGAAAGGCTGCACCAATTTTTTAAACTAACGTTACACAGATATTTTACAGTGTACACATATACAAATGTTTGACACTCTACAAATGTAAGTTTGGTACTGGCCACATACAAATATAAGCTTGGTTAAACAAAATCATAAATACATATATTTATTTTTAAACACTACATTAATAAAATGTTAACTTTATAGATAATGCTAATGTTTCTGGAACCATATTAAAAACTTTTTTACAGATTTCATTTAATAATTTCATAATTGATTACTTACATTATCCTTTATAATTATTATCAGTTAGAGTTTGATTCATTCTTGCTTGAATATTACATATATAACTATTCTTTTAGTGTATTATTCATAAATGTTTTTTTTAAAGTTGACATTAAATCAAGTAATTATGATTACATAAAACCGTTCAGACTAATTATTTCTAAAATACTTATTTCTGTTGTAAAAATTTGAAATCAGCGCCACTATAAAACATATAGTAAAACAAACTATTTAAGTGTTCAGTTTTCCCAAATACTATGAAAAAAAAAAAAAAAACAATCACAGACAACAAAATATAATAAAGTCAAAACTTAAAAAGGTTTGATTTGAAATACTTTAGGATTAACAAGAAAAATATAAATCATAAATATTTATGATAAAAAATATTTTAACACTCGAAATGCATCAGAGAAACACAAAATGTATAATTCATACTCAGGCGTGTAGAATAACAATTGGTTGGTTTTATTCTAAAATAATACAAACTCGCTGATTAATGGATTGGAATTCAGTTTTTATTTATAACATATTTGAAGATTTGAAATCACATGTTGAAATATAATTCCCGAGCAAATAAATGATCTCTAAAGAGTGACTTTTCTTTCAATCACAAGTGCTTCCCATTTATTTTAAGAAAACTAGGAAATTTCGTATGTCAAAACAAGGGATACAATATATAATTTGAAAAAGTATTGTGTTCGTTGAATGAAATGTTATAAATGTGTGTATATAAAAATACTTCTTGAAAAAATGTCCAAGTACCGCATTTATAAGAGAATTATTTCATTAATGTAATTTCTATATGTAATGTGGTCAACGAACAAAATCTGTTAAATCCGTAATAGAATTCTGATTTAACGTTAACGTTATTCTTAGAATAAAATAACTCAAAAGAACAATTTAACGTTATTCTTAGAACAAAAATATTTGAATAATATGGCCAGATAAAATTCAAATTTTCTGTTTAAAATTAAACATAAAATTTCTGCCACAAGTATGTAAAATCATAAAATATATTTTCATTAATTTTATATAATAAAAGTAAACACCTACGAGGAGACTAAATATTAACTGAATGCTTTTATTCGACTTAGTATCTTAATTTTCAAATAAATGAGAAACATATTGATAATGAGATGAACTAAAAGTGAACAGTTTAGTTTAAATTGTTTCTTCTGGTATTTTCATTTAAAAAATATTGGATATTCGAAAAGGTATGTCCATGCTTTTGTAATATCATCGGACACTCAAATTAAACTTTAAGATCTCAATTGAGGATCTGAGATGCCAAGTAGTATAATGGAAAAATTTGAAAAAATTGAACTCAGTGCACAGAACACCTGGATTTTTTTCTTTTTAAGTAAAGAAATAGAAGCGATTTTCTAATTATATGATGCGTTCTAGAGATAAACCACTTTTTTCCAAATACTAATAAATATTGATGAAATATAAATTTAAGAAATTGTGTTCTATTTTTTTTATCTTTACTAACAAGGAAGGTCTCCATACTGGGCATACTCAGAAACTTTTTAAAAAAATGCTAATTAAATTACTTAAGTATGTAATAAATTATCAGTCAAAATTAGTGGCGGAATCTTAAAAGAAATTATGAAAAAAAAAAACTTTCGAATATTTGGCGTTAATGCCACGCGATTTGGCGAGCAGCACTTTACCTAGCCAAAAGCAAACGATTTAATGCAACTGAAAACTGCTAGATTTTTAGATTGCATGTAAATGGTATTTAATGAATTTAAACACAAACAATGAAAGAGTTTAATATATTATATACATATATATATACACATATATATATCTTGTATTGCATGTATATATTGTTTATTGTTATAGTTTTTAGTTTATCACTGGAAAAACATTTCCATATACAAAAAATTCATGTTGAAAAAAAAAATATTTTCCTACATTTAAGCGTATTGAAAATAAAAGTCAGATGTTTCCATAGCAACAGAATTGACTTGACACTGCTCAACTGGACTTTGAGCTTGAAACAATTTCAATGAATTTAAATTATGAATTTCGTTTTAAATCGCAAATTTTATGGTAAACTTTGAATATAAATACATATTAATATCGATATAACAAAATTATATTTAAAACAAACTAAAACAGACAAATTTAATGTTATTTAAATTATATTTACCTAAACAAGTTCAACATGCAACTTTTTTTATCCTAAAAGCGCATTTGACAAAAAAAAAAAAAAAAAAAAAAAAAATATTTTTTCAAACTGCATTTTATCGCCAACCGATGATAAATCGTCAAATAATGAAATTTTCATTATTTTTTTATGGACATTGTATGGAGGTTCCGCCAATTTTTTTTATAAACGTATATATCCTCATGAGAGGAACATTTTGTAATTTTTTTCAGATTTTTCGGAGTATGCCCGTATGGAGACCTTCCTTGTAAGTTCAAAGATCACAATGAAACAAGCCGCAGTTTCTATTTCAAACTAGTCAATTATTATTGATGTCCAAATTTAACGTCAATTATCTTTAAAGTCAATTTACTCCAAATCAGTATTTTTTCACTTGCATATCTTGGCTTCTGAAATTCCTTAATTATGATAAATCATTTAACGTCAATTATCTTTAAAGTCAATTTACTCCAAATCAGTATTTTTTCACTTGCATATCTTGGCTTCTGAAATTCCTTAATTATGATAAATCATTTATGGTCTTTCTATTACTTATATGCACAGACATAATCACATTTGGCATAGAATTTAAGTTAATTTTTCGGCAGAATAGACAACAGTATGAAGAATATATATTCATTTTTAGGTGCGTTCGTAATTATGTAAATACGTAGCACCTATTTTTGTCGCTCAGTCCGTCCGTCTGTCCGTCTGTCTGTCCGTCCGCATATAACAACACAAAAACTACCTAACCGAATCATTTGAAATTTAAAATACATAATTATAACATAATTTTGTCGAGTCATTTCAAATTTTATGAAAAACGGATGGATAGATCAATTACAGGGACAATCAAAAGGATTCCGTTACATTACGGTCAATGGGGAAAAAAGTTTAAAATGCATTTTAATCGTTTGAAATTTAAATCATATAATTATTGCGTAACTTTGTCGAGTCATTTTAAATGTTATGAAAGTCGGATGCATAGATAATTTACAGGGACAATCAAAGGTATTCCATTACATTACGGTCAATGGGGAAAAAGTTTCAAATGCATTTTTCTAATGTTACACTCATTCGAACATAATAGAATTGGCATGAATCTATGAAATATATACTAAAATATGCATTCTGTACAATCTGTGATGCAAAGAATTTTTATTATTAAATTACAGGGCCACACAAAAGTATTCCACTACATAATGCTGTACGGAGAAACATCGTTTGGGGTGTGTTTTAATTATTTTCGACTATTTCACATTTTATGAATAAGATATACGTTTCTGAGATGTAATAAAAATTACTTTCTGCATATTTACAGAAACATAAAGATTTCGACTACTATACTGTATCCGAAGTACCCTCTACTATATCAGCAAGATCTGAATATTTTTAAAACTTCGTTATCATACGAACGCACCTCATTTGCTACGTTCACGTGCAATTTACAACTTGTTTTATAATCAGTATCAGAAAATTTAAATGAAGGTCGTTAATTTTCATTGAAAATACATTTGTTTAGAGATTTTTTTAAATGTATTTTAAGTTTTGTTTTTTGATTTTTTCTGCTATACATACATAGCACATACAGTCGACGTCTGGTCCATTTGGGTGTTTGCATTAAAAAGTGTAAATTTCAAAAATTATGGTTTGATATTTAATATATATATAAAATCATTATATAATTGTATCATGTCATTTGCAAATTTTAGAAAAATCGAATTAAAACTTAAAAAGATGATGATTAATATTTATTTTCATTCCATTAAATCCTGTCATACATAAATTATCCAATGATATTACATGATAGCTAATGGTTCAAGATTGACATACTTATAACATCATATATAAGATGCAGTCGGATTATTTTCGACAGACTTTAATGTATACAGGGTGTCCACTCTCAACGGTGGCCAATGGCTAATTTCTAAACGTTACTCAAAGACATATAGTTCCAAATGCAAAATTGCTTTAAAAATTGTAAAAAAAAAAATATTTTTCAGCGATTTAGGTTAAAACATATTTTATTAAAAAATTACGAAAATTAACTTTTTATACGGTACCTCGGTCCTATTACTGATATTTAGTAAAAATTCTCCATCCCCCTATCAAGCAATACGAAAAATGTCCCATTCATTTAACATTAAAATTGACCGAGTTATGAAACTTTAAATTTCATGATTTAAACCACACTACATTTCTTTAGCTGAAAACGGATGAGTTGGACTAAGTTTTCAGGGAATGTATACTAAGTGCTTAAACTATTATACAGGGCGTCCATTTCCAATGCTGTCCAATAGTTATATTCTAAACCATTTGTCACAGACATGTAGTTCTAATTACAAAAGTGTTTTACATTAGATAAAGAAATATTTTAAAAGCAGTTTAACTGAAGGTGCTTCCACCGTATAAGTTTTATGCTAGTGTTAATTTTTATTAATTAACTTCTGGATTGGTTAAAATAGTTGAAGACGTGAGTTTTAAAATTCTCTTTAGCGAGAAAATCAAATTTTAGGAAATCGCGATTTTACTTTAAAAAGATGTGTTGTTTTGATAAGCTTTTATTTCGCTTAAAACGTTTGTATGTTTCCCTAGTTCAATATCTCTATTAAAATTTTAACTCACTTCCAAATATCAAATCGAGGTTTAATTTGCACACTTATTTATATCCAGTGACATTGTAATAATAATAGAATTAAAATGAAACGTGTTGTCTTCGGCCTAGAAGCGGATTTTTTAAGATTCTGAAATCACGCTACTTGCTACCACCAGCTAAAATGAATCAAACATCACATGATCTCATCGTAAGTGATGAAGGAGAATTTCTAGACCTAAATCTCCACCTTGCACTAGATTTAGAAATTTCTTCAGCAGGGTTTATTCAATTACTTTATGATAATTTCTGTCCAACAGTGAAACCGAAGCTATCAAACGTATTTGTCAGGTTTGTGGACATTATAATATACGTCCAGTAAATCAGCTGATCGCCATAGAAAAAATATTCATGGGAATGATAAACAAAATGTCCCTCAGACACGAGTACGTCCATTGCTTATAGCGGCTCGGCGAGCCAATGAACTGATGTGCATTCTTCAAGCCCTCAATGGTGATGAAGACCTTGAGTGGCTATAGAAAGAAAAAGTGGAAGAACAAGGACCGGAAACCTGCAGTTCTCCAGGCCACTGTTCCAGTGAAAACTTTATAACATACAATGTTGAAACATGGGTTCAAGGATCCTGAACATCAGATTAAAATATGAACACCAAATTGAACAGTAACATTTGTGTGATTCATGTCAAAAATTTTAGTTATGATGCCTAAGTAAGTTAAGACTTCTTGTATATATTGTTTTATTGTTCAATGTGATAAATAACAATATATTTAAACCATTTTGTATTCTGTGGTTTGTTTAATGCAATAAGCAACAATATATTAAAACCATTTTATATATTTTGATATCACAATCCCTATATGCCTATACAAATTTGTAGGATTAATAATGTAATTGATTGGTAACTTTTTATATGTCAAGAATTATTGATGTATAAACTGTCATAAAATCTTATGTAATCAAAGGGGGGGGTCTAACTTTTGCTTATATTTTCTTACAAGGGGGGAGAGGGTACAAAATGACTAAAAATATGCTTACGTAATACTTGAACGGTCCCTTAAAACAAATTTTTAAGCTTTAAGTACATAATGTTTCAAATGATTTAAAATTTAATTATTATAAAGAAATACGAAAATTTTCTTTAAAAAAGGGAAAATTTTTGAAAAGAAATTACTTTGTAAATATTTAACTCATTATTTAATCCTCTAAAGTATTTAATCAATAAAAACACATTAAAATAAAATTTGTTAAACAAAGAATTTGAGATTCATTGTTCTTAAACTTTTATAGCACGTAATTCTTTATTTAATCATGATTATTATTCACCCCATTGTAGAATTTTAAAAATTCGGTGTTTTAAAAAAAATATTTAAAAGGAATCTTTATTGTTTGAAAATTTATCACTTTAACTTTTTTAAAAAATTATTATTTGAATTTTTTAAAGGAACAAATATACTATGAAAAGCATTATTTTTAGATAGTCGTTGCAATATTTAGTTATTTAAACCATAATGACTTTTACAGTTTTAAATTTATTCTATTTTGGTTAAATCGTATCAGAAATTAAAGAGCACACCAGAGAAATATGTAGAAATATTTAGTTTTTTTCTTCACATGTAATCTAAAGAAAAAAAAAATTAAGTTGCATTTGCATTAATTGTTTAGTAATTACTATCAACTCTTTATGTTACAGATATTTTAATATAATAACTGTTTCATTCTTATGCAAAAATGCCTGAATACAAAATGTATCGCTATTATGTACTTAAATTGTGTAATACAAAAATAATAAGATTCCACGTTAAATATGACGTAATTACCATGACAACTCATAATCATTATTTATCATGTGATATCATTGACTTAAGTAAATATGATAGAGTTTAATACATTGAATAATGCTTTTGTCAATATCTTTTGGAGTTTCTATGCAATTTTTTTAAAATTTAAGTTGACTTGATAAAATTCTGCTAATATATTCTACATTATGTTTGAAACTACTCATTTGGTAGTTATTGTCTCTGTTACATACGGTCAAACAGACACTATAGGGGCTGCTGCTGTTTACTTATATAATTGCGAACGCACCTAGTAAAAGAATTTTTAAATGAAATATTTTTCATTAAAATTTTAAATTTATAATATATGAACGTTCCTTAACCACATAGTATATTTTTCTTTACATAACTATTATTTGATCTTTGCAAAATGAAAGAATGTCTACCGCGAATTCTTCCTCATAGCTGCTTATTAAGCAAAAAAATGTGAACACGAATTTAAAAATCTAATACGCTCGCATTCTTTTCTTAATGGACTACAATGAATGATGTTATTGTATTTGGAAAGCAAATTAATACGCACTTCGTTTTTCCTAGAAAATATGATGTAGTACACTTTTCTAAATATTTTTAATTTTATTACCGTTCAAGCAACATTGTTAAAATACTTCGTTAACGATTTTCTTCTAAAGTAACACTGTAGTAGAAATAATTTTTAGGTCCTTGTCAAAACTAATTATTAATTCTTTCTATTCTATTCTTGCAAGAGACGGACATACAGATGGAAGGAAAAGACGACGACTATGTGTGCTTCATATTTATGTAAATGCGAACGTATATAACAATGGAATATTTGTAGAAAATATTTTTCACTGGAATTCAAAAAATAGTGTTAGACATTCCTTAAGCACATAGTATTTTTTTTCTTTACATAACATTAATTTGATCTTTCCAAAGTAAAATAAAACCTACCGCAAATACTTCCTTAAGGATGCTTATTAACGAAAAGAATGTGAGCATGAAGAAAAAAATATAATTCGCTCGCATTCTTTTCTTAATAGTTTAGAATGAATGGTAGTATTGAATTTGGACAAAAAGTAATATGTATGTCCTTGTTAACGAATTATTAATTCTTTTAATTTTATTCTTGCAGGCAGACGGACAGAGAGATAGACGGACAAGACGACTTCTATATGTGCTTTATATTTATGTAAATACGAACGTATATAAAAATGGAATATTTGTAGAAAACATTTTCACAGGAATTTAAAAGATAGTATTGGGACATTCTTTAAGCACATAGTATTTCTTTTTATTTACATAAAATTAATTTGATCTTTGCAAAGTGAAATAAAACCTACCGCAAATACTTCTTTAAAGCTGCTTATTAAGGAAAAGGATGTAGGCATGAAGAAAAAAAATCTAATACGCTCGCATTCTTTTCGCAATAGACTAGAAAGAATGATAGTATTGTATTTTG
This sequence comes from Maratus speculifer, assembly GCA_964019185.1. Taxonomy (NCBI): domain Eukaryota; kingdom Metazoa; phylum Arthropoda; class Arachnida; order Araneae; family Salticidae; genus Maratus; species Maratus speculifer. The sequence continues at coordinate 139,660,073 of OZ025300.1, forward strand.
AACAAAAAGTCAATTTCAGTATTTATTCAATTATTTTGCAAACAATTTCATTTCAATTTTTATTTTTGTAAATCTAATAAATATAATATATACCTTTCTTTAAAGTTTTCTGCATTTTTTACCTACATGCACATCACATTAAATACTCTGTTTTTAAATGTTTTTTCTATGATTTAATGAGTATCGGCAAAAAATTATTGTTTAATTTTAATTAAATACTTTCTGGTTACATATAATGCGTAATGTTAATTTTATTATCATTTACACATTTTTAATATTAAATTATTTTATTCTATAAAAAATGTTTTGAGATTTTATAATATTTTTTAAATTAAACTATAACACACCGGTTGACTTAATTTGAAGAAAAATCATATATTTACTAAAAGTTTATAGATTCAGACAGAATTTCCTTAATACAATTAATACAATCAACCAACACAAATCCGGGCCCCGTTTAATTTTTCACTCCCGTTTGGTTTCTGAATTAAACATCTGTCTCAATATATGTACCTTTAATTAAAAAAAAATAGGTGTTAATTTATAAGTATTTTAATATATATTGCAGATCGATAGAAAATTATTTTTTTTTCGCATTTTTCATCATCGAGCGCTCTACCAATAACGACCTATGAAGTTCCTCAACATGGCTAATTAGTGAGAATTGTCAATAGAAATTTCAGCAGCATATTGTAAATAAAAAAAGGAAAACGAAATGTAAATTTACAACACTAATTTTCTGAGAGCTACATAAACATGTAGCTTTACAAAAGAATCTATATGAATTACAGTAACGTTAATAAAATTTTACCTGTAGTCCGACTGCAGTTTCATAGAATTTTCTGAACATTCTAGTATCCTAAAGATTTCTTAGTAGCCTTATATATTTTTCTTTTATTTACAGTGCAAATTGGCATCTGTTATATGATTCTTTTTCACTTGCCATTACATAAAAAGTTCTAATAATCACAGTTTTTTATTAAGAAAAAAATAGTTACTATTTTTCTTTTAATTTCAAAATTGTGCTTCTTCGAATAAATCGTTTAACCTAATAAGTCTTCAGATTAAGCAATTTTTTTTAAATAGAGATACTTTTGAAAAATATTCAATAAAGATAGCATAAATTGTACATGATAGTTTTTAAATTTCTTTACTACTTATGAATATTTATAAAGTTATTATTTCCTCGAAATGTTTAAATCTGACATTCAGAATAGATTTCGCTTATAGAATTCAAAAAGAATAAATTATGCATTTTTATTTCTCTTTCGTCCAAAATATGCCCAATTCTTAGATTTAGAAGAGTATAGCTTTTCATATCAATGGCAGATTTTTTATTGTTTTCAACAGCATCTCATAAAAAACAGAAAAGCTTAAAAACTTTCTAAGACAGTTTGAAAGGAATTTCAAAAGATTTTCTTTTAAAAGTTAAAAACTTTTTAGTATAAAGGATATTAGATTTCATGTAAAGTCTAGAAATTTGATCATATTATACTTTTTTTTTATCTAAAAACATTTTCATTTTTCTAAAAATGTCACATTAATCCTTTATGTTATAAATTAAGAATTCATGAAAATAATATCTTCTAAAGTATTTTTCGTATATTTTTAATCACATTAGAAGATTTAAACAATCATTTAATAAATTAATAAAAGAATTATATCAATTAAAATTAATTAACTAAATATGAATTTATAGGCATTGTGTGCAATATATATGTATATATATATGACTCCAGACATATATTTTATTTTAAACATTTTTTATGTATTTTATAGAATTAGAAAATATAGAAATATGAAACTCTTACAATAGGAAAATAAAAATATTACAATACTGAAACTTCCCATCCGCCGTCTTTGCCCCACCAGTGGCCGAGAGGTTATGATCTCTAAACTGGTAGAAGGCAGGTGCTGAGTTCGAACCCTATCGCGGCCGTCGGTCTAACCGTTCGGAGTGTTCCGTGGTTTTCTTGGAACCTTGGATTTCCTTGGACCGGTTACGTTCCCTGAGAAATACCCTCAAGGAGGGAATCCCCCACCTTTAGGGCCTATATTCCACGTGTAGATAATCGGCCGACCTAAAATAGACCAAAACAAACCACCCGCTGTCTTCAAACGTCAAAAAAGCTGGAGAGATACAAATGAAAGATAAATTATCTTTTACTTACCCATCATACGTAGTATAGGTAAGTCTTACAAGCGTTTTGAAAATCGAAAAAAAAATTTTTTTTGACTGATTTACAGATTTCAAATACCGGAGATTCCGAAAAACATATTTATTGAAAAAAATGCCGTACGTCCGTCTATGTGTCTGTTTGTCTGTAAACGCTCTATCTCCCGAAGAAACTCAGATAGAGATTTGAAATATTCTATGTACTTAGTATGTATGTATGGGACGAAGCCTATTTAATATCAGTAGCCTCGATTATCCGGAACTATTTTTTTTTTCGGACTCTCGAAAAATTTGTTCTGGTGAAAAGTATAAAAAAAATTTCATTTTTTAAAACTATTTTGGTTTTCCGTAACCAATAATGTTTTTGAAACAAGGTAAAGTACTTTACTACTCATTCTAAACTTATATTTTACTAATAGATGAAATAAATGAATTTTATATTATTTCTTTTAAATTGTGGGCTGCAATGTGAGTTACGACTCAAAAACTCCGACTTTTGAGTTATAGTTACCATTCTACATAGTTTTTTTACGCCTCTACCAATTACCTAAAGTTCCAGATAATGAACTGAAAATACTGCCAGCCAATAGCAGCTGTGTTTGCAAGACAAACGCTAATCATTCTACAGACCGAAAATATTTTTTTGCATTTCCTGAAAAACTAATGGAGTTATGAAGAAAAAGGAGGACACATATAGTAAGTTGTCTAGCCGTTTCGAGTGAAGTAAGTGAGGAGTTGTCCACAAGATGGATACTGTTTATTTTAATACAGTTTCTGATTACCATCTATGAAAACTTCCACCACTAGTAATGAATAAAATATTTCGTCTTATTTAGGTACTCTATTCTTGGGAAAGTGGGGGGGGGAGGGGGATTCATCTCACAACTATGGTAAAAAAATAAAAAATAATTCTTTTAGTTACATGTCTCCTGTATTTTAATCTTTTAACTGACATTCACAAAAGGTTGTCTTCGTTGTCATAATGTGGCGGGACTTCAATTGCTGAAGTAAACTTAATATATATATATATATATATATATATACATATAGCAGTTTTGTGATTTTTTTCTAACTGAAATTTTCCATTAATTAGGTGTTCGAATAAAAGAAAAATGTACATTTAAATTTACTGGTAGGGAATTGGCCCGGCAGAAATGAACCTTTTCGGATGCAGTAACAGTTGAATCTTCACTATTTCAAGGATTTGGAAAATCGTATACCTTAATAGCTCTACGAAAAAACTGAGTTTTTTTAGTTATGGCACTTTTGAAACAAAGGTGCGGTATAGGCATGCGCATTTTTTATTGTTGATATGAAACATTAATACATTTAGAAATGGCAATGTAAAATAACCAAATTTTACATTGCTATTTACCATTTTTTAATGCCTCATAGATCAAAATTTTATCAAATAAAAAAAAAGCTAAAATCAATACTTTACTGAAATAAGTTAAGTTTCATAAAAATAAAATTTTCTCTAAAAATAATTTTATTTATAATGATTCGGAGGTTAAAAAATCCTTTAAATTAGGATTTTTGTCGCAGTTTACAGACTTATTGCAAATGAAAGAAATAATATATATGTATACAAACACAGACATACATATATATATATATAACGCTATGGTAAGGGGCTTAGAAATCGGAATTATTTGTTAATTCTTTAATGTCAACACCAGAATAAAACACATCTTATTGGTTATTATGTAAAAGTAGTTTGGTAGGATTTAAGCACAGGTTTATTTACATTTCGTTATTTTTCTGCAATTGTGGAGCTTTCAAAATATTATTACTTTTGAATTTTCCCTTGTTTTTGCTAAAAAAATTAATAAAAAACATGCATTTTAAACCTTTCAGCTTAAAAGTTAAGCCATCTGCTGTAAATGAAAAAAGGGAAAGGATTATATTTTGAATGAAATTAATGAAATAAGAAAAAATGCTACGGGAGCAATTTTCGGTAATTTATCCCTTGCGAACGGCTAGCATGAAATATAGGTTTTTGATATCGATTGCATGATCTTGCCAAATTTGTCAACGAATTGAGCAAGTAAATTAAATTATGAATAAAAGAAATATGATATAATACTTAGTATACATTTATAGCAGACCAAGCTTGTCGCAAGGACGACTTGTTATAATAGATTTAGACAGTGCATTTTTTAACTAAGAACCTGTAAATACGTATATAGAATCCGCAATAAGGCAACGTTATATATACATACATATATATATATATATATATATATATATACACTATATTGCCATTGATTATTGGACACTTGCGATTTTAGACATTTTACTAAATATCTAGAAAAATACATGAGGAATCATCTCGAAACTCTTAGTGTATAAATATAATAGTATACGCCATACATCGCCGTGAAGATTTGTTACCGAAACTCCATAGGGGACCGTCAACAAATTAAAAAAGAATGAATATCTTTTAAATAATCCTGTCAAAACTAATGTAGCAAAAGCGCTCAAACTCTAGATTATGATTGAATGCCTTATTGTAATATGCCTTGTTCATTTTTATGCAAATAGCATGCATACTCGCAGAGTAATTAAGGTTTTTATAAAAATGGTCCCAATTTTTTTCAAGTTTTTCCCTTATAATTTTCAGAGTTCTTAATATAAAATAATATTTTTTTCAGAAAATATGACAAACAACATTGCACACAAATCAGAATTAAAAAATAATGAAAATTGTGTACAAAATGAGTGGGTTTACTAAATAATTTTTTACTGCGCATGCGTCAACGATATCAAAACTTCATTTGCATATTATGTTATTTAAATGTATAGAGCAGCTTTTGCGAAAGTCACAAAATCATAACTTGAAATTTCTGAAAATAATCGTCAATTGAATTAGTTGAAAATCCGTTATTCTCAAAATGAATCAAAAACAAGGGGGGTTGTATCCATATATTCATTGATTAGTGTCAATTTAGAATACACAATACGGGATGTACTACTACATTTGGATAAATCCCTCATTTTTTTGCTTCATTTTGGAAACAACGGATTTTGTCCTTTTTCTATAAACGATTACTTTCAGAATTTTCAAGCTATGATTTTGAGACTTTTACAAAAGTTGCTCTATACATTTAGCTAACATAAAAAGCAAATGAAATTTTGATATCGTTGACGCATGCGCAGTAAAAAATTATTTAGTAAACCCACTCATTTTGTACACAATTTTCATTATTTTTTAATTCTGATTGCAAGGTACTGTGTGCAATGTTGTTTGTCATATTTTCTGAAAAAAATATTATTTTATATTAAGAACTCTGAAAATTATAAGGGAAAAACTCGGAAAAATTTGGGACCATTTTTATAAAAACCTTAATTACTCTGCGAGTATGCATGCTATTTGCATAAAAATGAACAAGGCGTATTACAATAAGGAATTCAATCATAATCTAGAGTTTGAGCACTTTTGCTACATTAGTTTTGACAGGGTTATTCAAAAGATATTCATTTTTTTTTATTTATTGACGGTCCCCTATGGAGTTTCGGTAAAAAATCTTCACGGCGATGTATGGCGTATTCTATTATATTTATACACTAAGAGTTTCGAGATGATTCCTCGTGTATTTTTCTAGATATTTAGTAAAATGTCTAAAATTGCAAGTGTCCAATAATCAATGGCAATATAGTGTATATATATATATATATATATATATATATATATATATATATATATATATATATATATATATATATATATATATATATATATATATATATATACAGAGATTTCGAACGGTGAATATTTTGAAAAGATTGTGTTCTGATTGCAAAGAATGCTTTGATTTGACATTTTTCTTGTTTTAGATTGCAGAGATAGAGTTTTTCGGCTTACAGTGCTATAGTTTAACAATTTTTCGTACTAAATTTCTTGAATTTCGAAAATTTAAAAATTTAATTCCGAAAATCTTTAAACTATGGCAATTTAAGCCGAAAAACCCATTCTCCGCAAACAATCTAAAAGAAGAAAAATGTCAAATCAAAGCCTTCTTTGCAATCAGAACACAATTTTTTCCAAAGATTCACCATTCGAAACTTCTATATAAAATTTTTACAGCTTACCTAATAAACAAACCGTTTACCGCATAGTTCTATCGATCTTTGTTTTTGAGAAATTTAATTTTAAAATAAGGGTGTTATTTGCTGGACACCCTGTATATACATATATATATATATATATATATATATATATATGTATATGTACTTTGAATAAGCGTATAAGTTAAAACACCTCAATGCATATATATATATAGTATATATGGTATAAGATTTCTATAGAGAAAATATTTATGGCAGAATGAGTTGTTATTGCATGTCATCTATACATATAATAAAACAGTAGGACCCGGTGTGTCTGTACATTGAAGATAATTGACAAAAATGGAGTCAGGGCGATAAAAGAAAACCAATGAAACACAAAAAAATTTTTTTTGAATTTTTTGTCTGTCTGTCTGTCTGTCTGTCTGTCTGTTTGTTCGAGGTTATCTTCGTAACTACTGAATGGATTTTTATGCGGTTTTCACTAATGAAGAATGCACACTCCCGGGCAGTGTATAGGCTTTGTTTCATCAAAATCGGACAACAGACAAAAAAGTAACAAAAAGAAACAAAAGAAACTATTAGGTGCGCTGCTCACGTTTTTTAGTACATAACGTTTTTTAGTACATATAAAATCCAATAGATGTCACTGTGCGATTTTAAAACGCGCTATCGTTATGTTTTCGCCAGTCTACTTAAGTATGAGAAAGTTTCAAGCTGGCTGTCGTTCCATGTGGTTTAGTCGGTAGAACGTCAGTGCGCCATACTGATGGCCCGGGTTCGATTCCCAGCATGGAATTTTTTTTCACTATGTTGGCATTAACGCCTATAAGCAATTAAAAGAATTTGAAATATTGTATTCAAGGCGAATTTTCTCTCTGGGAAAATTTCCTTGCATTAATATGTCAGTGTAATTTTTTTTTCGATTTAATTTTTTTTTTCGAAACTTTGTTTTTCTTAAAAAATTACAGTAAATATTTGATATTTCCCAACGTTTTTTGAATGATCGACTTGCTTTTTTTTTTAATGTATGTCTGAACCTTATCTAACTACTTCTTCAAGATTTCTTTAGATAAACCGACCAGCGTAGCGGGCGAAGGCCGCTAGTCTATACATATAATAAAACAGTAGGACCCGGTGTGTCTGTACATTGAAGATAATTGACAAAAATGGAGTCAGGGCGATAAAAGAAAACCAATGAAACACAAAAAAAAAAATTTTGAATTTTTTGTCGGTCTGTCTGTCTGTCTGTCTGTCTATCTGTTTGTTCGAGGTTATCTTCGTAACTACTGAATGGATTTTTATGCGGTTTTCACTAATGAAGAATGCACACTCCCGGGCAGTGTATAGGCTTTGTTTCATCAAAATCGGACAACAGACAAAAAAGTAACAAAAAGAAACAAAAGAAACTATTAGGTGCGCTGCTCACGTTTTTTAGTACATAACGTTTTTTAGTACATATAAAATCCAATAGATGTCACTGTGCGATTTTAAAACGCGCTATCGTTATGTTTTCGCCAGTCTACTTAAGTATGAGAAAGTTTCAAGCTGGCTGTCGTTCCATGTGGTTTAGTCGGTAGAACGTCAGTGCGCCATACTGATGGCCCGGGTTCGATTCCCAGCATGGAATTTTTTTTCACTATGTTGGCATTAACGCCTATAAGCAATTAAAAGAATTTGAAATATTGTATTCAAGGCGAATTTTCTCTCTGGGAAAATTTCCTTGCATTAATATGTCAGTGTAATTTTTTTTTCGATTTAATTTTTTTTTTCGAAACTTTGTTTTTCTTAAAAAATTACAGTAAATATTTGATATTTCCCAACGTTTTTTGAATGATCTTTTTTTTTTTTTAATGTATGTCTGAACCTTATCTAACTACTTCTTCAAGATTTCTTTAGATAAACCGACCAGCGTAGCGGGCGAAGGCCGCTAGTTAAAAATAAATAAACAAAAAACAGTTTTGTAAATGCGGATCAAAATTCATCAGCCTTCGATAGAAAAAGCAACAATTTACTCCATTTTCCTATAAAATAATATACATTGGCTGCCACAGGCATTTTTAATCAGATTTCGTGAATGTCATAGTATGCAATCTAAAGAGCTTACATTATTCTGAATATCGAATTCAAATTTGATTTTTGTTTGTTATATATTTTAACTCATTTAAATTTATAAAAAAAGTGTGACATTTTTTAAGAATAAAACAATTTAAATAACAGTTGCATTTGCTTTGTTTAAAGATGATCTAAAATTAAAGTTTTAAGAAATCGAAAAGAAACAAAAAACGCAAACCGATATTTCTCGCGACGTTGTTTCCTAATATTTTATATTCATTTTTATATTAAAAAATTAATTTTTAATACTACAAAAAATAAGAAGCAAAAGTTGCTTGCTGGGATAAAATAAACCGAATGTAGTAAAGGAAAAATGCCTTAGAAAACCGTAGAAGTTAAATTAGAGTTCAAGAATAAAGTTACAAATCCAAAACAAACTATTAAAAAACTTTTGTATGACAATTTTTTTTTTAACTATTTCCACAGACAGTTTGAAATGAATTTACATTTTAAAGATACTTTTTTTAGAAATACAAGAAACATCGACGAAGAAGCTAAAAATGCTTAGAGACGATATTATACTCCTAAAAAAATAAAACTAATTATTAAACGAAAGGATTTTAACTAGAAAGAAAATAATAAGTGAAAAACATTCTTTTTGTTATTTTAATCAAGTAAATATAAATCATAGTTAATCGAGAAACTGTATTCTGTGGAATTAAAAAATATGTAGTTTAGTTTTAGAAAGAAAAAAAGAAAGGAAATTCATTCATCATTTGTAAATACCCTTCTCCTGAAAAAAAATGCTTAATTTCAAATAAAAGTTTTGCAGATTCCTACGAAATTATTATTTGCATATCCTTTTCTGTAAAAAAGGTTAAAAAAAATTTGATTTTTTTAAAACTTACTTCAGTAAAATAATACAAGAGTAATATAAATTTAAAATGGTAACATAATAATATGTATATTAACACATTGAAATTGTTCCATTGTTCTTAATTATCACTTCACATTTTCCCTTTTTCATACTCCATTCATAATTATAGCTTTTTCGGAACCTCAATTGTAAAAGTGGAAATTCTGCTTTGTTGGAAATGAGGTAATAATTTTATTTATTTTTCTATTCTTTCATAACTTTTATTTGAAACTCGATGATCAATTGCATGTTTTATTGTTTTGTCTAAGTTTCTCGTCTATAGCTGTTTGGATTCTGTTTTCTAAAAAACTCATGTATGTTAAATGTTTTTTTATCTTACTTAAAAAATAAAATTTATGTGATATTGTTCAATAATACCTGTCAGTATTTCCGTTTACATGTTATTAATATAAAAAATTAACATTATTCGTTTTTTCTAATTAATTTTTACTAATTTTATATTTAATTTATATATATATCTAAATTTTAGATTTGTTATTTAATATCAAAGTAAATTTATGAAGTTTCTGGCAGTTAGAAAACAAAACAGATGGTTGTACGAAAATTTAGTCCAAAAATGTTTCCTACATTTCTAAATATATAGTCTGATTAGCCTATCAGCCCGATTATGTTCTGGGTTATCATAATCATTCTAAATAAATCTAAATTTTGTAAGTGTTTATACTTTTAAATCGATTTGTTTAATTTGTATTTTTAAACGAAACCATTTTCAAACAAAATTGTATAAAGGTGCCCCACAATATTTATAATTTTATATACCGAATGCGCCGTTTTAATTTAAAATGTACGGTTATTAAAGGCAATTTTTATTCAAATCTGATTGATGAATTAAAATATCTATATCTGCATTGTGACAAAAATTATTAGATTTAGAATTTTAAACTGTGGTGATTTTTTAAATGACCACGTCATTTAATATATATAAATATATATATATATAAATGTATATATAATATATACATTTAATATATATATATATAAAGATTTGAATTTCGTAATACTTTAAAAAATTATGAAACTTAAACGAGGTCACCAGTTTGCAAATGACTACTTAGTTTTTGTAATTATCATCCTATTTATTTGATGTTTTTGAAAAAAAAATCATCCAAGAAATAAATAGAATCTGTATCTTCTTTCCAATCTTAACGACTCGTACGCGACAAGTCATAATCTCATCTTCTCTCATATTTTTAAGGGAAGAACCATGATAATAAAACATGATTCATGTCATGCGCAGAAAATGTAACTCTTTTCTGCTCCATTCGGCATGTGGCCTAGATGAAAAAAAAAAAAAAAATAATAAAAATTTAGCCTCACCGGCACTGAAAATTTCATACAGTGCTCATACAATGTTAAAAAATGGTCACGTTTCAAATCAGATCTCTAGATTCAGAACTAAATCTAAATAACCTGACGCATTCATTGAAAAACTAACTATTACAAGTGATTGTAAAAAGTCAATGTGTAATAATAAAGAAATAATTTTGTGAGACTGTGAAAGCTATTCTGAAGAGATCGTCATTTTGTCCTTAGCTACTTTGTAATACTTCATTGGTGAAAATACTTCACTTCCGAAAATATCGTAATCGAAAACATCGTAATCGTTGATAAAATGCAATGTTTTTCGAGAATTTAGATTATCTTTTTAGAAGATCTGTAGCATGATGTGATCAGAAATATTTGTCCAAAAAATAGCAATTTATGTTACAGAACTTGATGTTTCTAAACTGGATGGATTCACTTCGCCGAGTTAGATAAGCTAATAAAGGTGATCTTGCTAATAATCTGAATTCGAGACTATAAAAATCGTCATTTTAACTTATGTAAAATCACAGGAATATTATGTATATTTTACAAGCCAATTATATCAAAAAAATTCATTTACATTTAAAAAGACATAAATAATTTTGTATCCTGGTATTAGCAATCGAGACTAGAAGTTTTGAATTAAAATTCATTTAAAATGATCATATTAAAATACCAATTTTTAAAAAGTGAATACAGATATGAGAGATGCATGTGTAAATTTTGAGGTAGTGAGAATGATACTGAGTTGAAATTTCATGTGGATTAAACTCTAATAAAATTGTATGATCTGTGGAAAAAAATTGTATGATTGAGTCAAATTCGTATATATCTTGCTTTTTTTCGTTTTGGAATACCAAGCATAAAAACTTTAATTGACAACTTTATCAAAATAACAGATATTTGTTATATTTTACTGCTTACATATGCGATTAAAGTTTATCTTTAATAATTTCTGCAATAGATTTTTAAAGAAATAAAATTTTGTCAACGTTAAATTGAATATCATTTGTTTAAAAGATAAACTTACCAATACAAGCATTTTTAACTGTAACTAATTTTGTAGGTTTATTATAAATATGTGAAACTAGTTTCTTCTAAAACATTTTCTATCATCGAAATTCGACGGGTTTCAACTTGTAATATTAAATGAAAGTAATCTAAACAGTTCGCATTCTTTTCAAATATCAAAGTGAAATTCGACTTTTTTTCATTATTTCTAACTGATTTGAAACTACAATAAAGCATATTTTATAGGAATAACGATTTTAAGAAATAATTTATGTACAACAGTCTAAATAACATATGTCTGAAATTAAAAATAAAACCCCAGAACAAAAAAGCTGCATTTTAAATGAATTTGTTTTTTAAGATTTGATAAAGTAATATTTAAATTAAAAAAATAAAGAATTTTTAGAGATTATAAAAAATTAGAAGAAGGTAGTTCTTTCTGAGATAGAAAAAATATAAGGTTGAAAAATAAATTCCTTGAGAGATCTTAAAGTTATATATCTCACAAATAAAATTACAAAACCTAAGAAAAAGGAAAATTATTTTCAATTATACCCACAGTGTGAAAGACTGTACGAAATGAATTTACATTCGAAGAGTACCTTTTAGAAATTTGTACAGCATCGACAAACTAAGAATACCTAGAAACGATATTATACTCCTATAAATATAAATAAAACTAATTTTAAACGAAAGATTTGAAGTTTAGAGAAAAAACATAGAAGAAAAAATAAATTCTTCTTTCTTTATTTTTTTTTTTAATTTAAATAAAAGAAATCCAAAAGGTAAAAATTTAAAAAAAAAAAAACGGAAGGATTACCTAAAAACTGTATTCTTTAGAATAAAAAAATATGAAGTTAGTTTGTGAAAAGAAAAGAAAAGAAAAGAAAAGAAATTCATTCTTCATTTGTGACTTTAAAAATGTACTTCAAATAAAAAGTTTTTATGATTCTTTTGAATTTATTATCCGAACATTATTTTAGAAAAATAACAAGGGGAAAAAAGTTGATTTCTTTTTTTGCATTCATTAGTAAAGTAGAAGGGTAATATAAATGTAATATGATGAAATAATCATATGCATTCCTGCGCATTCAAACTGCTCTATAGTACGAAATTGTCATTTCAGATATTTCACTTTTTTAAACTCCGTAAAAGACAATCAAGTTAATTATTTTATCCCTTTTTATTTTAACTTTCTAAAAGAATGAATAACATTTTACTGTTCATTTTATTATAAACTAGTTGGTAATTGGTATTTTTTTTTTAATCAAAACACTTACGTATAACTCTTTAGTTTTTGCTTTCTATGAAACAGTACATTATATTAGTTTTATAGTTTCAATTAATTTATGCAGCAACTAATATATAATATTAATAAAATATTTTATGTATACATTTCCTGTCCTATGTCTTATATAATATTTCTTGTTAAATATAACAATAGGGTACTACAATAGAGGCATTTAGAAAACAAAATACTTGCTGATAGAAAAACTATATTCAAGAATATATCCTATAATTTCGAACTGTATAGTCCGTCTAATTTTTCACCCAGAAATTTTCTTAAACCCTAAAAATAACCTTAAAATAATAGCAAATGGCACGAATTTATATCAATAATCTGACTTTTGATAAAATTGTATTTTTAAACGAAAACTTTCATTACAACATTCATTAAATCAACAGGTTGATTCTGCGACTTTTTAGCAATATGAATTCATCAATTAAAAATTCGAATTTACTATCTGTCGGGCGTAATTTATCTTTAAAAAATTATAATATATGCATAATTATCGATACTGGATTGATTTATACTTTGTCGTAGGGCTGTGGTTTATAAAGTTATTCCACACTGTGCTGCAATTGCAGCATTACCAACTTAAGGGTGAAAAGTGCCAGCATAGATATATTCTAGTAGCTTAGTTGACAGAGCATTCTGATCCTAACAAATTACTTGTTACAAGGAAGGTCTCCATTCTTTAAATACTCAGAGTACTTTGAAAAAACAAATGCTAATTCAACTACTTACGTATGCAATAAAGGATCGGTCAAATTTATTATTTGAGTTATAATAAAATATCTCTAAATAAATAAAATAATTTGGAATATTTTGCAGGAAAAGTCGATAGCGTAACGCTATTTGGCGAGCAGCACTTTTCCTTTTAAAGAGAAACAATTTTAATGTCACTGAAAACTGCATGTTAACGAATTATTAGCATGCGTGTAAATAGTATTTAATAAATTTACAATTAAACTGAGACAGTTATATATTTGTTTTCACGAAAAATATTCTTTATGTCAGTATTGTATTGAAAATAAATTATAAAGATAAATTTCAAAAAATGTCGGTATAGAGCGCTTTAGACTTTGTAGTAACGAATAACTATTGTTTACCGTTACCTTTTGCATCTTATTAAATTGTTTTAGATGTTTAGACATAAACTGAAATTTTGAGCTCAAAATCTGTGGTTAAATAACGCAAACTGAACAGTGTTCAATGGGAGTGGGTAGGTTCAAATTTCAAATGATTATAAAACACAAAAAAATTGGTCAATTGATTTGCGGTTTTCACAAAAATTATTCTTTGTGTAAGTATTGTCTTGAAAATAAATTATACAGATAAATTTTTAAAAATGTCGAAAGAGGGCGCTTTAGACTTTGGAGTAACGTACAACAACTGTTTACCGTTATTTTTTCCATCTCATTAAACGTTTTTAGAAGCTTAGACATAAACTTAAATTTTGAGCTGAAAATCTGAATTGTTGAGAGTGGTTAAGTAGCGCAAATTGAACTGTGTTCAATGCGGGTGGGAAGGTTCAGATTTCAAATGATTATAAAAAACGGAATATTTGGTCGATTCGTTTGCGGTTTTCTCTAAAACCATTCTTTATTTTGGTATTTTCTTAAAAATAAATTTTAAAGATAAATTTCAAAAAATTCCGCTAGAGGGCGCCTTAAACTTTAGAATAACCAACAACTATTATTAACCGTTGTTATTTTTTTTAATCTAAATAATTATTTTAAAATTTTAGACTTAAATTTTGAGCTCAAAATCTGAATCGTTTAGAGTAATTAAGTAGCAAAAAATTGAACTATGTTAGTAGGGTGGGCAGAGTAACATTTCAACTCCTGAACACAGTTCAGTTTGCGCTTACTTAACCCCTTCCAACGTATCAGAATTTGAGCTCAAAATTTAAGTTTAAGCTTTTGTAAGCATTTAATTAGATTAAAAAAAAAAAAAAACAGCAGACTATCTGTCTAAAGCGCCCTCTATCGAAATTTTTTGAAATTTATATTTATAATTTACTTTCAAGACAATACTAACATAAAGAATAGTTTTAGTGAAAACCGCAAATCAATTGACCAATTATTCTGTTTTTTATAATTATTTGAAATTTTAACCTACCCACTCCCATTGAACACAGTTCAGTTTGCGCTACTTAACCATAGATTTTGAGCTCAAAATTTAAGTTTATGTCTAAACATCTAAAACAATTTAATAAGATGCAAAAGGTAACGGTAAACAATAGTTATTCGTTACTACAAAGTCTAAAGCGCCCTATACCGACATTTTTTGAAATTTATCTTTATAATTTATTTTCAAGACAATACTGACATAAAGAATATTTTTCGTGAAAACCGCAAACGAATCGACCATTTTTTTCGTTTTTTATAATCATTTCAAATTTTGGACTGTTTCTGCAATGACTGACTGGTTCTGATGCTGTTTCTGCAACTGTTTAATTTATCATTGAAAAACTGATTTTACTGATTTTACAATGAGAAAAAAAAAGTTATATTCAACAAAAAATATTTTTATACATGTAATGGTTTTCAAAAATAAAAACAGATGAAGAATTCTGCAGTTATACATCTCAGTATAAGATGGTGTTTCCTTAGCAGCAACATAGAATCGTTAATGCTTAATTATACTTCATTTCGAGCTTGAAACAATGTTAGTTTATTTAATTATTGAATTTTGTATCAAACTATACTTTTTTATAGTAAATTTCAATAAAAATGTATATAAATTACTACAAGACAAAATAATAGTTAAAATAAAGTAAAACTGACAAAACTAAAGTTATAAAAATCAATTTAAACTAGTAAAACATGAAGCATTTTCCTTCCTTATAATGTATTAGAAATAAAAATGCATATTTTGAAATTCTTTTTCGTCACCAACCGATGAAAAATCACAAAAAAGAGAATTTTTTATTATTTCTTTATGGACGCTTTATCGACGTTCCGCCGAGATTTTCATTATAAAAGTAAATGTCCATACGAAAAAAACATTCTGATTTTTTTTTTTTTTTTTTTTAGTTTTTTTGGAGCATGGAGACTTTTTTTGTTAGCTTGACTCCCGGCATGCATAACTTTTCAGTCTGCTGGTTTTACTCCTTGCTAGCAATGCTAATCGAATCTTACGATTCAAAAATTCAGGTTTTGTTTAGTTAAGATTTCGGAGTTATAACTCTAGAAAAATATAGCTGGATGGATTATTTTTTTCTTTTCAGAATTTAAATTTACACATGCATCTTCAATCTTTTATATTTTATCTGAAAACATACAGTCATACGAAATTTCTTGAAAAAAGAAAAAAAACAATCTAAAATATTAAATAGAATGAAAAGTAAAATTTTAAAATGATGAATTAAATATAAATGCATAGTTGAAGATAATATAAGTGTATAAAATAAAAACTAAATGCAGATGTTAATGCATTTTTTATTTGTTTTCTTTTATTCAATTTCTTCTGGTTTTTATGAAAGATAAATGTAGCAAATGTACTTTTTATGCGAAAATAAGCATGTGTGTATGTAAAGAAAAAATAAATAATTTAATTTCAGAAAAGCTTAAAATTAGCGTATGTGCATAAGTTTTTTTAAACAGAAAGAAACACTCAAAAAATTTTAGGAAATACAGTTTATTTTACTTCATTTAATTCCTTATTTAAAAAGATTTAATTTTAGATTCTTTACTAAAAATAATATTTTACGAGATTTTTTTAGGTTAAACGTCTCTTGAAATGTAAGTGATGCATTGTTCTAATAAAAATAACTTTGATTTTTGTGTGCATAGAGAAGAAAAGATTGTATTTTTATGTATATTTTTTGCAAAATTAATTTTATATGTTTTTAATATATATGACGTTACTATGATTTAATATTCTGAGAACATGTAAATATATGCAAAATAATTTTTTCTTGTATACATTTGTAATACTGATAGTTTCTAACGATATATTGAAACTAAAGTATTGTAAATATAATGCTTGTGTAATTGCATTACAAACTTCTTTTTAGATTAAAACGAGAGTATTCGCGACATTTTTCACAAAGTCATTAGTCGCGCACAATCTTTATGCAGCACCCCCCCCCCCCCGAATACGAAATATATAAAATAAAAAAATATTTTTCACCTAATATACAAATATATAATTTCAATGAAGACATAAATGTTCAGTTTCCTTAAATTATGCATTTTATTCATGAGATTTGGAGCAATGGGAAAAATTAACAATGGACTGACATTAGGGGTTGCTACGTAGTCATTTTCGCCAATTTCAATTTTGTTTCTAAAAATGATCCTGAAAGATAAACACGGATGTCGTGTTACTTCACTAAGTTGGTCGAGAAGTATTCAATGTCAGTTACTTGTATAACATTTTCGACGGCCGAGCATTATATTTTACATGTGCCCTCACAGTGCCCTTACTGGTGATTAGAACTTTTTTTTCGAAACTTCTTTCCCTTGGTTTCATTAGTCCCCTTATAAATTTTAAAGCAGTTCCGGTTATTAAAGTTAGCTATAGAAATCTCTAAATCGCGCCAATTAAAAGAAAAAAAAACATTTTGTGCACCACAGATGGAACAAGTTGGAAATTGGACGTCAAACGTAATATAAGAGGTGCACTCGTACTATAAGGAAGTTTTTAAAATATTGAAATCTTGGTGTAATAGTATACAGTACTTAAGATACAATTCTGTATCCGAAGTCTTTTGTGAAACTTATAAGAGTATAAATACTGTAAGATTTCTATTCTACAGGAATTAAGTTGTAGTAAAGCTGTATTTGCATCAACGTGCATCAATTTCATAAAATGTGAAATAGTTTAATGTAATTAAAACACACCTGAAACAATGTCCCCCCCCCCCTATAACATTATATTATAGAATACATTTGTGCGGCCCTGTCAATTATAAAAAAAAAATTATTCGCACTGAAGATTGTACAGAATGTAAAATTTAATCTAAATTTCATAGATGTAAATGAATTTTATTATGTACAAAAGAGTGTAACATTACTGAAATGCACTTGAAACTATTCTTCCTAATAATCGTAATGTAACAGAATAGTTTTGATTGTCCCTGTAATTGAACTATGCAGCTTATTTTCATAAAATTTGAAATGATTCAACAAAATTATCTAATAATTATATACTTTAAATTTCAAATGATTCGGTTGGATAGTTTTTGCGTTGTTATATGCGGACATATGGGCGGAAGACGGACGAATGTAAGGACAGACGGACGGACTGAACGACGACTATAGGTGCTACGTATTTACATAAATACGAATGCACTTAAAAACTATTTAGACTATATTTTAAATAGGTTGACAAAGTAGTTAAATAATTTCTATACAGATTATATATCATTTTTTCTACCGTTCAATATCGGAACGAATTAATTTTTAGTGTTCATTTCTTTCGACGCGAAACGAAAGGCGAAGCCAAAAAATGCATGAAAAATCTAGGATATATTCCAGGGTTCGTAATCATCAGAGAATCTATATGACTTTAAGGGTTTTATAAGAGGAATTTCAGAAAATATTGATCACTACAACTGACGATAGAATTTGTTTTCTTCAATTAGTCATATATTACATTACGAATCTTTTGTATAATTATTCGAATATCTGAATTTTTTGAATATATTTTTTTCTATACGAAATTTCCGTATTACAATTCTTCTGAAACCTATAAGTATCGTATATGATCGCTTTTATCCATTATCATACTCAAAAGTAGGTTTTCTGGATGGGCGAAAAATGCGTTTCTCTTCATCACTGCGTCAATGGCTCTCATCATATTTTTAGGGAGAAATCTTAATGATTTTATAATTTCCAACACATGCTCCGATTTATTTATGAAGTATTTAATTTTTTTTATTCTAAACCATACATGTACATATAATTTTAGGAAAAAAGAAAATAGGATCGTTTTTACCAGTTTAATTTTCAATACTTAAATACAAACGGAGATTTCCGTTCGTTGTTGTTAAACACCGTGAGTGGGAAATTGTGGCAGGCACAGTAACAAATAAATCATCTGGATAGCTGACTGCTTTTATGACACAAAAATGTTTAGTAAGTACTGCTGATCTTTACTTACAATGTTCCGGTCAGTTTTTGAAATTTCATACTCAACACTGTCAAAAATTATTACTGGGAGTTTCTCATATTTACTGAGTTATGAGCGTATGGGACCACTAAATAATTTTAAACCAGTCGTTTCATCATCAAAGTTTGAAACAAATATCGGAATGGAAATTCGTTGAAATGTACGACGCTTGCCCTGCACTGTAGTCGTACTTGAACTTCTTCTTTAGCTGTAGTTATACTACCAATTTTCTACCCCGTATTAGTATAGGTGCTGTCTCATCCAAATACGTGCAGTTTATGAAGTGAAAGTCGAGCTTCAGTCAAATAAGAATGTACGCTAATGAAAATGTTTTGAGCAGAACCAGAAGAGGATAAAATGTGACTATATATATATATATATATATATATATATATATATATATATTCATTTATTTATAATTTCTATACATTGTTCTACTGAAGTATGTCAACAGCTGATTGTTATAGAAGTGACTTGATTTGTTTGTATTTATTAGAAAAATTATCAAAATCGTGATTTTTCGCAATGTTTATGCCAGATGCGCTACCGCCAGATGTAAAACTTTATTTGTTTTGTTTTTACATGCTACTAAGCTATTCTAGATGCACGTTTTCTGCGGTAAAGCGAATCAAAAGAAGAAAAAAAAGTTTTTCATTGACGTGATTTCGTGACCTTCATTGACATGTGACCTTGCCTTTAATCTTGCGGTTACCACTTTCACTTACGTTAGTATTCTTACTTTGTTAACTGCTTAGATCTGGATTGTCCATTTTCCTGTACTTTCAATTTAAAAACTTTGAATTCCCATGACATATTCAGGGACAAAAATCTTTCTTTGGATAAATGCGAAACAATTTTCGTTATATAAAGAAAAAGTATACAATACAGAATTTCCAGTATGAATACAAAATTCTAGTTTTAAAAAAAGAGGTCAAATCTGGAAACCGAGCTTGATATCTCATCAGTGAGACATCTTTCAATCCTACATTCTTCAGACCTTACATTTTCAATCCTCTTAACTTGAGCGGGCAAGACTTTCATCTCTCATCATATCACATTTTTTTCATGTTTACTTTTCTTCTTGTACGCAGATTTATGTCTGCAAATAGACATTTTTTGTCAGTAACCTTTCATGCATTCTAGAAATTTCAGCCTACGACTGGGTATTAAGTATCTATTTACTAGGAGACATCTTAAAATTTGCTGCACTATTTCGCACTGGATATAAAGAAAAGTCATATAAAAGTGAAATTCTGAAAACTAAACTTGGATAAAATATTTTTTATTGTATGAAATACAAAGTTAAGATATATATATTAATAAAAATATGCAAAATGTGTAAAAACGAGAAAGAAAAAATCATGCGTTAAACATGATTATAAAGCACTTTCCTATACATCAGAATAATGTAACAAAACTTCACCGTTTAAAAAATTAATATATTGCGTCTCATTTCCCCATATGGAAATCTAGAATGCAAATCAAAACCGAATTTCAGTATTTCCATCCACAATCCGAAAAATATTCGAAAATGTATACTTTTTTATTTTTTTTACAGCCCTGTGTATGACATAGAAATTTGTATCAATAAAGAATATGGAATCCAAAATTTAGTTCATTTAAGAGATACATATATTTCAGCTGAAAATTCCCTTTCAGCAATTTTCTCTAGCAAATGAGAAGTGTATACGAGGCCCTGTATATGATGTATAGAAATTATATATAAACTGTAATATGCAAAAAATTAATTATATTTAAAAGCGCATACGAATTTTAAAACGCACCCTCCAGCAATTATGTCGCAAAGACAGTACTTTAACCAATTTCTCTTGTGTGTCCATGTAAATTAATGTTTTTTTTATGAATGCTCTGTTTTAACGTAATCGCACTGAAATTCAGTGATTTATTTCAGTTTCAATACAAATGAAATAGCGTAACATCATTAAAATACTCTGCAAACGATTTTCTCCTAAATACCATAATGTAATCGAATTTTAGTGTACCTGTAAATGAACCATTGATGTGCATTCATCATATGCAGTACCAAACATGCTTCGGTAGCCGTAATTGAACTTTGTAAATTGCATAAATATTCGAGTATATTTACGGAAGTTACAGCATGGACAGAATATCAGACAAATTGAATGAATAAGTACTTTTCAACTTTATTGGAAAGTGTTTAAAAAAAAGACTAAAAAAATGAAGTTTATTATGATACAATTTGAAACAAAGGTTCGAAGCAATAGACCTGCTTTCCAATCTTTGCTTCAAATTCACGTTTCTTAACGATTTTTTTTCACTAATGTCAGTTTTTAAAAACAGCAAACAGCACACTGCTTAAGAAGCTCTTTCTTAATGGTTTGGGGGCTGGTGGTATATGGATATCAAAGTATCGATTGATTAGTCTGATGGTGTGAACCTATCTTCGAGATTTCAAAAGCATGTTTTCAAAGAATGCTTCGGAAAGGAACTGGTAGCATTTAGAGAAATATAAACAACTAATACTATTTGTTAACCCAGACCTGTATCAACAATTAAGAGATCTCATGAGTCTTAGTTTTCTCCTGGCGGTGCAATTTACCAACTTTTTTTTTGTTTACAGTTTATATGTAACATAAATGCATAAAATTTTTAATATAGACAATTTAATTACTCATCTATTTAAAATAATGTTTTTAATAGTCAATATTGAAATTTTATTTAAATTTTTAAGATTAATTTTTTTATTAAAAAAAATATTTTTAACTTTTATCTAATTCGAGCAATTTTGTACCAAAGCTATTGGTTCAACATCCATCCCTTCCCGCAAAAAAATGTCAATCATGTAAAATGAATGCATTTTGAATGTATGCGTTCTTTATTTATTTGAAATTTAAAGTTTGAATTCTATTAAAATATTATTTTTTTTGGAAAAGTTGTTTATTTTAAATAAATATTATATAATATATTAATATAAATTAATAATATATAATATATTAATATATTAATAAGAAAAACAAAAAATATCAAAATATTTAATATTAAAAAATAGGCCTTTCAATCAGAAATCAAGCTTCAATTTAAAAAATAATAAATTTATTCTATGATAATTTTTAAAACTTTCTAAATAATTGATTTAAACCTCTACCGAATTCTTGTTAAATCTATTTATTCATCAATTTTTATCAACTATGTCAGAGAAAGGATAAGCGTTCTATTTAAACTTTTAAGCATCATTTGTTTGAAATTAGCACATGTCACTTTTCATGCCAAGAAAACTCTTTTTATTTACAAAAATGATAACATAATTAATTATGCTGCATGAGTAGACTCTGAAAGAGTTCTTTTAAACTATTTAGTCAGTTAAAAGAACATAAACTATTTTTCAAATACTAGTGTTTTCAAAGAGTTGGACTAATTATAAAATTGTAATTTTTTGTTACTGGTAATGACATTCCATGCAAATTAATATTCTTGTTAGTACCTTAATTCATACATAAAAAATACTTTGAAAGCTTATGATTTACAACTATTTCAATTATTTAGCACCACCGTATGACACGTTAAAATAGTTTGAAATATTAATTAGCTAGATACTTTTTTCATTCGGTAAAAATTAAAAAAAATACATATACATTTTGGTTTGAAAAAGGAATGTATAATTTGTAATGTAATAGGGATGTAGATTTTGTATAAATAAAATATTTTGTAAACTAATTTTTGCAGAGTGAGAAAAATTACTCTTTTAAATATTTGTAAATCCATGTTTTTATTTTGTTATAACCTCGTTAACATGAGCCTCAAGGGGGATCGAAATGTTGTTCATGTTAATAGTTATTCATGTTATCAGTATCAAATAAATCTTTGTATTCGTTTATGTAGGGGATTGTGAAAACATGTCATATGAAAAGTAATTCACATTAAGCGTGCTCATGTTAACGAGGTTTGACTGAAGCTTTCTGTTTAAAATTGACGACACAATGCTTTCAATTCTGAAATTCCAAACACGTTTAGATTTAAACTTTTTTTAATTACATTTGTTAAACCAGTAAATGTCATCAGAGTAGTTAAATTTATTCGTATTATTTCATGTGTTATGATTTCAAATGAAACGCTCCTTTCACCAATAATTTGTAACATGAAATAAGGCGAACTGAACTTTTATCGTATTTATAGAAGACTACTTAAAATCCATCGTAATAAGATCACGAAAGTGTAAATTTTATTCTTCAGCCTTCGAAACAGAAGAATGGATGAGAACAATTGAGAACAATCAAAAGTGTATGAACACAAGCATCATGAATAATCCTGTGTAAACTTCATTAATAAAGAGTCATGTGCTCATATTCCAGTACGTCCATGACATAAGAAATGAGTATATACAGGTTTAAACTTGGTTAACTTGATTCGAAGACGTTTTGACTTTGCGATATACGTATTTACTCGTGTATAATGCACACTTTAAAAAAATCATGGCAAAACATATATATATATATATGTGTGTGTGTGTGTATATATATATATATATATATATACTGCTGGCTGTAAAAAGACATTATACATATGAATAAAAATGCATTCAAATATATTTTCATATATCCTTTAAATTCATCAATATGTATCGCAAATTGTCATGTTTGTCAGTTAAGGGAGTCCAAGACACATCTTGAAATTTTCTATGGAAAAAAAAGAAAAAATAAAGAAAAAAAAATGCTTTAAAAATACAGAATTTATTTTAAAGGTTTCCATTTCCGTTAAATGGTTTTTGTTTTTTATTTTTAATGAAAAAATACTAGTTTCCCATTTCTCTAGATTTAGAGGTTTAAAATATAACTGAAATTATTGTTTCGATCTAAATATAATATTTAAAAAAAAATTTTACCTATAATGGTATTTTATAGCTAAATTGGATTTTTAAAAATTTTTACATCGGTGTTAAACAAAAGAATTTATTCTTAAATTTAATAATCAAATTACCTAGATGTTATTCGCTGACGTCATAACTATTAATCGTTTGTAGACGTCGCTTTATCAAGGTATATGTACTTATTCTCAGTGGATCTTATTATAAACATAAATTCTTTTGTTTACTGTATACATGTTCTGTAGAAAGATATTTCAGTATTTTGACAAGCATATCATGCTTTACAAAAATGCTTATAACCTTATATCTAACTCTTTCAAAGCTCAGGGGATTTGTTTAATAAAGAGAAACCACATGGGTTTCATATTATTATAAATGTCTTACTGTTTATCTTGGAATCATGACAGAATTTTACACAAAATGGCGAGGAGGGTAGAAAATTATTTGCACGCAGCTATCTTTAAAAATACCTGTTGTTCAATGAAAGATTTTAAGTGTCCTGTAATAATGGAATAATATCTTCATATTTAACGTGTGTTAGATTTTCTTTTTACTGAGAAATAATAAATATTTGTCATATTTGTCATTGTTTATAAGCAAACAAAATGGATTGGGAGTTATTCATCCTTTTTTTTTAACTGACCCGCTTTGATTTTAGGTATTGCCTAACTTGTATTATCGTATACACTATAAACAATACTTAAAAACCCTTCCCAAATCTAGCAGTAAGATAAGGCAAGTGTTTTTATTTAATTCTTCGAAATAAAAAATATATTGATTTCACAGTTTGCTGAAGAAAAAGAAAAAAAATCGGATTTGTTCGATTTTTTTAATTTTCGAATTGTTAATTTTTTTCGAATAAAGGCAGTTTATACTTTTACTTATTAGTATATTTTCCTAAGCTCAAAAACAACTGTATTTTTTTTTTTTACAGTGCCTAACTATATTTTAGAGATAGATAGCATACACAAAACCTTTATACATTTTTGAGAAAACTTTTAAGTACACTAAAAAATTGCTTTAAAATCTTTCCAAAACTCAATTGATGAAAAAGAAACAATGTTATCGTGGATATATAGAAACGAGTTTTCTTTTTTTCCGTTTGTTTTTAGTTTGTAATTCATCAGATAAAGCTCAACTCATCTGAGTCCTCTGTCTGCTTGTTTGCATATACCTTATGTTACACGATAAGTCATAAAAATTTGAAAACGTCTATTTTTTTAATGAAATCATTTTAATTAATGTTATCCATTCATTTTTCAATTTAAATTTTAAAATAGAACCATAATTTCAACATTTTTCGTGATGACATCTTAGTTTGTAAATTAAGCGTCTGGCTATTAAAGAGAAGGTTCTTAGTTCGATTTCCGGCATTGGAATTTTAAACTATCCACTAAGATGCATTTAATTAAAGGAAGTTTCATTTTTTATTTTGTTAAATGTTTATATTATTTTTTAGCACTAACATTCATAATATTTTTTGGAATTCAAATTTCTTTCTATTTGAAAAATCTGCTGCCATTTGTTAATGATTATTTAATTTTAAATTTCGTTCAAACAATTTTTTTCGTTTTTTGAAATTAAAAACTTTATTTATATAAGTTAATTTAATTTTTGATTTTCAAAAATTTGCAATTTTGGATTCTATTTAAATAATCTCATTCAAACCATTTCTAAATTGATTAAAATAAATAAATCCTTATATAATTA
Organism: Maratus speculifer; assembly: GCA_964019185.1. Lineage (NCBI taxonomy): Eukaryota > Metazoa > Arthropoda > Arachnida > Araneae > Salticidae > Maratus > Maratus speculifer. The sequence goes on from OZ025300.1 coordinate 139,685,583, forward strand.
TTTAAAAATTAAATTTATTGGTGCTACCATCTATGTAAGAATTTAATAATTATAAAATAACAATTTTCATTTATTCAAGAATAGGTACTTTTGACAGAAATATTAAAAGAAACCCTCTGTGCGATCTACGGACACACTTACCCTCTTGTAAAACAATTTTCTGTATAAGGATACATCTGTCTTTCTTGCAATGTGTTTATTGAGGCGATTTCAGTGGGGTTTTGAAAAATTCCTCTGATGCTGCTGCTTTACATTCTAAAATATGTTTACTAAGAAAATGTCATTTGTCGGTCTTGCAACTATAGTAGATGATTTATAGACTTCCACAGTGATCCAAGTCTGTAAACAGATGACATGCATGAAAAAGTCTGTGAAAACAGGCTTTCATCACTGAGAGAGTGTGTAAGACCAATTTTACAGTGTCAGAAAAAATATGCATTATTTTTTTTTTTTAAATGGAGTTCTAACTTTGCAATATAATTTATCATTGTTCTGCACATCGATTCTGTTACTCGAAGATACAGGAATGTATCCACTGTTATGAATAAATTTCTTTCGAGCTTATAAACTTTTCTAAATTTAAAAAGAAATTTTTATAATGACATGGGAATTTTATTTTTCTTTGAAGATTTTAACTTCATTCCTTTTCGTTGCTGTTCTAAATATTTTTTTTTCGTTAATGCAATTTTGCAATCATGTTGTCCAATTCACTATTCTCTCGATGATTAAAGCAATATGTTATCATTTTGATGTACCTGGTGTTCTTCAGTACTTATTATTTTTTTCAGTTTCTTTCAATTCTTTATTTTAAGAAAAAGTGAGAATATATGCATTTATGTGCAACATTCTTTTTAGAGAAAAGTAAAACTTTATTTTGTAATATTGAATAAACGTGCTTTTTTAATAATATTTTAAGTGTTTATGTGAGATTGTAATGGAATATTCTATTTTAGACATTATTTTATTGTCTACGTATAATTTAAAGAAACCAGGTTTCACATTTTTTATTTATTAATATATGATGTTAAATGTCTTTATATATTTTTATATAAAAAATATTTTAAAGTTTTCTATTGCCGAAGAAGCAGTTTATATACGCAATAATTAAAAAACTTTTTTCTCTTGTACGAATAAAATTTTAAATTCACATACATACTATCATTATAATTGTAGTTAGTAAATTGTGGAATTTTTGTTGAAAAATAAGAAAATATACTTTTCAAAACCATTTTATATTTTTAAATTTTTATATAGTTGTACATTTTTCAAAATGTCTTTAAAAATATTCATTCAGTACTTGCTTTTAATTAAGTAATTTTAAACGGTTAACGTTAATATATTAAGCTATTTTTGGTTTAATATGCTGTAAATTCTAATTACTTTAATGAATATGACATTTTCTGTTTTGAAGCAAAATAACAGTAATTATTAATGTTTTTAGCTGTATTTTTTCAGCGGATGATATTTTTTAAAGTATATACAGTAAGATACTAGTTATTATTAAAACTGCTGTTAATTAGTCTCTAAATGATATTGAGTAAAGGAATTTTTTTTTCACATTTCTCAGTACACATAATTAAATATATTTCGTCCAGACATACCCAGAAAATATCTTATTCTGACTTTTAAGTGATATATATATTTTTAATTTTATAAATAAAATATATTTTAATGCGTATAATTCAGGCAATTATTTTTTCCGCTTATTTTTAAAACATTGTTTAGTATATTCAATCATCATTTACACTATCGTTGTCATTGCTTATTTATATTTACATTATTTTTAAATATTCGTAATACATTACAATTAATTTTTAATAATGTATTATCATTAATTATCATCAATTATTATTTGTTTTTTTCTATTTTAATATACTTAAAAAAGTATTAATTCTTTATTGACCAATAGATGCGCTATGATACACATATGATTTTTTTTCTAGGTACACATAATCTATATATTTCATCATCTACAATTTTACCAATGCCAGCAAAATATGTTTTCTCAATCAAGCTTAAAGTTTCTAAACTATTTCATTTACTTAATTTAAAAAAAATGAATTTAATCTTACGTTAAAATATTTTATTGTATGAAAAATTATTATTTTCCATGAATTAAATAAATAGCAATAAAAGGTAACATCGCCTCAATCACTAGACATTACACAGAAATTATACAGATTACTCTGATATTTTAGATTACTCTGTGACGATCTCTATCAGTATAAAGAGAGTTACTGGCGCAGAATTAACTGGCTTGTCCTTTTGCTTGACGCTAACGTTCTCGCGTACTGATCACGAAATCCCCAGATCAAGTACAACCGTCGCAAATCCACTTATCCTCTCCTCATTGGTGACTCCGGACAAAACACGCAACATTCAACACCAACAAACGCACAGCAATCAACTCACCTCATAATCAATAGACGGCAGCACCAAACAAAATCGCACAAACGCAAAGCCTGTCATACACGGACACACTATGCCTACGACAGAATCCATTCACGAGTGCATATCGCTCGTCAGACGTCACCAATACGTCTTTCTCACTGAGGGATACTGCTGTAGCGATCTCGATCAGTATAAAGAAAGTTACTAGCTGAAAGTAACTGGCTTGGCCTTTTGCTTGACGCTAACGTTCTCGCTTCCTGATCACGAGATCCCCAGATCACATAAAATTGGCGCCACCTCACTCATTCTCCTCAACTCTATCAATTATTAGGTTAATTATTGATATCCAGAAAACACGTTAAACACGAAAACATACGATATTAACAGCATTGCTTTTAATGTGAAAAATAACATATTGTTATAATTGCATGACAAATTCAATAATGCAGCAGAAAATGTTTACCTGAGAATCGATAGAATCCGAAAAACAGTTTTTCCGGGTCGAGAAAATTGATTATAGCATTGTAAAACCAATTCGGAAAAGATTTCGAAAATTATGGATAGCTAATAAATTTTCGATTTTATAAATCATTCTTCAAATATCGAAAATAAATTCTTTTGTGCAGTTTCTAAAGATAAAGGAACAGTTGTTTTAAAATCTTACGTGCCTCGGAAAAGATTGTTGTATATTTGAGTTCTTCATTATTGTATATTTTCGTAGATTAAAACATGTGTTTTCTTTTAGTGTAGTGCTCTGGATTTTGGACAATAAATTCAAGGTTCATATCCCAATCAGGAGTGAATTATTTTTGTAGGTCGGATTTCCTTTAAACAGAAGTTGCGGTTGGAAATGTGACTGTAGAGAGTACAAGACTCACAGTATAATTATTTTAGACAGACAATGACATAATTATCCTTATTTAATTCGAAATAAAATGTTCTTTATGGAAATATGTAAAATAAAATGCTATATAGCCCTATAAAAATATTATATTAGAAAACTCTTCCTCAAACCAAGATACTTTTTTTTTTTTTTTTACTTTTAAGACATCCGATATTAACTTTTTGATTACAATCAACCTGTGGGTGAAAATATATTTTGATAAGACTTTGATATTATTATTATTATTATTATTATTATTATTATTATTATTATTATTATTATTATTATCATATTTACACTGGGATGATTTTATCTTTAAATTTTCTTTTACGTTACTTCTGCAACTAATAATCTTATCTCATAATTCATCTGGATGTTAGAATTTATAAAAAAATAGGAATATAAAATACACTATGAAATCTGTCATTTGCAGATTAAAAGAGGTGGCTACCTTAGATTTTCTCCGATCAGTTTATTGCTCGCAGGCTTTTTGCGTATTTGTCATACACAGTTCTGATTTAAAATGAGAATAATCAATGAAAGTTTCATTTTGTATCTTATGTCCCATTACTCATCTCATAAGCAGATTAATTTTTGTCAGTACTTCATCCCCATATGTTTGCTTGAATTAATTATCACAGGCGAATGTTTTATTTCATTTGCAGCTAAAGCTAGTATTCCAACACATTAAGGAAGAATAAATAATAATTAACATTTTAAAGTATATTGTATGTAAAGATACAGACAGAGAAGCAAGTAATTATTTAGAGTTAAATATTATATATAAACTTTTTGTAACAAAAGTCATAAAATAACATTTACTCAAAAAATATTCTCGAACTTGTAATTTCAGTATTGGATTACCAAAATAATTGATATGATTCTATTATAGTATAAATTTTTTGTAGAATAATTAAAAATATGAAATAGATCATGAATATTTTGAAATTGATTTTAAAATCTACAAAATAGAGTTTTTCTGTTTTCATATCTTCTTTCCCATTGCTAAACAATGAGTAAAAGATAAATATTTATGTCGTAATTACATTATAGCTGATAAAATAATTTAGTTACATTTAAGATGATAAAATAACTAAAATATGGTGTAAAATGTTTTTTTTCCCCCAGCGTTAGAAAAAAAGTGTTATTTTTAAAAATATGTAACGCGCTTTGTAAAAAGTTACGAAAAAGTTTTTTTTTTTTTTTTTTTTTTTTTTTTTTTTTGCATAAATTGTAGAAAATTTGATGTTCTTTCTTTTTGTAATTAATGTAATTATTGTGGTTCACAAAATTTTTATAATTTTCGAGCTGTACCTAAAAAAAAATGAATTTTTCACGATTCCCTAATATTGCTCTATCTATAGATTTAATGCATGGGTTATCATCAAACTTTATATTCAGTTAGATGTAGATATAAATTGCTGCAAATGCGTTTTTGGTGTAAATTATTTAAAAAGTGGCACTGCTATGCCGATTTTTGCATAATTTATAGGATTTTTGCGATAATCAAGATGATCTAGTTGCGATCTTAAGAACGCAATATCATATCATTACAATCCCTATGATGGGCATATATTGTGACTAAGTTTGGCACTGAGACAGGGAATTCTGAGATATTTTTTACGAGTTTATTATTGTTTATTTAAATACATACACAGAATCACTCAAAAGTCCCATATCCATGATATTAATAATTAGATTTCAACCAATTAACATCACTTTGTCCTCATACTTGCGACTATGATATTTTTTTTTTTTTAATTTTTTCTATTGTCCAAAATATCCATTATCCGAAAAAACTCTCGAAAATGGCAGTTTTTATTTATTTTTATTTATTTATTTATATATTTTTTATTTTAACAAGTGGGTAAGTGTAATCAAACATCGCACAGATGATTTTGCCTAATATTTCTTTCGAAACAACTTCTCTTTTAATTAATAAATCATTATATAGATAAACTAGCTAAGTAGCACCAATAAATTTATCTTAAAAATAACTGCAAAAGAAAGTTATTTAATTTATTCAAATTGAAGAAGTCCAAGTCAAATTATTTAAATAAAATACAAATTTCTAATAAATACTAATTTTCTTTTGAAATTAGTGATATTTGAAATAAAAATAGGAGAGATATAAATAAAATTTTAATTTTTTAAAAGCGTAAAAAATTATTAGTAAATCGCAAAAAATTTCATATAGAAAGATAATTTAATTCCATAAAATATCACGAATGTCAGACTAACGAAACACTAATAAACAATAACACCTTAAATTTGCCAAAAATACGAAAGTTCTTCTTATTAAATCCTATCCAACATGAGGATTTCAATGTCCAGCATCGAGGTTCGAACTAAGAACATATTGTTTACTAGCGAGATGCTTTACCTTTAAGTTATGATGTCTAAATGTATAATATTGTCAGTAAGATTCTCTTTTAAAATTTAAATCGCACAAATGAACGTATTATATAAAAAAATAATTTAATTAAAACAATAGCCTTTAAAAAAATGATTTGTATTTTGACACGAAGTTTTCAGCTAAAAGTGCACAAAATTTGAAGCCTCTGACTTATACATTTTGTTGTACTAAACTCTGCGACGGACAGACAGAGGTTAGCGACGCACAACACATTTTCATATGAACGAAGTCATAATTAGCAGGTCAATTAAACTATGCAAAATGTGTTTAAAAATTGAAAATTAAAAATTTGTAGAATTATTTTATTACATGTTTTTAAACTACCGTATTTACTTGTGTATACGCGCACGCGTGCATAACGCGCACACTTAACTTCACAATTAAAAATGGCAATTTTTTAAAATCTCGTATATAACGCGCACCATAAATTTGATATGTAAATGAATGAATGACTAAATGAATTTTAGTAAAGTAAGTCCAAACAAACATTACATCATTCCCAAGACATAAAAACAAGACAAAAATATTTTTAGATTTCTGGTAGGGAGTGAATGACGAGGGGTAGGAGTTACTGACGGCAATGATAATTGCTAATTGGCGTTTATATAATGTTAATACATAAAAAATGCCAAGAAGTGAAATAAAGATGCAGTAATACTTCAATTAAATAAGGTTTTCCGTGTAATTATGTCTCCTTTGAATACATTTCTTGATTGATATGTATATCGTGTGATTACATCCATGAGTGAAAATTTTTCCGTGTATAACGCGCACCTAGAAGTTTTGCATTATTTTTTTGAGAAAAAAAGTGCACATTATACACGAGTAAATACGGTAACTCAAATAATAACCTCGGGAGTTTTATGAAAAGAGACTGCTATGCAGTTAGCGTTTAAAGGAAAATATATATTGCTCACCCGCAAGAAAAGTGACACATCTCGACAAAAGTAAATTTTATAGGATAAGCAAAGGAAGTTTGCATGATTTTAGTGTAAAATGAAATTAAAGGGCAATTAGCTCTGCATGCAGGAGTAACAAGTACACGTGAAGCGCAGCATATGAGGTGCGTTCGTGCGGTAACGAAGATTTAAATATATCACTCTCGTATATCAATCTCATAAAATTGTAAATAGTTAATTACAATTAAAATGCGCACCAAACAATGTTCTCCCTATACTATTATGTAATGGAATACTCTTGTGTGCCCTTGTAAATCAGTAACAAATGTTCTTTTCACCACAGATTATGCAAAATGTATGTTATAATATGTACTTTTTAGATGCATATCAATCCTATTATCTTCGAACGAGTGTAACATCATTAAAATGCATTTGAAACATTTTTCCCCATTGACCGTAATGTAACGGAAAATTTTTGATTGTCCCTGCAATTGATCTATAAACCCGATTTTCATAAAATTTGAAATGACTTGACAAAATCATGTAATAATTATATATAAAATAAGGTTTTGAAGGATGGGTAATTTTATCTCCTCCTTATAATACATCCATTTTCTGTGATCATGTATGTGCATGTAATGAAAAAAGTGATTTTAGGCATGGGTACACATATGAAACTGTTTATGTGGCAAGACGCATCTATAGCTTTTATATTAGTGGAAAAAGACGCAACATGTACTTTTGCAAGATGTGTGACTTTTCTAGTGGGTGAGCGATATGGTTTCCAATAAACGTGCATAAATTGATTTACAGCAGAACATAATAAAAATAAATGATTAATAATTAAATGTTTACCAATATTTTATGCAATCGGTTTTTAAGGTTGTTCTCAACTGCTTAGCTAATAAAACGTTTTGACATATTAAAAAAATCATTTTTAACGGAACACTGTAAAAAACGGACGATTTAACGGAAGTATTAGAGGTAATCTAGACGCTTGTACTATTTACTGTTTTTTAACGGAAAAATTCCGTTTTTTCGAGTTTTTCCCGGAATTTACGGAAGCTTTTCCGTTAAAAAACAGTAAATAGTACTGGCGTCTAGATTATTAGTAATACTTCCGTTAAATCGTCCGTTATTTTTTACAGTGAAAGATATAAAATTGGAAATTCTGTCGATATAAGCAATTTCGAATCGAATTCAGATTTCCATTTTAGGATACTTAAACTAATTACCGAGTTAGAAGCTATTTTGATCACGTAATCACGATATTTTCAACCTTTCGTCGACTGGTTTTTCAATTTTTGTCGAAAAATGCAGTTCAAAACATCATTTTTGACAGCTTGTCCTGAAATACCTATTGCGTTTGCAGAAAAACTGAAAAATGAGTGAGATTAAATAGTTTCTTAATATCAACACCTGCTAGTGTCATGTATTGTTGAATAAAAATAAATTAAAACTTATGTCACAAAATTGCCCTCTTTGATTTATGAACACCCTTAAGCATTCTATAATGTGTGAGGCTTTTAGGTGTGCTGTAAATGTTTCATTTCTCTAAATGTCTTAAAAAATTTAAATGTATTAGTTCGTACTGCGAGAAAAATTGGTATGAAAGGGGTCCCTTTCATGTGCATTAATGTATTTTATCGTATTAATTTTTTCTATACTTTCCTAATTGAGAGAATTTCTGCAAAAGTGCGTAATACGAAAAATAAAAATTTTCAAATTTTCATTTTTCAAATTTGCTACTCATCTTCAATCTTTCAAATTTAATTTGGATAAAAATTCCTGAACAAATAGTCTTAATTTTCTATTCATATCGAATTTCTGTTTACAAACAATTCATTTTTTTAAACAGCAATTTATTATGATTTAAGTACAATTATTTCATTCTCATTTGGCTTCAAATTGAAAAAAAAAAATTGTAATGAAAATAATAAACCGTTTCACATTTCAAAGAATAAAATATTAAAAAGCCAGCTCTTTCATCCAGATTATAGTTTTAATTTGTGAATAAAATTATTTTTTAACACTTAAAATTAATTGATATATTAAAATATTACTTTTAAATGTATATTTTTTGGCCCCATGTGTAAAATGATACTTTGAGGCAAGTTTGTATATTTTGCTAATTCTATACAAATTGAAAAACAAAAGACGCACTTTTTCATTTGATCGTAGAAAAGTAAAACTATATGTTTGTTTTTAATATGTTTGGTTTTAGTTTCAATTAAATTAATTTTTTCATCTCGTTTAAAGGTTTGAAGACCGTGATTTTAAAAAGATCAAAATGTTACTTATTTCTGATTTGGGAAATATATTTTTCCTTTAATTATTTAATATTGTTAATTGGTTTTATTTTTCTAATTAATGTAAAAAAGATATGGAATTTATCTAATATCATTAATATATATTTCTTTTTTATATTTTTGAATAGTTACGTTAATTTTTTCTACATTGTAGTAATAAATTATGACTGATCTTTTATAAATTGTTACGTGATTTAAAAAGCTATCTAATGTTTTTTTGTAAAATAAAATAGCGTAAATAAATCTATAATTGACATTAAACGAGTTGATAATGTTTTATTTATTGCTGAAAAGCTAAAATTTGTTGTTTGGATAAATATATTTGAATCACTTATTTTGTGAAATATTTAATTTATAAATTGCAGTGAAAAATTAAAAAATAGGTTACAAAGAATTATTAATTTGAATTTAAAAATAATTTTCTAATATTTTTAACCAAAAAATCCTTTCGAATTCGTTATATCATGTATTAATGTATTCTAAAAGATAATTAATTTAATTATTGAAAAAGTTTGAAGTGTTTTATACTTTTTAATGTAATTACAATAAAATGAAATGAAAAACTTTTGTAAAAAACATGTTTAAGTTTGAATTATATCATTATATGTACCTAATATAGGATAAATGATAGATACTAAACTAATTTAGAAATTTCGACTTGCACTTTTTTTCAAAAGTTGTCTGTCTATTTCAATAAGCTGACTACTTTAAATAATATCTACTTTTTAAAAATCAGTTTAATCTATTTAGGATTATTGAAAGCGGTCGGTCAACTTAAACCAGCTTAATTTTTTTTTGCGACGAGTCTTAAGAGATAATTTAATATTTCTCATATATATATTCATACATATATAAAGTTTGCTTCAAATGACCCTTGACATTTTCCTTTAATGTACGTAAAAGAAAAAAGAATCAAAGAAACAAACAAATTTTCACCTGTTATCTGATAGCTCAACTGAGCGAACATCATTGCTCATGTGAAGTGCGTCACACCAAAGGCAAACTTGTACTTATATACTACGCATGAGCAGCCACAGAATGTTAATTTAACGTTACAGCTAATTAATATATTTGAATAAACGAATGTACGATAATTAATCTGTGGTAAAATAACTTTCATTTAAATAAATCATGGTGTAATTTGATGTAGTATTTTCTTCTAGTATATTATCGAAAGAAAACGCTGAGCGTTTTAAATATATATATATATTTATTTATTACTTACATATCATAAGTGGTATAGGGTAAGTCTTACAATCGTTTTTAAAATTGAAAAAAAGATAAGTTGACATATTTATACATTTAAAAAATTGGTGATTTCGAAAAAAACCTATTTAAAAAAACTGCTGTCCTTTTTTTTTTTTTTTTTTGTTTTGTTTTGAAATCTCCGCAGCAAATTTTGATTGAGACTTAAAATGTTGTGTGTACTTAGTATATAAAAACGGAAAGAAGCATAATATAAATAACCTCGATTATACGGAACTATATATGTATTTATAATTTTTTTGGACTCTCGAATTAGTATTCCTGATGAAATGTACATACATCATTTGATTTATTTTATTTTAAAGAGTAGCGATAAAAGGTAATAAAAAACACAACTTTTGCATAAAGAATGAAGTGGATCAAATAATTAGTTGCCGAGGTATTCTTATTCCTATTTTCCACACTCTTCGATTACACATTACCCTGCATTTAATTCAAATTTCAATCAAATACATATTTCAATTTAAAGTGAGACGCTGAAGTTGTAAACTGTTAGTTAAAAGGTTAATAATTTTTGAAGTTATAAGGATGTTTCTTTTACCATTTGATTCGCCGTCGACCAAAAAACTATTGCCAAACTATAAGATAATAATAGACAATAATAACTTAACGTAAATGTCACATTCACTTGACATTAAACACTTAACATGTGTTTCACATGTGCGTCAAATTAAAAACCATGGGATTTTTAATATGATGTTTATTTTGTATTTTATAAATATTTTACTAATTTATATGTTATTTCGTTTTTAAAATATAAATTCTTCCAATTGGTACAATTTAAGTAGTTTGGCGATTTACATAATTTGTTGAACTGGGCCAATGTGATAATCAAGTAGCGCCCGCATTTTAGTAAAATTACTATGTAATAAAATATTGAAATATACGTTTAAATTATATCTTGGAATTGCAATCATTTTTAAATATAGTTTATACATGTTTTATTTTCGTATTTTATATTATAGATTCATTTTATATTATATTATAGATGCATGATGGAAAAATATGAAGGTCTCCCACAACAACTAGCTTTTTGATATAAGTAATTATTTTTCTATTTTTATAGAAACACATAAAAATGTTAATTTTGCCTCCGTTCAATTTGTTAAATCTCACATGAATATAATATCAAAATAAAACAGAATAGTAGTATTATCACGTTCCTATCATATAATTCTTGGATGTGAATTATGTAAATTTTAAAATGTGTGACACATATACAGTCGGCTCTCGTAAATTCGAAATCAGATAATTGGAATCTTTGCTTAATTTGAACAAAACATGAAATCCAAAAATTTTCAATGATTGAATAATGTTAAATATTTTCTTTTATTCGAACTCATTTTCTCTTGACTTCTTTAAATTCGAACCAACGAGAATTCAAATATTTCCTTACTTTCACACATACTTCAGATCCACAAAAAAACATTCTTTCTTTTATTTTTCTCAGAATCGGAACTAGTAACTCTTTGAAACTAGTATACATATAACCTCATTCATTTCTCAAATCTCATAAGAGAGTCTCAAAGCTTATAAGAAGTAAGGAAATTAATTTTAGAGAATGATTTTCATTGTGATACTTAAGGCAGCGCAATCTCTACATATCATACCCATTTAGACTTAAACGTTTATAATGTAAAAAACGAAAATTTCTTTTAAATCACTTTATACAAACTCTTCCATTAATTATTTTATGCTTCGTACATGCGATAAGCGTACAGGCAGCAGTTTCTTAAAATAAAATCACTAGAAAAACAAAAAAAGCTCAAGTCATTGATTCGATCTTCGGTCAAAGTTTAAAAAACATTTTTTTTTTTATATTTTCTTTGCATAAACAAAACAGATTTTCTAAATCTTAGTTAAATGAAATAAAATATCTGCGGTTAGGCGACCATGACTCATACAATTTCTCAAATGATGCCGCCTGATAAAATAGTACACCTAAACCCACCGGTTGTGCATGCCGCCTAGAGAGTGGGAATTACCCATAGGTAATGCAAGCCGGTGTGAACCTGTTAAAATATTAGATAGTCCACATGATTCAGATACAGTAATTTCAAAAATAGGACATATTACTTTTAAATGACTGCTTTGGTAACATTAAAAATGTAAGAATATTCCAATTATTGTTTAAAACATGCAGTAATTTACAGCCGTTTATACTATGTATTGTATATAATAATAGAAACGCTGCAAATCATCAGCAGATTACCTTTTACGTATTTATTTTTTAAGTTGATGAAATATTTAATTTTAAAATTAAAGAATCATTTCAAAAAAATATTTAGGTCTCTCACATACTTTACACAAGTGCTTTAACATAAAATAACTTTCTTAAGAAAATGCAACATATTCCAATGTAACTTTAATATATAAGTTGTTTCTAAAGGAAAACAAATCTTATGGGATTTTCCTGTCCTGTGAGCTGTTTTTTCGAACTTTTGCAAAGCACTTTGCAGATCTTATACTTAGAAATTTTCTACTATAAATTTTGACTTATGAACCGTGTTTCTTGAATCTCCTAATGTGCAAAAATAATTTCTTCAACACCTCGTTGAAATAGAGGGAGGAACTAGATCCAGGAAAGAGCAATAAATCAAGTTTAAGTACAGCTGTCGCATGAAAGAGCTGGTATGTCTGCATACAATGGAATAAATCACAGAAACACTTGTATCTGACATTTTAAATTGTTATAAAGTTTATTATTTTTTCTTTTCTCAAACTGTAGCTTTTTATTACTTTTCTTTATCTTATTTATTCTTCTAAAATTATTGTATTAACATTCTTTTAAACTCTTTACCGCCTAACAAAATGGTAAAATTGTAAAGTGTTATTCTCAGCGATTTATTTTAAATACTAATAAAAGAGTGATTTTCTATCATGGTATAATTCTTTGTTATATTTATGTTTATAAGCCTTGAAAGTATCAATCATAACTTAATTATTTAAAACTGGATTATATTTGGAGAAGTATATTAATTTAAATAAAGCTTAAATCGCAGTGAAATCTGCAGCATACTGAACGGATATATCCGGTCGCGGCAGTGGGAAGGTTAATATTGACAGATTTTACGAAAAAACTCCCCTTAAACATTTGTAATGATAAATCTCATAAGTTGGATTTTTAATTTACGGGATTATTTGGAATAAAAATTAAATAAATTGGATTATTTAACACGTTGAGTGTCGCTTTGGTCCCCGGTGACAGACATACATTTTCTGGTTAGTCCACGTCAGTGGCCGGTGAATGACCATTTAAAATGTAATATAAAACTAAAAAGTAGATGTTGAAAATAACTACTGAACATTTATTTAGAATTTGCTTAGCTGTTATACATATCAGGAATAATCTTATTTTTTAATATTTACATAAAACAATTAAACAACTGTATTGTTTTAGTTTTTATCATATATTACACTCTCAATGATCGGTGATACATGTAGCCTAGATGGAAAGTCCAGTGTCAGAAACCGTGTCACTCAACGTATTAAAAAAATCTGTTATTTTCAGTTTTAATAAAACTTTTAATGTATTATATAATGTACTATCTTATATATGTTCAAAATATCTTTAATTTATGTTTTCATTGAACTCTATAATCATTATAAATTCATTGCCACGTTACAAAAAGACATCCATAATCACATTTCTTTTGTAGAGAATGAAGAATAATGTAACTGTCTTTTGATATCGGCTTTAATGTACAACAACGGTCTTTAGGAAATAAAACGTTTTGCAAATTAGATTTAGTAAATACTTTGTTTATAAAGATTTTTTTTTTAATTTGGTGGGGGAGAGGGATCCGAGTTTTCTCTGCTTTGTATTATTCGTGCTTTCACAACGTATCTTACTGTTTAAATTTAGAAATATTCTACTATTAATTGTGACTTATGAACTCTGTTTCTGGAGTCTTCTCAGATGTAAATAGATTGTGCTCTTCACCTCACTGAAATATAGGAAGGAACTAGATCCAGAAAAAAGCAATAAATCAAGTTTAAGTATAGCTGTCACATGAAAGTGCTTTTATGTCTGCAATACAATGGAATAAAACACATAAATACTTATATCTGGCATTTTAAATTGCTCTATAGCGTATTTTTTCTTTTCACAAACTGAAATTTAAATATTTTTTTAGATCTTTCGCATTTGTTCCATTAAAATAATTTTATTAGTAATTTTTTAATAATGACAGAATTTACGAAAGAATTCTCAATGAACATTTTTAATGAGAAATCGCAGCAATTGTTTTTTTTTATATACTAGATTATTTGGAATGAAATATTACATAAATTGGATTTTTTTAATAAAGTCAGTTTTTTAAGTTTTAATAAATATTTTAATGCATTATATTCTGTGTATATGTTTAAAATATCTTTAATTTATTTTTTGTAGAATTTTATAATATTTACATTTTTTTCATTGAATGTATACGACAAAAAGACATCCATAATTACATTTATTTTAAAGAATAAAATAATTGTTTTTACATATATGCTTTAATACACAACAACTCTCTTCCGCTAATTAAATGTGTGCAAATTAGATTTAGAAAGTAATTTGTTTCTAAAGATTTTTTTTCTGACCAGAGTTTCCCCTGCTTTCTCCTATGCTTTGCTTTCTTCGAGCAATCACAACGTATCTAACTTTTTAGAACTCACATTTAGGAAATTTCTACTATAAATTGTGACATATGAACCGTGTTTCTGAAATCTCCTTAAGGTATCCGACTACGTTCGGACATTTTTTTTTTTTTAACTCTAATTTAGACACATTTTTTGGTATTTTTCAGTGTAATGTAACACAGAATAAAGAAAATTATAAAAAAATATATAATATCAATGCAACTTTTTGAAATTTTGAAGACTTTTGGTCATTTTTTAGCATTTTTTTTATAAAAACGGCTCCGGCTCTAAAAAAAAAATATAATGCATATAACCCAATTTTTTTTTCATCATAAGCATATTAGACACTATTGAGTGTAATGAACTAAAAACTAGTCAATATACTGAAATCTAAAAGAGATACAGCTGATTATATACAACTACATAGAAAATTTCGATAATTTTAAGTGTAATTTTTCATTAAATTAGCTATATATCGACAAATAAGTCACGTAGAGCTAATTCTTTAGTTCATTACACTCTAGACATTCTCAAAAAGCTACACAAAAAATTTCATGGTTATAAGATAATAAAATTTTGAGTTAGAGCAATAGTCGTTCACCTTTTCCGATGAAAATTTAATTTTTCAGAAAATGCATTTAAAGTTGTTATATAACGTTCGTTCCAACGTCGTCTGCTTTTTTTAAAGAGTTCTAATTTCATTTCTGATAGGCGTACAGGAAAAATAAAAACAGATTTAGAAAAAGAAATGCCCATTCTATAATAAAATCAAATAAAAAAAAATTCCGAATTTTCATCGAAATTGCTGTTTCAAACGTAGGCGGATACCTTAATTGTACACAGATACAGTTCATCACCTCACTGAAATAAAGGTATGAACTAGAAGCTGGAAAGAGCAACATACAACTATAAACAAAAATCTTACAACTTTTTTTAGTTTTAGATTCCAGAGGGAGAAAAATACATACCTTGATTAGACAGTATTCTTCATACAAATGGAGCAGCTTTGCATAATTATTGCATTGAGACAGTAGTAATGTATTGACACATACATATTTTAAAAATACTTTATTTCAAAGAAAATATTTAGAGTGTTCAAAGGTGCCCCTAATTCAAACATGCCCCCCTCTCCACTAATCCTTTACCAATAATTCTTGCCATTTAATCTTAATATTAATTCTTTTCCATTAAATATATGTAAGAAAAATGCATATATAATTGTAAATTTGTAAATAATTATAATAATAATAATAATAATAACTATTATTATTATTATAATGTAATTGTCTTTTACATATTTACTTTAACATAAAACAATGTGCTTCCGAAAATAAAACATGTTGCAAACTAGATTTAATAAGTAATTTGTTTCTAAATATATTTTTCTGACCGGATTTTCCTCTGCATTTTTTAATGTTTTGTGTTCTTCGAGCTTTCGCAAGATACATTACTTTTTAAAGCTTACATTTAGAAAAATTCCAGTGTAAATTGTGACTTACGAACCGTGTTTCTGAAATCGTCTTAGGCGTAAACAGAATTCGTTCATCACTTCACAGAAATAGAGGAATGAACTAGATTCAGGAAAGATGAATAAATCAAATTTAAGTGCAGCTGTCGCATGAAAGAGCTTTTATGTCTGTAATACAATGAAATAAAACATAGAAGGGGCATTCAACTGTCACGTGCGGGACAATCAGACACCATAACTCCACCAAAATTGTGTTATAGGGCTTAAAATTCTTCGAAAACAGAAATGAACACATTTTTGTAAGCTTATATACGGTATAACAATATCTCAGGCAGGGGCAGATTTTTCCTAAATGGTTTTATGATTTAGTTATTGATTAATTTGCATGCGTCACGTGCAGGACATCTGAAGTCAACCACTTGTAACTTGCTCTATGATCCAGCTAACATTTCTGCTCTACTAGTTTTGCAATTTCAAAAGAAAAAATATATATTAGAAGCTAAAGGTCTAATGTTCATGAAATAAACATCATTTTTTGAAAAATAAATTTTTAAACTGCTAAAAAATATATAACGTATAGTGTCACGTGCGGGACACGGTTGTCACGTGTGGGACACTTACAAATATCATTCAAGTAACCTTTTTAGAAATTCAGAAAATAAAGGAATACAACAAAGAAAATACGTATTATACATTTTACAATACAAAAATATTTATTTTAATTTTTTTTGTACAAAATAAATGTTCAAATAGACATTTTTAAACATAAAATAAAGTAAATGTATAAACAGAAACTCAAAAGTTTTCCATAAATTTGAAAAAACCTCTATTTTTAGCTACAGTGGGAGTTGATATTTTCTTTACCACATCTTTAAATGAATAGAGAATTTTATCTGGATACTGTGGCTACTTGTAGAATTTACCACTCTTAATCATGACAGACATTTCAATACTATCATGATTGGTGCTTGTAATAATTTCACCAGGATAATTAATGCCATCAAATTTTACAACTACCCATTCACCCATCTTAAAAGAAGTTGCTGTTTCTGAAGAGATGTTTAATATATTTGCTCCTGGAGGATTCATAGCACCATTTTCTCTCTTATCTTTTTCATTCTTCTAGCACTAGTAGACTTAGATCTTTCCATTTCTGCTAAATAAATAACAAACTTTATCAATTATAAGTGCTTTTGTCTAAATTTACTTAATTTCATAGAAAAATTGATCTTTAATTTTATTTTAACTTAGAAAAACAGAATATAAATAAGCAGTTTTTTTATTTATTTTCTACAGAATAGTAACAAGCTCTTAAACACATGACTCTTTTTATTATATAGAAAAAACGCTATACATTAAGTAGATCAATTCTTACTAGAAAACAATATGTTCTTATAATCAAAATAACCATCAAAGTGTTCAAATTTTATTCAAATAAATTTATAAAAAAAGAAATAAAAATATTAGCATCACAAAAAAAAAGGAAAAATGGAACTATCATAAAAATTTTTTAAAAAAGTCATAATTTCGTTTTAGTTACATAGAATATGTTCTTAGGACAAAATAATCATTAAACAGTTAAACCTATGCTATAATAAATCTCTATTTAGCATTCAGAAAACAAAAATAATCGTCTTGCTCATAAGGTGTCACGTGCAGGACAGTTTTGTTTTTATATTTTTCTCCAAACAAAAAATTTAGCCCAAATTTTTAATTAGCGTAGGATAAGTGTACTACACTAAACTGCCTTAGAAGTGCCAATTAAACAAAATAAATGAGTTCCTTTTTTCTCCTAATTTAAAAAAAATCATCTTTTGTGTCACGTGTGGGACAAAGAAACAAAGCTTTTTGTGTATGTTGTAATAATTATTTGAAATTATCCTAGATTTTTAAGTTTAGTGAAATAAAAAGAATGAATATTAGACTTACCTAAAATGTTGATTTCAAAAGTTTCATTGGATTTTCTTTATTAAAAAAACTCCCTCAAAATGCATTATAAAACTCAACATACTTGCTTTCACATGCACGCCATCTTTAAACTGTTCTGTTGCCAATCCACAAAAAACAAACTTTAAATTCTTACTCAAAACATAAAATTTTTACATGTTGCCATTCAGTAAATACCAAACATATTTATTTACACAAACTTTTTAAAATGACTATCAATTTACATTTTTTCATGGAATGGCCCAGAAACACTTGTATATGGCATTTGAAATTGTTTTGAAGTTTTTTCATATTTTCTCATAGTGGAGTTTTTTATGAATTTTCTCGATCTTTTTCATCTGTTTTACTAAAATAATTCAATTAATGGAATTTTCTGTTGTCAGATTTTACGAATAAATTTACAATAAACATTTGAAATCAGAATAGCATAAAAAGGATTTTCAATGTTCTAGATTATTTGAAATTAAAAATTTCATAAATTGGGTTTCATAACTCGTCGAGTGCCCCGTCATCTCACCGGCGATTGACACTGAAATTTCCGTTCAGGCAACAACAATCTTACACAAATAAAATTTTTCAAATTAGATTTAGTAAGTAATTTGTCTCTAAAGATATTTTTCTGACCAGATTTTACTCTGCTTTTCCTTATGATTTCTTTTCTTCGAGCTTTCACAACGTATCTTTCTTTTTACATATTACATTTAGAAAAATTCCACTGTAAATTGTAACTTAAAAACCGTGTTTCTGAAATCTCCTTACGTGTAAAGAGAATTCGTTTATAATCTCACTGACATAGAGGAAGAAACTAGATCCAGGAAATAAGAATAAATGAAATATAAGTGCAGCTGTCAATTAAAAGAGCTTTTTAGTCTGCAATCCAATGGAATAAAACACAGAAATACTTGTATCTGGCATTTTAAATTCTTCTATAGCGTACTTTTAATTTTTTCAAACTGAAAATTTTTGTTAGTTTTCTAGATTTTATTTGTTTTTTTCTATTAAAATTATTGACCGTTAAATAATGATAGATTTTACGAAACGATTCTCTAGGATCACTTGTAATCATAAAAAACATAAAATATTTTTTTAATACAGTGGAACATTTATGATTAAAAATCACATGATACAGATTTTTCTAATATAGTATTTTTCATTCAATTTCATTACATATTTTAATACATTCATATGTGTACTGAAAAATTCAACTAACATTATTTTATGATTTGTAGAGCCTTATAAATATTTTAAATAATTTGACATTAAATATACATTACATTTCTTTTGTCCAAAGTAAAGAATTTAATAATACTTATAGAATATAATAGGGAACGATTATAATAATACTAACACAGAGTTACTATTCATTTACAAGACATGATATTGTTTTACAAACCACTCTCTAATGTTAAAATTCAAATATTCTTTTGAAGATTTTTTTTACCAGAGTTTCCTTTACTTTCTTCTATGCTTTGTTTTCTTCGAGCATTCACAGTGTATGTTAGTTAAAACATCTTACATTTAGAAAAATTCTACTATAAATTTTGTCTTAAAAACCGTGTTTCTGAGGTCTCCTTAGGCTTAAACCAGAATCCTTTCATCAACTCACTGAAATACAGGAAGGAATTAGATCCAGGAAAGAGCAATAAATCAAGTTGAACTGCAGCCGTCGCATGAAAAAGCTTTTATATGAGTAATACAAGGGAAATAAAATCCGAAACAATTGTATCTGACATTTTAAATTGTTCTAAAGTGAGTTTTTTTCTTTTATCGAACAAAAACTTTTATTTAGTTTTCAAGATCTTGTTTATTTGTTTTACTGTACTAATTTAGTTAACGGTCTTTAGTTCTTATAAATCTTAAATTATGAATCCATGAAAATTAAACTTTCTAAACCATTTTTCGTGAGTTTTTAATGCTGCATTAGAAAATATACACCATAATTTTATAAATTTTAGAACGATCTTGTTAATTCAAATTAATTAAGGTATTCAGACACCTTCGTAATTAATTTTTCGAAATTCATGAAATTTTCTATTGTTATCCTTTTTTATGAAGTTTACTTTAAAACTTTGAAAAAATATAAAAGTATTAGCAATAACCCGCAAATAATTTTTTAAGAGTATCTCGAGCAATTATTACGCATAGCATTTATTACTGTAACTGATTACTTTTGTGCGTCGCGGTAAATTAAAAAAATCTATGAAATAACTTTTTTAATGTAATCGTAATGAATATAGTTAATTTATAACCGTTTTAATACATTTGAAATAGCTTAATGTCATTAAAATACTCTCCAAACAATTTTTCTCGATATACCATAATTTAATCGATTTTTAAGTGTCCCTGTAAATAAACCATTATTCGTACAAACTTCATATGCAATGCCAAATTTAGTGATCCTAAAAAAGCTTTATTAATTGATGAAAATCACAGTACATGCACGGGATTACATTTACGGGTATTATACCGTGGACAGACGAACAGACAAAACGAAATCTTATAATCACTTTTTAACTTTGTTAATGAGTATTAAAAAGCACTTCTGAGATTAAGAGAAAATATATCATTAATAGTACCGAAAATGAGAATTTAAATTATAATTAAAATATTGCTACTCGCTACAGTAGCAGAAAGCATTCGAACGAAAGGAATTATTTTTGTAAATCTCCATTTTTTAGGTATAAAGAGTCAGTAAGATCTTTTCTGATCTTTTATTTAACATTCAAAAACCATTCGTCTTGCTATTTAAATAGATCAGTTTCGACTACGATATTATTATCGCACAACCAATCAAAGTAAAGAAAAATCCGAAAGACAACAACAGAAAGTTGAACAACATCAATCCAGGTTGTCAAGCTCGCTGCTAGGTTCTGAAGGTAATGGTTGACGGCAGAAAAATAAATAAATAGATAAAATAAAATAATGATATTTTTTGAAAGGTATGGTTTTGGAATAAATTTAATAAGATTTTCTTAAAAAGGGTTGATAAAAACATAGAAGAAATCAGTTTTATTTGGAATATTAAGAAATAAAGTTTTAATTAAGAATATTTTTAATTTAGAGCCATCTTTTTAAATTTACGCATACTGGAATAATGTTTTTTAAGGCAAATTAAGAATTTATATCGTCTGCATACAGATTAACAGATTAGATCTAGAAACAAGATTTGAATTTAATAATTTGAAGTAAGTACGGAACATTATTATAAGAAAATTAAGGTAGTATAAAGGTTAGTTTTGGCGAAAAAATTTTAAATTTGTAATATATATATATGTTAATCTGTATTACATTATTTTTTATACATTTTCATGGGTATTTATAAATGATGCAATGACATATTGCAACAGTTTTAATTATACATGAAAAACAACTCTCCAATATAGCGGTCGATTGAAAATATTTAACTATTTAAATCAAAGATATTTTTTAATTTTTAATATTCTAAACAACAGGTATGCCACTGCAAATAAAACAACAATGTTTTTTTTACTTGCGACTTATAATTAACAAAATACATTGCAATAATTGAAATAATTCACAAAAGATAACTTCATTATTCATTTCAATTTAAAGCTAAATGTTGAATTTTTTATCGGATGTTAATCATTTCTAGGTCATTTATACTGCATATAATACTGTTAAATCCTAAAAAGAACTAAAAAGAAATCTGCAGTAAAAAGACATTAATTATTTCGGATATATGACTGTAGATGGCAGCACCAAAACTTTTGATCTTGATAAAACGAGACTATTTTGACTTTAATTAATATTATATTTCATTAATTCTCATTCATTTGTACTTTAAAATTCATAATATGTTTTTTCATAGATATAATTTATATTTATTCATCTCTAATCCATCTTTTTAGATTGTATTCTTTATTCTGAGTTGACTGCGGAACTGTTTTAGAATGTTCTGATTCAAAAGAATGTTTACGTTTTGCTAAGTCTATTAAACCTCTTTAAATCCCTCTAAATCATAATTTTTTTGTGTGTGTGAAGAACCATACGTAAAAGGTATAATATTGCCAGTAGGCAAAATTCATAAATAACTATTTTCAAGATATGAAGAAATCGTAAATTCGAAGACTGGAATTCAAGTTATGAAACATACAATTGCTTATGAAAGTCGCCGACAAGAATTGCTCAGGTAATAAATCTCTCTTTGACTATAATAAAATCAAGTCTATGTTTTATGCAGTCTAAAATCTCAACATAAATAAATTTTCTGGTCCGTCGTTAGCAGGAGCGTTCAGTGAAATAATATTTTTAAAGTTTAATTATAAAAGTTAATTACTTCAGAATGAAAACGAAAGTAGAAATACAAAATAAACAGAAATTTAATTTCACTATAAAAGAAATTAACAGATATAACATTCAAGTAGCTGAAGCAATAGAAAATAAAAATGTTAAATTAACTGAGAAGCTTAAAGAAGAATTAATTAGCTTAGAAGCTGATTTAAAGAAATCTTATTTTGGAATAGCCGAAGAAAGTATTATTACTTTATACGATTCATTTACAAAAGCGAAGGACATTGTTGTTGACGATTTAGTAAAAATCGAAGAATTTTTGGTTGTAAAAATAGAAGAAAATAAGAATGAAATCAGTAATAATTCAATTTCTGTTAAGGATAACGCTTTAAATTTACCTAAATTTGAGTTGCCGATATTTTATGGAGATATCAACAATTGGATTACCTTTAAGGAAACATTTCTGACTGCAATTCATAATAATGAAAATTTATCAGATCAGTTAAAATTTTCTTATCTAATAGCGAGTGTAAAAAATTATCCTGCTAAATTAATTTCGGGATTTTCAATTTCCGGTGATAATTATAAAGAAGCGTGGGAAACTTTGGTTAATCGCTATGATAATCGTAAGAATTTGGCATATTCATTACTGTCAAAATTCATTAATGCTAAATCATTAAAATCACCTACGCAAAAATCAATTCTAGAGCTATTGGACACTTGTAATGAAGTTATTCGGAATTTGAAATCTTTAAAATTTGAATTTAATGAATTTGTTGATTTGATTTTAGTTTATTTAATTCAAACAAAATTTGATGATAATTTAAGAAAACAGTGGGAGTTATCATTAAATAATGATTGTTTTCCAACTTATGAAATGGTAATTAGTTTTCTTGAAAAACAAGCACGTAGTCTGCAGAATTGTAATGTTGAATTTATTAAAACTGAATCTAAGTTTAATAATAAATTTGATCGTAAATCTCAACATTTTCCAAAAAGATCGGTATCGAATACTGTCGTAACGGATAATGTGAATAAATCACAAAAAAATATTTGTCCAAAATGTAATGAACCGCACCAACTTCATAGATGCCCATTAATGCAGAATTTATCTGTTGAGCAACGCTGGCATTTAGTAAAATCTAAAAAGTTATGTACGAACTGTTTGCGTTCTAACCATTTTGTTGCTAATTGTTTGATAAATACCACATGTAAACATTGCAATTCGAAACATCATACACTCCTTCATCGTGATAAATCTGCCCCTGCACAACAACAAATTATTGGACAACAAGATCATGTAACAACCCCAAATGCTGTAGGTAATTTAAATGAATCAAATTGTTTTACTAATCAATCGTTTAGTGGAAATTCTCAAACATTGTTGGCTACTGCCATTATACGTGTAAAATCCAAATCAGGCAAATTCATTCCTTGCAGGGCGATGATCGATAGTGGTTCTCAAAAGAGCCTACTTTCTAAAACTTGTTGTGAAAAATTAGGTCTTCCATCAAGGCCTACAAATCATAAAATCTCAGGTATAAATAATTTAGTTGCAGAAACATCTCTTCAGGAAGTTTCTTTGACATTCTCTCCTCATTTTAATGATGAAATCTTTCAGTTAGACGCGTTAGTTGTTAACCAGATAACAACAAACTTACCAAATTTTCTGATTACGACTACGTTTTGGCCACATATTGAAGGCTTGAATCTTGCGGATCCAAACTTCCATGTGTCCAGTCCCATTGATCTTCTTATAGGTGCAGATTTGTTTGCTAATATCATAATAGGAGAGTCTATTTTAGGACCTAAAGGATCACCGAGTGCTATTAATTCTAAACTGGGTTGGATACTATCGGGAATTATTTATTCGAATGAATCAAACCAAAATTCATCTGTTAGTTGTCATGTTACTACGCAGATTACTTCTCAGCTGCAAAAGTTCTGGGAACTTGAGTCG
Source organism: Maratus speculifer (assembly GCA_964019185.1). Classification (NCBI taxonomy): domain Eukaryota; kingdom Metazoa; phylum Arthropoda; class Arachnida; order Araneae; family Salticidae; genus Maratus; species Maratus speculifer. The sequence goes on from OZ025300.1 coordinate 139,709,996, forward strand.
GTTCCCAGTTCTGATCCAATTTCTCTTGTTGAAGATAATTATTCTAAAACCGTTTCACGTACAGAATCAGGACGATATGTTGTAAATTTGCCGTTTAAATCTAAGCCAATCCTCGGTGATTCAAAATCTCAAGCTCTAAAGCGGTTTTATTTATTGGAGAAGAAACTCCATCAAAACCCTTTGCTTAGAGAGCAATATTTAGCATTCATGCAAGAATATATCGATTTGGGGCACATGGAACTTGTACCAAATTCAGAAATCTCAAATGCGGATCATTTTTATCTTCCGCATCACGGGGTACTAAAGGAAGATAGTTCAACTACACGACTTAGAGTAGTATTTGACGCATCTGCAGTTGGTTCATCAGGCCGCTCTTTAAACGATTATCTAGAGATAGGTCCAAAATTGCAGCCGGAAATATTTCCTTTATTATTAAAGTTTAGAATGAATCCAATTGCTTTTAGTGCTGATATCGAAAAAATGTTTCGGCAGATCCTCGTTAATCAGAATCATATTGATTATCAACGCATTCTTTGGAGATTTAATTTAGAAGACACTATCAAATCATACAGGCTGTTGACCGTTACATACGGTTTTACCTATGCACCCTTTTTGGCCATTAGGACATTACGCCAATTGGCCATTGATAATGAACAATCTAATCAAAAAGCCTGCCAAATTATTCAAGATGAAATTTACGTTGATGATCTCCTTTCTGGATCCGACTCAAGAGAAAACGCTCAGAATTTAGTGACAGAGCTAATTAAAATTATGAAAAGTGGAGGTTTTAATCTACGAAAGTGGGCCTGTAACGATCCTATTGTAATTGCTCACTTACCTGATGAAATGAAGGCTTCCTCAAAAAAGGTCATTCAGGAAGATGACACTGTTAAAGTGCTTGGTTTACTTTGGGACTCTTCCAAAGATATTTTACAAATTAGGTTCGCTGATTTAAAGGATGTACAAACAAAACGAGATTTGTTATCTGTAGTGGCTACAATCTTTGACCCTCTGGGTTTCCTAGCTCCTACAACAATAAAGTTAAAAATTATGATGCAAGATCTTTGGAAGGATAAGATTTCTTGGGATGAGAAAATCCCACCTGCCATACAACATGTTTGGAATGAATTTTCATCTGAAATGCATTTATTGAAATCGTTAGAAATTCCTAGATACATAAATTTATTCAATGAAGCAGTTGTTCAAATTCAACTGCACGGTTTTTGCGATGGTTCGAATAAAGCCTATGCTGCTGTTACATATTTACGTGTAGTTACACCTGAAAGGGTATTTGTTAATTTGATTGCTGCAAAAACTAAGGTGAATCCTATTAAACCTCAAACATTGCCTAGAATCGAGCTTTGTTCAGCTCTTTTGCTAGCTAAGTTATGTTCTGTAATTATCGACACATTAAAAGTAAAATTTGACAATATTTATTTGTGGTCGGATTCCCAAATTGTTCTCAGATTGCTAAAAGCACCACCTTTAAAGGGAAATCAGTTAGTACTCAATCGAGTATGTCAAATACAGGCATTAATGCCTTCCCATGAATGGAATCATATTCCAGGTGCTTTAAATCCTGCAGATGTAGCTTCTAGGGGAATTCCTCCACGAAAGCTTCTTAATCATTCTCTGTGGTGGCATGGGCCTCCATGGCTACTGTCAAATGAGCAAATCCCAATACCTAAACTCACTGCCCCAATAGGTGAGTTAAATCAAGTAATTGACTCTGTCAGTAATGTAACACAAGTAAGTGCACCTCCTGACTTTCTTCTTAAGTTTTCCAAATTCTCTAAGCTGTCAAGAGTCACAGCATATTGTCTTAGATTCATTCATAATGCTAGACATAATACATCGAAAAAATTTGGAAATCTAAGTTCAGAAGAAATCTCTAATTCAATTCAATGCATTGTAAAATTAATTCAAAGTTCTGAATTCAACACAGAGCTTAAGTTGTTAAAAGAAAGAAAACCCTTACCAAGCAATAGTAAACTATTACCACTAAATGTATTTTTAGATTCAAGTGATATCATTCGAGTAGGTGGCCGTTTGTCACAACATCAGTCTTTAACCTTCGATAAAAAATATCCGATGCTACTCCCAAAAAATAACTTTGTCACTAAACTATTAATAAAGCATGTACATGAGAAACATATGCACGCAGGTACACAGCTAGTACTTTCTATTATACGTCAACAATTTTGGTTTGTTAATGGTCGTTCTACTGTGCGACAAGAGCTCAACAAATGTGTACTTTGCAAACGCCTAAAAACACAAGCTTGTCAACAAATGATTGGAGATCTTCCCGTTGACAGAATCACCCCAATTCGTCCTTTTTCCAAGGTTGGCATAGATTTTGCCGGCCCCTGCATAACCAAGCCAAATTTGCCTAGAAGTAAGATAAAATTAAAAACATACATCGCTGTATTCGTCTGCATGTGCACTAAGGCAGTGCATCTGGAAGTGGTATCAGACTTGTCTGTGCAAGCCTTGCTAGCAGCCCTAAAGAGATTTATTGCACGTAGAGGCCTGCCGTCTGATATTTATTCAGATAATGGGAAAAATTTCGTAGGTCTAGCAAATCAACTAAAGCAGTTATTCCAATATTTGAGGGACAGAGAAATTCAAGATTTTCTTTCGAGCCAAAAAATCAGTTGGCATTTCATTCCTCCATATGCGCCGCACTTTGGTGGGCTATGGGAGGCAGCTGTAAAGCTTACAAAAAATCATCTGTTAAAGGCATGTAAATCCAGTATTTTAAATTTTGAAGAATTATCTACTTTACTGTGTCAAATAGAAAGTTGCATAAATTCCAGACCTCTAACGCCGATGTCATCAGATCCATCAGATCCGCGCGCATTAACGCCAGGTCATTTTCTAATCGGAGCACCGCTCCTTCATATTCCAGAAGCTTCTAATTCGCGAGCTCTATCATTAAATGCTCGTTGGCGCCTTATTGAAAGGGCCAAGAACCAATTTTGGTATAGATGGTCAAGAGAATATCTCCAACATCTACAACAGCGTCCTAAATGGACTACTCCAAGTGTTAATCTACGAGAAGGAGACTTGGTAATAATTCATGAAAGATCCGTGCCCATGAGATGGAAAATGGGCCGCATTCTACAAACTTTCCCAGGACAGGACAATCGAGTTCGTGTCGTTTTAATTAAAACAGCAGACGGTGACATCAAACGTCCTATTACAAAGGTATCCCCTCTACTGCCGGGGGGGGGAGGATGTTAAATCCTAAAAAGAACTAAAAAGAAATCTGCAGTAAAAAGACATTAATTATTTCGGATATATGACTGTAGATGGCAGCACCAAAACTTTTGATCTTGATAAAACGAGACTATTTTGATTTTAATTAATATTATATTTCATTAATTCTCATTCATTTGTACTTTAAAATTCATAATATGTTTTTTCATAGATATAATTTGTATTTATTCATCTCTAATCCATCTTTTTAGATTGTATTCTTTATTCTGAGTTGACTGCGGAACTGTTTTAGAATGTTCTGATTCAAAAGAATGTTTACGTTTTGCTAAGTCTATTAAACCTCTTTAAATCCCTCTAAATCATAATTTTTTTGTGTGTGTGAAGAACCATACGTAAAAGGTATAATATTGCCAGTAGGCAAAATTCATAAATAACTATTTTCAAGATATGAAGAAATCGTAAATTCGAAGACTGGAATTCAAGTTATGAAACATACAATTGCTTATGAAAGTCGCCGACAAGAATTGCTCAGGTAATAAATCTCTCTTTGACTATAATAAAATCAAGTCTATGTTTTATGCAGTCTAAAATCTCAACAAATACATATTAACTAATTTTCTTTAATGTTGAATATTATTTTTGTATTTATACTTGTATCTTCTTAAACAAAAACAACAACAACAAAAAAAAAAAAAAACAAAATTTAACTTTTTTCACTTTTTAATCTTTAGAGCAAATTCTTTCTCGCATTTTTCATTAATCAATGTCACAGTTTTTCAATAATCTTTTATCCGTATTTCGACAGTGAAACGAATCTGTTGTTGATTATACGAATCCTTTAATAAACCCATATCATGATTTATTTACACAGATGGGCATTAAAATATTATAAGAAACCCCTTGTAATAATTTTTTCCTTAAATTGTCAAATCGATATTTAAAAAAAAAAAAATTAAAGCATAGCATGGTGCATTATAGCAATTTATTTTATTAAAATACAGTCGAGCCTCTATATAACGAAATCCATCGTTCCAGTAAAAAATTCGTTATATAGAGAAATTCGATGTATAGAGTATGATGTTAAAAATAGTATTTAATGTGTAAATTTTGAACAAATATTATTTTTGATCTTTTTAATTAAGAATTTGAAATGTTTAAAAGTTTATATTAACCTAACATTTTATTTCTTACTTATTTCAGCAGTTTCAAAAAAGAGAAAAGACATTTATTTGAAAGCTTAATGAAAACCAAATAAGGAAGACTTACATAAATTTTAGAAGAAGAAATCTGTAATTTTTTGTTGTTTTGATTTTAAAATTACAATTGTTACGCTCTCAAAAAAAATTCTCAAATTTTAGCAAGAAATGAAAAATTGTAGTTGATATTTTCCTCCATTTGAAGGTCTCTCTTATGTGCTCTCATTGATTCCTCTCTTATATGTGTAACTATTCAATTGACTGTGTTTTGAGAAGGATGTTGAAAGGTGTGTGGGAGGTGGGATGAACTTGTTAGATTTAAAGAATAAGGAGAGAAGTAATATTTGTAAAAAAAAAAAATCTCTCCACTGAACGATAAATCAAAAATAAGTGATGGAAAATTGATTCCATATGATTTCGAAGCTTTTTTAAAACTGAATAAATTAAGATCAATTTATGAAAAAATTCGTTATATGGAGATAGATATTTCGCTATATAGAGTCTGTTTTTAATGTAATCATGCGAAAAGGGGACCGTTCTTACTAAAAATTCGTTATATGGAGAAATTCGATGTATGGAGTTTCGTTATATAGAGGTTCGACTGTATTTAAAAAAATATATTTTTTAAAGTAAAGTTCATGTCAAAATATTTCAGTTATGCGAAGTTCCTGTTTACAAATAAATTATGGATATCCTTATTAAATAGTTCATACAAACAACGAAATCAAATTGAAAAGTATCTATGAATTTAGTTTGTCAGTCCGACTGTCAATAATTCTGTCTCTACTTCACGGGAAATTTTTCGATTGCAATGAAATAGATATATGTTATTAGGTATTACTACAGCATGTTCGGTAGAGAAGGAACACTAAAAATATTCCATTACATTACAGTCTATGGCACGATGATCAATCTTTGCGCATTTTATTTATTTTCCACTTTTTAAAAATTTTGACATCGGTGTTTATCACTGAAGTGAATGTACTAAAAGATCTTAATTAAGTATATTCTTTTGGTGTGCTTAGAATTTATCATTTTCTTTATTGGGACATTCAAAAGAACTTGATGACAGAGGACAATTAAGAATAATTGAACATTTCAATGTTACGAATAATAATCTATGGAAGTGCTATATCAGTTGTGGTTTTCTTTTTTAAATATAACTAATTTTTAAATGTTTTGATATGATTAAATTCTGTAGATAATATACAGGGCTGCACAAAAGTTTTCAATAACTTTCATTTATTGGCAGGAAACTGTAGAAGTGAAAATTTCAAACATGCTGTCAGTTTAAATGGACTAAATTTTAGCAAACAAATGTGGTATGCATACATATCACTAGATCATATACAGGATACAGGTCTGTGAAAAAATATTATATTTATCCGACACTTTTAAGTAATAGTAGAAATTGGGTTTTCAAATGCTTTATGTATACTACAAATTGTTCATTTAAAAATTATCTTTCAAAATAGTAAATTATGAAGTTTTGCTATAGTATTTGAATTTGTTTGAAAATTTTCATAAGCTATGCTGTATGCATTTTTTTTCTTGAAATGTTTCTTGTTTTCTAAATTAAATTTAAATATGTTGAGAAAGTAGAATTAAATATTACTTTTTATTTTGAGACAAAAACACTTTACCATTTTTATCAAAGCAAGTCACTATTCATTCAATTCATGAGTTTAATAAAAATAAAGCATAACAGATATAGATAATCAATTCTTTTGAAAACTAAAATTAGTCAGAAAGAAAAATATTTCTGTACATGAGCTTTATTTAAAGCAGAAAACATTTCGGAACCACTTCTTAGAATTGAGATCATTTTCAAGAATAATGTATCTTTTCATTTTTAAAAGCTGAAACAATTTAATAAATCTGATTTCCTTGATTTAATTAAGCATTTTTAAAAAGCCTAGAAATGCAATACTTTTATCTTCTGCGAAATGTGTACCGAGAATGTAAAATTTAATTAACTCTATACAATTATCTCTGCTTTTATGATGTTCAATATTTCTTGTTTAAAATTTACAGATTGTATTCTATGTTATTTAATAAGATTACGAATGAAATTTATATTTTTAATTTTGCTTTAATTTTAATATGAGTTACCCGTATTTCACTAAAATATTTTTAAATCTTTAACTGAGATTTTTGCATTTTGAACCATTTAGTGAGATAAAATAAAATACATATAAAAATATATTCTATTATAAAAAGATGAAACATGTTTAATAGATTTATCACGTCTAACGTTCCCGCATTGTTTTAAATGTATACATTGTTTAAAAAAAACGGACTAAAATGACATAAAAATAAGGAAAAAGAGTTGTTCATAAAGCATAAATTCCGAAACACAGTATAACGTTAAATGGATTTTAATTAGAAATTTGATTTTTTTTTCAAAAAATGTGCTAATCAGTGCGTCTGTTTAGTTGAACATTAATTGCGTATACTTTAATGAATAGAAAACCTGCTCTATAATGTCTTAATCCTTTTTAATTTCGTCATGATTGAATTTTGATTTCTTCATGATCTGTATCCGAACAATAAATGCTGCGATTCCAGATTCTTGATACAACATAGTTTAGTTCATCTCAATGATTTTTTTTCTGTCTCAGTATGTTTAACATTTCTCGTATCATTCAAATACACCAAAAGTGTATTATTCTCATATACAATGATATAAAGGAATTATTTTGTGTGTCTCAGTAAACGAACTGTAACGTCACACACTTTATTTATAATGGATGAACAACTTATACAAATTGCATTGCAATCTAAACAGATTTAGGGTAGTTCGATAACGATCAGACAGCCAGACATGTAGATCGATTTCAAAATTTTTTTTTAGCAATTTCGGAAATTATTAAAAAGTATTCGCATACAGCATGGACATTAGCAGCAAGTTTGATTCTTTTTTTCTATTATTTTGCAGTGACAAATTTGATATGACAAAGTCATAGCTAATCTCTCATAAGGTAGACCACAACCCACTTATCGCCCAATCCACAAAAACATGGACATGAGGATGAAAATTTAAATTTCTTTAAATATGATTGAAATTTTGCAGATTAACTGTTAAGAGTGTACTATTTCATATTTTATCAAAAAAAGAATTAAATTTTTGTCATTAACATACTTATTTTAATTAATAAAGTGACACTATGACTTTGTCAACTAGACTGCGGCAAAAATCTTTACATTTCATGGTCTCGTACAGCTGAACAAACATTCTGAAAATCTCCAAACTTGGATATATATGATCTGACAGCTATTATTGAGAGTTTTTGTCTACAGAGAAGTGTTCACTAATCTTCATATTACAAAAGGTAAGCATATTTAATTACTCTTAATTATTGTGTCACACCCGCAACAAAAAGTTACATTTATATCTCTACAGAAAAATATTTTTGATTTAAAGTTATGAAACTTTATATTCAAAAATTGTTTATTAAGATACTTTGAATTACAGACACAAAAGAAATTAATTAATATTTTAATCATAATTATTGAGCGTTGCGGGCGTGACATGTCCCTGTTGCGGGTGTGATATTTAATTAAAGTCACACCCGCAGTGTCTTTTAAAATTGATTACAAATGTATATTTGAACAAATTATATGTAAATTTATAAAAGAATAATATGCTAGAAAACATGTACTTGGCAGCTTTAACTATACCCTTTGATTTAATAGAGGGAATTCCAGTTAATAAATAAAAATTTGCATCATCTGAGCATGTGACACTGTGTGCAGTTGATTTATTCAGTTTGGATTGATAAAATTTTTGCTTTACTGCAAGAAAATAATTTTATTAGTGATATATGATTAAGAAATTAATTTAAAAGGTAAGATTTTTATAGAAATTAAAAAAAGAAAATTACGAAACAATATTTTAGCAATTTTCTTTAAATTTGTTAATTTTTTTTATATACATTTTTTAAATTTTGTTATTTGATAGTATTTATCTAATATATATATATTTAGTTTTTTTAAATAAGTAAATCAATATTAGGGGAAGATTTTTTTTTCTCTTTTAATTCAAATTAAATAAAAAGTAGAAGTAAGAATAATAGAAACTGTTAAAATGTTTATTAAGTTAGCATAAAATGTATATAGTCAGTTTGAAATTAACCATAATTTAACATAATTAACTTTATGTAAGATTAGAAATTTCAAGGGATAAATATTAAAAATTTGTTAAGCTTATATTTGTGGACTGGTAGTGCTATATTTATTCAGTTTACACATTAATTTCTTCTCTTTTGCAGAGAATGAAGAGTACAGAAAGATCACGATATCATCGAAAAAAGATTAAGGAAACCCCTTTTAAATATGAAGGATATCAACAAGAGAAAGAAAGAGACAAAGCAAGTAGAAAAAAGAAGAGACTATTTTAAAAAATAATGGTAAAGGATGGCAATCCTTTTGCATTTCATCTCATGGTAAAGGAGTTGTCGAGGGGGTTGGTGCAGTTGCGAAGAAAATGGTAACATTAGCAACACTCTGCAACTATAAATTCAGCTTCAGATTTTTCCATGTGTGTAGAAAAAGTCCTAAATTATAAAAGAACTTCGCTGAATGTGAAATTTCAGAAGATATTGTGAAAATGCTTCATGAATGCTGGCACCAAGCACAATCGGAGCTCAACATTCAATCGATTCATCATGTTGTTTTTATTGACGTAGGAACAATTAATGTAGCAATAACTTCAGAAAGTGATCACAAGAGAATTTGTTTGTTACCATATTTTGTCAAAAATGTAATATCCATGATAAGAGTGCAGTTGGAGATTTTGTAGAAGTTGTTTTGTTCTCCATATTTTTTTTTTTTAAGTGAAAACTTTGATGGACAAATAAGACAAATGAATGGGGATGTTATAGAATAAGAGTATCTGAATAAAAATCCAGAAAATGTGTATATTTGGCTCAGTCAGTTAGATGTATCCATACTTTGACAAGGATATAATATCCAACGATGAATGTGCTGTTGGAGATTTTGTAGAAGTTGTTTTGTTCTCGACATTAAAAAAGTAAAAATTTTGATGGACAAATAAGACAAATGGATGGTGACGATATAGAATTAGAATGTTTGAAAAAAAATTCACGAAAACGTACATATTTGGCCCAGTCAGTCAGATGTATCCTAGGAAAATAAAGAGCATTTTTGTAAAAAAAAAAGCTACCACCACCAGAAATTATAAATTCAAGATTGGAAATGAAATGTGTTTGATATTTTCCTATCTAGATATTATAATTGTAATATTGATTAATTCTTTAATTAAAAAAACCAGCCTTGAAAATATTTGTGTATGTCATTATTTTATTGGCTATACAAGTCGCACCCGCAACAGGGCGTCACACCCGCAACGAAAACTTTGAATATTTTCCACAAAAGCTAGAATTGAGTAAGTAATTTAATTTTTTCATAGAATAATTATTTAAGTATTACTGTCTAATATATAAAAATATCAATTCACTCAGTTGTCATATTTCACAGAGTTTTGCATTTTTGCACTGAAAGATGAAAATGCATGTCCTTTTTATGTCACACCCGCAACAGGTGCAAATTATTTTTTTTTTTTTTATAAATAAATGATACATTGGACAATTTTTAGATTTGGATAAATGTATGTGTAAGTGGTCTACATTGAAATTCATACAAATTGAAACCAATGCTCAAAAATATTTTTGCTGGTGACTAAATTAATTTGTGTAAATGTCACACCCGCAACTTTGGATTGGGCGTTATATAAAGAGTTTGTTGTGAAACTGATAAAAGACTGCCTTTAATTCACGAAAATGACGAAATGAAAAAATCCCTATAACGAGAAAATAGAGAATCAGCTCATGTACAAACATTATATGTTACTCAAAGGCGAGACACACACATTACTCTTACTTCTGTAAAATCTCATTTTCATCGACTGATTAAATTAAGGATCCCAGAGAAAATATTCATTATTTTAACTATTGAAATATAGTTACTTTTTGTAACGTAAAATTTTATCTATAGTTTACAACTTATTTCATCTAAAACATCTTACAGGTTATAAAGTTATGTTAATTTAATAACTTATTTTTATGCCTTCGGTCATTTTTAATTTGTATTGAATGTTTCAATTTTAAAATGAGTTTTTCTCAATATAATTTAATTTTAAAAAATTTTTTAAATGATATTTATTTACTTATTTATTTATTGTGTAATGTCTATGATTTTTAATTCTTTTGGAACTGCACCCCTTACACAAATTTTATTTGGTTGGCACACCTTTTTTTAAACGATTTATTTATCAAATATCTAAAAAGACATCAGTTTAAGCTGAATGAGTTAAACTTACACACATTTCGCACACATCAAGGAATTAAGAGGTTTTTAGGTGTTTTAGTATCAGAAATTTCGTAAAAACAGAACTCTATATCTGAAGACAGATAACTTTTTTCTTTATATAAGGCTAATATTACTTTACTATACTTCTAATAAAATGTTCTTGATCGTACTTGAAGCGTACGAGCCTTGTTGTGACAATTTTAATGAGATAGTGAAATATAGGCTTAACAATATTATTGCTTTGCAATAAGTTTGCTTTTATCTGACAAGACAAAGATAAAATTTCTTGATGATTAGCAAAGATTTTGCAGTGCTTTACATGATAGAACTAAATTTCTAATTTATTGCTGTGAATTTAATATAAATGTATGCATCAAGAATTTAACTTGTAGAACAAAAGTGGTGGTTTCATCATTTACGTTTTGTTTTTGCAGTCTTATTTTAAATTTTGTCTTGCTGAACTTGCTGCAAATTTGAAGGTTTGTAAAGCGAGGCTGCTAAAAGTTTTCTGCAAACTAAAATTGCTCTTTGGATTATGCACCAATTAAAAATATCCTTGAAATATTAAAATCATAGACATTGTGTGTAAAATTTATTGTTACGGCCGATTATCTACTCGACGGTTATTAGCTAAAGACGGTTTTTGTGGTAGACTTTCGTTGGATATTTCTAAAGTATCCGAATCTGTATTTATACATGTCAAGCGAAATTCAAAGTAAAAGATGGAAAATTCAGAAAGGCTATGCATTATAGTGCGATGTATTTTCGAACCATCACCTCTGATCTACAAGGTTTGGCAGCAGAACCTTTCAGAAAAATGTGGGAAAAATAAGTTTCAATAATAAGAGGACAAATGTTTAACATGCAGCATCGTATAAATTGTTAATTGGAGAATCAGATTTACATATTCACTATATAAATTTAGGCATTCAGATTTAAAATTTTCTCCACAATATATAGTGTTTAGGTCTGCCTTTCATGCTAAGGAGACTAGCCATTTTTAAAAAAAATATTTTTTTGTTAGTTAAGTTGATAATTTATGTTGATATTTCAAATATTTTTAATTCAATGGGCAAATTATTTGGAAGATATATGGGAAATAAAATTTTGAATACTTAGGTTACCAAAGTTTAACATTTGGCACTTATTGATTTATTTCTCGCAGAATCGGTTTCCCTTATACGCTATATAAATCTATGCATTCAGATTAAAATAAACTTTTTCTCCAAAATGTATCATACATAAGTATGCTTTTTATATACGAGGGCATTTCGAAAAGTAAAGATACAATGGCTCGCATTCCTTTAAAAAAAACATTTATTTAGAAAACGTAAGTTATATCTTATTAACTGGATTAATTATTGTTTTTTGATGTAATCACCCCCGTTATCAAAATATTTGTTAATTCTGAGCTCAAGCTTTTGTATCCCACAGTCATAGAAGGTTTGCGCCTATTGTCGGAACCACATTTCAACTTCATCGTCGATCTCATTATGGCCCTGTAATGATTTTCTTCCAAGATGTGAGAATTCTTTCAATTTGAGACGTCTATTCGCACGAATTGCTTCCTCCCTTCTATGAAGAAGGGCATCAAAGATCACAGATGGCCGAACTGTTCTTTGTTCGTCATAAACATCGGTCCTTCTTCAGAGAAATGACGACACCATTTCGTTACATTTTGTCGATTGATAATATTCCGATAAACAAAAACAATTTCTTTGTGAATATATGCTGGTCGCTGACCTCTTGCATGAAGAAAACCTTTCATGGAGCGCTCTTCGCAGTTGGCGGGATTCTGAATCGGCGGAACCATTTTAAACACGACCTACTCCAACCATAATCAACGCTGAAATTCCGAACGACCGCGAGGAGAAACCTAACGGTTCAAGGATAACACCTGTGTTGCCAACTTGTTTGCCAAAATTTTTCTTTTCCTCCGGCGTACGTTGTATCTTTACTTTTCGAAATGCCCTCGAATTAAGAAAAATAGTGTAATTACTAGAGATGTTCTTCACAACAAAGGAAATTACGTAATTAGGTATGCGAAATAAAACATTCAGAAAACAGGGTTAATTTTGAACCGTACAGTAATTCCATTTTTTCTGGCATCAATGAATGTATATATCTGTATATCTATATCTATATATATATATCTATATATATCTCTATATATCTCTCTCTATATATATATAGATAGATATAGATATACATAATAAATTTTAAAGTAGGCCGGCATTTCAAGAGATTTATTCAAAAATAATTTATAATGAATGTAATAAATATTCCATTAGGTAAATAAATAAAGCTGATTCCTCTTTCGAATTACAAAAAAAAAAAATAATAATTACTAACAGAATTACTGTCTCAATCAGGAAAAAATGTTAAGATTTAGATTTAAGCCGAATTTATAAAGTATTTCTATTAAATTACGCTTTAACTGATTGAATAAATTACCGCTAATTTTTTTAATCATTAATATTTCACATTTTAAAAGAATCTTTAAATAACTCGTCCGAGAAATAGGAGACATTTTATATGATTATTCCTCTGAAAGTGACAGGTTATTTCTTTACGAGATATCACCAATTAATTAGTGTAGACATTACATGAAGAATTAAAAATATAATAATATATAAACTGACGTCTAAAAATGTAATAGCGGTTGTGAAATATAATAAGGATATCATAAATTCTGAAAGAATGTAATGTTCAGAAGTAAAAAAAGAGAATACTTCAAATAAATCATTAATTAGAGTTTTGTTAATTAACATAATTAATTGTTTTAATTACATGCATATTTCTAATCTATTCGTTTAAAACATAAGGAAAATTTAACATTGTTACCTGTAGCATAAATTGTACACATTTGTAAGATATACGCTTAGAATATAATTTTTAGAAATAGAATTTCCATTTTATTATAATATAGAGAAGTGGAAAAATAATATTTTTCAAAAAGTTTATGAAAATTATGGTACGGTTTTTCATATTTATCACATATTTGAATGATAAAATTTTTTTAATTGTGGAAAATTTCTAAAAATAATGAATTTTTTTTCGTTAGTATTAACCCGGGAGCACTCGCATCGGGCCTCTCAGGCACGGCCATTACAAAACTGTACCACAGCGAAGTCACCCCTTCAACGAAAATGGACGGGCTTCACAGTAGCTGCGTTGAAAGTCACCTACATACTGAACGCAGGCATTTCAGGAATGTGGGACTTCCCTTTTTCTCCGAAAATACCGGTTCGGGACTCTGAGGCCCGGAGCGAGCGCTCGTGCTATTCATTTGAGATTGTGAAAGTGAAGGAGGAGGTTGTAAAATGCATCGGTATTTATCTTATGACGATGAAATGAAGAGATTGCAGACCTTATTAGCTGAGGTTTCAACTGATGAGGAATCTATTAATGAGGAAGATGACGAAACAGTAGATGCAGAGCAATATAGTGATCACCAGTCAAGTTCAGAAGATGATTTAGATTCATCTAGTGATTCGGATATTATTGAATCTGTTGATTACTATATTAGTAAAGACAAAATAACCAATTGGAATAAAAAAGAACCAAGACGAAATATCAGAACACCTGCTCACAATATTTTATCAAAATTGCTCGGAAATATTGGATATGCAAGAAACGTATCCTGCCCGATGGATTCTTGGCAATTGCTTATTGATGAAACAATAATAACGAGTATTGTGGAATGCACAAACATTTATATCAGATCAATTACTGCAAATTTCCAGAGAGAAAGAGATGCTCGTGAGACAAATATCGCAGAAATAAGAGCATTTATTGGCCTTCTATATTTAGGGGGTATTCACAAATCCTCCCATGTAAATGTTTGTGATATTTGGAATACCGATGGCACAGGGCTGGAAATTTTTCATCGAACTATGTCATATAATCGCTTTTTATTCCTTATGCGATGCATAAGATTTGATGACATAACTACTCGACCTTCTAGAAGAGAACTGGATAAATTGACTCCCATAAGATTTATTTTTGAAAAAATTGTTACAAATTATCAACGTGTATATAGTCTCGGAGAATTTGTGACCATAGATGAAAAGTTGGAACCTTTTAGTGGAAAATGTTCCTTTCGTCAGTATATTCCAAGTAAACCTGCAAAATACGGAATAAAAATATTCGCTTTAGTCGATCCCAGAACATTTTTTACTTGGAATCTTGAAATTTATGCAGGGGCTCAACCAGAAGGTCCGTATAAAGTGGAAAATACTCCCGATAAAATTGTCAAGAGGTTAGTGGAACCAATTTACAACTCCGGACGTAATCTGACAGTTGACAATTGGTATACCAGTTATGCATTAGCAAACGATCTCCTTCACAAGAAAATTACTCTTGTTGGAACTGTCAGGAAAAATAAAAGAGAAATATCAGAAGAATTCGTTTCTGGGAAAAAATGAGAAGTGTATTCCTCATTATTTGGATTCCAGAAGAATATGACTTTGGTATCCTACGTACCAAAAAAATAAATAAATGAGTGTTACTTTTGTCTACAATGCACAATGATGCTGCTATTGATGTTTCAACTTCTGAAGCGAAAAAACCAGAGATTATAACATTTTATAATCTAACGAAGGGAGCTGTAGATGTTGTAGGTGAAATGTCGGCAACTTATACTACTGCGAGAATAAGTAACATATGGCCGATGACAGTATTTTTCAGCATTTTGAATACTGCAGCAATAAATGCGCGGATTTTACTGTTATCTGCGAAATCGCCACAGATGCAATATAGAAAAAGGAGTTAGTTTTTGAAAAATATGTCGTTAGAGCTTCTGAAGGAGCATGTGAGAAAAAGAAATTTACAGCCAGCGCTTCCATGCAAATTACCTGAAAAGTTACATAACGACTGTAGTGAAGCACCACCGACAAAAAAAAAAAAAAAAAATTCAAGAAAAAGGTGTCATATCTGTCCCAGCAAAATTGACAGAAAATCCCAAGTTTCATGTGATAAGTGTTCAAAAAATGTCTGCGGCGAGCATAGTACTATTATTTGCAGAATATGCCAGTGAAATGTAAAGTTTCATTTTATTTAAAATAAATGTAATAAATGTTATTCAATTAGAAAAATATTTCAGGTTTTTTTAATTGTTCATATTTTAAAATTAATTGCTTGTATAAGTTAAAAAACTGTTTAGAGAATTTTAATATATTTATATAAATATTTCATTAAACTTCTTAAAATGTTCTGTTAAAAAAATATTTTATTTCTTATTTATCCATTTGTAATGCTATGTTGAAAACACACGTTTTATGATTTTGGTAATTCATTTTACTGTTTTTTTAAGCAAAATTCCGCGCCGGGCCTACCGAGCCCGACGTGAGCTCTCGTGTAACGGAAAGTAGCGCGAGTTCTCCCGGGTTAAAAGAATTTTCGTTTTTCGAAAATGAACTTTATTAACAGTCACATAAAATATTTATTACTTCTATTTTTTTAAAGGCCGGAATGTATATGCATAATTGTGATTATTTTTTACAAGGTACTTGTTAAATTTCATTTTTTTAGTAAAGTAATATTTATGGTTGAAAACATGTTAGTTTTAGATTAGATTCCGAGAAAGTAAAAAAAAAATTAAAGTTATGCTATGCATAGGAAAAGTAAAGAAAAAATCTGCTTCAGATGTAACATATTTAGAACAAACTTGCATAAGGCAACAAATTTCCAACCGGTAAAAATGAGTGTGCATGGCTGATATTAATGTATCATTGTTTTATTCATCATTCTACCTTCAATTTTACCTAGATCCGTGGTATCTAAACGTAAATATCATTTCCAAGTTTTAACAGATGGCAGGCTTATCTTAAACATAATAAAATGTTCAGCTTTGTTTTCCTCAAAAGACAATAAATAATTTCATTTATTTATGAACTGTTATTAAATGAATCTAATTATCTATATAACGTGGCACATATCTTTTCTTTATTATTATTCAATTACCGTATTTACTCGTGTATGCCACGCACGCGTGTATAACGCGCACATCCTGATTTAGAAGAAAAAATGACTTTTTTTTTAAATCTGATATATAACGCTCATCGCGAATTTGATATACAAATGGATAAAATACTAAATGAATTTCAGTAAAGAAAATCGAAACAAACATTACATCAGGCCAAAAACAAGGCGATAATACATTTTTAGACTTCAGGTAAGGAGTGAATGTCAAGGAGTAGGAGTGACTGACAGCAGTAAGAATTGCTAATTGGCGTTTATATAATGTTAATTTATAAACAAGTGCAAGGAGTGAAAGAAAGATGCAGTAATATTTCTGTTAAATAAGATTTTCCGAGTAATTATGCCTCCTTATAATACATTTGTTTACTCATATGCATATCGTGTGATTACATCCAGCAGTGAAAATTTTTCCATATATAACGCGTACCTACAAGTTTTGTCCTATTTTTTAAAAAAAAGTGCGCGTTATACAGTAGCAAATACGGTATGTATTTTTGTTATAAAACATGCAACATATATATTTATGTATATTTATATGTATATATTAATTCAGTACTTGGCCTTTTATCTATGTACTTAATATATTGTTTTTGACTATTATTACTTATCAATAAAAAATTAAAAAATTCTATATTTAATCATCAGTACGTAAAATATTTCAAAACATAACACGACTACAGTATAATTAACCATTTCATGTCATCAAAGTAGAATGCTAACTTGTTGAGGATTTATGAACCGTAAATGTCAAATCAGAACGCAAGCAGAGAGACAGATAGCAGACGAACACACATGCATTAAATCTATGTCCAAAACAATGTTCAACACTTTCGAAACAATTCTACGTATATTGCTCGGAATGATTGTATGAATGTGATATTGCATCGCTTACAATAAACAATGTAAAAAAAATGCATAGTTTAATATTACCACTTCGCTAATTTATAAGAAAATAAATAAATTTAATTTAATAATCCATTTATACATAAAATTTGTATATGCAATATAATGTTCACAAAAAATGAAAGCATGTAACTACTTGAAAAGCAGTGGTATATGTTACCTCCATTTAATAATGAATATTTGTACATTATTTTTAAATTTATTAAATGTTATAACATTGATGAAAAAAAATCTATGAAATTGAATTTATTAAATTTTGAATGTAATAGAAAAGAATACATCAAACATATTTAAACTCACAAAATATTCTTTTTCCTATCCTGGTGTTATAGTACATATGCGTTTTGTATATTTTCTTCAACTATTTTCACATTATAATAAACTTGGTAGAATACAGTGCATTGCAAAAAGACATTGTACAAATTCAGGATATTTTTTTAAAAGGGTAGAAGCAAAACTAGTTACAGCAATAGATAAAATAACACAACAACAAAAAAGTCCATACAGTATGTTTGTGATCATAAATGGACAGCACACAATATAAACTGTTACTAAAAAATCAGTTATTCGTAAATTGCGTGTCCTCTGAAAACAGCGCGAACTGTCAAGTGATTTATCGAAACAAGTTCTGACACTGAAGTTCAAAGAAATTATCGAACAACTAATGTTAAAACACTTATGTGCATCGATATAAAACAGTTAACCCGACAGTAGACGCGTGTCGGTCTTTTTTGCCGCCATCATAAAGTATCTTCTCCTAATTCATATTCCCTTATAAGTATAATGATAATATATCATACAGCTGACTTTAAAAGCTTTCCAACCAACATAGTGAAGTAATAAAACATCCCTGTTTTCCATTTGGGTATATATTTACAATTAAAACTTGAAATTGTGTAAATGTCCATACAATGATCACTAAAGACAGTTCTTTTTAACTTTTTCACAATGTTCCAAATCTCATAAAAATAGGCATAATTTAGGAAAATTGCGAATTCATAACTTAGTTAAAATTTAATATTCGAACATTAAGAGACAATTTTTTCCAATATTACTTATTTTGGCTGCGGGAGGCCGCGGTAAAAAGACTGAGCCCGACGAATAACGTTCGCAAAATGTCGCGAGTATTCCGGGGTTAACGTTGATCGAAATCGAACGAATGATGTCAGCATGCTGAAGCATTCGTGAGTTTCACTTACATATTGTCTTCATATTTTGCGCTACGAAAGAATTTCATATTGAAGTTTACTAACGCTGTAGAAAAAAAAAAAACTAAATATTTTATTTATTCGATAAACTGTTGTAACTGGTTTTGCTGGAATCCTAATCATATTTTTGGATAAAATTTTAAAGCGACACAGACCATTTTGGAACATTTTGGGCTAATTCCACGCAAACTTGTCTGACTGTTACGTAGCTGAAATTTTTTTTACTTGTTGGCAACCGTTATTTTCGAAAGTTTGCTTAGCCTTATTCAATTGATGAGATATCTCTGATAAAATAAATAACATATTTCTTTGTAAAATACTGGTAAAAAAGATTGTAGTATATGGCAGAGATGATAAGTTCGTATGGGATTAGCCTTTGTATAACATTTTTCATTATGAATCTATTATGAATACTGCCGTATTAATGTAGTAGCTCCAAATATATGAAAAATATAGAATACAGCGATCCCAAATTAAACTTATTTTTAGTTTATATATATATAGTTGGTTTATGTTAGTATTGTCAAATTGAATGAAATTAATTTGAATTATAATTTTTATTATACTTTTCCTTCTGTTTACATTTTATCCCATTTTTCATTAGTGTTTGGTACTTTTTTTCCTTATCTATTATATTTTATTTTGATAATTTTATTATGATATACTGTCGTATCTTATATCTTATATCTTATTTTCATGATTTTATTATGATATATTTTTAATGTTTTTTCTTCATTTTAGTTTGGTTATATGTGTGTCAGTAAACCCAAAAATATGTTATTTTACTTTTGATGGCTAATGCAAAGATGAAAAAAAGATTTTATTTGTAGTTCCATCGTATTTCTGGTCTGAAGACTCTACTATAGTTCTGCAAATTCCAAATATTTCTTCTAACTAATTTTTCATTTCTTATTGATATAAAAAATGTTTTACAATTAATGGTTATATATATATATATATATGTATATATGTATGTATGTATATATGTACACACTGGTGGACAAAAAGTTTTTCCATTTCTTCTTAATTCCACGGATGGGGATTTCCTTTTTGAGTGCCGAAATTGTCGAGTAGCAATACGTCTCCCCAAGGAATCCCATACATTTTTAATGGGATTTAGACCAGGGGAACGTGTTGGCCAGTCTATGCGATGGTTATCTTCGGCCTCAAGAGAATATTGTGCAGACTGTGTACGATGACAATGTGCGTTATCGTCCATAAAACGAAACTTTTCGCTGAGTACACCTCAAAAAAGTCGATTATGTGAAAAAAACTTCTTCAATGTAACGTCTGCCAGTCATGTACCCATGGTTAAGCATATAAAGGTCTAGTGCAGCCATTGAAACGTGTTACCTTCCCATACCATAATACTTGAAGTCGCATATCAATCTCTTTCTAGAATATTTTCACGAGATTAAGCATTACCAACCTCGCGCCATATCTATTTACATCTATAATCATACAATAGGCTGAATCTACTCTCATCTGATCAGAGCACGGTTTTTTTGTGAAACAATGTTTAATTGAAAAAATTTTCCTACTAATGAAATAATTAATTTTTAACATATTTTTTGCTTAATTGTGAATTAAAAAAGACTATCGTACGGAACATTGTATTTAAAAACCACTACTTATTTTTTCGAATCAGAATAATTAACTGAAATGTTAAATACGATTTTTTCTAATAGGTGACTACGCTTTGTTTAATTTAAACCAAAATGTGATACACTTTTTAAAATTAAATTACATTTCCTTACAATAAAAAAGATACTTTCTCAGTCGATTAGACCAAAAGAAAATTTTACACGACTTAAGTTTTAATTGATTTTTTTTCAGTATAATTTCTTTGTGTTTTTATTTACTCGAAAAATATGTTATTTTCTATCGAAGTATTTTTAAAAAGATAAATTTTATAATAAAAATTTTATAATATAAAAAGTTTTATTAATGTTTAAAAAGTATATCATTTGGCTAGTGAATGAACAATCAGTCTCGTCAAATTGTCAGTGCTCAATCTGTGATCATTTCTTTGAGGTTACAGATGAGATTCTTATCCACTTTACTGTTACGATTAATTTCGCTTTTCATCACACCGGGCTATTTACGTAAGTATTTATGTATATACTGATTGAACACCATTTGATTTTAGCAACAGCCAAAGGTGAAGAAATCATTATATGATAAGAATTTCTCTTTTTCCAGTTTATCCCTATCTATGAGAAGGCAAAATCACAAACAAAATTATTCATTTTAATCAACAAATCGATTACTGAAATGCGCTATTGAATTTGCCTTTTACTCTATTGCTTATTAGTTGTATGGAAAATATCATTTGCCAATAATATTTTTTTTTTCGATCTGTTATAATCAAAATATCATAGTAATTACCCGCTGAAAGAATGTTTGCAACATTTACACATTTAAAAAACATTTAGAATGTACTTATTTTTAATAGTTTCTGTAGCGTAAATTAGTATTTTAACGAGATAGAATTAATAGAATTTTAATTTTAGCGTATAAATATTTTCTAACCAATAAAAAAAATTGTGTTATTTTAGGACACATTGAAATAAACAACGGATACAATAAGGCATGTAATATAGAATTTTCAGTATTTCACGCCAAATCTATTTTGCTAATATATTTTTTTCATTTGGCTGCTGTTTTTATTTGTCATTCACCAAATCTTGAATGTTGTTCAAAAGCCAGCGAGTACCCTGGCAATAACTGTCGCATTCTACACTGTTGTCTTTGTTTGAACCAATTTTTTGGTGCTCAATAGCTGCTACTGTAAGATGGGGAAATCATAAACCAATATTTGGAGCTTTTTCTCAAGCGTATTCCCAACAACTGATACGAGGTTGAAATAGGAAGCTCCAAAATGTTGGTACAATATTTTGCCATGTTATGGCGGCAGCTACTGAGTACCTAAATTTGGTTCAAACTAGGACAAGATTTTTAACAGTGTATACAAAAATACATGAATACAAAACGTATTACGATTTTATGCATTAATTCTGTAATACGGAAATAACATGGTTCCATTTTAAATATTTTGTAATCTCAATCTCATTATCCGTCATGAGATGCCATTAAAAAACTTATGCATGACATGATTTATTAGAATTAAGAAAACATATACAGTCGGCTCTCGTTAATTCGAACTCGTCGGGACCGCAAGAAATGTTCGAATTATGGAAAAAATGAAATGAAAACATGTTTAATATGATACTATTGCAAAAAAATAATCTTATAGTATTTTTTAAATTTATTTAGTCTGTTATTATTAGAATATGATTTAATATTAAATTAGAATGTATAAATACATAAACTAAAAGATTAGAAACAAGCAGAATGGAAGAAAAAATTTAAGCGTCACTGATGGACAGACAGGGCACTAAGAAAAGGATATCAAATGCGTTGGATTATACGTTTACTCTTTCGGAACAATTTTCACAAAAATCAAAGAAAGAAAGTTATTCAAATGATCTGAAATGCGTGCGAAAGTAAAGAAAAAGAAAAAATCGGAATTCTCGTTAGTTCGAATTATATGAAATCAAGAGAACATGAGTTCGAATCAAGGAAAATTTTTAACGTTATTCTGGCATTGAAAATTTTGGGACTTGATGTTTAGTTCGAATTAAGCGAAGATTCGAATTATCCGATTTCGAATTAACGAGAGTCGACTATATTTCTATCTTTTAAAGATTGTCTTTGATTGTCTTAATCTTTGAGATTACTCGAAAAAGGCTGCTACTAATATGCTATACCCACCTCAGTCCTGGTACAAATATTACGAGGAACTACAAAAATAATTTAAAATTAGCATGAAACATCTCCAAGGATGTAAAAGTCTATGCATCGATGCTTATGATATATACGCATTTATTTAGAAATTCTAGATTTAATTTTATCAGTTCTGTAAAATGTTTTAATTTATTTAAAGGGTGTTTATTAGTGTCTCCTACAGGCGATATAAGGAATGAGCAGGATTTGTTTAATTCAAACCAGCGATGAACGATGTCATATGATCATAGACGGCGGATCAAACGAGGGGGCTATGTATTTTTATAATTCAACGCACCTAAGAAAATAAACAGTAGAGTATATTTAAATATAAATAATGTTTTTTTAGTTGTTTTGATTTTAATTTATGTCTAGGAAGAGAATTATATAAAAATTTAAAATCTTAAGATATGATTTAATGTGATTTAAAAAAAATAAGTTATTGTAAGTGATTTAACATTCTATTATAATATAAAATCAAATAAGACTTTTGGAGAATACTTGGTGGGTTATTCATTTTAAGCATAAAAAATATTTATTATACAATGCAATTTAATATAAGTTTTTTTCTACGCAAATTACAGGTTATTATAAACACAACAGTAAGCAGAATATATTTATATTTGGATACTTAAACTCACAATTATTTTGAAATTTTTACATTTTTTTTTTTACCAATTATAAAACAACGTAGGGTAACACCCCCAGTAATTGGCATGCACCAGTGATTGGCACATTTTACAAACATGTCCTAAAAAAGATTTATATCCAGTCTTTTAAAAATTCAAGACCATATATCAGTTATATGCTCATTTACGTTAAGAGCAAGAATCTGAGAAAGTGTCACACACGTGATTCATGACGTCTCAGATTTTCTCCAAAAAATTACCATTTGTTACTTATCTTGTTAAAAGACTAAATCTAGAATTTTTTGCTCCAAAGTTGAGTTGTTCATTTTTTATGGCCCCCTAAAGGTCATCATGTCGTGAAAAAAAATAAGCGTTTTTTAAAGACATGGATATTGCCATGACTCATAGCTCTTTGCGCATACACCTTGCCACCAAATTATTTTTGTATTTAGAATGTAAGAGGGTTGAACTTTATATAATAGATGAAAAACCCGTGGCAAGTTTTTGCCGCAAGGGCACAGAAGGTCACAAAAAGATTCATTTTTGCTGTTTTTTTCCATTTTTAAGACCCTATAACAGCTTGCGCGTTCCACTTGCCATGAAAAATGAGGTGGCATTTGAAAGCCATGTATTAGCACTTTTAAAAATTGCATATATAATTGAGGCAAGTTGGATGCGCTTTTAGTTACAGAGTGCCAAAGTCTGAAAAATGTCATTTTTGACCAATATTCAAACTGTCATAATTACTTGCGGTAACAACATTTTGAAAAAATTCTTTTACCATTGTTTTATTCTATTATTGTCCTTTTCAAAAAAGTAAACTCCATTGAGGCAAGTTGCTGTAAAAAAATTAAATGATTTTTTAAAATATGGCCTTTTTTCAATAGTCATGGCCATTTTATTATTTGAAACAACTTGACTGGATAACAATATTTTATACATTTGTTTGCTTATATAAATTGATGTTCTAATATATTGTGAGATATATATGATGTTGATGGCATTTATTTAATTTTAACCCTTTCAAGTCCAATTTTTTTTTTCAATTTTAGAAAAAATTACTTTTATTTTAATAATATTGACACTAGCTATCCTAATAGATTAATTAGAGTTTAAGGAATATTTCATTGTCTGAAACATAACAAATGTTGTTGTTTTCTGCACTATTAAATTCATATTCATGCAACAATAGGCTAAGGAAGAGTTTTCGGAGAGGGTTTAAAAATATTATATTGCAACAAGTTAGTGACGTTGCAATTTTCTAATACTTTTAGCGCTTTATTACAGATAATTCTTTCAAGGAAGTAACTTTTATTTTAAATTAAGAGGGAAATACAATTAAAATAAAATAATCGCAAACAATGCAAAGAAAATTAAGCAAATATTTATTTATATTACTAAATGCCTTAACATTAATGAAATCATATAATAAATGCACAGACACATAGTAACCTCGTTACAAGTAATTAATAACAAAAATATTTCTTAAAAATAATAATAACACTCAAAAAGACATGTATTATAAATAGTACACCAGCTTCGAAAGGGTTAAAACAAAAATATTTGACATTTACAAATTACAAGTAATTAAAATACAAATATAAATACAATCAGCCAACACTGTTAATGTATTTACATTGATTTATCAGAGAAAAGAAAATCAAAAACATAACTGTATCTTGTAACATATATGAAGATGCCTTATAACAGTTATAGGATTCTTTTTTCAACTTTATACAATTGTCTGGTGCCAATTATTTTACTGTTACATGCTTAACGTGTTCGTGGCTGCTGTACTATGAATAATATGTGGTTTTTATTGAGTATTATTTTATCTTAACTATTACTTTTCTTATTATCTGCATGCAGTAAAAGTAGTAAATTTCTATGTATTTTTTTATAATGAATTTGTTTTGGAAAATAGTAATATGTAATAATAATTTTAAAAAAATTTTAAGTATTATATTTTCATGTGAATATGAATAGTATGTAAAATAACTACTTTTAATAGATTTCAGAGGAGGACATATTCATTAGTAATCTATTCATGTATTTCAGTTAATATATTTGGATAGCTATTAATGTAAAAAAAAAATTTTTTTCGCATAAGTGAAAAAAAAAAATCCCATTTAAAAGACGTCTTGAGATATCTTAAAAGAAATGGTTATATTTTTGATTTTCTTTTCTCGTACTGATAAATCAATGTAAAAATATTAACAGTGTTGGTTGATTGTATTTATATTTGCATTTTAATTACAAGTTGTAATTTGTAAATGTCAAATGTTTTCGTTTTAACGCTTTCGGAGCTGGTGTACTATTAATACATGTCTTTTGAGTATTATTATTTTTAAGAAATACTTTTGTTATTAATTACATGTAACAATGTTAGTATGTGTCTGCATTTATTATATGACTTCATTAATGTTAAGGCATTTAGTAATAATAATAAATATTTGCTTAGTTTTCTTTGTATTGTTTGCAATTATTTTATTTTAAATGTATTTGCCTCTTAATTTAAAATTAAAGGTACTTTCCTGAAAGAATTATTTGTAATAAAGCACTAAAAGTATTAGAAAATTGTAATGTCACTAACTTGTTGCAATATAATATTTTTAAACCCTCTCCGAAAACTCTTCCTTAGCCTATTGTTGCATGAATATGAATTTAATAGTGCAGAAAACAACAACATTTGTTATGTTTCAGACAATGAAATATTCCTTAAACTGTAATTAATCTATTAGGATAGCTAGTGTCAATATTATTAAAATAAAAGTAATTTTTTCTAAAATTGAAACAAAAAAAATTGGACTTGAAAGGGTTAAAATTAAATAAATGCCATCAACATCATATATATCTCACAATATATTAGAACATCAATTTATATAGGCAAACAAATGTATAAAATATTGTTATCCAGTCAAGTTGTTTCAAATAATAAAATAGCCATGACTATTGAAAAAAGGCCATATTTTAAAAAATCATTTAACTTTTTTACAGCAACTTGCCTCAATGGAGTTTACTTTTTTGAAAAGGACAATAATAGAATAAAACAATGGTAAAAGAATTTTTTCAAAATGTTGTTGCCGCAAGTAATTATGACAGTTTGAATATTGGTCAAAAATGACATTTTTCAGACTTTGGCACTCTGTAACTAAAAGCGCATCCAACTTGCCTCAATTATATATACAATTTTTAAAAGTGCTAATACATGGCTTTCAAATGCCACCTCATTTTTCATGGCAAGTGGAACGCGCAAGCTGTTATAGGGTCTTAAAAATGGAAAAAAACAGCAAAAATGAATCTTTTTGTGACCTTCTGTGCCCTTGCGGCAAAAACTTGCCACGGGTTTTTCATCTATTATATAAAGTTCAACCCTCTTACATTTCAGATATAAAAAGAATTTGGTGGCAAGTTGTATGCGCAAAGAGCTATGAGTCATGGCAATATCCATGTCTTTAAAAAACGCTTATTTTTTTTCACGACATGATGACCTTTAGGGGGCCATAAAAAATGAACAACTCAACTTTGGAGCAAAAAATTCTAGATTTAGTCTTTTAACAAGATAAGTAACAACTGGTAATTTTTTGGAGAAAATCTGACATGTCATGAATCACCCCATAATGCTAGGTGTGACACTTTCTCAGATTCTTGCTCTTAAAGATTATAACTTTGATTTATTTTACAAGATGACAATAGAGCCTAGGAAAGAGAAACAAATCTGACTTGTATCAAATTAGCCATTTTGTTGCAAATTCTTGTTCTTTGGCTTAAGGAAGGCATGCTTTTCAATTTATTATTACCTGATTTAAAATATATTTTAAATTTTAATTGACAACAGTTTTGTTTAGTTAAAAAGGGTTACTTTAATTGTGTAAAAGTATTTTCGACACAAATATTTGGATTTCTGAATTAATGGTAGTTGCCAATTAATGGTGCTTCAATTTTGCTAGTTCCGAGTAATTGGCACCTATTCCAATTACAAGGAATTCGCAAGGAATTTGAGATTAAACCATTTATTTTGGAAGTATTTTTAAAATTATAGACTAATTTTGTTTATCATTTGTTTTTATTTGAAAATATAAATTTTATCAGTAATTGGAATCCATTAAAGCTTCATATGACAATTACTGGGGACAGCCTGACAATTACTGGATATTAATGTAAGTATATTGTATTGTTTTACAGTGTTCACATTTCAGATTAATATGCTGATTTCTTACTCTGAAAAACCTGAAATATGGCATCTTCATCTACAGTAAATTAATTTAAAGCGATTAAACCCAATGCAAAATGTAAATTTTTTTAAAAATATAAACATATGCCAATTACTGGATCACAAGGTGTCATACATTGGTGCTCTAGGTGCCAATTACTGGTGATTTCAGCAACTTTTTATAAATATATTTTTATAAAAATACTTTTTCAATTTTTTTTTTTGCTTTTAGTGGGCAAAATAGATGCACAGATATGCATTCTTTGATTTAAAAATATTTCCAAGTAAATAGCTTATTTCTTTATAATGAAAATTTAAGTAAGTTTAACGACAAATTCTTAATGTGCCAATTACTGGGGATGTTACCCTATATTATAAAACTCCAAATTTTATCTTCTTAAAAATACTTTGTTAAAAAAAAATTATTCAATTAAATAGAAATACAAAGGGATTTTACAGAAAAAAGTCAATTAAAACTTAAGTCGTGTAAAATTTACTTTACAGCTAATTAACAGAAAAATTCGTTTTTTTACTGCAAGGAAATTTGTTGTCGTTTAAAAAAGTGTAACTTTTTTGGTTTAAATTAAACAAAGCGTAATAAGTTATTAGAAAAAAATATTTAAATTTTAAGTTAATTATTCTGATGAAAAAAAAATCGTAGTAGTTTTTAAATACAATGTTCTATAAACAGTCTTTTTTAATTCGCATTTAAGCGAATAGCATTAAAAGTAATTATTTCATTAGTAGCAAAAATTTTCAATTAAAAATTCTTGTACAAAAAACCCATTTGTATTTCTTTACTTTTGATGGAGTATTTTGTTTTATATTCATTTTTAAATAGGCATTTATTTTTAAAGATAAAAAGTTATAAGAAAAAAGTTGAAGGACGTTTCCAATTTTTTTAGTACACAGTAAAAAAATCTTTCAACATTTTAAGATTTAGTATTCTCATAATAGAAAAGCACATAAATAAATAAATAACATTTCAAATATTTAACTTGAATATTCACAAATTTAGTTTTACATACGAGAGGAATATTTTTTGGAAAGAATATTTTTTCTGTAGATTTTTCTTTAATTTCCTAAATTTTATTAAATGTTTTTTTTTAGAGTTTTATTTTTCAAAAATTGTCGGGGAAAATTAAAACTTCAACAAAAAGTTATTGAGAAACAACGGAGTGCAATCCATCACTAGTAAATGGTCAATTAAGAAGTCTTAAATTAAAAAGAAAAATCGAAAGAAAAGTCACAACCTTTAATTATATAAAAAATCATTCAAAAACATGTTATCTTATGCCAAACAGTCACATATCACAATTTTGTTTTTAGTATTCAAACATAAAAAACATGGTATACTTTGTTTAAAATTATTCGAAATTACTTAGAACTTGTAATTTGTAATGTTTAATAAACATAATTTTTACATTTCAATGAATTTTTTTTCTTTTTAAAAAAATCATAAACATAGCTCCTTTTTATGCACGAGTCTCAACATTCGCGACTTTAATATTCATTGAGATTTTAAACCTATCCTTCGCGAATGATAAGATAAACGCTTGCGAGCTAGTGCCAGATCGGTTGGGTTGTTATTTTCAAATTCTCGTTTGAGAATTTCAACATTTGTTTTATTATATATTTTTTCTTTCCAATTGTATAACTGACGTCCACTTCTACATTCTCTTCTTTTATTGAGATTTCGTAAGAGATATTACATATTGCAATTTCACCAGTTTATCTATCTATCTATCTATCTATCTATCTATCTATCTATCTATCTATCTATATATATATATATATATTTATATATGTATATCAGTTTTTTATGGACACGATAACTTCTATAATTCTTCACCAATCTCCACCAAACTTTTACATAAAATGAAAGTGGATAAAATCTTGGATAAATTCGTTAATGGGCAAAATCGGACCAAGGGGGTCAGAATAGGGGGCGTTTTTGTAAAAAACCGAAAAACCGCCATAACTTCTTAATTAATTTAGATATCAAATCGGTTTAAAGTTTATATTACTTCTTAAAAATAGGCCAAAAGTATATGCATGACAGATTTTTGATAAATTTAGAAGTGGGCTCAAGGGGCGAAAAAAACAGGGATTTTGAGAGAAAAAAAATCATAACCTCGTCAATTTTCAAGATATGAAGTCCAATTAATTTTTTTGTAAATGTTCTTAAAATTATCTAAAACTTTTGTATTTACAAGTTTTTGATAGGACCAACTTTTACCGATGAAAAAATTGAAAAACGAAAAGAAAAAGGGCGGTGAAAAAAGAGTAAAATCAATAACTCCGTCAATTTTTAAGATATCAAATCTGATTAAATTTATTTTACATTTTCTCAAAAATATCTACAACTTTCATATTGACAAGTTTTTCATAGTACCAACTCGTATAGCAAAAAAAAAAAAAAAATAAATAAAATAAATAAAAATAAAAATAAAATAAAAAAAAATAAACAAAAATAGGAGTTGGAGAAAAAAACCTCAAATCCAAACTGCTTATATTCTGACTCCTTTTTAAATTCATTTTTGATTTTAAACGCATCCAAATGTTAGATCCTCTTATTTAGAAAGTGTATAATGTGACGCATTGGCCAATTTTTTGATAAAAACAGAATATATTTCAAATAAGGCTACCAAAAAGGGTATTTTGAACAGAATTTCCGAAAGTCATCGGGACTGAAAATTGAAGGAAGTATTCAAACAAGAAATTGCGTTTTTTTTCTGACTCGATTTTAAATCCATTTTTGTTCTCAAACGCATCCAATTTACAGATCCTCTTATTTAGGAACTATATAATGTGATGCACTGGTCAGTTTTTTGATAAAGGCGGAATATATTTCAAAAAAGGCTACCAAAAAGGGTATTTTGAACAGAATTTTTAGAAATCATCGTGACTGAAAATTTAAGGTAGTGTTCATTAAGAAATTGCGTATTTCTGACTCGTTTTTAAATCCATGTTTGCTCTCAAACGCATCCAATTTACAGATCCTCTTATTTAGGAACTATATAATGTGATGTATTGATCGGTTTTTTCATAAAGACAGAATATATTTTGAAAAGGCTAACAAAAAGGGTATTTTGAAGAGAATTTCCCGAAGCCTTCGTGATTTGAAAATTTAAGGAAGTGTTCAAATAAGAAATTGCGTTTTCACATAGCAAATTGCGTTTTTTATGACTCGTTTTAAAATCCATTTTCGCTCTCAAACGCATCCAATTTATAGATCCTCTTATTTAGGAACTATACACTGTGACGCATTGGCCAGTTTTTTGATAAAGATAGAATATATTTTTTTAAATGCTGTCAAAGTGAGTATTTCGCACAAAATTTTCCGAAGTAATCATGATTAAAGAATTAAGATTGTATTCAAACAACAAATCGGTTATTTTATGACCCATTTTTAAATTCAATTTTTTTCTCAAATGCATTCAACTGACAGTTTTTTGTTTTTTAGGAACTGTATAATGTACTGTTTTGGTCGATTTTTTAATAAATTCAGAATCTATTTCAAAATATGTTGTCAAAATGGGCATTTGAGCTGAATTTTTCTTAAGATGATTCTGATAAAACCAGTTTTTGCTGAAAAATGAAATTAAAAATTTTTCATAAACGGCCAAATGATGTTATTAAACTGGATTTATCTCTAATCATATATATATATATATTTTTTTTTAATGAGCATTCTTCGAAATCTACCTCCGCCTATAGGCCCTGCCGACAGGGATTTTTTATATTTTTTTCGATTATATATTGGCAACCAAAATA
Organism: Maratus speculifer; assembly: GCA_964019185.1. Lineage (NCBI taxonomy): Eukaryota > Metazoa > Arthropoda > Arachnida > Araneae > Salticidae > Maratus > Maratus speculifer. The sequence continues at coordinate 139,741,239 of OZ025300.1, forward strand.
GAAAAGGTTAAAAATGATTAATATAGAGATGGGCCGCAGGTATGCAATAAAATGCCAATAATTATAATAAATATCGAAATTCAAACAGGATATTAGACTGTAACTTCTTCATAGTTTTAGAATTATGTTATAAATGTCTTTACCTGCAGTGACAGGAAACTTAAATAGAGTTACTGAATAGGAAAATCAGGCGCAGTCTTACAGATTTCTTTTTTTTTTCTATTATTTTTTTTCAATGTAAATTGTGATTTATATACATTGAATTAAAGAAATTTTAACATTGCATATTTAAATCTAATTAAGTCTATTACCTAATTACCTAATCTTATTTAAATCTAATTAGCTTACCGAATGTACTAATTCATACGAATCAATTAAAGGCCAATAACTGTTAAAAATAAATCTGTTAATTCACGGTAAAACTACTGGCAGCAAAGTTGCCAGACATTTACCGTTCCGTTAGAAGATTTTTCGTTTTGGGAAATAAAAGAATTGAAAATTCCGTTTGAAGAAATGGTAACTTGCCGTTGTAATGTTTGATTTTTATTATTAAATTTAATTATAACAATTTATTTTTTTAATTAATGAATCAATCAAACGTCAAATAATTCGAATAGTCCAAGTGACTTTGAAGTACTATACTCATTAATTTTTGCACAATATACTTTCAGCCATCCTTAGAATGAAGTTTAAGACCTTTTGACAGAAGAATAACTCCTTACTGATTGAGCCATAGCTGCTACGCTGTTTTGTATCTCGTTTATGAATGAGTGGGAACAATTCTGTTGTGCGCTTCAAAAATTGCTTTTCAAATATATTCGTTAGAATATTCGTAAACGGTGTATTTATTTTATTTAAGACCGATGCATAATGCTTATTACATTTTAAATTCAATCTGGGTTTTTTCTTAAACTAGTTTAAGTTAAATAAAAATCTTTATCTTATTAATTCATTTTTACAAAATTAATATTAAAGACAATTTACAAGACATTGCTAAGCTTTTGGCGTCTGGTGAAAGACACAAATGCAAAATTATTGCAATAAAGTTTTATACTAACTCTGACAAGATGATTTTTCCCTTTCTAAATAACTTTAAGTTTAAAAAAAATAAAAAAAAGTCTTTTTTACTGTTTTTAATAAAATTGCTAAGAAAGTGTATGTCTTGAATAGAAAGTTTCAAGAAAGATAAAACTATCTTACAAGAAAGATATAGAAATCAATTCAGGGAATTTGAGATAAGAGAAATGTGTACAAAATGATGACTGAGAAACATAATCGAATGCAATAAACCAAGAATTTATCTAAATTTATCCAGTTTCGTTTTTTGACAGAAATTTTTATCACTGCATAAAGTTGGTATTATAAAATTGCTAAAAAGTTGGCAAGAAATATAATAATTTTTATTCTCAACGACAAGACGTCACCTGAGAATAATAAAGTTCTATCTGTGTTTTTTTTAATTGAATTATCAATATAGATAGGTTTTAATTGTATCTATGAAGGCATTTTTGTATCACACTGATGTTATATATAATTTACATATGGATTTACAATCATAATATGACATTATTTTAATCCAGAATTAGATATTCTTATATTAGATATTCTTAGATACCAGATTAGATATTATTGATTTGATCTTATAATAGATATTCTTAGATACGAATAGAACCTTTCTACATCGGTAAGTCTTTTTTTTTTTCAAAATTACATATAGACCTTTATTATTCTTAGGTGATGAATAAACAATACTGTATAGCATTTCAGCAGAACAGTGCAAGTCTCAGAAAAGAGACAAGATTCTGTCGTTGAGTTTTTTTTTATTTCGGCAAAGCAACATGCCAGTTTTCTAATCATTCAAAATGAATTTGCCCCAGATAACGGAATATCTCCGTTATTTCTTTCTATCGCCATCCGTTTCGTTATTTTCAGGAAATATGACGGAATTTTCAGATTTTTAATGGAAAATGCCCTTTTGTTATCAAAAGGTTCTTTTTCTGTAAAATTCAGAAAAAAATATATCCGTGAATATCAGATTTTTTTTTTTTTAACAGTGTGTACTTTTAAAATTATAAAGATATATGTATACATACGTGTCTGTGGGTGCTTATATGTGTATGTGGGCATTGAAAGAGACCGCTTCCCGCATAGCTACAAGATTACACAGTTTACCCGACTATCTGAAATTATGAATCTCAATATCACGTTTTGTATTGTTTTATTATAATCTTAGATTTTATTTTTTTATTTATTTTTTTTTTCTTTTTGATTTATGGCGTTCTTTAACGTTTCGATGCATTTTTTAAACAATTATAGTAAAAAATCCGGTTTCAATCTATTACTCCAATGTGTTTTAATTTGTTCTTTTGATAAGTGTTTTTCAGAATTCGCATAGTGGTTTTTGATTTTTTTGTGATTATTATTATTATTGTTGTTATTATTATTAGTAGTATCAATATTTTGTTGAGATGAATGAAGAATTTTTTTAAGTTGTTGTATATCTTTTTATATAAAACTTTGTTTTTTATTTATACGTTTGTTTTGTAGGTAATTTACAGCTGTAAATATGTTCTCAAGTAAGTTTCCATCTCTTTACAGAAATTGCTGAATAAAAATTGCAAACTGAATATGCGTTTAATTAAGTTAACTTTTAGCAACGTATGTGTTACATATAAAAATTATAGATCATAATCATTATTGTAAAAAAATGAAATAATTTACTATTTAATAACTATTGATAGTAATAGCACAAATTCACTTTACAAATGCATTGTGTGTTTTCCAAATGGTTTATTGTCATATGTTAACAGAAAATAACGTCGCATTAAATGTATATATATATACAATTTATAACGTTGTAACATGTCATCTCTTCACGCCCAATGTACCCTATAGGATACACATTTTTAGATATTTTTCCCATGAATATAAATTTAATAATAATAACGAAATTTGTATGTACTTAGCCTAACAGATATTAGAACTAAACAAAACTGCAATTTGTTTAATTTACTGCTTTTTTAGCAAGATAGGTGTCATGTCAAAATCGCTTACAGCAAAAATGTACGAATTGTATGAAAATGAAAATGTTAATAATTTCTCAGTGTGTTATGATTTTTTTCGTAACATCTATTAGAAAAAAATACTAATTGTATAATTGTCTTCATTTTATCATTGTTTTTGTAATGCAAAATAAATAAATAAATAAATAAAATAAACATTCGATTAAATTGTCAAAAAAAAAAAAAATCTTAATTTTATCCCATGTATCGTCAAATTTTATGTGCAAAAATGAATTTTATTTTTTTTTTCTGCTTTTCGGCATTTTTTAGTTATGTATGTGACGATTTAAAGTTAGGGGGGGGGGGGGCAGAAACATCATCGCCAAGTTTCCCTTTCTCCGCACAGAAGTCATGGCCAGCAGGAAAAAAACAAAATAAATAAATGTAGAAGGTCAAAATAATCACTCCTTGGTTGCTGCAAGTTCATTTTATTAAACTGTAGCTATATTAGAGAGAAAAGCTCCTGTTGCAGACGATATTTTACCGAAACATCCAAAAAATATTCCATTTTTTACTACATCAAGCCGTTCTCATTCAAGAGCGCACCCAAGAATTCCTCTCATCTGCCTCTTACCGCCTCTCGAGCTTCCTCTTTTAAATCCCAAACGAAAATTCTAGAACATTCTCTAACCTCAAACCATCATTCTTTTATGTAAACAGAATTCTTGTCCAGCTACGAGACTATTTTCCACAGACGATAATTTTATTTAAAAAAAATATTTAACCAATTTATAATCGACTAAGAATTTCTTAGGCAGATGATTTTTATAGATGTTTAATTTTAAGAGAAAAAGAAAAGAAATGAATTAATTGATATGCACACTATCAAAGGTTGACGGAGGGAAAATAAATAATTAGATAAAATAAAATAATGATATTTTTTGAAAGGTATGGTTTTGGAATAGATTTAATAAGACTTTCTTAAAAAGGGTTGATAGAAACATAGAAGAAATGAGTTTTATTTGGAACATTAAGAAATAAAGTTTAATTAAGAATATTTTTAATTTAGAGCCATCTTTTTAAATTTACGCATGCTGGAATAATGTTTTTTAAGGCAAATTAAGAATTCATATCCTCAACATAAAGAATAACAGATTAGATCTAGAAACAAGATTTTAATTTAATAATTTGAACTAAGTACGGAATATTATTATAAGAAAATTAAGATAGTATAAAGGTTAGTTTTGGAGAAAAAAAAAATTAAAATTTGTAATATGTTTTTGTAAATATGAAATCAAAACTGAAGTTAAAAAACATGTAAAATTAATAATTTGGGGTCTGAAAAGGTTAAACTGTGCTGTTCTAAACAATAATTTCAAACATTTTGTAATGTGTTTCAAAGCTATGAAGAACACATGATTTTTCCAATTTCTTTTCTACTGCAATGTTTAAATTAAGTATCAAACGTAAAATACCTTGTAATTTATTCTGTTTTCAAATTGCATATAAGGAATTCATCATAAATAATTTTAATATCCTACAAGCGGTGAGTAATTAATTAAATTCTTGGTGCTCGAATATGGACCTCTTGCATTACCTTAATATTAGATTAAGGAGATGCCTCAAACATACCTTTGGCGATATTTCTGGAATTCTATAGGCATAAATAATAATAAGCTGGATCAAACATCACCCAATGAATGTTAGAATGATGCAATGAAAAGACATTTGAAATATTTGACATTTTTTAATTGACTTGTGCCATTATCATAGGTAGTGAGTACTAAATGTAATTTATTAAAATTATTATATTCATGTTAGTAATATCAAGATATATTTAAAGAATTTTCATAATACACTGAGTTTTTGTATTTAAATACAAAAATAGATATTAAAAGTCTATTAAATGAATTAATATTAGATTATCATGTTACGTTTGAAGAATTCATATTATACACAGACCTTATATATATAGATACGGAATTATACATTAAAAATCTTATAAACAAATGATATTTTATATCTATTTCCATATCAAAATACATAAGGTACTTTTATAATATAAACACTATAAATGATACTTGATATTGTTAATATTAATATTAATATACTTATTTTAATAAATAACATTTAACAGAATTAATAATGTCCCAAGTCAATTGGAAATTATTAATTATTTCAGTTATGTTTTAATTACATATTTCTGTCATTTTGTTGAGATGTTTATGTTAAGTAATATTATTTAAAATATTATATAATCAATAAATTGAAATAATTTAGTGGTAGTCCAAAACAAAATTGAGTTTTTACTTATATATTTACATGAAAAATCAAACATGTAAATATGAAAGCATATTTTGCATATGTATTGCATATTTATCAATGCATTTAACTGCGAGATTGGATGCCTACTAAGAAGTATTTCTTTTTTTTTATTAGAACAATTGATGTATAAAATCTTGCTTATTTCAACATTTGTTCGATCCATAAATCTGTATTTTTTATTTAGTTGACATTTGTTTTGCCACAAATAGGTATAATTTTATAAAACGAAAAAGGTAAAATTAAATCTTTAAAATACGGAAAGCAAAAATAATGTACAAAAAGTATACTTTAAAATCTTTAAACTATTTAATATTATGTGAAAAATCTCAGAACAGTAATCCATTAGCATTGGAGTATTTAACATTCGGGAGTTTTGATTATTCAAGAAATAAAAAATGTTGAACATTTTAGCATTTGGGAAGACTGAATTTGGTTACTCGCAAATTTTGTTTTATAATGTAAAGTATTTTACAAAGTTAACTTATTTTGTGTTCACGAATTCTATGATCTAAATGTCACAGAACAAGATACTTATCTACTGTATAGCCTACTATATTACTCTATCAGAAGTTACGTGAATTTCAGCGCTCGTGTTGAAATAAAATATAGATAGGTAATTTCCTTTATTTTTAATATTAGGAAAATAGTTGTTGTTCTCGGTACAGAATTGGGTAATGTGAAGTATATCTCAGTCTTTTTATTGGTTGAATTCCGCAACTATTTTTATTTTACTCGTTTTCTGATTGGTCCATGTTTAATGTCCAAAAATGGTATACTTCTGTTTTTTACTATATCCGTTTTCTGATTGGTTATATCGTTTGATGTCTAGAAATCGAATACTTCTGTTGCCATGATGAAAAAAAGTATTAAAAACTACAAAAAACGGTCTTTAAATTCGTATGTCCTTAAATTTATTACACATTTAAGGTTTTTTTAATGTTGGGGGAACTAGAGCACATTGATACAATTTTTTTCTAAGAATTTTTTGGCGTCCAGAAAGCAGAAATTTCAAGTTATTTTTCATGTGGTGTCATCAAAACTTGTGTAGTGTGTTATAAAAATGTACAATCGTTGTTTTATACATTATTTTTGCATGTAATTTTAAAAATTAAAAAAAGTCATTTGTATCAATGTACCCCATCCCCGGGGCAGATTGATACACCTCATGGGACACTTTGATACGTCTGGGAAAATGGAGACAAAATAACACAAATGCATATTTTTCATAGAAAAATAGTTAGCAAACCAGTTTATATTTATTTATAGAAATTTAAATCGCCCACAATTTATTTGTAAGCAATTTTAAAGCAATCCAAATGAAATGTATAATGATCTAATGTTCTGTGACACATTACATAGTTCCTAAATAAGAAAAACCGTCAATTGAATGCGTTTGAGATCAAAATTAGATTTTAAAATGAGTCAGAAAATAAGAAATTTACTATTTGAATAAATTCCCAATTCTTCAATCAGGTTTGCTTCGGTAAATTCTGTTCAAAACTTCCATTTTGATAACATTCTTTTGAAATATATTCTACATTTATCAAAAACACTAGCCAATAAGTAACATTATATAGTTCCCAAATGAGAGTAACTGTCATTTGGATGCGTTTAAAATCAAAAATGAATTTAAAAATGAGTAAAAAATTACGCAATTTGTTATTTGAATACTTCTTAATTTTTTCCATCACGATCTCTTTGGGAAATACTGTTCAAAATGCCAATTTGAAGGCATATTTAAAAATATATTCTACCTTTATCAAAAAACGGGCCAATACGTAATATTATATAATTCCCAAATAAGAGAACCAGACATTTAGATGCGTTTAAAATCAAAAAAAGAATTTTAAAACGAGTCAGAATACAAACAGTTTGTATTTGCGATTTTCTTCAATTCTTTTTAATTTTAGCAACAATCTATCAAGCATAAATTTTTGGCCCATTTTTAGAAGTAATATAAACTTTAAACGGATTCGATATTTATTTTCATTAAAAAGTTATGGGGATTTTCTGTTTTCACAAAAACTTTCCCTATTTTGGTCCCATAAGTCCGATTTTGCCCATTATTGAATATGACCGACATTTTATGCCCCTTGACTTTATGTATCGGATTGGAAGAGATTTGAGCAGAATTGTAGAAGTTATCATATCTATAAAAAGTGATATACATATAAATGTGTATATATATCCATATACTTTTTTACTGATGGTAGTTTTGGGGTCTAGGGGTAATAATCGGTATAGATCTGCAAAAATGTTTCAGAAATTCTATCACAGAAGCGACTGCAATAGGTAGTATTTCATACGAAATCTACCTAAGAGTTATTTCAAGGACCTGAAGTCCGGAAAGAAAAGAAGAATGAAAAATCGGACTATAATCAGTTCGAATTAAATAATGTCAAGAGAAAATGAGCTCGAATAAATGATACTTTTTAACTTTAGCCAGCCATTGAAATTTCGGTACTTCGTTTTCGTTCGAATTAAGCAAAGATCGATTTATTCGATTTCGAATTAAGCCCGCTGTTTCTGTTTGTATAATTTTCTGACATTTGAAGTGAGTTCTCACACAGACAAGGTTAAAATTTATGAATCAACATATTTTGAACCAACATGATCATGAAATACGGTGATGATTGGCAAAGATAATTAATGAAATTAATTTTTATTTCTACACTTGTTGTTAATAGACCACGACTATAATTTCTTGATCAACTATCTGCACTTTCACATAGTAAGATCAGAACAGAAATGTTCTCTAGACAAGTATTAAAATATTATTCGAAGCTGTTGCTGTGTTTATTGCTTAACGGAAATATAATTATAGCTGTTTTCCCCCTCCCCCTACTAGAAATTAAAAATTAAATTAATTTTTAATAACTTAATTCTACATTTGTGAGTATAAGTTTGTTGCTTTTTTCGATTAACTCTGAATAACTCGGTATATCTAAATTACTTTTTTAATTATATTTTTTTTTTTTTTTTTTTTTTGAAAAACACATTATTTTTCAATTAAACAGAGCCATTTTAAGAATAATTATAGCCTAGAAAAGTCAATTTTAAAACTTAAGATGTGCAAAAGTTTGTTCTAGGAAATTATCTTTAAAAAGAAATTTTTAGTTCCGTTTTTGAATCTGATCTTTTTTTTTGGGGGGGGACGCAAACATTTCTTTCTTTTTAAAATTAAAGTATTCAGAACAATTTTGCAACGATAAAACTGTTTTTTAATCTTTAACTTTATGATGAAAAAAGAATTTAGTAGTTATTAAATAAAATGTTAATTGTTTCAGCATTTTTACATTAACGTTTAACATGTTTGAAAAGATTATTTCATTAACAGGTTAATATCCATACGCTTCAAAGTTTTTTACTAGTTAAAATAAATTTTAGTTCATTTTTTAATAAAAAAAAAGTTAAGACTTAAAGAAAAAGAAAAAAAAGAAAGATAGAAAAAAAGAAAGAAACGTGAAGAAACGGCATTTTTCTTTTTTAAAATCCACATATACCTAATTACTTTAATATAAATATTGAAGTAAGTGATATTTTTTCGACTAACATGTGAAATGCGTTAAATTAAATTGTTGTTCGCAAATTATATGGTATAATTAGAACTTTATTTCTGAAAGACGGGTATGAGAATGTAGCGTACGGAATGCATTAATTTTAAATGTTGCATGGTTATTTATACAGCATAGTTAAAGCTGTGAGCCTATAGGAAAATTACGGAAAATATTAAACGTTAAATGTAATTTTGCTTTATTACACATTCTTATTTTCCTTATATTTCCAGAAATGAAATTACTGATTGGTTTTGTTTTAATTCTGAAAAACAAGCTCTTAAAATAACATAAATTGTTTGAAATTAAATATTGAATATTATTATTTTCATGCGACATGTTGAATTAGCCTACAGTAAAATTAGAGTAAGTATTAGTAATCAACACCGTATTATATCAAAGACTAACAGAATCTGAAGTTTTATGAAAATCCGTCCATTAGTTTTTGAGATATATAGCTATTGCGGAAATCCTTAAAAGAGCAAAATAACATGCCACATAGCAGTGCCATCTGTCGGGTAAATAACAGCAAAAAGTAATCAACACGGTATTATATCAAAGACTTACAGAATCTGAAGTTTTACGAAAATCCGTCCATTACTTTTTGAGATATATAGCTATTGCGGAAATCGTTAAAAGAGCAAAATAACAATGCCACCTTTTGTGCGATATACACCAAAAATTAACCAAATTCAGTTTATATTAAAATCCCACAGAATATAATTTTTCTTACACTCCATCCATTAGTTTTTGAGATAGAGTTATTGCGGAAATCGTGAAAAAGGCAATGTAGCAGCCTTCTTCTCTTGGGATCTTTTGTGGGATAATTACCAAAAACAAATCAGCTCCAATTTATATCAAGACTTAACTGAATCTATAATTTTGTAAAATTCCTTGAGTTAGTTATTGAGATACAGCATCTAAAATGTTTTTGTCACGTACGAGAGACAGAATGACAGATTGACTAACAGACAGATATTTTGTAAATGTAATTTTTTTAAAACCTCTGACTTCTAAAACGTGTAAATCCGTTGAAAACCGGAATTCAAAAATTTTCTCCAATCCAATATTTTTTTTCTTGTAAAGATGGAAGAAAGTAGAAAAAATGACAAAACTGAATTTCAGACATTAAAATTTTAAGAAACATTGAGAAGCAATATATAATGAGAATTTTTTATTTTTTTTAAATTAATTGCACGCAAAAAAGAAAATTATAATATTTCATTCCCTTTTGATTAAAAAAATATAATTTACCCTGTCAGAGCACAGAGCTCTGCATTTGCCTTGACTAGGTAAGGTCTGATTCTACCACTATCCTTTTTTTTTTTTGTATATTTTTTTACATGTTTTCAAAGCATAAGTAAAAATGTTTCATAAAAAAGGCGATGTCAATCGAATAAAATTCGTGTAGGAGATGTACGTTGCAATGTTAGCTCGCATGTGACATACTATGATAACATTAAAGAATTTCTATTTGAAATGACAATAACAATAAAAAAATAATTAGCAATTTGAGGATAAAACTTTAGAGCAAAGTATCGTTTCCTTTCTGCGACAATGTCTAGGTGTTTCTGCCATCGGGATCTACAATATGTTTAGTCACTTGTAAAATTTTGCAGACTGTAAGATTAATTCAAGAATTTTCTTTAAATTCACCAGAAAAAAAGTTTGGTAAATAACAATATTTTAAAGACCTTTTTTGTCAGTTGTCTTTCGTAAATGAGTAATGTTAAATTTTTTATGGACTTAGAATTCATGCGTATGTGCCTGTGTTTGAATTTGTTTCTTTACTTGTTTTTAACAGATTAGAAAATTTCTTTTTTGTTTACTCTAATACTCGTATTCTATAATTTTTAATACCTATGAAACAAGCGCTTTTTTATAGAATTATTGCAAACATGTCCACCACGTGTTTTCGGCTCCACTAATTTTTGTATGTTAATTAATGTTCCCCCTTCTCTATATTTATTACTTTATGTATATATATAGTATAACAAAAATAAAACCCATGAAATACAACTTATATATTTTATGCATCTGTGTCAACAGCACAGCATTGGTGTAGAACAAATTACAACTGCATGCACATATTCCATATTATGATTTCCCTTTGCGCATTCAGAAAAAAATTATTTCACATATATTTTAAACAAGTGCTGAAATAGATAAAATGCTCTTCTATAATCCGTTACAAATATTTGTTAATCTCGAGTTAATATAAATTTCCAATTCACTAGCATTAAGCAAATTCATTCTTTATAAAACATATAAAGATAATAGAAATTTTATTTTAGACTCAAGCATAAGATTAAAGACGCAATACAGTATTTCACGAAAGAAGGTATAAACGTCTAACATAAAGTGTGTTAAGTGAATTTTACTGGCATTTCATTAAAGATTAAATTAATGAAATACTAAATATTTCAAGATCTAATTTAAGCCATGAAGAGTAGGGTTTTTAAATTATTTTGCACTGGATATTATAAAAAAATGATGTCTGCTTCTGAGAATATAATGAACGGAGAAGAAAAGATAGAGGAAGTATTTAAAACAAGTTGGCAGAGAATATAAACAAAGCAAAGCATTATCTTTTAATATTAAATCAGTCAAAGGAATCAATAAAAATTACTCTTAAAAGCGAAGCTTTTTTTTGTAATTACATGATATAATTTCAATACTTTCAAATATTGTAGAGATACATAATACGGTTCAAAGGCGATAGAAAAAAATTAATAATCTTAAACTTTATTAAATTAAAAAATACGTAATTCTATAATATTTAATATTTTAGCTCCAAAATGTATTTATAATCATTCAGCGTAAAATCCATTGGCTTCAGCAGCCTAAATGTATTATTTTAAACATATAGGATAAAAAATTCTTGTTTATAAAAAAGATCAAATGGAAGAAAATACAACAATGCATTCTATTTCATATACAATTTGTGATTAATTTTTAAATGCTTGGTTTTCTAATAATCAACAAAAAATATTTTTCGGCATTCATTTCTTAAATAAACCATGGAAAATATGTTGAAAAAAATCTTTATTTTTTTAAGTGTGGTTTATGGCTAAAAACAAGTTTTTGCTATTCGAGACAACTTCGTTTTAATTGAAAAAAAATTCTTGATAAAATTGTATAATATTAAAAATAGGTGAATTTAGAGAACTGTGATGTGGATTAAATTTTACGTGCTCACTGCAAAACAAAACGTAGTATCTAGCAAGTTTCCAAACAAAACAAAAAGCCTGTGTAACAACAATTTAAAAAAATTAATATATTTTTTTAAAAAACAACACAGTTGCTACCATCTACAGGTTGAAATTATTTTTGATTAAACTTTCCGTATTTATTTTATTCGGTTCATTTTTATCGCTTCAATATTATCTTTATAGTATTTAAAAAACTAAAATTGGAATGTTTATGAACGACAACAAACAGCCGTTAGGGGTTAATATTTAGATTTCGAAGATATATATGGTGTGTCAGGCGTTGTCAAATTAAGTTTTCAAATAGATTTTTCTTGAGAAGTACAGACATCGAATCATTTAATTTTAATTTCTCTCTTATTTAAATTACGTGATAAATTACGTATGCAATATGCTCAAGTAATAGAAATAATGATGTGCTGTGGTAAGTATCATCCACCTAACTCATTTGATATAGAGTATCAGCGTTGAATGAAAGAAGCAGGTTTGACACGTAACTTGGATATTTTTCAATATTTTGGTATTAAGATTTTTTATCAATGTTAATAAAAATGTGCATGCTTACAATCCAGAATTGTTCATTTATATTTGTAAAAATTATAACATCCTAAAGAAATCACGAGAAGGAAATGTAATACATAAATTTTTCAAAGAAACAAAAGCAATATTAAATGTTCAGCATTTTTTTTTTTTTTAGTTAACACGTGCAGCATTTAAGTGCTGCTATAGGATTTGGCATTGAGCCAAACAGCTTTTCAATGTATGCAAAAGAGCATTCAATATTCTTTCTATGCATATTTAAAGTTCATTAAAGTTCATATAAGCTATTGGAAAAGAATAACGAGCGTGACATCGATCAACAATATTCCCAACATTTGTAATAGGCGTCATTTCCAGCGAATATGCAGGTCACGGAAGAAGCTGCATGTGTTCTGAAGAAAACACACCCTAAACATTCCTTCTTAACATGTATGGACGGGCAAAATTTAATTGAAAGGTGGCTCCAGGGATGCCTTAAAGTAAACGAGCGTCTTCGACAACCACCATTCCTGTGATGTGCAAGTTGCTGATATTACTTACAATTCTTATCAGATGTGATCGTCTATGATGTGCGATCGCATCCCAATGATAACTCCCAGCGAGTATCTACTGTGACACTTAATAATGCATTCCCTAAATCAGTGTCACCTGGCATACCGCTTAAGACGAACCAGGGTATGATGGTAGAACAAATAAAAGCGGGAATTGTCAGATAAAAAACTTTTGCAAATCTTCATTTCAGTCTCCGTGTAAATGAATACATTGCAGCCGCAGTTTCAAATAATTTTGCGGGAGGGTATCCTGTATTGAGAAGGCTTTGCAAGTAGTCCATGGTAAAACCCACGATGGCAAATAGGCGATGCAGACAGTAATACACTTGTAGCAGTTTACCAAAGTATTGCCAAATGTCCAGATGAAGCTGCATGATCCATCAGTGGCATAAAAACCATGTATCAATCATTTTCCGTTGACATCACCGTTTGGGATCCACTCTCAGATTTCCGAGCACCTTCTTCTTGTCGATAGCTTCAAAACTCGCATCACATACATGTAAACGTCGCAAACACGTGACTTATGTTGCGTGCATATGAGCAGCTATTGCACAATAGAAAAATCATTCTTGATGGGGGCGATGATTTTCCCTATTCAAACGCCATCAGTTGGTGAAATGCCGTCATCTTTCGTTGAATAGGCATAGTTACATGTCACATAACGTTTACCATTAGAAAATAACCTCAGATACCTATTAACGTCTCGTTACTATCCAGTATACAGTTTCAACAGCAGTCCAAAGGCACCGCCCAGCCAACTGATGCGTAATGACTCTGAAATTGAAATGATTTGAATAAAACACTATACACTGCATAAAATACATTGTATCTGAAATATTCAACTCAGTTATAATATTTCTTCCTGGTGTTGCACAAACATGAGTGTGTAGTACATATGTCATTTATTGTTCATAATTTTATTCCTATTATTGATAAAAGAATATTTTTTTTCAAAAATATAAGTATTTAAAAGTTACTAATAACTAATGTTCCATAATTATAATACGCAAAGCAGTATAGCAGTATATTTTTCTGTTAAAAAAAGACAATATTTATTAAAAATCATTTTATTCGAATGAGGATTTCCTATTTGTAGAATTAAAAACTTGCGTTTGGTAAAAAATAAAATACAATAAAATAAAATAAAAAAATTAATGACATTGAGAAAATTTTGACAAAGTGATATTTCGCAGAGTTTGTACAAATGAAAGTTTTAAAATAAAACTGGAAAACTATAAATCAAATGAAATTGAAAGGCCTTGTCTTAAAAAAATAACAATATTAGAATTATTTTTATCTACAAGTGAAATAAATGTTTTCTTTATTGAAATTTAAAATAATAATAAGCTCTTAACAAACGATGATTTTTTTTTCTTTCATTGTATTTTATTTTCAATTATAATTTATGATAAAGTCGGTAACTGTGATGAATGATTGATTTTTTTTATTAGATATATATCTACCAGATATTTTTACATTATTCTTTGCTTTAAGGAATCTATGTTTGAAATAAAAAAAATGATAAAACTATCAAAACCTGTAATCCTAAATGTTCTAGGCTTGGAAATATTCATCGAATCTAATAAAACTTTTTGATAATGCATTAGTCTTAATTAAAATTTAAGACCACTTACATTTTTCCAATAATTTTGAGAGAATATATAAACAAGAAATGAAATTTTCGTCTATGCATCACTTTGATGAACGATTTTGAATAATCATAATGTTTGATGTAAAATATAAGATTTTTAATTCAATATATGAATCTATTTTCTATATGTGACATAACATTTGTAAGTACGGATATTTTCAATTACTAGAAAATGTCTCACGCTTAATATTAAAAGATTGGGATGATACGTTTCTTGTACGAATCTTGGAAGTAATAAATTTTACAGAAAAATAGAATGTTTTATAATGTTCGATTTATATCATTTAAATAAATAACTTCTACATACTCAATTTAAAACTTTAAGAAGTTATCTTTAATGATAACGTTTTAAACGATTTCGAACACGCCATCGTAAATCGAAATTAGATGAAGTTACTTTAAAAGCATGTCCAAAAGAAATTTACAATTACAATATGGAAAGTAATTGTGTAGTGAAAAGTATTTATTAAAACCAATCTTTCAGGAAGTAGACAGATAGACTATTTCTGATGAAAGATTTAATAGATACGTGCCAAAGAATTTTTTTCCGCCTCTGTATGTTATTTTTTCTATAACGTTACCATGTGATTTTTGAAAAAAAAAAAAAAAAAGATTTTCATTTAAAGAAAAAAAAATTCTACGTATGTCTGGCAAAAGATTCAGATGTACACTTCAAAGAGATTCGTTAAAATTAATTGATTATTAAAAATTAGAAGTTACTTTTGTCGAGAAATGCGTTTTATCTAACTTTTGTTTCCGCTTTGAACAATCAAAGCAAATGCACTGAAAAAAGAAATTGTAAAATTTACGACAAAAACTGATAGCATCAATGTTGCCAGCAGTTTTGCCGTAATAAATATAGTAAAATTAGATGTAATAAAGAAATACATCGAATTCTGCCGTAAATTTAACGGATTTTTTTTTCAGCGTGTTATCAAAACCAGATGCGAAAATCATTTGCAATTTAGTGCGCATTCTGCTATTTTTTTATTGTTAATTTCATTAATTTTAATTAGTAACATTCTGTTTTTTGCCGACGATATTTGAAAATATGCACTCCGCGAATGTTTCCCTTTTTTATATTTTATGAATATGTCATTCTACACTGCAATTAATAAAACTTTCATTTACAAAATTAAGAATATTTACTATTTTAGAAAAATAATCGGAAAGTATTTTTCAGATTTTTCGTTTTCTTAATGCTTTAAAATCCACATGGCCATATTTTAAAAAATAATTTTTTTTTATTAAAAAAAAAAAAAACAGAAAATGTTTTCTGTTTCAATATTTGCTATTCGTTGTGTTAACATTTCACTGAATACCGTTGCCATTTAAATGAATGTCGTGGTTTTTTGAAATCTTGTAAGCATTATGAT
Source organism: Maratus speculifer (assembly GCA_964019185.1). NCBI lineage: Eukaryota > Metazoa > Arthropoda > Arachnida > Araneae > Salticidae > Maratus > Maratus speculifer. Next base: position 139,757,447 of record OZ025300.1, read on the forward strand.
ACTCATTAAATATCTCTTCTTCTTTGTTTTCCGAATTTCACAGTGTTTAGTAAAAATATTTGCAATTATATTTCAATATATATATACAGCAGTTGTTATATATACATTCCATTAGCGTTGTAATATTATAAAAATACATTTTTATATTTCTCAAATACTTTTTTTCTACAATGAAATTCTCAAATAATATTTTATTTAGGTATAAAACACCTATGCCAAATTTGGTGAGTGCTTTGGGTCGGTGATGAATTATTATTGTTTTTTCAAGATATGCTAAAAAAATAAACAAATATGACAAATCTTTTAAAAAACAAGATTTATTTAAAATTTTGATGTGTAGTGAAACTCAACGTTGAACTCCTTTTACTCCTCTTATATAAAAATAATGTGCAGTTTTGCATAAAATTTTTAATTAACTATTGAGTGATACTTTTTACGATATACTTTTTTCGAATATTAACCCCAGAAGCTTGGTAAATAATAGCAATTTCGAAATGTCATCAGTAATTAATTTGTTAGTTGGAATAACAGACGAATTTATTCGAAGATAATTAAAATTTCTCACAAAAACCTGATTTTTTTATAAAAGATTAATTGGTACAAATATTTGATTTTCTAATACATATAATTAACCTACTAATTGTGTATTTCTTAATTACTGCGGTTCGGGTTTCAAAATGAAATTAGGTCTCCTTTATAAAGAAAGGTGAAATGTCGTAAACAGGAATTCTTAGAAAACAAATTAATTAATTTAACAATATCTTTAAATGTATAGTAAGATAAATTGAATGATGAACACATATTTAGAGATTGTTCTGTAATTGAAGCATTGGGTTTTTTAATTGAAATATATTTTCTGATGCTAATTCAATATTAAATTAAATTTGATATGATATTGTATCCCTAGGTAATTCGACGTTGAAAATTATTTTGACAATCTATAAATGTACATTAATTCTGATTTCAAACATTTTAAAAAGCTTTATATATTTATACGATTCTTTTTAAGTATTACTCTCTATTTTAAAACATTAAACTTTTAAGTTTTTAATATGTTATTTGTGTGAAATTCATATTTTTTATTAACAAAATAAGTTAATTATGTTTTTTTTTTTACCGAGTATCTATTACTATCATTAATTTAGAATAACTATCTACAATTGCACCTTAAACAAGAGTTACAAATTGAAATATCGATTTGCATTGCGGCACACTTTACCTTGCAATAAGTTACGATGTATCGCAAGGACATATTTCATGAACATCCTATTTATAAAGATGTGTATTATTTTGCAACTGCTGATTTAATTTTGTTAACCCAGGTTTAATTGTATCTTTGATTTTAAATTTCTGTGTGTTCTCTCAAATGAATTAATTGTTATAATTAAGTGAATTACGAAAAAAAGGGAAGTATGTGTAATTTACGCTGTTTTTTTCTCATTTCATTTCCAGTAATACTTTCACTATTCATATGCTTATCTAAAGTGAATTTGCATAGACAGATGCAAATCAGTGAAGTTATAGTTGTGGAAGTACTAGATAAGATGTTGGTACTGTTTCATTTAAACATGTAGTGCATTCAGTACAAAGAAAAATAGTTAAGGTAGCTACAGCGTCTAAATGTATAGTATATTTCATGCAATTTGAGTTTTTTATTCACCTACTCTTTGTTGGGTTAATCCAGTTTTTCATGAAAAATGCAATCTGTAAATGGGCCATTCCATAAGAAAAGGACAAAATATTCCGCTTAAGACTTATATAAAAGGTACCTGTGCCTTATATGGACACCATAAGGAAAACTAATTTTTTTCACCCCCATGTACACGTGATAGGTCACCAAAAATATATGACTATGATCCCTGGACTGCTGACAATCATTATTAAAATTACTGACCTTGTAACTGTTCCGGTTTAATTTAAAAGATAAAAACAAAAAATGTTTACAAATGTCCATATAAAGAACGACTAGTCCCTATTATGGGCAGGTGGCTCTTTACTCACCTACCACACTGGGTATATGGAAAAGCCACTCTTCTATGGAATTTTAGTGGAGAGGGGATAAAACAATTATATCTTACAGTATTGCGGGGGAGGGTAGGGCACAGTAAATATCTTCAGAACATACACTTTAGAACGGGGGATCATTTGAGGTTTTGGCTATTCAAAGACCGATCCAGAGCACAATAGTTACTATAAATTATTATGAAATAATGTAGGTGGTTTTGCTTAGCTTTCAATTTTTGTGAATTTGAAGATTCACTTGTTGTACTTCCATGTCGACATAAGGTGTCCATATTGGGAATCGGAAGTAGTTTTATTAAGTCTTATAATAAATAAAGAAAGAAAAATTTTAAGCAATATAAACAATAGCAATCGAAAATATGATTTAAAAGCTTTCTAAAACACCCCAATTTTGAATACTTAAAATAATTTTGCAATATCTAATAAGAATTTAAACTTACCTGTAATTATAATCAGCACACTATGAAACAACAAGTTTCCTTCTAAATGGCGAACAGAGCGCTTTTTGTACTTTTCTGGCTTAATTATCTTTTCAATTGCTTTTCTTCAGCGGCATGTAGTGCGATCTCTTTATCAAAATTGTTACTTTTAAAAATATTAGGCGTGTCCATATTGAGAGGACTGTACATAATGGGTACAAGTACCTTATATACATCTATATCTATCAAGGTATAAGTAGTTAAAATATAATTTATGCATTAAATTTAATAAAATAATCTATATTATCATATTACCAAATTGTTTTAGTCTGCTGTTACAATAGCATTCTTGGAACAACAGTAATATATAGAAAATCTGCTTGACATGCTTTATTGAATGGCTTTTCAATAAATTCAAAAATTTCACGTTTTAAAACTTACACCATTGTAAGTTGCCAGACTTCAACAGTAAATCAATAGTAAAAATGCCCATATTTTAAATCGCATACCAATGTAATCTGATCAAAATACCGTGTCGTTGCCATTTATGAAAAAACAAATCGTGCGACATTTACTTAAATACCTTTTTTGTTGACTTACAAGTATTTAAAACATGCACGTTACATTAAAAATATAAAAAATACTGCATATTTTCATTCTAATATTTTTATTTTAAATCCAGTCTATAATAACATTGTTAAAACAGCAGAAGTGTTGAGATTTTGCCCCACACATATAATGGAATAGTTAAACTAATTAATATTAAACAATCCTTGGTCAAGAAACTGGACAAGAAATTCTTCACATGTTTTTTGTGTGAATTATACATAATTTAAAAATAGCAGTAGACAAATAAAAAATGAAAAGTTATACAAATGCCTTGTAATTGAAAGATACTGATTACTTATTTATTCTAGTGATTGATTATTTACTGGCAGAGAAATATTTGGATCGTGATAAAAAGAAATTTAAAAAATGACCTTTTTATTTTTTAACCGATATTTAATGCCAATGTTATCCGCGATAGGTCTTATCAGAAAAAACATTTGGTACAAAATATCATTAAATCAACAAAAATAATTTTTTTCGCATTTTTTGCGATGTAATTTTTGTTTGGGTTGTGTTATGTTAAAAATAAAGACGCAGACCACAACACTGATGCGGATGATCTAACTACAGATTATTACACTAATGCAATTCCTGAAATCCCCTAAAGCTGTTTTAAAAATCTCGATATAAGAATAATAATGGATAAACAGTAAGAAACAAACTGTTGCTAAAAAGACACACAGTCATTTTATTTGACTTGTTTGAGATCTTTTATGATAAGTAACAATGTACTTTCAATGCCTTTTAAGAAGTGTCTCATTTTTTCAAACACGACATGCCAGTTACGCATTTGAATGACGCATTAGACGTACAAAATACCTTTGAAAGATTTATTTTTCCATACTGGCTATTCACAAAAAAAACATTTAGAGCTACTCTCTCTCTGTATATATATATACATATATTATATAATAACCATTTTCGATGAACGGTGAGTATTTTGAAATACATTCGCCATGTATCAGTTAAAGAAAAGTGTGTCTAAATATTTCTATCTATAGTTTATTACTTATAAATAAATAAAAACTTTCCAATTGACCTTACAATATATTAAATATCTTTGTACGATCTGCGTAATTGTGAATGATGGATATGACGCTTTTTTATATTGTAAAAATATTTTAGAATAAAAAACTAAATGTTTTTGGGACACATTTTGTTCATTTTTTTAACAATTAACACAAACCATTTCTTTTTTGAATACAAATATTAGTTATATCTATATATTATTATATATTAGTATATATTAGTTATATATACCGATAATGTATGCATATAAAAAGTATTTTTAACTTAAATTCGATTGCGTATATACTAAATATGTTCCTCCAAAGAAAAAAAAATGACGTACGAAAAAAATGTTGACGTAATTAGATATGAAATTGCTTTTAACTAAAAGAAGACCTATAAAGAATCCAAAAAAGGAAACAGATGCAACCTAATATCATCTATTTTTTTTCAATTTTTCGTACAGTTTATGTATATGCATTAAATCATTTATTTAAGTTAATACAAAATATCACATTTAAAATATTTCGTGCATCCCATGACAGTTTTACTGAAGGTAACATAATTTGCAAGACATAGAGTCAGCAACTTCTTAAAATAATTATTAAATTTAATTAAATCAGGAATTTATTGAATGTTAATTAAATACTACACCTACTACCCAAAGTTTCATTAAAGATAAAATTATAGAATCAGCATCGCTTTTAAGAGAATGCGTTGAAAGGTAGTAAGCAGGTTTCTTAATAATGTTACTTTAAATAATTAAATGAAAAGTTGTTTGTAATTTGAGAAAGTTTATGCATCGTAAAAATAACGCAATTAGTTGCAGAAAAATAGAATCAACATAAATTTAGTTTAATACTTTAAATTAAGTAAACATATATGCAATTTGAATGTGTGAAACTTAAATATACAAATTGTTAATATTAAAAAAATAATAATTTTTAAAGGAAATTAGAATAAGCATGCCTTTTAAGAGAATGTGTTCCTCCGTGTGTCCCGCTGTATTAAGCTTAATTATGTTATTTTAAACTGGAATATTATTTATGTTAATAAACTCAAAATTTACTTATGTTATTTCAAATAGAATCAATAATTTACTTTAAAATTTTAAATTAAATACGCATTTATAATATCAGTTTAAATAAATAAATAAATATATATCTATGACGTTATATTTAACGAGATATTTTAAGACAGAATGAACTAAATTATTGAAATAAGTAATGGTTTTCTGTTTATTTAATAAAATAGATTAAATATTATTTTGCACAAATATATATTTCTTCGAATCTTATTTACACAACTTTAATGAGGTTATGTTTTTGTGCTAATTAATAATTATTGTCAGATTAGAGTTATGATAATGCGAGTACATGAGTAAATTTATAAATATGTAAAATTTTGAAACATATTAGAAAAAAAACCTGTAGGGGGAACTGGGGTACATTGATACAGTTTTTTTCTAAGATTTTTTTTTTTTTTTTTGGTGTCAAGAAAGTAGAAAATTCAAGTTTTTTTTCCATGAGGTGACAGCAAAACTTGTGTAGTATATTATAAAAATGTACAATCATTGTTTTATACAGTATTTTTGCATGTAATTTTAAAAAAGTCAAAAAAAGTCATTTGTGTCAATGTGCCCCATCCCCGGGGCAGATTGATACGTTTAAGAAAGATGACGACAAAATAATACCAATGCATATTTTTCATAAAAAATGAGTTAGAAAACCATTTTATATTTATTTATAAAAATTCAAATCACCCACAATTTATTTTTAAGCAATATTAAAGCAATCAAAATTAAATATATTATGACTTGATGTTCTGTCTGTTTCTTGTCTGATTGTTGGCTGTGGTAACTTTGTCATATCTAGCACTTAAACCTCAGCATTATCTTCTTTCTTATGAAATATGAAAAAATTACCAGTTTTTCTGTTTATAAATAGGTTCATAAACAGAAAATAAAGGATAATTATATTAAAAATTCTGTTTATAATATAAGTATCATTTTCTGTTCTGCAGTTTGTTTCTCTTACTTAACATTTCTCATGTCGAAAATACTTTTTTCTCTGGAGAATCGATATAAATTCGAGATTTGCCAGAATGCCGTCCTTTTCTTTTAGTTCTACTAGCACTAGATGCTGGGTAAGTTCCTACGTCTTCTGTTTTCAAAAATACTATAAAATGCTCTAATATAAAGAAATTAGAGCTATTTCACTTCAATAAAAACTAATATTAGAAATTTTTCGTGAAAAAAAGGTTGGATTAAGGAGTGTATGGTAAAAAAAAATAATAAAAGGTAATGAAAATATGAACTATTAAAGGATTTAGTGTGTATCAATGTGCCCCGTCATAAACTGTATCAATGTGCCCCATACAGCGATTTTGAATAAAATGAGTCTCAAATCCAACACTTCACAATATATCTAACAATAAATAATGAGGAACTGATAAAGAGTAGTAGTACTTACCAGGGAGAGTATTCATTTTGGTTGAAAATACTGGAACAGTTGTATAATAGCATTTCAATTGTACAACTCAAATTTACTTTTGAACAACAAAAACAATAAATCACCCGTCCCATTTCATCAAACTGCTGAATCATTCCAAGATTTTCTGTATGTAGTTGGATACTTTAGCATCACCTTTTGGAGCTGTTGTGAAACTTCCTGTAATGACCCTGTGAACGGTAGAGGGGGTGTATCAATGTGCCCCATGTATCAATGTACCCCAATTCCCCCTATATGCAAGTATTACATCTCAATGCATTATTCATGCATTTTGCATATAAGCCGCTTCTTATTGTTTTAAATATTGATTATGCAAAATTATATAACGAAATAAATGTTTTATAAGGTATACAGGAAATTGGTAATCAAATTAAAACATTAAAAAGTACCAAAATTTTGTAAATTGTTTTTTTTTTTTTTTCAAAAACTTGATTGTGAATATCCTTCTGTTATTCTAATAGAAATTATGCCTAATTTTAGACGCCACATATTTCATTGACGACTGGAGATTATTTTTAGTAAAAAAAGTGTGTTTATTCAAAAAAATTGTTGCGTTTTCTTTAAGATAGTGCTCGCTATATTGTCGTTTTTTCTGTATAATTGTTATATAATTACTTTCTCTTCCAAACTGTTAAAATTGTAATGTTGTTTCCTCTGTATTTTGATTTAAATGCTCAGAAAATATGATTCTTTCAACGTTAAAAAAATAATAATTACAAATGTGAATGTAATACTTAAGAGGATTAAACATTCTAAAATGAGTGGAAAATTAATTAACTCTATAATATAAATTGTAATTTTTTTCTCTGTAATTTTAAATGTTAATAAAAGAGGGATTTTCTATCATGATGTAATATATTTGTTACGCATGTGCTTATCAAGCCTTGAAAGTTTCAATTATAACTAAATTTCTTAAAACTGGATTATATTTGTAGAATTATATTATCTTAAATATTGTGTATATTGCAGTGAAACCTGCAGCTTAGTGAACAGAATATTAGGTTCCAAACACTGAGAGGGCTAGGAATCCGCATAAACTTTTCTTTAGCGGAAACCTATAAAAATTAGATAAAGAACACAAATGGACACAGTAAGGTTATTTTAATAACCAGATTTCTCGGTAAAACTGTCATCGAGTTTTAGTTAAGTCGTTTTGTTGGACGTAATCGATTTTACTTTTATTGGTACTAACAAAATTTAGAACCAGAATTTGAAGAATATGGTTCACTAAACTGATCTGTTTCTGAATGTTATTTACTTTCCAGCCATAAGATTGAACTACATAAGCTAACGCTCAAAATCTCTAAATTTGTCAAAATTTGGGAAAGATACCTAGGATACAGGACTTCTCTACGAAAGTGATGTTTTGCTGGAGGTTTTGTCTTAAAACTTTTTTGCAATAATTGTAATGATTGATAAAGAAATCTGGCCAGAAGACGTGATATAGCCGATATAATACTATGAATAAATTAGATGAGATAACGGTGAATGCACTTGTACGAAAGCCATTATTCATTGACAGTGAGCTCAGACGTTTGGACGAATGGAGTACTCAAGCCTCTTGGATCCATCGCAATCCAAACGAGGATCTTCTCTTCAATTTTCAATTTAGTATGAAATTTGACAATAATTTCTGTTGTAGAGTTGTCAGGCGTGTAGTAGGTACCATTAATCGTGGTAGAGACTGTCAACATCAGATATGACTCATATTGCAAAAAGAGTGTTTGATGACGGAATTTTCTAATCAAGCAAACACACATTTTTCTCCGAGGCAGCTATTTTCTTTTCTATCCGTGTGTTGTGACTTTCTTTTGCGATATTTTATGTTAAGAGTCTTGATAATTGTATTATGCGGGTAGCTGAAGGAAACACTAAAATCGACTGCTGTGAGATTGATTAATACTCGGTGGTTTTATGCCGAACAGTTGTTTCAAGTGCTGTAATTTTGGACTCGTGTATTTTTGCCCCTTTCTTACAAGATTCCAGTTGTATTTTGTCCGTGAGCACTTTCTACTAATGTTCTAAAAATGGTATACGGTTCATTTTGGGATATTTTCTGTATATAAAAGTTCACGATGCATTTGCTCCCAATGCACTGTAAAACATTTGTGTAATATTACTCCATAAAACTGGAGGCAGCAAGGCTGCCACCAATATTATTGAGTATTTTTTTTCACTTATATAATGATGTAATTTAAACATATGTTACTGGTGCAACCTTACATATTACTGTAATGTTATACCGGCTATTTTCATTAAACTGTATATATCAATTATGCCACCATAAAGTTGATGGCATAATTGCTGCCACCAATTTTATAGAGTAACATTATACAAAATTTTTACAGTGCGATAAATACATTCTTCATAAAACTTTTACACATGCGTAAGCAGACACACTTCTTTCGACACGATTTTCGGAAAACGCATATTATATAATAAATTTTCCTCTAAGAAGTATGCAATTATATATAAATAATTCAAATCTGCAGGACCAAATCTCATCTTATTCGTATGCTTTTGCCATTTATTCGATCAAAAGGTTTGGTAGTATTTTTATATAACGGACTGTACTCATTTTAATTCTTAAAAATGATTTAACATGTAAAAAAGGCATTTGAAAGTGAAAATCTTCACAGAAGCATATATATATATATATATATATATATATATACATATATATATATATATATACATATATATATATATATATGTTACTGGACAAACCCGATTTTAGGCCAAACTAGATTGGCCTAGGCCATACTAGTCTATCCTAACGCCCATCGGATAAACTAGTTTTTCCTAGATCAAACTAGTCTATCCTAACGCCCATCGGATAAACTAGTTTTTCCTAGGCCAAACTAGTCTATCCGAACGCCCATCGGATAGACTAGATTTTCCTAGGCCAAACTAGTTTGGCCAAACGGTCTTTAGGATAAACTAGTTTAGACTGCTATTCATTGGTTTAAACTAGTTTATCCTAGGCCGATCTAGATTGTCCTAGGCCAGTTGAATTTGGCGGGTTTTTATTGATCCCAAAGACCGCTTCTGCGCAAATATTCTGGTTTAGCCTAGTCCAATTTAAATTATCCTGGGGCAATCTAGTTTATCCTAGGACAATTCAATTTGACGTGCTGTTATTAATGCCAATAATTGTTTGGCACGCTCACAAAGAAGAGAATTATTTCAAACTCAAATTAAATTTCTCAAAAATTAATCAAGTTTAAGCTCAAATTTAAAATATTTCAAACGAATCTGCTCATCGCAAACACATCTATTGAAATAAGCGAAGTACATTTAAAAATCGTTCTTTTATTTATTTTACTTTCTTCTGTCATTACAATAAGTGTTTGATTCGTGAAAATTTTTTAATTCCGGTTTTTCACGCATTTACACGTTTTAGGGGTCCTAGATTCCAAAAAATATGTTCTGCAAATTGTGAATTTGTGACTCTGTCTGACTGTCTGTGCCATAAATTTTGTAGGAGCTGTAACTGAAGAACTAATGCACGAAATTTGATGCGGCATCCTTTTTCTTAAATATTTAACATCGTGTTTTATTATGTTTCTAAAAGTTTCAAATAAGGGTAATATTTAATTAGCAGATAAAACGTTAAAATGCTGAGCTTTTTAAAAAAATTCAAGCGTCCCCTTACTCTACCCCTCCCCCCAATACTACATTTTAGGTGTCATGCTTTATTTAAACTTTTTCTTATTTTTAGAATGGGTCGGAACTATATGGTAACTATACGGGAACTATACGGAAATATGAACAATTTCGTGTGAAGTGATGTGTGGGAAAAACCAATGTCTATTACGAATTAAAAATCTTTTCATAAGACCGAAAGTTTTTATCCGATTGAAAAAATAATCCGTACTTCCTTTATATTTAACTACTGAACCCCCCTTCCCCCAAATGAATCAGGTAAACGCCTTATCAGAATGAATCTACATAAAAAAATTCAAACAAATCGGTAAATTTTCCGTGAAAAACCCATTAACATAAATTAAGGGGTTATCCCCATTCCTCCTTTCTTTATACGCAAACACAGAACACCCACAACTAATCATTGAGGTGCCTAATCAAAATGATCTTATACCTAAACTTTTAATAAAATCTTATACTTTTGCGTGAAAAACTGACTTACCTAAATTAAGGAGGGAGGGGGTGCGGATTAGCCTTTTGTTGCCCTTCCCTTATTCTTATCCAATGAACTCCTGAAACTAATCAGGGAAGTTCGTTATCAGGATAACTCTATGTCCAAAATTTGAAGCAAATCGGATATTTCTATCAGGAATTATTGCACTACGTACGTACATACGTACATACATATGTACAGGGTTACATGCACTCTAACAGAGTCTGCGAGCACATTAACTCTCAGGCTTTGATAGTCTGTAAGATAAAATTGCATCAGATTGCATAGTCCTAGGATAAATTAAATCAAAACTAGAAAGTTGGCGCCGTGTTGTTCTTTAGATTAAAAAAAAATCACGCCAAATTGAATTGGTCCAGGACAATCTAGATCGGCCTAGGATAAACTAGTTCAAACTAATGAATAGCAGGCTAAAGTAGTTTTTCCTAATGACAGTTAGGCCAAACTAGTTTGGCCTAGGAAAATTTAGTCTATCCGATGGGCGTTCGGATAGACTAGTTTATCCGATGGGCGTTCGGATAAACTAGTTTGGCCTAGGAAAAACTAGTCTATCCGATGGGCGTTAGGATAGACTAGTTTGGCCTAGGAAAAACTAGTTTATCCGATGGGCATTAGGATAGACTAGTCTGGCCTAGGCCAATCTAGTTTGGCCTAAAATCGGGTTTGGCCTGTAACATATATATGTATATATATATATATATATATATATATGAAATTGCTTTATTGTTCAATCTTTAGAAATAAAATATACTTTATGTCGTGCTCAGCCTAAAATTAATAAGTTAAAAAAACAGTAGCCAAGTCTCTCGTCGTCCTTTTTTGTTAAATCAAAGCTTACTCTGGAATAAATGTGAATTTGTAAGGGAAACTGTTTTAACATGACACACTCTAAAGAAAAAAAATGCTTTTATTAACTCAAATAATTTTTCGTTTGGTTTGTATTTTTATTTTTTTAATACGCTCAAAAAGTATGCAAAATGCTATTGTGTCTTTAAAAAACTAACAAATAAATTCACAACGTCATAAAAACGATTCATATAAAATATTGCAATATACTATATACTTTTATCTACAGTGGTGTACAGGATGATGGGAATTTGAATGAATCAAGTAATTTTCTATCCATCCGCAAAGTATATTAAATCACACATATTTCAACATCAGAAAAAATACCATTCCAGGACGTAGATCGTAGTAGGTTATGGATTAAAGCATTAGCACGGTATGCTGTAGACCTAGGATTGAGTTCTGCCCCCGGCTTTGCTCCTATTGGCTTATTGTATTAATCGTGTATCAGACTATCTTAATACGTATACGTTAAATGAAAAACTGATTCAGACGTCAATTTAGCTGAATTTTAATATTTTTTCAAATTATATGTTAAAAAAGATTGATACACAGTTATATAATTTTTAATTCATTAAAAAATTAAAATTATTCAAAAGTTTGAATTCAAATTCCTTTAACTGTATATACACAAATAGAAAAAAATGAAGAATGGAAGCTGATTTTTAATTGTCTTTATATAGTTTTTAAGTTGTTTTTACTGTTGGAAAATGAACAACTCTTATATTTTAATTCATTAAAATCTACGGCAATATTTGAAGAAATGTGTTCTGTGCAATCATATGGATTGAGGTTTGAAGGTACTCTGAAAACTTAGCGCCGCATATTTTTAGGAATTTGAATAACTACTACAGTATAAGTATAACCAAAGCTCGTGCATTGCCCTTTTAAGTCACTCTGAAAACTTAGTGCCGCATCTTTTTGCGGATTTGAATAACTACTAAAGTATAACCAAAGATGGTGCATTGCCTTTTAAAGCACTCTAAAAATTAACGCCGCATCTTTTTAAAGATTTGAATAAATACTACAATATAAGTATAACCAAAGCTCTTGCATTGCCCTTTTAAGTCACTCTGAAAACTTAGCGCTGCATCTTTTTAGGGAATTGAATTACTACAACAGTATAACCGAAGTTCGTGCATTACCCTTTTGAGGCACTCTGAAAACTTAGTGCCGCATCTTTTAGGGTACACGAATAACCTCTAGAGTATTACGGTATGACCCAAACTCAGTGCATTGCCCTATTAAGGCTTTCTAAAATCTAAACGCTACATATTTTTAGGACCTTGAATAACTACTATACAATATGATTAAAACTCAGATTCTTGTTATTTAATTTTTCAAAAAATATAAAATTTTTATGCATTTACGTATTGATTATGCGTACATTAATAAAATATTTTATTACAAAAATATCATTAACTTTAATTACTAATTATGACGTTACTTTAACTTAATAATTTAAAAATAATTTAAAAGTTGCATTTTATAATATTCTTGAAAGTAATGATCTCATATTTTCTTTTGTTAACACTATAACCCAAACGAAAAAAAAAACACTGAGATTTTTTTTTCAATCGAAGTTCTTCTGTTAATTCTATAAAAACAGATTTTATTTATTTTTATTTTTATAGCTTTTAGATTTCATTATTCGATATCTATCTGAAAATGTTTCTTAATCTTCTTTACAAAACTTCCTTTTAAAACACCATTGAATTAATTTATTTTAGTAGAGATAAATTTCCAAAACACAACCTAGAATCATCGTAAGTTTAATTGATGTATCTTAAAGTTTTGTTTACAAAATTTTCTTTAATCAAAGTAAGCAATTAAAGAACACCCATTAATTCTGTAAATAAATTTTAGAATAAAATAGCGAACAGTTTAAACTGAATAACACGTAAATATTGTTCATATTAGTTATGTTTCACTAAATGTTTAATTTATTGAGGCTTAAATAATAATGAATAATCAGTGCAATGATAAATCATTTAATTATTTTCGATTTCACATTTTCGTTTAAAAAAATGCATATGGAAGAATAAAATTGACCGTCACTTTATTCTTCCTTATTTCATTATTCGATTTTTATTTAAAAATGTTTCCAAATCTTCCTTACAAAAGTTCCTTTAAAAACACCATTAAATTAATTTATTTTAGTAGAGATAAATTTCCAAAACACAACCTAGAAACATCTTGGGTTTAATTGATGTATCTTAAAGTTTTGTTTACAAAATTTTCTTTTATCAAAGTAAGCAATTAAAGAACACCTATTAATTCTGTAAATAAATTTTAGAAGGAGTAACGGATTATACAATTTAAGTAAAGCAACGCGTAAATTTTTTACATATTAATTAAGTTTCAATAATTATTTAATTTGCTGAGGTTTAAGTAATAAAGAATAATTAATGCAATAGTAGATCATTTCATTATATTTGTTGTCACATTTTCGTTTTTTGAGAAAAAAAAAAAACTGCGGATGGAAGGATAAAGTGACCTGTGCAACGAGGATATTTAACCTTTTTCAGCTACTTAACAACTCCACAATGGAGATGATGACCAAACCAGTGTTCACAGATGCTGTTAGTAATGTGTGTGACATTGAAAGGGAAAGCTACATTTTTTAAAGTTCTGAATTTACTTTAATGTTTTATCGCAATTTTTATTCTAGACAAATAATACAAATTCATGGTTATGGCTATATAATACTTAATAATTACTTGTTTCCTAATGAAACCATTAAAATGGTATGGATTTAAAATGCTAAAGATTAGAAAGATTAGAAACAAAATCGCAGTATTAATAATGGTGCATTTCCGTTGGAAATCGCTATAAAAATATTGGGCAAGATGACCAGATAGCTATACTGTTAAAAAAATCATGGAAAAAACTGCTGGCAACAATGTTACCAGCAATATTTCCGTAAGAATAGCCGTAAAATTAGATGCACATTTTTCATTACATCTAATTTTGCTGAATGTTTTACGGCAAAAACTGCTGGCAACATTGCTGCCAGCAGTACACATTGATGCAGCAGTTCCATAAGGAACTGTCAATAAATTGAAAAAGGGCGAAAAATCTTTTGGTTAACTTGTCCAAACAAATGTAGCAAAAGCATTCGAACTGTAGATTATGGTTAAATGGTTTATTTAAAAAAAAACTGTGTCCATTTTTATGCGGATTGTATGTACATTCGTCGAAGAATTAAGATTTTTTTTAAAAACAGTCCTAAATTTTTCCAAGTTTTTTTTTTCTTTTATTGCAGAGTTCTTAATAGAAATTAATGTTCTTTTCCGAAAATATGACAAACAGTGTTGTACATATTACCCTGTAAGAAGAATTAAAAAATATGAAAAACTGTATGCAAAATAAGCAGTTTTATTAAATAATTCTTCTTTGCGCATGGGTAAACGCCATCAAAATTCCATATTCATATTATGTTTGTTAAATGAATAGAACAACTTCTGTAAAAACCTCAAAAACATAGTTTGAACATTCTGAAAGTGATTGTCGGTAGAATAAGCACAAAATCCGTTATTCCCAAATCAAAGCAAAAATATGATTTTGCAGGTTGTATCCATTTATCCATTGGTTAATGTCAAATTAGTGTACACAAAATGATACGTACTACTATATTTGGATAAAACCCGTCATTCATTTGCTTCACTTTGGGAACGAAGGATTTTGAACTTATTCTACCGACGAACACTTTTAGATTTATCAGATTTATTTGTGCATAGGTGGCGCAGAGTAGACATTTCCCGTTTCAAAAAGGTAGGTTCAGCATTCGTGCACTGCCTATTTCACTGAGTAGAAGTTTCTAAATATGTTTATTTTACGTTATTTTACTGAATTTATTATTTTATTTATTTATTTCTGAATCCTAAATTTCTATTTTCTGTAATTTGTATTTTACCGAACTTGTATTTTAAACATTTAATATTTATGCTAGATTTCTTTTTTTCAAATTCTGAAACATCTTTTTTTAAAGAATATAATTTTTATACGATGTAGACTGAAGTAAAAAGACAATTAACAATTGAATTCATTAATTCTTCAACCTCGTTTTCATACTTAATTTTGTTTGTCAGCAATACAAAAGAAAAAAAAAAGATTATGTGACAGGATGTTACAATTACTTAATTATAGTTTTGTCACAAGTGACAAAACAATAGTAAGAGTCTGTTTGTATAATATAATGCATGATAATACTTCTAATATAATGCATGATATTTATTTTGTATTTAGTTTTATCGAAATTAATTTCCATTGACTAGCAAGAAAATTAATAAATATATTTTTAAAAAAGATTAGCAGTCATTTCGAAAATTTAAAAAATTTAATAAAGATTTTTGTTTTCATTTTGCGTTTCTCTTTATCTAAAATACATGTCTATATCTTACGCTGTCACCTCTGCTAAAAATGATTTTTTTGGGACCTAGAGAATTTTTTCGCTAATATTAAGAAAATTAATACACAAAAATATGAAAATTGATGAAATTATAGAGAAAGTTTAATAAACATGCTGATGCAGGCAATTCCTTAATTCAATAAATATTTTAAGAGAAATTTTATGCTAAAGCTGGTCAAAATCGGTCCATTATTATTATTATTATTATTATTATTATTATTATTATTATTTATTTATTTATTTATTTATTTATTTATTTATTTATTTATTTTTTGTAGCAAAGACTATACATAGGAATTTAAACATTTTTAGATGATTTTATCCATCGGAAGTTACCGGTGTGTAGAATGCATTTAATTTTTAATTTTTTATTTGACTTATTTTTCGAGAATTTATTTCCATTTTAAATTTAAATTTTCAACATTTTGACAGATATTTTTTACAAATTTTAGAATAGGTTACTTTTTAAACTGTTGCCAAATGATAAAAGACTAATATTTCCATAATATATCAATAAAATTTTAAAATAAGTTAAACTTAAAATATGAAATTATTTCTTTCAAATAAAAATAAAATAAAATAAATATTTACTCGAATCACAAACACAAAAAACAAATTTCGAATGAGAATTTAATAGTTAAAAGTTAAATGTGGGAAAATACTTAAAATAACTCCATAAAATTACACTTATTTGTGAATATTAAAAGAGAAAAAAATTGTAAAATAATGAATTCATTCAAATGCATTAACCGCCGTAAATGGAAAACAAATTACGTCATATTTAAAATACCCAAACACTTTATTTAAAAGACCAGACTGCTTTTTTAGTCACCTGTGCTGTGTTTTCTACTAAATCGATTTTGGTAATTATTATTATTATTATTATTATTTTTTTTATGAAAGCACATTATTTGTAGATGAGCCGTTACTCGCTATATGTATATTTTTTAAATAATCCCATTTTTATGTTTTAATTTTAGTTTTAAAATTGTTTGATTGATTTTTTTTCTTTTTTTTTTTTTTTTTTCATTTTCAGGAATTTTTGTCGCAGTCGGGTTATTTTGATCGTTTAAAGGATAAATGAAAAAATGGCACATTGAAATATCACTACGGATGTCAATATTGTATTACACAAAAATAACTGCTCAGAAACTTGAAAAGAGAAAATGGTGTCAGATTTAATGCGACGTAATTATTACTTTTTAAACTGTGACATTATGTTGTTTTCATTCCGCTGACACAGAAATCAAAAACGTTCACTCAGAGGGCTTCAGTAAGTGGAAATTGTGTCATTGAAAAACAATTTATATTTCATGAAAAATTCTAACTAGTAAACGAGAGATAAAGTGGTGGAATATTTTTATTAATAAACAATTTTACGTTAAAGTATATTAAAAAAAGTGAATGTGAATATGAAATGTATGCATGCATATTTTTGTGACGCTGAAAAAGGGGTTATTTTTAGATTTCTATGAATTACCATTGAGTCAGAGTGATGTTATTTTCGTTAATTTTTCATGTTCTGATTTCTAAGACGGCACAAATAATATTTCCGTTTTAACAACAAAGTGTTTTTAGGTGAATATTAAAAAGCGAAAGAAAAAATTTCAGTTACACGCAGTTACAATTAAGTTATACCAGATTTAAACGATACATTTAAAGTGTCTTACTTAATATATACAAGGCTGCCAACTACTACGCCTATTTACAGTCAAATAAACATATTAGAAGTAGAAATTTTAGTAAATAATTAAGAATATGTTCTGTAATACATACATTGAATATA
This sequence comes from Maratus speculifer, assembly GCA_964019185.1. Lineage (NCBI taxonomy): Eukaryota > Metazoa > Arthropoda > Arachnida > Araneae > Salticidae > Maratus > Maratus speculifer. The sequence continues at coordinate 139,775,214 of OZ025300.1, forward strand.
TATTTAGTATGCATTTTACTAAAACATTTTTGTGGTTCCAAACATATTTATAAGATTTAAATAGGCGTAGAAGTTGGCAGCTCTGTATATATATATATATATACTAGCGGCCCGCCCTCGCTTTGCTTCGGGTAGTCCCGTGTCACCACAGACACCGCAAATTGTTACTACCACTTCATCCCATTAAATTCAACTACTAAAACCATTACTCTCCTTTTAAGTAGTCGGGTAAAAAGTAGCCTGTATGTTAATCTAAGGTGCCAGGTAACTCCATACAAAGTTTCATAAAAATCGATCCATCCGTTCTTAAGTTATAGATGGTGTAACTAACACGACTTTGTTTTATGGATATAGATTATAGCAGCCCGCCCAGGCTTTGTACGGGTATTAAAAAAAAATTCAAGTTATAAATTTTTACACACATACTCATATTCTCTTCTTTGTGGGTGGAGTTATTGAAAAAGTGTAAACTTATAAAAGAAAATTCGGATATTAGTATTATTTTTTATTTATTTGTAATTCATACACTACATTTTTACTTATTTACTTTTTACATTTTTACCTATTTATTTTATTTTTACAACAATTACAGGATGTCTTTATACACAATGTTCACAGCTTTCTTGTCATTAGACAATACAAACATGTTTTCTCTAGAGGTTACTCTCGAAAGAGCGACATACAGTTGTCCATGTGAAAAACAGTCAACGCTCAAATCTAAGCCTGCAACATTGAAGGTTTGACCCTGCGATTTATTAATGGTCATTGCAAAAGATGTTTTTACCGGAAACTGTAAACGTTTAAATTGGAAGGGTAAATCCGATGGTATCAGAGGGATTAGGGGAATCAATACATCTTCTCCGGTACCACATCCTGTGAGTATTGTGCATTCTATTATGAAAGTTTTCAGTGATTTTACCAGCAAACGCGTGCCATTGCAAAGTTTAGGTGGATTCAGGTTTCTTAATAAAATAACAGGACAACCTACTTTCAACACCATTTTGTGAGGAAGGAGTCCAGACGGGTTCAAAGAGTTTAGAAATTCTAGTAGGAAAATGAACAGCTTCTTCCAAATCCAGAACAGTATCGACCGAGTAGAATATTTTCTTCGGCGCATCAATCTTTGAAAGAAACAAGTTACTTACCTTATCTACTTGTTCGTTAGTTGGTGACAGAATCGCTCTTTCTTTAAACCAAGATATTGTCTTATAACTTATGTTATCAATGTCAAGATAGACATTGTTGACTAACTCTTGGATGTTGTCTATCAAAACACAAAGGTTTTAAAGGTTAATCCTTCCCTCACTTTGTGTTAACTCTCCATTGCCAACTTTTAGCAGCATCTCTGAAAATAGCCTGTTCTCACGTGAAGATGACGAAACCCTCATATTAGTTTTAAGCTCTAATTTATTGACATGTGGCCAAAGGTTGGATCTTTTTAGGGAAGCATTCATTTCGTCAGCACGTGTTTCTCGAGTCACAACTGGTAGGATTTGACGAAAATCTCCAGAGAACAAAATTGTACATCCACCCATAGGTGAATTTTTGTTGCGCATATCGCGCATTGTCCTATCCAATGCTTCCACAGACGTCTTGTGTGACATGGTAGCTTCGTCCCAGACGTCTTGTGTGACATGGTAGCTTAGTCCCAGACTATTAATGAGCAGTCACGCATCAATTTTCCCGTATTGCTCTGTTTAGAAACACTACAGACGCTGTTATTGTCATCGGTGGCGATTTTCAGCGGGAGCTTGAATCTAGAGCGTGCGGTTCGACCTCCTTCTAAAAGCGTAGCGGCAATGCCGGATAACCCAACAGCTAACGCAATTTTTCCGGTAGATCTCACTTTTTTTAAAAGCAGATTAATTAAAAATGTTTTTCCTTTACCTCCTGGGGCATCAAGGAAAAACAATTTCCCTTCATTGTTATCAAATGTTGATAGTAATGCAGTGAATACTTTTTTCTGAACGATGTTTAATCGTGGCTCATCTTGAGCTATATTTTGTAATTATTTTATTTTGATAAATCTCTGCGTTTGCAATGTATAAGCGGCAAAAATGAAATTATTTACGACATCACATTAAAAACCTAAAAAAAAACAGTATTTTCCCACTATTTAATGGATGTTATTATAGATATAAACCTTCCTCTTGAATCACTCTATCTCTTAAGAAAAACCGCATCAAAATCCGTTGCGTAGTTTTAAAGATTTAAGCGTACATAGGGATATAGGGACAGAAAAAGCGACTTTGTTTTATACTATGTAGTGATATATTTTGTAATTATTTTATTTTGATAAATCTTGTAGGGTTCAGCCTGCGTTTGCAATGTATAAGCGAGAAAAATGAAATTATTTACGACATCACATTAAAAACCTCAAAAATAACAGTATTTCTCCACTATTTAATGGATGTTATTATACATATAAACCTTCCTCTTGAATCACTCTATCTATTAAAAAAACCGCATCGAAATCCGTTGTGTAGTTTTAAAGATTTAAGCGTACATAAGGATATAGGGACAGAAAAAGCGACTTTGTTTTATACTATAGAGTGATATATTTTGTAATTATTTTATTTTGATAAATCTTGTAGGGTTCAGCCTGCGTTTGCAATGTATAAGCGGGAAAAATGAAATTATTTACGACATCACATTAAAAACCTCAAAAATAACAGTATTTCTCCACTATTTAATGGATGTTATTATACATATAAACCTTCCACTTGAATCACTCTATCTCTTAAGAAAAACCGCATCAAAATCCGTTGCGTAGTTTTAAAGATTTAAGCGTAAATAGGGATATAGGGACAGAAAAAGCGACTTTGTTTTATACTATGTAGTGATATATTTTGTAATTATTTTATTTTGATAAATCTTGTAGGGTTCAGCCTGCGTTTGCAATGTATAAGCGGGAAAAATGAAATTATTTACGCCATCACATTAAAAACCTCAAAAATAACAGTATTTCTCCACTATTTAATGGATGTTATTATACATATAAACCTTCCTCTTGAATCACTCTATCTATTAAAAAAACCGCATCAAAATCCGTTGTGTAGTTTTAGAGATTTAAGCGTACATAGGGATATAGGGACAGAAAAAGCGACTTTGTTTTATACTATGTAGTGATATATTTTGTAATTATTTTATTTTGATAAATTTTGTAGGGTTCAGCCTGCGTTTGCAATGTATAAGCAGGAAAAATGAAATTATTTACGACATCACATTAAAAACCTAAAAAATAACAGTATTTCTCCACTATTTAATGGATGTTATTATACATATAAACCTTCCTCTTGAATCACTCTATCTATTAAAAAAACCGCATCAAAATCCGTTGTGTAGTTTTAGAGATTTAAGCGTACATAAGGATATAGGGACAGAAAAAGCGACTTTGTTTTATACTATGTAGTGATATATTTTGTAATTATTTTATTTTGATAAATCTTGTAGGGTTGAGCCTACGTTTGCAATGTATAAGCGGGAAAAATGAAATTATTTAACACATCACATTAAAAACCTCAAAAATAACAGTATTTCTCCACTATTTAATGGATGTTATTATACTTATAAACCTTCCTCTTGAATCACTCTATCTATTAAAAAAACCGCATCAAAATCCGTTGTGTAGTTTTAGAGATTTAAGCGTTTATGGGGATATAGGGACAGAAAAAGCGACTTTGTTTTATACTATGTAGTGATATATTTTGTAATTATTTTATTTTGATAAATCTTGTAGGGTTCAGCCTGCGTTTGCAATGTATAAGCGGGAAAAATGAAATTATTTACGACATCACATTAAAAACCTCAAAAATAACAGTATTTCTCCACTATTTAATGGATGTTATTATACATATAAACCTTCCACTTGAATCACTCTATCTCTTAAGAAAAAATGCATCAAAATCCGTTGCGTAGTTTTAAAGATTTAAGCGTACATAGGGATATAGGGACAGAAAAAGCGACTTTGTTTTATACTATGTAGTGATATATTTTGTAATTATTTTATTTTGATAAATTTTGTAGGGTTCAGCCTCCGTTTGCAATGTATAAGCAGGAAAAATGAAATTATTTACGACATCACATTAAAAACCTAAAAAATAACAGTATTTCTCCACTATTTAATGGATGTTATTATACATATAAACCTTCCTCTTGAATCACTCTATCTATTAAAAAAACCGCATCAAAATCCGTTGTGTAGTTTTAGAGATTTAAGCGTACATAAGGATATAGGGACAGAAAAAGCGACTTTGTTTTATACTATGTAGTGATATATTTTGTAATTATTTTATTTTGATAAATCTTGTAGGGTTGAGCCTACGTTTGCAATGTATAAGCGGGAAAAATGAAATTATTTAACACATCACATTAAAAACCTCAAAAATAACAGTATTTCTCCACTATTTAATGGATGTTATTATACATATAAACCTTCCTCTTGAATCACTCTATCTATTAAAAAAACCGCATCAAAATCCGTTGTGTAGTTTTAGAGATTTAAGCGTACATAAGGATATAGGGACAGAAAAAGCGACTTTGTTTTATACTATAGAGTGATATATTTTGTAATTATTTTATTTTGATAAATCTTGTAGGGTTCAGCCTGCGTTTGCAATGTATAAGCGGGAAAAATGAAATTATTTACGACATCACATTAAAAACCTCAAAAATAACAGTATTTCTCCACTATTTAATGGATGTTATTATACATATAAACCTTCCACTTGAATCACTCTATCTCTTAAGAAAAACCGCATCAAAATCCGTTGCGTAGTTTTAAAGATTTAAGCGTAAATAGGGATATAGGGACAGAAAAAGCGACTTTGTTTTATACTATGTAGTGATATATTTTGTAATTATTTTATTTTGATAAATCTTGTAGGGTTCAGCCTGCGTTTGCAATGTATAAGCGGGAAAAATGAAATTATTTACGACATCACATTAAAAACCTCAAAAATAACAGTATTTCTCCACTATTTAATGGATGGTATTATACATATAAACCTTCCTCTTGAAACACTCTATCTATTAAAAAAACCGCATCGAAATCCGTTGTGTAGTTTTAAAGATTTAAGCGTACATAGGGATATAGGGACAGAAAAAGCGACTTTGTTTTATACTATGTAGTGATATATTTTGCAATTATTTTATTTTGATAAATCTTGTAGGGTTCAGCCTGCGTTTGCAATGTATAAGCGGGAAAAATGAAATTATTTACGACATCACATTAAAAACCTAAAAAATAACAGTATTTCTCCACTATTTAATGGATGTTATTATACATATAAACCTTCCTCTTGAATCACTCTATCTATTAAAAAAAACCGCATCGAAATCCGTTGTGTAGTTTTAAAGATTTAAGCGTACATAGATATATAGGGACAGAAAAAGCGACTGTGTTTTATACTATGTAGTGATATATTTTGTAATTACTTTATTTTGATAAATCTTGTAGGGTTCAGCCTGCGTTTGCAATGTATAAGCGGGAAAAATGAAATTATTTACCACATCACATTAAAAACCTCAAAAATAACAGCATTTCTCCACTATTTAATGGATGTTATTATACATATAAACCTTCCTCTTGAATCACTCTATCTATTAAAAAAACCGCATCAAAATCCGTTGTGTAGTTTTAGAGATTTAAGCGTACATAAGGATATAGGGACAGAAAAAGCGACTTTGTTTTATACTATGTAGTGATATATTTTGTAATTATTTTATTTTGATAAATCTTGTAGGGTTCAGCCTGCGTTTGCAATGTATAAGCGGGAAAAATGAAATTATTTACGACATCACATTAAAAACCTCAAAAATAACAGTATTTCTCCACTATTTAATGGATGTTATTATACATATAAACCTTCCTCTTGAATCACTCTATCTCTTAAGAAAAACCGCATCAAAATCCGTTGCGTAGTTTTAAAGATTTAAGCGTAAATAGGGATATAGGGACAGAAAAAGCGACTTTGTTTTATACTATGTAGTGATATATTTTGTAATTATTTTATTTTGATAAATCTTGTAGGGTTCAGCCTGCGTTTGCAATGTATAAGCGGCAAAAATGAAATTATTTACGACATCACATTAAAAACCTCAAAAATAACAGTATTTCTCCACTATTTAATGGATGTTATTATACATATAAACCTTCCTCTTGAATCACTCTATCTATTAAAAAAACCGCATCAAAATCCGTTGTGTAGTTTTAGAGATTTAAGCGTACATAGGGATATAGGGACAGAAAAAGCGACTTTGTTTTATACTATGTAGTGATATATTTTGTAATTATTTTATTTTGATAAATTTTGTAGGGTTCAGCCTGCGTTTGCAATGTATAAGCAGGAAAAATGAAATTATTTACGACATCACATTAAAAACCTAAAAAATAACAGTATTTCTCCACTATTTAATGGATGTTATTATACATATAAACCTTCCTCTTGAATCACTCTATCTATTAAAAAAACCGCATCAAAATCCGTTGTGTAGTTTTAGAGATTTAAGCGTACATAAGGATATAGGGACAGAAAAAGCGACTTTGTTTTATACTATGTAGTGATATATTTTGTAATTATTTTATTTTGATAAATCTTGTAGGGTTGAGCCTACGTTTGCAATGTATAAGCGGGAAAAATGAAATTATTTAACACATCACATTAAAAACCTCAAAAATAACAGTATTTCTCCACTATTTAATGGATGTTATTATACATATAAACCTTCCTCTTGAATCACTCTATCTATTAAAAAAACCGCATCAAAATCCGTTGTGTAGTTTTAGAGATTTAAGCGTTTATGGGGATATAGGGACAGAAAAAGCGACTTTGTTTTATACTATGTAGTGATATATTTTGCAATTATTTTATTTTGATAAATCTTGTAGGGTTCAGCCTGCGTTTGCAATGTATAAGCGGCAAAAATGAAATTATTTACGACATCACATTAAAAACCTCAAAAATAACAGTATTTCTCCACTATTTAATGGATGTTATTATACATATAAACCTTCCTCTTGAATCACTCTATCTATTAAAAAAACCGCATCAAAATCCGTTGAGCAGTTTTAGAGATTTAAGCGTACATAGGGATATAGGGACAGAAAAAGCGACTTTGTTTTATACTATGTAGTGATATATTTTGTAATTATTTTATTTTGATAAATTTTGTAGGGTTCAGCCTGCGTTTGCAATGTATAAGCGGGAAAAATGAAATTATTTACGACATCACATTAAAAACCTAAAAAATAACAGTATTTCTCCACTATTTAATGGATGTTATTATACATATAAACCTTCCTCTTGAATCACTCTATCTATTAAAAAAACCGCATCAAAATCCGTTGTGTAATTTTAGAGATTTAAGCGTACATAAGGATATAGGGACAGAAAAAGCGACTTTGTTTTATACTATGTAGTGATATATTTTGTAATTATTTTATTTTGATAAATCTTGTAGGGTTGAGCCTACGTTTGCAATGTATAAGCAGGAAAAATGAAATTATTTAACACATCACATTAAAAACCTCAAAAATAACAGTATTTCTCCACTATTTAATGGATGTTATTATACATATAAACCTTCCTCTTGAATCACTCTATCTATTAAAAAAACCGCATCAAAATCCGTTGTGTAGTTTTAGAGATTTAAGCGTTTATGGGGATATAGGGACTGAAAAAGCGACTTTGTTTTATACTATGTAGTGATATATTTTGTAATTATTTTATTTTGATAAATCTTGTAGGGTTCAGCCTGCGTTTGCAATGTATAAGCGGGAAAAATGAAATTATTTACGACATCACGTTAAAAACCTCAAAAATAACAGTATTTCTCCACTATTTAATGGATGTTATTATACATATAAACCTTCCACTTGAATCACTCTATCTCTTAAGAAAAAATGCATCAAAATCCGTTGCGTAGTTTTAAAGATTTAAGCGTACATAGCTATATAGGGACAGAAAAAGCGACTTTGTTTTATACTATGTAGTGATATATTTTGTAATTATTTTATTTTGATAAATCTTGTAGGGTTCAGCCTGCGTTTGCAATGTATAAGCGGGAAAAATGAAATTATTTACGACATCACATTAAAAACCTCAAAAATAACAGTATTTCTCCACTATTTAATGGATGTTATTATACATATAAACCTTCCTCTTGAATCACTCTATCTATTAAAAAAACCTCATCGAAATCCGTTGTGTAGTTTTAAAGATTTAAGCGTACATAAGGATATAGGGACAGGAAAAGCGACTTTGTTTTATACTATAGAGTGATATATTTTGTAATTATTTTATTTTGATAAATCTTGTAGGGTTCAGTCTGCGTTTGCAATGTATAAGCGGGAAAAATGAAATTATTTACGACATCACATTAAAAACCTAAAAAATAACAGTATTTCTCCACTATTTAATTGATGTTATTATACATATAAACCTTCCTCTTGAATCACTCTATCTATTAAAAAAAACCGCATCGAAATCCGTTGTGTAGTTTTAAAGATTTAAGCGTACATAGATATATAGGGACAGAAAAAGCGACTGTGTTTTATACCATGTAGTGATGTATTTTGTAATTACTTTATTTTGATAAATCTTGTAGGGTTCAGCCTGCGTTTGCAATGTATAAGCGGGAAAAATGAAATTATTTACGACATCACATTAAAAACCTCAAAAATAACAGCATTTCTCCACTATTTAATGGATGTTATTATACATATAAACCTTCCTCTTGAATCACTCTATCTATTAAAAAAACCGCATCAAAATCCGTTGTGTAGTTTTAGAGATTTAAGCGTACATAAAGATATAGGGACAGAAAAAGCGACTTTGTTTTATACTATGTAGTGATATATTTTGTAATTATTTTATTTTGATAAATCTTGTAGGGTTCAGCCTGCGTTTGCAATGTATAAGCAGGAAAAATGAAATTATTTACGACATCACATTAAAAACCTCAAAAATAACAGTATTTCTCCACTATTTAATGGATGTTATTATACATATAAACCTTCCTCTTGAAACGCTCTATCTATTAAAAAAACCGCATCGAAATCCGTTGTGTAGTTTTAAAGATTTAAGCGTACATAGGGATATAGGGACAGAAAAAGCGACTTTGTTTTATACAATGTAGTGATATATTTTGCAATTATTTTATTTTGATAAATCTTGTAGGGTTCAGCCTGCGTTTGCAATGTATAAGCGGCAAAAATGAAATTATTTACGACATCACATTAAAAACCTCAAAAATAACAGTATTTCTCCACTATTTAATGGATGTTATTATACATATAAACCTTCCTCTTGAATCACTCTATCTATTAAAAAAACCGCATCAAAATCCGTTGTGTAGTTTTAGAGATTTAAGCGTACATAGGGATATAGGGACAGAAAAAGCGACTTTGTTTTATACTATGTAGTGATATATTTTGTAATTATTTTATTTTGATAAATTTTGTAGGGTTCAGCCTGCGTTTGCAATGTATAAGCAGGAAAAATGAAATTATTTACGACATCACATTAAAAACCTAAAAAATAACAGTATTTCTCCACTATTTAATGGATGTTATTATACATATAAACCTTCCTCTTGAATCACTCTATCTATTAAAAAAACCGCATCAAAATCCGTTGTGTAGTTTTAGAGATTTAAGCGTTTATGGGGATATAGGGACAGAAAAAGCGACTTTGTTTTATACTATGTAGTGATATATTTTGTAATTATTTTATTTTGATAAATCTCGTAGGGTTCAGCCTGCGATTGCAATGTATAAGCGGGAAAAATGAAATTATTTACGACATCACATTAAAAACCTCAAAAATAACAGTATTTCTCCACTATTTAATGGATGTTATTATACATATAAACCTTCCACTGGAATCACTCTATCTCTTAAGAAAAAATGCATCAAAATCCGTTGCGTAGTTTTAAAGATTTAAGCGTACATAGGGATATAGGGACAGAAAAAGCGACTTTGTTTTATACTATGTAGTGATATATTTTGTAATTATTTTATTTTGATAAATTTTGTAGGGTTCAGCCCCCGTTTGCAATGTATAAGCAGGAAAAATGAAATTATTTACGACATCACATTAAAAACCTAAAAAATAACAGTATTTCTCCACTATTTAATGGATGTTATTATACATATAAACCTTCCTCTTGAATCACTCTATCTATTAAAAAAACCGCATCAAAATCCGTTGTGTAGTTTTAGAGATTTAAGCGTACATAAGGATATAGGGACAGAAAAAGCGACTTTGTTTTATACTATGTAGTGATATATTTTGTAATTATTTTATTTTGATAAATCTTGTAGGGTTGAGCCTACGTTTGCAATGTATAAGCGAGAAAAATGAAATTATTTAACACATCACATTAAAAACCTCAAAAATAACAGTATTTCTCCACTATTTAATGGATGTTATTATACATATAAACCTTCCTCTTGAATCACTCTATCTATTAAAAAAACCGCATCAAAATCCGTTGTGTAGTTTTAGAGATTTAAGCGTACATAAGGATATAGGGACAGAAAAAGCGACTTTGTTTTATACTATAGAGTGATATATTTTGTAATTATTTTATTTTGATAAATCTTGTAGGGTTCAGCCTGCGTTTGCAATGTATAAGCGGGAAAAATGAAATTATTTACGACATCACATTAAAAACCTCAAAAATAACAGTATTTCTCCACTATTTAATGGATGTTATTATACATATAAACCTTCCACTTGAATCACTCTATCTCTTAAGAAAAACCGCATCAAAATCCGTTGCGTAGTTTTAAAGATTTAAGCGTAAATAGGGATATAGGGACAGAAAAAGCGACTTTGTTTTATACTATGTAGTGATATATTTTGTAATTATTTTATTTTGATAAATCTTGTAGGGTTCAGCCTGCGTTTGCACTGTATAAGCGGGAAAAATGAAATTATTTACGACATCACATTAAAAACCTCAAAAATAACAGTATTTCTCCACTATTTAATGGATGGTATTATACATATAAACCTTCCTCTTGAAACACTCTATCTATTAAAAAAACCGCATCGAAATCCGTTGTGTAGTTTTAAAGATTTAATCGTACATAGGGATATAGGGACAGAAAAAGCGACTTTGTTTTATACTATGTAGTGATATATTTTGCAATTATTTTATTTTGATAAATCTTGTAGGGTTCAGCCTGCGTTTGCAATGTATAAGCGGGAAAAATGAAATTATTTACGACATCACATTAAAAACCTCAAAAATAACAGTATTTCTCCACTATTTAATGGATGTTATTATACATATAAACCTTCCTCTTGAATCACTCTATCTATTAAAAAAACCTCATCGAAATCCGTTGTGTAGTTTTAAAGATTTAAGCGTACATAAGGATATAGGGACAGGAAAAGCGACTTTGTTTTATACTATAGAGTGATATATTTTGTAATTATTTTATTTTGATAAATCTTGTAGGGTTCAGCCTGCGTTTGCAATGTATAAGCGGGAAAAATGAAATTATTTACGACATCACATTAAAAACCTCAAAAATAACAGTATTTCTCCACTATTTAATGGATGTTATTATACATATAAACCTTCCTCTTGAATCACTCTATCTATTAAAAAAAACCGCATCTAAATCCGTTGTGTAGTTTTAAAAATTTAAGCGTACATAGATATATAGGGACAGAAAAAGCGACTGTGTTTTATACTATGTAGTGATATATTTTGTAATTACTTTATTTTGATAAATCTTGTAGGGTTCAGCCTGCGTTTGCAATGTATAAGCGGGAAAAATGAAATTATTTACCACATCACATTAAAAACCTCAAAAATAACAGCATTTCTCCACTATTTAATGGATGTTATTATACATATAAACCTTCCTCTTGAATCACTCTATCTATTAAAAAAACCGCATCAAAATCCGTTGTGTAGTTTTAGAGATTTAAGCGTACATAAGGATATAGGGACAGAAAAAGAGACTTTGTTTTATACTATGTAGTGATATATTTTGTAATTATTTTATTTTGATAAATCTTGTAGGGTTCAGCCTGCGTTTGCAATGTATAAGCGGGAAAAATGAAATTATTTACGACATCACATTAAAAACCTCAAAAATAACAGTATTTCTCCACTATTTAATGGATGTTATTATACATATAAACCTTCCTCTTGAATCACTCTATCTCTTAAGAAAAACCGCATCAAAATCCGTTGCGTAGTTTTAAAGATTTAAGCGTAAATAGGGATATAGGGACAGAAAAAGCGACTTTGTTTTATACTATGTAGTGATATATTTTGTAATTATTTTATTTTGATAAATCTTGTAGGGTTCAGCCTGCGTTTGCAATGTATAAGCGGCAAAAATGAAATTATTTACGACATCACATTAAAAACCTCAAAAATAACAGTATTTCTCCACTATTTAATGGATGTTATTATACATATAAACCTTCCTCTTGAATCACTCTATCTATTAAAAAAACCGCATCAAAATCCGTTGTGTAGTTTTAGAGATTTAAGCGTACATAGGGATATAGGGACAGAAAAAGCGACTTTGTTTTATACTATGTAGTGATATATTTTGTAATTATTTTATTTTGATAAATTTTGTAGGGTTCAGCCTGCGTTTGCAATGTATAAGCAGGAAAAATGAAATTATTTACGACATCACATTAAAAACCTAAAAAATAACAGTATTTCTCCACTATTTAATGGATGTTATTATACATATAAACCTTCCTCTTGAATCACTCTATCTATTAAAAAAACCGCATCAAAATCCGTTGTGTAGTTTTAGAGATTTAAGCGTACATAAGGATATAGGGACAGAAAAAGCGACTTTGTTTTATACTATGTAGTGATATATTTTGTAATTATTTTATTTTGATAAATCTTGTAGGGTTGAGCCTACGTTTGCAATGTATAAGCGGGAAAAATGAAATTATTTAACACATCACATTAAAAACCTCAAAAATAACAGTATTTCTCCACTATTTAATGGATGTTATTATACATATAAACCTTCCTCTTGAATCACTCTATCTATTAAAAAAACCGCATCAAAATCCGTTGTGTAGTTTTAGAGATTTAAGCGTTTATGGGGATATAGGGACAGAAAAAGCGACTTTGTTTTATACTATGTAGTGATATATTTTGCAATTATTTTATTTTGATAAATCTTGTAGGGTTCAGCCTGCGTTTGCAATGTATAAGCGGCAAAAATGAAATTATTTACGACATCACATTAAAAACCTCAAAAATAACAGTATTTCTCCACTATTTAATGGATGTTATTATACATATAAACCTTCCTCTTGAATCACTGTATCTATATAAAAAACCGCATCAAAATCCGTTGAGCAGTTTTAGAGATTTAAGCGTACATAGGGATATAGGGACAGAAAAAGCGACTTTGTTTTATACTATGTAGTGATATATTTTGTAATTATTTTATTTTGATAAATTTTGTAGGGTTCAGCCTGCGTTTGCAATGTATAAGCAGGAAAAATGAAATTATTTACGACATCACATTAAAAACCTAAAAAATAACAGTATTTCTCCACTATTTAATGGATGTTATTATACATATAAACCTTCCTCTTGAATCACTCTATCTATTAAAAAAACCGCATCAAAATCCGTTGTGTAATTTTAGAGATTTAAGCGTACATAAGGATATAGGGACAGAAAAAGCGACTTTGTTTTATACTATGTAGTGATATATTTTGTAATTATTTTATTTTGATAAATCTTGTAGGGTTGAGCCTACGTTTGCAATGTATAAGCAGGAAAAATGAAATTATTTAACACATCACATTAAAAACCTCAAAAATAACAGTATTTCTCCACTATTTAATGGATGTTATTATACATATAAACCTTCCTCTTGAATCACTCTATCTATTAAAAAAACCGCATCAAAATCCGTTGTGTAGTTTTAGAGATTTAAGCGTTTATGGGGATATAGGGACTGAAAAAGGACTTTGTTTTATACTATGTAGTGATATATTTTGTAATTATTTTATTTTGATAAATCTTGTAGGGTTCAGCCTGCGTTTGCAATGTATAAGCGGGAAAAATGAAATTATTTACGACATCACATTAAAAACCTCAAAAATAACAGTATTTCTCCACTATTTAATGGATGTTATTATACATATAAACCTTCCACTTGAATCACTCTATCTCTTAAGAAAAAATGCATCAAAATCCGTTGCGTAGTTTTAAAGATTTAAGCGTACATAGGGATATAGGGACAGAAAAAGCGACTTTGTTTTATACTATGTAGTGATATATTTTGTAATTATTTTATTTTGATAAATCTTGTAGGGTTCAGCCTGCGTTTGCAATGTATAAGCGGGAAAAATGAAATTATTTACGACATCACATTAAAAACCTCAAAAATAACAGTATTTCTCCACTATTTAATGGATGTTATTATACATATAAACCTTCCTCTTGAATCACTCTATCTATTAAAAAAACCTCATCGAAATCCGTTGTGTAGTTTTAAAGATTTAAGCGTACATAAGGATATAGGGACAGGAAAAGCGACTTTGTTTTATACTATAGAGTGATATATTTTGTAATTATTTTATTTTGATAAATCTTGTAGGGTTCAGTCTGCGTTTGCAATGTATAAGCGGGAAAAATGAAATTATTTACGACATCACATTAAAAACCTAAAAAATAACAGTATTTCTCCACTATTTAATGGATGTTATTATACATATAAACCTTCCTCTTGAATCACTCTATCTATTAAAAAAAACCGCATCGAAATCCGTTGTGTAGTTTTAAAGATTTAAGCGTACATAGATATATAGGGACAGAAAAAGCGACTGTGTTTTATACTATGTAGTGATGTATTTTGTAATTACTTTATTTTGATAAATCTTGTAGGGTTCAGCCTGCGTTTGCAATGTATAAGCGGGAAAAATGAAATTATTTACGACATCACATTAAAAACCTCAAAAATAACAGCATTTCTCCACTATTTAATGGATGTTATTATACATATAAACCTTCCTCTTGAATCACTCTATCTATTAAAAAAAACGCATCAAAATCCGTTGTGTAGTTTTAGAGATTTAAGCGTACATAAAGATATAGGGACAGAAAAAGCGACTTTGTTTTATACTATGTAGTGATATATTTTGTAATTATTTTATTTTGATAAATCTTGTAGGGTTCAGCCTGCGTTTGCAATGTATAAGCGGGAAAAATGAAATTATTTACGACATCACATTAAAAACCTCAAAAATAACAGTATTTCTCCACTATTTAATGGATGTTATTATACATATAAACCTTCCTCTTGAAACGCTCTATCTATTAAAAAAACCGCATCGAAATCCGTTGTGTAGTTTTAAAGATTTAAGCGTACATAGGGATATAGGGACAGAAAAAGCGACTTTGTTTTATACAATGTAGTGATATATTTTGCAATTATTTTATTTTGATAAATCTTGTAGGGTTCAGCCTGCGTTTGCAATGTATAAGCGGCAAAAATGAAATTATTTACGACATCACATTAAAAACCTCAAAAATAACAGTATTTCTCCACTATTTAATGGATGTTATTATACATATAAACCTTCCTCTTGAATCACTCTATCTATTAAAAAAACCGCATCAAAATCCGTTGTGTAGTTTTAGAGATTTAAGCGTACATAGGGATATAGGGACAGAAAAAGCGACTTTGTTTTATACTATGTAGTGATATATTTTGTAATTATTTTATTTTGATAAATTTTGTAGGGTTCAGCCTGCGTTTGCAATGTATAAGCAGGAAAAATGAAATTATTTACGACATCACATTAAAAACCTAAAAAATAACAGTATTTCTCCACTATTTAATGGATGTTATTATACATATAAACCTTCCTCTTTAATCACTCTATCTATTAAAAAAACCGCATCAAAATCCGTTGTGTAGTTTTAGAGATTTAAGCGTTTATGGGGATATAGGGACAGAAAAAGCGACTTTGTTTTATACTATGTAGTGATATATTTTGTAATTATTTTATTTTGATAAATCTCGTAGGGTTCAGCCTGCGTTTGCAATGTATAAGCGGGAAAAATGAAATTATTTACGACATCACATTAAAAAATCAAAAATAACAGTATTTCTCCACTATTTAATGGATGTTATTATACATATAAACCTTCCACTGGAATCAATCTATCTCTTAAGAAAAAATGCATCAAAATCCGTTGCGTAGTTTTAAAGATTTAAGCGTACATAGGGATATAGGGACAGAAAAAGCGACTTTGTTTTATACTATGTAGTGATATATTTTGTAATTATTTTATTTTGATAAATCTTGTAGGGTTCAGCCAGCGTTTGCAATGTATAAGCGGGAAAAATGAAATTATTTACGACATCACATTAAAAACCTCAAAAATAACAGTATTTCTCCACTATTTAATGGATGTTATTATACATATAAACCTTCCTCTTGAATCACTCTATCTATTAAAAAAACCTCATCGAAATCCGTTGTGTAGTTTTAAAGATTTAAGCGTACATAAGGATATAGGGACAGGAAAAGCGACTTTGTTTTATACTATAGAGTGATATATTTTGTAATTATTTTATTTTGATAAATCTTGTAGGGTTCAGCCTGCGTTTGCAATGTATAAGCGGGAAAAATGAGTTTATTTACGACATCACATTAAAAACCTAAAAAATAACAGTATTTCTCCACTATTTAATGGATGTTATTATACATATAAACCTTCCTCTTGAATCACTCTATCTATTAAAAAAAACCGCATCGAAATCCGTTGTGTAGTTTTAAAGATTTAAGCGTACATAGATATATAGGGATAGAAAAAGCGACTGTGTTTTATACTATGTAGTGATATATTTTGTAATTATTTTATTTTGATAAATCTTGTAGGGTTCAGCCTGCGTTTGCAATGTATAAGCGGGAAAAATGAAATTATTTACGACATCACATTAAAAAAATCAAAAATAACAGTATTTCTCCACTATTTAATGGATGTTATTATACATATAAACCTTCCTCTTGAATCACTCTATCTCTTAAGAAGAACCGCATCAAAATCCGTTGCGTAGTTTTAAAGATTTAAGCGTAAATAGGGATATAGGGACAGAAAAAGCGACTTTGTTTTATACTATGTAGTGATATATTTTGCAATTATTTTATTTTGATAAATCTTGTAGGGTTCAGCCTGCGTTTGCAATGTATAAGCGGCAAAAATGAAATTATTTACGACATCACATTAAAAACCTCAAAAATAACAGTATTTCTCCACTATTTAATGGATGTTATTATACATATAAACCTTCCTCTTGAATCACTCTATCTATTAAAAAAACCGCATCGAAATCCGTTGTGTAGTTTTAAAGATTTAAGCGTACATAGGGATATAGGGACAGAAAAAGCGACTTTGTTTTATACTATGTAGTGATATATTTTGCAATTATTTTATTTTGATAAATCTTGTAGGGTTCAGCCTGCGTTTGCAATGTATAAGCGGCAAAAATGAAATTATTTACGACATCACATTAAAAACCTCAAAAATAACAGTATTTCTCCACTATTTAATGGATGTTATTATACATATAAACCTTCCTCTTGAATCACTCTATCTATTAAAAAAACCGCATCAAAATCCGTTGTGTAGTTTTAGAGATTTAAGCGTACATAGGGATATAGGGACAGAAAAAGCGACTTTGTTTTATACTATGTAGTGATATATTTTGTAATTATTTTATTTTGATAAATTTTGTAGGGTTCAGCCTGCGTTTGCAATGTATAAGCAGGAAAAATGAAATTATTTACGACATCACATTAAAAACCTAAAAAATAACAGTATTTCTCCACTATTTAATGGATGTTATTATACATATAAACCTTCCTCTTGAATCACTCTATCTATTAAAAAAACCGCATCAAAATCCGTTGTGTAGTTTTAGAGATATAAGCGTACATAAGGATATAGGGACAGAAAAAGCGACTTTGTTTTATACTATGTAGTGATATATTTTGTAATTATTTTATTTTGATAAATCTTGTAGGGTTGAGCCTACGTTTGCAATGTATAAGCGGGAAAAATGAAATTATTTAACAAATCACATTAAAATCCTCAAAAATAACAGTATTTCTCCACTATTTAATGGATGTTATTATACATATAAACCTTCCTCTTGAATCACTCTATCTATTAAAAAAACCTCATCGAAATCCGTTGTGTAGTTTTAAAGATTTAAGCGTACATAAGGATATAGGGACAGGAAAAGCGACTTTGTTTTATACTATAGAGTGATATATTTTGTAATTATTTTATTTTGATAAATCTTGTAGGGTTCAGCCTGCGTTTGCAATGTATAAGCGGGAAAAATGAAATTATTTACGACATCACATTAAAAACCTAAAAAATAACAGTATTTCTCCACTATTTAATGGATGTTATTATACATATAAACCTTCCACTTGAATCACTCTATCTCTTAAGAAAAACCGCATCAAAATCCGTTGCGTAGTTTTAAAGATTTAAGCGTACATAGGGATATAGGGACAGAAAAAGCGACTTTGTTTTATACTATGTAGTGATATATTTTGTAATTATTTTATTTTGATAAATCTTATAGGGTTCAGCTTGCGTTTGCAATGTATAAGCGGGAAAAATGAAATTATTTACGACATCACATTAAAAACCTCAAAAATAACAGTATTTCTCCACTATTTAATGGATGTTATTATACATATAAACCTTCCTCTTGAATCACTCTATCTATTAAAAAAAACCGCATCGAAATCCGTTGTGTAGTTTTAAAGATTTAAGCGTACATAGATATATAGGGACAGAAAAAGCGACTTTGTTTTATACTATGTAGTGATATATTTTGTAATTATTTTATTTTGATAAATCTTGTAGGGTTGAGCCTACGTTTACAATGTATAAGCGGGAAAAATGAAATTATTTAACACATCACATTAAAAACCTCAAAAATAACAGTATTTCTCCACTATTTAATGGATGTTATTATACATATAAACCTTCCTCTTGAATCACTCTATCTATTAAAAAAAACCGCATCGAAATCCGTTGTGTAGTTTTAAAGATTTAAGCGTACATAGATATATAGGGACAGAAAAAGCGACTGTGTTTTATACTATGTAGTGATATATTTTGTAATTACTTTATTTTGATAAATCTTGTAGGGTTCAGCCTGCGTTTGCAATGTATAAGCGGGAAAAATGAAATTATTTACGACATCACATTAAAAACCTCAAAAATAACAGCATTTCTCCACTATTTAATGGATGTTATTATACATATAAACCTTCCTCTTGAATCACTCTATCTATTAAAAAAACCGCATCAAAATCCGTTGTGTAGTTTTAGAGATTTAAGCGTACATAAGGATATAGGGACAGAAAAAGCGACTTTGTTTTATACTATGTAGTGATATATTTTGTAATTATTTTATTTTGATAAATCTTGTAGGGTTCAGCCTGCGTTTGCAATGTATAAGCGGGAAAAATGAAATTATTTACGACATCACATTAAAAACCTCAAAAATAACAGTATTTCTCCACTATTTAATGGATGTTATTATACATATAAACCTTCCTCTTGAAACACTCTATCTATTAAAAAAACCGCATCGAAATCCGTTGTGTAGTTTTAATGATTTAAGCGTACATAGGGATATAGGGACAGAAAAAGCGACTTTGTTTTATACTATGTAGTGATATATTTTGCAATTATTTTATTTTGATAAATCTTGTAGGGTTCAGCCTGCGTTTGCAATGTATAAGCGGCAAAAATGAAATTATTTACGACATCACATTAAAAACCTCAAAAATAACAGTATTTCTCCACTATTTAATGGATGTTATTATACATATAAACCTTCCTCTTGAATCACTCTATCTATTAAAAAAACCGCATCAAAATCCGTTGTGTAGTTTTAGAGATTTAAGCGTACATAGGGATATAGGGACAGAAAAAGCGACTTTGTTTTATACTATGTAATGATATATTTTGTAATTATTTTATTTTGATAAATCTTGTAGGGTTCAGCCTGCGTTTGCAATGTATAAGCGGCAAAAATGAAATTATTTACGACATCACATTAAAAACCTCAAAAATAACAGTATTTCTCCACTATTTAATGGATGTTATTATACATATAAACCTTCCTCTTGAATCACTCTATCTATTAAAAAAACCGCATCAAAATCCGTTGTGTAGTTTTAGAGATTTAAGCGTACATAGGGATATAGGGACAGAAAAAGCGACTTTGTTTTATACTATGTAGTGATATATTTTGTAATTATTTTATTTTGATAAATTTTGTAGGGTTCAGCCTGCGTTTGCAATGTATAAGCAGGAAAAATGAAATTATTTACGACATCACATTAAAAACCTAAAAAATAACAGTATTTCTCCACTATTTAATGGATGTTATTATACATATAAACCTTCCTCTTGAATCACTCTATCTATTAAAAAAACCGCATCAAAATCCGTTGTGTAGTTTTAGAGATTTAAGCGTACATAAGGATATAGGGACAGAAAAAGCGACTTTGTTTTATACTATGTAGTGATATATTTTGTAATTATTTTATTTTGATAAATCTTGTAGGGTTGAGCCTACGTTTGCAATGTATAAGTGGGAAAAATGAAATTATTTAACACATCACATTAAAAACCTCAAAAATAACAGTATTTCTCCACTATTTAATGGATGTTATTATACATATAAACCTTCCTCTTGAATCACTCTATCTATTAAAAAAAACCGCATCGAAATCCGTTGTGTAGTTTTAAAGATTTAAGCGTACATAGATATATAGGGACAGAAAAAGCGACTTTGTTTTATACTATGTAGTGATATATTTTGTAATTATTTTATTTTGATAAATCTTGTAGGGTTGAGCCTACGTTTGCAATGTATAAGCGGGAAAAATGAAATTATTTAACACATCACATTAAAAACCTCAAAAATAACAGTATTTCTCCACTATTTAATGGATGTTATTATACATATAAACCTTCCTCTTGAATCACTCTATCTATTAAAAAAAACCGCATCGAAATCCGTTGTGTAGTTTTAGAGATTTTAGCGTACATAAGGATATAGGGACAGAAAAAGCGACTGTGTTTTATACTATGTAGTGATATATTTTGTAATTACTTTATTTTGATAAATCTTGTAGGGTTCAGCCTGCGTTTGCAATGTATAAGCGGGAAAAATGAAATTATTTACGACATCACATTAAAAACCTCAAAAATAACAGCATTTCTCCACTATTTAATGGATGTTATTATACATATAAACCTTCCTCTTGAATCACTCTATCTATTAAAAAAACCGCATCAAAATCCGTTGTGTAGTTTTAGAGATTTAAGCGTACATAAGGATATAGGGACAGAAAAAGCGACTTTGTTTTATACTATGTAGTGATATATTTTGTAATTATTTTATTTTGATAAATCTTGTAGGGTTCAGCCTGCGTTTGCAATGTATAAGCGGGAAAAATGAAATTATTTACGACATCACATTAAAAACCTCAAAAATAACAGTATTTCTCCACTATTTAATGGATGTTATTATACATATAAACCTTCCTCTTGAAACACTCTATCTATTAAAAAAACCGCATCGAAATCCGTTGTGTAGTTTTAATGATTTAAGCGTACATAGGGATATAGGGACAGAAAAAGCGACTTTGTTTTATACTATGTAGTGATATATTTTGCAATTATTTTATTTTGATAAATCTTGTAGGGTTCAGCCTGCGTTTGCAATGTATAAGCGGCAAAAATGAAATTATTTACGACATCACATTAAAAACCTCAAAAATAACAGTATTTCTCCACTATTTAATGGATGTTATTATACATATAAACCTTCCTCTTGAATCACTCTATCTATTAAAAAAACCGCATCAAAATCCGTTGTGTAGTTTTAGAGATTTAAGCGTACATAGGGATATAGGGACAGAAAAAGCGACTTTGTTTTATACTATGTAATGATATATTTTGTAATTATTTTATTTTGATAAATCTTGTAGGGTTCAGCCTGCGTTTGCAATGTATAAGCGGCAAAAATGAAATTATTTACGACATCACATTAAAAACCTCAAAAATAACAGTATTTCTCCACTATTTAATGGATGTTATTATACATATAAACCTTCCTCTTGAATCACTCTATCTATTAAAAAAACCGCATCAAAATCCGTTGTGTAGTTTTAGAGATTTAAGCGTACATAGGGATATAGGGACAGAAAAAGCGACTTTGTTTTATACTATGTAGTGATATATTTTGTAATTATTTTATTTTGATAAATTTTGTAGGGTTCAGCCTGCGTTTGCAATGTATAAGCAGGAAAAATGAAATTATTTACGACATCACATTAAAAACCTAAAAAATAACAGTATTTCTCCACTATTTAATGGATGTTATTATACATATAAACCTTCCTCTTGAATCACTCTATCTATTAAAAAAACCGCATCAAAATCCGTTGTGTAGTTTTAGAGATTTAAGCGTTTATGGGGATATAGGGACAGAAAAAGCGACTTTGTTTTATACTATGTAGTGATATATTTTGTAATTATTTTATTTTGATAAATCTCGTAGGGTTCAGCCTGCGTTTGCAATGTATAAGCGGGAAAAATGAAATTATTTACGACATCACATTAAAAAATCAAAAATAACAGTATTTCTCCACTATTTAATGGATGTTATTATACATATAAACCTTCCACTGGAATCATTCTATCTCTTAAGAAAAAATGCATCAAAATCCGTTGCGTAGTTTTAAAGATTTAAGCGTACATAGGGATATAGGGACAGAAAAAGCGACTTTGTTTTATACTATGTAGTGATATATTTTGTAATTATTTTATTTTGATAAATCTTGTAGGGTTCAGCCTGCGTTTGCAATGTATAAGCGGGAAAAATGAAATTATTTACGACATCACATTAAAAACCTCAAAAATAACAGTATTTCTCCACTATTTAATGGATGTTATTATACATATAAACCTTCCTCTTGAATCACTCTATCTATTAAAAAAACCTCATCGAAATCCGTTGTGTAGTTTTAAAGATTTAAGCGTACATAAGGATATAGGGACAGGAAAAGCGACTTTGTTTTATACTATAGAGTGATATATTTTGTAATTATTTTATTTTGATAAATCTTGTAGGGTTCAGCCTGCGTTTGCAATGTATAAGCGGGAAAAATGAGTTTATTTACGACATCACATTAAAAACCTAAAAAATAACAGTATTTCTCCACTATTTAATGGATGTTATTATACATATAAACCTTCCTCTTGAATCACTCTATCTATTAAAAAAAACCGCATCGAAATCCGTTGTGTAGTTTTAAAGATTTAAGCGTACATAGATATATAGGGACAGAAAAAGCGACTGTGTTTTATACTATGTAGTGATATATTTTGTAATTATTTTATTTTGATAAATCTTGTAGGGTTCAGCCTGCGTTTGCAATGTATAAGCGGGAAAAATGAAATTATTTACGACATCACATTAAAAAAATCAAAAATAACAGTATTTCTCCACTATTTAATGGATGTTATTATACATATAAACCTTCCTCTTGAATCACTCTATCTCTTAAGAAGAACCGCATCAAAATCCGTTGCGTAGTTTTAAAGATTTAAGCGCAAATAGGGATATAGGGACAGAAAAAGCGACTTTGTTTTATACTATGTAGTGATATATTTTGCAATTATTTTATTTTGATAAATCTTGTAGGGTTCAGCCTGCGTTTGCAATGTATAAGCGGCAAAAATGAAATTATTTACGACATCACATTAAAAACCTCAAAAATAACAGTATTTCTCCACTATTTAATGGATGTTATTATACATATAAACCTTCCTCTTGAATCACTCTATCTATTAAAAAAACCGCATCGAAATCCGTTGTGTAGTTTTAAAGATTTAAGCGTACATAGGGATATAGGGACAGAAAAAGCGACTTTGTTTTATACTATGTAGTGATATATTTTGCAATTATTTTATTTTGATAAATCTTGTAGGGTTCAGCCTGCGTTTGCAATGTATAAGCGGCAAAAATGAAATTATTTACGACATCACATTAAAAACCTCAAAAATAACAGTATTTCTCCACTATTTAATGGATGTTATTATACATATAAACCTTCCTCTTGAATCACTCTATCTATTAAAAAAACCGCATCAAAATCCGTTGTGTAGTTTTAGAGATTTAAGCGTACATAGGGATATAGGGACAGAAAAAGCGACTTTGTTTTATACTATGTAGTGATATATTTTGTAATTATTTTATTTTGATAAATTTTGTAGGGTTCAGCCTGCGTTTGCAATGTATAAGCAGGAAAAATGAAATTATTTACGACATCACATTAAAAACCTAAAAAATAACAGTATTTCTCCACTATTTAATGGATGTTATTATACATATAAACCTTCCTCTTGAATCACTCTATCTATTAAAAAAACCGCATCAAAATCCGTTGTGTAGTTTTAGAGATATAAGCGTACATAAGGATATAGGGACAGAAAAAGCGACTTTGTTTTATACTATGTAGTGATATATTTTGTAATTATTTTATTTTGATAAATCTTGTAGGGTTGAGCCTACGTTTGCAATGTATAAGCGGGAAAAATGAAATTATTTAACAAATCACATTAAAAACCTCAAAAATAACAGTATTTCTCCACTATTTAATGGATGTTATTATACATATAAACCTTCCTCTTGAATCACTCTATCTATTAAAAAAACCTCATCGAAATCCGTTGTGTAGTTTTAAAGATTTAAGCGTACATAAGGATATAGGGACAGGAAAAGCGACTTTGTTTTATACTATAGAGTGATATATTTTGTAATTATTTTATTTTGATAAATCTTGTAGGGTTCAGCCTGCGTTTGCAATGTATAAGCGGGAAAAATGAAATTATTTACGACATCACATTAAAAACCTAAAAAATAACAGTATTTCTCCACTATTTAATGGATGTTATTATACATATAAACCTTCCACTTGAATCACTCTATCTCTTAAGAAAAACCGCATCAAAATCCGTTGCGTAGTTTTAAAGATTTAAGCGTACATAGGGATATAGGGACAGAAAAAGCGACTTTGTTTTATACTATGTAGTGATATATTTTGTAATTATTTTATTTTGATAAATCTTATAGGGTTCAGCTTGCGTTTGCAATGTATAAGCGGGAAAAATGAAATTATTTACGACATCACATTAAAAACCTCAAAAATAACAGTATTTCTCCACTATTTAATGGATGTTATTATACATATAAACCTTCCTCTTGAATCACTCTATCTATTAAAAAAAACCGCATCGAAATCCGTTGTGTAGTTTTAAAGATTTAAGCGTACATAGATATATAGGGACAGAAAAAGCGACTTTGTTTTATACTATGTAGTGATATATTTTGTAATTATTTTATTTTGATAAATCTTGTAGGGTTGAGCCTACGTTTGCAATGTATAAGCGGGAAAAATGAAATTATTTAACACATCACATTAAAAACCTCAAAAATAACAGTATTTCTCCACTATTTAATGGATGTTATTATACATATAAACCTTCCTCTTGAATCACTCTATCTATTAAAAAAAACCGCATCGAAATCCGTTGTGTAGTTTTAAAGATTTAAGCGTACATAGATATATAGGGACAGAAAAAGCGACTGTGTTTTATACTATGTAGTGATATATTTTGTAATTACTTTATTTTGATAAATCTTGTAGGGTTCAGCCTGCGTTTGCAATGTATAAGCGGGAAAAATGAAATTATTTACGACATCACATTAAAAACCTCAAAAATAACAGCATTTCTCCACTATTTAATGGATGTTATTATACATATAAACCTTCCTCTTGAATCACTCTATCTATTAAAAAAACCGCATCAAAATCCGTTGTGTAGTTTTAGAGATTTAAGCGTACATAAGGATATAGGGACAGAAAAAGCGACTTTGTTTTATACTATGTAGTGATATATTTTGTAATTATTTTATTTTGATAAATCTTGTAGGGTTCAGCCTGCGTTTGCAATGTATAAGCGGGAAAAATGAAATTATTTACGACATCACATTAAAAACCTCAAAAATAACAGTATTTCTCCACTATTTAATGGATGTTATTATACATATAAACCTTCCTCTTGAAACACTCTATCTATTAAAAAAACCGCATCGAAATCCGTTGTGTAGTTTTAATGATTTAAGCGTACATAGGGATATAGGGACAGAAAAAGCGACTTTGTTTTATACTATGTAGTGATATATTTTGCAATTATTTTATTTTGATAAATCTTGTAGGGTTCAGCCTGCGTTTGCAATGTATAAGCGGCAAAAATGAAATTATTTACGACATCACATTAAAAACCTCAAAAATAACAGTATTTCTCCACTATTTAATGGATGTTATTATACAAATAAACCTTCCTCTTGAATCACTCTATCTATTAAAAAAACCGCATCAAAATCCGTTGTGTAGTTTTAGAGATTTAAGCGTACATAGGGATATAGGGACAGAAAAAGCGACTTTGTTTTATACTATGTATTGATATATTTTGTAATTATTTTATTTTGATAAATCTTGTAGGGTTCAGCCTGCGTTTGCAATGTATAAGCGGCAAAAATGAAATTATTTACGACATCACATTAAAAACCTCAAAAATAACAGTATTTCTCCACTATTTAATGGATGTTATTATACATATAAACCTTCCTCTTGAATCACTCTATCTATTAAAAAAACCGCATCAAAATCCGTTGTGTAGTTTTAGAGATTTAAGCGTACATAGGGATATAGGGACAGAAAAAGCGACTTTGTTTTATACTATGTAGTGATATATTTTGTAATTATTTTATTTTGATAAATTTTGTAGGGTTCAGCCTGCGTTTGCAATGTATAAGCAGGAAAAATGAAATTATTTACGACATCACATTAAAAACCTAAAAAATAACAGTATTTCTCCACTATTTAATGGATGTTATTATACATATAAACCTTCCTCTTGAATCACTCTATCTATTAAAAAAACCGCATCAAAATCCGTTGTGTAGTTTTAGAGATTTAAGCGTACATAAGGATATAGGGACAGAAAAAGCGACTTTGTTTTATACTATGTAGTGATATATTTTGTAATTATTTTATTTTGATAAATCTTGTAGGGTTGAGCCTACGTTTGCAATGTATAAGCGGGAAAAATGAAATTATTTAACACATCACATTAAAAACCTCAAAAATAACAGTATTTCTCCACTATTTAATGGATGTTATTATACTTATAAACCTTCCTCTTGAATCACTCTATCTATTAAAAAAACCGCATCAAAATCCGTTGTGTAGTTTTAGAGATTTAAGCGTTTATGGGGATATAGGGACAGAAAAAGCGACTTTGTTTTATACTATGTAGTGATATATTTTGTAATTATTTTATTTTGATAAATCTTGTAGGGTTCAGCCTGCGTTTGCAATGTATAAGCGGGAAAAATGAAATTATTTACGGCATCACATTAAAATCTCAAAAATAACAGTATTTCTCCACTATTTAATGGATGTTATTATACATATAAACCTTCCACTTGAATCACTCTATCTCTTAAGAAAAAATGCATCAAAATCCGTTGCGTAGTTTTAAAGATTTAAGCGTACATAGGGATATAGGGACAGAAAAAGCGACTTTGTTTTATACTATGTAGTGATATATTTTGTAATTATTTTATTTTGATAAATTTTGTAGGGTTCAGCCTCCGTTTGCAATGTATAAGCAGGAAAAATGAAATTATTTACGACATCACATTAAAAACCTAAAAAATAACAGTATTTCTCCACTATTTAATGGATGTTATTATACATATAAACCTTCCTCTTGAATCACTCTATCTATTAAAAAAACCGCATCAAAATCCGTTGTGTAGTTTTAGAGATTTAAGCGTACATAAGGATATAGGGACAGAAAAAGCGACTTTGTTTTATACTATGTAGTGATATATTTTGTAATTATTTTATTTTGATAAATCTTGTAGGGTTGAGCCTACGTTTGCAATGTATAAGCGGGAAAAATGAAATTATTTAACACATCACATTAAAAACCTCAAAAATAACAGTATTTCTCCACTATTTAATGGATGTTATTATACATATAAACCTTCCTCTTGAATCACTCTATCTATTAAAAAAACCGCATCAAAATCCGTTGTGTAGTTTTAGAGATTTAAGCGTACATAAGGATATAGGGACAGAAAAAGCGACTTTGTTTTATACTATAGAGTGATATATTTTGTAATTATTTTATTTTGATAAATCTTGTAGGGTTCAGCCTGCGTTTGCAATGTATAAGCGGGAAAAATGAAATTATTTACGACATCACATTAAAAACCTCAAAAATAACAGTATTTCTCCACTATTTAATGGATGTTATTATACATATAAACCTTCCACTTGAATCACTCTATCTCTTAAGAAAAACCGCATCAAAATCCGTTGCGTAGTTTTAAAGATTTAAGCGTAAATAGGGATATAGGGACAGAAAAAGCGACTTTGTTTTATACTATGTAGTGATATATTTTGTAATTATTTTATTTTGATAAATCTTGTAGGGTTCAGCCTGCGTTTGCAATGTATAAGCGGGAAAAATGAAATTATTTACGACATCACATTAAAAACCTCAAAAATAACAGTATTTCTCCACTATTTAATGGATGGTATTATACATATAAACCTTCCTCTTGAAACACTCTATCTATTAAAAAAACCGCATCGAAATCCGTTGTGTAGTTTTAAAGATTTAAGCGTACATAGGGATATAGGGACAGAAAAAGCGACTTTGTTTTATACTATGTAGTGATATATTTTGCAATTATTTTATTTTGATAAATCTTGTAGGGTTCAGCCTGCGTTTGCAATGTATAAGCGGGAAAAATGAAATTATTTACGACATCACATTAAAAACCTCAAAAATAACAGTATTTCTCCACTATTTAATGGATGTTATTATACATATAAACCTTCCTCTTGAATCACTCTATCTATTAAAAAAACCTCATCGAAATCCGTTGTGTAGTTTTAAAGATTTAAGCGTACATAAGGATATAGGGACAGGAAAAGCGACTTTGTTTTATACTATAGAGTGATATATTTTGTAATTATTTTATTTTGATAAATCTTGTAGGGTTCAGCCTGCGTTTGCAATGTATAAGCGGGAAAAATGAAATTATTTACGACATCACATTAAAAACCTAAAAAATAACAGTATTTCTCCACTATTTAATGGATGTTATTATACATATAAACCTTCCTCTTGAATCACTCTATCTATTAAAAAAAACCGCATCGAAATCCGTTGTGTAGTTTTAAAGATTTAAGCGTACATAGATATATAGGGACAGAAAAAGCGACTGTGTTTTATACTATGTAGTGATATATTTTGTAATTACTTTATTTTGATAAATCTTGTAGGGTTCAGCCTGCGTTTGCAATGTATAAGCGGGAAAAATGAAATTATTTACCACATCACATTAAAAACCTCAAAAATAACAGCATTTCTCCACTATTTAATGGATGTTATTATACATATAAACCTTCCTCTTGAATCACTCTATCTATTAAAAAAACCGCATCAAAATCCGTTGTGTAGTTTTAGAGATTTAAGCGTACATAAGGATATAGGGACAGAAAAAGCGACTTTGTTTTATACTATGTAGTGATATATTTTGTAATTATTTTATTTTGATAAATCTTGTAGGGTTCAGCCTGCGTTTGCAATGTATAAGCGGCAAAAATGAAATTATTTACGACATCACATTAAAAACCTCAAAAATAACAGTATTTCTCCACTATTTAATGGATGTTATTATACATATAAACCTTCCTCTTGAATCACTCTATCTTTTAAAAAAACCGCATCAAAATCCGTTGTGTAGTTTTAGAGATTTAAGCGTACATAGGGATATAGGGACAGAAAAAGCGACTTTGTTTTATACTATGTAGTGATATATTTTGTAATTATTTTATTTTGATAAATTTTGTAGGGTTCAGCCTGCGTTTGCAATGTATAAGCAGGAAAAATGAAATTATTTACGACATCACATTAAAAACCTAAAAAATAACAGTATTTCTCCACTATTTAATGGATGTTATTATACATATAAACCTTCCTCTTGAATCACTCTATCTATTAAAAAAACCGCATCAAAATCCGTTGTGTAGTTTTAGAGATTTAAGCGTACATAAGGATATAGGGACAGAAAAAGCGACTTTGTTTTATACTATGTAGTGATATATTTTGTAATTATTTTATTTTGATAAATCTTGTAGGGTTGAGCCTACGTTTGCAATGTATAAGCGGGAAAAATGAAATTATTTAACACATCACATTAAAAACCTCAAAAATAACAGTATTTCTCCACTATTTAATGGATGTTATTATACATATAAACCTTCCTCTTGAATCACTCTATCTATTAAAAAAACCGCATCAAAATCCGTTGTGTAGTTTTAGAGATTTAAGCGTTTATGGGGATATAGGGACAGAAAAAGCGACTTTGTTTTATACTATGTAGTGATATATTTTGCAATTATTTTATTTTGATAAATCTTGTAGGGTTCAGCCTGCGTTTGCAATGTATAAGCGGCAAAAATGAAATTATTTACGACATCACATTAAAAACCTCAAAAATAACAGTATTTCTCCACTATTTAATGGATGTTATTATACATATAAACCTTCCTCTTGAATCACTCTATCTATTAAAAAAACCGCATCAAAATCCGTTGAGCAGTTTTAGAGATTTAAGCGTACATAGGGATATAGGGACAGAAAAAGCGACTTTGTTTTATACTATGTAGTGATATATTTTGTAATTATTTTATTTTGATAAATTTTGTAGGGTTCAGCCTGCGTTTGCAATGTATAAGCAGGAAAAATGAAATTATTTACGACATCACATTAAAAACCTAAAAAATAACAGTATTTCTCCACTATTTAATGGATGTTATTATACATATAAACCTTCCTCTTGAATCACTCTATCTATTAAAAAAACCGCATCAAAATCCGTTGTGTAATTTTAGAGATTTAAGCGTACATAAGGATATAGGGACAGAAAAAGCGACTTTGTTTTATACTATGTAGTGATATATTTTGTAATTATTTTATTTTGATAAATCTTGTAGGGTTGAGCCTACGTTTGCAATGTATAAGCAGGAAAAATGAAATTATTTAACACATCACATTAAAAACCTCAAAAATAACAGTATTTCTCCACTATTTAATGGATGTTATTATACATATAAACCTTCCTCTTGAATCACTCTATCTATTAAAAAAACCGCATCAAAATCCGTTGTGTAGTTTTAGAGATTTAAGCGTTTATGGGGATATAGGGACTGAAAAAGCGACTTTGTTTTATACTATGTAGTGATATATTTTGTAATTATTTTATTTTGATAAATCTTGTAGGGTTCAGCCTGCGTTTGCAATGTATAAGCGGGAAAAATGAAATTATTTACGACATCACATTAAAAACCTCAAAAATAACAGTATTTCTCCACTATTTAATGGATGTTATTATACATATAAACCTTCCACTTGAATCACTCTATCTCTTAAGAAAAAATGCATCAAAATCCGTTGCGTAGTTTTAAAGATTTAAGCGTACATAGGGATATAGGGACAGAAAAAGCGACTTTGTTTTATACTATGTAGTGATATATTTTGTAATTATTTTATTTTGATAAATCTTGTAGGGTTCAGCCTGCGTTTGCAATGTATAAGCGGGAAAAATGAAATTATTTACGACATCACATTAAAAACCTCAAAAATAACAGTATTTCTCCACTATTTAATGGATGTTATTATACATATAAACCTTCCTCTTGAATCACTCTATCTATTAAAAAAACCTCATCGAAATCCGTTGTGTAGTTTTAAAGATTTAAGCGTACATAAGGATATAGGGACAGGAAAAGCGACTTTGTTTTATACTATAGAGTGATATATTTTGTAATTATTTTATTTTGATAAATCTTGTAGGGTTCAGTCTGCGTTTGCAATGTATAAGCGGGAAAAATGAAATTATTTACGACATCACATTAAAAACCTAAAAAATAACAGTATTTCTCCACTATTTAATGGATGTTATTATACATATAAACCTTCCTCTTGAATCACTCTATCTATTAAAAAAAACCGCATCGAAATCCGTTGTGTAGTTTTAAAGATTTAAGCGTACATAGATATATAGGGACAGAAAAAGCGACTGTGTTTTATACTATGTAGTGATGTATTTTGTAATTACTTTATTTTGATAAATCTTGTAGGGTTCAGCCTGCGTTTGCAATGTATAAGCGGGAAAAATGAAATTATTTACGACATCACATTAAAAACCTCAAAAATAACAGCATTTCTCCACTATTTAATGGATGTTATTATACATATAAACCTTCCTCTTGAATCACTCTATCTATTAAAAAAACCGCATCAAAATCCGTTGTGTAGTTTTAGAGATTTAAGCGTACATAAAGATATAGGGACAGAAAAAGCGACTTTGTTTTATACTATGTAGTGATATATTTTGTAATTATTTTATTTTGATAAATCTTGTAGGGTTCAGCCTGCGTTTGCAATGTATAAGCGGGAAAAATGAAATTATTTACGACATCACATTAAAAACCTCAAAAATAACAGTATTTCTCCACTATTTAATGGATGTTATTATACATATAAACCTTCCTCTTGAAACGCTCTATCTATTAAAAAAACCGCATCGAAATCCGTTGTGTAGTTTTAAAGATTTAAGCGTACATAGGGATATAGGGACAGAAAAAGCGACTTTGTTTTATACAATGTAGTGATATATTTTGCAATTATTTTATTTTGATAAATCTTGTAGGGTTCAGCCTGCGTTTGCAATGTATAAGCGGGAAAAATGAAATTATTTACGACATCACATTAAAAACCTCAAAAATAACAGTATTTCTCCACTATTTAATGGATGTTATTATACATATAAACCTTCCTCTTGAATCACTCTATCTATTAAAAAAACCTCATCGAAATCCGTTGTGTAGTTTTAAAGATTTAAGCGTACATAAGGATACAGGGACAGGAAAAGCGACTTTGTTTTATACTATAGAGTGATATATTTTGTAATTATTTTATTTTGATAAATCTTGTAGGGTTCAGTCTGCGTTTGCAATGTATAAGCGGGAAAAATGAAATTATTTACGACATCACATTAAAAACCTCAAAAATAACAGTATTTCTCCACTATTTAATGGATGTTATTATACATATAAACCTTCCACTTGAATCACTCTATCTCTTAAGAAAAAATGCATCAAAATCCGTTGCGTAGTTTTAAAGATTTAAGCGTACATAGGGATATAGGGACAGAAAAAGCGACTTTATTTTATACTATGTAGTGATATATTTTGTAATTATTTTATTTTGATAAATCTTGTAGGGTTCAGCCTGCGTTTGCAATGTATAAGCGGGAAAAATGAAATTATTTACGACATCACATTAAAAACCTCAAAAATAACAGTATTTCTCCACTATTTAATGGATGTTATTATACATATAAACCTTCCTCTTGAATCACTCTATCTATTAAAAAAACCTCATCGAAATCCGTTGTGTAGTTTTAAAGATTTAAGCGTACATAAGGATATAGGGACAGAAAAAGCGACTTTGTTTTATACAATGTAGTGATATATTTTGCAATTATTTTATTTTGATAAATCTTGTAGGGTTCAGCCTGCGTTTGCAATGTATAAGCGGCAAAAATGAAATTATTTACGACATCACATTAAAAACCTCAAAAATAACAGTATTTCTCCACTATTTAATGGATGTTATTATACATATAAACCTTCCTCTTGAATCACTCTATCTATTAAAAAAACCGCATCAAAATCCGTTGTGTAGTTTTAGAGATTTAAGCGTACATAGGGATATAGGGACAGAAAAAGCGACTTTGTTTTATACTATGTAGTGATATATTTTGTAATTATTTTATTTTGATAAATTTTGTAGGGTTCAGCCTGCGTTTGCAATGTATAAGCAGGAAAAATGAAATTATTTAAGACATCACATTAAAAACTTAAAAAATAACAGTATTTCTCCACTATTTAATGGATGTTATTATACATATAAACCTTCCTCTTGAATCACTCTATCTATTAAAAAAACCGCATCAAAATCCGTTGTGTAGTTTTAGAGATTTAAGCGTTTATGGGGATATAGGGACAGAAAAAGCGACTTTGTTTTATACTATGTAGTGATATATTTTGTAATTATTTTATTTTGATAAATCTCGTAGGGTTCAGCCATTGTTTGCAATGTATAAGCGGGAAAAATGAAATTATTTACGACATCACATTAAAAACCTCAAAAATAACAGTATTTCTCCACTATTTAATGGATGTTATTATACATATAAACCTTCCACTGGAATCACTCTATCTCTTAAGAAAAAATGCATCAAAATCCGTTGCGTAGTTTTAAAGATTTAAGCGTACATAAGGATATAGGGACAGAAAAAGCGACTTTGTTTTATACTATGTAGTGATATATTTTGTAATTATTTTATTTTGATAAATCTTGTAGGGTTCAGCCTGCGTTTGCAATGTATAAGCGGGAAAAATGAAATTATTTACGACATCACATTAAAAACCTCAAAAATAACAGTATTTCTCCACTATTTAATGGATGTTATTATACATATAAACCTTCCTCTTGAATCACTCTATCTATTAAAAAAACCTCATCGAAATCCGTTGTGTAGTTTTAAAGATTTAAGCGTACATAAGGATATAGGGACAGGAAAAGCGACTTTGTTTTATACTATAGAGTGATATATTTTGTAATTATTTTATTTTGATAAATCTTGTAGGGTTCAGCCTGCGTTTGCAATGTATAAGCGGGAAAAATGAATTTATTTACGACATCACATTAAAAACCTAAAAAATAATAGTATTTCTCCACTATTTAATGGATGTTATTATACATATAAACCTTCCTCTTGAATCACTCTATCTATTAAAAAAAACCGCATCGAAATCCGTTGTGTAGTTTTAAAGATTTAAGCGTACATAGATATATAGGGACAGAAAAAGCGACTGTGTTTTATACTATGTAGTGATATATTTTGTAATTATTTTATTTTGATAAATCTTGTAGGGTTCAGCCTGCGTTTGCAATGTATAAGCGGGAAAAATGAAATTATTTACGACATCACATTAAAAACCTCAAAAATAACAGTATTTCTCCACTATTTAATGGATGTTATTATACATATAAACCTTCCTCTTGAATCACTCTATCTCTTAAAAAGAACCGCATCAAAATCCGTTGCGTAGTTTTAAAGATTTAAGCGTAAATAGGGATATAGGGACAGAAAAAGCGACTTTGTTTTATACTATGTAGTGATATATTTTGCAATTATTTTATTTTGATAAATCTTGTAGGGTTCAGCCTGCGTTTGCAATGTATAAGCGGCAAAAATGAAATTATTTACGACATCACATTAAAAACCTCAAAAATAACAGTATTTCTCCACTATTTAATGGATGTTATTATACATATAAACCTTCCTCTTGAATCACTCTATCTATTAAAAAAACCGCATCGAAATCCGTTGTGTAGTTTTAAAGATTTAAGCGTACATAGGGATATAGGGACAGAAAAAGCGACTTTGTTTTATACTATGTAGTGATATATTTTGCAATTATTTTATTTTGATAAATCTTGTAGGGTTCAGCCTGCGTTTGCAATGTATAAGCGGCAAAAATGAAATTATTTACGACATCACATTAAAAACCTCAAAAATAACAGTATTTCTCCACTATTTAATGGATGTTATTATACATATAAACCTTCCTCTTGAATCACTCTATCTATTAAAAAAACCGCATCAAAATCCGTTGTGTAGTTTTAGAGATTTAAGCGTACATAGGGATATAGGGACAGAAAAAGCGACTTTGTTTTATACTATGTAGTGATATATTTTGTAATTATTTTATTTTGATAAATTTTGTAGGGTTCAGCCTGCGTTTGCAATGTATAAGCAGGAAAAATGAAATTATTTACGACATCACATTAAAAACCTAAAAAATAACAGTATTTCTCCACTATTTAATGGATGTTATTATACATATAAACCTTCCTCTTGAATCACTCTATCTATTAAAAAAAAAGCATCAAAATCCGTTGTGTAGTTTTAGAGATTTAAGCGTACATAGGGATATAGGGACAGAAAAAGCGACTTTGTTTTATACTATGTAGTGATATATTTTGTAATTATTTTATTTTGATAAATTTTGTAGGGTTCAGCCTGCGTTTGCAATGTATAAGCAGGAAAAATGAAATTATTTACGACATCACATTAAAAACCTAAAAAATAACAGTATTTCTCCACTATTTAATGGATGTTATTATACATATAAACCTTCCTCTTGAATCACTCTATCTATTAAAAAAACCTCATCGAAATCCGTTGTGTAGTTTTAAAGATTTAAGCGTACATAAGGATATAGGGACAGGAAAAGCGACTTTGTTTTATACTATAGAGTGATATATTTTGTAATTATTTTATTTTGATAAATCTTGTAGGGTTCAGTCTGCGTTTGCAATGTATAAGCGGGAAAAATGAAATTATTTACGACATCACATTAAAAACCTCAAAAATAACAGTATTTCTCCACTATTTAATGGATGTTATTATACATATAAACCTTCCACTTGAATCACTCTATCTCTTAAGAAAAAATGCATCAAAATCCGTTGCGTAGTTTTAAAGATTTAAGCGTACATAGGGATATAGGGACAGAAAAAGCGACTTTGTTTTATACTATGTAGTGATATATTTTGTAATTATTTTATTTTGATAAATCTTGTAGGGTTCAGCCTGCGTTTGCAATGTATAAGCGGGAAAAATGAAATTATTTACGACATCACATTAAAAACCTCAAAAATAACAGTATTTCTCCACTATTTAATGGATGTTATTATACATATAAACCTTCCTCTTGAATCACTCTATCTATTAAAAAAACCTCATCGAAATCCGTTGTGTAGTTTTAAAGATTTAAGCGTACATAAGGATATAGGGACAGGAAAAGCGACTTTGTTTTATACTATAGAGTGATATATTTTGTAATTATTTTATTTTGATAAATCTTGTAGGGTTCAGTCTGCGTTTGCAATGTATAAGCGGGAAAAATGAAATTATTTACGACATCACATTAAAAACCTAAAAAATAACAGTATTTCTCCACTATTTAATGGATGTTATTATACATATAAACCTTCCTCTTGAATCACTCTATCTATTAAAAAAAACCGCATCGAAATCCGTTGTGTAGTTTTAAAGATTTAAGCGTACATAGATATATAGGGACAGAAAAAGCGACTGTGTTTTATACTATGTAGTGATGTATTTTGTAATTACTTTATTTTGATAAATCTTGTAGGGTTCAGCCTGCGTTTGCAATGTATAAGCGGGAAAAATGAAATTATTTACGACATCACATTAAAAACCTCAAAAATAACAGCATTTCTCCACTATTTAATGGATGTTATTATACATATAAACCTTCCTCTTGAATCACTCTATCTATTAAAAAAACCGCATCAAAATCCGTTGTGTAGTTTTAGAGATTTAAGCGTACATAAAGATATAGGGACAGAAAAAGCGACTTTGTTTTATACTATGTAGTGATATATTTTGTAATTATTTTATTTTGATAAATCTTGTAGGGTTCAGCCTGCGTTTGCAATGTATAAGCGGGAAAAATGAAATTATTTACGACATCACATTAAAAACCTCAAAAATAACAGTATTTCTCCACTATTTAATGGATGTTATTATACATATAAACCTTCCTCTTGAAACGCTCTATCTATTAAAAAAACCGCATCGAAATCCGTTGTGTAGTTTTAAAGATTTAAGCGTACATAGGGATATAGGGACAGAAAAAGCGACTTTGTTTTATACAATGTAGTGATATATTTTGCAATTATTTTATTTTGATAAAACTTGTAGGGTTCAGCCTGCGTTTGCAATGTATAAGCGGCAAAAATGAAATTATTTACGACATCACATTAAAAACCTCAAAAATAACAGTATTTCTCCACTATTTAATGGATGTTATTATACATATAAACCTTCCTCTTGAATCACTCTATCTATTAAAAAAACCGCATCAAAATCCGTTGTGTAGTTTTAGAGATTTAAGCGTACATAGGGATATAGGGACAGAAAAAGCGACTTTGTTTTATACTATGTAGTGATATATTTTGTAATTATTTTATTTTGATAAATTTTGTAGGGTTCAGCCTGCGTTTGCAATGTATAAGCAGGAAAAATGAAATTATTTAAGACATCACATTAAAAACCTAAAAAATAACAGTATTTCTCCACTATTTAATGGATGTTATTATACATATAAACCTTCCTCTTGAATCACTCTATCTATTAAAAAAACCGCATCAAAATCCGTTGTGTAGTTTTAGAGATTTAAGCGTTTATGGGGATATAGGGACAGAAAAAGCGACTTTGTTTTATACTATGTAGTGATATATTTTGTAATTATTTTATTTTGATAAATCTCGTAGGGTTCAGCCTGCGTTTGCAATGTATAAGCGGGAAAAATGAAATTATTTACGACATCACATTAAAAACCTCAAAAATAACAGTATTTCTCCACTATTTAATGGATGTTATTATACATATAAACCTTCCACTGGAATCACTCTATCTCTTAAGAAAAAATGCATCAAAATCCGTTGCGTAGTTTTAAAGATTTAAGCGTACATAAGGATATAGGGACAGAAAAAGCGACTTTGTTTTATACTATGTAGTGATATATTTTGTAATTATTTTATTTTGATAAATCTTGTAGGGTTCAGCCTGCGTTTGCAATGTATAAGCGGGAAAAATGAAATTATTTACGACATCACATTAAAAACCTCAAAAATAACAGTATTTCTCCACTATTTAATGGATGTTATTATACATATAAACCTTCCTCTTGAATCACTCTATCTATTAAAAAAACCTCATCGAAATCCGTTGTGTAGTTTTAAAGATTTAAGCGTACATAAGGATATAGGGACAGGAAAAGCGACTTTGTTTTATACTATAGAGTGATATATTTTGTAATTATTTTATTTTGATAAATCTTGTAGGGTTCAGCCTGCGTTTGCAATGTATAAGCGGGAAAAATGAATTTATTTACGACATCACATTAAAAACCTAAAAAATAACAGTATTTCTCCACTATTTAATGGATGTTATTATACATATAAACCTTCCTCTTGAATCACTCTATCTATTAAAAAAAACCGCATCGAAATCCGTTGTGTAGTTTTAAAGATTTAAGCGTACATAGATATATAGGGACAGAAAAAGCGACTGTGTTTTATACTATGTAGTGATATATTTTGTAATTATTTTATTTTGATAAATCTTGTAGGGTTCAGCCTGCGTTTGCAATGTATAAGCGGGAAAAATGAAATTATTTACGACATCACATTAAAAACCTCAAAAATAACAGTATTTCTCCACTATTTAATGGATGTTATTATACATATAAACCTTCCTCTTGAATCACTCTATCTCTTAAGAAGAACCGCATCAAAATCCGTTGCGTAGTTTTAAAGATTTAAGCGTAAATAGGGATATAGGGACAGAAAAAGCGACTTTGTTTTATACTATGTAGTGATATATTTTGCAATTATTTTATTTTGATAAATCTTGTAGGGTTCAGCCTGCGTTTGCAATGTATAAGCGGCAAAAATGAAATTATTTACGACATCACATTAAAAACCTCTAAAATAACAGTATTTCTCCACTATTTAATGGATGTTATTATACATATAAACCTTCCTCTTGAATCACTCTATCTATTAAAAAAACCGCATCGAAATCCGTTGTGTAGTTTTAAAGATTTAAGCGTACATAGGGATATAGGGACAGAAAAAGCGACTTTGTTTTATACTATGTAGTGATATATTTTGCAATTATTTTATTTTGATAAATCTTGTAGGGTTCAGCCTGCGTTTGCAATGTATAAGCGGCAAAAATGAAATTATTTACGACATCACATTAAAAACCTCAAAAATAACAGTATTTCTCCACTATTTAATGGATGTTATTATACATATAAACCTTCCTCTTGAATCACTCTATCTATTAAAAAAACCGCATCAAAATCCGTTGTGTAGTTTTAGAGATTTAAGCGTACATAGGGATATAGGGACAGAAAAAGCGACTTTGTTTTATACTATGTAGTGATATATTTTGTAATTACTTTATTTTGATAAATCTTGTAGGGTTCAGCCTGCGTTTGCAATGTATAAGCGGGAAAAATGAAATTATTTACCACATCACATTAAAAACCTCAAAAATAACAGCATTTCTCCACTATTTAATGGATGTTATTATACATATAAACCTTCCTCTTGAATCACTCTATCTATTAAAAAAACCGCATCAAAATCCGTTGTGTAGTTTTAGAGATTTAAGCGTACATAAGGATATAGGGACAGAAAAAGCGACTTTGTTTTATACTATGTAGTGATATATTTTGTAATTATTTTATTTTGATAAATCTTGTAGGGTTCAGCCTGCGTTTGCAATGTATAAGCGGCAAAAATGAAATTATTTACGACATCACATTAAAAACCTCAAAAATAACAGTATTTCTCCACTATTTAATGGATGTTATTATACATATAAACCTTCCTCTTGAATCACTCTATCTTTTAAAAAAACCGCATCAAAATCCGTTGTGTAGTTTTAGAGATTTAAGCGTACATAGGGATATAGGGACAGAAAAAGCGACTTTGTTTTATACTATGTAGTGATATATTTTGTAATTATTTTATTTTGATAAATTTTGTAGGGTTCAGCCTGCGTTTGCAATGTATAAGCAGGAAAAATGAAATTATTTACGACATCACATTAAAAACCTAAAAAATAACAGTATTTCTCCACTATTTAATGGATGTTATTATACATATAAACCTTCCTCTTGAATCACTCTATCTATTAAAAAAACCGCATCAAAATCCGTTGTGTAGTTTTAGAGATTTAAGCGTACATAAGGATATAGGGACAGAAAAAGCGACTTTGTTTTATACTATGTAGTGATATATTTTGTAATTATTTTATTTTGATAAATCTTGTAGGGTTGAGCCTACGTTTGCAATGTATAAGCGGGAAAAATGAAATTATTTAACACATCACATTAAAAACCTCAAAAATAACAGTATTTCTCCACTATTTAATGGATGTTATTATACATATAAACCTTCCTCTTGAATCACTCTATCTATTAAAAAAACCGCATCAAAATCCGTTGTGTAGTTTTAGAGATTTAAGCGTTTATGGGGATATAGGGACAGAAAAAGCGACTTTGTTTTATACTATGTAGTGATATATTTTGCAATTATTTTATTTTGATAAATCTTGTAGGGTTCAGCCTGCGTTTGCAATGTATAAGCGGCAAAAATGAAATTATTTACGACATCACATTAAAAACCTCAAAAATAACAGTATTTCTCCACTATTTAATGGATGTTATTATACATATAAACCTTCCTCTTGAATCACTCTATCTATTAAAAAAACCGCATCAAAATCCGTTGAGCAGTTTTAGAGATTTAAGCGTACATAGGGATATAGGGACAGAAAAAGCGACTTTGTTTTATACTATGTAGTGATATATTTTGTAATTATTTTATTTTGATAAATTTTGTAGGGTTCAGCCTGCGTTTGCAATGTATAAGCAGGAAAAATGAAATTATTTACGACATCACATTAAAAACCTAAAAAATAACA
Source organism: Maratus speculifer (assembly GCA_964019185.1). Taxonomy (NCBI): domain Eukaryota; kingdom Metazoa; phylum Arthropoda; class Arachnida; order Araneae; family Salticidae; genus Maratus; species Maratus speculifer. The sequence goes on from OZ025300.1 coordinate 139,817,107, forward strand.
GTATTTCTCCACTATTTAATGGATGTTATTATACATATAAACCTTCCTCTTGAATCACTCTATCTATTAAAAAAACCGCATCAAAATCCGTTGTGTAATTTTAGAGATTTAAGCGTACATAAGGATATAGGGACAGAAAAAGCGACTTTGTTTTATACTATGTAGTGATATATTTTGTAATTATTTTATTTTGATAAATCTTGTAGGGTTGAGCCTACGTTTGCAATGTATAAGCAGGAAAAATGAAATTATTTAACACATCACATTAAAAACCTCAAAAATAACAGTATTTCTCCACTATTTAATGGATGTTATTATACATATAAACCTTCCTCTTGAATCACTCTATCTATTAAAAAAACCGCATCAAAATCCGTTGTGTAGTTTTAGAGATTTAAGCGTTTATGGGGATATAGGGACTGAAAAAGCGACTTTGTTTTATACTATGTAGTGATATATTTTGTAATTATTTTATTTTGATAAATCTTGTAGGGTTCAGCCTGCGTTTGCAATGTATAAGCGGGAAAAATGAAATTATTTACGACATCACATTAAAAACCTCAAAAATAACAGTATTTCTCCACTATTTAATGGATGTTATTATACATATAAACCTTCCACTTGAATCACTCTATCTCTTAAGAAAAAATGCATCAAAATCCGTTGCGTAGTTTTAAAGATTTAAGCGTACATAGGGATATAGGGACAGAAAAAGCGACTTTGTTTTATACTATGTAGTGATATATTTTGTAATTATTTTATTTTGATAAATCTTGTAGGGTTCAGCCTGCGTTTGCAATGTATAAGCGGGAAAAATGAAATTATTTACGACATCACATTAAAAACCTCAAAAATAACAGTATTTCTCCACTATTTAATGGATGTTATTATACATATAAACCTTCCTCTTGAATCACTCTATCTATTAAAAAAACCTCATCGAAATCCGTTGTGTAGTTTTAAAGATTTAAGCGTACATAAGGATATAGGGACAGGAAAAGCGACTTTGTTTTATACTATAGAGTGATATATTTTGTAATTATTTTATTTTGATAAATCTTGTAGGGTTCAGTCTGCGTTTGCAATGTATAAGCGGGAAAAATGAAATTATTTACGACATCACATTAAAAACCTAAAAAATAACAGTATTTCTCCACTATTTAATGGATGTTATTATACATATAAACCTTCCTCTTGAATCACTCTATCTATTAAAAAAAACCGCATCGAAATCCGTTGTGTAGTTTTAAAGATTTAAGCGTACATAGATATATAGGGACAGAAAAAGCGACTGTGTTTTATACTATGTAGTGATGTATTTTGTAATTACTTTATTTTGATAAATCTTGTAGGGTTCAGCCTGCGTTTGCAATGTATAAGCGGGAAAAATGAAATTATTTACGACATCACATTAAAAACCTCAAAAATAACAGCATTTCTCCACTATTTAATGGATGTTATTATACATATAAACCTTCCTCTTGAATCACTCTATCTATTAAAAAAACCGCATCAAAATCCGTTGTGTAGTTTTAGAGATTTAAGCGTACATAAAGATATAGGGACAGAAAAAGCGACTTTGTTTTATACTATGTAGTGATATATTTTGTAATTATTTTATTTTGATAAATCTTGTAGGGTTCAGCCTGCGTTTGCAATGTATAAGCGGGAAAAATGAAATTATTTACGACATCACATTAAAAACCTCAAAAATAACAGTATTTCTCCACTATTTAATGGATGTTATTATACATATAAACCTTCCTCTTGAAACGCTCTATCTATTAAAAAAACCGCATCGAAATCCGTTGTGTAGTTTTAAAGATTTAAGCGTACATAGGGATATAGGGACAGAAAAAGCGACTTTGTTTTATACAATGTAGTGATATATTTTGCAATTATTTTATTTTGATAAATCTTGTAGGGTTCAGCCTGCGTTTGCAATGTATAAGCGGGAAAAATGAAATTATTTACGACATCACATTAAAAACCTCAAAAATAACAGTATTTCTCCACTATTTAATGGATGTTATTATACATATAAACCTTCCTCTTGAATCACTCTATCTATTAAAAAAACCTCATCGAAATCCGTTGTGTAGTTTTAAAGATTTAAGCGTACATAAGGATACAGGGACAGGAAAAGCGACTTTGTTTTATACTATAGAGTGATATATTTTGTAATTATTTTATTTTGATAAATCTTGTAGGGTTCAGTCTGCGTTTGCAATGTATAAGCGGGAAAAATGAAATTATTTACGACATCACATTAAAAACCTCAAAAATAACAGTATTTCTCCACTATTTAATGGATGTTATTATACATATAAACCTTCCACTTGAATCACTCTATCTCTTAAGAAAAAATGCATCAAAATCCGTTGCGTAGTTTTAAAGATTTAAGCGTACATAGGGATATAGGGACAGAAAAAGCGACTTTATTTTATACTATGTAGTGATATATTTTGTAATTATTTTATTTTGATAAATCTTGTAGGGTTCAGCCTGCGTTTGCAATGTATAAGCGGGAAAAATGAAATTATTTACGACATCACATTAAAAACCTCAAAAATAACAGTATTTCTCCACTATTTAATGGATGTTATTATACATATAAACCTTCCTCTTGAATCACTCTATCTATTAAAAAAACCTCATCGAAATCCGTTGTGTAGTTTTAAAGATTTAAGCGTACATAAGGATATAGGGACAGAAAAAGCGACTTTGTTTTATACAATGTAGTGATATATTTTGCAATTATTTTATTTTGATAAATCTTGTAGGGTTCAGCCTGCGTTTGCAATGTATAAGCGGCAAAAATGAAATTATTTACGACATCACATTAAAAACCTCAAAAATAACAGTATTTCTCCACTATTTAATGGATGTTATTATACATATAAACCTTCCTCTTGAATCACTCTATCTATTAAAAAAACCGCATCAAAATCCGTTGTGTAGTTTTAGAGATTTAAGCGTACATAGGGATATAGGGACAGAAAAAGCGACTTTGTTTTATACTATGTAGTGATATATTTTGTAATTATTTTATTTTGATAAATTTTGTAGGGTTCAGCCTGCGTTTGCAATGTATAAGCAGGAAAAATGAAATTATTTAAGACATCACATTAAAAACTTAAAAAATAACAGTATTTCTCCACTATTTAATGGATGTTATTATACATATAAACCTTCCTCTTGAATCACTCTATCTATTAAAAAAACCGCATCAAAATCCGTTGTGTAGTTTTAGAGATTTAAGCGTTTATGGGGATATAGGGACAGAAAAAGCGACTTTGTTTTATACTATGTAGTGATATATTTTGTAATTATTTTATTTTGATAAATCTCGTAGGGTTCAGCCTGCGTTTGCAATGTATAAGCGGGAAAAATGAAATTATTTACGACATCACATTAAAAACCTCAAAAAAAACAGTATTTCTCCACTATTTAATGGATGTTATTATACATATAAACCTTCCACTGGAATCACTCTATCTCTTAAGAAAAAATGCATCAAAATCCGTTGCGTAGTTTTAAAGATTTAAGCGTACATAAGGATATAGGGACAGAAAAAGCGACTTTGTTTTATACTATGTAGTGATATATTTTGTAATTATTTTATTTTGATAAATCTTGTAGGGTTCAGCCTGCGTTTGCAATGTATAAGCGGGAAAAATGAAATTATTTACGACATCACATTAAAAACCTCAAAAATAACAGTATTTCTCCACTATTTAATGGATGTTATTATACATATAAACCTTCCTCTTGAATCACTCTATCTATTAAAAAAACCTCATCGAAATCCGTTGTGTAGTTTTAAAGATTTAAGCGTACATAAGGATATAGGGACAGGAAAAGCGACTTTGTTTTATACTATAGAGTGATATATTTTGTAATTATTTTATTTTGATAAATCTTGTAGGGTTCAGCCTGCGTTTGCAATGTATAAGCGGGAAAAATGAATTTATTTACGACATCACATTAAAAACCTAAAAAATAACAGTATTTCTCCACTATTTAATGGATGTTATTATACATATAAACCTTCCTCTTGAATCACTCTATCTATTAAAAAAAACCGCATCGAAATCCGTTGTGTAGTTTTAAAGATTTAAGCGTACATAGATATATAGGGACAGAAAAAGCGACTGTGTTTTATACTATGTAGTGATATATTTTGTAATTATTTTATTTTGATAAATCTTGTAGGGTTCAGCCTGCGTTTGCAATGTATAAGCGGGAAAAATGAAATTATTTACGACATCACATTAAAAACCTCAAAAATAACAGTATTTCTCCACTATTTAATGGATGTTATTATACATATAAACCTTCCTCTTGAATCACTCTATCTCTTAAAAAGAACCGCATCAAAATCCGTTGCGTAGTTTTAAAGATTTAAGCGTAAATAGGGATATAGGGACAGAAAAAGCGACTTTGTTTTATACTATGTAGTGATATATTTTGCAATTATTTTATTTTGATAAATCTTGTAGGGTTCAGCCTGCGTTTGCAATGTATAAGCGGCAAAAATGAAATTATTTACGACATCACATTAAAAACCTCAAAAATAACAGTATTTCTCCACTATTTAATGGATGTTATTATACATATAAACCTTCCTCTTGAATCACTCTATCTATTAAAAAAACCGCATCGAAATCCGTTGTGTAGTTTTAAAGATTTAAGCGTACATAGGGATATAGGGACAGAAAAAGCGACTTTGTTTTATACTATGTAGTGATATATTTTGCAATTATTTTATTTTGATAAATCTTGTAGGGTTCAGCCTGCGTTTGCAATGTATAAGCGGCAAAAATGAAATTATTTACGACATCACATTAAAAACCTCAAAAATAACAGTATTTCTCCACTATTTAATGGATGTTATTATACATATAAACCTTCCTCTTGAATCACTCTATCTATTAAAAAAACCGCATCAAAATCCGTTGTGTAGTTTTAGAGATTTAAGCGTACATAGGGATATAGGGACAGAAAAAGCGACTTTGTTTTATACTATGTAGTGATATATTTTGTAATTATTTTATTTTGATAAATTTTGTAGGGTTCAGCCTGCGTTTGCAATGTATAAGCAGGAAAAATGAAATTATTTACGACATCACATTAAAAACCTAAAAAATAACAGTATTTCTCCACTATTTAATGGATGTTATTATACATATAAACCTTCCTCTTGAATCACTCTATCTATTAAAAAAAAAGCATCAAAATCCGTTGTGTAGTTTTAGAGATTTAAGCGTACATAGGGATATAGGGACAGAAAAAGCGACTTTGTTTTATACTATGTAGTGATATATTTTGTAATTATTTTATTTTGATAAATTTTGTAGGGTTCAGCCTGCGTTTGCAATGTATAAGCAGGAAAAATGAAATTATTTACGACATCACATTAAAAACCTAAAAAATAACAGTATTTCTCCACTATTTAATGGATGTTATTATACATATAAACCTTCCTCTTGAATCACTCTATCTATTAAAAAAACCTCATCGAAATCCGTTGTGTAGTTTTAAAGATTTAAGCGTACATAAGGATATAGGGACAGGAAAAGCGACTTTGTTTTATACTATAGAGTGATATATTTTGTAATTATTTTATTTTGATAAATCTTGTAGGGTTCAGTCTGCGTTTGCAATGTATAAGCGGGAAAAATGAAATTATTTACGACATCACATTAAAAACCTCAAAAATAACAGTATTTCTCCACTATTTAATGGATGTTATTATACATATAAACCTTCCACTTGAATCACTCTATCTCTTAAGAAAAAATGCATCAAAATCCGTTGCGTAGTTTTAAAGATTTAAGCGTACATAGGGATATAGGGACAGAAAAAGCGACTTTGTTTTATACTATGTAGTGATATATTTTGTAATTATTTTATTTTGATAAATCTTGTAGGGTTCAGCCTGCGTTTGCAATGTATAAGCGGGAAAAATGAAATTATTTACGACATCACATTAAAAACCTCAAAAATAACAGTATTTCTCCACTATTTAATGGATGTTATTATACATATAAACCTTCCTCTTGAATCACTCTATCTATTAAAAAAACCTCATCGAAATCCGTTGTGTAGTTTTAAAGATTTAAGCGTACATAAGGATATAGGGACAGGAAAAGCGACTTTGTTTTATACTATAGAGTGATATATTTTGTAATTATTTTATTTTGATAAATCTTGTAGGGTTCAGTCTGCGTTTGCAATGTATAAGCGGGAAAAATGAAATTATTTACGACATCACATTAAAAACCTAAAAAATAACAGTATTTCTCCACTATTTAATGGATGTTATTATACATATAAACCTTCCTCTTGAATCACTCTATCTATTAAAAAAAACCGCATCGAAATCCGTTGTGTAGTTTTAAAGATTTAAGCGTACATAGATATATAGGGACAGAAAAAGCGACTGTGTTTTATACTATGTAGTGATGTATTTTGTAATTACTTTATTTTGATAAATCTTGTAGGGTTCAGCCTGCGTTTGCAATGTATAAGCGGGAAAAATGAAATTATTTACGACATCACATTAAAAACCTCAAAAATAACAGCATTTCTCCACTATTTAATGGATGTTATTATACATATAAACCTTCCTCTTGAATCACTCTATCTATTAAAAAAACCGCATCAAAATCCGTTGTGTAGTTTTAGAGATTTAAGCGTACATAAAGATATAGGGACAGAAAAAGCGACTTTGTTTTATACTATGTAGTGATATATTTTGTAATTATTTTATTTTGATAAATCTTGTAGGGTTCAGCCTGCGTTTGCAATGTATAAGCGGGAAAAATGAAATTATTTACGACATCACATTAAAAACCTCAAAAATAACAGTATTTCTCCACTATTTAATGGATGTTATTATACATATAAACCTTCCTCTTGAAACGCTCTATCTATTAAAAAAACCGCATCGAAATCCGTTGTGTAGTTTTAAAGATTTAAGCGTACATAGGGATATAGGGACAGAAAAAGCGACTTTGTTTTATACAATGTAGTGATATATTTTGCAATTATTTTATTTTGATAAAACTTGTAGGGTTCAGCCTGCGTTTGCAATGTATAAGCGGCAAAAATGAAATTATTTACGACATCACATTAAAAACCTCAAAAATAACAGTATTTCTCCACTATTTAATGGATGTTATTATACATATAAACCTTCCTCTTGAATCACTCTATCTATTAAAAAAACCGCATCAAAATCCGTTGTGTAGTTTTAGAGATTTAAGCGTACATAGGGATATAGGGACAGAAAAAGCGACTTTGTTTTATACTATGTAGTGATATATTTTGTAATTATTTTATTTTGATAAATTTTGTAGGGTTCAGCCTGCGTTTGCAATGTATAAGCAGGAAAAATGAAATTATTTAAGACATCACATTAAAAACCTAAAAAATAACAGTATTTCTCCACTATTTAATGGATGTTATTATACATATAAACCTTCCTCTTGAATCACTCTATCTATTAAAAAAACCGCATCAAAATCCGTTGTGTAGTTTTAGAGATTTAAGCGTTTATGATGATATAGGGACAGAAAAAGCGACTTTGTTTTATACTATGTAGTGATATATTTTGTAATTATTTTATTTTGATAAATCTCGTAGGGTTCAGCCTGCGTTTGCAATGTATAAGCGGGAAAAATGAAATTATTTACGACATCACATTAAAAACCTCAAAAATAACAGTATTTCTCCACTATTTAATGGATGTTATTATACATATAAACCTTCCACTGGAATCACTCTATCTCTTAAGAAAAAATGCATCAAAATCCGTTGCGTAGTTTTAAAGATTTAAGCGTACATAAGGATATAGGGACAGAAAAAGCGACTTTGTTTTATACTATGTAGTGATATATTTTGTAATTATTTTATTTTGATAAATCTTGTAGGGTTCAGCCTGCGTTTGCAATGTATAAGCGGGAAAAATGAAATTATTTACGACATCACATTAAAAACCTCAAAAATAACAGTATTTCTCCACTATTTAATGGATGTTATTATACATATAAACCTTCCTCTTGAATCACTCTATCTATTAAAAAAACCTCATCGAAATCCGTTGTGTAGTTTTAAAGATTTAAGCGTACATAAGGATATAGGGACAGGAAAAGCGACTTTGTTTTATACTATAGAGTGATATATTTTGTAATTATTTTATTTTGATAAATCTTGTAGGGTTCAGCCTGCGTTTGCAATGTATAAGCGGGAAAAATGAATTTATTTACGACATCACATTAAAAACCTAAAAAATAACAGTATTTCTCCACTATTTAATGGATGTTATTATACATATAAACCTTCCTCTTGAATCACTCTATCTATTAAAAAAAACCGCATCGAAATCCGTTGTGTAGTTTTAAAGATTTAAGCGTACATAGATATATAGGGACAGAAAAAGCGACTGTGTTTTATACTATGTAGTGATATATTTTGTAATTATTTTATTTTGATAAATCTTGTAGGGTTCAGCCTGCGTTTGCAATGTATAAGCGGGAAAAATGAAATTATTTACGACATCACATTAAAAACCTCAAAAATAACAGTATTTCTCCACTATTTAATGGATGTTATTATACATATAAACCTTCCTCTTGAATCACTCTATCTCTTAAGAAGAACCGCATCAAAATCCGTTGCGTAGTTTTAAAGATTTAAGCGTAAATAGGGATATAGGGACAGAAAAAGCGACTTTGTTTTATACTATGTAGTGATATATTTTGCAATTATTTTATTTTGATAAATCTTGTAGGGTTCAGCCTGCGTTTGCAATGTATAAGCGGCAAAAATGAAATTATTTACGACATCACATTAAAAACCTCTAAAATAACAGTATTTCTCCACTATTTAATGGATGTTATTATACATATAAACCTTCCTCTTGAATCACTCTATCTATTAAAAAAACCGCATCGAAATCCGTTGTGTAGTTTTAAAGATTTAAGCGTACATAGGGATATAGGGACAGAAAAAGCGACTTTGTTTTATACTATGTAGTGATATATTTTGCAATTATTTTATTTTGATAAATCTTGTAGGGTTCAGCCTGCGTTTGCAATGTATAAGCGGCAAAAATGAAATTATTTACGACATCACATTAAAAACCTCAAAAATAACAGTATTTCTCCACTATTTAATGGATGTTATTATACATATAAACCTTCCTCTTGAATCACTCTATCTATTAAAAAAACCGCATCAAAATCCGTTGTGTAGTTTTAGAGATTTAAGCGTACATAGGGATATAGGGACAGAAAAAGCGACTTTGTTTTATACTATGTAGTGATATATTTTGTAATTATTTTATTTTGATAAATTTTGTAGGGTTCAGCCTGCGTTTGCAATGTATAAGCAGGAAAAATGAAATTATTTACGACATCACATTAAAAACCTAAAAAATAACAGTATTTCTCCACTATTTAATGGATGTTATTATACATATAAACCTTCCTCTTGAATCACTCTATCTATTAAAAAAACCGCATCAAAATCCGTTGTGTAGTTTTAGAGATTTAAGCGTACATAGGGATATAGGGACAGAAAAAGCGACTTTGTTTTATACTATGTAGTGATATATTTTGTAATTATTTTATTTTGATAAATTTTGTAGGGTTCAGCCTGCGTTTGCAATGTATAAGCAGGAAAAATGAAATTATTTACGACATCACATTAAAAACCTAAAAAATAACAGTATTTCTCCACTATTTAATGGATGTTATTATACATATAAACCTTCCTCTTGAATCACTCTATCTATTAAAAAAACCGCATCAAAATCCGTTGTGTAGTTTTAGAGATTTAAGCGTACATAAGGATATAGGGACAGAAAAAGCGACTTTGTTTTATACTATGTAGTGATATATTTTGTAATTATTTTATTTTGATAAATCTTGTAGGGTTGAGCCTACGTTTGCAATGTATAAGCGGGAAAAATGAAATTATTTAACAAATCACATTAAAAACCTCAAAAATAACAGTATTTCTCCACTATTTAATGGATGTTATTATACATATAAACCTTCCTCTTGAATCACTCTATCTATTAAAAAAACCTCATCGAAATCCGTTGTGTAGTTTTAAAGATTTAAGCGTACATAAGGATATAGGGACAGGAAAAGCGACTTTGTTTTATACTATAGAGTGATATATTTTGTAATTATTTTATTTTGATAAATCTTGTAGGGTTCAGCCTGCGTTTGCAATGTATAAGCGGGAAAAATGAAATTATTTACGACATCACATTAAAAACCTAAAAAATAACAGTATTTCTCCACTATTTAATGGATGTTATTATACATATAAACCTTCCACTTGAATCACTCTATCTCTTAAGAAAAACCGCATCAAAATCCGTTGCGTAGTTTTAAAGATTTAAGCGTACATAGGGATATAGGGACAGAAAAAGCGACTTTGTTTTATACTATGTAGTGATATATTTTGTAATTATTTTATTTTGATAAATCTTATAGGGTTCAGCTTGCGTTTGCAATGTATAAGAGGGAAAAATGAAATTATTTACGACATCACATTAAAAACCTCAAAATTAACAGTATTTCTCCACTATTTAATGGATGTTATTATACATATAAACCTTCCTCTTGAATCACTCTATCTATTAAAAAAAACCGCATCGAAATCCGTTGTGTAGTTTTAAAGATTTAAGCGTACATAGATATATAGGGACAGAAAAAGCGACTTTGTTTTATACTATGTAGTGATATATTTTGTAATTATTTTACTTTGATAAATCTTGTAGGGTTGAGCCTACGTTTGCAATGTATAAGCGGGAAAAATGAAATTATTTAACACATCACATTAAAAACCTCAAAAATAACAGTATTTCTCCACTATTTAATGGATGTTATTATACATATAAACCTTCCTCTTGAATCACTCTATCTATTAAAAAAAACCGCATCGAAATCCGTTGTGTAGTTTTAAAGATTTAAGCGTACATAGATATATAGGGACAGAAAAAGCGACTGTGTTTTATACTATGTAGTGATATATTTTGTAATTACTTTATTTTGATAAATCTTGTAGGGTTCAGCCTGCGTTTGCAATGTATAAGCGGGAAAAATGAAATTATTTACGACATCACATTAAAAACCTCAAAAATAACAGCATTTCTCCACTATTTAATGGATGTTATTATACATATAAACCTTCCTCTTGAATCACTCTATCTATTAAAAAAACCGCATCAAAATCCGTTGTGTAGTTTTAGAGATTTAAGCGTACATAAGGATATAGGGACAGAAAAAGCGACTTTGTTTTATACTATGTAGTGATATATTTTGTAATTATTTTATTTTGATAAATCTTGTAGGGTTCAGCCTGCGTTTGCAATGTATAAGCGGGAAAAATGAAATTATTTACGACATCACATTAAAAACCTCAAAAATAACAGTATTTCTCCACTATTTAATGGATGTTATTATACATATAAACCTTCCTCTTGAAACACTCTATCTATTAAAAAAACCGCATCGAAATCCGTTGTGTAGTTTTAATGATTTAAGCGTACATAGGGATATAGGGACAGAAAAAGCGACTTTGTTTTATACTATGTAGTGATATATTTTGCAATTATTTTATTTTGATAAATCTTGTAGGGTTCAGCCTGCGTTTGCAATGTATAAGCGGCAAAAATGAAATTATTTACGACATCACATTAAAAACCTCAAAAATAACAGTATTTCTGCACTATTTAATGGATGTTATTATACATATAAACCTTCCTCTTGAATCACTCTATCTATTAAAAAAACCGCATCAAAATCCGTTGTGTAGTTTTAGAGATTTAAGCGTACATAGGGATATAGGGACAGAAAAAGCGACTTTGTTTTATACTATGTAATGATATATTTTGTAATTATTTTATTTTGATAAATCTTGTAGGGTTCAGCCTGCGTTTGCAATGTATAAGCGGGAAAAATGAAATTATTTACGACATCACATTAAAAACCTCAAAAATAACAGTATTTCTCCACTATTTAATGGATGTTATTATACATATAAACCTTCCTCTTGAATCACTCTATCTATTAAAAAAACCTCATCGAAATCCGTTGTGTAGTTTTAAAGATTTAAGCGTACATAAGGATATAGGGACAGGAAAAGCGACTTTGTTTTATACTATAGAGTGATATATTTTGTAATTATTTTATTTTGATAAATCTTGTAGGGTTCAGCCTGCGTTTGCAATGTATAAGCGGGAAAAATGAAATTATTTACGACATCACATTAAAAACCTAAAAAATAACAGTATTTCTCCACTATTTAATGGATGTTATTATACATATAAACCTTCCTCTTGAATCACTCTATCTATTAAAAAAAACCGCATCGAAATCCGTTGTGTAGTTTTAAAGATTTAAGCGTACATAGATATATAGGGACAGAAAAAGCGACTGTGTTTTATACTATGTAGTGATATATTTTGTAATTATTTTATTTTGATAAATCTTGTAGGGTTCAGCCTGCGTTTGCAATGTATAAGCGGGAAAAATGAAATTATTTACGACATCACATTAAAAACCTCAAAAATAACAGTATTTCTCCACTATTTAATGGATGTTATTATACATATAAACCTTCCTCTTGAATCACTCTATCTCTTAAGAAGAACCGCATCAAAATCCGTTGCGTAGTTTTAAAGATTTAAGCGTAAATAGGGATATAGGGACAGAAAAAGCGACTTTGTTTTATACTATGTAGTGATATATTTTGTAATTATTTTATTTTGATAAATCTTGTAGGGTTCAGCCTGCGTTTGCAATGTATAAGCGGGAAAAATGAAATTATTTACGACATCACATTAAAAACCTCAAAAATAACAGTATTTCTCCACTATTTAATGGATGTTATTATACATATAAACCTTCCTCTTGAATCACTCTATCTATTAAAAAAAACCGCATCGAAATCCGTTGTGTAGTTTTAAAGATTTAAGCGTACATAGGGATATAGGGACAGCAAAAGCGACTTTGTTTTATACTATGTAGTGATATATTTTGCAATTATTTTATTTTGATAAATCTTGTAGGGTTCAGCCTGCGTTTGCAATGTATAAGCGGCAAAAATGAAATTATTTACGACATCACATTAAAAACCTCAAAAATAACAGTATTTCTCCACTATTTAATGGATGTTATTATACATATAAACCTTCCTCTTGAATCACTCTATCTATTAAAAAAACCGCATCAAAATCCGTTGTGTAGTTTTAGAGATTTAAGCGTACATAGGAATATAGGGACAGAAAAAGCGACTTTGTTTTATACTATGTAGTGATATATTTTGTAATTATTTTATTTTGATAAATTTTGTAGGGTTCAGTCTGCGTTTGCAATGTATGAGCAGGAAAAATGAAATTATTTACGACATCACATTAAAAACCTAAAAAATAACAGTATTTCTCCACTATTTAATGGATGTTATTATACATATAAACCTTCCACTTGAATCACTCTATCTCTTAAGAAAAAATGCATCAAAATCCGTTGCGTAGTTTTAAAGATTTAAGCGTACATAGGGATATAGGGACAGAAAAAGCGACTTTGTTTTATACTATGTAGTGATATATTTTGTAATTATTTTATTTTGATAAATCTTGTAGGGTTGAGCCTACGTTTGCAATGTATAAGCGGGAAAAATGAAATTATTTAACAAATCACATTAAAAACCTCAAAAATAACAGTATTTCTCCACTATTTAATGGATGTTATTATACATATAAACCTTCCACTTGAATCACTCTATCTCTTAAGAAAAAATGCATCAAAATCCGTTGCGTAGTTTTAAAGATTTAAGCGTACATAGGGATATAGGGACAGAAAAAGCGACTTTGTTTTATACTATGTAGTGATATATTTTGTAATTATTTTATTTTGATAAATCTTGTAGGGTTCAGCATGCGTTTGCAATGTATAAGCGGGAAAAATGAAATTATTTACGACATCACATTAAAAACCTCAAAAATAACAGTATTTCTCCACTATTTAATGGATGTTATTATACATATAAACCTTCCTCTTGAATCACTCTATCTATTAAAAAAACCTCATCGAAATCCGTTGTGTAGTTTTAAAGATTTAAGCGTACATAAGGATATAGGGACAGGAAAAGCGACTTTGTTTTATACTATAGAGTGATATATTTTGTAATTATTTTATTTTGATAAATCTTGTAGGGTTCAGCCTGCGTTTGCAATGTATAAGCGGGAAAAATGAAATTTTTTACGACATCACATTAAAAACCTAAAAAATGACAGTATTTCTCCACTATTTAATGGATGTTATTATACATATAAACCTTCCACTTGAATCACTCTATCTCTTAAGAAAAACCGCATCAAAATCCGTTGCGTAGTTTTAAAGATTTAAGCGTACATAGGGATATAGGGACAGAAAAAGCGACTTTGTTTTATACTATGTAGTGATATATTTTGTAATTATTTTATTTTGATAAATCTTATAGGGTTCAGCCTGCGTTTGCAATGTATAAGCGGGAAAAATGAAATTATTTACGACATCACATTAAAAACCTCAAAAATAACAGTATTTCTCCACTATTTAATGGATGTTATTATACATATAAACCTTCCTCTTGAATCACTCTATCTATTAAAAAAAACCGCATCGAAATCCGTTGTGTAGTTTTAAAGATTTAAGCGTACATAGATATATAGGGACAGAAAAAGCGACTTTGTTTTATACTATGTAGTGATATATTTTGTAATTATTTTATTTTGATAAATCTTGTAGGGTTGAGCCTACGTTTGCAATGTATAAGCAAGAAAAATGAAATTATTTAACACATCACATTAAAAACCTCAAAAATAACAGTATTTCTCCACTATTTAATGGATGTTATTATACATATAAACCTTCCTCTTGAATCACTCTATCTATTAAAAAAAACAGCATCGAAATCCGTTGTGTAGTTTTAAAGATTTAAGCGTACATAGATATATAGGGACAGAAAAAGCGACTTTGTTTTATACTATGTAGTGATATATTTTGTAATTATTTTATTTTGATAAATCTTGTAGGGTTGAGCCTACGTTTGCAATGTATAAGCGGCAAAAATGAAATTATTTACGACATCACATTAAAAACCTCAAAAATAACAGTATTTCTCCACTATTTAATGGATGTTATTATACATATAAACCTTCCTCTTGAATCACTCTATCTATTAAAAAAACCGCATCAAAATCCGTTGTGTAGTTTTAGAGATTTAAGCGTACATAGGGATATAGGGACAGAAAAAGCGACTTTGTTTTATACTATGTAATGATATATTTTGTAATTATTTTATTTTGATAAATCTTGTAGGGTTCAGCCTGCGTTTGCAATGTATAAGCGGGAAAAATGAAATTATTTACGACATCACATTAAAAACCTCAAAAATAACAGTATTTCTCCACTATTTAATGGATGTTATTATACATATAAACCTTCCTCTTGAATCACTCTATCTATTAAAAAAAACCGCATCGAAATCCGTTGTGTAGTTTTAAAGATTTAAGCGTACATAGATATATAGGGACAGAAAAAGCGACTGTGTTTTATACTATGTAGTGATATATTTTGTAATTATTTTATTTTGATAAATCTTGTAGGGTTCAGCCTGCGTTTGCAATGTATAAGCGGGAAAAATGAAATTATTTACGACATCACATTAAAAACCTCAAAAATAACAGTATTTCTCCACTATTTAATGGATGTTATTATACATATAAACCTTCCTCTTGAATCACTCTATCTCTTAAGAAGAACCGCATCAAAATCCGTTGCGTAGTTTTAAAGATTTAAGCGTAAATAGGGATATAGGGACAGAAAAAGCGACTTTGTTTTATACTATGTAGTGATATATTTTGTAATTATTTTATTTTGATAAATCTTGTAGGGTTCAGCCTGCGTTTGCAATGTATAAGCGGGAAAAATGAAATTATTTACGACATCACATTAAAAACCTCAAAAATAACAGTATTTCTCCACTATTTAATGGATGTTATTATACATATAAACCTTCCTCTTGAATCACTCTATCTATTAAAAAAAACCGCATCGAAATCCGTTGTGTAGTTTTAAAGATTTAAGCGTACATAGGGATATAGGGACAGCAAAAGCGACTTTGTTTTATACTATGTAGTGATATATTTTGCAATTATTTTATTTTGATAAATCTTGTAGGGTTCAGCCTGCGTTTGCAATGTATAAGCGGCAAAAATGAAATTATTTACGACATCACATTAAAAACCTCAAAAATAACAGTATTTCTCCACTATTTAATGGATGTTATTATACATATAAACCTTCCTCTTGAATCACTCTATCTATTAAAAAAACCGCATCAAAATCCGTTGTGTAGTTTTAGAGATTTAAGCGTACATAGGAATATAGGAACAGAAAAAGCGACTTTGTTTTATACTATGTAGTGATATATTTTGTAATTATTTTATTTTGATAAATTTTGTAGGGTTCAGCCTGCGTTTGCAATGTATAAGCAGGAAAAATGAAATTATTTACGACATCACATTAAAAACCTAAAAAATAACAGTATTTCTCCACTATTTAATGGATGTTATTATACATATAAACCTTCCTCTTGAATCACTCTATCTATTAAAAAAACCGCATCAAAATCCGTTGTGTAGTTTTAGAGATTTAAGCGTACATAAGGATATAGCGACAGAAAAAGCGACTTTGTTTTATACTATGTAGTGATATATTTTGTAATTATTTTATTTTGATAAATCTTATAGGGTTCAGCCTGCGTTTGCAATGTATAAGCGGGAAAAATGAAATTATTTACGACATCACATTAAAAACCTCAAAAATAACAGTATTTCTCCACTATTTAATGGATGTTATTATACATATAAACCTTCCTCTTGAATCACTCTATCTATTAAAAAAAACCGCATCGAAATCCGTTGTGTAGTTTTAAAGATTTAAGCGTACATAGATATATAGGGACAGAAAAAGCGACTTTGTTTTATACTATGTAGTGATATATTTTGTAATTATTTTATTTTGATAAATCTTGTAGGGTTGAGCCTACGTTTGCAATGTATAAGCAAGAAAAATGAAATTATTTAACACATCACATTAAAAACCTCAAAAATAACAGTATTTCTCCACTATTTAATGGATGTTATTATACATATAAACCTTCCTCTTGAATCACTCTATCTATTAAAAAAAACCGCATCGAAATCCGTTGTGTAGTTTTAAAGATTTAAGCGTACATAGATATATAGGGACAGAAAAAGCGACTTTGTTTTATACTATGTAGTGATATATTTTGTAATTATTTTATTTTGATAAATCTTGTAGGGTTGAGCCTACGTTTGCAATGTATAAGCGGGAAAAATGAAATTATTTAACACATCACATTAAAAACCTAAAAAAATAACAGTATTTCTCCACTATTTAATGGATGTTATTATACATATAAACCTTCCTCTTGAATCACTCTATCTATTAAAAAAACCGCATCTAAACCGTTGTGTAGTTTTAGAGATTTAAGCGTACATAGGGATATAGGGACAGAAAAAGCGACTTTGTTTTATACTATGTAGTGATATATTTTGTAATTATTTTATTTTGATAAATCTTGTAGGGTTAAGCCTGCGTTTGCAATGTATAAGCGGGAAAAATGAAATTATTTACGACATCACATTAAAAACCTCAAAAATAACAGTATTTTTCCATTATTTAATGGATGTTATTATACATATAAACCTTCCTCTTGAATCACTCTATCTATTAAAAAAACCGCATCGAAATCCGTTGAGTAGTTTTAAAGATTTAAGCGTACATAGATATATAGGGACAGAAAAAGCGACTTTGTTTTATACTATGTAGTGATATATTTTGTAATTATTTTATTTTGATAAATCTTGTAGGGTTGAGCCTACGTTTGCAATGTATAAGCGGGAAAAATGAAATTATTTAACACATCACATTAAAAACCTCAAAAATAACAGTAATTCTCCACTATTTAATGGATGTTATTATACATATAAACCTTCCACTTGAATCACTCTATCTATTAAAAAAACCGCATCAAAATCCGTTGTGTAGTTTTAGAGATTTAAGCGTACATAGGGATATAGGGACAGAAAAAGCGACTTTGTTTTATACTATGTAGTGATATATTTTGTAATTATTTTATTTTGATAAATCTTGTAGGGTTAAGCCTGCGTTTGCAATGTATAAGCGGGAAAAATGAAATTATTTACGACATCACATTAAAAACCTCAAAAATAACAGTATTTTTCCACTATTTAATGGATGTTATTATACATATAAACCTTCCTCTTGAATCACTCTATCTATAAAAAAAAAAACGCATCAAAATCTGTTGCGTAGTTTTAAAGATTTAAGCGTACATAGGGATATAGGGACAGAAAAAGCGACTTTGTTTTATACCATGTAGTGATATATTTTGTAATTATTTTATTTTGATGAATCTTGTACTGTTCAGCCTGCGTTTGCAATGTATAAGCGGCAAAAATGAAATTATTTACGACATCACATTAAAAACCTCAAAAATAACAGTATTTCTCCACTATTTAATGGATGTTATTATACATATAAACCTTCCTCTTGAATCACTCTATCTATTAAAAAAACCGCATCAAAATCCGTTGTGTAGTTTTAGAGATTTAAGCGTACATAGGGATATAGGGACAGAAAAAGCGACTTTGTTTTATACCATGTAGTGATATATTTTGTAATTATTTTATTTTGATGAATCTTGTACTGTTCAGCCTGCGTTTGCAATGTATAAGCGGCAAAAATGAAATTATTTACGACATCACATTAAAAACCTCAAAAATAACAGTATTTTTCCACTATTTAATGGATGTTATTATACATATAAACCTTCCTCTTGAATCACTCTATCTATTAAAAAAAACCGCATCGAAATCCGTTGTGTAGTTTTAAAGATTTAAGCGTACATAGATATATAGGGACAGAAAAAGCGACTTTGTTTTATACTATGTAGTGATATATTTTGTAATTATTTTATTTTGATAAATCTTGTAGGGTTGAGCCTACGTTTGCAATGTATAAGCGGGAAAAATGAAATTATTTAACACATCACATTAAAAACCTCAAAAATAACAGTAATTCTCCACTATTTAATGGATGTTATTATACATATAAACCTTCCACTTGAATCACTCTATCTCTTAAAAAAAACCGCATCAAAATCCGTTGCGTAGTTTTAAAGATTTAAGCGTACATAGGGATATAGGGACAGAAAAAGCGACTTTGTTTTATACTATGTAGTGATATATTTTGTAATTATTTTATTTTGATAAATCTTATAGGGTTGAGCCTACGTTTGCAATGTATAAGCAAGAAAAATGAAATTATTTAACACATCACATTAAAAACCTCAAAAATAACAGTATTTCTCCACTATTTAATGGATGTTATTATACATATAAACCTTCCTCTTGAATCACTCTATCTATTAAAAAAAACCGCATCGAAATCCGTTGTGTAGTTTTAAAGATTTAAGCGTACATAGATATATAGGGAAAGAAAAAGCGACTTTGTTTTATACTATGTAGTGATATATTTTGTAATTATTTTATTTTGATAAATCTTATAGGGTTCAGCCTGCGTTTGCAATGTATAAGCGGGAAAAATGAAATTATTTACGACATCACATTAAAAACCTCAAAAATAACAGTATTTCTCCACTATTTAATGGATGTTATTATACATATAAACCTTCCTCTTGAATCACTCTATCTATTAAAAAAAACCGCATCAAAATCTGTTGCGTAGTTTTAAAGATTTAAGCGTACATAGGGATATAGGGACAGAAAAAGCGACTTTGTTTTATACCATGTAGTGATATATTTTGTAATTATTTTATTTTGATAAATCTTGTAGGGTTCAGCCTGCGTTTGCAATGTATAAGCGGCAAAAATGAAATTATTTACGACATCACATTAAAAACCTAAAAAATAACAGTATTTCTCCACTATTTAATGGATGTTATTATACATACAGGGTGATTCAGCTCGTCGGTGACAAACTTTAAGGATCGATAGAGCACACCTAGACGAACATTTTTGAATAGGGAATGTAGGGTCCCTGACGCGATTGTAAGGCGCTAGGCGCTTTCGAAAATTTGGGTGCCGAAATTCGAAACGTCATAAAAACTAGGGAAATGGTTAGATTTTCTTGCTTGTTGCGTCGAAATGATTCTGTTTGTTTAGACTTTCTTCAGTACCAATTTGATAAGCGTATCTCTTAAAACATGGATAGGGGGCGCTGCAGACTTTGGAGAGCTAGACAACAACTTTAAGCCCGTTATTTTGATAATTTAACACATGCTCGCCAAAGTTTATACTCTAACTTAAAGTTTGAACCCAAAAGTAGAGCCCTGCAAAAAGCGTAAGAGCCGGAATAAAATGTCAAAGTACAGGGTGGTCGAAACTCGAAGGCTCCTAAGAGATAAACAAACAGATTTCTTGATTTATGGCATGCATTTTCATGATTCTGTTTGCTGGGGCTCTCTGAAACTCAGTTGAACGGTACAAAAAAAACATCGATAGGGGGCGCTTTGAGCAAAAAACATAATTCGTTGACATTTCGGACGCTAACTGGAAACGGGGCGCTACGATCAGTTAGTAATAATGAAAACACATTTTCTACCTCTGCTCAACACTTCTGAATAAATTTAGACCAAAAACATCAATGATACTGGAAATTTATTTACAAAAAATAACACTACAGAAGATGCTCGAAATTTCGACCTTGGGCCATGATGCAGGCTTCGCACCTCCGTCGCATTGAGGAGTGTGTGTTTCCAACAATGCCAGGAGTATTTCTGATCTGCCCTGCAGCTGCCACAATGCGCGCCACAAGTTCTTCAGCACTGCTGACAGGTGTATGGTATACCTCGGCCTTCAGGTAACCCCAAAGGAAGAAATCCAAGCAGGTGAGGTCTGGTGATCGGGCAGGCCAGTGAACTGGACCCCCACGCCCGATCCACCGCTGGCCATACCTTGCGTTTAGATGGAGACGCACGTCGTTCGTGTAATGGGCCGGAGCTCCATCGTGCTGGAACCACATCTGGCGACGCGAACCTTCGGGTACGTGCGCCTCCTCCAGAAGCTGCGGCAGCACTTGATCCAGGAAAATCAGGTAATTACCACCTGTCAGTCGTTCAGGTAACAAATAAGGGCCAATGAGGATATCCCCCAGAATGCCGGCCCACACATTTACTGAGAAACGCTCCTGGGCTGCTCGGCTTCTGGTTTCATGTGGATTTTCATCACACCACACATGACTGTTGTGGGCGTTCCACATTCCCTCCCGGCTGAAGGTGGACTCGTCCGTAAACAAAATGCTGTTTACAAAACGGGGATCCCTGGATCTCATCGCCAAGTACCATCTTGAGAATTCCACTCGAGGGCCAAAATCCTGCTCTCTGAGCAACTGCACCCGCTGGATGTGGTAGGGGTGCAGATTCCGGGAACATAAGATGCGCCACGCAGTTGCTTGCGAAATGCCAACATGTCTGGCGATATCTCTCGTGCTAAGACCTGGGTTGTCCTCAACCAGGTTAAGCACAGCCTCTTCGTTGTCGGGGGTGCTCACTGATCGCTCCCGTTCAGGCCTGCCTCCGTCGAAAGATCCCGTTGTGGACAACCTCTGGTGTACTCGAGCGAAGAAGGCATGGCAGGGGATTTGCCTGTTGGGGTAACGCTCGGCGTACAACCGCTGAGCGGCTCGTCCATTACAACCAGCAGCGCCATACGCCAAATGCATGTCAGCCAATTCAGAGTTTGTGTACCGTTCCATCCTACTACCGATCTGCAGACAAGTAACCCGAAGCTTAAGTAGGTACCGCACGTTCAAAAGACGTGTCTGCGCATACAACTACGTCATCTCGCGTTGTCGTCTACGCATTACGTATCTTTTGCATATCGATATGGTACGATATCTTTTGCATAAATCAGCAAAAAGCACCTTATGTAAATTTTATTGCGCGCATTGTGCATGATTGAAACCAGCTATGTTTGTTAAAAAAAACAAACAAACTGCAGTTTTAATAGCTTCTTATGATAAGTAAATTACTCTCTTGTTTTGTTTCTAACTGATCGTAGCGCCCCGTTTCTAGTTAGCGTCCGAAATGTCAACGAATTATGTTTTTTGCCCAAAGCGCCCCCTATCGATGTTTCTTTTTGTACCGTTCAACTGAGTTTCAGAGAGCCCCAGCAAACAGAATCATGAAAATGCATGCCATAAATCAAGAAATCTGTTTGTTTATCTCTTAGGAGCCTTCGAGTTTCGACCACCCTGTACTTTGACATTTTATTCCGGCTCTTACGCTTTTTGCAGGGCTCTACTTTTGGGTTCAAACTTTAAGTTAGAGTATAAACTTTGGCGAGCATGTGTTAAATTATCAAAATAACGGGCTTAAAGTTGTTGTCTAGCTCTCCAAAGTCTGCAGCGCCCCCTATCCATGTTTTAAGAGATACGCTTATCAAATTGGTACTGAAGAAAGTCTAAACAAACAGAATCATTTCGACGCAACAAGCAAGAAAATCTAACCATTTCCCTAGTTTTTATGACGTTTCGAATTTCGGCACCCAAATTTTCGAAAGCACCTAGCGCCTTACCATCGCGTCAGGGACCCTACATTCCCTATTCAAAAATGTTCGTCTAGGTGTGCTCTATCGATCCTTAAAGTTTGTCACCGACGAGCTGAATCACCCTGTATAAACCTTCCTCTTGAATCACTCTATCTATTAAAAAAACCGCATCAAAATCCGTTGTGTAGTTTTAGAGATTTAAGCGTACATAGGGATATAGGGACAGAAAAAGCGACTTTGTTTTATACTATGTAGTGATATATTTTGTAATTATTTTATTTTGATAAATCTTGTAGGGTTCAGCCTGCGTTTGCAATGTATAAGCAGGAAAAATGAAATTATTTACGACATCACATTAAAAACCTAAAAAATAACAGTATTTCTCTACTATTTAATGGATGTTATTATACATATAAACCTTCCTCGTGAATCACTCTATCTATTAAAAAAACCGCATCTAAACCGTTGTGTAGTTTTAGAGATTTAAGCGTACATAGGGATATAAGGACAGAAAAAGCGACTTTGTTTTATACTATGTAGTGATATATTTTGTAATTATTTTATTTTGATAAATCTTGTAGGGTTAAGCCTGCGTTTGCAATGTATAAGCGGGAAAAATGAAATTATTTACGACATCACATTAAAAACCTCAAAAATAACAGTATTTCTCCACTATTTAATGGATGTTATTATACATATAAACCTTCCTCTTGAATCACTCTATCTATTAAAAAAAACCGCATCAAAATCTGTTGCGTAGTTTTAAAGATTTAAGCGTACATAGGGATATAGGGACAGAAAAAGCGACTTTGTTTTATACCATGTAGTGATATATTTTGTAATTATTTTATTTTGATAAATCTTGTAGGGTTCAGCCTGCGTTTGCAATGTATAAGCAGGAAAAATGAAATTATTTACGACATCACATTAAAAACCTAAAAAATAACAGTATTTCTCTACTATTTAATGGATGTTATTATACATATAAACCTTCCTCTTGAATCACTCTATCTATTAAAAAAACCGCATCTAAACCGTTGTGTAGTTTTAGAGATTTAAGCGTACATAGGGATATAAGGACAGAAAAAGCGACTTTGTTTTATACTATGTAGTGATATATTTTGTAATTATTTTATTTTGATAAATCTTGTAGGGTTAAGCCTGCGTTTGCAATGTATAAGCGGGAAAAATGAAATTATTTACGACATCACATTAAAAACCTCAAAAATAACAGTATTTCTCCACTATTTAATGGATGTTATTATACATATAAACCTTCCTCTTGAATCACTCTATCTATTAAAAAAAACCGCATCAAAATCTGTTGCGTAGTTTTAAAGATTTAAGCGTACATAGGGATATAGGGACAGAAAAAGCGACTTTGTTTTATACCATGTAGTGATATATTTTGTAATTATTTTATTTTGATAAATCTTGTAGGGTTCAGCCTGCGTTTGCAATGTATAAGCGGCAAAAATGAAATTATTTACGACATCACATTAAAAACCTCAAAAATAACAGTATTTCTCCACTATTTAATGGATGTTATTATACATATAAACCTTCCTCTTGAATCACTCTATCTATTAAAAAAACCGCATCAAAATCCGTTGTGTAGTTTTAGAGATTTAAGCGTACATAGGGATATAGGGACAGAAAAAGCGACTTTGTTTTATACTATGTAGTGATATATTTTGTAATTATTTTATTTTGATAAATCTTGTAGGGTTCAGCCTGCGTTTGCAATGTATAAGCAGGAAAAATGAAATTATTTACGACATCACATTAAAAACCTAAAAAATAACAGTATTTCTCTACTATTTAATGGATGTTATTATACATATAAACCTTCCTCTTGAATCACTCTATCTATTAAAAAAACCGCATCTAAACCGTTGTGTAGTTTTAGAGATTTAAGCGTACATAGGGATATAGGGACAGAAAAAGCGACTTTGTTTTATACTATGTAGTGATATATTTTGTAATTATTTTATTTTGATAAATCTTGTAGGGTTAAGCCTGCGTTTGCAATGTATAAGCGGGAAAAATGAAATTATTTACGACATCACATTAAAAACCTCAAAAATAACAGTATTTTTCCACTATTTAAT
Organism: Maratus speculifer; assembly: GCA_964019185.1. Classification (NCBI taxonomy): domain Eukaryota; kingdom Metazoa; phylum Arthropoda; class Arachnida; order Araneae; family Salticidae; genus Maratus; species Maratus speculifer. The sequence goes on from OZ025300.1 coordinate 139,841,905, forward strand.
GGATGTTATTATACATATAAACCTTCCTCTTGAATCACTCTATCTCTTAAGAAAAACCGCATCAAAATCCGTTGCGTAGTTTTAAAGATTTAAGCGTACATAGGGATATAGGGACAGAAAAAGCGACTTTGTTTTATACTATGTAGTGATATATTTTGTAATTATTTTATTTTGATAAATCTTGTTTGTTGAGCCTACGTTTGCAATGTATAAGCGGGAAAAATGAAATTATTTAACACATCACATTAAAAACCTCAAAAATAACAGTAATTCTCCACTATTTAATGGATGTTATTATACATATAAACCTTCCACTTGAATCACTCTATCTCTTAAGAAAAACCGCATCAAAATCCGTTGCGTAGTTTTAAAGATTTAAGCGTACATAGGGATATAGGGACAGAAAAAGCGACTTTGTTTTATACTATGTAGTGATATATTTTGTAATTATTTTATTTTGATAAATCTTATAGGGTTCAGCCTGCGTTTGCAATGTATAAGCGGGAAAAAGGAAATTATTTACGACATCACATTAAAAACCTCAAAAATAACAGTATTTCTCCACTATTTAATGGATGTTATTATACATATAAACCTTCCTCTTGAATCACTCTATCTATTAAAAAAAACCGCATCGAAATCCGTTGTGTAGTTTTAAAGATTTAAGCGTACATAGATATATAGGGAAAGAAAAAGCGACTTTGTTTTATACTATGTAGTGATATATTTTGTAATTATTTTATTTTGATAAATCTTGTAGGGTTGAGCCTACGTTTGCAATGTATAAGCGGGAAAAATGAAATTATTTAACACATCACATTAAAAACCTAAAAAAATAACAGTATTTCTCCACTATTTAATGGATGTTATTATACATATAAACCTTCCTCTTGAATCACTCTATCTATTAAAAAAACCGCATCTAAACCGTTGTGTAGTTTTAGAGATTTAAGCGTACATAGGGATATAGGGACAGAAAAAGCGACTTTGTTTTATACTATGTAGTGATATATTTTGTAATTATTTTATTTTGATAAATCTTGTAGGGTTAAGCCTGCGTTTGCAATGTATAAGCGGGAAAAATGAAATTATTTACGACATCACATTAAAAACCTCAAAAATAACAGTATTTTTCCACTATTTAATGGATGTTATTATACATATAAACCTTCCTCTTGAATCACTCTATCTCTTAAGAAAAACCGCATCAAAATCCGTTGCGTAGTTTTAAAGATTTAAGCGTACATAGATATATAGGGACAGAAAAAGCGACTTTGTTTTATACTATGTAGTGATATATTTTGTAATTATTTTATTTTGATAAATCTTATAGGGTTCAGCCTGCGTTTGCAATGTATAAGCGGGAAAAATGAAATTATTTACGACATCACATTAAAAACCTCAAAAATAACAGTATTTCTCCACTATTTAATGGATGTTATTATACATATAAACCTTCCTCTTGAATCACTCTATCTATTAAAAAAAACCGCATCAAAATCTGTTGCGTAGTTTTAAAGATTTAAGCGTACATAGGGATATAGGGACAGAAAAAGCGACTTTGTTTTATACTATGTAGTGATATATTTTGTAATTATTTTATTTTGATAAATCTTGTAGGTTGAGCCTACGTTTGCAATGTATAAGCGGGAAAAATGAAATTATTTAACACATCACATTAAAAACCTCAAAAATAACAGTAATTCTCCACTATTTAATGGATGTTATTATACATATAAACCTTCCACTTGAATCACTCTATCTCTTAAAAAAAAAAGCATCAAAATCCGTTGCGTAGTTTTAAAGATTTAAGCGTACATAGGGATATAGGGACAGAAAAAGCGACTTTGTTTTATACTATGTAGTGATATATTTTGTAATTATTTTATTTTGATAAATCTTATAGGGTTGAGCCTACGTTTGCAATGTATAAGCAAGAAAAATGAAATTATTTAACACATCACATTAAAAACCTCAAAAATAACAGTATTTCTCCACTATTTAATGGATGTTATTATACATATAAACCTTCCTCTTGAATCACTCTATCTATTAAAAAAAACCGCATCGAAATCCGTTGTGTAGTTTTAAAGATTTAAGCGTACATAGATATATAGGGAAAGAAAAAGCGACTTTGTTTTATACTATGTAGTGATATATTTTGTAATTATTTTATTTTGATAAATCTTGTAGGGTTGAGCCTACGTTTGCAATGTATAAGCGGGAAAAATGAAATTATTTAACACATCACATTAAAAACCTAAAAAAATAACAGTATTTCTCCACTATTTAATGGATGTTATTATACATATAAACCTTCCTCTTGAATCACTCTATCTATTAAAAAAACCGCATCTAAACCGTTGTGTAGTTTTAGAGATTTAAGCGTACATAGGGATATAGGGACAGAAAAAGCGACTTTGTTTTATACTATGTAGTGATATATTTTGTAATTATTTTATTTTGATAAATCTTGTAGGGTTAAGCCTGCGTTTGCAATGTATAAGCGGGAAAAATGAAATTATTTACGACATCACATTAAAAACCTCAAAAATAACAGTATTTTTCCACTATTTAATGGATGTTATTATACATATAAACCTTCCTCTTGAATCACTCTATCTCTTAAGAAAAACCGCATCAAAATCCGTTGCGTAGTTTTAAAGATTTAAGCGTACATAGGGATATAGGGACAGAAAAAGCGACTTTGTTTTATACTATGTAGTGATATATTTTGTAATTATATTATTTTGATAAATCTTATAGGGTTCAGCCTGCGTTTGCAATGTATAAGCGGGAAAAATGAAATTATTTAAGACATCACATTAAAAACCTCAAAAATAACAGTATTTCTCCACTATTTAATGGATGTTATTATACATATAAACCTACCTCTTGAATCACTCTATCTATTAAAAAAAACCGCATCGAAATCCGTTGAGTAGTTTTAAAGATTTAAGCGTACATAGATATATAGGGACAGAAAAAGCGACTTTGTTTTATACTATGTAGTGATATATTTTGTAATTATTTTATTTTGATAAATCTTGTAGGGTTGAGCCTACGTTTGCAATGTATAAGCGGGAAAAATGAAATTATTTAACACATCACATTAAAAACCTCAAAAATAACAGTAATTCTCCACTATTTAATGGATGTTATTATACATATAAACCTTCCACTTGAATCACTCTATCTATTAAAAAAACCGCATCAAAATCCGTTGTGTAGTTTTAGAGATTTAAGCGTACATAGGGATATAGGGACAGAAAAAGCGACTTTGTTTTATACTATGTAGTGATATATTTTGTAATTATTTTATTTTGATAAATCTTGTAGGGTTAAGCCTGCGTTTGCAATGTATAAGCGGGAAAAATGAAATTATTTACGACATCACATTAAAAACCTCAAAAATAACAGTATTTTTCCACTATTTAATGGATGTTATTATACATATAAACCTTCCTCTTGAATCACTCTATCTATTAAAAAAAACCACATCAAAATCTGTTGCGTAGTTTTAAAGATTTAAGCGTACATAGGGATATAGGGACAGAAAAAGCGACTTTGTTTTATACCATGTAGTGATATATTTTGTAATTATTTTATTTTGATAAATCTTGTAGGGTTCAGCCTGCGTTTGCAATGTATAAGCGGCAAAAATGAAATTATTTACGACATCACATTAAAAACCTCAAAAATAACAGTATTTCTCCACTATTTAATGGATGTTATTATACATATAAACCTTCCTCTTGAATCACTCTATCTATTAAAAAAACCGCATCAAAATCCGTTGTGTAGTTTTAGAGATTTAAGCGTACATAGGGATATAGGGACAGAAAAAGCGACTTTGTTTTATACTATGTAGTGATATATTTTGTAATTATTTTATTTTGATAAATCTTGTAGGGTTCAGCCTGCGTTTGCAATGTATAAGCAGGAAAAATGAAATTATTTACGACATCACATTAAAAACCTAAAAAATAACAGTATTTCTCTACTATTTAATGGATGTTATTTTACATATAAACCTTCCTCTTGAATCACTCTATCTATTAAAAATCCGCATCTAAACCGTTGTGTAGTTTTAGAGATTTAAGCGTACATAGGGATATAGGGACAGAAAAAGCGACTTTGTTTTATACTATGTAGTGATATATTTTGTAATTATTTTATTTTGATAAATCTTGTAGGGTTAAGCCTGCGTTTGCAATGTATAAGCGGGAAAAATGAAATTATTTACGACATCACATTAAAAACCTCAAAAATAACAGTATTTCTCCACTATTTAATGGATGTTATTATACATATAAACCTTCCTCTTGAATCACTCTATCTATTAAAAAAACCGCATCAAAATCCGTTGTGTAGTTTTAGAGATTTAAGCGTACATAGGGATATAGGGACAGAAAAAGCGACTTTGTTTTATACTATGTAGTGATATATTTTGTAATTATTTTATTTTGATAAATCTTGTAGGGTTCAGCCTGCGTTTGCAATGTATAAGCAGGAAAAATGAAATTATTTACGACATCACATTAAAAACCTAAAAAATAACAGTATTTCTCTACTATTTAATGGATGTTATTATACATATAAACCTTCCTCTTGAATCACTCTATCTATTAAAAAAACCGCATCTAAACCGTTGTGTAGTTTTAGAGATTTAAGCGTACATAGGGATATAAGGACAGAAAAAGCGACTTTGTTTTATACTATGTAGTGATATATTTTGTAATTATTTTATTTTGATAAATCTTATAGGGTTCAGCCTGCGTTTGCAATGTATAAGCGGGAAAAATGAAATTATTTACGACATCACATTAAAAACCTCAAAAATAACAGTATTTCTCCACTATTTAATGGATGTTATTATACATATAAACCTTCCTCTTGAATCACTCTATCTATTAAAAAAAACCGCATCAAAATCTGTTGCGTAGTTTTAAAGATTTAAGCGTACATAGGGATATAGGGACAGAAAAAGCGACTTTGTTTTATACCATGTAGTGATATATTTTGTAATTATTTTATTTTGATAAATCTTGTAGGGTTCAGCCTGCGTTTGCAATGTATAAGCAGGAAAAATGAAATTATTTACGACATCACATTAAAAACCTAAAAAATAACAGTATTTCTCTACTATTTAATGGATGTTATTATACATATAAACCTTCCTCTTGAATCACTCTATCTATTAAAAAAACCGCATCTAAACCGTTGTGTAGTTTTAGAGATTTAAGCGTACATAGGGATATAAGGACAGAAAAAGCGACTTTGTTTTATACTATGTAGTGATATATTTTGTAATTATTTTATTTTGATAAATCTTGTAGAGTTAAGCCTGCGTTTGCAATGTATAAGCGGGAAAAATGAAATTATTTACGACATCACATTAAAAACCTCAAAAATAACAGTATTTCTCCACTATTTAATGGATGTTATTATACATATAAACCTTCCTCTTGAATCACTCTATCTATTAAAAAAAACCGCATCAAAATCTGTTGCGTAGTTTTAAAGATTTAAGCGTACATAGGGATATAGGGACAGAAAAAGCGACTTTGTTTTATACCATGTAGTGATATATTTTGTAATTATTTTATTTTGATAAATCTTGTAGGGTTCAGCCTGCGTTTGCAATGTATAAGCGGCAAAAATGAAATTATTTACGACATCACATTAAAAACCTCAAAAATAACAGTATTTCTCCACTATTTAATGGATGTTATTATACATATAAACCTTCCTCTTGAATCACTCTATCTATTAAAAAAACCGCATCAAAATCCGTTGTGTAGTTTTAGAGATTTAAGCGTACATAGGTATATAGGGACAGAAAAAGCGACTTTGTTTTATACTATGTAGTGATATATTTTGTAATTATTTTATTTTGATAAATCTTGTAGGGTTCAGCCTGCGTTTGCAATGTATAAGCAGGAAAAATGAAATTATTTACGACATCACATTAAAAACCTAAAAAATAACAGTATTTCTCTACTATTTAATGGATGTTATCATACATATAAACCTTCCTCTTGAATCACTCTATCTATTAAAAAAACCGCATCTAAACCGTTGTGTAGTTTTAGAGATTTAAGCGTACATAGGGATATAGGGACAGAAAAAGCGACTTTGTTTTATACTATGTAGTGATATATTTTGTAATTATTTTATTTTGATAAATCTTGTAGGGTTAAGCCTGCGTTTGCAATGTATAAGCGGGAAAAATGAAATTATTTACGACATCACATTAAAAACCTCAAAAATAACAGTATTTTTCCACTATTTAATGGATGTTATTATACATATAAACCTTCCTCTTGAATCACTCTATCTCTTAAGAAAAACCGCATCAAAATCCGTTGCGTAGTTTTAAAGATTTAAGCGTACATAGGGATATAGGGACAGAAAAAGCGACTTTGTTTTATACTATGTAGTGATATATTTTGTAATTATTTTATTTTGATAAATCTTATAGGGTTCAGCCTGCGTTTGCAATGTATAAGCGGGAAAAATGAAATTATTTACGACATCACATTAAAAACCTCAAAAATAACAGTATTTCTCCACTATTTAATGGATGTTATTATACATATAAACCTTCCTCTTGAATCACTCTATCTATTAAAAAAAACCGCATCGAAATCCGTTGTGTAGTTTTAAAGATTTAAGCGTACATAGATATATAGGGACAGAAAAAGCGACTTTGTTTTATACTATGTAGTGATATATTTTGTAATTATTTTATTTTGATAAATCTTGTAGGTTGAGCCTACGTTTGCAATGTATAAGCGGGAAAAATGAAATTATTTAACACATCACATTAAAAACCTCAAAAATAACAGTAATTCTCCACTATTTAATGGATGTTATTATACATATAAACCTTCCACTTGAATCACTCTATCTCTTAAGAAAAACCGCATCAAAATCCGTTGCGTAGTTTTAAAGATTTAAGCGTACATAGGGATATAGGGACAGAAAAAGCGACTTTGTTTTATACTATGTAGTGATATATTTTGTAATTATTTTATTTTGATAAATCTTATAGGGTTCAGCCTGCGTTTGCAATGTATAAGCGGGAAAAAGGAAATTATTTACGACATCACATTAAAAACCTCAAAAATAACAGTATTTCTCCACTATTTAATGGATGTTATTATACATATAAACCTTCCTCTTGAATCACTCTATCTATTAAAAAAACCGCATCAAAATCCGTTGTGTAGTTTTAGAGATTTAAGCGTAGGGGGAACTGGGGTACATTGATACATGGGGCACATTGATACACCCCCTCTACCGCTCACAGGGTCATTACAGGAAGTTTCACAACAGCTCCAAAAGGTGATGCTAGTGTATTCAACTACATACAGAAAATCTTGGAATGATTCAGTAGTTTGATGAAATGGGACGAGTGATTTATTGTTTTTGTTGTTCAAAAGTAAATTTGAGTTGTACAATTGAAATGCTATTATACAACTGTTCCAGTATTTTCAACCAAAATGAATACTCTCCCTGGCAAGTACAGCTACTCTTTATCAGTTCCTCATTATTTATTGTTAGATATATTGTGAAGTGTTGGATTTGAGACTCATTTTATTCAAAATCGCTGTATGGGGCACATTGATACAGTCTATGACGGGGCACATTGATACAGCCTAAATTCTTTAATAGTTCATTTTTTCATTACCTTTTATAATTTTTTTTACCATAGACTCCTTAATCCAACTTTTTTTTCGCAAAAAATTTCTAACATTAGTTTTTATTGAAGTGTAATAGCTCTAATTTCTTTATATTAGAACATTTTATAGTATTTTTGAAAACAGAAGACGTAGGAACTTACCCAGCATCTAGTGCTAGTAGAACTAATAAAAGAAAAGTACGGCATTCTGGCAAATCTCGAATTTATATCGATTCTCCAGAGAAAAAAGTATTTTCGACATGAGAAATGTTAAGTAAGAAAAACAAACTGCAGAACAGAAAATGATACTTATATTATAAACAGAATTTTTAATATAATTATCCTTTATTTTCTGTTTATGAACCTATTTATAAACAGAAAAACTGGTAATTTTTTCATGTTTCATAAGAAAGAAGATAATGCTGGGGTTGAAGTGCTAGATATGGCAAAGTTACCTCAGCCAACAATCAGACTAGAAACAGCCAGAACATCAGGTCATAATATATTTAATTTTGATTGCTTTAATATTGCTTAAAAAAATTGTGGGTGATTTGAATTTTTATAAATAAATATAAAATGGTTTTCTAACTCATTTTCTATGAAAAATATGCATTGGTATTATTTTGTCGTCATTTTTCTCAAACGTATCAATCTGCCCCGGGGATGGGGCACATTGATACAAATGACTTTTTTTGATTTTTTTAAAATTACATGCAAAAATAATTTATAAAACAACGATTGTACATTTTTATAACATACTACACAAGTTTTGCTGTCACCTCATGGGAAAAAAACTTGAATTTTCTACTTTCTTCACACCAAAAAAAATCTTAGAAAAAAACTGTATCAATGTACCCCAGTTCCCCCTACATAAGGATATAGGGACAGAAAAAGCAACTTTGTTTTATACTATGTAGTGATATATTTTGTAATTATTTTATTTTGATAAATCTTGTAGGGTTGAGCCTACGTTTGCAATGTATAAGCGGGAAAAATGAAATTATTTAACACATCACATTAAAAACCTCAAAAATAACAGTATTTCTCCACTATTTAATGGATGTTATTATACATATAAACCTTCCACTTGAATCACTCTATCTCTTAAGAAAAACCGCATCAAAATCCGTTGCGTAGTTTTAAAGATTTAAGCGTACATAGGGATATAGGGACAGAAAAAGCGACTTTGTTTTATACTATGTAGTGATATATTTTGTAATTATTTTATTTTGATAAATGTTATAGGGTTCTGCCTGCGTTTGCAATGTATAAGCGGGAAAAATGAAATTATTTACGACATCACATTAAAAACCTCAAAAATAACAGTATTTCTCCACTATTTAATGGATGTTATTATACATAGAAACCTTCCTCTTGAATCACTCTATCTATTAAAAAAACCGCATCAAAATCCGTTGTGTAGTTTTAGAGATTTAAGCGTACATAAGGATATAGGGACAGAAAAAGCGACTTTGTTTTATACTATGTAGTGATATATTTTGTAATTATTTTATTTTGATAAATCTTGTAGGGTTGAGCCTACGTTTGCAATGTATAAGCGGGAAAAATGAAATTATTTAACACATCACATTAAAAACCTCAAAAATAACAGTATTTCTCCACTATTTAATGGATGTTATTACACATATAAACCTTCCACTTGAATCACTCTATCTCTTAAGAAAAACCGCATCAAAATCCGTTGCGTAGTTTTAAAGATTTAAGCGTACATAGGGATATAGGCACAGAAAAAGCGACTTTGTTTTATACTATGTAGTGATATATTTTGTAATTATTTTATTTTGATAAATCTTATAGGGTTCAGCCTGCGTTTGCAATGTATAAGCGGGAAAAATGAAATTATTTACGACATCACATTAAAAACCTCAAAAATAACAGTATTTCTCCACTATTTAATGGATTTTATTATACATATAAACCTTCCTCTTGAATCACTCTATCTATTAAAAAAACCGCATCAAAATCCGTTGTGTAGTTTTAGAGATTTAAGCGTACATAAGGATATAGGGACAGGAAAAGCGACTTTGTTTTATACTATATAGTGATATATTTTGTAATTATTTTATTTTGATAAATCTTGTAGGGTTGAGCCTACGTTTGCAATGTATAAGCGGGAAAAATGAAATTATTTAACACATCACATTAAAAACCTCAAAAATAACAGTATTTCTCCACTATTTAATGGATGTTATTATACATATAAACCTTCCTCTTGAATCACTCTATCTATTAAAAAAACCGCATCAAAATCCGTTGTGTAGTTTTAGAGATTTAAGCGTACATGGGGATATAGGGACAGAAAAAGCGACTTTGTTTTATACTATGTAGTGATATATTTTGTAATTATTTTATTTTGATAAATCTTGTAGGGTTCAGCCTGCGTTTGCAATGTATAAGCGGGAAAAATGAAATTATTTACGACATCACATTAAAAACCTCAAAAATAACAGTATTTCTCCACTATTTAATGGATGTTATTATACATATAAACCTTCCTCTTGAATCACTCTATCTATTAAAAAAAACCGCATCAAAATCTGTTGCGTAGTTTTAAAGATTTAAGCGTACATAAGGATATAGGGACAGAAAAAGCGACTTTGTTTTATACCATGTAGTGATATATTTTGTAATTATTTTATTTTGATAAATCTTGTAGGGTTCAGCCTGCGTTTGCAATGTATAAGCTGCAAAAATGAAATTATTTACGACATCACATTAAAAACCTCAAAAATAACAGTATTTCTCCATTATTTAATGGATGTTATTATACATATAAACCTTCCTCTTGAATCACTCTATCTATTAAAAAAACCGCATCAAAATCCGTTGTGTAGTTTTAGAGATTTAAGCGTACATAGGGATATAGGGACAGAAAAAGCGACTTTGTTTTATACTATGTAGTGATATATTTTGTAATTATTTTATTTTGATAAATCTTGTAGGGTTCAGCCTGCGTTTGCAATGTATAAGCAGGAAAAATGAAATTATTTACGACATCACATTAAAAACCTAAAAAATAACAGTATTTCTCTACTATTTAATGGATGTTATTATACATATAAACCTTCCTCTTGAATCACTCTATCTATTAAAAAAACCGCATCTAAACCGTTGTGTAGTTTTAGAGATTTAAGCGTACATAGGGATATAGGGACAGAAAAAGCGACTTTGTTTTATACTATGTAGTGATATATTTTGTAATTATTTTATTTTGATAAATCTTGTAGGGTTAAGCCTGCGTTTGCAATGTATAAGCGGGAAAAATGAAATTATTTACGACATCATATTAAAAACCTCAAAAATAACAGTATTTTTCCACTATTTAATGGATGTTATTATACATATAAACCTTCCTCTTGAATCACTCTATCTCTTAAGAAAAACCGCATCAAAATCCGTTGCGTAGTTTTAAAGATTTAAGCGTACATAGGGATATAGGGACAGAAAAAGCGACTTTGTTTTATACTATGTAGTGACATATTTTGTAATTATTTTATTTTGATAAATCTTGTAGGGTTCAGCCTGCGTTTGCAATGTATAAGCGGCAAAAATGAAATTATTTACGACATCACATTAAAAACCTCAAAAATAACAGTATTTCTCCACTATTTAATGGATGTTATTATACATATAAACCTTCCTCTTGAATCGATCTATCTCTTAAGAAAAACCGCATCAAAATCCGTTGCGTAGTTTTAAAGATTTAAGCGTACATAGGGATATAGGGACAGAAAAAGCGACTTTGTTTTATACTATGTAGTGATATATTTTGTAATTATTTTATTTTGATAAATCTTGTAGGGTTCAGCCTGCGTTTGCAATGTATAAGCAGGAAAAATGAAATTATTTACGACATCACATTAAAAACCTAAAAAATAACAGTATTTCTCTACTATTTAATGGATGTTATTATACATATAAACCTTCCTCTTGAATCACTCTATCTATTAAAAAAACCGCATCTAAACCGTTGTGTAGTTTTAGAGATTTAAGCGTACATAGGGATATAGGGACAGAAAAAGCGACTTTGTTTTATACTATGTAGTGATATATTTTGTAATTATTTTATTTTGATAAATCTTGTAGGGTTAAGCCTGCGTTTGCAATGTATAAGCGGGAAAAATGAAATTATTTACGACATCATATTAAAAACCTCAAAAATAACAGTATTTTTCCACTATTTAATGGATGTTATTATACATATAAACCTTCCTCTTGAATCACTCTATCTCTTAAGAAAAACCGCATCAAAATCCGTTGCGTAGTTTTAAAGATTTAAGCGTACATAGGGATATAGGGACAGAAAAAGCGACTTTGTTTTATACTATGTAGTGACATATTTTGTAATTATTTTATTTTGATAAATCTTGTAGGGTTCAGCCTGCGTTTGCAATGTATAAGCGGCAAAAATGAAATTATTTACGACATCACATTAAAAACCTCAAAAATAACAGTATTTCTCCACTATTTAATGGATGTTATTATACATATAAACCTTCCTCTTGAATCGATCTATCTCTTAAGAAAAACCGCATCAAAATCCGTTGCGTAGTTTTAAAGATTTAAGCGTACATAGGGATATAGGGACAGAAAAAGCGACTTTGTTTTATACTATGTAGTGATATATTTTGTAATTATTTTATTTTGATAAATCTTGTAGGGTTCAGCCTGCGTTTGCAATGTATAAGCGGCAAAAATGAAATTATTTACGACATCACATTAAAAACCTCAAAAATAACAGTATTTCTCCACTATTTAATGGATGTTATTATACATATAAACCTTCCTCTTGAATCACTCTATCTATTAAAAAAAAACGCATCAAAATCCGTTGCGTAGTTTTAAAGATTTAAGCGTACATAGGAATATAGGGACAGAAAAAGCGACTTTGTTTTATACTATGTAGTGATATATTTTGTAATTATTTTATTTTGATAAATCTTGTAGGGTTGAGCCTACGTTTGCAATGTATAAGCGGGAAAAATGAAATTATTTACCACATCACATTAAAAACATCAAAAATAACAGTATTTCTCTACTATTTAATGGATGATTTTATACATATAATCCTTCCTCTTGAATCACTCTATCTATTAAAAAAAACCGCATCGAAATCCGTTGTGTAGTTTTAAAGATTTAAGCGTACATAGGCATATAGGGACAGAAAAAGCGACTTTGTTTTATACTATGTAGTGATATACCGCGGTTCAAAATTATCAAAAGGCAACAACTCTCTGCATTTCACAGTTTAACTGATCTTGTTTATTCATTCATGAAAATGGCCAGAAGACATTAAACATCAGCTACTTTGATTTTGAAATTCAAAGACGAAACAAAAATGAATGGAAATCCGTTTAACCGGACATCACCTTTAAAAAATATATAGTTCAGTGTTTCACAATCTTGAAAAATCCGGCGAAATTGGCTTGTTTTTAAAGTTTGTGGTGTCTCAACGGTAAATGAAGAGCATAGCTCGTAGGAGGCAGAACCCCCTAGTTATTTTTAAAAATACGGATATAATTAATTATATATATATAATTTTAAATATTTAAAGATTTTATAGTGAAAGCAAGCCTTATAAAGAAAGAAAAGAAAAGTATAAACATCTGTATGTTATAATTAATGTGCTTAACCAATTAAGGATCGTAACCTCTTATACTTGACATTAATGAAGTAAAGATTTTTTATACATAATAATGAAAAATTAATAAGAAAAAGAAAATTACCTTAAACATTTGAGATATGATAATCTTTCGAAAATGCAATATCAGTGTAAATAAACTGCTTTTTTGTCGTGTGAAAACTTTTAAAGCATTTCATTTGTATTGGTACCTTACATTTACTATACAGTTGGACAAACTGTCCATCTCTTGAAGTGTTGACTTTCATTTTCCATTTTATCTGCATCTATGAACACAATTAACAATTTATCAATAAAACTTTTTAAAAATTCCGTAATGTTTCATTCACAGTTCTTATTAATTACAACTCGAATCAATTAAGATTTTTTTTTCTGGCAAATTAAATTCATATATACAACTTGTAAACAAAATTTGTTGAAAAACAAATTAAATTCATATATACAACTTGTAAAAAAATTTGTCGAAAAAGTACAAAGTTGAATAAAATAAATTATTTAAGAGTGCATTTTGTTCACAATAAAATGCATTTAAAACTTATTATTTTCAAAAGTGATGCTTTCGAAAATTTATTTATTGCTTTAGTTTAAATGTTAGTTAGTTTTAATGATGGAAAAGTAGTAAAATTTCTCAAAACTATAGAGCCAATAAAAATGGGATGTAGAGTTAATTTTACCTATAACGATAAGTTATCATGCACCATTCCAAAACTTTGAATGACTTGAGCCATTCTTACTTTTGTAGATCTTTTATGTAGTCCAACATCATTGCTTCAGTTCCCTTTTAGGTAGATTTCGTAAGAAATACTACCTATTGCAATCGCACCAGTTTATATATATATCTATCTATCTATCTATATATCTCACTTTTTTATGGACACGATAACTTCTATAATTCTTCACCAATCTCCACCAAACTTGTACATAAAATCAATGGGGATAAAATCTTGACTGAGTTCGTTAAGGACAAAATCGGACCAAGGGGGTCGGAATAGGGGGCGTTTTTGTGAAAACCGAAAAAACGCCATAACTTCTTAATTAAAGTAGATATCGAATCAGGTTAAAGTTTATATTACTTCTTAAAAATGGGCCAAAAGTATATACATGACAGATTTTTGATAAATTTAGAAGTGGGCTCAAAAGGCGAAAAAAACAGGTATTTTGAGAGAAAAAAATTCATAACTTCGTCAATTTTCAAGATATGAAGTCCAACTAATTTTTTTATAAATGTTCTTAAAATTATCTAAAACTTTTGTATTTACAAGTTTTTGATAGGACCAACTTTTACCGATGAAAAAAATTAAAAACGAAAAGAAAAAGGGCGCTGAAAAAAGAGAAAAATCCATAACTCCGTCAATTTTTAAGATATCAAATCTGATTAAATTTATTTTACATCTTCTCAAAAATATCTACAACTTTTACATTGACAAGTTTTTCATAGGACCAATTCGTATAGCAAAAAAAAAAAAAAAAATTAAACAAAAATAGGAGTTGGAGAAAAAAACCTCAAATCCAAACGGCTTATATTCTGACTCATTTTTAAATTCATTTTTGATTTTAAACGCATCCAAATGCTAGATCCTCTTATTTAGAAACTGTATAAAGTGACGCATTGGTCAATTTTCTGATAAAGACAGAATATATTTCAAAAAAGGCTACCAAAAAGGGTATTTTGAACAGAATTTCCGAAAGTCATCGGGACTGAAAATTAAAGGAAGTATTCAAATAAGAAATTGCGTTTTTTTTCTGACTCGTTTTTAAATCCATTTTTGTTCTCAAACGCATCCAATTTACAGATCCTCTTATTTAGGAACTATATATTGTGATGCACTGGTCAGTTTTTTGATAAAGACGGAATATATTTCAAAAAAGGCTACCAAAAAGGGTATTTTGAACATAATTTTCAGAAATCATCTTGACTGAAAATTTAAGGAAGTTTTCACATAGCAAATTGCGTTTTTTATGACTCGTTTTAAAATCCATTTTCGCTCTCAAATGCATCCAATTTACAGATCCTCTTATTTAGGAACTATATACTGTGACGCATTGGCCAGTTTTTTGATAAAGATAGAATATATTTTTAAAAATGCTGTCAAAGTGAGTATTTCACACAAAATTTTCCGAAGCAATCATGATTAAAGAATTAAGGATGTATTCAAACAACAAATCGGTTATTTTATGACTCATTTTTAAATTCAATTTTTTTCTCAAATGCTTTCAACTGACAGTTTTTTGTTACTTAGGAACTGTATAATGTACTGTTTTGGTCGATTTTTTAATAAATTTAGAATCTATTTCAAAATATGTTGTCAAAATGGGCATTTGAGCTGAATTTTTCTTAAGATGATTCTGATAAAACCAGTTTTTGCAGAAAAATGAAATTAAAACTTTTTCATAAACGGCCAAATGAAGTTATTAAACTGGGTTTATCTCTAATCATATACATATATTTATTTATTTATTTATTTATTTATTTATTTATTTATTTTTTTTTTGTTGAAATGAGCGCTCTTCGAAATCTACCTCCGCCTATAGGCCCAGCCGACAGGGATTTTTTTTAATGCGTTCGTAATTTTATAATACATAGCATCTATAGTTATCGTTTTGTCCGTCCGTCTGCATATAACAACGCAAAAACTACCCAACTGAATCGTTTTAAATTTAAAATATATAATTATTACACAATTTTATAGATGCGTTTAAAATTTTATGACAATTGGATGCATATATCAATTACAGGGACAATCAAAGTATTTCATTACATTACGGTCGACGGGGAAAAAAAGGTTCAAATGCATTTTAATCATTTGAAATTTAAATACACAATTTTGTCGTGTCATTTCTAATTTTATCAGAATCGGATGCATAGTTCAATTACAGGGACAAACAGAAGTATTCCATTACATTACGGTCAATGGGGAAAAAATGTTTCAAATGCATTTTAATGGTGTTAAACTTATTCGAACATAACAATATTGATATGCATCTATAAAGTACATGTTATAATGTATATTTGGCATTATCTGTGGTGCAAAGAATAATTATTATTGATTTACAAGGCCACGCAAATGTATTCCATTACATAATGGTATAGGGATAACATTGTTTTGTGCGCATTTTAATTGTAATTAACTATTTACAGTTTTATGAGACTGATATACGAAAGTGATATTTTTAAAACTTCGTTATCATACAAACGCACCATTTGCTACGCTTCACGTGCAGTTCCCAATTTGTTCACTTTGAAGTTTGTATCAGTGAGTCCAGGATACAAGACACAGTCTCTATCTTTTATCGTCTTTAACCTAATGATGGGCATTAATGTGCTTCAAAGTAATGGGTTTAAATGTATCTTAATGTGAATAAAAACACCCTTGATTAACATACATAGTATTTTGTATTTTCCAAAATAAATAAATAAAATTTATAACAAATTTAACTTTTATATTAGATTTTATTTATTCATTTATTTTTCAAATTCTTAAATGTCCTTTTACGCATTGTAGACTGAAATACAAAGTCAATTAAATTCGTTAATTCATTTTAACTCATTTTTATAGTTAATTTTGTTTGCGATTTGTTTCCCAGATAAAGGAGACAGGGATACAATGGTCCACTTTTGTAAATTTTGACTGATTGATTTTTCTTTTGATCAAGTATATGCATGTTATCTATACATTAAAGTTTATGCTGCATCAACTCAAAAATAATAATTATGCATACATTTTTTAAAATATTTTTTTAAATAGCAAGTGACAAAGTGGACCATTTTACCCCAATGCCGGGGTACAATGGTCCACAGCATGGGGCTCTATGGACCACTTGTAATTTGAATAAAAATATATCAGTATAGTTCATTTTTTAACAATAAGAAAAATAAACTAGATCATAATTTGTTTATTCACATTTTATTACTCATTTTTATGTGTTTATTCACATTTTATTATTCATTTTTATTTGTTTGTTCACTCTTTTAGCTCTAACTAAAGTAACATTTTTTTTCCCAATTTTTTTATCATTAAGGCATTATACCGGTTGCAGATTAAACAATTAGGATTATTATTATCCGATGTACATTTTACAACCTGTTCCATAACTTCATGTGGCACAAAACCTCTATTGGTTTTCCTAAGGCTTGTTTCTTGGCATTGCTGAAAGAAATATGAAAAATAACATGTATTTTTTTTGTACAATGATGCCACTTAAAGTTAAATATAAACCTTTATAATAAGAAATATATATATCTAAATATATCACTAAGGAAAAAATATAATAATTTTTCCTGTCTACTTTACATCATCTGTATTTTTTTAATGAATTTTACCTTATTTAATTATTATACCCAGACACAAATTAATAGGTAGCTATAATTTTTGTTTTTCTACTATTTTATTTAAATCTAACTTATTATGGATGCATGTATGCATAAGTTCAGGAATATTGAATTAACAAATTATATGAAATTTAAAATAACCCCTCAAATGCACAAAATATTTTGTTTACTAATTTTTCGTGTTCAATTTGGGTTAATTTTTAAATTTGAAAGTTTATATTATATAGATAAATATTTCAAAAATGCATTTCACAACGTGAATCATTAATTAATTCACACACAGAAATAAAACAATTTATTAATTCTTAATTTGGGCTAATTTTTATATTTGAAAGCATATATTATACAGATAAATATTTCAAAAATGCATTACACAACATGAATCATTAATTAATCTACACACAGAAGTAAAATAATTTATTAATTCTGAATTTCACATATAATATTTATTTTTTAAAAACATGGAATACAAAACTGGCGTATAATGGATCATGGTCCATCCTCAAAAAAATTTATTAAATTTAAATTTATGTTTTTTAAATAATTAAACTTTCATAGTGAAAGGAAAAATATCCTTATAAAAAAAGGAAAAAAAGTTCATATACATTTGTATGTTATAATTAATGAACTTAACCCATTAAGAATTGTTACTTCTTATACTTGACATAAATGAAATAAGGTTTTATTTTATGCTTATTAATGATTAATTTAAACAAAAGCGAATTTCCTTTAAAAAATGATAAAATTGCGAAAAGCAATGTCAGTACAAATCGACGATATTTTTGCCGTATGAAAAGTTTTAAAGGATTTAATATGTCATGGCACCTTACATTTACTTCATACAGTTATATAAATATCCATACCTTGAATTGTTACATTTCATTTCTTTCTTTATCTGCATCTATAAACACAATTCGAAATTTATCAAAAAATAAAATAAAACACAATAAAACATTCTATAATATCTTATACATACTTTTAATTTATTACAACTCGAATCAATTACCATTTTTTTTTATAATTTAAACTTTGCATACAATGTTTATATAAAATATGTTGAAAAAAATATTCACATTCAAATAAAATAATCGTAAAAATCATGCTGCGAAAACTCTCGCAACTTCTTTGTTTATATAGAAGAGATTTCTTACGCTAGAATCAAGAGTTTTTAGTAAAGTAACTCTCAACTGATAATAATTTTTTTTTTGTAATTTATTCATCTTTGTATCTAAAGAATTAGTATGTTACCTAACTCAAATATTACGCATTAAGAGCTCTAAGCCAGTTAAAGGAAAAAAAACAGATACTTAATAAGATAAATATATAAAGTTGTTTTTACTGGTATGCAATAAAAAGATTAATAATAAACTGATACTATTTAAAGGTATCCCACTATGTTTAAATCATTCAATTTTAGCAAATGTTAGATTGAGCAAAAAGGTCGGAGAATTTTCTAATAGAATAGTTACAGGAATTCGTATCGAACAGGGTGTCCAGCAAATAACAGCCTGATTTAAACATTATATTTCTCAAAAGCAGAGACGGATAGAATTTTTAGGTAATCGATTTGTTTATTAGGTAATCTATATACATCTTTTGCAGAATTTTCTAATGGAGAATATTTTGAAAAGATCGTGTTTTGGTTGCAAAGAATGCCTGATTTGGCATTTTTCTTGTTTTAAATTGCTTGCAGAGAACCATTTTTTCAGCAAACAGTGCACTTTTTATGATTTTTAAAGTTTTAATTTATGAAATTTCGAAATTCTAAAAATGTAATTCGAAAAAATGTAAAAATATGACCTTGTACTCCGAAAAACTCGTTCTCTGCAAGCAATCGAAAACAAGAAAACTGTCAAATCAAGCATTCTTTGCAATTAGAACACGATCTTTTCAAAATATTCTCCCTTCGAAAGTTCTGCATAAGATTTTTACAGCTTACCTAATAAGCATACCAATTACCGATTAATTCTATCGATCTTTGTTTTCGAGAAATTTACTTTTGAAATCGGGGTCTTATGAATGGTTTTCGAATTGAAATAAACGTTTTTCTTACTCTTTCTAACCAAAGAGAATGTATAACTTATTAAAATCAGTTTTTAATTTTATCATTGCAAACTTCGGTATTTTGACAACCTCCACCCCCAGCAATTTTAAAAGGAGATGGTTGATTAACGTTGTTTAGATGCCGTTCTTTACATTCTAATTACATTTTTTTAATGACGGTCTATTGCATAAAAAATAAAACAAAGCTGATAAATATATTTTTATATTATTTTCTATAAAAGGAATGTCGAAATAAAGACATAAGTTGGTTTGGAATTATATCCAGCATTTTCGACTGAATTAAGTATATTAAAAGCTTGTTTTATATAGAAATATAATTTTTCTTGACATCATTTTTTTCTGTAAGCGGTAATCACCAGTTAAGATATTTCCTGAGTATTGCATTGTATATTTACTTCCTGAAGAAAAAGATAAATATATGCCTATTTAAATATTATTTATTATTTTAAATCATTATTAGGAAATTGTAAAGAAAGAAGCTTGAAAATTGAACATGAAACGAGTAAAGTGAATTGCTTTAATAGTATAACAAGTTTTATAAGTATTTAGTTTTCGGTGCAATAGCTGTCACACTCTTATGCAAAAATTTATGAAAAGCAATTATTACGAATATATGTTATAAATTCAGTAATATGGAAGTGATGTGTCTCCAGCTAAAATAAGACGTAATAACTATGGCAGCCATTATCTTTCAGGGGGATCTATCATAATGAAATAATTATTTCTGATAGGATTTACAAAAAGGAAGGGAACATGTATTAATGTATATATATATATATATATATATATTTAATTGATTCGGTATATTTAATTGTAAAACATTAGGTTAGGTTTTCGGCAACAGATGAACTGACAGACGGAATGGAACGGACAATAACTAAAAGTGTAACGTATTTATATAAATACGACATTTAAAAATTTTAAATTATGTAATGAATACTTTTCACTATCTCTGTAAATAAACTATAAATGATATACATATTTTTCAATAACGAACATGGCATAGGAATTTCAGTAATAAAAATCAATCACAGAGGAATCTAGCTATGAGCTTGCAAGTCAGAATTTGGACATACAAACCGAATTCATAAATACTTTTAATGTATTTAAAAGGGTTAAAACTCATGATAGTGAGAAATTTGAATTTCAGAAATTTATTCAAATTGACTGGACTTATTTGAATACTTTTTTAAAGCTTTGTATTTTACTATCTTTAAGTGTTATTTAACTAAAATTTAATTAAGCTATAACTATTTTTCTTTAAAAATATATTTATTAAACGATTAAAATTAGTGAAACTACACATCCAGTGATTATCAATTATAGAAAATATGTATAATTCTTTTGTAGCCCCGTATATCATTTTACCTCCATTCTACAATCTTATCTTAGTATACTAAGCATTAGTTTAGCGTAAAAATGCATAACACTTATGAAAGTTATATATAAGTTATTAGCGATCATTTTCAGTAATATTTACGAATTATTTTGTGTGGCCCTATATACGATATACAGTACTTATAAACACAGTGTAATAAGCAATAATATAGTGAAATTTCAAAACTTATCTCACAACATACTTTTCTAGCAATCAACACTAATTTACAGTACTTCGTAGATATACCTACAATAATATGTGTGCCATTGAAAATACTGTTCACTTTCTATTATACAGAATGTAACTTGAGTAAACCTCAGCAACATATATCAATTTCATTAAATCTAAAATAGTTTAGAGAAAATTGGAAAACGCCATAAACAATGATTTTTCCATTACCATCACGTAATGTAATTGATTTGTCTAGTTCTGCAAATGAATAATAAATATTGTGTGCAACATATAGTCTACAGAATGTGTATTCCAGTGCACTTCATAAATGCATATCAATATAATTATTTTCGAAAATATGCTACATCATTAAAAAGCATTTGAATTTTTTTTTTCTCTGGCCATAATGTAATGAAATAATTCTTAATTTCCCTATATTTAAACGATTATCATTATAATTCAAAAGACGCAAAAATATTCTAAAATAATTCTACATATAAAATTTCAAAGCATTTGTCTCTGATAGTTTTTCGATGTCACATACTGCCAGACAAATCTACTGATTCCCAGATGCATAAATAACTAGATGTAAGGATTATAAGACGACTATAGGTGTTACATATCTATATAGTTACGAACAAATCTAAAAATTTTCAATAAAAAATGTGTAAAGTTTGTATAACTTAATTATTGTCAAGATGAACATTTGAAAAATATTTTCTGCTGAGCTTTAAAAAAAGACCATAATTTGTTTTTGATTAAAAGATGATTATCTGTAATAATATTCATAAATTTCGAAATTATTTCACGTATTTTTAAAGATTGTAAGGTTTTAATCATTTAACTGAAAATTTATAATTAAAATTTCTTCTGTATTTTTTATTACGTTTATTAAAAGTGCATTGCTTTCATTAGCATTACACAACCAGAAGATAAAACAAAAGAGCAGAAAACCAAGCGCAGATAGGAAAAAAGTAATTATATTGTACATAATTTGTTTAACCATTGTTAAAAAAAGATTGTGTTGCTTAGATTGTTTGTACGTTAAATTTTCTAATTGTTGAGATTTTGTCTTCGTGTATAATTAATTTAGAATTTGAATAGAGTTTATAAAAAGACCCATTACGTTTTTCATACAGAAAAGAAATTTAAGTTTTCAGCATTTAAAAAAAAAGCTATAAATATATATATATATATATATATATATATATTGTATAAATAGTGCATTTCAATCTTTTAAATTGACTTTTTTGTAATATTAAAACAGAATTATTATGTCTATATGTCGTTAATGCAACTTCGCATTATATTTTTACATCAAAGAGCATATTATGTTAAAAAATTATCAATAAGCATATCATACTTTTACTTTTTTATATCTTTAAAAGAAGAAAATGTTGGATTCATTAGTTTTTCGAATTCCGACTTTTGGCAGATTTGCACGTTTAAGGATCAGAAAATCCGAAAAAAATGTTTTCACAAAATTTCTCTCTGTATGTTTGTGTATTTCTGTGTGCCTATCAGCGGCCTAATTATGTGGACGCTCATCTCAAGAACTAATCCAAAAAATGTGATAAAAATATATATTCGGGTAGCCTCTGATATAAATTGATGCAGATTACGTTTTAGTAAAAATCGCTAAACAGATGGCGCTGCTATACTGTATTTTTTTACGATTCACGCAACAGCTATATCTCCATAACTAATTCACAGATTTCCACCAAACTTAACTTTCAATTAGTCCTTCACATGAACTAAACCTGTTTTAATTCTTGTATAAAGCTCCCAACGGCTGGCGCTGCTATGCTGCATTTTTCATGATTAACCTAATAGTTCTTTCTCAAGAACTAATGCACAGAATTTAATTAAAATTAATAATCAAGTAGTCTGTGATATAGATAGTTTTTGGTGTAAATTGTTGAATTACTATTGGCTTAATTTTACTGTAATAAAAACTCTTTGATAGATTCAGTCGAACATTTTTCAAAATTCAAACAAACGTTTATTTGAAATGTAAGAAAAAAAAGATTTATAGAGAAAACATAAAAGTATATTTGAACAAAAAAAATATATTATCTCATTTTTAGTTTACTTTTAGTTTAAAAATAAATAGTTTTATTATGTCTTTTTCACTTTTAACAAGTAAAGTATATCAAAAGTATGCAATTTATTGATTTTTTATTTTATCAAAGTTTTTAAAGACATTTATTCGTACTTAAGGAAGAGTTTTCATTTCTTTCGCATTGCTTTTTATTTAAAAATAAATAAAAATACATATTGAATATCCACAAATATTAAAAAAGATTAATAAAATCAAAATCTTCTTTTGAAAAAAATATGTAAAATGTACATAAATATTAAAAAAAATAATAATAATCTCAAAATCTTCTTTTGAAAATATATACTTAAGCTACTTTCAAGTAAATACAACCGAAAAGAAATCTTTTACTATAACTTTAAATTTAATAATGTCATAATACAATTTACATCAAACCATGTTTCTTAAGAAAGAGATTAAAAATATATGAATATGTTATTAATATACTATGCAAATAAGAAATTACTCTTTTAATATATTAGTACCAAAAACTTATGCAAACATTTCAAGTTTTATTTCCCCAAATTTTATCTTCACTTGATGGAAAATTTTTATTTTATAATATAAAAAAAAGCTGTCGGTAAAAAATAAATAATTATATTTCTGCGGTTCAGTTTTTTCTTTTTTTTACTTAAACATATTTGTATATATATATATAAGTTTATCTTTCATATTGTTTCTTGTTGATTTAAATATAGATATTATGTAAACCGTTATAAGAATAATGATAGGAAAAGCAAAAGAAGATGTGTTTCTATTCATCAAAGTTATGATTTATCCTTTTGATCTTAACTTCATTACTCAGTTCACGATGATATTATTCAAAATTTAACTATAAAATATTCCGCTGTTTAATATTACTGATTTAGAGACGCAGTTTTTTTATTCATTGTAGAAATAGCCCAAAGTGACTGATTTAATTTCTATAAACAAATACTACTTTCTATAATAAACATATATATATATATGTTTATATTGGGGTGGATTGAAAATCTAAATGTGGATAATCGAATGCTGAGGGGTGCAAAAGTTGTCTTTTATGTATGTTAGTTTAAATGTTTAAGTTAATATTATTATTGAAAACAATTCATATCTTCCTCATTCATATCTCTATTCACATTCTCAAAAGAGTTCAAAATTCAAAATTTTATGAAAAATTATTTTTAATTATTTATTTATTATTATTTTTATTATTAATTATTTTTGTCCAGTGGTTCGATAATTGTCTTTTCTATACATTAGTTTACATAGTCTTTATTTTTAATTGATGTATATTCATAGGTTCCGATTCCTTAAATGCACGAAATATTGTAAAAAATAGAAATTTATACCAAAAATTTACTGTATATATGCATTTTCAAATAAAATTACTGTTAGTTCGGAAACGCTGTACTTTAAGACATCTATTATACATACAAACAATTTTCATCCTTGTTAAATTTCTTCCGGTGCCTTAAGATTCCTAAATATGTTGTGAAAATCGATTATTCTTAAAATTTTGAACTAGAAATTATTATTAAAAATTAGAGTTTAAGAATCATTTGCATAGCGTAAAAATTAAAACCAGAGGATGATAAATCGCAATGCATTGTTATCAAGTTTATTAATTATTAAATGTATAAAAAAAATATTGTACATAGAAAATACGACACATAAATGCCAGGTATAGGCAAGAGCGCAAAGTTCTACACTAAAATTACAAAAGAGGATAATTATACTCTTGTAAAGGAACCTTACTTTCTGTATATTGGGCAAGTTACTGTTGCAAAAGGAGAAGAAAAAGCCATAAAAAGAAGCAATGATATTTTTTTAATCAAGTATATGCCATTATAAGGGCTTGCAATAAGAGAATTCTGCAGTACAAATGAAAATATAGGGCAAAAGAGGATGTTATTTATCTAGTAAAGCTGGAAATTCACAGACCCTTCGTATGTTGTTTTTGCTTATTTCGTACAAATGAGTTGTCATTGCTAAATTAAAATTCTAATTAATTTGCTAAATTCTTCAGATGGTGCAACAAAATCCCACTGCCTTTTGTTTGTTAATTGGTACAAAACATCAATCTGCGAGAAGCTATCTGTAGCTTTTTTTAGTAAATGGGAAGAATATTCCGAATAACTGGTTTTAAACATTGCTCAGGATTATTTAAATGATATTTGTATAGCTATATCATGCGGTGAATATGGTACTGAAATGGTTTTAAAATATATGATCCGATTGTTCACTCAAGAGAGCTAACAACTGCCTGTAGAATTCTGAATTTTTATGTGATCACAAAAACTTATCTGGAAATCTCATTAATATTTTAGCATGTAGTAAGAGTTTATTGTTTCATAAGAAGACAAAGTGATCCATAATAGAAGGAGCGCGAAATAACTTTGAAAGTTTCTATATATTTGGAACTAAGAAATACATTAAAATCTAAGAAATATATTAAAAACTGTTGTTAAAAGAAATAACTTCATTTGTCATCCTAAGAAATTGTTATTATCAGTGCTGTCAGATAACACATAGCATATCAGGTTTTCAGAAATACGAATGTTAATTTGTACCAGAAATGAAAAAAGAAAATCATCAGAAGTAAAAACTTTGCAAATGACTAAAATACACTTCAAAGCAAAGAACTATTAAGAACTTATTAACTGACAATGAATTGGTTGTTTTAAACAATCTCTTTTAATGAATGTGTCTTCTGAAAAAATTGAGGCCATGTTTAAAATCAGGAAAAACAGGGGAAACGGAGGCTACACATATTTGTATCTTTATAAAATAATCTACAAAAATTACATTAATATTAAGAAATTTTTAACTGTAAACCGTGCTGCAATTACATAAAATGCTGTTGATATCATATTTTCCTAGTAAAATTCTTAGTGACTTTAATTTTATTTATTTATTTTCCGTGCCCACGTGTGTCTATTTCATGATTTTTCTACATCTGTATTTAAATAAATGCAATTTTAACATACATTTTTTTATTATAAATGTGAAATTAAATTAAAACAAAATAATCAAAATTTAAATCACATTTATTTCGTTATATTAGACTGACAATAATATATTATGACAGAAAAATTATGTTAGCATTTTTAATTTTATTTTACTTGATTATATGTTTCCTTAAGCAATGGAAATATACTGAATTAAAAAAAAAAAAAAAAAAAAAAAACGTTTTAGAGAAAAAATTAATTTTCGTTCTTATACTCAGCCCTGAAGCCAATTATCTTTAAATAAATATGCATGCAAATAGTTATTTTACTTTTGAAATGTTCCATACATTTTAAAGAATCTATTATTTTCTTTTATATAGTATTTAAACTTTCAATTAATTATGCCATGTAATTTAATTAAATAAACATACAGTTAATTATTTTTAAAGTTGCCTCTTCCTTAAAACAATTAATTATGTATATTTAATATTTAATATTTTATAAAAAAAAATACCATGTTAATATTTAGTTAAAATATAATTTTATAAACGTACTAGGCTACTGAAGAATGTTTTCACGGGTTACAGAATCTATTTTGTTATGTTTTTCAGAATTTGGAATGATAACATCAAAGAGTATTTTGGTATGAAAAATGAGAATGTTTTCAAATAGGGTTTAATAATAATAGTAATAAAAGTAAGCATAATTTCCTTTGTACCATTGGGGATTCTTTAGTTTTAAACATGCATTTAAGTCTTTAAACTTAATATATAGGTCACATTTAAGAACAAATATGTGCAAAAATTAAAAAAAATATTCGAACATTGTAATATCGGTTAAATCCTGTTATAATACGATATTTTCAATTATCTCTAAAAAAATTCCCTTAATCATCTCATATGACAATACATTAAAAAGTACTCATCTAAGGAGATAAGAATATCCTTCACAGATAAGGAACATAAATTTAAGTAGTCGTAAGTAACAAATTTGGTGTGTAATACTTCTTTATTTATCTTATATATATAAAATCCCAATGATACGGATTTATTAAAAGGATAATTAAACGACGGATTATGTTTTAAGGCGAATTTTCCTAAAATATGAAACATTATGCGATGAAATTAACACCAAAAATCCGTTCTTATCCACACATCACAAAACTGGACTTATAATTTTAAATTTAAATTAGTTACGGGGATTTTTTTCTAATTTAAATTAAATTTCTCTAATAAGGGCAACCAAGTTACTCTATTTTTTAAAGAAAAAGGGAGAAAAAGGATAAAGATAAGGATTATTAGATTTCTTTCTCTTCGGTCATTGTCAAATTGAAATAGAAATATACCTTTTTTTCAAACAATTGTGAAAAAAAAATATCTCCTAAGATATGTAATATTATGCTATGAAATAAATATGAAAAATAGTACTAATCCACGGATCTCAAAACTGGCATTCGAATTTTTAAATTTTAATTAGTTTTCGAGATTTTTTTTATAACTTAAATATGTTTTATATAATTTAAATAATTAATATAATTTAATATAATTTAATATAATTTAAAATAATTTAAAGATGATTCTCTTGATATTAAAGCAATTTATTGCATTACAAACTTCAGTAATACAGGGTAGTCATAAAAAAAACTTTGCCGATATACGGAGCTCTAGCGGCCAATCCGCTCAACCGGTCGAAATGAAATTTCAGATATAGCTATTCAGAGGTATGAGCTCGAGATTCTGTGAACTACAACAAAATGGCGCTCACGGTTACGGTTATAGTTACAGAAACTCGAAAATTTCCAATGGCAACACCCATTTTTTTCCGCGCATACGAAAACCCTAAAGAGCGTTGGAACCGTACGTGTATCGCAAGAAACGGACATGTTATGCACGCACAAAAAACCGTTCTGGGAATCCTCTACCCCATAGGAAAACCTCGATTTGGGCGCAAGGAGGAAATTTGCATATGACGCAGAGTCAGTACGTTAATCTCTGATTACAATACAGATCGGAGAAACTGAAATTTTTAATTTAATTACACATTTTCCACATGGGTGCCATGCCTGTGATGGCACCCATGTGGAAAATATTTAATCAAAATAAAAGTTTTAGTTTGTCCATGGCACCCATGTGGAAAATGTGTAACCAAAATAAAAGTTTTAGTTTCTCCGATCTGTATTGTAATCAGAGATTAGTGTACTGACTCTGCGTCATATGCAAATTTCCTCCTTGCGCACCAATCGAGTTTTTTATAAGGGGGGGGGGGGGCAGGATTCCGAGAACGGTTTTTTGTGCGTGCATAACATGTCTGTTTCTTGCGATACACATGCGGTTCCAACGCTCTTTAGGGTTTTCGCATGCGCTGAGCATTTTGCGATGAAAAAAAAGGGTGTTGCCCTTGGAAATTTTCGATTTTCTGTAACTATAACCGTAACAGTGAACGCTATTTTGTTGTCGTTCACAGAATCTTGAGCTCACATCTCTGAATAGCTATATCTAACATTTCACCTCGATTGGTTGAGCGGACTGGCCAATAAAGTTTTTTTTTTATGACCACCCTGTATGTTATTATTAAACATTATCTATCTTCTCATTTTCGAACATGGTATTTTGAACTTAAAATAAATCACTTAAAATTTTCCCCCTTTTTAAAAATATTTTTAAAAATATATATTCCATCCGAAATTATCAACGAAATGTAAGGATATGAGTACGAATATGAAGAATTTCAAAATCTCGGTAACAAAATGCAATTTCTAATTTCTTTTTCGTAAATGGCATAGAAGAAAAAATGTGTTTACTAGAAATCAATATTAAAAACTTTAGTCTTATTCAATTCATTCTTTTTTCTTAAACTAAAAAACACATATGCATATAATTTTAATATAAATCGGAAATAAAAACTTTTAAATAAGGTGCAAAAATTAACAGAGAAAATATATAGAATCTTGCGTTGCCTATTTCTTTTTTTTTTAATTCCATAAAAAAAAAATACTTAATCTTAGATGAAAATATGTTTTAGAAAATGAAAATATTAATTCCTCTCCTTTTTTCCTATAAATTCAATTTTCAAGTAAAACATCAATGCAATATTTTTATTTTATTTTCTTTTTCTGTTTTTTTTTTTATTATTTATTTTACATATATTAATGAAATTTTTTACTAGTATTACCTATAGTTGAAAAATATTATATTTCATATTGTTTATTACAATTTTACTTTTACCTTATTCAAATAAAAAGTTCATTTTAAGAATACATCAGGATGAATTTATTTTTTAATACAAATGTCTCTGTGTCATGTTCTGATTCTCGTAGGTTTTTTATGAACCGTCTCCTTTTCTTGTTTCTTTTTTCCTTTGCGTTAAGCAATCCACAACCGTTATTTGTTAAGTATAAATGTACAAAACGCATTTATAAATTTGCTTGTAAAGTACTGTATAGATGTTTTAAAAAGTGCGTTTCTTTAAAACAATGTGTACAATTACACAATAAACCTGCATAACGAAATTAACACCCATAGTACAACCGAATGCAAAGTAATAATTCTCTTTAAACCCTGTATAGGGCAGTTACGCATAAAATAAAAAATTTAAATTCTTTTTTAATAAATAAATTTAGTTAGAAGCAACCGCAATGTAGATCGACTTTTTAAAAGTGCATTTGGCTTATACAAGGTGATCAGCAAGTAAAACCCTGTTTTCAAAATTAAATTTTTCAAAATCAAAGATCGATATAATTATGCGGTAAACGATTTGTTTATTATGTCATCTGAAAAAATCTTATACAGAAGTTTCAAATGGTGACTATTTATAAAAGATTGTGTTCCGATTACCAAAAATGCTTGATTTGACAATTTTCTTGTTTTAGATTGATTGCAGAGAACGCGTTTTTCGGCTTACATTGCCATATTTTAACGGTTTTAAGAAATAAATTTCTTAAATTTCGAAATTCCAAAAATTTAGTTTGAAAAACGTTAAAATATCACACTGTGCGCTGAAAATTTCATTCTCTACAAGCAATCTGAAATAAGAAAAATGTCAATTCTTTGCAATAAGAACACAATATTTTTAAAATATTCACCGATTTAAACTTCTGTATAGTATGTTTACAGTATATTTAATAAACAAACCGTTTACCACATAATCCTATCGAACTTTGTTCTCGATAAATTTAATTTTGAAATCATAGTCTTATTTGCTGGACACCCTGTAAAATGATGGTAGTCTGCTACTATTGAAGGAGTTAAGGAATTACTTTAAAAATATTTTGTATCTAATTATACCTATGTCTATAAGGAAAATTCTTCAAAATAGAAAATCACATTGTGCATGGTTAATTTCACTGAAATAGCTTTCTAAACTAGCTATATCATACATATATGTTATATATCTTATAAGGTGGTGTGGGGTAATAACGCCAGGCGGGGTAATAACGCCAAGTGCTAATATTTTGCATAATTATGAAATAATCTGGTAAATGACACCCATGTGCTCTGCGCAGAAGGGTTTTGAGTCATATAAATCGCAAAAAACAGCTTCAAGTTAATTTGTTTCATTTTTAGGTCTTATTGTTTTTACAAGCAACTAAAATTAAAGCTTGATCTAAAATTTGCGAGATGCGTTTTGTGATGTGAAGACTATTTTTTTTATCCGGAAATACTTTGTTAATTACATAAATTTTTAGTACATTTCATGGACTTTCAAAATATTGTTGAAGATTTTGAATATCTTCTCGAGATAATTTGTAATTTAAAATGTACAGCGCAATAACTATAACGGGGTAATAACGCCAATCCTTGGCATTAATATCCCAGTTGATTCCCTACAGTGGCCGAGCTACATCCTAAATACTAATTCAAATAAACACAGTTAAAACTGTGCAATGTTTCTAATAATTCTATTTCAGCGGTGCTTTTTAAGCAAAAAGAAGCTCACAGTCTGATATTCTTTTGCCACATCCTTCCCCCCCCCACACACCACACCTTTATTTTTCATATACTTTCACAAAAAATTGAACATTTTCAATAGCTTAGAATGCAATTTGTCAATTTCTAAGTTTTTAGAGTTTGTATTTTTAGAATTGGGCAATATACATGCAATTATTCCATCTTATTTCATAGTTTTGTTTGCATGGCGTTATTACCCATATAGGTGGGTAATAACGCCAAATAGCATTGGTCAAGAAATCACGCCATTACGTTTTACGAATACATATCTGTTAAATTATTTTTTTTATATAGATAGTCAATGAGTTGCTGTATCGAATCATATATTTGTTTGAAAAATACAAACTAAAACTGAGCCGTGAAAATTGGTCGAACCTTAACGTGGTGTTATTACCCCAGGGTACCTTACTATAATGCGAGCAAAAATTGTGTGTGTGTGTGTGTGTGGGTGGGTAAATTTTATCTCAAAAACGGCTCTAACGATTTTCGCAAAAATTTGGATTTTAACATTTTCGGGCACGAGAAGACCATTGGGCTAGGTCCCATGTTCGGGAAAATTCGATTACTGGGTCATTTTGGGTCACAATGGGTCAGGATCAAGCTATTTATATCTAGAGAACGGCTGGATGGATTTTAAGGCAATTTTGTATCCAATCGTTTTTTGGAACGAGAAAACTATTGGGCTGGGTCACATGTTCGAAAAATTTCGATTAGTGGGTCATTTTGGGGTCATTATGGGTCAAGCCATTTTTATCTAAAAAACGGCTCTAACGATTTTGACCAAATTTTATATTGTATCGCTTTGGATTACAAGAAGACCATTGGGTTAGGTAACATGTTCGAGAAAATTCGGTTAGTGGGTCATTTTTGGGGTCATTGTGGGTTATGCTATTTTTATCTAGAGATCTTCTGACGCAATTTTGACTAAAAATTGCATTCTATGGTTTTCGGGCACAAGAAAAACATTGGGCTAGGTTACATGTTCGAGAAAAAATTTAATGGGTCATATTGGGTCATTAAGGGTCTGGGTCAAGCTATTTATATTTAAAGAACGGTGTGATCGATTATAACGAAATTTTGTATGTAACAGTTTTTTGACATGAGAAAACTAATGGGCTAAATCACATGTTTAAGAGATTTCGATTATAAGAGTCATTTGTGGGTCATGATGGGTCATAATGGGTCATGGTCAAGCTATAGCTAAAGAACAGGTGGATCGATTTTAACGAAATTTTGGATACAACATTTTTTTGGCACGAGAAAACTATTGGGCTAGGTCTCATGTTCGAGAAATTTCGATTACTGGGTCATTTTGGGTCATAAAGGGTCTGAGTCAAGCTATTTATACTTGAAAAACGGAAGGATCGATTTTAACGAAATTTTGCATACAGCATTTTTTTTTTTTTTTTTTTTTTTTTTTTTTTTTTTTTTTTTGGCACGATAAAACTATTGGGCTGAGTCACACGTTTGAAAAATTCAGATAAGTGTTTCTTTATTGGGTCATTATGGGTCAAACCAATTTTATCAAAAAAAGGCTCTAACGATTACCACAAACTAAAATTTCCAAATTTTGTCGACCAAATTTTGTATTCCACAGTTTTAGATTACAAGAAAACCATTAGATTAAGTGTTCGAGACAATTCGTTTAGTGGATCATCTATGGGTCATTGTGGGTCACGCTAATTGTATCTAGAAAATGACTTGCTCAATTTTGACTAAATTTTGTATTCTATAGTTTTCGGACATGAGAAAATCATTGGGTTAGGTCACAATTTAAAAGTGACTCGAACAATTTTGGCTAAATTTTGTTTTCTGTCCTTTTCGGGTTCTTGAAGATCATTGGGCTGGGTCCCATATTCGAGAACATTCGATTAATGGTCGATACCAAATTAGTCAAAAATATTGGTTTTCAAATTCTGAAAGAATTTTCTAGATAATCCTAATGGGAGCCAAGAAATATTATTCAATCAATCAAAGAACATAGAATGCTCTCGAAAACAAAATTCGACCAATCGGGCTACGTAGCAGCATTTCATAATAGTTGGCAATATTTAGCGAAATAATGGTGGAATTTGCGAAATTTGTGCCGGAAAATTGAATTTCAAGATTACCAATGTCAAAACATGGTTTTGTTGTTTTTGGCGTAAATTGAAATTTGACTATATTTGGAGAAATTTGCGGAAAATTTGGCTTTTAAGATTTGAAAGAATTTTCTAAAAATTCCCAATAAGAGCTGAGATACACTATTCAACTAATCTGAGTTAATAGAATTTTCTCTTAAATATCATTGTACCAATACTATATAGCAACATTTTTCAACAGTTCGCAATATTGAGCGAAATAATGGTTAAATTTATGAAATTTGAGCTTGAAATTTGACTCTCAAGATTAAAAATGCAAAAATACATTTTTTGGCGCCAAATGCAAAAAATATCGCCAAATTTGGAGACATTTGGCGATTTTTGGCGAAAAATTTGGCTTTCAGAATCTGAAAGAATTTTCTAGAAATTTCCAGTTGGAGTCTAGATAAGTGATTTAACCAATCAGAGTCCATAGAATGTTCTCGAAAATAGAATTCAACCAATCAGAGTACACAAAACTTTCTCGCAATTAATCCTAAGCTATATAACGATGCTCTTAGGACTGCCTGTGAACTTAGAAAGTCAATCTTGAGATCTGCAAAAGACTTTAAAAATCTTCGAAACGATTGAAGTTTAAGCCGATTACTACGGTGGAGTCTATATTCTCAACTACCAGAATCATTTCCCATTGCTTTTTAAAGGTTGCTCTGGACTTGAACTACAATAATTATGTCTGCTGGACGTCCCATGAAACGGAAAAATTTTAACTTCCAACAGCAAAGAAGAAAGGAAGTATCTACTCTAAAACATGAAGATGATTTTGATGAATATCCAGCATCCTTAAAGCCAATGCGAGAAACCAAATTAAGAAGCATAGAAAAGATAGCTGAAGCTATTACAAATATGAATAATTATCACACGGAAGAAAAACTAGAACAAATACGCTGTTTAGTCAAAAAAAGAAGAGCTATCGAATCGTCAGAAGTTCACGCCAAGCGTTTGGAGGACAAACGAAATTGGGAAGTCCGACGTCGTGCAAATGAAACAGAAGAACACAGATCCCAGAGGCTTGAGGATAAACGGAATCGAGAAGTCCGACGTCGTGCAAATGAAACAGAAGAACACAGATCCCAGAGGCTTGAGGATAAACGGAATCGAGAAGTCCGACGTCGTGCAAATGAAACAGAAGAACACAGATCCCAGAGACTTGAGGATAAACGGAATCGAGAAGTCCGACGTCGTGCAAATGAAACAGAAGAACACAGATCACAGAGGCTGGAGGATAAGAAACAGCGGGAATCCCATCGAAGAGCATCAGAATCTATCGAAAGACGTGACAAACGTCTTGAAGAGCAACGACGTCGTAATGCTAGACAAAAGAAAGCATTAGATCAGAATCGCTTACCGACGTACAAGTGCGCAGTTGATAGAGATGTATCGTACCAAAGCTTGGGAAATTTTTATGTCTCATGTAGTCATTGTGAAGCCCTTCATTTTCCTGAAGAACGAGTTTCCAACCGAATTGGGCGAGATTCATTTAGTGAGTGTTGCTTGCATGGCCGCATTCAACTAGATCAACCAGGATTTCCAAATGAACTGGTACGTCTCTTTTTGCGAGTTCATATCCTCTCAGATGAATTTCACAAAAGAATACGGAATTTAAATGCATGCTTTGCATTTGCTTCTTTTAACATGGATGATGACAGAACTATAAACAATCATGGAATTTATACTTTTGTAGCTGCTGGCCAAGTATATCATAAAATGAACATGGCTGTACATCCAACTCAGAATGATGATGGTGAATTCGAACGACCACAGTATGGCCAAATGTACTTTTTGGACCCCACTGATGCTGTAACAGAAAGAATTAAACATCCTCTAAACCATGGTATCAGCAGAACCTTAATTGAATTGCTAGAGAGAATCATACGCACAGAAAATCGTTTCGCACAAGGTTTCATGATGATGCGAGAAGTGGAGGAAGAAGTCAATCAGCACGCATCTAGAAAAGGAATAGCGCCTCCGCATGTCGGTCTGCTATTTACAATGGGCGAAGGCTTTGATTACAAGAGATTTAACATTCCTGTAATTAACGATGTCTGCGCCGTAATCACACTCAATGCCGACCAAAGCTTCCCTGAAAATGAAATGGTGGTACGACAGCGTGGTAAAGAGATCATCACACTGAAAAATACCGACGAGTGTGTGGAGCCTTTCACTTATCCTCTTTTTTACCCAAAAGGCACGCCTGGATGGTCCCTGAAATTGTCACTGCGGAAACCGTATACGAGCCGTCAGCATCTTACGAGACTGGAAATGGCTCAGTACCGGATCGCTTTTAGACCTAAGCTAACCAGGCACCTACCTCATGAAAATACTACAACTGATATCGATCTGCGTGCAATCATGTTCAATGCCTTACATTTCGGTGGTCGACTCTTTCAACAATATCTCGTCGATACTTACATTCGAGTGGAACGCGACCGCATTCAATGGATAAAGGCCAACCAAAAGAAAATATTAGCTGATTCTTATACCGCAGTTACCAGCTTCATAAAAGAACTTTCCGAAAAAAAGAGCGCCTCAATTGGCGAGAAGATAATTCTACCTTCTTCGTTTCCTGGATCAACACGATATTTTACAGAGTGTTTTAAAGATGCAATGGCAATTCTTCGAAGAAAAGGTCCACCGCATTTCTAAGTCACTGCGACTTTTAATCCGGAATGCAAAGAAATGAGAGAAGCATGCAAAATCGTCCTTGCTGATGGCACTGTTCGACAACAGCAGCTTCAAGACCGTCCGGACCTCGTCGCTAGAGCGGCCAAACTTAAATTTGAAGAACTCATAAAAGACTTTGAAAGTAAGCAGATATTCGGGAAGATAGCTGCTTATGTATACGCCATCGAGTTCCAAAAGCGTGGCCTTCCACACATGCATCTGCTTTTAATTATGTCACCAGCAGACAAAATTCGAAACACAGAAGAATTGGACGATTTTATTTCGGCAGAAATTCCAGAAGACACTGAAGACCCGGAACTGCGAGAATTAGTCATCAGATGGATGATACATAATCCGTTCGGAGAGCAGAATCCGAATCACCTTGCATGGTTAACAAGAACGGGAAAATCAAATGCCGTGTCAATTTTCCGAAGGATTTCCAAGAGGACACGTCTATAGCAGACGATGAAAATCCAAAGTACAGACGGCGATATGATCCAAGACTAGACGAGCTCAATCCAGATTTCTGTGACGAAATCGCAATCTTTCGCAAGGCGGTCAACGGTAAACGAGTGACAAGAGACAACAGACACATTGTTCCATATAATGCTTACTTGTTGAAGAAATACAACTGTCACATCAACGTCGAGTATGTCGGAAGCATTCATGCCGTCAAATACTTATACAAATATATTTACAAGGGACATGATTGTGCGTCAATCAAAATTGTAGAAAATCAGAGAAAACTAATTTACAACGAAGCTGACGCATACGTCGAGGGAAGATGTATCACCCCTCCGGAAGCTTGCTGGAAACTTTTCGGAAACGAACTTCAAAAGAAAAGCCACGTTGTTCAGCGTCTCGACATTCATTTGCCAGGACAGTACAGAGTCGGAAGCATTGACCGAACGCATGAAGATCTCGCAGATATCGGTCAAAAGGGTTCGACGCTAGAAGCTTATTTTCGACACAACCTACTCTTGAAGCAAAAAGAAAATAGCGGTCACTTAGATTCTTCTAAAGATGAAATTCTTTACCACTATTATTGGCAAATGCCAGAACACTTTAAGTGGGTAGGAAAATCCAGTGAGTGGCTGCCGCGGGTTAGGCAACTGCGTGTAATCGGCCGCATTCACAACGTTAATTTCGTTGCCCAGCCAGAATTGTATCATCTGAGATTACTTCTTTATCATGTCAAAAATGCAACGTCTTTTGATGACCTTCTGAAAGTAGAAGGCATCCCTTACTCAACCTACAAGCAAGCTTGCCTAGCTCGAGGGTTGACTTATGATGACCAACAGTGGGTGGAAGGATTACGCGAATTAGCGATTTCCAGAACGCCGAGGGCGATGAGAACACTTTTCACCCAAATTCTCATACTGGGATCTCCGGAAAACCCAAAACGGCTTTGGGAAATGTTTCAAGAAGATTTGGCCCTAGATTTCATCCAAGAAGCGAGAAAAACAGGTGGTTCTGTTGAAGATGCTATTAATCGAGCATATAGAATAATCGCCCATAAATTAAATACAGAAGCAACAGAGGGCAGGAACTTTCGTTATTGGGTGAAGAAATTCGGAATGAATGACATCGACGGATACCACAGCGAAATAATTCAGGAAAATTTCACCGCAGATGAGTCGACTGCTGTTGGACAAAATATGTACGGTCTTCTTCAAGGAAAACAAATAGAAATCGTGGACACCATCCTTCGGGCAACTGAAGATTTAAACCCTGATACGAGATGTTTTTTTATTGATGGACCTGGTGGCACCGGCAAGACATTTGTCTACAAAACACTGTATCACATACTTCGAGGTCGACGTCATAACGTAAAATGTATGGCTTTCACCGGGATAGCTTCGATTCTGTTTCCGGATGGTCGCACTTCGCATAGAACTTTTGGTCTTCCAGTTCCTCTGTCTCCGGATGCAGTTTCAAATATCAAACCTGGAACAGTAAAAGCCACCGAGCTCGCAAAGGTTGATGCTTTTCTAATGGACGAAGCACCCATGCTTCCTAAATATGGATTGAATAATATGGATCAGCTGTTACGTGCCATCGGAAACAAGAATTTACCTTTCGGCGGAAAGATTATGGTCCTCGGCGGAGATTTCCGACAGTGTCTTCCTGTCCAGCCCCGAGCAAACAAGAGCGAGCTTTTGGACCTGTGCATCACAAAAAGCGATGCTTGGCGGCATTTCAAAATATTTTCACTTACGGAGAACATGCGTGTAGACTCAGAAGAGCAAGAATTCGCGGAATATCTCTTGAAGCTAGGGAACGGAGACATTCCTACAAATTCAATGGACGAAATTGAACTTCCCGAAGATTTGCTTTCAAAAGGAAACCTAATACAAGAGGTATTTGGGGATTGCATAGCTGCTCAAAAGTACGAAACAATGAAAGACAAAGCCATCCTCGCGCCTCTGAATGCGGACGTCAATAGAATAAATTCGGAGATTATTGAAAAGCTTCCGGGAGAATCTATACTTTATTATAGCTTTGATTCAATAAAAGATCAACCGGAAGGAGCACTACAGTTCACCCCGGAATTTCTTAATACCGTAGACATTGCGGATCTTCCGCCGCATATACTGAAGCTGAAAATTAATACAATAATAATCTTACTGCGGAACCTCGATGTATCAGAAGGGCTGTGCAACGGTACACGTCTGATTGTGACAGAGCTTTGTAATAACATTATCAAGGCTAAAATAATTACTGGGGAGAATTTCGGCCGCTTAGTTCACATTCCAAGAATAACACTGGATTCAAGCAAGAGCCATCTCGGATGTACTATGCAGCGCCATCAATTTCCTGTGAGGCCGGCGTTTGCCATCACTGTTCACAAAGCTCAAGGGCAAACATTTGATTTCGTGGGCCTGGATTTAAGCGTCTCCGTCTTTATGCACTGAATGCTATATGTTGCATTCTCACGTGTAAAAAGGCGTTCAAGTCTAAAAGTTCTGATTCCAAAAGAAAGACATCAAAGAACTAAAAATGTAGTATGGAAGGATGTTCTTTCGTTGTAAATATTTAATGTAAAATTTAGAAATAGTATTGATATTTATAGTTTCTGTAAATAAGAATATTATAAAATAAATTATTTATAGCAATAATATGGCGAGAATTTCATTTTATTAAAAATTTAGTACAGTGTTTACTTTAACCGAGCATGGCTCGGTGTTCCCCGCTAGTTCTTTAATATAAGTCATACTTTTGCAAGAAATGGGAAAAATGTATAATTTTTAATATAAAGGAAAAGACTCTATTAAAATGCAATTTTAATTTTAGTCTTGATTGATATACAAATTAAAATATATCGTTTTGTTTTTTTAACACTGAAACACATGCGATAAATACAGGGTGTTTCACAAAGGACCCCTAACTTTAAAAATCTATAACTCGGAAACGGTGATAGATAGAAACATGAAACTAGTGGTGTGTTTATTAAAAAAAATAATAAGAATCTTATCCATAACTCATAAAATTTATTTAAAATTAGCGCTCATAGATGGCACTGAGAACATTAAGATCTTTCTAAAGCGACACTGTTTAAAATTTTAAACATTTGTTTCATCGTCATTCCATTGCTTTTAGTGAATATCTCTATTTTGACCAATGAGAATCCTCCATAATACTTTGAAGTAATCGTTTTCTATGAAAATGGTGGAGTGACGATGCAGCAAAAGCTTCAATTTTTTAACAGTGTCACTTTAAAAGGTCTTAACGCTCTCAGCGCCATCTATGTGCGCTATTTTTAACTAAATTTTCTAATTTATGTATAAGATTCTTACGATTTTTTTTAATAAACACACCATTGGTTATATGTTTCTATCTATCCCCGCTTTCGAGTTATAGATTTTTAAAGTTAGGGGTTCTTTGTGAAATACCCTGTACATTAAAAAAAAAAAAAATTATCGAAAAATTTATTCTGCTAGAGCATATATTCATTTCTTTAAAAATACTAACTTTTTTATTATTCGAAATTGTAATGGAATCATGTTACGACATTTCTACTAAAATGTATAGCATCACATGTTCTTAGGTTGTCATCATAAAAATGATATTTCTAAATTGAAAAGAGTATCTATTTTTAGCGTTTATCTCAAGGTATAAGCTTAGACTCTTTTCATTTTAGTAAAACGGAATTACATCGGGATTTAATTTAGAGGAAATAAAAAAAAAAAAAAAAAAAAAAACTACATTTTAATGAATACTTCAAAAAAAGCATATAATTTTAAATACAAAGAGATGATTTATTTGAATTAAAAATTATATATGTATTCAGCCGATATTAGTTATAACGTACTTTCGGTGGACAATAAAATATAGTACGTAAAAACCGAAGTACGTTATAACCAAAAACTAGTAAAATGCAGTGCAAAACGTGAAGGAAAACAAAGCAAAAGAAACACACAAAAAATAGTGATTTAATTTTTTTTATGAGTTTATCAAAATAAATTAGAAGAAAACGAAACAAAAATTACTACTTTCATGTTTATTTTGCAAAAAACAATTTTAGAATCTTCGTTTTCAAATTCAAATATATGTCTCTTCCATTAAAACGGACTAAGTTGGAGTTTATTAAAGATATTTTACTGACTTTCAATTTGCAGTATTATATTTCTTAGTAGTTGTCTATAGTTATATTTCTTATAGTTTGTAATTTATAACAAAAGGTTGGGGAGACTTAAAATTGCCATCGTTCATTTTACAGAATATTTCAGTACACATCAAATGCAATTCAAAATTAAGACGTCGCGTCATTACATCAAAAATACCAACAGTTTACGTCTAATTTGACCATAAAAATCTAAAACGTGACTTAAGTTAGACTATCATTTCACTTCTGTTCTCGTTTTTCTGGGCCAGACATTTTGTGGTTTTATACTTTTTTTTCTTTTTATAGATTTACAAGTAAAGTGCTAAGTATATCTCAAGTGAGGGCAGAGCTTTTCTGTAGTTCATCTTATCTCATCCCCCTTTTGTATCCATTCTTTATCCTCTAACCTCTTGTTAAAAATCACAAATTGATTAAAAAATAATGTTTTTATTCCTTTCGCAGAACAGGCACCCGTTTTTGCTCTCCAAATGCACCCTAAATAAACGTATATTCCGACTGACAATGTCATTTTGTGGTTTCGCGGATCTTTTAATTTTTTACTTATTTTCAAGAATTATTCTGAAGGACGTAAATCTTTCCTTGGACACAAGTTCGCTTTTTCCATTGTTGAGTCTCTCTATACTTTTGTCAGTAACCGCAAAAGATTGGAGATAAAAGAACTATATTTGATCTTGAAGGCGAACATTTCGAGAAAAAGCAAAATCCTCCTAAGAACTCATTGGGATTAATGTTCAAAGTTGTATACCGATTTTCAACCCATTAATGCAAAGTAATCAACCAAATTGTACCTTTTTCTAATCTGAAAATTGCGTTATAAACAGATTAAGTCTTCTTTAAATTCCATTATAGCCGAAATTTTAAGTCTTACTTATGTAGGATTTTATTCGAAACCAAGCATCTGAGTATGTTATAACAAAAATTGCATTATATTCTTGTCGATTGTATATATATAACTCATCCCGATTAACATAGGAGGGCACATTAGCAAGGATAACATTAACAAGGATTAATTTAACCCCAACTTGGTCATCTCCCTCTCAAACCTCCTTTAAAAATTAAAAATTCAACAAGAAAAAATACAAAATACAAAAACAACAGGCTGCGATGAGTTTTATTAGAAAAATCAGCCAAGCATTCATATTTGTAAATAAAACATGTATAAGTGGCAGTGGGTTTCCTCCAGAGCAGTGAATAGCAAAGTCAAATATATTAAAATACTCGATGGATTCATTTCACACGATGCTCCACCGGACCCTACGCCACATTAGTAAATTAATGCCTCACCTGCAACATACTTGAAAATGTTCACTGCGACAGAGTGCTAAACAGATTTTATGTACTGTCTATTGGTGTTATAAATCAAATTCTTAAGTTATAATACTACAAAAATTTCAGCAGAACAAAAAATAATTGCCTTCTGCAAATAGACATATATGCTTTATTAAAAATCAGTCTTCCAAGCAATCTGTATCGGTACCAAACTGGTATTGGCACTACTGGAGACTGCGCAGTAAATCCGGGTAAATATTTGTATGTCACCTGTAGAATATTCATAATTTAAAAAAAATAGAATCACGCATAACATTACAGTACGGCAAACTACACATGTGGCTATGTTTCATTATGAACGAGGCTATAGTATTACACACACAAACAAAAAAGTTCTACACACACCGGATCTGAATTCAGCACGTAAAGTCTTGGAGTAGAACAGGTTGAATATTGAAAGCCATTCGGAAGCGTTTACGAGGGTGTTAACCCTGCCGTATTTTAGAGGCCTTCTGAAAGTTAATAAGTCATTTTTAAACATTATTAATATAGTAGAACATATTCTCAGTTTGGGTAGGGCGGTGTTAGATTATTAGCATGACAACCTCTAACTGATCTCTATACCAGATTAATGTACTAATGATTCCGTGTTTGTTCTACAAAAGTCGTGAACATGATGTTCTACAGCCTCATTAGTTTTCCTTTCGCAAGCATTGGAATTAAGGTAATGGAAGCTGTAGATAAAGGGACCAAGATCCGTTAGATAAAACGTTGTATATTGAATCCTAGACAGAACGGCCCGAAAGAGAAAATTCTGCTGAAAGTCAACACTGCACTTCGCCACAATTCAACAAAAATTTAATTTCGCCAAGCCGTATCTCACACTATCTAACCAAAAACTAATACGAACTAGAAATATCCAAACCGAAATCCAAAGTATTAAAACATATTTCACAATTCAGTACAATTATTGAAAAAAAGTTTGAATGTCTAATATTAATTTTATCATATTTCTGAAAAAAAATCAATACTGTTAATCATCCAAATATACCGATTTTTAGTGAAAAATACTCAAGACTTTCTTTTAAAAAATCTTCTGACGATTTATCCGGACTGAAAGAGTCAAAAAACAATTCCAAATACTTAACGCAAACCCACATTGTCAACGAATTAAATTAGAGAAATCTCGATATAATAAAAGGAAAACCAACTGCAAGTTTAACCATTATCATCAACCCGCCTTAACCCAATCATCTGATCCCACATTCAATCAGATGGGAACTATCGGGTTAAAAAACGGTATGCTGGAACCGTATGAGCGATGCATATAAGTTCTTGATAGGGTCAGCAAAATCCTTGAATTTTTTCAGATACTATTTTTGAGTAGAAGATCATTCCTTATATAATCAAAAATACATGGAATGTAAAAAAAAAAGAAATCGCAGTAATTAATAATAAATGTAGAGACAATTTAATTCTTACTCATAGTAAAGAGATTACTCTGAAATTAAATCATGATAAACATGTATTTTGAAAAAGTTAAAATAACTGAAACCTCGTTTATTATGTGGGAAATATTTCTTTTGAATTTGCCGTTGCATTCTGATTTATGTATTTTACTTTTTCTCAATTTTGTAGACTTTTAAATGATTAATTTGGAATTACCTATTTTGTGTCAATAGAAATTTTAAAAATGCTAAAAATGCTTTACATACATATTACTTTTCGCAACATTTTATGATATTAAAAAAATTTAACATTCAAATATAAAAATTAAATGTTATAGACCATTACATTCTTCTTAAAATAGAGATTTATTTTATTTTTTTAATTGTTACTTTTATATTCTAACATACTACTTTATGATAATTATTTAGAATTATAGTAAACATACACAATACTTATATTTTAGCAATGTTTTGTATAATTAAAAAAATCATAAAATATTTCAAATGGAAATTCTGATTACAAAAACTTTAATATATTTGTGAGAGAGAAATTTAAAAATGTACTTTTTAAACGGAAAGATGTTATTGCTATAAAAAATGGATAAGAAAATGAAACAAAAAATAATGCTAACAATAAAATATCTGAATGTGATTTAATTATAAATAATAAAAAGTGCTTCATAAGAATTTTTAACAGCTATCATTATTGTAACTACAATTAGTGCATATCTATTCTGCACTAACAGTATTTTATATATATTTATTCAGTTATTAATTTTATTAAACTAGATTCACAAACAATTATGGAAAAAACAGGGCTTAATTCTTAATTCTTATTTAAAAAATATTTTTTTATGACGATAAATTATTGAAAGCATGGCATTTTATATTAGTTAAAATT
Source organism: Maratus speculifer (assembly GCA_964019185.1). Taxonomy (NCBI): domain Eukaryota; kingdom Metazoa; phylum Arthropoda; class Arachnida; order Araneae; family Salticidae; genus Maratus; species Maratus speculifer. Next base: position 139,886,218 of record OZ025300.1, read on the forward strand.
TCAGACAAAAACTTTTAGTTGGTACATTAAACAATTATTGATAATGTATAAAACTAAAAAAGTGACATCATATTTGATTTAATTTACCTGATTTTTAAAGATATTTTAAATTTTACATTTTAATTTGTATACGAAATATCTAATAAAAATTTTGTGTTAAGAACTTTATGCATTTGAATTAATTATAAATGATAATAATAAAGCTCCATAAAAATGTTTAATAATTAGCTTTTTTTCTAGTTCCTATATACGTATGTTTAATTTATATTAATTGCATTATTTGCATATATTCAATTTCTGTTTAGTATGATTCACGAACAGATATAGTAAAAAAACAACAACAAAAAAAAACAGGTGTTTAATTTTTAATTCTTATTTCTAAACTAATCATTTTTCTCTCATACAGATAGTAGTTCACGCAATGAATAAAGCGATAAAAGTCATCATCTTTGATTACATTTATTGACTACTTTTCGATTTATGCTATAATTTTGTTTCATAACAACTACACGTAAATGGCTTAATAAAGATTGTAAGATAAAGCAATAATGAGAAACAATAAAGAACTGAAGCACATAAAGCAACACGGTTCATTTGTGATCAGGCTTTATTAGCAGCCATATATTGGATAAAAATGCTTATGCTGGAGTTATTTTTATTAAGCGAATAAAATATCTTGTATACGGCAATATTGGATTGAATATATAAAAAGTATATATCGTTATTATCATAAAAATGCAAAGGTGCGAAAAGGTAAGTCAATTGGGATATATGTATTTTATATGAAAAACAGCAAAAATTATACTAGCCATTGTTTTTAAAATTGCAGTAATCATAAATGAAGTTACTATTTAAAACAAATTAATATTTAAGGTAGTTCAAATTTTGTTTTGCTTTTGTTTTTTTTCTTTAATTTAATGATTTCTTATAATTTACGGGATATTTTGCCTCGAATAAATTATTTTTAAATATTAGGAAGGACAGTTGATAAGGACGGTTGCGCAGTTGCGGATAAATTAAGAATAGAATAAGGAAATAAAATGTTTTTTCAACTCATGTTAGATAGCGCTGTCCTTTACAATTCTGAAAATGGGATTGTAGTATACATGACACTTATCTAATCAGCATGTGTAACTGGAGCATAGTGCAGATGCATTAACAGTATTCTTGGAAAAGTTGCAATTAAACGTAATATATATCATAATCCCTAAAATGCTAAAACAACATTAACTAAAAAAATGGACATGTGTGACACATCCTCGGATCAGCGGAGTCAAATTTCTTGTAGTACACTAAAGTTTTGCATTACACATCCTAAGCTATATCGCTGATTTTAAGTAGTTGAATTTCGAGGATAATTACACAATACATAGAAGATATAACTTCATGGGGCATCTATTTCTTGAGAAAGGTAACAAGTGCATTAAAGTTATTTAATTTAAGTCAGAGGAAAATGTGAACGAGCTGCACAGTGTTTGATCAAAAGGAGACTAACTACATGCATCAATGATGTAGTAAAAATTTGCTCAGCGTTAATAGAATTGTATGTCTATAAATAAAAACTATGTTGAAAAATAAAGCAGAAGAAGTACTTGTTACAGATATTAAAAGAAAAAAATAAGAAGCTTTATTCACTAAATTTGATAATAAATCCATTTCAATACAGTGCCAATCAGGTAAGTCCCCGCTGTACTGCGATTATGCGCTACAACTTACTGACAAAATAAACAACTATAAACCTAGCTCTCGCCGCAAGGCGACTGACCTTCTTCTGACGTTATAGACTCTGAAGTTTCCATAGCTGCACATTTTGAAAAGACGGGATAGTAGTCGTGCACCCATCAGGAGTTCAATCTCACGCACCGGGCATATTAAGTCACCATTTGCAGCTGCTATCGTCCAAACCCCAACCCCTGGCCAATGCGTGTCACATGGCTCTAGCTCTAAACCATTGTGAAGTATGGCCATCATGACGAGAAAACTACTAGCTATAAAAGGCTCCATACCGCAAGCTCAGAGTTCACACTCTTGTTCGCCAAGAAATCCCAGGTTTTCTGATGATTCGAAAAGAGACCTGAAAGATCCCAAGAAAGAGTTTAAAATGAAACTAAAAGTGACCCATTGAGTCTGGGTGTTAACCCAGACTCATTCCGTAAAAGAGTTGGCGACACTCGCGAAGCTCTGAAAACGCCCGCATAAGATCATAGACTATAAGATCATAGACAAATTTCTTAGTCTATGGGTCTAATGGACCCCATGGCCCTCATGCAGTGGAATTAGAGAATGAAATGACGTGCGTGTATTGGCACCAACTGTTCCTGCATAAAGTTTCAGCACACTGTCATGCTCTTCGGGGTTTATTCTTAATTCAGTTTTTCACTCCTGATAATTATTCTGAATTCAGTTCTATCTTACATGAGAGTCATTCAACGAAGTCACCATCCAATGTAAGGTCGGCTCTCAGATCAATCTGTAGTAGTAGCTATCCACCTTTCGCCGAAATCCGGGATTATCAGGAGAGAAATATATTATCGGCTGACGACGACTGTCGTAATTTGGAGTATTTTTCATTTTATGTCATCTAACCACCTCGCATTCTTAAAGCATTTCAGCATCAAAACGAGGTCACATATACGCAATGTAAAAGTAAAAACATACTTTGTTTTTGTGATGAAGAGACAGTCTACACTATGAAACATTTATGTAACATCACTTCATAAAACTAGTGGCAGCTTCGCTGACATCAGTTTTATGGTGTGATTTTTTTTCATGGTGTAATTTAAACATATGTTACTGGTGTAAAATTACATATTAGTGTAATGTTACACTGGTTATCTTGGTTTATCGTCATTCTTCCTTAAACTTGGTGTAAACTTGGCTGCCACAAACTTTATGGAGTAACGTTACACAAATATTTTACAGCGTAGGGGTGACGCATGCGAAAACATTATTTTTTATCCCGAACTGTTTCAGATTAAGATTTTCATAATGGAATAGGAGGAGAAAGTGGGGCAAAAGCGAGTAAAAAAATATAAACCCTGAACGCTATTTTTAATACTAAGTGAAACTTTGTCTGCAATAAAAGATACTTTCGATGAAAAATATAATTGATTTAAAAAAAGTGTACATATAGCTATGTTCAGAAATATGAAAAAAACTTTTTACTCCACTGATTGTGTAAAACCGGATATCCATTTAAAACTCTGGGAAAACTCGGTTTTTTAAAAGCATTCATTTAATATGAACAAAACGAAATCCTCATCATTGCAGATAAAAAATTAGAATGTTTACTATAATTTTAGATGATTATTTTCTAAAGCAGTCGATTTCAGAAACTTTGCAAAGACAAGTTTTGTAGATTTATATATATATATGTATATATATATATATATATGTTCAACGTGCAGAAGAAAATGCGTGTAAGCATTTTTTTTTCATTCTGCCTGACTATGTTCCTTGAGGCTGTGGAAGTGTATTCACAAATTTAAAAAAAATGAGAAGTACATTTATTTACATTACTGCTCCACACTATCCTGAGACTTCTTTTCTCAAAAAAAAGCATAAAATTTGCTGTTTGACAATGAATGTAATCTTTGTTTTTTATATAATATTTAAATTTTGAATTAAATATGTCTTGTCATTCCTTAAATAAAGAGACAGTTAAATTATCTTTAAAACTGTCTCTGCCTTAAAATAATTAATTAGTTATATTTATTATTTCAAATTTAGGAAAAAATTCCATGCTAAAATAAAGTTAAAATGTAATTTTATAGATATAATAGAGTATTAAAGGTCGTTTATAAGAATCTATAAGAATATAAGCTTAATAAGAAATATAAGCTTAAGCTTAATAATATAAGCTTAGTAAGAAATATAAGCTTATAAGAATCTATAAATACAAGAAAAAGAAGTTAATACATTTTTATAGATTTATATGTTTTTAGAATGTTTAATAACATCACCCCAAAAAATTTTTTACATGAAAATTACGAAAAATATTTTATAATTTGCTAAAATTGATAATTTAGTATTAGTAACTTATCAGAACTGTTCAAAATATTGCTACATACACAGACTTTTTATTCTAGTAATTTCAGTTATTTAAAATACGTAATTCGGTTTATATAAGTTAAATTTGTGTTTTATTCATATTATTTTATCACCTTTCGTCGCATGGTACGCATCAAGTCGATAGCTCATTTCTTCTCGAATGTAGATTAATGTTTATGGCATCATTACTGCAACATCTGCAATGGTTAATTGGAAGTGGAGGCACATACACACAATACTTTGTGAACACCCTCAGTTAGAAATCCAATGGCTTGTGATCCTCTAAACAGATATTCTTTGCTAATCAACTTTTCGGAAGAGCTGAGCTATCGACTTGATGTGCGCCGTGTGAAGAAAAGTAACCACATTGGACGCTTCTAAGCTTGTAGATAAAACTGTTTATTTTGCTCTGTCATTTTATTTAATAATTATAGTTTTAGGTTTTATGTAATAAATACTATCAAGCGTTAAAGCATCAATATTGTATTAGAAACACTTCGTATTTAATGTTCAGTTAAAAATAGAAAGATGAAACTGAATTTATATAATATTTAATTCGTTATATAAAAAAATGCAATATGTATTTTTAATTTAATAAAAAATAATAATGAATCAGGTTAACACGAATCTTTTATCTCTAAACAAACACCATGTGTGTAATTATTATGAATTTTTCTCAAATTTATTTCATCGAGGGCAGATATATTTATAACTTAAGAACTAAATTTCCGGGAGAGAAACAAGTATTTACAATACGATTGTATTTTTTCTATATTTTTTCTTTAAAATAAAGATACACACACTCATATGCGTATCTTTAAAATTGGATAATGTCTGAAATATAAAAACAGTAATAGAATAAAAATTCAGAGGAAAATGAAAAGATATACTTTTAAATATTAAAATGTTGTTTGATCATTAGTTGCAATGCAATTTTCCTTTACGAATTATTATTTTTTAAATATATCTGAATGAGAGATGTGTTCTTTATAGAAGATAGAATCACTGATTTTTTTTACTGCTGGCCTTGCTTTATAGAGCAAAAGAGTACATAATAATTAGAAAAAAAAATTTATTTAACAAATAACAACTACTATTTGGAAAATGAAATTTTCAGACTAAAATTCTAAAGACATATAAAAAATTCTATATTTAAATTATTAATAATAATCATAATTTTTATGATTATGATAACGAATGCTGCATTACGTACGACATGCATTAAATATAATTACTCCTAGACCAATGATAAAAAAACAGTAATTTATAGATATACAACTTTAACTGTTTAAAATGTGCATTTTTATTTGATGGAATTCATCAGATTGACTTCTGAGCACCTCATATTACCTATGACATGGATTCAACATTATTCTTTCTGAACTCATCATAAATTTCAAACGAAATTTCAATTTTACAATTTTCGGAATTGCAAATATTTAAACTTCTAAATATTGCATATTTTAAATTTTTAGACCGTTGCCTAGGGAAAAAAATTCACTTTTTTATATATTATTTATAAATATTTTTTTTTAAATCTTTATCACAATTTGTTTTCAAATTACTATTGTTTTTAAGTTCTTATTACATTTTTCGCCATTGTGGCAAAAGAAGTATTCCATTTTCAAGCATTAAAAATTAACCAATCAGAAAACGAATAAAATAAAAAACAGAAGTATTCCATTTTTGGACATTAAACATGGAGCAATCAAGAGACGAATAAAATAGAAAACAGAATAATTCCATTTTTGTACATTAAACATGGACCAATCCGAAAACGAATTAGATGAAAAAGTTGCGGAATTTAACCAATAAAATGATTCAGATATGCTTCAGATATCCCAGTTCTCAATCGAGGACAACTGCTGTTTTTCAAATAGTTAATAACAATAATCAAATACGCTGTCCTTTGTTGTAAAAATTAATATGTTACATAAACTACAAGAGGAATGGAGAATTATATAAAAAGCATGCACAGAATTAATGCCGGTATTTCCCAAACTTAAATATAGGTATAAGCAATTTATAACATGATTCAACGAACACTGGACATGGTAAATAAACATTTTACATTATTTGTATTTAGTTAAAAAATCTTTAAATTAATGGTATTATATCTTTTACAAAATATAGAAATATATGTCTTACAAAAATGGTTTATTTAGTTATTTTCTAATTTGAGTTTTTCTATAGTTAAATTAAAAAAAGTCTTATTTTTTTCCCTTCCATATTTTTATTTATTTATTTATTGCTGTTTGTGTTGTTGTTGTCTTTAATAGATATTTGTATAAATATATGAATTTATGAACATAATGTATGACAATGAATAAATATAAAAACGTCTTCACATTTTCATTTTACAAAATGTAGATTTAAATTTCTTTCTATTAAATGCGATTAAAAAAACAATTTTTGCTATAAATTCAAAATAAATGTATTACTCATAAATGAAATTCAAATATTTTTATTATTCATAAAATAAAAATGATGTTTACATAAAATATCAATATAGTTTTGAATTAAAAATTTTGAAATATGGTGAAAAAAGGATGTGAGAAAATACAGTAAATCTTATATAGTTTGATTATATTATTTAAATCATGTTGCAAAGAAAGAAAAATAACTATAGAAAAAAGTAATTTAGAGTCTAGAAATATTTCTTGGAATATTATTTTTGCATTTTTTTTAGTAAATTCTATTATCAATTAAATAATAACTCAATCATTTTTATAAATTCTCCCTTTATATTTTTACATTTTTATAAAAACTTAATTTATTTTGCATGAATTACTGAGAGTTTTCATGGATAAATAATACATGTATTAAAAAATAGTAATATTGTTTTTTAGAGTTTAACTTTTTTACTTATTCGTATTATATATATATTTTTTTAAGTAAAATGAAATAAAGATTGCTGTTCTTTTTTACCGGTGTCAAAAACAGTGCTACATACACCGTTTGAAGCGTCCCTAAAAAGGGACGCTAGGCACTAATGGGTTAATTTCTTTTTCATTTACAAGAAGAAATTATGTGATTCGTGAATACTGGCAAAAGATTTACCCGTTTTAGTGGTCGCAGTATCATGTGCGTGTTTTATTTATGACGGGGATTGTCTACACGAGAGATGTAGGTCCTAAAGGTGAGTACCCTTCGTGGGGGTCATTCTAAGGGAACCTAACCGGTATTTACTCCAGAAAATCCAAGTTTCAAAGAAAACTACGGAAAACTCTGAAAGGTTTGACCAACGGGTGCGATTGAGTTCAAACCCAGCGCATCCTGTCTATTTTCGAAAGATTTTCTCATTTTTCGGGTCAGAAGATCGGGATATTGGCCTTAAGGGATGCACCCTTCGTGGGGGGTCTTTCTAAGGGAACCTAACGCAAGCACTTTATTAAATAGAAACGTACGCCATTTCATTTTCGTTTTGTAAAATATGTTGTGATATTGTTTTTCCATTTTGCATCGATTTAATGTTTTTTTTTTTTTTTTTTTTTTTTTTTTTTTTTTTTTTTTTTTTTTTTTATTGGTGCACGTTACTTTTCATTTTTATTTACAAAATTTACAATTTACTTTTGCTTTCCGCGGCTCTGTGTTGCGCGCGCATCTGCCTCCTCCTCGCATGTTTAAAAAGTGAACTCCTGCTACGTTAGTGTCGGCGCTGATCCTTAGACCAGTAAGTTATCGTCTCGAGGGACTTGTAATTTAGGTTTGCCATTCAGAGATGCTTTGAGTACGATACCTCAACATTTTTATTACAATGATGTTCTAAATTGCGATCACAAATTTATAACAAATTTTCAAACAAATTTGCACAATAATCCTCACAGTTTTTCAAAAATTCTCATGCAACCCTGGTTATCCGAAAATTCTTATAAAATCCCAGTTCATCAAAAATGCTTTGGTCACTTGCTTTTCTGATAATTTTGCAATATTTAATTGATCTTTACTTTAGGCAATGATTTAAACATCTTTTCAAGTATCTAAATTTCTAAATATTTTACCTAATTATTTTACTTATTTTATACTGCAAGCATTCATTATAGTTTTGATTGCATTATTACATTTAAGCCAATATTTAAAAATTACAAACAAGGCAATGGCCAGAAATATGAAAACTTCTGTAATCTGCACAACCAGTGATATAAACCAAACTGTGTAGATTTGAAGTAGTCTGCAATATTATGGTTTTCATAATTTGAATGATATTTTACTTTGTCAGCGTGATAATCGAGTTAAAGAAATGCATGTATGATAAAAGTCAAATTTATTTTTAAATTTTAAGGAAAATTTTTCGTTATAAGAGGTCACTAGGCATTTGTTTTTAATATTCTATTTCGAGAGAGGTATAATGCGTCCGTTTATTTTTATTTTCTGTGAAATACGAATGTATATATTTTTCTTTTTAATAAAGTTTATTTAAATGTAAAATATTTATTTGAGTTAACATAATGTAAGCTAAAATCATTATTTATTAAATTACAAATAAGCTCTCGTTTTTCTCAAACTATTCTATCTTTGAATCTCATTAAATACCTTGATAAAATACAATTTTTCTCAGAATATTTAGTACATCGTAAAATACTTTTATCATAATAAGTTACTTACATTCACTTTGTAGAATATTTCAATCTTTTATAAAGAAACCAGAAATAATCATATTTGTTAAAAAGCATAAATAATTATCAGCATACATGCAGCGTTTCATTGCATAAAAGAAAAGGAAAAATATTAGAGAAGTGAATTCTAATAATAATGCTTATTAGAATAATACCTCGAAAATGCTTATTAGAATGTCGAAAACTACGATCTTAGGTAGAAAATATTTCGATTACTTTTTGGAAACGTTATTAACAATCGCCAAATAAAACAAGTATTTATAGTTTAGATATTGATGATTTTTTTTACATTTCTTAATAAAATCAGCTAATATATAAACATAAGCAACTGCGAAAAATTAAAATTACAATATCTTTTCTATAGTAAAAGATAGACTATTCTTCAACTGTGTATTCTGTGAGCTTAAATTTCTTTACCCATATATCATAAAAAATGGAAGAAAATGTACATTATTTATCACTAAAACATAGTTTTAATAAACAAAGGAAAAAAAACTTGAATCGGAGTGTTAGATTAATTTTAAACACGATTATTCAATCGGTAAATCAATTATAACGGGTGTAAATTTTCAAAAACGTAAATTTTCCAATATACCAAGAAGAGCATTGGCGACTTCAGCCAACACATTTCTAGTTCGAATACCGGCTCGAACATTTTTCACCCACTTGGAAAATTTACATTCTTTATAAATGAATTAGAATAAAAAACAGAAATGTTAGATCTAGAGTATAAATATATTTTAACTTTAAACAGTATTTTTATGAAAACAGCCAGTTTTAAAATCCCTGATAAAATAAATATTTTTAAATCTAAATAAAGTAAAACACTGTTTATCTGAAATATATATATCCGAAAAGTCCATTTTTCGAAAAGAAATCATGAAATTAAATATATACATACATACATATATAAATGAACGCAAAAATAAGGCACATATTTTCACGAATTATAAATTAGTACATACAATGTTAATATTGTACTTGAAATTCATATTTAAAGAAATGTTACATTTAATGTTTAAATGGATCTTTCGAAGTTAAAATTGAGTGAAGAAGAATTTTGAAGTCAGCATTTAAACTATTTATTTATGTATTTATTTATTTATTTTTCAGAACTCTATGTATGAGAATTCCTTCTTTTAATATTCTTCGTCTATCATTTTTTTTTCACAAATATCATTTTTCAAGATTGTTTATTGGTTCTTTATACCAGATTTGTTATATTTTGATTCCTTATAACATATTTTGCACATTGACTGCACCGCTTATGGTTGAAAGTAAAGCTAATGTAAAATTTTAAACCCTTTTTTATTGAAACCTACTTTTGAAACTGGGTGACCTTTTTTTATATGACCGACTTTGTTTAATTTTGTCGTCTTACCCATCAAGTGTAGTATAGGGTAAATATTGCAATCACTTTGAAAATAAAAAAATGACTGATTTATACGCTTGAGACACTGGAGACTGCGAAAAACATATTTTAAGAAAAAAAATGCCGTCCGTACGTCTGTGTTTCTGTCTGTCTGTCATTTTGTGTGTCTGTAAACACTCTATCTAGTTATATAAAAATGGAACGAAGTTCATTTAATATCAGTAACCTGGATTATATGGAACAATTTTTTTCGGACTATCGAAATATTCGTTCTGGTGAAAGGTACACGGTAAGAAAATTCTGTAAACTTATTAAATATCTTTTAGGCAACTAGAATTTGTAGAAATTTTATGTAACGGCAACAGCAGTAATCCATGTAACATATACAGGGTTACGCTGAAAATAAAAAAATCTGCAAGGTTACTAATTTTTTTTTAGGAAACTGGGATTCCTAGAATTTTTTATGAAGCGGCAACCCAGGTTACAGATAAAAGGTTAGTAAGATAACTGTAATTTTAGTAGATCCGTTTGTAAAGTTACAGGTTTCTGTAGCTTTAAAAAAATTAGTTTTGTAGATTTACATATTTTCTTGTACAGTGCAGAAATAATGTTAATAGATATTGTTGATAGATAGAATGCAGATAAAATGTTAGTAGATATACAGTTTTCGATAACTTTACATCTTTAGGATTACAGATTTTTTTTTAACAATGTACATAAATGTTTTTGGATATGTTTTTTAATTTGAGGAATGAAAGACAATAAAATAAAACAAATGTTGCATAAAGAATAAAGTCAATCGGATTATTAGTTGTTGAGATATCTGTAATCCTGTTTTCCACATTCTTCAATTTTTCATGACCCTGTATTTAATTCAAATTTCAATTCAAAGATATATTTTAATTGGAAATGAGACGCTTAATTCGTCGCAGTAAACTGTTAATTAATATGATCATTATTTTTGAAGCTATCAGGATGTTTCTTTTTCACAATACGGTATTACTGGAGCAGTTAGACATTTTACATAATTTGTCGAAATTGGTTCATCAGTAATTCATTAATAGAACATTGCTATGTATATTAAAATCTTTAAATACGAGTTTACATTCTGTTTTGAAATTGCAATGCCTTTTAATTTACACATGCCTTTTAGTTGCCAATAATTAACACATGTTTTATTTTCATACATTATATTATGCATATCTCTGTTGGGTAAGTATTTCGATGGCTTCTAACGACTAGTTTTTTACGAAAGCTAATCATTTTTCACGCTTCTAATCTCAGTCACCTCTCGGGAGTAGAGCTCCACTTTCACAGAATAAGGCGAGGGATTTTCAACGGATGTATCCAGAAATTCTGACCACGTAAATTTGTATTGGGAAAAATTGTGTTTAAATGCAATTTCTTCGAAACCTGTATCTATATTTTATGTTTTATTAATTTTTGTGTAGCTTTTAATACCTTTTTTTTGTTGGCGTGGCAACAGAAGTATTCCTTTTCTGAGAATTAGACATGGGCCAATCAGAAAAAAAAATAAAAAGTGTCACAACAAGATTTCAGATGTGCTTCATATATCTCAATTCTTAATTGACAGATAGAACCATTTTCAAATGGTCACAATTATTTTCCCTTATTGTCGAATGTCAAATAAGAAAAATGTATTCCATCTGTGATTGACAACTTCTGTAAAGCCCTATTCCTCACTAGTTTTTGGGATACCCTGACAAGAATGCTGTAGGTACAAAACTTTATACGAAAATTGGAAATATTGCCCATTATCGCGATCTTTTGAAGGATTCAGCTCTAGCTGAATTTTTTTTAAAGACATAAATAAAAGGGTCCAGGAGAGGCACTTTGCTCTATAGACTTTATTCCCTGTCTAATCAGAATCTTACGCAATGAATGTTGAATTTTGGTTCAAGCCGCCAGTCTTTACTGATTAAATCACCTCGGATTAAAATGAAGGACTAATTCATTGACCTAACCTTTAACAACGACACTAGCTTGTCTCATTCCAGAATTAGCAAAACAGAACAAATACGAAGGCTATTTTTGAAATGCAGTAAATACTGCTTCCATAATTAAGTTTAATTAATTTTTTGAAGTTATTATTGATTTGGTTGAAAAATCATAACCGTTGTAAAATTTCTAGAGGGTTAAAAAAAAGTACGGACCACGATTCGTCGCCGTTATGTTTTGGCTGATGCCACTATTGCTCTAAGAGAACTGACGGATATGCATATTTTGTTTATCTGCATACATACTCTTTTAAATAAAACTAGTTTTAAATTTTGACTTATGATTCATTTTAATGTATTCGTATAATGTGTGTTTGTATCGGTTAAATAATGCAGAAAATAATTTGAACACTTTTTTTTTTCAAAATAAAGTAGAATAAATTGAAATTCAGTATTTCAACATAAGAATAAGTAATTTGTTGATTAAAAAATTCCTCATAAGATTATTTTAAATCTACATAAAATGTATGTGTTCAATAATCTTTTATTAAAATAGGCACCATAAAAACATATCTGCATGTAAAGGATCATGGTTTATATTTTAAATCTAAGAAATATTATATATATATACTTTTGTATATCCTCTCTTTCTTACATCTCTCTCGATTATTGATTCAATAATGCATTTGAAAATATTCCGGAATCACGTTCAAAGATTTTCCACTTTTACTGACCACTTTCAATCGAGTATTCTTAAATCGAAATTCCATTCCTTTCTGGTACACAACTTGACAGAATAGCTATGGTTTTTATGCAGTTTAAGAAAAGGAAAAATCTTGGGGGATGAGACGAAACCAATATTTTTTTTCCAATGCAACACTATACTTTATAAAATGATTTAAAGAATGCGAAAAATATAAAAATCATAGCAAGTATTATATTTTACAAAAATGAAATATATATTGTTTTAAAGCAGAAAAACCTTTTGTTATACTTTGTTATACTTGTGTTATACTTTCAATTAGAGAAATATAAATGTAAAAACCAATTACTTGTACTACATAAAATTAAAGTATACAGATGTTCAAAACTATATTTCAGAAATGTAAATACAGTTAAAAACAATTAAGTAAGAAAATTTCTCATAATAATCTGGATACTGTTTCGCAGTTAAGGGCGCTGTTGAGTTTGATGGACAAACGGAATTCTTAACTCTCCATGTCCATACAAATTTCGAACAACAAGTATCATTACACCAGTGTGAAGGTTGCCAACATGCATGTCATGTATGAGACCACGCAAGGATACATAGAGCGTAATCAAAGAATGTACATGGAACAATTTCTGGGTAGAAATCTGTCCCACTGCGCAATGTTTGAGCGACTTTATCGGGAGTCGTGTACGAGTTGATCGTTTTATGTTTCATGACGTAATATGTGAAGATATCGCGTACGTCCTGCAGTGATAGACGAACTAATAGAGGATAGTCTTTCAACAAACTCGAGAACAGTTGCACGAGCATTGGGTTTGAGTCATTTTCTCTCGCTGCTCGATATAGGAAATGCATGCTGGCAAGTTCCGCATTGGTGTAACGATGCATGTTATATTAAATCCGTGTGGAAATCAACAATTCAAATGAGCGAAGTATAAAAGAACCTCGATTAACCAAACTTAACGATTCAATTTTCTAACGATTTCAACTTCGATTAACCAAACACCGATTAATCGAGCTTTGTATTAAGTTAGTTGATATCGAAGTCTGATTTTATTTTTCTGGTGCGCAAGTCTTGAAAAATAATACACATTTTAGTTCATTGTCCGTGTTAAAGGCTATTTTGTCATCTGTTATAATAGTTTCAAAGAACAAAAAACACAATATTTATTTCTTTTTTAATGAAAATGTACTTTATTTAAAACTTACAAAATATGTTGAATTTTGCATTAAAAATTAAAAGTTTGAAATAGAAGATTATGATTTCAGAAATTTTTCTTTAATAATAAAAATATGTAAAATATTCACAACGTTTATTCTTTCATAAAAAATTATATTGATCTCCATCTCAAGTTATTATATTGTAAAATTATAAAAATTGCACTAAACTACTGTATAATGATATTTATTATACATGAAATGTTTACACATGATATAGCAAAATCCATTTAACAAAAAATTAGATATCTAATACAGATCTGCTGTAATTTCACAAATTCTTACAATAGTGATAAATGAAAATTTGAGTGTATGTAAAGATGTTAGAAACTGGTATCTTTTATTTTCTTTCAAGAAAGTGTAAACTGAAGCGCAATAGTTTGGAAATTGCTTTTGTAATATACAAACAATTTAAATTAAAATACGTCGAAGGTTTCGCTTGCTGAATAAATGAATTCTGAGTTGATATATTTAAATACAACATAGTCTCAAGTTTGCAAATTATTTAAGACAATTCGCAACGATGGCCTTTTATTTAACTTTTTAATTACTTATCACCAGTTTTTTTAAAGCAAAGATAAAAAAAAAACATTTTGAATATTTCCAGCGCTTATTCTTTGATAAAAAATCTTAAACTTACATATTCACTATTTGTTTTATTTAACTTACAATTATTATGCAGTAACATTTTTTATACACTGATTTACACATGCTAACAAAACATCAGTTTAACAAGAAAAAGAGTTTCTAAATTACATTTGAATTTTACAATATATTCAAATTAACATAAATGGTCGTTTACGCTTGCTGAGAAATTAGTTTTCAGGCGGTATATTTAAACACAATAATGTCTAAATTTTGCTAAGTATTTTAACACCTTCGTCACGAGGGCCTTTTGCTTGGTTTTTAATCATTTTTAAATTATTTAAATCAAAGATTGTTGTGTAACAGAATCACGAAAACGCTCTGATTAAATAAGATAAACTTTACAATAGAAAATAACTGGTAAGAATAATGAAGAAGTCTGAGCACTTTAAGTGACAAGCTCACCGACCGCTCGTTCCCAGGGTCTTAAAGCTTACCATAAGAATAATTAAAAACTTAAAACAGTAAAGTTATAATAGCTGAATTTTTATTTAATAATAAAGAAAATATTTGAATATTATGCAATGTTTATTTAAAAAAAAACCTATACATTTACCTGCATGAATAAGTCTATTTACTATTTATTTTATTATAATCCGAGTTGTAATGTAGTAACATTTAGTATACACGGCATATCTACATATGATACTAAAACATCTGTTTTACAGAATTTAGATATTGAATACAAATCTGCTGGCATGTTTCACACTCTTACAATTTGAACTTATACAAATTATTTGAAATTGCTTTGAATAAGAAAAAAATCAAATTAAATTTAGTGGAAGTTTTCGCTTTCTTAATAAATGTGTTTTCCGATGATTTATTTAAACAATAAAAGCTGGATAAAACAAGGTATTTTCTTGAAATTAAGGATAAATTGCCTGAAAATTTAAAGTGGGGATGTAAGAAATTCTAAAGATCATTTGCGCTTAAACAAAAACACGTGTGAATGCATTAACTATTTAGAAAAGTTCAATACGTAAACTTTTTAATGTTAAAGGCTGAGATTTTAAATATGTTTCAAGTTTAACTTACATCCTTATTGTTTTGAAATGAATGCTTAAAGTAAAAAAAATACACGTATTGAATGAATGCTTAAAGTAAAGAAATTACAAGTATTGATAGAAGTTATGTAGTACATCATCATTCTATTAAAAATATAGTAATAAAGATAATTAACGCATTTTATTGTTAGCAAAAGAAAAAAAAAACAATAAAAATTATAGTCTAAAATATTTGATATTTATTTAAATAGAAATTTCGTTTTCTTGATAAAACGGATATAAACTATTCTTAGTTTAATTAATTTAAAACAAAAAATAACAATTAAGCAATTCAAGGGTTTTCTAGTTGACACCAACTTTATGCACTATGTAGAAGAAACAGTATCTCTAAAGCGTATGGAATCATAAGTTATAATAAATCTAAGGTCTATACTTCTAGAATATTAGTTCGTATTATAATAATCGTTTTTCGATTTTTTTAACTGTTTGGAAAATAGTTGTTGTCCTCGGTAGAGAACTGAGAAATCTGAAGTATATCTGACTCTTTTTATTGGTTAAATTCCGCATTTTTTTATTTTATTCTTTTTCTGATTGGTCCATGTTTAATGTCCAAAAATAGATTACTTCTGTTTTTATTATTATTATTATTATTATTATTATTATTATTATTATTATTATTATTATTATTATTATTATTATTCGTTTTGTGATTGGTCCATCTTTATTGTTCAAATATTTAATACTTCTGTTGCCAGAATGACAGAAAAAGTAACAGAAACTTTAAATAATAATAATAATTTGAAAACAAATTGTGATAAAGATTTCAAACAAGTTTAATTTAAAAGTGCATTTTTTTGCCTCTACGCAACGGTGTAAAAATTTAAAATGTGCAATGTTTAGAATTTTAAAAATTTGCAGTTCCGAAAATTGTAAAACTGAAATTTTATTTAAAATTTGTTTATGATGGATTCAGTAATATTAATGTTTAACCCATGTCGTGCGTAATATGAGGCGTTCAGAATTCAGTCTGATTAACTCTATCAGCTTTATATGATTTTAAACATTTTGCACAGTTAATGTTGTATATCTATAAACTAGTGTTTTTTTATCAGTGCTCTAGGGATATTAATATTTAATGCTTAGCGTACGTAATGTATGACTCGCTATGATAACCATAAAAAAGATGTTTATTATTTAAATGTAGAATTTATTTATAAGTCTGAAGTAGCCAATTCTCTTCAAAATGAGCCATCCCAGATGAATATTGGAGGACTATTTTACCCAATTAACCTTAAAGGTCACACAATTTAGTCTGATACTGTGGATCAGCAATAATATCAATTATTATAATACATAATATAATGATATAATTTCGTATGCAGCGTTTTCTGCAATTCCATATATTAATCTTTGATTTATTTTGGTGAGCGGGTCTGTTGATGGTTTCAGCCAGATCAGCCCCGGTTCGAATCCTGGCCCGGACTTTTTTCATCCACTTGGAAAATTTACATCTGTTGTAATTTAGATGTCTGAAATTTTGGTTCAAGTTTGAGGAGAGTACCGGAGGAATGTAACACAGATTCAGATTTTACTTTTATTTTTTAACAATTTTTTTTTATTTATTTTTTGTACAATTTTTGAAATACACTGTAATCTTATTTTCAATTACGAATTGACACTGCGACGAATTGACAATTCGATGAAATATGCGCGATAATTGTTTCACGATGTGTTGCGCTCGATGGTTTGACACAAAAGCTGTTAAAATATACATGATCTGATTCATACGTAATGAGCCTTTGTTCATAGGGACAGATTTATTGAACTAATTGGAACAATTGTCCAGTATTCTTCAAAATAGGTACCACCACATCAGTATATTTTTGTAGGCGGTATTTCCATGACTCGAAGGCGTACATGTAGGTCGGTTTCCGAATGGCTTCAAGGGTTGTCTCGACATTTCCCTGTATGTCCTCGATTGAGTTGAAGCGTTTACCTTTCAGCGTTGAGTTTAAAGCGCGGAAACAAGAAGTCAGGGGGCGAAAAGTGGGGAACTATAGGGAGGATGTGGGACAATTGAAACGTTCAGAAGAACCTTGTAAACGCTCACGATGAAGGAGATGAGGCGGGACGCGTTATCGTGATGAATCTTCCAGACATCCTTGATGTCTCCGCTTGCGCGGACGCTTTTTTCAGCCTTTTTAGGACTTCCACATAGTCAGCGCCTCCCACAATCGTCTTTAGCAACAGATTCGTGCGATAAAAGTTATGATGTACGCTAGCGTCAAAATAAAGTGAGGCTCATTACTTATGAATCCGACCATGGATATTCACTTGTACTTCTCGTAGGACAATCAGCATTCCAACCAAGTTTAATTGATATTTCTAGATTCACAATCGTTGCTTTTGATTTTTTTCAATAAATATTTATTTTTAAAAAATCGACATATATAGCTATCAAGTAGCTAAGTATGATCAATGATCACTAGAGGGTTTCGTTTAGTGTTATTTTCAAAAGACTTTATATTTTAATTAATAAACCCAAGATGGTAATTTAAGATTATTAAATCATTGTATAAATCGGGATGGAAGATGGTTCAGGATGAAGAAAAGTTCTTCATCATTATTTTGAAACTTTAAAACAATGTTTGAAAATTTAACACTGGAAGACGGACCCTGGTTTTGATAGATTGAGATTGCGGATGGCAGTTACAACAGTTACACCCATTTAAAAAAAACCCTTCATTTTATGTTATTCCGGAATTTTCAAGAATTATCTCCATTGAGGAATCTGCATATAAGATGATGATTATAATTTATATTTATTTGTCGCATAAACCATTTACCCGCAGGATGTCCAAAATATCGTGCGTTGTCCTAGAGGGTTAATAAAGTTAAGTTTTTAATCCAATAGAAAATTTCTTAAAATTACTCTTTGAACTATGATCATAGATCCGCTCAGACCAACAAAATTCGCGAATGCAAAAGCAATGGCTTTCATTTTTCTATTGTTTTCTAAATGAAGGAATTTATAACCTAACAATCCATATCTGAAAAAAAAATCATATAAAACAGGTAATGTAATCAATTGCTATAAATTTCAATTATTATTTTTTTATAAAGATTTATTTATTTCTACGAATTGATTACTTCCAATTGAGGCCAATACTTTACCGTTTAAAATAACTGATCTGACAAACAGCGAGCATTTTTTGCTCATATAAATTCATTGGTTATAACATCTCATCTGTCATTTAGAGAATAAACCGCAGGAAATGGAACTCCATATAAATGATAGATATATCTATCCATATACGTATACCCCATAGCCATCGTTTATATGGAGTTCCTTTACCTGCGGTTTATTCTGTTGACTTGTTTAAATGACAGATTAGTTGTTTTAACCAATAAGGTTATCTCAGAAAAAAATGCCCGATGGTTATCGGCTCAGGTAATTTAAACAGTAAAGCATTGGCCTTGTATGCCAAGGATCAGTGTTCGATTCCTGGCCTAGGCATTTTTTCGCTCATTTGGAAATATTCATTTCAAATGATAACTTTACCAATCAGTTTGATTGTGCTAAAATAATAGTATAATTATTCTTTTATGTTTGTTTGTTTTAAGTATAATTGAAAGACATTGCAAGAAATTGCCTAAAAAACAAAATAACAACCATGAAAAGTACTTATCCCGTAATTTGATACCATGCCAATGTTAGTTTTGCAACATTTATTTAAACATTAAATATTCCCCTGTACATTTTTATAAACACTGCAAATTTAGAATTCCATAAATTTAATTAGAAAGACATATTATTTTTTTCAAATATTACGTCTTGCGCATTTTTCAGGAAAGTACACACATTGAATTTCAATTTTCCAGAATGCGCTTTACTATTGAAAAATACCAACAAATTTAATTATGTTATCTGAGAAGTTTAAAAGGAGCAAATTTAAAAAATTTCCCTTCACAAAGGCCCCTGCGAAAATGGTTTTAACTAACTTGTGTAATAATTAAAGAAAAGTTAACCAATTTAGAAAATCTCAGTACTTTTGAACGTGCGATGAATTTAGTTAAAATTAATGAAGGAAATTTTTTTGTGCGTTTAAACTTAAAGATCTTATTTAAATTCTAAATTTATTAAATGTTACTACTCATACCTTAGGTGTTATTGTATAGAAATACTTTATCCTTTGGATGCTTTATTTATTTATTTTGTGGCTTAGAAATGTGTTCCTTTAATGCTAGAATATATTTAAAATTACTATGGGTATTGGGAAAAAAACTGTAGATGACTTTTTATGAAGAAAAAAATCGGTGCGCTAAGATTATTGTGAAATAAAAAGGTTTATTCCAAGAGATGGTAGTTGATATTAATTATAGTTCCTTTTTAATTTAAATATAAAATAAATATATTTATCTCCTACTTTATATTTTTATTTTGTTTTTATAGCATTAGTTATATTTTAATCCACGTTTCTTTATAATAGCTATCTAATAATAGATAAGCGTTAGATAAATGTTTCTTCCTGTAAACAATATTTGACTACCTGAGCAAAATTATAGTAAAACATTTAGAAAATATTTGATAAGATTTGTATTTATTGTGTGCTATATGTTAGCATGGCATGCTTTAAATTAGTTTAAGAATTTTATTTAAAATAATCTTAAAAAACAAATTTGTTACGCAAAGAAAATTTAACATGTAAACAATATCTTTCAGAACAACAAATGCAAAAAACTATTTTAATTCCATTTAATTCCTTTATTTATGAAAGGTAAACAGCGAGGTATCAATATACTTTTTTTAATACGAGTAAATGATTTCTTTAAAAATACAATTCGCTTTAGAAATTTAATGCATTGGATTATCTTGTGTTATTTAAATTTTAGAAACTTTTTTATTTATTTTATTATTATTAATAAAAGATACTTTAATAAAAACATTCATGTCTATATTATTTTTTAATTGTGTATAATCAAGTAAAATCTATTGTGACTAAAAATAAATATCATAAAATGTGATTCTCTTTCATAAAATGTGATTACCAATCATATTAATATTTTACATTTATTTTAAACATTTGTTTTGCAAAATATATTTGTTAAACTTTGATGTCGCTTTAGCTTACCATGCAATATTCATCCTTAATTCTTTCCAGAACTATTAAATAAAGACTCTTAAAGATGTATCAATGGATGCCTGTATTTAAAATTTAACATTGAGTAAATTACTCAGAGCTAATTACTGTTTAGTTCAGAGGGAAAAAATCTATTCACAGATATGAGAAAAAAATCTATATAAAGGTATATGACGAAAATATATTCAAAGATATGAGAAAAAAATCAATATAAAGGTATATGACAAAAATATATGAAAGAAATGCAAGTTATTGCAGTAGAGATTCACCACGTTCATAAAAATATTCCTAAAGCGATTACCGCTACAGGTTTAAGTAAAATTATTTACACCAATGACAACAAGGACGCTGATGAGATACTTCTCCTGTTAAGTCTATAAACGTTAATATCTGGTAAAACTACAACTAAATCTGATAAAATCTCTAGAAATAATTTAGAAAAAGAATATCGATGATGTTGAAAGTATATCTCTTAATAGTGGAACAAAAAAAAAATAGTATAAATGAGAAAATTCCTGTGAAAAAGGCCAAAAAAACATACAGAAATATTTAACACATTTTATTTTTTAACGAACTATCCTGCTATGATAAGCTTAAATTTTATGCTGAACTTGCTGAAAAATATATCAGAATATCATCTGAATCTATCCTAGAGACACAGTTGCTTCAAGAAATTTTTAAGCAAAATAACGTTCAAAAAACAAAATAATTTTAAAAAACAAACTTGTTATGCTAAGAAAATATAACATAAAAAATATATCTTTCAAAACAACGAATGCAGAATAGTATTTTAATTCCTTTTAATTCATTTATTTACAAAAGGTAAACTGAGTTTATTCTTAATTTTTTACAGAATTATTAAATAAAGATTCTTAAATCTGTACCAATGGATGTCTGTATTTAAAATTTAACATTGTGTCATTTATACAGATTAGTGTTTAGCAGCGAGAAAAATCTATTCAAAGATATAAGAAAACAATATATGACAGAAATGGAAATTATTGTACTGTAAAAACGGTAAAGCTACTAGGATTTTTCTAATTGATTTGTAGTCCAAGAACTTTTCAAGTAACGGTAACAGCAAAAACTATGTAACCTTCCTCGGTTACATGAAACTTTTCTGTTATTGTTATATAAAAATTTCTTGGAATACAAGTTGACTAGAATAATTTTAGTAACTTTATAGATTTTGTTACAGTGTAGAGTTTGACCAGGTCCATAAAAATGTTCTTACCCCCTAACCGCTGAGCAAAAGGGCAGAATTGTAATGTTGTTTTCTCTATAATTTGCAAAAACACACACACACACACACAAAAAGATTATTTTGCAGACATGATGAAAAAAAGTTATTTACGTACTGGAGCGTAAGCATTGAGTGTTTTGATCATGAAAAATGTTTTAAAACTGCATTTTATTTATAGAATTATATTAATTTGACAATATTTCTACTGCAGTCAGACCTATAGCGTACTAAACACTTGTATCTGTTGCTACTGGTTTAAGTAGAAGTATTTACAGTAATGACAAAATGGACGCTAATGAGGTGCTTCCTATGTTTAGTCTAAAAACGTCAAAATAAGAATATAATAAAGCTGCTGCTAAATCGCAAAATCTATCTAGGACTAATTCAGAAAAACATCCATGATGTTGAAAGATAAACGGAAAGTGAAATGGATTGATAGTGAAACGGAAAAAAAAATAGAATAAATAAGATGATTTCCAAGAAAAAGCCAAAAAAGTTATTGTTACTGAAATGTTTAAAGACAGTCGATTTTAAACGATCTATCATGCAATGATAAGATTAAATTTAAATCTAAACATGCAGAAAAATACATCAGAATATCATCTGAATCTATCCGCGACAAACTGTCACTAGAAGATTTTTCTAAGCAAAGAAACGTTTACTATTGTGTTATTCTTGGTCATGAGTACCACTGGAAGTAAATGTTCGTGGTCTCTTTAGTATTCCTGGATGTAGGCTCAGTTAAACACACACTTTTTTTTATAGAGGTTTCTCTATTCTCATACTTTCATAAATGAAACGTGTTAGATATGCTATCCCTCCCCCTCCCCCTTAACTCTCCATCTAATGAGAACCTTTATATGCATTATTTCGTTTTAAACATTCAAAGTAGGGCTACAGAATCGGTGAGAAAATGGCCGATTCCGACTCCGGAAATTCGAACGACCTCGACTCCGACTCCAGCTGACTAATATACTGGTGTTGCTGTAGGTTAAAATGATGAAAAAACACAAGAAAAATAAACCAAAAACTTTATTATTTCGATGTTAATGAAGTTCTTGGAGATTTGAAAGAAAAATGGAAAAAATATTTTCGGTTTTGGTAATTTTTGAATTTCGCGTACTAAAAGTCCAACTATCGAACTATCGAAATCAAATGAAGAAACAAAACAGAAATTTTACTTTTTCGCATCCATGGAAAAGATGGAATCTTTGCAATTTCGATATTAATTCGTCTCCTTCAGAGCAGAAAAATTTCGGTGGAAAGAAAAATTGGAAATTTTACTATTTTGTACATAATTTGAAATCTACTAGAGTTTTTCTTAAAAAAACTTGTTCAACTACTATGTACACCATGCAGAATATTGGATAGCCGGATGTAATCAAAAATAACAATAATAATTCTGTTATAGATTTAAAATTACATATAATTGGTTTCATTTCACTTAAGACTGTCTAAAAAAGATAGCTGGAGTTGGAATCGGAGTCGGCTAGTGTTTTAGCGACTCCGACTCTGACTCGTTTGCATCAAAATGGGCCCGACTCCGCAGCCCTGATTCAAAATCCACTCCATCTCCATCGAAATTCAAAAACATCGTCCTGCAAAGACAGTTAAGCAATTCTTCTGCTGCTCTTTCATATCACTACTAATAGTCATACAAACTTAAATATGTGAAAATGGAGGTTCACACTTGTCACTAGATATTAATATTAAGAAAAATTCTACAGCTATGTTTTCTTCAAAATGTATGCTAATGTGAATGAAGCATTCTCAGAAAAAAACTCTCACTTTGGACAATTCTGCAATCCTTGAACTATATTTCGTTATTTTTTTGTGATTAGTGTGTATCAAAATCACGTGACTTTTAACGAAACGTAAACTCTCAAATATTTGACGAAACTGTTTCCTGAGTAATGGCCAGATTCAATGGATTTTGAAGAAATAATTTCAGTAAGTTGTTTATCGGGGGGGGGGGCGCACTACTGTACCTCCTCAAATGCTGCGATTTTGCTGACAGGTATTTTCTTGTTTAAGTCAGTCCTGTAATAATTTATTCTAAAAGAGTACTTAATAGGGCATTTCAGAAAATAATAAGTAGTTATTGTTTCTGCATTAGTTATTCTTGTATGTGTTAAAGTTTTTAGAATAGTTTATTATTATTTTTATTTATTTATTTATTAATCCCCTGACTGCCAAGCAAAAAGGCAAAATTATGATATTTTTTTCACTGCAATTTACTTTAAATGCTTATAAAAGAGGAATTTTCTATCATAGTATAATTTTTTCTTACGTATATACTTATAAACCTTGAAAATATCAATCACAACTTAATTTCTTAAAACTAGATTATATTTGTAGAATTATATTAATTTAAATAAAGCTTCAACTGCATTTAAACTTGTAGCCTAGTGAAGGAAATAGTCGGTCGCGGCAGTGGGAAGATTAAAAATTGTTCGTTATGGTTTAATTCGAAAAGAATAAATTTCTTGTGTTCTACACAATCGTTCATAAAGAAAATTTTGGGAACAACATTTCAAAATTATAAGATCTTTCTTTCATTTAAGAACTATTTTATTTTTTCAATCACATTAAAAATATACATAATTCACACTCTTTACTTTGTAAACTATAGTGTAAAGATCATAACCATTTAAAAGTTTAAACTTTTGGAGGAACTTGTTCGTCAGACAAGTGAAGAAAGTGATTTTGTGAATTTGACGAAACATTCGCTACGAGCATTTCCCAGAAAACAGTTTCATCAAAAACGAAGGAAATTTCGTGAAATCTGCGTATCCATTTTTGAGTCAAGTCCCCAAATCAAAAATCTGCAGTTGAAAATTAGCAAAAATTTGATTGTAAAGCTCTTAAAACAAACCCACAAACCGTCCAAACAAATTTATTTACACACTAAATCATCGAGCCCGAGACATACACGGGCTGCAAGTTTGATGGCTTTTATTCAGATTCCCGCCAGTTTTATAAAATAGTGTAATTGGTTTTATTCTGATATCATTAAATACGATAATTATTTATTTTCTCAAAAAAGTGATGGCAATAGTGAATTTGAATTCTTAAAAGGTAAATTAATGCGACCATTAAGAGGTTAAGACGTGTTTAAACAAATCAACACTTTCTTCCAACGCAGCAATTTTAGGAGTTATATGAATTCCATGATCTACACCTGCAATATTCTATTAAAAATTACTGAAAACCTGCTGAGCTTGTAAAAAACTTAGTGCAGAACTAATTATTAGTTCTTCATAGGAAATTTCCCACTATAGTAGCTCTTTCCCGTGCGGAAGAAATCTGTTGGAAGTACTTAACTTCTACCAGAATTTATAAATGTAATTATTAGAAAATACGAACTTACTTATTTTTAGGTGTTATAAAATGGCAATTTTAATTAAACATTATAGGTGCCTCTAAAATTATTATTAAGTGGTTTTTATTTTAAGAACACCGCTCAGGAAAGATTTAACAGTCTTTTCGAACACATTGACTTTACAAACATACAATCATTATGCATTTTGACTTCAGTAAACTGTTGGCAGATTCGAGAAATCTGTCTTCTTGTAGCGAGTCATTAGTGCGCTTTGAATTTCTCAACAATATTCAAATTTATTTTTATTCTAGTATTTAATGTGTTAAAATTAAAAAGGTATTTTTTTAATTTGGTATTTTCTTAACAGTTAAAATTG
Source organism: Maratus speculifer (assembly GCA_964019185.1). Lineage (NCBI taxonomy): Eukaryota > Metazoa > Arthropoda > Arachnida > Araneae > Salticidae > Maratus > Maratus speculifer. The sequence continues at coordinate 139,911,875 of OZ025300.1, forward strand.
TTTAGAATTTGTAAATTCTATCTATTTGTGAACCCTATTCTATTTGTTATATTTTTCTATATTTTTTCAACATTTTTACTTCGGATTTCCCATAACTGAATAACCCACACATTCCCTGCATTGACTGTTCGCGAGGCAGACATTTTTGTCGATTTTCTGATTTTTTTCGGCTTCAATCCATTGGGAATTCATTTGTTTTCTTTGCAAATGAACCTGTCAGGGCCTCCGTGGCCGAGGAGTCAAAACACCACACCGCCAATCGCCTTTGAGCGAAGGAGGTGGTTTCGAATCCCACTGACCCATCGCCCTTGCTCCATTGCACGCGCTCTTTGTGTGGAGCTGCTGGTTATATACACAGTTAAGAATATGAACATTTTGCTGCATCGTCACTCGACGTCTATTATAGAAAGCGATTACTTCATTACATTATGGAGCATTCTCATTGGTCGAAAAAGAGATATTCTATAAATGCGAATGAATTGACGATGCAGCATATGTTTCAAATTTTTAATAGTGTACCTCTTGTGTTGTAAAATTTCCATATGCTATTGCTGGGAACATAAGCATCCAGCAATCTTCCGAGATTTATAGATATATATATAAATGGTATATTATACATATTGTATCATTTGATGTTTTTGTATAGTGATTGTAAATACTAGTGTATGTTTAACGCTATTCATGTCAGGAGAAAGGCAGACCCCTATCTCAGCTGGCATCTAGAAGGCACCAGTTTTGGGCTCTCGCATAACAATTGCTTGACATTTACGTCAAGAATGGTTTATTGGTAGATTTACAAGCCAATTAAGCGAGACCGCACACGTTTTTCTAGTTGAGGCTCCCGGTCATTTTCCGGCTAGGAGCGAGTTGCAGACAAGAGGGGCCAGCCCCCCACGCTCGAACAAGAAGCCAACGAATCTGCTTCAGGAATAGGCCGGGGGAGAGACTGAATGGTCATTTTCGGGCAGATTGAATCGAAGGGGAGTATTAGCCACGCCCGCCATAAAAAAAGAATATAGACTGTTTTCTTGTGGAGTTTAGATGAAAAGTTCGCTCCGAGATGCGAAGATGTATTTATAAGAGAAGCGTTAATAATTCCAAGGAGGACCTACCAACATAGCCTGTGATCCGAAAATGATGACCGCCGATGAGGATGTGTGATCGCCTGTGATCCGAAAGTGATGACCGCCGATGAGGATGTGTGATCGCCGATGATCCGAATGTGATGTCCGCCAGTGATGATGTGTGATCGCCGATGATCCGAATGTGATGTCCGCCCGTGATGATGTGTGATCGCCTGTGATCCGAAAGTGATGACCGCCGATGAGGATGTGTGATCGCCTATGATCCGAATGTGATGTCCGCCAGTGATGATGTGTGACCGCCTGTGATTTCTCCGAATGCGAGCCTTAACTGAGTGCTGGGCAAGAAATAATATGAAGGTACGGTTTTTCTTATAATTTATATTGTTTCCCAAAATGTTTAAGGCAAAATGCCAAGTAGGGGGTTCTGCACGCTCCAATTGGTATTCAAGATTAGAGTATTAAAACCAATAATTATACAAATAGAATTAATAGTGTTTTTTTTGTTTTTTTATTTTATCTATATTGAGAATAATGTGTCTTGTGACGCACCGACAATTTGTAAAATACTTGTAAATAAATTTATATGTTAGTTGTTAAAAAATTGTTGGTATCTTTTCGACCATGAGTCTTATTTTATTTAATTTTATTATGATCTGATTTAAAGTTATGTTTTATTTACGATCCATAAGTTAATTCCATCTTCAAAAACAATCACAACGCAATTTGGTAATGAAGGCAGTTGCCTCACTTCTATCGAAGGGATTAACCAGGATCTAAACGAACGATCACTGTTATTTTTGTATTAGATATTAAAAAATTGCATGAGTTTGCACTATAAATACTTTAAATTAAAATGATTAGGAGTGACTAGCATAGTTCATTCAAGGATTTGGGTTATACTGACATGTCGAAATAAAGATTTCCGTTACAGGAGCCCAGTTCTGTCCAGCAGCTATGTCGTCTCTGTTTGTTGACGAAGACTTATAAACAGGTTTCATGTCGCGCACACCGGTCACATGTATGTTTTTCAATATATGGAAATGGAAACAATCTTTTTTTCAAAACTTACATTTTCTGCTACTGGCAATCAAGCGGTTGTGTACGCTTGAATGTGTTGTCGACACAATTCTACTTCAAACTTTTCCTATTCTTTCGATTTCCTGTACATTATTTTTGGTATTTTACATAATAGTCACATTTTGTACCGCATTTTGTTACACATTTATTACTTCTTTTTATGATGTACTATACCATTAGTCATATGCAATACATGGAGTCGCTTAGAATTTGGGAAGTCGCTGGAAACTTTTACCTGTCAAGTAGGAAAATATTCAAGAATTTTTAATAAGTATATTTATTTACAAAAATTTTCACACATAATAAAATAAAATAAAATTTTGTTATGCAATGTAATGACTTAGTTTAATTTATATCAAAATTAAATTTATAAAGTAATATAAAGAATATTGCCCAGTTAAATTGATGGCATTGAGCTCACAGACTACGCATACTAATTGAACATTATAGCCTTATATTTTCAAGGGTTAATTCCGTTCGAAAAAAAATTAAGAAGGGGAAACAGCTCTCTCCTTTCCCCATTGTTATAATTAATCATTAAATCTCCTAAACTATCAAGGACATGCTGTATCATATAAAAAACCTATATCCAAAATTTAGAGCAAATCGGGTAATTCTTAATAAAAACACATTTAGCATTTATATAACTTAAGAGGAGTTATCCCCCTCTTTTATACTTAACCATTAAACTTCCAAAACTATTCAGAGATTTGAACGAAATCTGACAATTCTGCTTGAAAAACCCATTTATATAAATTAAGGGGAGGGGTATTAGAACCCCCGTTCCCCCTGTTTATACTTATTCAATGAACACCTAATAACAGTCACGGAATCGCCTCATCAGAATGATCCTATATCTGAATTTTGAACGAAAACTTAATTCTGCATGAGAAATCCATTTATATAAATTAAGGGGAGGGGCATTAGAACCCCGTTACCCCTCTTATAAATATCGAATGAACTGCGAAAACTAATCAGGGAAGCTCCTTGTCAGGATATACCTATATACAAAATTTCAAGTGGATCGGCCATTTTTATCATGAGTTATCGCGTTACGCACGAACGAACGTACCGGGTGATCCAGAAGTCCCGGGACTTTTGAAATGCTAATAATTTGAAAACCATAAACAATAGAAGTATGCGGTTTTCACAGAAATGCTGAGAAACTTGTGGGATTTGTTTTTTCGATGAAAAAAAAATATTATGTTAGTTGCACTTTTTGATGGCAGGTGGCGCTAAAATTGATAGTATTGTTTTTATAGTATGATACAGCTCATTTAAAAGAAGGAATTAGTGTCCAAGGGTTACAAAGTTTAATCATGACGCTCATGGCTTATAAATACCGCCGTGGCTTATAAATACCGCCAAAACAGCGTGCACAGTATCCTCAGAGCAGAAAGAAATTGCAGAAGAAATTTCAGTTCATCGTGATATCACAAGTTTACTGCACTCACCATGAACTGGTGATTTCTACAGAGTATTGGCATAGAATCCTACCTAATTTACGATTGTAACAGACATTTGGGATCTCTTGTTTCTATTACGATCTTCCAATGAGCCTTTTTCTCAAACCTTGCTTACTATAGCATTTCACATTTGCAATGGCCATCGATTCTTTTGCAGTTTTAACTTGACGTATTGTACGATATGAAAACAACGCGACATGCAAAGATCTGCCTAAACATAGTCTATACAATGTCTAAACACTGCAGTTGCTCATGAAATTTTGTATCAAATTTCCCTTACAATGCAATTTCATTTACCTTACAAAAAATGTTTGAACATAAACCACCCTTAAAACGAAATCTCATCAATATCATAGAAAAGAAGTTTCGATATGAACTCATGTGTCTATATAACGCATGGTATAGGTGCGTTCAGTCTTATACAACAGCGCCACCTGTTGCTAAAAATGGTAACTATATATATTTAAAAAAATTCATTCTAAACAAAAATCCCACATGTTACTGAGCATATATCTGAAAACAGAACCTTTGTATTATACATAGTTTCCTAATTATTAACTTTTCAAAACTCCCGAAACTTCTGGATCACCCGGTACATACAGAACTGGCGGGCACATAAGGCCTCAGGCTATGATAGCCTGTGAGCTAAAAACTGTTGAAATCAATATCTGTATTATTAAAAAAGAATTTAAAGATACCACACCGTTAAAGAAACGCAGGACTATGACTGACAATTATTGTTTTTTATTCCTACACTTTTTTAAACAAACATTTTTGGTTACAAATTTTAAAAATGTACAAGGAAATTTTTAAATGTACAAGAAAGGTATAAGGGAAATCAACAAATATTTCCTTTTCTTGGTTAGGATGGGGGCGGTGAATCGTGGTACAAATGAAATAAAGAAAGTTTCGCCTGTGGCAGTTCTTTAAAGGAGTTGTGTGAGCAAATTACACGGTAGTTTTAATATATGTAAAATAGCATACAATATTAGTACATTAATATGCAGCGAATTTATTATATATGGACATATTTTTATTTATTTATTTATTTATTTATTTATTTATTTATTCAATGCAAAACATATTTTTATATCGTACATATTTTAAAAGTATCATGCGTATATTACTTATCTGAAAATATTTTTCCTTCGTAATTATTGTTCGAGAAATGTATCGGTATTATTTTACTGAAATGCTGCGAAGTAATTTGCATATAAAATAAAAGTAACATTGACGGTTCACCATTCCAATTAAATAATTTTAAAACATGATTCTGAAAGACTTGTAAATCCTTTGAAATGCGAGAAAGAATAAATTATCGCTTAAAGAAATTAAAATATGGTAATATTTTGCGTTTCATTTTGCACAATTTCATTTCGCCTTTAGCAAGTAAAAGAAAATTAAGAATGAAATAATCTGAGAAAATATAGAAAGGCAACAATTAAAATATGTCTTCTCAAGTTTCATTTTTCCCTAATCAATAAAGCAAAATTTAATTAAAAATTTCAATACATTTTGTGATATTTTTTACATTACGTCTTTCAGTATAGTTTAAAACATAAATAGAGATTTAAAAAAAATACCATTTTTTTATCTTTTGTACCTTTTAATTTAATGAAAAATTTTCGATTTCTATAATATCACAGCCAAGGCATATTTCACTTGTTACTTTCATCAGTATTTATCCAATTAAATAATTTTAAAAAATGATTTTGAAAGACTTGTAAATCCTTTAAAATGCGAGAAGGAAGGAATTATCACCTAAAGAAAAGAAAATAAGGTAACATTTTGCTTTTCATTTTGCACAATTTCATTTCGCCTTTGGCAAGTAAAAGAAAATTAAGAATTAAGTAATCTGAGAAAGTGTAGAAAGGTTAGAATTCAAATAAGTCTTCTCGTGTTTTATTTTTCCCCTAATCAATAAAACAAAACTTAAAAATTTTAATACGTTTTTTACTATTTTTTTGGTACTACTAGGTTATCCCGTCGACCAAAAAATTATCGCCAAATTGTAAGATTAAATGCCAATAATGGATGATCATGAATGACACATTTAAGGACAGCAAATACGATTCACGTGTTTAAAATGTCATTAAGTGATTTTTATTTCGTTTATTTTTATTTTAATTTTTCTTAATATTCTACTACTTATTTATTTTTTCGTTATTTAAAATAAAAATTATGTCAATATGCATAATTTGGCTATTAGTTTCGCGATTTGTATAATTTGGCTATTAGTTTGGCGATTTGTATAATTTGGCGAAACTGGTCGACGGGATATCAGAGTAGTAACTTTTTAGGTGCGTTCGTAATTATGTAAATACGTAGCACCTATTGTTGTCGTCCAGTCCGTCCGTCTGTCCGTCTGTCTGTCGGTCTGTCTGTCTGTCCTCCCGCATATAACAACGAAAAAACTACCCAACCGAATCGTTTGAAATTTAAAATATATTATTAGTATAAAATTTTGTCGAGTCATTTCAAATTTTAAGAAAATCGGATGCATAGATCAATTACAGTGATAATCAAAAGGATTCCGTTACATTACGGTCAATGGGGAAAAAAGTTTCAAATGCATTTTAATCGTTTGAAATTTTTAATAAATAATTATTACATAATTTTGTCGAGTTATTTCAAATCTTATTAAAATCGGATGCATAGTTCAATTACAGGGACAATCAAAAGGATTCCGTTATATTACGGTTAATGGGAAAAATGTTTCAAATGCATTTTAAAGGTGTTACAGTCATTCGAACGTAAGAAAATGGATATGCATCTGTAAAGTAGATATTATAATATAAATTTTGCATAATCTGTGGTGCAAAGAACATTTGTTATTGATTTACAAGGCCACACAAAAGTATTCCATTGCATAATGGTATAGGAAGAGCATTGTTTGGTGCGCATTTTAATTGTCATTATTTACAGTTTTATGAGATTGATATATGAGAGTGATATTTTTAAAACTTCGTTATCGTACGAACGCACCTCATTTGCACCGCTTCACGTGCAATTTCCAACTTGTTTTTATATTACGTGTTTCAGTATCGGTTAAAAAGTAAATAAGGCTTAATTTTTTTTTTATCTTCTTTGTCTTTTATTTCAATGGAAAAAATTCGATTTCTATAACATCACAGCCAAGGCATATTTCGTTTGTTACTATAAAAAGTATTGATACTATAAAAAGAGGGACAGAGGCAAAATCAAGTTATTGCAACAGAGAGATAAAGACAACTGGCGCATCGGTGGTTAAGAGTATACTAATGTTTCTATTATATGAAAAAAAAAAAGTTTACAAATTGTGTTAGAATTTTCTTGGAGGGGAGGGGTATTGACTTCGATTAAGTAAATATGCACTTTTATTGTGATAATAAAGGAATGGAATTACCTGTAAAAAAGGGATAATATAGTAAAATTTTTCAATGTGCATTATAATTCAGTGTATTATATCTACATTCACACTCCATTATACTTCTATTTTATGGGATGTCGTGTCTAATGTTGTTTCGCCACAATTGGTGATCATTGTTACTAAAGAATGTGTCATCATTAAGTGAGGTAAAAATTTGAGATCATACATAAAATTGAAATACTTTAAGCCCTTGGAGGTCTTTTATCATAATAATATTAAAAATAACAACAACAACAATAATAATAACAATAAACATCGTACAAATTATGTTTATCATTATTATTTTATATATATATAGAATTAATTTATAAGTCTAAAATTTTTTTCTTTGAAAATGTCATTTTCCGAATGGTCGTTGTAATTTGTGAAATTCTATTTATTATTACTAGCATACCCAGCCCGCTTCGCCGGGCTTAATTTGAAGGTTTATTTAATAATTTATGTGTATGGTACGCTTCCCGGACCATCGGCACTCCACGTGCGTCGGGTGAGCGTCAGAACAAACTTTCAGCATATACATATGGGTGGTTGTACTTGAATGCACAGACCTGCGCGTTTTTTTCTATCTTGCTTTTATACCTCTGGACCGAGTTGGCGCATTGCCAAGATTTGCTTCCTCTGGACCGAGTTGGCGCATTGCCAAGATTTGCTTTCCCCTGTGCCTCAATTAATTAATTAATTAATTATCCTCGGAATTCCTTTTATTTATAGAGATTAATTTAATTTAATATTTCACTCGATTTGAAATGCATGCATTCGTTCAGCGTATTATTTACATAGCAATAGCATCTTCATTGTTGGGGAATTTCAACAATACTTTCTTTCCTTGCCTTGTTTTACATAAATATAATGTTCATAAACGAAAGCAAAAATGAGGTTTTTCGTGTATTATTCATTGTGTAATGTTATTGTTTCATCCAAAAAGTAAAGAAACATTTTTAAAAATAAAATAAAATAAATTACCCTTTATTTTAAAACACTGACTGTCTAATAAGCTGTTAAATTTAATACAAAGCACTTTCAATTGTAATTTCAGTTTAATTATCTCTGCATGCAAATGAAATATGATTAACTTCTTATTTGCAATTAACCACAATTCTAAATATTTTCACTAGTACTTAACAACTACAGCACAGAAACATCTTGAATTGTAACTAACATTCTTTCGTTTAATTTAATGCCTGCAGCAGTTGCATAGATTTACATAATTATGCATGTTTTCTTGTACAGAGATTTACTTAACAGACGGTAACAATGTTCAACATATTTCAAACAATCTTGGAAAACATTAATTTTTGTATAATTTCCCGACAATTAATAAAAACTACAAACTGTTTTAGTTTTGTTTTGAAATTGAATAAGGCAGATATCGTTTAAAAAATGTTAATTTTAAATAAGTAAATGATTAAATCAACAATAAATATTTAGTTTCATTTCGTAAAGCAAATACAATGATAAAGATGAAGAAAATTGTGATTTTTAATTAATTTCCTTTTTCTTTATTCGAAATGCATGCATTAGTTCAGTGTATTATTATAATAGTAGTAGCATTTTCCCAGTTGGTGAATTTGAATAATAGTTATGTTTCTCGCCTTTATTATATCAAGCAACGCGTTTCTTGTTTTACGTAAACGTTATGTTCAATACCAAAAGAAAAATGTGGTTTTTCGTGTTTTAATCATTGGGAAACAAAATATAAAGGAAAAGCAAAAACTTTACTTTCAAACACATCTAATAAACTGCTTAGATTATACATATTACATTAAATTACAATCTCAATTTAGTTATCTCAGCATGCTAATGAGAATACCATTAACTCCTTACTTACAATTAACCACGGTTCTGAATGTTTCCCTTTGTACTTAACAATTACAACAAAATAATCTTGTATTGTAATAACGTTCTTTCGTTTAGTTTAATGCCTGCAACTGTTGCAAAGATTTACATAATTATGCATGTTTTCTTATGCAGAGATTAATTTAAGAGAATGTAGCAGTGTTGAACATATCTCTGAAAATATCAATTTATGTATAATTTTTCGAAAGTTAATCAACGGTATGAATTGTTTTATTTTGTTTTGAAATTTAAAAAGGCTGATACCGTTTAAGGAATGTTAATTTTGAATAAGTAAATGATTAAATCAGGTATAAGTATTCAATTTTATCTCCAAAACGGGAAGGAAAGTATAAAGAAGAAGAATTTTGATTTTACATTAACATTTATCGGCGCAATTAAAATAAAGTCAGTGAAAAAATAATAATTTATTTTTCATTAGATTATAGTAATATTTCAAGAAAAAATAATAGATGTTTATAATTGAAGTAAATTCATATAGATCTTATGCGTTTGTGAAATAGATTTACAAAAGTATGCTGCTACTTTTGATTTAAAGCTATTTTTTATATTTACCACTATATCTTACAAAATATTATTATATTTTAATGACAGTTTAAGTTTTTTAAAAGCAGTTAATATAGTTATCCCCAAAGTAATTATTATTTTGAAATATATTACAAAATAGAAGAAAAAAGAAATCAGGAATATTACATCCCTGTCTAAGTAATAGAAATTAAATATGAATTTGTTTCCAAAATGATACTCATTTATTATAACGATATAAAAATGAAAAACTAGAATAATACTGAACTCTTAAAAACAATATTACAGAATGATATAAAATTAAATTTTCTCTTGTGAATTTTAATCGCCATTATCTTCAAATATCAATAGGAATTATAATTACAATATTATTGTACTTTATACAAATCACCATTCAACAAAAATAACAAATCAGGACGCGTTTCGAACAACATCAATAACAGCTCGTCATCAGCTGAACCAACACTTGTCCGTAAGTGGCCAGAGTTAGAGTCTAACTCTGAGGTATCTACCTATAATTAATAATTATTGCCAGTGTTGTCGGTGTTATTTCACTAATAGAAATTTTGCTGAAAAGTTGTGTTGAATTTAACAACTATCTATTTTTTATCACTGCTGTGTTGCACGTGTTGTGTGCTATAAAGGTACATACGTTGTAAATGACAAACAACTTTATTCTATTATTTTCAACACAATCTAACTGATTGGTAAAGTAATTATACGAATTGAAAAATTTCCAACTGAGAGAAAAATTGCCCAGGCCGGGAGTCGAACCGGCTACTTGGCTTACAAGGCCAATACTTTACCTGTTAAGCTACCGGGGCAACAGCCGGCTGGGATTTTTTGCTCAGATAACCTTATTGATCATAGCATCTGGTCTGTCATTTAGACACTTGAACAGAATAGACCGCAGGTAATGGACCTCCATATGACGATGGGTACGTAGATATACTATTATTTTCAACACAATCTAACTGATTGGTAAAATAATCATACGGATTGAATAATTTCCAACTGAGCGAAAAATTGCCCAGGCCGCGAGTCGAACCTAGATACTTGGCTTACAAGGCTAATGCTTTACCCGTTAAGCTACCGGGGTAACAAATTTATTAGCAAATAAAATTTACATTCATGCGATAACTAAACTGGAATCAAAGGAAGGTTTAAGATTTGAAACAGTTACATATCATATGAATGGGTGTCTGAAAGAGATGCCTCTATTACAAATCTGGAATGTAAGTTTTTTTTTTTTTTTTTGGAAAAGATTTATGCGATATGAATGCCTATTACCCATTGCTAAAAAGTGTAATTTCGTAGAATGATTTTTTAAAATTATTTTTAAACACATAAATGAAACAATAAATTAAAAATATTGTTGCCTTTATCATGCTCCAAACTAGTATTTTATTAGTCTCTGAAATTCAGCATGGAAAGAAAGTAGCGGCACTGAAGATCTGAAGAACACCATATATTGAACAAGGTAGTTAGAGCATCGCGAATTGATGACATAAATACTAGAATTACCGGAAGTTTGTGTCAAGTTTTAGAAAAAATATTTCACACCAGAATTTTGATTTTAAACAGTTTAGATCTGTTTGTCTAACGTTTTTCTTCTTTGTATATTTTAAATACATTTCATAATCAAATTCCTGGTTTAAAACGAAACATATTCATATGGCAGCCGTCAAAATGAAAGCTCACGGTAGTTCCAGTTTTCCCCTAGTACCCTCCCCATACTTCTGTAAAAATTGGCAATTAGTATCATAGACCCTTTATCCAGATACCCATTCATAAATTGATTAAAAATTTTAAACGAAATTTCAGAATAATACAACTAATTTTAGCAAAAGTTTTCTTATTATTAAAACTAGAACCGAGGGAAATTTTACTCAATTTTCATAAAAAATATCGCACACCAAGTTTATTAATTAAACTATTTAACTTATTTGTTTTAACTATTTTAATTCGGAAAATACGTAACATATTCTGCAAAGAAATTTCTGGTTTTAATCGACACATATTCGTTTGGTATGGGTCAAAATGACCCGTTTCCGAGGTTCTAGTGTTAAATAAATTGCATCACTGATAATATTTTTAACTTGTCCAAAAATGTCCAGTTCGGAATTAGAGCAATGGATTTAGCTGAAGATTTTAGTGCTTACCCAGATGAACTTGTTGAAAGCAAATCACCCAATTAGTCAAGTGTATAAATCAGCCCAGTAGAAAACAAATAGCCAATAGTGGCTGATTCATACATCAGACCAGATACTATGAAAAATTATTTTAAATATAAGAAATATATTCTCCAAATTCGTCCCGTGTAGCTCTCTTGGTTAGTCAACACCATTGACAGCTTCTGCCTAGATGCATTGTGTGTGTCGACCAATAATCTACACGAGAGATATAGGTGCAACGAAGAAGTACCCTGTGTTAAGAATGCCTCCTTGGTTTTGCCATCTAATTTTGTCAATTAGTTGATGTTGGCAACAAAGCGTTTTCTTTTGTTATTATTGACAGACGATTTAATTTTTTTTAGATGTAGAACGTTTCTGAACCGTAATATGCCGGTAATAATTGAATTCTCAGAATAAGAGTAGTAATAAATAATATGTTTTTATGTAAATAAAATATAGATAGTGTTTTCTAAAATATAAATTTCATTTAATTGAAGCTGTTGTAAGATTTACTGCGTTTATTAGAATTTATTATTTACGAACTGACATTTCAAGCAAACTGTATTCGATGATGTGAATGTTATTCGAAAGATAAAAACCTACAATATACGCAAAGTAGTATGTTTCACCCTCTTCATATGGAAATAATTCCCTCTTTATATGGTCTCTTTCTATGGAAACCTAACCCGTGTTTACGCAAGGTTATCCAAAGTTTGAAGAAAACCATAGAAAATTTCGAATGATTAAGCGGACGGGCGTCATTATGTTCAAACCCAGCAACTCCCATCTAGCATCAACAGAATGAAAACAAACATCTGAGCTACTGGAGTGATCTTCAGTCAAAAAATTCCTTTTTCATTTCCTGCCTGGTACATTTTTCTCTCAGTTGCAAACTCATAATACAACTTGGATCGTGAAATATCTTATACGCAGTGTTACAAAATCAAGTCTTTGTTTTTTTATTTATTTAATGACAATGATGTAATGGAACAATATAATTATAAATGTGGATCACCTGGTTGCATAATGCATAGTAACGTAACACAAATTAGAGAAGTAGGCGACTTACAGAGAGAATATAGAGCCATAGAAAGAAGAAAATTACTTGTGGCAAAACCTACATGATGACGGGGAACCTTTTTATAAAGAAACTTGTTGGATGTGCCAATCCCAAAACTTTCTTCTATCTCATACGTGCATTTTAATATGTCAAGATTTAGTTACACACGTTAATGCGTTATTATTATTAATTCATTAATTCGTTAATTCGTATAATTATTAATTCAATACTATACCAGCTATGATTTTCGTCTTAAATTTCTGCTTCAGCCAATTAATCGGAGTAAGCACGAGTTTCCGACTCTGTCCCAACCAATGACAATAGAAAAATAGGCAGATTTTTTCTACTCGCCATACCCAAAAAAATTCATACATAAAAAAAAAATAGTTCAGTTCCATGTGTATAACTTCAAACACTTTTTAATGGTAAAATAATAAAAATGGCACGATATCGCAATTATAGCGCCTCCTTCCAGTGGATTTTTTTCATATTCAAGGAGGGTCTGCTGACCATAACCAAACACTTATGCAACAAATTTCATTCAATTCTATGCATAACTTGATACACTTTTCTGTCGCAAAATATTAAAAATGGTAGAAAATCGCTATTGCAGCGCTTCTTCTGGCGTTTTTTCTCAAATGTAAGGAGCACCAACTAGCCGTAGCCATACACTTACACAAAAAATTTGGTTCAATTCGATTCATAATTTGATACACTTTTAGTCGATACAATATTGAAAATGGTGCAAATATGGTAATTGCAGTTCCTCCTCCTGCTGAATATTTCAAACAGAAGGAGGACCTGCTTGTCACAGCCAAAAATATATTTGCAAAAAATTTTCTTCAATTATATGCATAAATTCATTCACTTTTAGGTAGCTTTCATTACAAAAAGTAAAAAGCTACCTATTGCAGCCGCCCGGAGGAAAGCACTTCCAGAAAATTTTAGTATATTTTCACCAATCATGAGCCTCAGACCCCAAAACCACCCTAAGTTCAAATGTTGACATATATATATATATATATATATATATATATATATATATATATATACCGGGTGTCCCAAAAATGCAAAAATGATGGATTTTAAAATGCAATAACTGATCACTACTGAGTGAAGCGTCGACCTGGCCTTCGCCACCTATTATTTGAGATGCGATCTAAAATAAGAAATTACGGTAAAAAAAAAAAAAAAAAAAAAAAAAAAAAAACTCCTGACATTATACATAACCCTCCTGCAATTTTTTTTTTAAATAGCTGTCACCGTTTGCAAGTTATTGAATTTTAAAATCCATCAGTCATTTTTGGGACATCCGGTATATATATATATATATATACACTGGTGTCTAAAATTTAAGCATAATTGGTAACTAAGTAATTATTTTTAAGTAATGAAAGAAATATGAATCGGAATGTGCTGAAACTCCAGGTGTGTAAACAAAATAGTACGCGTCACATATTTTCGCGAAGAGTTTTCCCCGAAATCGAACAGAGGAGCGTCAACAAATTGAAAAAGAACGAAGATCTTTTGGTTAACCCTGTCAAAACTAATGTAACAAAAGCGTTCAAACTGCACGTTATGATTAATTGGCTTATTGTAATGTACTGTGTTAATTTTTACAAGGATAGCATGTATACTCGTAGAGAAATTAAGGTTTTTATAAAAACAGTCCTAAGTTTTTTGCTTATAATTTGCAGAGTTCTTAATATAAAATAGTGATCTTTTTTTGAAAAAATGACAAACATCATTGCACACAATACCCTGTCATCAGAATTAATAAATAATAAAAATTGTATGACAAATGAGTAGGTTTACTTAAAATTTTTTACTGCGCATGCGTGAAGGCTATTAAAATTTCATTTGCATATTATGTTAGTTAAATGTATAGAGCAACTTTTGTGAAAGTCTCAAAAACATAGCTTAAAAATTCTGAAAATTATTGTTGATAGAATGAGATCAAAATCCTTTATTCCCTAAATGAAGCAAAAAGATGAGGGGCTGTATCCATATTCCATTGTTTAGTGCCTACACAATATTGCACTTACAACTATATTTAGGTAAAACCCCTGATTTTTTTGCTTCCTTTAGGAATAACGGATTTTGAGTTGATTCTATAGGCTCCCATTTTCAGAATTTTCAAGCTATGTTTTTGAAACTTTTACAGCCGTTGCTCTATACATTTCGCTAACACAATATGCAATTGACATTTTGATATCGTTGACGCATGCGCAATGAAAAATTATTTACTAAACATACCCATTCTTCATACAATTTTTATTATTTTTTAATTCTGATGACAGGGTATTGTGTACAATAAGGTTCGTCTTATTTTCAGAACATAACATCATTTTATAATAAGAACTCTGCAAATTATAAGCAAAAAACTTGGAAAAATTTAGGACTGTTTTTATAAAAACCTTAATTTCTCTACAAGTATACATGCTATCCTTGTAAAAATTAACACAGTACATTACAATAAGCCAATTAATCATAATGTGCAGTTTGAACGCTTTTGCTACATTAGTTTTGTTAGGGTTATCCAAAAGATCTTCGTTCTTTTTCAATTTGTTGACGGTCCCCTGTTTGATTTCGGGGAAAACTCTTCGCGAAAATAGGTGACGCGTACTATTTTGTTTACACACCTGGAGTTTCAGCACATTCCGATTCATATTTCTTTCATTACTTAAAAATAATTACTTAATTACCAATTATGCTTAAATTTTAGACACCAGTGTGTATATATATACATATATATATACATACATACATATATATATATATATATATATATATATATATATATATATATATATATATATATATATGTACATACAAATATCTCGACCAAATTCGTTGGCCAGCATCATCCGCCATTTTGTTTCAAAATGGCGGCCATTTAAATTTTTTTTTAAATTTAAAATTTAAAATTAAATGCGAAAAAATTAAAAGTTGAAAAATATTTTTATTTTATGTGTTAGATCTTAAAACACCAATTCCAGAACACTTTTTATTTTGTCTCTATCTTAAAAAATGATTGAGTAATATCACTTTGAATTTTTCTTATGGCTGACAATTTGAAACGATCTGATTTTTGTCATGCTATAACTAACGAATTTATGAACCAATTTGAATGAAACTTGGTATGTTCATAGTACATACAAATATCTCGACCGAGTTCGTTGGCCACCATCATCCGCCATCTTGTTTCAAAATGGCGGCCATCTAAACATTTTTATAAAATTTAAAATTTAAAATTAAATGCGAAAAATTTCAAAGTTGATTTTTTTTTATGTGTTAGTTCTTTAAACACCATATTCAGAACACTTTTTACTTTGTCTATATCATAAAAAATGATTGAGTTATAGCACTTTGAATTTTTCTTATGGCTGACATTTTAAAACGATCTGATTTTTGTCACGTGATAACTCTCGTATTTATAAATCGATTTGAATGTAATTTGGTGTGTACATAGTACTTAATAAAGCCTGGACGGAGTTCGTTAACCAGTTCCATCCGCCATCTTGTTTAAAAATGGAGGCCATTTAAATTAAAAAAAATAAATAAAATTTTAAATTAGGTACAAAAAAGTGAGAAACTGAAAAAGATTTTCTTTTATGCATTTGACCTTGATACAAATATTCCAAATCATTTTTTGCTTGAAACCTGGAATGAACCAGAACTAATGAAACCAGGTTGATTAAAAGATGACTAATTTCTAAAAATTCCTATTAATATTCAGTATTGACAAAAACTAGTATTCAATCTTACATAATTGTGTTCCACTATTTTGAGCTTTATATATTTGATTTATATAACTGAATTTAGAATAAATAAATAAGTATATGAAAACTATCTCTTCCTCCCGGCATTGCCGGAAGGACTTTTTGATGGTAGAATGATGACATACGGACGCACACACACACGGACAGACATTTAGTAAAAAACATATTTTTTGGAATCTCTGACCCTATAAACGTGTAAATCCGTTGAAAACCGGCAAACGAAAACAATTTCGATTTCAATACTTTCTTTTACTGAAGATAGAAGAAAGTAAATAGTCCTTCCGGCAACGCCGGGAGGGAGAGGTAGCTTTCATATACTTATAAATTTATTTTAAATTAAGTTTTATATATATGAAATATATGAAGCTCAAAATAGTGGAACACGATTCTATAAGATTGAATACTAGTTTTTGTTAATACTGAATATTAATAGGAATTTTTAGAAATTAGTCATCTGTTATTCAACCTGGTTTTATTTTAAGCGTTTTATAGGGTCGCCAAATACCACGACATCCATTTTAAAGCAGCATTATGGATTAAAAAAAACCAATGAGCTTGATCGAAATCTTAATTCATGTGAACATGCACACGCACATCGAAATCGATTAATATATACGAGTGCTGTCGCGGGCAAATTGACATTAACAAAAAATGTCACCCACATTAGAACCTCAAACTGCTATATTCCAGGCGTTTTTCAATGTAAAGACAAAGCAAAAAATACTCCGGAATTCATTATTCAGATAAATAGTTTAGAAAGAACCTTTTTTCAATTTCTAATTTTTTGTTTATACATCATTATACATTTAAGAGATTTTTGACAAATTTAAATGGCAGCCTTTTTGAAACAAGATGGCGGATAAAGTTGGCCTGTGAACTCGGTCAAGACATTGGTATGTACCATGAACACACGGAGTTATATCGAAATCAGTTTGTACATTTGCGTGACAAATTTCAGACCGTTTCAAAATGTCAATCTCACTGGAAATTGAAAGTGCTAAAACTCAGTCATTTTTATAGATACAGATGAAACAAAAAATGCTCTGCAATCTTTGTATCAAGGTCAAAAAACAAAAAAAAATCTTTTTCAATTTCTTACTTTTTTGCACCTAATATTAAAATTTAAATAAAAAAATAATATTCCGACATTTTGAAAAAAGACGGGGTTGGAACTGGCCAACGAACTCGGTCCAGGCATCAGTATGTCCTATGTACGAATCAAGTTTCATCCAAATCGGTGTATAAATACCGTGTTATCACGTGACGAAAACCAGATCATTTTAAAATGTGAGCAACACTAGAATTTAAAAGTACTATAACTCAGACTTATTTAAGATACAGACGAAACAAAAAATGCTTTGGAATCTTTGTATCAAGGTCAAATGCATAAAAGAAATATTTTTTTCAATTTCTCACTTTTTTTGTACCTAATTTCAAATTTCAATCTTTTTTTTAAATTAAATGGCCGCCATTTTGAAACAAGATGGCGGATGGAACTGGTTAACGAACTCGATATAGGCTTTATTAAGTACTATGTACACACCAAGTTACATTCAATTCGATTTATAAATGCGAGTGTTATCACGTGACAAATATCAGATCGTTTGAAAATGTCAGCTATAAGAAAAATCCAAAGTGCTATAACTCAATCATTTTTAAAGTATAGACTAAGTAAAAAGTGTTCTAGAATCGGTGTTTTAGGACCTATCACATAAAATAAAAATATTTTTCAACTTTTAATTTTTTCGCATTTATTTTTAAATTTTAAATTTAAAAAAAAATTAAATGGCCACCATTTTGAAACAAAATTGCGGATGATGCTGGCGAACGAACTCGGTCGAGAAATTTGTATGTACTATGTACATACCAAGTTTTATTCAAATCGGTTCATATATTCGTTAGTTATAGCATGACAAATATCAGATCATTTCAAAATGTCAGCCATAAGAAAAATTCAAAGTGCTATAACTCAATCATTTTTTAAGATATAAACAAAGTAAAAAGTGTTCTAGAATCGGTGTTTTAGGATCTAACACATAAAATAAAAATATTTTTCAACTTTTAATTTTTTCGCATTTAATTTTAAATTTTAGTTTTTTTAAAAAAATTTTAAATGGCCGCCATTTTGAAACAAGATGGCGAATGATGCTGGCCAACGAACTCGGTCGAGATATTTGTATGTACTATGTACATACCAAGTTTCATTCAAATCAGTTCATAAATACGTTAGTTATCGCATGACAAAATCAGATATATATATATATATATATATATATATATATATATATATTATGTGTTATGTAAATATATATATTATGATTATATATATAAATATATATATATATATGTCAACACTTGAACGGAGGGTGGTTTTGGGGTCTGGGGGTCATGATCGGTGAAAATGTACCAAAATTTTCTGGAAGTGCTTTCCTCCGGACGGCTGCAATAGGTAGCTTTTTACTTTTTATAATGAAAGCTACCTAAAATTAAACAACTCGTAATGAAGTGTAGGGAAAATACAATTCGAAATTTTTTCTACTAATTTGGAATTTATGAATGGAAATATAATCCAAAATGGCAAATATGCTCTTGCAATGCTCATAAAGTGTAAGTTGTTTTAATTTGAGGTTGTAAGTTTCATTTAAATAAATCTTAATTACTAAACTAAATTCTTCAATAATCGAAAGTATCTTTATAAAAATCTGTCATCCGATTTTATTAAAGATAAACTTTTCTACCAAAAATTGAACCGACTTCAAAAGCTACTGCAAAGTGAAAAATAATTTTTTTACAGAATAGTATTAAGAAATTAAATTAAGAGCATAGTATTTATCATGCGTATTATTATATTTATGTAGATTAATTTGATTTTTTGAAGTCGGTGCCAGACAAGCCAAGTTACATGTAATTTTCCAATAGACACGCATCCAAGTTTCTATGAGTTTTTTACGGTTTAATATTTAGTTAAAAATTTAACTTTATTATTTTACGATTTGCATTGGATAATTAATTTTAATTTTGAACTTGGCTTGGCTGGCACCGACTTCAAAAAATCAAATTAATCTACATAAATATAATAATACGCATGATAAATACTACGCTCTTAATTTAATTTCTTAATACTATTCTGTAAAAAAATTATTTTTCACTTTGCAGTAGCTTTTGAAGTCGGTTCAATTTTTGGTAGAAAAGTTTATTTTTCTCTTTTTCGTTAGAAGTTAACGATTTTTTGAAGTCAGTAAATAAAAATTATAATACGGGAAAAATCACTGTAAACCATACACGTACGTCAGGAGTGGGGTTCGAACCCACGATCTCTTTCAAGAACCAGAAATCAAATCTGCTGTCTTACACCGCTCAGCTATCTGACTGCACGCCATTCGGCGAGCTTAGTCATCGTCCATGTTACTTTTAGTTTGCGAGAAATCACTAATTTTATTAGTTTTTACTTAATTACTAAAAAAGTACTGAACCAATTTCAATGAAATGGAAGAAGTACCAATGGAAGTGTAGCCTCTTTCATTTAACACAAAAAACAAATTAATCGGTTGGATAGTTTCGGAGTAATCGGTGAACATACAGAGATAAAAAATACATTCGCGCCGAATTGATAACATCCTTTCCTTTTTTGAAGTCACTGAAAAAAATATATAACACGGAAATTTTTTTTGTATATTATACACATATGTCAGGAGTGAGGGTCGAACCGACACTCTCTTTCAAAACCAGAGATTAAATCCGGTGTTTTAAACCCCTCGGCTGTCCGGACTTTATTCCTTTCAGAGAACTTATTCAATGTCATGTTACTTTTCGCAAGTCTATTCTCTTTTTGAGTACTCTTTCACTGATAAAGTATTGAGTTAATAAAAAATCTCTGATAGTCTGTGGTAACGGTTAAATACAAAATATTCCTAATAGCATAATTAGTGTTTAACTTGTTAAATATATATTTAAAAATTATAATACAAAAAAGATTATCGTATACACGTACGTCAGGAGCGGGGCTCGCACCCACACTGCCTTTTGAAAACCAGATCTTAAATCAAGCGCCTTAGACCGCTCGGCCATCCTGGCACTGGTGAATTTATTCGATATCCATATTACTACTGATTTGCGCGAAATCACCAATTTTATTAGTTTTTGCCTAATTAATAAAAAAGTACTGAACCAATTTCTATGAAACGGAAGTGGTACCAATTCGAGAGGAAGCTCTCTCATTTAACACCAAAATCAAGTTAATTGGTTGGATAGTTTCGGAGTAATCGGTGAACATACATAAAAAAAAATACATACGCGTCGAATTGATAACCTCCTCTCCTTTTCGGAAGTCGGTTAAAAATAAGGAAGCTATGTATATAAATTAACTCATTAAGAATTATCTGCATTTGCTAAAAGACAAAACGACTGAGCAAAGGTAGTTAAGAAATAAAAATCCTAATATAATGGGACTCATTTTCTTAAACAGTATCTTATCAATTTGAGAAGATCGATAAAACAGTTTATAATTTCCAAAGGATTAATTTCTTAGAGTTTAACTCTCTTAAATTTGGAGATAATGAAAGATAAAATCAGATAAGTTCTGTAATTAAAAAAGATAGCTAATGGGGAATTAAACGTTTAATTTTCAAGAAAATTTTCGGTTAGATTGTTCTTTTGAAGATATTTTCTCAAATAATTTCTACGTTCATTTAATTAAAAATTTTTATTCTTGATTTTTATTTGTACAAAAATCGATACTTTATTTTATTTTATATATTTTTTAATGATCCACCGATGATGCTCTTGCTAAGGGCACCTAACCTGTATTTTCGCAAGATTATCCAAGGTTCTAAGAATACCAAGGAAAACTCCGAATTATTAGGTGAAAGGGCGTCAATGAGTTCGAATATAGCCCCTGCCGTCTACCAACTATGTGAGCAGAACCTCTTAGCCACTAGTTTTAGTTTCCGCTTCGAGATCCCTCTTTTGAATTTTTGTTCGGACATTTTTACTGTCAGTTGGAAAGTTAAAACTCATAATACAATTTGGATCGTGAAATATCTCATATACAGCGTAGCCAATTTAAATCATATTACAATATTTTTTTAATTTACGCTAAAAAGATTGGGGACAAACAGGAATTCCTCTAAATGCATTATAAACAAACGCTTAAAGAAACCGTTAAAAGTTAGTTAAAATATTGTTTTGCGAATTTACAAAATTAATAATTTCATTGCAAAATAAAAACATTTTGTATGGTAAAACTAAAAAAAAAAAAAAAAAAAATTACGGATGTGAATCGGCAAAAAAGTAAACAAAGGGGCGTGTCACAATCAGCTGATTGGACAAAAATACTTCTAACTCCAGTAAAAATAGTCGAAATTGAAAAATTCTTTTTGTGTTCAATAGCAGGGAGATTATATAATGTTATTATGCTAAAAATGAAAATTGGACAATTTGATGATTTTTTGCGATTTTGAAAGTCCACTGTAGCCTTAATATGCTTTTACAGTGTCCTATAACCAGTTTACCTAAAATTGTTTCCAATGATATTGAATTTAATGATTTTCTATTCGTTGCTGTGTTATCTAATATCCTGATCACGGGTGCAACATCACGTGTCAAAGGTACAATTATGTGTAGTATAGTAACAACACATATTTTACATCTTGTACCTTTGACAACAATGTCATTATTTTTTTAATATAAAATTAAACTTAATAAAAGTAAAACTAGAAATTTGAAAAGTTATTAATAATTAATTTATTAATAAAACGATAAATAATTTTATACTGATTATAATAAAACAAAGAAATTTAGCCTTAATAGTTAAGATAAGAAAATTAAAATTTTTCAAAATGTTTAAATGAACAACTTCTTGTCCTAAACATAAACACTCATTCATATTTTAATATAATCCAAACCAAATTGGTTTTTAAACGTCAGTATTTAAATAAATAATATATAAATTATATAATAAATAAAATGAATGAATATAAATCATATAACACTAAATATAAAGTAACATAACTATTAAATAAATTAAACCTAATGTACAAAAAGTATATATATTATAAACATCTATTATGCTTTATGATAGCACTGAGACACAGATGCACACAGAATAATGTAGTACTAAATCTCTAATTTAACAGCGTAAAAGATTCTATACTAATTATACGACATAGACATTACATAAAATAGGAAATTTTTATATTTTATAAAGATGGAGCAACAAAATTTTTCTGCGAAATATTTGAGTCCTGCATTTACATATTTCCAAGAGATTGATTCGTTATTCATGAAAACATGACTATTATCGTGAAAGTTGGCTTTTAAGCTTTTAAAGTATGTACTAATTTTAGAAAATATTAATGATTTCCCAACATTTAAAAGCATGTTTGTCTCTAAAAATTAGAGAAACTTTTATCAAAGTTTTGAATACTAGCACATTATTAAAGATTACTTATTATGGCATACAAGTTAGTTTGAAATATTTGCTAACATTCAATAATGATGAATAAATTAAATTAATTGATTTTTTTGTGAAAAAATATTTATTGTTTTTTATATTTATTAAAATTATATTTCATTGTCCTAGTGTTGTTATTTCTCTTTTATACATAAAACAAAGAAAAACGATTGATGCTATCATGATTATGTCATACCGTTCAAGTTTAAAATTTTTACCTCTATTTTTGTTTAATACTTAAAACTGCATATTACATTCTCCCTAAAATTTTCTCACTTAAAATAAAAATGTACAGTAGATAGCTAACGCTAATCTATTACTTATTATTCATTCTTAAATATTTTTTAATATAGTATTTACATTTCTAAGGCTTATATTCAAAATTGAATTTTCAAGCATACAGACAAAACGTGATTTTGAATCAACTGTTAATGTAAGTTTAAATACATTTAATACATAAATAAACATCTCTAAAACCTATTGTTTTGCATAGTCTCATAAATAGAGAAGATCTACTTATTGGCTGATTCTTATTGAAATAAAATACATGTCAGTTGCTCATTTTGTAAAAAGCAACCCTGTGGGAAAAAAAAGAGATTCTGGAAAACACTCTTCGTTAAATGTTAGATAAAACTTTTATGAAAGGAATTTTAAAAAGTTAGGTTTCTGCAAAGTTTTATGATGATATACAATGAGATTGGAAATGAAATATTTTCTTGCATCATATTTGTGCAAGTAATATTTTAAATTGATCTACTGATTATGTACTGTAATACTAATGAAAATCACTGTTCATTTTTACGTTGAATGTTTCTATTAAAAACATAATTTATAATTAGGATGAATTGTTAATTCTGCACCACATTATCGCTTAAAAATATTTACAGCATCGAATTATAAGAAACAATTTTGATATGAAATTACAAAGAATATAATGCGAAAAAAAAATTGAATAACCAGTTAAATTGTTTTGTTTAATGATGGAGAGATTTCATAAAATTATAAATAATATGTAAATAAAGAAATTCTGAAATTAAGAGCCTAAGTTATTTCTTTCTCTTTTTAATTTATTTATCAAATATTATAAATTAAAAACGGATATACTTTCAAATCTTTATCGATTTCTTATTTATTAATTCATTATTTATTGAATTTTAAATTTTATATACATTCTATGCGTCTTTCTTTTTAAAAAAAATAAAAGAATTAAGCTATTTATATTTTATACACTCTTGTTCAAATTCAAAGTATTTTCATTACCAATTCTGAAAATCTTTAAGACAACTACTTTATACTTAATAGTCATTATCACGAAATATCCTCCGAATAAAACAAAATAATCTAAAAGAAGAATAGTAGATACTGTTTAACAATGCTCTCCCTTATCGAACTCGCTTATTTTTCTTCGTTAAGCATTCTGCTCAAATCGTGCACATGCTGATGTGTTAGCTTTTCTCTTGGAACGATATGAAAATCATTATATTAATAAAATTTCCAATTTTCGTTTTTTTATACTTTTTAAAATGCCTCATATTCATTTAGTTTAACATATAATTCTATTCAAATCACGTAATTTTATTCCAATAAACCTATAATATAACCACATTTATTTAAATGCACTCTCTCATTTTTTACTTGCATTATCATCTCCAATCGCTCCTAGAAATTAAATTCTTTCTGCAAAAGTCAAAATTTATCCCAATTTTATAGCTTTATATGGATAAAGCAGATATCGTAGCAAGCCTAAACTATCTAATTTACCCATAAAATTTGCTTGCAACCACATTTTTATTTCTAAACTGCAAGGAACTTACCTCACACTCACTCTTTTCTTCGCCATTTACTTTCACTAAATTAGTCCGAAAGTGCGAACACTTTTCAAGAGTTTATACAGGGTGTCCCAAAAAGTCGTTTACAAACTTAACATGCTGCTTTGTCATATCATGATGAAAAATATTAAATAGGAAACTAAGGGTTCCAAACGTCTTCCAAAGGAGATATGCGCCATTAAAGTTTAGGGTCCAAAAATTCAAATGATTATAAAAAACAGAAAAATTGGTCGATTCGTTTGCGGTTTTCACTAAAACTATTCTTTATGTCAGTATTTTCTTGAAAATAAATTATAAAGATAAATTACAAAAAATGTCGATACAGGGCGCTTTAGACTTTGGAGTAACGATAAACTAGTTTTTACCATAATTTCTTGCATCTCATAAAATTTTTTTAGAAGCTTAGACATAAACTTAAATTTAGAGATAAAAATCTGAATCGGTGGGAGTGGTTAAGTAGCGCAAACTGAACTGTGTTCATTGAGGGTGAGGAGGTTCAAATTTCAAATGATTATAAAAAACGGAAAAATTGGTCGGTTTTCGCTAAAACGATTCTTTATATCAATATTTTCTTTAAAAAAAATTTTTTTACAGATATATTTCAAAAAATTCCGTCAGAGGGCGCATTAAACTTTATAGTAACCAGCAACTATTTTTAACCGTTATTTTTTGTATGTAATAAATGCTTGTAACAGTTCAAACTTAAATTTTGTGCTCAAAATCTGCATCGTTGTGAGTAATAAGGCGGCCAAAAATTGAACTGCGTTCGAGGGGTGGGGAAGGTAGCATTTCAACTCCTGAACACAGTTCAGTTTGCGCTTCTTAACCCCTCCTATCGCTTTAGATTTTGAGCACAAAATTTAAGTTTAAACTTTTGAAATCATTTAATTAGATTTTTAAAAAAAAGGTCTAAAATAATTGTTGGTTATTCTAAAGTTTAAAGCGCCCTCTAACGGATTTTTTAAATTTATCTTTAAGATTTATTTTCAAGGAAATATTGACATAAAGAATAATTTTAGCGAAAACCAACCAATTTTTTCCGTTTTTTATAAACATTTGAAATTTGAACCTTCCCACCCCCATTGAACACAGTTCAGTTTGCGCTACTTTACCACTCTCAACGATTCAGATTTTCATCTCAAAATTTATGTCTAAACTTCTAAAAAAAATTTATGAGATACATAAAATAACAGAAAAAAATAGTTGTACGTTACTCCAAAGTCTAAAGCGCCGTCTATCGGCATTTTTTGAAATATATCTTTATAATTTATTTTCAAGAAAATACTGCCATAAAGAGTAGTTTTAGTGGAAACTGCAAACGAATCGACCAATTTTTCTGTTTTTTATAATCATTTGAATTTTTGGACCCTAAACTTTAATGGCGCATACCTCCTTTGGAAGACGTTTGGAACCCTTAGTTTCCTATTTAATATTGTTCATCATGATATGACGACCAGCATGTTAAGTTTGTAAACGACCTTTTGGGACACCCTGTATGTATTGTCAAGACCAAAATTATCAAAATTCCTAGAAATTTTAATTCAGTGAAATACTGCGGCAATAAAGTCGTCACTGTATTCAACACAAGTGTCTCTCTTAGTAAATCTTATCACCCCAAATTGTAATGTTATTCACATTTTTTTTTTATACTGCGATGATTTATTCTTATGCGAATTGATTATTGGAATTGACAAGTCCTTTTCTCCTGTTGCTACCGGTCATATTTTTCTGGCTTTCGTAAAGCTTTCATTGTAAAGTAAAGATAATATTTCATTACTGAGCCTGTCCGATATACATACATTCACAAGCCATATTTTATTCCACTTCCTGCATTCAAATAATGAAAAAAACAAACAAACTAAAAGTAATATCATACATGGATACGCCTATGTAAGCATTGCTTTCCTCATTTTACAAGAATGATAGGGGACTGTCTTTCTTTGAAATTGCAATTTTTAGCACTTTCCAACAAAGTTGAAAGATGCGTATGCCTTCGGTTTTTCTGGCCGTCTGTCCGCGTTCTAACTCTCGTAAATATATTCGAATAGACGTGAAATTTTCAGAAGATACTGGCATTAAACCTAGCACGAACCCTTTTGAAAATGAAGTTCCTACCAAATTATTTTAGTTAAAGGAGTTGTAAAACCTTTACCGTTACATTATGGCCAATAGGGAAAAAATGTTTCAAATAAATTTTAACGATGTTACACCCTGTCAAACACATTAAAATTTATATGCATTTACGAGATGTATTAAAATATGCATTCTGTAAAAAATGAGGTGAAAACACAGATACTATAAATTTATAGGGCCATACAAAAGAATTCCATTACATAATGGACAAAGGGGGAATTGCTAAGCTAATATAGCTAAAATATAGCTAAATATAGCTACCTTATATACTTTTCGAAAAATTAAATTATCCTACATATTAGAGAAAATTCTAAATACATCATTTAACAATTATTTCTTGTCTGGGAGTTATTTATGGAAAACTATGTTTTTTTTTCCTTACGATAATTTGTTTACCACCCACCATTTTGCTTATCAAGCAAACATTTTTTATTGAATTTCAATATATAGAACTTCTACCTAGTTTGTGAAACTAATTAATTGACACATATGCTTTCCAAATTATTTCTATCTCTATTTCTATTAAAAAATAATTAATTCTTACAAAGTGATTATGTGCACTTTCAAATTCAAAATCGTCTTCTTATTTTTATTCTTCTTTCTTCTCTTTCTTTTTACGTTTATATATATACCGGGTGATCCAAAAGTTTCGGGAGTTTTGAAAAGTTAATAATTAGGAAACTATGAATAATACAAAGGTTCTGTTTTCAGATATATGCTCAGAAACATGTGGGATTTTTGTTTAGAATGAATTTTTTTAAATATATATAGTTGCCATTTTTAGCAACAGGTGGCGCTGTTGTATAAGACTGAATGTACCTATACCATGCGTTATATAGACACAGGAGTTCATTGCGAAACTTCTTTTCTATAATATTGATGAGATTTCGTTTTAAGGGTGGTTTATGTTCAAACATTTTTTGTAAGGTAAATGAAATTGCATTGTAAGGGAAATTTGATACAAAATTTCATGAGCAACTGCAGTGTTTAGGCATTGTCTAGACTATGTTTAGACACATCTTTGCATGTCGCGTTGTTTTCATATCGTACAATACGTCAAGTTAAAACTGCAAAAGAATCGATGGCCACTGCAAATGTGAAATGCTATGGTAAGCGAGGTTTGAGAAAAAGTCTCATTGAAAGATCATAATAGAAACAAGAGATCCCAAATGTCTGTTACAATCGTAAATTAGGTAGGATTCTATGCCAATACTCTGTAGAAATCACCAGTTCATGGTGAGTGCAGTAAACTTGTGATATAACGATGAACTGAAATTTC
The DNA here is from genome assembly GCA_964019185.1 of Maratus speculifer. Taxonomy (NCBI): domain Eukaryota; kingdom Metazoa; phylum Arthropoda; class Arachnida; order Araneae; family Salticidae; genus Maratus; species Maratus speculifer. The sequence goes on from OZ025300.1 coordinate 139,939,999, forward strand.
TTCTAGAATTTCTTTCTGCTCTGAGGATACTGTGCACGCTGTTTTGGATTGGCTCAAGGCGGTACTTATAAGCCATGAGCGTCATGATTAAACTTTGTAACCCTTGAACACTAATTCGTTCTTTTAAATGAGCTGTATCATACTATATAAACAATACTATCAATTTTAGCGCCACCTGCTGTCGAAAAGTGCAATGTTAATATGTTTTTTTCATCGAAAAAACAAATCCCACAAGTTTCTCAGCATTTCTGTGAAAACCGCATACTTATATTGTTTATGGTTTTCTAATTATTAGCATTTCAAAAGTCCCGGGACTTCTGTATCACCCGGTATATTACCTTACATTTCATTTTCATCTTATTCTACAGAATATGAATATTTTTTATAAAGCAGATAATACATTAGAAAACCCCTTTTATGTTATGATGCCTAAAATCAGAGCGTCTCTCATAATCACAAACTCAACATGTAATTTGTGATTCTCGATTAAGGCTCTCAGTGTGAAATGAACCTTAATCTAAAACTTAAATACAGTGCGATATAATCTTTGCATAGCATGTTATATATGGCCTGAGAAATAGGTACAGAATCCTGTGTTGATGAATTCATCATAGTAGATAATGGAATAACTATGCTTAATCGCAAACAATAATAATTTTTTAATGTTTTATTTTAAAAGTTAAGCTAAAAGTTACTAAAGCTTTTTAATATGAATTATGGTGAAATTTTATGAATAACGCTTAGTTTTACTTATTTAAAAATTTATAAAAGACTAGTTACTTTTACATAGATGCTTTAAACTTTACTAATAAATTTCTGTTATATTGTTCATTTTTACTTACCCATCATACGTAGTATAGGGTAAGTCTTGCAATGGTTTTGAAAATGGAAAAAAAAATTTTGACGGATTTACACGTTTTAGATAGTGGAGATTCCGAAAAACATATTTTTAGAAAAATAATTTTGCCGTCCGTCTGTCTGTCTGTCAGTCAGTCTGTCTGTAAACGCTCTATCTCCCGAACAAATTGAGATAGAGACTTGAAATTTTTTATGCAGTTAGTATGTAGGAATGGAACGTAGCCTATTTAATATCAGCAACCTCGATTATACGGAACTATTTTTTTCGGACTCTCGAAAAATTTGTTCTGATGAAAGGTCTATAAAATTTTTCGAATTTTTTTGTTCTAAGGAATGGACGTAAAAGGCAATAAAATAACACACATTTTGCATATGGAAAAAAGTCGATCGGATTATTAGTGGTTGAGATATTTGTAATCCTGTTTTCCATATTCTTCGATTTTTCATGACTCTGTATTTCATTCAAATTTCAATTCAGAGGTATAATTTAATTGGAAATAAGACGCTTAATCTGACGCAGTTAATTGTTAGTTAATAGAATTATTATTTTTGTTATAAGATGTTTTTTTACGCAGTTCGGTACTACTTGAGTAGTTTGGCGTTTTATATAATTTGTCGAAATTGGTACATCAGCACTTCTTTAATACAGCATTACTATGTATATTAACAATATTTAAATTTTGTTTATGAATTGCAAAGTATTGTATAAATAGTTTTCACATCTTTTATTTTCATATACATATCCATGATGGGTAAGTATTACGGTGGCCCCCAACGACTAGTTTTTTATTAACACACATTTGAATGTCAAATATTATTACGAAATAATATTATACTTCAAATACAAAGATTTGAAAATATGATACAAATTTAATGAAAATCGTTAATATTATTAAATTGTTTGATGTTCGTGAAATTCTTATAGTTATGCTAAATGAACACATTGATAAACTCAATATAGAGGAATAAATGATTGTTGGTTACAATAGTTACAATTATTGATCGTTTTAATGCTGCTTCTTTTACAAATGTAAAGCGGAAATTCATGGATGGATTTTTTTTAAATCATAAGCATTGAAGCTGACCAGTGAGAAAATACCAAATTTCTTTCTAATGGAAAGACATGGACAAATAAATGTGATACCAGAAAAACCGAGCATTAGAAAATAAGATAATTTATTATAAATTTCCAACTATCTAAAACAATTCAAATATTTTAAGTTAATATTTTTAACAACATTATATATTTTTAAATGCGGAATGCTGAGTAAAAAAATCTCACTTATGTTGTGAATAAGGACATGCGTAATTGTCTGGCAAATCGTAAAATAAAAATATGCCAATACAAAAATAGGGATTTCACCTCAGCACAGCGATACAAGAAAATAGATAAATAAAGAGAGAGATATTTTATTATAAACTATTAATATTGGCGCTAGTTTCGCATCTACACTATATGGCCAAAGATGACCGTCCACTTGCGATTTTTGACATTTTATTAAATATCTTGAAAAAATACATGAAGAATTATCCTGAAACCTTAAGTGTCTAAACATAATAGTACAGGTCATATATTTCCGAGACGACTTTCTCCGGAAACTCCATAGGGGACCGCCAGCAAATTCAAAAAGAACTAAAAACTTTTGGATAAATATGTCATAACTAATGTAGCTAAAGCGTTCAAAAATATGCATAACACATGATCTTTTATAAAAACTATTATAAATGCAGGTTATTTATAGCTAAAAGATTTTGTAATAAAATGAAATTTGTATAGTAAGAAAATCATTCTGTGTCGTTGATGAATTAAATACATTTTACTTTAAATGAATAAAAATGAGCAGTAGCATAAAGAGGCACCTTAGACTACATGCATAATTAACTACTAATCATATAAATTTATGCATGTAACAATTACTTAAACATTTTTTTGGAAATTTTTGTTTTCGGCCGAAAATAGGAAAATTGCGAAAAGTCTATTTTTGTTTCGGTTTCAGTCTTAAAAATTTGTTTTGGTCGATCTTTAATTATATTGATACTGAATGTAATTTTTACTCTGTCTAATAGTTATGTGTGATACTTTCATGTCAATAAGGACATTTAATTATCTCTGAAATCCTTTATATTTATTAACCCGTGAGTAGTCGCGACTTTTTTCACAACGTCATTAATCGCGCTCAGTCTTTTCGCCGCTGGCCCCCCATATACCAAATATGTAAAATAAGAAATATTTTTCACTTAATATACGAAAATAACATTTCAATGAAGATATAAATTTGCAGTTCCTTAAGTTATGCATTTTATTTATGAGATCTGGAGTAATTGGAAAAAGTAAAAATGAACTAACATTAGTGTTTGTTACGTAGAATTTTTTACCAATTTAAACTTTGTTTCTAAAAATGTAAGTGAAAGAAAAAAAGAAATGTCCTGTTACTTCACTAAGGTGGTCGAGAAAGCTTCAAAGTCAGCTACATGGTAGATCTCCGTTGTATTTGTAATGTGATACAAGTTAGGAGAAAATAAGTCATATCGGCGGCGAAAAGACCAACACGCGACTACTGACGGGTTAACGGCTAAAAAATTTAAAGCTTAACTATTCTTTCAAATATTCTAGTTAAGTCTAATGCGACATACACAATAAAATTCTGCCTTCGTATATTAGGATTGGAAGTTAGTACGTATTTTTGGAATTTGAAAATATTAAAATGCATATCAAAAGATTAAACTTTTTTTTAAACCTTTTTCTTGATTTGACCTTACGTCATAGCGACAACGTGTTTTTTGCCAATCATGAATTGCCTATACCACATATAGGCATCCATATGCCAATCATGATTTATCATTCCCATCATTAAACTTTTACTGTAAATTATATATTATTTAATCCGAACATTTTTCTGACTCAATTAGGCAAAAATTTCTCCTTTGAAAAACCAGTGAAAAAGATTAAAAATTCTGTAAAAGACATGAAAAGGAAAGGTATTAAATATATAACAAAATGACACCTTGGATTAATATATTATTTCTAATTGTTTAAAAGGTGTAATGAAGATTTTAAAAATATAAAAATAGTTTTATTTTGTTGATATGTTTCACCTCATCACAGAGTTATTTTCTAAACAAAATAAGAATGACTCTGTAATAAGCTGAAACACATCAAAATAAAACCATTTTTCTATTTTAAAAATATTCATTAAACCGTTGTATACAATTGGAAATAATATAAAATACGCATTATTTGAAAGTTTTGTTTTCAAACATATTGATCAATTAAGTGTTTAAAGTAATAAAACTTTATAAATTAAGTGAACACATGTTGTTTATAAAAATAATCACAAGGAATACAGAGATTTTATTAAAATATGTCGCTTAATCTGTGTTACAGATAAAAAAAATTAAGCATTTATTCTTAAATAGACGATGAGTCCAATATTTATTATAAAAATATTATAATAAAAAAAGCAAGTTTTGATATAGAATCTCTATAATTCAATTTGGAAAAAATGTATTTATACATAACTTAAACAAGTTATATATTCACAAGCATTTACGCATTGTACAAGTCTAGTAATATAAAACTTCATAAGATTGAATTTTATGCATACCGGAAATAGTTCTAGGAGGAAATAATGGAGTTTAGAACTGCACAATTACTTTCCGTAACGTTGTTGAAAGTTAATAAGTTTACTTCGTATTCAAGTTCTGTAAAATATAAAGATAAACATGTCGCTTTTGAGAAGTTTTAGCTCATGAGTCTTTACAGTGTTCTTGAAGCGAAATTAAATGTTGTACGGGAAATACTTAGAAATAAATTATTGGTAGCAAATGTTGTAATATTCTTTTTATTTTAAATTTATAAATTTCTTATTTACTAATCGATTACAGTATAGATAATGACGCTCACTTGCAATTTTAGACGATTTGTTAAATTTATAGCAAAATAGATAAGGGATTATAAAAATTTCACGATTGTAAGTGGCATGGTAGACATGACTTGTTTCCTTTATATATAAAACTAATGTAGCAGAAGCATTCAAATTGTAGAACAATATTAACACGCTTATTGTAATAAAAAGTGTTAATTTTTACAAGGGCATCTATTTTCTATACTTATAAATGTGGAAAAAGGAAGTTTTTTTTTTTTTTTTTTTTTTTTTTTTTTTTTTTTTTTTTTTTTTTTTTTAACAAACCAAAATTTCACAAAGTTTTTTTATTATAATTTATAGAGCTCTTAATGTAATATAATGTTAATTTTAGAAAACATAACAAACAACATTGTATATAATATCCAACAATCAGAATTAACAAAAAATATTGAGAGAAAAATACTCCGGTGTACAATGCTGCGGAAAATTATAAAGCCGATTAAAAAAAAAATACAAGGAACAAAAAACAAAAAACAATGAAATTGTTGATAACGCAAATTATATTTTCATTTGGATGATCAACATCGCTATAATACGCATAAACATTGCTTAGAAAAGCGTAAGGGAGAACATAAATTATGCTTATTTCTTACAACCAATGAAAAATAACTTGGAAAAAATTACAAAGCCAATGATTCTAGCCTTTTTCGTTCTAATGCAAGACTTGTCTTCATTAATTTGGCAATATGAATCAGTAGCATATTCTATAACGTATCTATCAACAGTGGAGTCATTTCATGTTTACAAAATGTTTTAACCTTTTAGTTTAAGTGATACGTAAATGATATAAAATTTTATTGGATCTTACTCTAATATGTGGCATTTAAAATAAAAATACGTCTCTCTATTCTGAATAGCAACTAATGTTTTCGCTGAAATTGATTTTTTTTTTTTTTTTGTTAATATTAAGAAAACTGTTCCATACAAAATTATGAAAAAGTAGTGGTGTTATTAGAGAAATGTTTCATAAAAATAATGATGCAGATATTTTTAAAATCGAATAGTTATTTTAAGATTTATTTAACCTTACATTTGGACAAAAACCTTCCTTTGGAAAACATTTATAGTGGCAAAAACTATGCCTAAGTTTTTTTTATGTATATATATAATTTCACTTTCAGATTTTTAAGATATTCAAGTTTTTTAATTATTTAAACCATAAAAAATGAATAATTTTTGCTTCATATGAAATTAAATAGACAATTTCTAGGAATTTTCTATATTTTCAAAGCAGGATGTGCGCATGTTACAGTATGCATAAAAGGCAAATGTAAATGTAGAATTAGATTAAAAAAAATATTTGATTATCGGAGTATTTGTAATAGTATTTGCATTATTTATTAAATCTTATAAAAATTCTTCATGCAGAAATCGCACATTTATTAAATCTTATAGAAAATCTTCATACAGAAATATTTAATTTCAGCTTGTAAATAAAACTGTTTTTAAATAGCCATTTCATTGTGTCTTACGAATGCAATACATTAAATTTCGGTAAATAATGAAAATTGGTTTAATTCTATGTTTTAGGCTTCGCATTTATCTTCATTAAGGTGACACGTGGAATCAATCATGTAGACACGCCTACAGCATATTTATCAACATTACACACATCAACATATTTATCAGGGCCATTTGACAAGCAGCTGAGACAAAACAGTTTAAAGGAAATCGTTAAATATTTTCTTTTATGACATATACGTTACGTATTGCATAAATATTTAATTGTATATTAAGAACCAAAATGAGATGTATATGACAGCAAGATTATTTGCAATAGGCATATTCTGTTTGTAATGTCCTATTTTTAGGAGAGTCCGTAATTATGTAAATACGTAGCACCTATAGCTGTCGTTCAGTCCGTTCGTCCGCATATATTAATGCAAAAACTACCCCAACCGAATCGTTTGAAATTTAAAATATATAATTATATGATAATTTTGTCGAGCTATTTCAAATTTTATGAAAATCGGGTGCATTGATCAATTAAGGGATAATCAAAAATATTCCATTAGATTACGGTCGATGCGGGAAAAAGTTTCAAATGCATTCTAATCGTTTGAAATTTAAAATATATAATTATAGGATGAACGAGTCCTTACTCAAAATAAAAACTAATTTCTGACGAACACATACATTTATTATAACGAACACACAAAACAAACAAATAAAAAATAAAATATCGATTCATTCTTCGTAATTTTTCTCAACAATCTTTAAAACTATCAATACGTCGTAAATATTTTATAGTTCTTTAAAAGTTTCATCTTAAAATCGTCATTTTTATATCGTTGAAATCTTCGTCATAGTTTTTATCCAAAAAATTCACCGCCGTCGTTGAAAACATCTATTTACTTTTCTTCTTTTTTTTCGCTTCATCACACAGCTTCGCTATTTTCCGTTTCTTATTTAATCTCGAAGCAGAGTTCCGGTAAATGAGTTGCGTAGGGAAAATACCGTCCAATTCAGGTGCAACAGAGAGTGTATCCCACATGCGAGAGTATATCCCACATAATTATAACATAATTTTGTCAAGTTATTTCAAATTCTATGAAAATTGGATGCATAGATCAATTACAAGGATAATCAAAATTATTCCGTCAATGGGGAAAAATGTTTCAAATGCCGTTTAATGGTGTTACGCTCATTCGAATATAATAAAATACATGAACCTATGAAGTATATATATATATATTAAAATATACATTCTGTTCAGTCTGTGATGCAAAGAGTATTTATTATTATATTACAGGGCTACATAAAAGTATTCCACTATATAATGCTATACCAGTAAACATTGTTTGGGGCGTCTGTTAATTATATTAAACTATTTCACATTTTATGAATATGATATACGTTGCTGAGGTGTAATAAAAGTTTCTTCATGTATATATACAGGAACGCAAACAAGATTTCGACCACTATACTATATCTGAAGTACAGTCACCTATAACAGCAAGATCTGAATATTTTTAAAACTTCATTATCGCAGGAACGCACCCCATTTGCAACGTTTCATGTGCAATTTCCAACTTTTTTGAAATGAGTTTTGAATACAAAGAGAGATAAAAATAAAGTCATTAAAGTTATAGATGTTATAAAATTTAAATACATTTGAGTCGATCTAAAGAAAATAAAATATAACTACCATTACAAATTTAAACTTCATAAATTAGAATAACAAATGTTTTTGACATGTATTTCAAATTTATCATAAATGATGTACTTAAATTATTTATTCATTCTATATACAGTTTGAAAATAATATAAGTTGTTGTCAAAATTCAAATCAAAGCATTACAGGTATAATTATACATGAAATGATATTTTATTTTTTATCTTATAGTCTGTTATCTAAGAAAAAGCACCTCTTAAAATTTGCTAAAAGGTACCATAAATAAATAATAAATTTGAAAAGATATTTTTAAATTACATATAACTTGCAGAAAAAAAACTGTTTCAATATGTTTTTCCAAAAGAATATTTTTATTAATTTGCTGTGTATTTTTAAGACATTTTATCATTGAATTTTATACCTTATGTAGAAATGAATATTTCTAAACGTTTTCTAAAAGGTCTCTCGTCTTAAGGAAGCTCAGGGCTCGAAACATTTTTTAAAAAAATCTATTTATTATGCTCTATTTTGATTTTTCAATTAATTCTCAACTCAGTGCAAAAAAACGGATAAAAATATTTGCAACAGATATTTTTAACGGAGTTATAAGCATTTATGTATCTGCACTTTCAGAGCAGCCCTTTCAGTAGCACCCATATAATTTCAACCGTAAGTCGCGTTTTCTCAAAACTTGGTTTTTGACTACTATCCGTAAGATTAAAAAAAATGGTTGATGGAATGGCTTATTTTTTTACAAGCATATAACATCATTATCTATAGAATGAATTAATATGTTTTACATAGTTTAATATTTTGAGTACCTTTAATGAAAAAAAAAATATTTTTTAGGAGTTTTTTCTTTCAAATTTGAGAGGTTTTTATTTTATTATTATTATTGTTATTATTATTATTTATTTATTTTTTTTTGAGCGATAGTCATATATTTGATTCACTTTATAGAGTAAAGTTCCCTGATCATTTTAAAGGAGAAATTAGGTTCTTACATCAATTCAACGTTAAGATATATTACGAATGATGATATAACGCATAATTTTTTTTTTTCGAAAATTGTGTTATATAAATTTTGCTACTGTTTTTATTATATTACATTGAAGTACTTCATTTTATATTTTTATAAGACTACAAACATACCTTAAAAATATCAGAAAGTTTAAATTAATTACATTGAATACTTCTATTTTTATATGGACTCGAAGCGAGAACTCTGCTTAGATGTTTTTCCGTATCGATCAAGCCTTGATCTCCTTTAACTGTTCCTCGTATACTACTAATAAAGTGAAAACTCCCACTCACTTTTCTAACCATTAGTCACACCTAATGTCTAATATGTTATTACAAATATTATTCAGTGATCCAAATGCTTTAGAAATTCAAGTTTATAAATAGAAAACTACATCAAAAATATCACAATGCATATAATTTAAAATTATTTCAAAATAGTTGGATGTGCCAATCCCAAAACTTTCTTCTATCTCATACGTACATTTTAGTATTTAAAAAAAAATAGTTACTCATTTTAATGCTTTAATAAATTAAATTCAATACCATGCCAACTTTGATTTTCATCTTAAATTTCTGCTTCAATCAATTACTCGGAGTAAAAACGAATTTCCGTCTCTGCACGAGCCGATAGACAATAGAATGATAGGCAGATTTTTTTTTTCAAATTCAAGGAGGACCTACTTGCCTTACCAAAAAAAAATCATATACAAAAAATTTAGTCCAGTTCTAGAACTAACTTCATGCACTTTTATGTGGTGCAATATTGAAAATGGCATAAAATTTGCTTTTGCAGCGCCCCCTTCAGGCGTATTTTTTTCAGATGCAGGGCGATCCAACTAGCCATAACCATACATTTACACAAAAAATTTCGATCAATTCGATGCATAACTTCATGTACTTTTGGTCGGTACAATATTGAAAATGGCACAAAAATCGCGATTGCAGCGCTCCCTTCCGGCGGATTTTTTTCAAATTCAGGGAGGACCAGCTAGCCATAGTTATACATTTACACAAAAAATTTGGTTAAATTCGATGCATAACTTCATGTACTTTTGGTCGGTACAATATTGAAAATGGCACAAAAATCGCAATTGCAGCGCCCCCTTTCGACGGATTTTTTCAAATTCAGGGAGGACCAACTAGCCATAGTCATACATTTACACAAACAATTTGGTTAAATTCGATGCATAACTTCATGTACTTTTGGTCGGTACAATATTGAAAATGGCACAAAAATCGCGATTGCAGCGCCCCCTTCCGGTGGAAGATTTCAAAACTGAAGGAGGTCCTGCTTGCCACAACCAAAAACATTCACAAAAAATTTGGTTCAATTCTATGCATAACTTCATACACTTTTTGATGGTAGAATGGCGACATACACACAGACACACACACACACACGGACAGACAGACATTTTGTAAAAACATGTTTTTTGAAATCTCTGACCCCTAAAACGTGTAAATCCGACGAAAACCGGAAGTCGAAAAAAATTTCGATTACAATACTTTCTTTTATTGAAGATAGAAGAAAGTAAAAAGAAGATTGTAGGCTCGAGTTTATATTTATGTTATCTTTATTCTAAAATAATTAACACGAATTGGAACAATAACGCTTGTTTTAAAAAGTTTCTCTAGTAGAAAACAGAAATCCTGTGCCTGACTCATGAAATTTCCCGACGCATATAACACGTTCAGAATTATAATTTTTATTTTAGAAAAAATCTAAAATACCTAAATACCCTGCTTTTCCTCATAAATAAGAAATTATATTTAAAGATTTAACTTGTAAGAATGTTTCTCAGTGGTTCTAGTAAATAGGAGGTTCCTGCTTCGATGACGTCACCAATAAGTGTTTCATGGTAACAGTAATTTGAATGAAATATGTAAATCCTGCATGATAATACATGAATCTGAAAATTTCAGGCTCAGATATGTAGTATTATCCTTGAAAAATGACATTTTATTCTTTAAAACTGAATAAATTAAGACCAATTTATGAAAAAATTCGTTATATGGAGATAGATATTTCGCTATATAGAGACTTTTTTAATGTAATCATGTTAAAAGGGGACCGTTCATACTAAAAATTCGTTTTATAGAGAAATTCGATGTATGGAGTTTCGTTATAGAGAAACTCGACTGTATTTCTTTATCTCATTTAAAACATTTTTACTTTCTTCTATCTTCAATAGAAATAAGTATTGTAATCGAAATGTTTTTCGACTTCCGGTTTTCGACGGATTTACATGTTTTAGGGGTCAGAGATTCCAAAAAACATATTTTTACAAAATGTCTGTCTGTCCGTGTGTCTGTGTGTCTGTATGTCGCCATTCTACCATCAAAAAATGTATGAAGTTATGCATAGAACTGAACCAAATTTTTTGTGAAGGTTTTTGGCTGTGGCAAGCAGGTCCTCCTTCAATTTTGAAATATTCCGCCGGAAGGGGGCGCTGCAATCGCGATTTTTGTGCCATTTTCAATATTTTACCGACCAAAAGTAAATGAAGTTATCCATCGAATTGAACAAAATTCTTTGTGTATGTCTATGACTATGGCTAGTTGGTCCTCCCTGAATTTGAAAAAAATCCGCCGGAAGGGGGCGCTGCAATCACGATTTTTGTGCCATTTCCAATACTGCACCGACCAAAAGTACATGGAGTTATGCATCGATTTGAACCAAATTTTTTGTGTATGTGTATGACTATGGCTAGTTAGTCCTCCCTGAATTTGAAAAAAATCCGCCGAAAGGGGGCGCTGCAATCGCGATTTTTGTGCCATTTTCAATAGTGTACCGACCAAAAGTATATGAAGTTATGTATCGAATTGAACCAAATTTTTTTTGTATCTCTATGACTATGGCTAGTTGGTCCTCCCTGAATTTGAAAAAAATCCGCCGGAAGGGGGCGCTGCAATCACGATTTTTGTGCCATTTCCAATACTGCACCGACCAAAAGTACATGGAGTTATGCATCGATTTGAACCAAATTTTTTGTGTATGTGTATGACTATGGCTAGTTAGTCCTCCCTGAATTTGAAAAAAATCCGCCGAAAGGGGGCGCTGCAATCACGATTTTTGTGCCATTTTCAATACTGTACCGACCAAAAGTACATGAAGTTATGCATCGAATTGAACGAAGTTTTTTGTGTAAGTGTATGGCTATGGCTAGTTGGATCGCCCTGAATCTGAAAAAAAATCCGCCGGAAAGGGGGCGCTGCAATACCGAATTTTATGCTATTTTCAATATTGCACCACATAAAAGTGTATGAAGTTAGTTCTAGAACTGAACTAAACATTTTGTATATGATTATTTTTTGGTAAGTCAAATAGGTCCTCCCTGAATTTGAGAAAAAATCTGCTTATCATTCTATTGTCATCGGCTCGTGCAGAGACGGAAATTCGTTTTTACTCCGATTAATTGATTGAAGCAGAAATTTAAGATGAAAATCAAAGTTGGTAAGGTATTGAATTAAAATTATTAAAGCATTAAAATGAGTTACTATTTTTTTTAATATTAAAATGTATATATGAGATAGAAGATAGTTTTGGGATTGGCACATCCAACTAGTTGTAATTGGAACTATATGTGTGTGACAAATGGTTTAGGAATTAGCTATTGGACAGTATTGGAAATTTCGCCCTTTATAATAATTTAAGCGCTTAGTATATATTCCCTGAAAACTAAGTCCAACTCACTTGTTTTCAGCTACCGAAAAGTGGTTTAAGTCATGAAATTTAAAGTTTCATAGCTCTGTCAATTTTAATGTTAGATGAGTTTGACCCTTTTTATATTGCTTAATAGGGTGATGGATACATCTTACTAAATATCACTAATAGGACCGGGGGATCCTATAAATAGTTAATTTTCGTAATTTTTAATACACATTTTTTTTTACCTAAATCGCTTGAAAAACAATTCATTATCTTTTTTAAAGCATTTTTGCAAGTGGGGTCTATTACGAACGGTTTAGAAATTAGCCGTTGGCCACCGTTGAGAGTAAACACATTGTATACAAAACAAAAATGATTTCTGATTGAAAAAAAAAGCATGTATTGCATTTTTAAATTGTCCAATGAACTAAGAAATCAGACTTAGAAGTACAACCAATCCAAGTATAAATAACAAAAGTACTCCCCCCCCCTAGAAAAAAAAACTATAAAATTCCATGGAATATCATCAAAAAAATTATATTGTTTCTATGAACCTATATGGATTTTAAGTTAAATAATTAAAAAAAAGGAAGTAATTATTGTGTATTATCTATCTGAAATATTTTTTGAAAAATATTTAAATTGTTATTGAAATATGTCTAAATACTATCTTTATTATGTAGTGTCTACTACGATCAATTAAACGTTTTATAAAACTTAATATTAATGCGTAATAAAGCATTGTCTACAGATGAATGTTCAACGTTTGAAATGAAGTGGCGTTCATTCTATTCATTCTATTAAGATTTATCTCTCTCAAGGGGTTCTATCACATCAAAATTTGCTATGTTTGAAAGAATCCATTTATCATCTAAGACTGACAATGATAAAAATCAATTACACGCATTGAAATGTTTTGATGGAATGCTCGATACACAAAGCCGTTTATGAGTGCTTATTTCGATTGCAACCCATTAATGAAACACATTTCTTTCTGCTTTTCTGTCAACAGTGGTTAATTAGTTATTTGGTTAATGGAGGAAGTGTAAACATTTAGTAATTGGTTAAGCTTCTAATCGAGCGTTGTTGTCAAAATTAAAGGGTTCGGATCATTAACATTTACACTACAGTGAATTTTATTTTTGGATAAAATAAATGGAAATAATCTGTTAGCAAATGCTTACCTATATATTTACACTGCAGTCATTATAACTCGTAAAAAAATAAATTGAAAAAAAAATCAATTAAAAAAATACTAATGAGAAGGGTCTGCATCTATATAATGTTATAACTTTAGGGGATAAAGATGTTTAAAACTTGATATCGTAAGACAATGATATCGTAAGAAAAGATGGGATCTTTTTTGGAATCGTTATCATTTATATCCAAGCTTATTTTTTTCTAGATAAGCTAATTCTACAGTTTGTCACTCTGAGAGGAACAATATATCTCACTGTAAAGCCCATATACGTTTTATTATACCTACACTCTCAAAAAAACTTCCGTCTTTTTACAGAAAAAGTACTGGCAGCACTGCTGCCAGTAATTGTCTGTATATTGAGGATTATCCGTTTATTTTTTTCTCCGTCAAAAGAGGTAAAATATCCGTCATTTGAAAAAAATTCTTGAAAATATCAATCCGGCACGGCTGAGGATCGAACTCCCGATCCCAGCATTGACAGACGAACGCGCTACCTCGGCGCTACCGTTGTACATTAACGACGTGCTTTAAAGTAGAACCATTCATTTCATATGGGTGTGATTGGTCTATTTCATTACAAAAACTTTTAATTTTGAAGTTATTTTCGGAAAGATATCATATTTCATGAGACTGTGGCTGTTTTTTTTTTTTTTTTTTTTTTTTTTTTACGTTTAGTATTATTATACTATAAAAATGTAAATTTTAAATATATTACGTAGATTGCTAAAGAAAAAGTTTGGGTATTATATTTTTATTCGATAAGATTTTTTTTTTTTTTTGAATAATATAATTTTTTTCATTTTATTTTTTAATTAAAATATCTTTTAAATGTGTTCACTTAAAGTATACTTTAAATGCGAATATTTATTATATAAATAACTTAGTATATTCAACTTATCCAACTTTGGATAACAAATTGTGAGAACTTTTGAATGAATAAAGAAAGTAATTGTTATTTATTTTTAAATTCGAAAACATTTTTGTCTTTTTTTAACTAAATTAGACATTATAATTTGTTTATTTTGTTTTTCATTTTAAAAATTAATTCGTATTTATTACTAACAGATGCTGTATGCGTGCGTGCTAGAAATAAACAGAATCTCTCCCTCCTCATTTTTCGACGCTCGGAATGAATTCGCAGACCCAATACGCATGCGTGCTAGAAATAAACAGAATCTCTCCCTCATTTTTCGACGCTCGGAATGAATTCACAGATCAAATACGTTTTCTGGGAGTACGGAAATTATTTGTGAAAAAATGAGGATAACTTAGTGTATATTGACGAATTTTTCTGACAGTGTACAAGTATCTACTGTGTCCGTTTGTATCGCTACCTCATTCCTCTAATTGTTTTAGACAAAATATAATATATGAAACACACTATAAAATACCTTTGAATAAAAACTGATCTTACACATAACAATATTGCCCAAATTCTAAAAGAATATAGTATATAGAAAGAAAATACATTAATCAATATAAAAATGTTGTAATAAATTTTAGCGTCTTGCAAAGAAATTCACGGTCGAGGAGCATACGAAAGCATCGCATAATAATGAAAAATCTAAATATTTTAATATTTTAATGTCGGGAATCTTATAAACTACTTAAATAAACGAAAAACGAGAAAATTTAGTTTAAAAAAAGAAGGAGCAATGCTATGGAATTTTTCCTGAGGAGAACGAATTGAATAATAATCCCACAAACATGAGCAAAACACAATTAATTTCTAATTGAAAAAAAAAACATGCATTGCATGTAAGAGCTATTTCTAAAAGCAAAAATAAATATATAAATAAAATAAAAAAGTAAACTATCAAATTCCATGAAATATAATGCAAAAAATCAATATAATTATAAAATAAATTTTTAGGTTTAATAATTAAAGAGAAAGAAAGTAACTATTATGTATTATCTATGTAAAATATATTTTAAAGAAATGATTCAAATGATATTGAAATATATGTAATTACTATCATAATTTTGAAGTGTTCTCTACCACGATTAATTAAACGTTTTGTAAAACTTATTATTAATGCGTAATAAAGCATTGCCTAATACAGATGAATGTTCAACGTTTGGAAATGAAGTGACATCTTTTCAATTCATTCTCTTAAGATTTATCTCTCTCAAGGGTGTTCTATCGCATCAAAATTTGCTATGTTTGAATGGAATTCATTTATCATTTAAGACTGACAATGATAAAAATCGACTACACGCATTGAAATGTTTTGCTTGAATGCTCGATACACAAAGCCGTTTACGAGTGCTTATTTCGATTGCAACTCATTAATAAAACACATTTCCTACTGCTTTTCTGTTAACAGTGGTTAATTAGTTAATTGGTTAATGGAGGAAGTGTAAACATTTACTAATTAGTTAATCTTCTAATCATGCGTTATTGTCAAAATGAAAGGGTTCAAAATATCCACATTTACACTACGCTGAATTTCGTTATCGGATGAAATAAATGGAAATAATCTGTTAGCAAATGCTTATCTATGTCTTTGCACTGCATTAAACATAACTGTTAAATAAAATAAATTAAAAAAATCCATAATCCATTTTTAATAAAAAATAATGAGAATAATAATGAGAATGGGCTGCATATATATAATGTTATCAATTTAGGGGAAAAAGATAATCTATATCTTGTAATATATCTCTAAAAAGATAAGATTTTTTTTGAGTCGTTATCATTTATATCCAAGCTAATTCTTTAGCAGATAAGCTAATTCTACAGTTTGTCACTCTGAGAGGAACAATATATCTCACTGTAAAGCCCATATACGTTTTATTATATCTACAAGTATCTATTGTGTTCGTTTGTATCGATACATCATTCCTCTAATTGTTTTCGACAAAATATAATATTAATTACCTATATACGCTATATACCTAAATACCCTATAATATACCTTTAAATAAAAGCTGATCTTACAAATATACATAACAATATTGCCCATATTCGAAATGAATATAAGGTGCTCTGGTGTAACAACGTTAGGCGGGATAATAACGCCAAGTGCTAATATTATGCATAATTATGAAATAATCTGGTAAATGACACCCATGTGCTCTGCGCAGAAGGGTTTTGAGTCATATAAATCGCAAAAACTGCTTCAAGTTAATTTGTCTCATTTTTAGGTCTTATTGCTTTTACAAGCAACTAAAATTAACGCTTGATCTAAAATTTGCGAGATACGTTTTGTGATGTGAAGACTATTTTTTTTATCCGGAAACACTTTGTTAATTACATAAATTTGTAGTACATTTCATGGACTTTCAAAATGTTGTTGAAGATTTTGGATATCTTCTCGAGATAATTTGTAATATAAAATGTACAGCGCGATAAATATAACGGCGTAATAACGCCAATCCTTGGCATTGATACCGCGGTTGATTCCCTACAGTGGCTGAGCTACAACCTAAATATTGATTCAAATAAACACAGTTAAAACTTTGTAATGTTTCTAATAATTCTATTTAAGAGGTCCTTTTTAAGCAAAAAGAAGCTCACGGTCTGATATTCATTTTCATCATCCCCCCCCCACACACACACACACACAACGCCATTATTTTTCTTACACTTTCACAAAAAATGAACATTTTCAATAGCTTAGAATGCAATTTTTCAATTTATAAGTTTGTAGCGTTTGTATTTTTTAGAATTGGGCAATCTACATGCAATTATTCCATTTTTTTCATAGTTTTGTTTGCATGGCGTTATTACCCATATAGGTGGGTAATAACGCCAAATATAGCATTGGTCAAGAAATCACGCCGTTACATTTTATAATACATATCTGTTAAATTTTTTTTGTATATAGATAGTCAATGAGTAGCTGTATCAAATCATATATTTGATTGAAAAATACAATCTAAAACTGAGCCGTGAAAATTGGTAGAACCTTAACGTGGCGTTTTTACCCCAGGGTACCTTAGTACATAAAAATAAAATACATTAATCATTATAAAAAATATTATATTAAAGTTTAGCCGCTTACAAAAAAACTCATGTCCGAAGAACTTACAAAGGCATCTCAAAATAATGAAACACCTAAATATTTTAATATTTTAATATCGGGAACCTTATACACTAGTTAAATAAAAGAAAAACGGGAAAATTTAGTTTCAAAAAATGAAGGAGCAATACTATGGAATGTTTACTGAAGAGTAATATGTCACAAACATAAGCAAAACACAATTGATTTCTAATAAAAAAGCATGCATTGCATTTAAAAGCTATTTCTAAAAGCAAAAGTAAATATATAAATGAAATAAAAAAGTAAACTATTAGATTCCATGAAATATAATTCGAAAAAAAAATAACATAACTGTAAAATAAATTTTAGGTTTAATAATTAAAAAGAAAGTAACTATGTGTATTATCTATGTAAAATATCTTTTAAAGAAATGATTAAAATGATATTGAAATATATGTAATTACTATTGTAATTATGAAGTGTTTTCTACAATAATTAATTAAACGTTTTGTAAAACTTATTATTAATGCGTAATAAAGCATTGCCTACAGATGAATGCTCAATATTTGGTAATGAAGTGACATCTTTTCAATCCATTCTATTAAGTTTTATCTCTCTGAAGGGTGTTATATCGCATCAAAATTTGCTACGTTTGAAAGGAATCCATTTATCATTTAAGACTGACAGTGATAAAAATCAAATACACGCATTCAAATGTTTTGCTTGAATGCTCGATACACAAAGCCGGTTATGAGTGCTTTATTTCGATTGCAACCCATTAATGAAACACATTTCCTACTGCTTTTCTGTTAACAGTGGTTAATTAATTAATTGGTTAATTGAGGAAGTGGAAACATTTAGTAATTGGTTAATATTCTAATTGAGCGTTATTGTCAAAATTAAAGGGTTCGAATCGTTAACATTTATACTACGGTGAATTATGTTATCGAATTAAATAAATGGAAATAATTTGTTAGCAAATGCTTATCTATGTATTTACACTTCATTAAATATAATTGTTAAAATAATTGATAACAATCCATTTCAAATAAAATTGATTTTCATATAGAAAAGCTGTGCATATATACTGTTATCACTTTTGGTGGAAAATGCATTTAACATTTGGTATCGTAAGATATCTATTAAAAAATGGGGGCTTTAGGAGAGTTCGTAATTTTATAAATACGTGTCACATATCGTTGACTTTCGGTCCCTCCGCCCGTCTGTCCCCCTCTCTGACCGTTCGCATATAACAACGCAAAATTTACACAACTGAACTATTTGAAATTTAAAATATATAATTGTTGCAGAATTTTCTCGAGTCATTCAAATTTTATGAAAATTTTATGCCTAGTTCAATTACAGAGACAATGAAAAATATTTCCTTACATTACAGTCTATGGGAAAAAATTGTTTCAAGTGCATTTTAATAATGTTACACTGTTCCGAATATAATAAAATTGATATCAATCTTTAAAGTATACATTGGAATATAAATTCTGTACATCCTGTACTGCAAATTATATATTTTTTTCACTTATAAAGCCTCTCAAAAATAATCCATTATATAATGGAGTAAGAAAAAAATTGATTGGGGAGCTTATTAATTATATTAATCTATTTTATTTTTCAAAAATTGATATACTTTTTTAGGTTTACTAAAGGTGGATTCCTATATAATAGAAAGCAAATATAAGTAAAACTGTAACACTTTGTGCGAATTTCAATACATAAGTTCAAAAACTATAACTTTATAACGCACAAATTTCATAAAAACACAATCCCATCCCCTCAAAGAATTTCATACGCCGTTTCAAATATGCCTTGATCCCCTTCCTCAGTGAAGAAAAAAAAGGGTTAAAAAAACCCGGTAGGGTTATAGCCCCGAGTACTGGCTGTACAATGATTGAAAATGTATCAGCAAAGAGTTTAAATACAAAAAAGAAATGACGTAACTGTTCGGAAATGGCTAGAAGTCAAAGCCACTACACAGGATCTCACCACAATTCTGAAAGAAAAGGGGTGCTAGCCGTACCGTTTACTAAAGCAAAAGTATTTTTATGAATATTATAAGCTTCGTAAAAATTTAAATCCAAAGTTAAACTACATTTTTGTAATAATCTTTAAAGCAAGGAGCAAACCGCACATCTCGGCGATAACAGGGAAAAAATCCGAGTTTGCCAGAAAAAAAAAATCACGCATTTCTAAAATGTTTTTCTTTTCCTTTTTTTTACATAAGTCAAAGGGAGTCTAAGTAAGTTTTCAGATGTCTAAAATCTATTGATTTCTGAAGTAACATGACTGCTTTTTTGGAATCGTGGTTAATTTAAAAGATATATATATATATATGTGTGTGTGTGTGTGTGTAATATTTTAAAAGTTAGGAGCCAGAAACATCATCGCCCGTTTCCCCTTTCACAGCACAGAAGTCATGGCAAGCGAGGAAAAAAAATAAGAAAATTAATGTAGAAGATCCAATAAATTACTCATTGGCTGCTGCAAGTTAATCTATTAAACTGTAGTCATGGGAGAGGTAAAGGCTTCGTTTCCAAACTGTCTTTAACCGAAACCTCAAAAAGAATATTCCATCATTATTTCAGCGAGCCGTACTCATCGAAGAAAAAAACCAAGAATCCTCCTTCTCACCTCCAGGCTTCCTTTCTTAAATCTAAAAAGAAAGTTCTCTACTCTCGAACCATCATTTTTCCATGTAAGCATAACTCATGCCAGAGTCGAGTTTTTTTATTCCACAGACGATAATTTTATTTTAAAAAAAAAATATTATTTAATCGACTCAAAATTCCGAATATATTAGACAGACGATATTTTTGCAAACGATTAATTTTAAGAGAAAAAGAAAAGAAATGAATTTTTTGATGCACAAATATCACATGTTGAAGGAAGGGAAATAAATAAATAAATAAAAATAATGATATTTTTTAAAGGTATGGTTTTGAATAAATTTAATAAGACTATCTTAAAAAGGGTTGATAAAACATAGAAAAAATGAGTTTTATTTGGAATATTAAGAAATAAAGTTTAATTAACAATATTTTTAATTTAGAGCCATCTTTAAAATTTACACGTAATGGAATAAATCTTTTTTAAGGCGAATTAAGAATTTATATTGTTTCCATAAAGATTAATAAATTAGATCGGAAACAAGATTTTAATTTAATAAGTTGAACTAAGTACGGAATATTGTTATAAGAAAATTATTATAGTATAAAGGTTAATTTTGGCGAAAAAAATTTTAATTTGCAATATATATATATATATATATATATATATATATATATATATATATATATATATATATATATATATATATATATATATTTATACAGGGTGTCCGAAAAGTCTGGAAACGGTCGAATAGCTTGACAAATACATATGAGATTGAAAAACGTACATATACGTGTTAAATATTTTTAAATAAGCTACTCAGTGATACCAAATTTGACCTTCGCAACCGCCCCCCTGGGTGTCAGAGAGGATCAAACTTTGAAATCTTAAATTATAACCTCCATTTTTTATTGCAGATTCAGATTTTACGGACCAAAATACGTAACTTTTCTATTTGATGTTTATTTCGTATCCTCGTTTATCACGGTAAAATTGAGCATATTAAATCGATACATATTTCGGCTTTTCCAACGGGATTTTCCCCAATCGAAACTGATTGGGCAGAATTTTTGACGTCAAATTCCTCGTCTTTTGCAGGAATAGCGTTTCCTGAAAATCACCCGTGGCGATTATGTCGATAGTGCTATACTGTAAAAATTTTGACCCATTTGCTGCTGCGTCACTCCACAGCTTTTATTGAATATCTCTTTTGTGACCAATGAGAATGCTCCATAACACAGTAAAGTAACCGTTTTCTATAAAAGCGGTGGAGTGACGCTGTAGCAAGTGAGTCAATTTTTTTACAGAGTATAGGGGTTTTTATGCTTTTCACAAGAAAAATTCATTGAAATATATTAATTTAGTTTTCTATTTGAATTTTTATTTTATCCAGTAAATGGTTTCTAAAATACGACCTATTTGTTCTGATGTTCTAATGTGTGAATAAGAACTTCCCCTCCCGAATAGAAAAAGTATATATTCAGTTTTTTTTGGGGGGCGGAGTATGTAAATATTCTGCATTTCAATGAGTTCTGCTTTTTTTAATCATTTAATTCAGGGGGGCAAATTGGTGTGCATGGAGTTTTTTAAATAATTTTTACAATGTATAATAAAATGTAAAACAAACTGAACTGCGTGTTTCGATCTTTTATCATATAAATATGCACCTCCCCTAAGAAAAAAAAATAAGTTTCATAATTTGAGGATGGAATGTGTGTATATTATGCGTTTCCATATATTCTGTTGTTTTAAAAAAATCATCTAATAAGGCTGATGTGGGTGTATATTATTATTATTATTATTATTATTATTATTATTACAGAAAAAATATAGGACAAAATATTAAGAAATAAAGTTATAAGACTTTTTTTGGCTTTGCATCGGATGAAGAAATATCGTAAATTCATGGTACTTACGGAACCCGTTATTTTCCAAGTGAAATATCAGTATTTTTTTTTTATATATATAAAATAAATAAAGCTACTATAAACATTCGTTATTTTGCCTTTTTTTAACAAGTGATTTTCAATAAGAAAATATTCGTAGTTAGCATTTCTTATTGAAATGAAACTGAAATGCAATCTTCTTGAAATTATTTGCTATTCTAGAAATTGCAGGATCGTTAGGAACCCTGAAATTTTAGTTTGGGGGAGGGATTATTCGTTTTCATAATTGATTAATTACTGCAACAACAAAATAATAGGGCAAGGAATTTTTCGACAATTTTTGTTGATATGATTTTTTGTAAATTAATATGTATTTTATTCAATTTAAAATTGTTTTTCATAAATTTAACCGCTTAACGGATCAATATTTCTGGTAAAAATTTTCAAATAATGTCTAATTTAGCATAACTTTTACAGAATTTTTAATCTTTTATCACCGGTTATTTCAAAATAGAAATTTTTGCCTAATTGAATCAGAAAAATGCTCGAATTAAATAATGCAATATTTAAAATTTAATTTTTACTGGTGAATTAAATAAATTACGATTGAAGCATGGATGCCTGACAAATCATGATAGAAAAAATTACGTTTAACATGCCAAATTTCATGTTTCTAGGCCTTTTAGTATCACAAAATTGCATTTTTAGAAAGTTTTTTTGTTCCTGAGCTCCCCTTGAGTTCGTGATATGGACACAAAAGATAGTCAATATTTGATTCGGGGGGAACACCATCCTTTTAGTATCATTGCTTTTGAAATCAGTTCGGTAGTTCCGCAGATTTTTCTCTATAAATAAAGTAATTTTACCCCTTTATAATATAGGTATACTTATAGATTACTAATGCATTGCAGTTATTAAAATTATTTATAATTGGTTAACATTTATAATTGATTGATTGGATAAAATAAAAGCACAAATGGAAAAATAATTTAATATATTTCTATAAATTTCTATGGCAGAAGCATATAAAACACTTCTGTTATCGAAACAACCGTTAATGGTTATTTTCAACAAACATGTCTCCGTTAATGCGACTACTTTGGTGAAGAAAGCTCTGGCCTATCAAATTTTGTGTTGGTAAAACCTGTCTGAGAAAATAAAATATGCATCTGATGCATTTTGTTTGATTACAATCACGATCTTCGAAAATCCGAAAAAAAAGGCTTAAAAAACAATCATAATTTATTTATCTCACCAGTAAAATTTAATTTTAATTATTGTATTATTTAATCCTAGCATTTTTGTAATTCAATTAGGCAAAAATTTCTCCTTGAAATAACAGGTGATAAAATATTAAAAATTCTGTAAAACATATGCTAAATTAGACATCATGTGAAAATTTTTACCAAAAATATCGATCCGTTCAGCGGTTAAATTTATGAAAAATAATTTTAAATGGAATAAAATACATATTAATTTACGAAAAATCATGATATATCAACAAAAATTATCTAAAAATTCCCTGCCTTATTATTTTTTTCTTGCAGTAATTAATCAATTATGAAAACCTGTGATCCCCCCCCCCCAAACTAAAAGTTCCTAATGGGAGTTTCTAAGGATCCTGGAATTTCTAGAATAGGAAATAATTCAATAAGATTGCATTTCAATTTCATTTCAATAAGAAATACTAAGTACGAATATTTTCTTATTGAAAATCATTTGTTAAAGAAGGCAAAACTACGAGTGTTTATAGCAGCTTTATTTAGGTTATAAAAACAATGCTGATATTTCACTTAGAAAATAACGGGCTCCGTAAGTTCCACGAATTTACGATACTTCTTCATCCGTTGCACAGTCAGAACAAAAATTTTTCTATAACTTTATTTTAGAATATTTTGTCCTATATTTTTCTGTTGTAATAATTAAAAAAAACATGCACCCACATCAGCGTATTAGATGATTTTTTAAAAAACAACAGAATCCATGGAACCGCATAATATACACACAATCCCGCCGTCAAATAATGAAAATTATCCTTTTTCTATTTCTTAGAGGAGGTGCATATTTATACGTTAAAAGATTAAACACGCAGGTTAATTTGCCTTACATGTTATTCTACAGTAGAAATTGTTTTAAAAACGCCATGCACGCCTATCCGCCCCACTGAATTAAATGATAAAAAAAAGAAAAAGGAAAGAAGGCAGAACTTATTGAAACGCAAAATATTTACATTCTCCGCCCCCAAAAACTGAAGATATACTTTTTCTATTCGGGAGGGGAGGTTCTCATTCACACATTGAAACATCAAAACAAGTAGGTCTTATTTTAGAAACCATTTACTGGATAAAATAAAAATCCAAATATAAAACTAAATTAATATATTTCAATGAATTTTTCTAGAGAAAAATATAAAAAACCCTATACACTGTTAAAAATTTGACTCATTTGCTACAGCGTAACTCCACCGTTTTATAGAAAACGATTACTTTACTTTGCTATGGAGCATTCTCATTGGTCGTAAAAGAGATATTCTATAAAACTGTGGAGTGACGCTGTAGCAAATGGGTTAAATTTGTAACTGTGTAGCTCTATCGAAATAATCGGCACGGGTGATTTTCAGGAAACGTTATTCCTGCAAAAGACGGGGAATTTGATGTCAAAAAATCTCCCCAATTAGTTTCGATTACGGAAAATCCCGTTGGAAAAGCCGAAATATGTATCGATTTAATATGCTCGATTACACCGTGATAAACGAGGATTCGAAATAAACATCAAATACAAAAGTTGCGTATTTTTGTCCGTAGAATCCGAATCTGCAATAAAAAATGGGGGTTATAATTTAAGATTTCAAAGTTGGACCCCCTCTGACCCCCAGGGGGCGGTTGCGAAGGTGAAATTTGGTATCACTGAGTAGCTTATTTAAAAATATTTAACACGTATATTTACGTTTTTCAATCTCATATGTATTTCTCAAGTTAATTGAACGTTTCCAAACTTTTCGGACATCCTGTATATATATTTTTCTTAAAAGGTTGGGTTGTATTGACCTGCATTTGTTTTTACTTATTGTGAAGATATCTACATATACTAATATTCATTAAATATATAAAATTACAAAGTAAATAGTTCCCCTACATATAATTTAAAAAGGATTTAATTTTAAAAATGAATGTTCCTTTTTAAAATATATGCCGCGTATATGTTGTGCATTTAAAAAAAACTCCAGGAAAAAATATATTACGCTTTGTAACTGTATTTTAAAATAAATGTCAAAGTTCAATGATGTTGTTTTCTTAAAAATTTTAAGTTTAAATGAAGTTTAACTTGAGTTTACGATGTTTACAAGAATATTTTCAACTAAAATTAATGACTCTGAGTTAGCAAACTTACTCTTCCGCAATCTTTTTTCAGTCAACATTATTGATAAATATATTATCGACAAACATCAGCTGACATTAAATTGCAGCAAAATGAAGATAGATGTTTACTTGCTGACTAATGCATTTATCTAATACATTGGAAAGGGTAAGTTCAAAGAAAGAAAAAGGTTAAAAAAGAATTCAATCAACATTAAATCGAATAAAATTATTATTAAAGAGAATAAAATGAATATTAAAGTGGCATCCCAAAGCATACAAGTATAAATTTGAAAATATATGCCAAATATATGTTGTGCATTTAAAAAATAATTTCAGTAACAAAATATATAACGTGATATCCTTTGTAACTCTATCTTAAAATAAATTTCAAAGTTATATGATGGTATTTTCTTAAGATTTTCAAGTTGAAATAATGTGTTACTTGATTTTGAGATGTTTACAAGCAAATTTTCATCGAAAATTGATGATTCTGAGTTAGAAAACTTACTCTTCCGCAATCTGTTTTAAGTCAGCGTTATTGATAAATATATTATCGACAAACAGCTGCTGACATTAAATTGCAGCAAAATGAAGATAGATGTTTACTTCCTGACTAATGCATTTATCTAATATTTTGGAAAGGGTAAGTTCAAACGAACAAGAATGTTAAAAAAGAGTTAAATCAATACTAAATCGAATAAAATTATTATTAAAGAGAATAAAAGGAATATTAAAGTGGCTTTTCAAAGTATAAAATTTAAAAAAGATATATTTTATAAAAATAGATAACGGCTATAACAGTCATAAATTCACATAGGCTATACTTTATTCTATGTAGCATTACGAGAAATGATATATTTTTAAATCTGCTTTTTTATGAAGGATACAAAAATTATCCAGGAGGTTCGGTCCCATATGACTTACGAAGCAAAAGCCCTGTTCAGGCTCTGCAGTATCTTAATATATACTAATGTGTCTTGTTATTTTTTATTTCTTTGTGCGTTCGTAATTATGTAAATACGTAGCACCTATAGTTGTAGTTCATGCTGTCCGTCTGTCCATCTGTCCGCATATAAATCTATCCAACCGAATCGTTTGCAATTTAAAGTATATAATTTTACATAATTTATCGAGCCATTTCAAATTTTATAAAAATCGGATCGTAGTTCAAATTACAGGGACAATAGATAATATTCCCTCACATTACGTTCGTTGTGAAAAAAAGTTCGAAGTCCATTTTAATGGTGTTACACTGCTTTCGAGCATAATAAAATTAATAAGCATCTATGAAGTATATACTAATATACAGCGCGTTTTAATTGTTTTAACATATTTATTATTTTATGACATTGATATACATTGCTGAGAAATACTACAAGTTATTCCTTGTATAATAGAAAGCAGATACTATTTACATGCACACACACAAAAGATTTGTGCTATCATACTGTATCCGAAATACTATATATTATTACACCAAGATAAGAATATTTTTGTGGTGAGTTAGTAATTATATAAATATGTAGCACTTAAAGTCGTCGTTCCATCTTTCCGTCCGTCTATCTGTCCGCTTATAACAGAGAAAAAACTATCACACAAAATCGTTTGGAATTAAAAAAAAAATAACTGTTGCATAATTTTGTCTAGTCATTTCAAATTTTATAAAATTGAATGTAGAATATTATTAATGGGGACAATCAAAAGTGCTCCAATACATTACGGTCAATAGGGAAAAAGTTGCAAGTACATTTTGAATGATGTTACCCATTTCGATTATAATTGAATTGAGATGAATTTATGAAGTACATACTAAACTTTACATTCTGTACAATCTGTTATGCAAAGAATATTTATTATTAACTATACAAAAGTATGCCACTACATAATTGTATATGGGGAGACATTATTTGGGGCATGTTTTAGTTATATTAAACTATTTCACTATTAAAACTGTTGTTAGCTTTCGTTTTTTTTTTTTTTTTTTTTTTTTTTTTTTTTTTTTTTTTTTTTTTTTCAAAATTAAAACAAAATCACTTCACCTTTTTCATTCACGTAAAAAAACATTTCATATTTATTTACTTAGAACAGCTGTCACAAATAAAAATTAAATTAAAAAGTTGACATGTTTCGGTTCATTCATAAGAACCGTATTCATAACACATAAAATCAGTAGAAAACTAAATGACACTGGATATAAATATAATTTAAAAACCCAAAACACAAAACATTGCGCCCCCTATGATTGTGAATAGCCATTGCCACCGCGGCATATAAATATAATAAATTTTGATCAAATATTAAATTTAATATGTATAAAATTAATATTAATAAAAGTAGAAAAACTAAATAACTCTGGATATAAAGGTAATTTAAAAACCAAAACACAAAATATTCTATGATAGTGAACCTTCTATGATAGTGAATAGCCAATGCCACCGCGGCTCCCCCTATTAGACTCACCCTTTAAATATTTATTAAGTAATTCTAACAACAAACTCGGAATGTCATAAGAATAAGAATCATTACAAACCCTATCCCTCCTAGAATATATCTCTATGGATTCACTGATGATTAATTTTCGGAATAAACTTGAAATGAACACTAATCTACTATCTTTAAAACAAATTTTAACCCCCCTCTTTAAAAACAATCTTGATAACGCAGTCCTATCCCTACCAAATTTTATGTCACATTCATGCTCTTTCTTTCTAACCCCAAACTTTCTACCTGTCATACCGATATAAAAATTAATATCCCCCCCTTTATTCTCATATGGAATTTCATACACCCCTGCTAGATCATCCTGTGGAACCGGATCAAAAGCTCTGTATAGAAGATTTTTTAACTTAGGAGGTGGCTTAGCAACTAATTCTATTTTAAACTTTTTTAATTTAGCTTTAAGTCTCTCAAAATTACCCTTTATATAAGGAAACGATAGTCTTTTAACCCCAATCTCTTCCTCATTCTCAAGTGCATTATCAACCAAATTACAATTAACCTGAGAATTATTTTTATCTCTATAATTTTTAACCAATTTATTAATTTTATCCTTTTTGTAACCATTCAACTTAGCAATATTAAAAATATAATTCAACTCCTCATACAAAAATTCATCAGAACAAATAATAAACGCACGATTAACCATGAACCGGAATGTAGAAAACTTATACCCAAAGGGTGAATACGCAGAAAATGGAATAATATGCTGACTAGCTATATCCTTCCTGTAAACTTTCCTTTTTAACATAGAACCTTCTCTAATAAGCCACACGTCTAAAAATGAAATAGCACGATCATTTTCCAATTCAAACATAAATTGAATATTCCTATCCAGTTTATTATCTTCATCTACAAAAACATTGATGTGTTTTTAATTTTGGAGGGGGGAGTTGAGTCTTTCATTGTTTTTGTAGATGAAGTTAATAAACAGGATAGGAATATTCAATTTACGTTTGAATTGGAAAATGATCGTGCTATTTCATTTTTAGACGTGTGGCTTATTAGAGAGGGTTCTATATTAAAAAGGAAAGTTTACAGGATGGATATAGCTAGTCAGCATATTATTCCATTTTCTGCGTATTCACCCTTTGTGTATAAGTTTTCTACATTCCGGTTCATGGTTAATCGTGCGTTTATTATTTGTTCTGATGAATTTTTGTATGAGGAGTTGAATTATATTTTTAATATTGCTAAGTTGAATGGTTACAAAAAGGATAAAAATAATAAATTGGTTAAAAATTATAGAGATAAAAATAATCCTCAGTTTAATTGTAATTTGGTTGATAATGCATGTGAGAATGGGGAAGAGATTGGGGTTTAAAGACTATCGTTTCCTTATATAAAGGGTAATTTTGAGAGGCTTAAAGCTAAATTAAAAAAGTTTAAAATAGAATTAGTTGCTAAGCCACCTCCTAAGTTAAAACATCTTCTATACAGAGCTTTTGATCCGGTTCCACAGGATGATCTAGCAGGGGTGTATGAAATTCCATATGAGAATGAAGGGGGGACGGATATTAATTTTTATATCGGTATGACAGGTAGAAAGTTTGGGGTTAGAAAGAAAGAGCATGAATGTGACATAAAATTTGGTAGGGATAGGACTGCGTTATCAAGATTGTTTTTAAAGAGGGGGGTTAAAATTTGTTTTAAAGATTGTAGATTAGTGTTCATTTCAAGTTTATTCCGGAAATTAATCATCCGTGAATCCATAGAGATATATTCTAGGAGGGATAGGGTTTGTAATGATTCTTATTCTTATGACATTCCGAGTTTGTGGTTAGAATTACTTAATAAATATTTAAAGGGTGAGTCTAATAGGGGGAGCCGCGGTAGCATTGGCTATTCACTATCATAGAAGGCGCAATATATTGTGTTTTGGTTTTTAAATTACCTTTATATCCAGAGTCATTAAGTTTTTCTACTTTTATTAATATTAATTTTATGCATATTAAATTTAATATTTGATCAAAATTTATTATATTTATATGCCGCGGTGGCAATGGCTATTCACGATCATAGGGGGCGCAATGTTTTTTTGTTTATAAATTATATTTATATCCAGTGTCATTTAGTTTTCTACTGATTTTATGTGTTATGAATACGGTTCTTATGAATGAACCGAAACATGTCAACTTTTTAATTTAATTTTTATTTGTGACACCTGTTCTAAGTAAATAAATATGAAATGTTTTTTCTATTTCACTATTTATGAAATTGATGTATGTTGCTGAGGTTTAATAGAAGTTACTTCCTATAAATAGAAAATAGATAGTACACTGGTTTCCAAAAATTAAGGAAAAATCACAAAAATAGCGATAATTCAAAATATTACATGTAGATTTTAATGAAACTCAGCCACACTATACAACGCATAGTAAGGTATAAAATAACATAAAAAGAAATTACCAGACAATTATGGTGTTTCAAAAATTAGCACAAATTATAAAATTTACAAAATCAGTTTCCCAGTTTCGTATAGGAAAAGTACCTTTAATATGCCGTTTGATCACCCCTAATAGCAATATACCACATACAGCGACGTGTCATACTGTCAATAATGCGGTAGATGAGTTCTCTAGGAAGTAAGAACCATTGCTCTTCCAAAGCAGTAGTAAGCGTGGCACGGGTCAGAGGAGGAAGATTGAGGGCAGCGACACGTCTCCCTAAAGCCTCCCAAACATGCTCGATGGGATTTAAGTCCGGTGATTGAGCTGGCCATTCCATGCGCTGAATTCTCTGGTGCTGAAGATAATCTTCCACGATGCATGCCCTGTGCGGTCTAGCATTGTCGTCCTGTAACAGGAAAGCATTACCTATTGCACCGGCATAAGCTCGTACATAAGCAACAAGGATGTCATCTCTATAGACGTGAGCATTCACGGTTCCTTGCGGAAAGACATGGAGGTCTGTGCGCCCACCCAAAGAGGTAGCACCCCAAACGCAGACACTGCCTTCTCCGTATAAATCTCTTTCACGAATGTTTGATGGATGATAGCGTGTTTCCTGTTCTCTCTAAATCAAACAACGCCTACTGTCGCTTTGGAGGCTAAACCGGGACTCATCCGTGAAGAGAACATGCCTCCATTGATCAACCGTCTAGTGGACATGTTGACGTGCCCACTTCAAACGTTCCCTCCGGTGACGTAAGGTGAGTGGCATACACATTGCTGGTCGCCTCGCGTAAAGTCCACCTTCGTGAAACTTTCTACACGCAGTAGACATTGACACCAACCTTCCAGTGGCTGCAGCAAGGCAGGATCTAAGGTGAGATGGGGTTGCGGTTCTATTCCTTCGTACACATAACCGCAAATATCGGTCATCGGCGCTTGTCGAAACCCTTGGTCGTCCTTGGCTGAACTTTCTTGAACCCGAACCAGTGGTTTGAAATTGTTGACAAAGCCTATGAACCACCGGAGGACTCACATTTAGTCATCTAGCCACCTCTGCCTGACTTTGTCCCAACTCCAATCTCCCAATAGCTCTAAATCGCAGTTCTGCGGGCAAATGATGCCTCGAGGTCATTGTAATAAATTATCTATCCTAGATTTCTAATATCACTATCACAGCGACAACTACAGCCTTAGTCTCTAACGTGCATTTTTATGTGCCTCACAGATGACACAATGCGACTGCAGCGCCACTAATTTACATTTGGTATTTTTATTCAGCATCTTTTATTCAACAATATATGCAAATTTCATATGGATTGCTTTCTTTTTGAACGAGTTATCGCTATTTTTGTGATTTTTCCTTAATTTTTGGAAACCAGTGTATTTACAAGAACACACAGATGATTTTGACTACTATACTGTATCCAAAATACTGTATGTTATAACAGCAAGATCTGAATATTTTTAAAACTTCATTATAGTATAAACGCACGTCATTTTCTTCGCTTCATGTGAAATTTCCAACTTTTTTTTTTACCAATTTACGGAATATTGAATTATATTATCAGCATAACCGCGCTATCTTCTGCAATCGCGTTAACATGCTTTTCTGTTGACATAGACATTTTTCTGTTCTCAAGGTCTCATTTATCGCTGTCGTAAAAAATAACGTCAGTTAACAAAATTAATAAATATGATCAATGACAAATTTGAAATTAAGCTTGTATAAAATTATTGCGAAAAAAAAATGCTATTTTTGCTATTTTAAAGGAAGCTTAACTAATTTTACTTGACGTTATGGACAATACTTTTTATTTTAGGTTTGAGATTATGAAAAATTTGGGATTATTTTCCGATCTACGTCTTGAAAACATTTTGTTTTGAGCCTATATTTTAGGTCTTCACCAAGCTTTTGTTATCTGAAGAACAGAATCGTGAATTATTTTCTGTATTTTAATATCCGTAATGAGTATTTTCAAGTTATTCCCACAATGTATGTTGTTTGAATGATAATACTGGGTTAACCCTTCGATCTAAAAACTATCGCCAAAATGTAAGATTTATTGTCAATAATGGATGATCGTAATTGTCACATTCACTTGACATTAGTCATTAAACATGAGTTTGTTGTGTTGTCAAGTGGTTTTTAATTCGACTTTTTATTTATAGTTTTATTAAAGTTTAACTAATTTATTTGTTCTTTCGTTATTTAAAATTAAATTATGTAGGTTTAAATAATTTGGAAATATTGGTTCACGGTAAAATAAAGTTGTATAGCTTGTATTAATAAATAAGAATAACCGAATTTTCTAACGTACTTTTATTTAATAGTAATTGGCACTAAATAAATCGAAATTACTTTGCCCATGCATTTAACCTGTATTTCTGCTGCATCAAGTGATGTATTATGCAAGCAAATTTGCTTCCGACACTACTTTTATATCATGTGACGTCAGATTAAAAGTTTCCGAAATAAAAATCGTTTTAAATGCATAGTTTAATATATGGCGTACTTCTCGTTATTGTATACATGTGTCATGTAATAATTTTTTTGGATTAAGTTTCACGAGTATATATATTATACCACTTAAAAGCATTTGGAAATAATGTTTCCAAGTTCTATTTATCTACTATAAGTGCTATTTAGATGAAATAAATGTTCTAATGAGCTTTGAAATTTATATTTAATTAAATTTTTCTCTTATTTCTACAACAGTTTTATCTAATCAGTTTTAAAGATTATTTTCTATCATCTCATTTTATTGAAGTTTACAGAATAAATTTATGTATTTATAGAAATACAAACATTAATCTTTCATTATGTTCAATCGTATATATTTCCAAAATCACATTAAGGAGCTTTGAAAACCTGGAGGAGCTTTGAAAACCTAAGGAGCTTTGAAAAACTACTCCCACATTGATTGGATCAAACCTGCTTTCTGTCCCCCCCCCCCCATTATCACATTTTAAAGTATAGCACGTGCTTATGTCTAATTTAAGATAGCAGTATATTAAGTATAGGTGGTTATCTTTAGCTTAATTTAGTATGCAATATTTATGCCTGGAATAGAAGCTCAAAATTGCCGCATTAATTAATACATACATATTTAAATTTATGCTTTATCTGAAAAAAATTGCAAAGTTTTGCAAAGAAACTTTTTAAGCTTAAAATACTGTACAATTGATTTCTGTACACCTGATTAAATTATCTTCATAAAACAAACACTATTCTTTGTATATTTCAATAGCTTTTGTTACCACCTACTAGCAAACCTCTGAAATTATTTTAAGGTATCTGCCTACGTGCGGAGCACTTTTTTTTTTAAAAGGACAGTTTTGAAAAAATATAATAATTTTTAGTTCTATTGTATTACAGAATGATAAGAAAACATAAAATCCTAGCAATATCTTTTTAATATTTTGAAAAATTGTTTTTTTTTTACTGTATTTTAGGCAAAATTTCACGTTTACGCCAGACAGCGTACACTCAATTCAAATAAATATATTTCAATTTCCTTTATGCTGTACACTTCTATTGCACTTATACGTGCACGGAATTAGGAGTTTTACACTATCTTAAAAAATAGCCAAAAAATTTCAAAATATGTAAAAAAAGTACATTTTTTTTTTAGTAAAAATTGCCATTTTTTCTTGTTCGCGTGCCTATAAAGTAATTAAATATTCACATATAGCTTAGATCCTAGTTCAGAGCATAGTGAGTGCTATGGAAAGCATTCTTACAAAATTTCACTGAAATATATTTAAAACTTTTTATGTAATGAAGTTTATCGCACATGGAAATAACGAAAAAATTGATTCTCCAGAAATCGCATTTAAAGATTTCTTTTTAGGTAAGAAACTACAATATTTAATTTTTACGCTTAAAATGCAACACATTTATATTCTAACCATTCCTCAACTTTATTTTTATCATTTTTAAAATCTTAATAGCTCTATTTGTTTTCCTGGTAAGCTTTGCTGTGTATAGAGAGGGACGATTTGAATTTTTCATTCCTAGCAAAATATCATGCTTACGCCAGACAGCATACACTCAATTCAAATAAGAATATTTCAATTTCCTTTATGCTGCATACTTCTATTGCACTTATCTGTGCACTGAACTAGGAGTTTTACAATATCTTCAAAAATAGCCAAAAATTTTCAAAATATGTAAAAAAGTACATATTTTTCTAAAAATTATCATTTTTTCATATTCGAGTGCCTATAAAATAATTAAATTATCACATATAGCTTAGATCCTACTTTAGAGCATAGTAAGTGACATTGAAAACATACTTACAAAATTTTACGGAAATATCCTAAGAACTTTTTATGTAATGAAGCTTATTGAACATAGAAATAACGAAAAAAATAATTTTCCAGAAATCGCATACATGTATTTTCTTGCAAAAATCTGATATATTTAATTTATACACTTAAAATGTGCTCCATATTTACATTCAAACCCATTTTTAACTTCATATTTAACTATTTTTAACTTAGTAGCTCTTTTTGTTTTCCTGGTAAGTTTTGCAGAGGATAGCGAGTGACTTTTGAATTTTTTATTCACTCATCATCGGTTTTAAAATAGTTTGTGACCATATTTTGTTCAACTGATACTCATAATTGTTCGAATACAAGTAAAAGTTCTAAATATCCAGAATTATAAATTAAAACTGGTAAATTAAAGTGATTTAGAATCGGAACAAAGTGTTCTTTCATAAAAACAATTAAAAAAATAGAAAAATTTCACAAAAATGGCCATTTTGATGTTTATTAAAATTGCCATAACTCCTTTTATAATAATAGTAGAAATAAAATTAAAACAGATTTGGAATCGCAAAAGATTGCTCTTTCATATAAAACAATAAAAAAAAATTGGAAATTTTGACCAAAGCAGCCAATTTGATGTAGGCAGATACCTTAAATATGAAAAGTGAAAAGTGAGTCAAGCCTCTCCTGTCAACCCTCCTGTCATTCCCCTGTCACCTTCTTCCATAAAATTTATTAGAAAAATTGTATATAGCTTACGGCTAAAAATATTATGCATTTGTACTCTGTTTTATTTCACAGTAAGTACTCAGTTGTGAAAATACAAATTTTAACACATAATGGATAAACTGTCTTGCAATAATATTTAAATTAGCATGTCTTTTATGGTAAATATAAGATAGATTCTCTGTCAAATTAGAATTTTACTTTCATAAAATGTTAATTTGTGTACACAAATAACCATTCTGAATAAAGCCTTTCATATCAGAAACTACTGAGAGCAATCTAAAGCTAAGCAATTGCTTTGACATTTTATGAAAAAGCAATTTTATATCGTATTCAACAATTTATGAATTTCGAATTCATATATACAACTGTTTGATCATCTGAACAGCAGATAAACACATTTCAAAAGCTAATATAACGTTTTTGAATTTACGTATTTAAAAGAAGTTATTAATGTTCAGTTATAGTAAAATTTTTGCGATATTTCGTTGTTTTCAAAAAAAGTGTACCAAAGTCATATATTTCATATTGTTTTACTTCTTAGTGTGTTCTGACTTGTTAAAAGAAAGGTTTTAACACAAATCGTGAATGTATTGTCTTGCAATAATATTTAAACAAGCCTGTCTTTTATGGTGTATATAAGAGCCCTTCACAGTAAAATTAGAATTTTACATTCATAAAATATTAATTTGTATACACAAATAACTGTTCTAAATAAAGTCTGTCAACTGCCAAGAGCTATCCAAAATTAAGCAGTTTCGTTGACATATTATCTGAAAGCAATGGTATGTCGTATTTAATAATTTATGAAATTCAAATTCATGTATACAACTGCTTGATCATCTGAATAACAGGTAATCACAATTCAAAAGCTAATATCCTGTTATTGAATTTGCATGTTAAAAAGAAGCTATTAATGCTCAATTACTGTAAAATTGTGTGACATTTCATCGTTTTCAGAAAAGTGGATCAAAGTTATTTTTCATTTATTTTACTATTTATTCAAGCACGAAAAGTGAAATACTTTTAGCTAACAATAGTTAAGAATAGTAAAATTGTACAAAGTACCAAAATATATTTAAATTTGCCATCAAGTTTAGTTCAATACATTATTATTGACTTATATATTGTGCTTTTTCAAAGATGAGTTTTATTCTTAACTTAATAGTTGAAGAAAGATTTTCTGCAAGTGATCGATTTTATTTTCCATTCCTTTTTTTCTTTCCTAATCTAAATGGTTGCATTTATGCATGTGTATATAAAAAAATCACAATATAGACATTCACAGAAGCACACTCAAGTTAGCAAAATTTCTTTTTTGTATAAAAATACGTATATGTTTTTAATAAAAAAAATCCGCACATAAGAGCAAACGATTTTATTTGAATTTTGAAGAGAGTAAAATGTGAGCAAATATCCAATTATTATACAATATAATTAATTCATTTTTTCATAAAATAATGTGTTAATCCTTAATTTTAATGAAAGTTTTGATGAAATACTTCTTTTCATTTTTACTAATAAAAAAAACTTTTTTACACATTTTTTTCTGCATTTAATCGCATGCGGGTAAATGTATACAAAAACCGAATTGTGTGGGAACGCAATGAAAGTTCGATGGATCTAAGCACATCAGTGGGTGCCTGGTTCAAACCTTTAAGGTGATGATTTTTATGTCTACCAGAGTGTTCAGCGTACTGAAAGGTGTTGGTGAATGTAAAGAACATTTAAACATTATATTATATTATATTATTCAAATAAATAAGAATTTCAGCTACTATAGTGCAGAGGCTAATTAAAATATATATATATAATAATGTGAATATTTCCAACATTTCAACAAACTTGAAAACACATTCGCTACTGGAAAATAGAAATCGATTTTATTTCTTTCTTTTTTTACCCTACCGAATTCACAACTTTTCAGTGGTATCACGACTTATTTCTTTTTCGTCACAACCTATTTCAGATTAAGCAACATGCAATACACCGTAGTGATAAATACAAATTTCTATACGCTAAGTCGATAATTACATCAGTAAAATACAAAGCAAAATATTTTCGGAGGTAGACTAAAAAAATGGAGTTATATTGAGCGTCCCTATAAACGAATTATTATTGTTATATCCTTCATAACGAGCATTTGATAGTAAACCACAATAAAATAATCGAGATTATTTACATAAATTAGTGCAGTAATAGACGTACTGACATACACATAATTTGAATTCATAAACACTTTTCAAGTTATTTGGAAACTATTAAAAACTGTTAGATGCTTATAGGTATATAATAATATATAAAAGAACACAGGTGTATTTTAAATAAAAAAAAATACTATATTCACTAATTTTTTTTTTACTAGTTTCCGGAAGACCCATTTTCGTTTTTATAAGAAAAAATATTGAGTTGCATTAAAGCATTTTGGAAATAAAATGGAATACATTAAGGAGAGGTCCCATCAACAAGTTTCAAGAGCAGAACATGTCAGTCACTGGCGGGGCCTTAAAGAGTTAGCAATTACACAAAAGTAGGTTATTGTAGAATATTTGAAAAAAAAAACAAATTCAATAAAGTGTTACAGACACATTTTTCACTGTTTCGCACCTAATCTACTTTACTAACATTTCTTTCATTTGGCTATTTTTTTTCTTGTTCGCCAAATTGCTAATGACGTTAAAAAGATGGCGAGAACCATGCTTTATACTATTCTCAATAAAAATATTAAATTATACTTCTCTCAATTATATTTCATATTATATGCAAATGCAAATTACTTATTCTAAACAACGCAACCCTATGATAAAAGTCAATTTTTGAAGGACGTGAATAATTATTCATTCTACTTACATATTCTGCAGTCATCTCATAATGAAACGCAATCTTGATTAAAGCAGAGTTTTGCAAGTAAAGTTTACAGATTTCATATCAGAGATAAAGCTTGCAAATACGTTTATCTTATGCTCACAGTTAAGATAGAAATTTGAATTACTCTCACCATTATGAAAAATTCATTAATTTAAAATCAGAACGTGTGCGGTGCAGCTTTGTCAAAATTACTTGAATATTTTAAATTCAATCACTTTAGAAATGAGATTTACACCAACATCAGTCTGCAAGAGATGTGTAATAAATTTAAACTTTTCTGTACTAGGTTTAAAGATTTACCGCCTAATAGATTGTTTTAATACTAGTTTATAATCCCAGTCAAAAACGACGGAATAATGATCTGCTTCGTAAGACTTCATACAAATGTAGATTTTGTTATTCAAGAATTTGTATTGTAGAAAAGTGCATTTTAAAAATGACAAGTGAGATATATAAATAGAAATAATAAGGATATTTTTTTTAATCATTGTTCAAATTATGAAATAATCTAACAAAGAGATTATATTACGTCCACTTGAAATTTGATTGCTTTGTGGATAAAATATATGTTTTTTACAAAATGTAATTAAAATGTAAGAAATATGTATAACGCCATGTATAAGATCGTTTTCATTACAAAAAGTAAAAAACCACCTATCGCAGCCTTCCGGGGGAAAGAACGTCCGGACAATTTTGGTATATTTTCATCGATCATGACCCCATGACCTCAAAATCACCCTCAGTTGAGATGTTGACATCAGTCTCAAATGTTTTAAACACAGGTATGGCAATAATGCGCTGTTTAAAATTAAACAAAATTGGAAATTGCACTTGAAGCGTAGCAAATGTGGTACTTTCATACGATAACGAAGTTTTAAAAATATTCAGATTTTGCTGTTATAATAGACAGTACTCCGCATAGAGTAAAGTGGTCGAAATCTTTTCTGTGTTCCTGTAAATATACGGGAAGTAATTTTTATTGTACCTCAGCAACGTATATCATATTCATAAAATGTGAAACTGTTTAATGTATTTAAAACACACCCCAAACAATGTTTCCCAGTGTAGCATTATGTAGTGGAATACTTTTATGTGGCATTGTAATCTTATAATAAATATTCTTTGCATTACAGATTGTACAGAATGTATACATTAGTATGCATCTATGTAAGGCCATGTCCTTTCTATTATATTCGAAGGAGTTTAACATCATTAAAATGTACTTTAAACTATTTTTTCCCATTGAACGTAATGTAATGGAATAATTTTGATTGTCTATGTTATTGATCTATGCATCTGATTTTCATAAAATTTGAAATGACTCGACAAAATTATGTAATAATCATATATTTTAAATTTCAAACGATTCGGTTGGGTAGTTTTTTGCGTTGTTATATGCAGACAGACGGACAGACGAACGGACGGACGGACGGACAGAAGGACAGACTGAACGACAATTATAGGTGCTACGTATTTACATAATTACGAAAGCACCAAAATAGCACAATTAATAAAACACTAGTAGTGAGCGATTTACAATTCTTTATTGTCGCGCTCAATAACGATTTTAGTCATACGGATTTATGCAGAATTGCATCACTTTTTCTGTTTGAAACGCCTCCAAAAGAGCGAAAATTCAAAATTCCTTGTCGAAATTTGGCAGAATGTTCTTAATCGACGATGTTTCATCACGGTGACCTAATTTTCCAAGTTTACAATGAATTATCCTGAAACTCCAAAGTTGTAGACAGAATAGTACAGATTATGTATTTCCGTAAAGATTTTTCACGAGGAGACCGTTAACAAATTGAAAAAGTTCTAATAGCTTTTCAATAAGAGTGTATAAACAAATGTAGCAAAAACGTTCAAATTTTAGACCATGATTAAACGGCTTATTTCAATCAATTTTATTCATTTTTATAAAGATAGCACATATATTCATAGATAAAATAAGGTTTTCATATAAACAGTCCCAAATTTTGTCAGGATGTTTTGTTTATAATTTGCAAAGTTACCTAAAAGTTAATATAATAGTTGCTTATAATTTGCAAAGTTACACCCTATTGTAGAAAAAAAACAGAAAATATGACAAACAACATTCAACACAATAAATTATACCCAGCTCAAAATTCATGCTAGTATTTGTTTGCTAGACAAGCATTACTTGCTATACACCAGCAAGTAAAATAGCACAAACTACCATTACATATTTGCTGGTTCTAGCAGAATTATCAGCATGTCATGGTGCGTTTTGGCCCACTTTGCTGCTTGGCCAGCATACATAATCCAGCATGTGTTGCTTGAATATGTTGCTGGCCTAGCAGCAATAAAGACCATCACTTGCTAGTATTTTCTGCTAGTCTAGCACTATTTTTCTACCATCATTTGCTTTAAATTTTTGCTTTTCTAGCATCAGTTGCTAGTTAGAAAAAAACGCAGGTTCTGCCATCTATTGACAACACTGGAAGCGTCCACGGATACTGGGGGAGGAAACTGCATCGGACTTTTTCACTCCTGAGGGGACGTGCGCGTTACTTACCTTGCAAGCGGGAACCTGTTAATAGATGCCTGTAACTGCTAGTGATTGTTGACGAAGCTAATTCTACTATGCGCTATTATTTTTACAAGGATAAGAATGAATTTATCGATGCAACTATATCCTCAAATTTTCAATAAATAAAATTAATTTACTGTTAATTTTTTTCTTCAAATAATTAATGAGAAATTAGAATATGATTACATTAATATAAATCAAGAAATAGATAATTCTGAAATGTATTTTTGATAGAATAAATTTCAGGTAAATTCTGTTTAAGATGGGGGATTTTAAAACTATAATGCATATTGGAAAGAGGGGAGGAATCAATTATACATATTTTTAAATCGATTGTTATAAACATATTTCTTAAATGAAAAATTGCCTCTTGAATATTGAATTTTAAATGATTAAATTTTGTTTTTTACCGATTTTGAAATACACATTTATTATTTTTTAATAACTTAAGTTAATTAACACTAGCAAAATTGAAAGTTAATAATTTTTGGGTGGACGAAGGAAGTTTTGAATTTACGTTGTATTAGCCCGAAGAGAAGATCTAAAGCCTCTTCGTTTTGAAATTTTAAAAACATATTTTTTCCCTTATTTTAATAAACACATAATATTTTACTTTTGAAATAACTTAAAAGAACTAAATAATATGAGAAAGTGGCGATGATTTTCTTCCATTTCATGAAGGGGGTGGGGAGCCTAAAAAAATTAATTGTTATTATTTTTTGTTAAGTTTGTGTGTTAAACCAACGAGTTCAAAAGGCAGTGTTTTATTCACATGGTGGTACATAGCTATTCTTCTCCTTGCCCAGCTTTTTAAATTCAATAAACAAAAATTTATTTTCATCCTATCCTTAAAGAAATAATGAATTTATAATTTTCATGTAAGTTAAAATAATTCAACACTAAGAAAAGGATCATTTAAAAGATCAGTTAAAAGGTCAGTTAATTTTCCGTTAGGAGAGTAGAAGAGTTACTATTATAAATCCGCTATAAAAATAAATTCTTTGTTCTGTTTTTTTTTTTTTTTAAGTTAAAAATTAATCTCAAATCGGTGGTTTAAGGTAATCATGAATCTAAGTGGTGATAACAATCCTTCTCCAGTATTTTCTATTTTGATGAACGATTTCTTTTTCTCTAATTTTCAAAGACACAAATGTTAAGGTATCTAACTGCATGCTTG
This sequence comes from Maratus speculifer, assembly GCA_964019185.1. Lineage (NCBI taxonomy): Eukaryota > Metazoa > Arthropoda > Arachnida > Araneae > Salticidae > Maratus > Maratus speculifer. The sequence continues at coordinate 139,982,113 of OZ025300.1, forward strand.
GAAATAGCTTAAATAGCAATTAAGCAAAAGATGCTTGTACATAGCTTGTCATGCTATTTCTCCCTAAACGTGCTACTTAGCATATTATGCTGGAATGCATAAAATAGTATATTATAGCATATAAAGATACCTACCTCTGCTTGCTTTGGAAATAGCTTAAATAGCACATAAACAAAAGATGCTTGTACATAGCTTGTCATGCTATTTCTCTCTAAACTTGCTAAATAGCACGCCCAATCCAAAGTTGCGGGTGTGACATTTACACAACTTAATTTAGTCACCGGCAAAAAAAATTTTGAGCATTGGTTTCAATTTGTATGAATTTCAATGTAGATCACTTACACATACATTTATCCAAATCTGAAAATTGTCCAATGTATCATTTATTTATTAAAAAAAATAATTTTCGCCTGTTGCGGGTGTGACATAAAAAGGACATGCATTTTCATCTTTCAGTGCAAAAATGCAAAACTCTGTGAATTATGACAACTGAGTGAATTAATATTTTTATATATTAGACAGTAATACTTAAATAATTAGTCTATGAAAAAATTAAATTATTTACTCATTTCTTGCTTTTGTGGAAAATATTCAAAATTTTCGTTGCGGGTGTGACACCCTGTTGCGGGTGTGACTTGTATAGCCAATAAAATAATGACATACACAAATATTTTCAAGGCAGATTTTTTTAATTAAAGAATTAATCAATATTACATTTATAATATCTAGAGAGGAAAATACAAAAAAAATTTCATTTCCAATCTTGAATTTATAATTTCTGGTGGTGGTAGCTGTTTTTACAAAAATGCTCTTTTTTTCCTAGGATGCATCTGACTGACTGGGCCAAATATGCACGTTTTCTTAAATTTTTTTCAAACATTCTAATTCTATATCGTCACCATCCATTTGTCTTATTTGTCCATCAAAGTTTTCACTTTTTTAATGTCAAGAATAAAACAACTTCTACAAAATCTCCAACTGCACATTCATCGTTGGATATTATATCCTTGTCAAAGTATGGATACATCTAACTGACTGAGCCAAATATACACATTTTCTTGATTTTTATTCAGATACTCTTATTCTATAATATCCCCATTCATTTGTCTTATTTGTCCATCAAAGTTTTTATCTTTTTTTTTTTTTTTTTTTTTTTTTTTTTTTTTTTTTTTTTTTTTTTTTTAATGTTTAGAATAAAACAACTTCTATAAAATCTCATATTTTCTACACTGCACTCTTATCATTGGATATTATATTTTTGACAAAATATGGTAACAAACAAATTCTCTTGTGATCACTTTCTGAAGTTATTGCAACATTAATTGTTCCTACGTCAATAAAAACAACATGATGTATTGATTGAATGTTGAGCTCCGATTGTGCTTGGTGCCAGCATTCATGAAGCATTTTCACAATATCTTCTGAAATTTCACATTCAGCAAAGTTCTTTTATATTTTTTAGGACTTTTTCTACAAACATGGCAAAATCTGAAGCTGAATTGATAGTTGCAGAGCGTTGCTAGTGTTACCATTTTCTTGGCAACTGCACCAACCCCATCGACAACTCCTTTACCATGGGATGAAATGCAAAAGGATTGCCATCCTTTACCATGATTTTTTAAAATAGTCTCTTCTTTTCTTTCCTTTCTTTGTCTCTTTCCTTCTCTTGTTGAAGATATGCTTCAAATTTAAAAGGGTTTTCCTTAATCTTTTTTCAATGATATCGTGATCTTTCTGTACTCTTCATTCTCTGCAAAAGAGAAGAAACTAATGTGTATACTGAATAAATATAGCACTTCCAGTCCAAAAATATAAGCTTAACAAATTTTTAATAGTTATCCCTTGAAATTTCTAATCTTACATAAAGTTAATTATGTTAAATTTTGGTTAATTTCAAACTGACTATATACATTTTATGCTAACTTAATAAACATTTTAACAGTTTCTATTATTCTTACTTCTACTTTTTATTTAATTTGAATTAAAAGAGAAAAAAATCTTCCCCTAATATTGATTTACTTATTTTAAAAAACTAAATATATATATATTAGATAAATAGTATCAAATAACAAAATTAAAAAAAGTATATAAAAAACAAAACAAAATTAACAAATTTAAAGAAAATTGCTAAAATATTGATTTGTAATTTTTTTTTAATTTCTATAAAAATCTTACCTTTTAAATTAATTTCTTAATCGTATATCACTAATAAAATTATTTTCTTGCAGTAAAGCAACAATTTTATCAATTCAAACTGAATAAATCAAATGCACACAGTGTCACATGCTCAGATGATGCAAATTTTTATTTATTAACTGGAATTCCCTCTATTAAATCAAAGGGTATAGTTAAAGCTGCCAAGTACATGTTTTCCAGCATATTATTCTTTTATAAATTTACATATAATTTGTTCAAATATGCATTTGAATCAATTTTAAAAGACGTTGCGGGTGTGACTTTAATTAAATGTCACACCCGCAACAGGGACATGTCACGCCCGCAACGCTCAATAATTATAACTAAAATATTAATTAATTTCTTTTGTGTCTGTAATTCAAAGTATCTTAATAAACTATTTTTGAATATAAAGTTTCATAACTTTAAATCAAAAATATTTTTCTGCAGAGATATAAATGTAACTTTTTGTTGCGGGTGTGACACAATAATTAAGAGTAATTAAATATGCTTACCTTTTGTAATTAAGATTAGTGAACACTTCTCTGCAGACAAAAACTCTCAATAATAGTTTCAGATCATATATATCCAAGTTTGGAGATTTTCAGAATATTTGTTCAGCTGTACGAGACCATGAAATGTAAAGATTTTTGCCGCAGTCAGTTTTACAAAGTCATAGTGTCACTTTATTAATTAATATAAGTATGTTAATGACAAAAATTTAATTCTTTTTTGATAAAATATGAAATAGTACACTCTTAACAGTAAATATGCAAAATTTTATTCATATTTAAAGATATTTAAATTTTCATCCTCATGTCCATTTTTTCGTGGATTGGGCGAGCATATTATGCTGGAAAGCATAAAATAGCATATTATAGCATGTTAAGGTACCTACCTCTGCATGCTTTGGAAAAAGCTTAATCAGCAAATAAGCATAAGATGCTTGTACATAGATTGTCATGCTATTGCTGTGTAAGCTAGCTATATAGCATGTGATGCTGGCTAGCAATTTAAAGCATATAATAGCAAGGATATCTAGCAGACAAAGCAAAATATGGCAATAACTAGCATATTTTTGTTGCTGGTACTAGCATGAATTTTGACCTGGGTAATCAGAATTAAATAACAATAAAAATTGCATGAAAAATTAGCAAATTTACTATACATTTTTTCACTGTGCATGCGTGACTGTAATCAAAATATAATTTACATAATGTGTAACTAAATGTTTAGATCAACTTTTGCAAAAATCTCAACAGCATAGCTTGAAAATTATCTTAAAATTCTCTAAAAATTTCCATTAAATAAACTGAAAATCTGTTGTTCCGAAAAAGAAGCGAAGCAATAAGGCACTATATCCAAATACGGTTGTACGTGAAATATTGTGTAAGCTATATTGACACTAATAAATGGATATATCAAAAAAAAAAAAATACATATGAAAATTCAGAAATAAAAATTAAAAAAAATAAAAAAAGAGAAGAAATAAGGTATATATATATATATATATATATATATATATATATATATATATGGCTTCCATGCGGTCTTGCATGAGAGATTAAACAATTTATTGCCAGTTTTATTGTTGACAATATTTTACCAATACAACGAAAGGTCTCATATAATACTTTTTAAAATACTATTAAAAATATTTTAAGTTATTTCAAAGTTATTATAATAAAGTAGTAGCATTTTCTACAATTTTCTATAGCAACCAATGTATTCTTATTTTGACACTGAATTTAAAAACTTCTGAATACTGAGGGAAAGGAAGTTGAAAAAATATACTAAATGAGGTGCACCCAAAAAGGAAAATTTCGCTTTCTTTATAAAAGTGTCAAAGGAATGCTTTTACAAATATAAGTAAGTTAACCATTGAATGGAAAATTTTATTCGATTTCCACATCTTTCAATTTTGAAAAGAATTCAATATTTAACTGTATTTAAATTCCCTGAGTAAAAATTTACATTTGAAAAAAATGATATTACGATTAAATTTTATTCGAGGATATTTCTAGCAGGACCAGAAAACGAATCAATAACTTTATGTTCTTTTTTATCTATGATTATTTGTATTTCTATCAAGGAATTCTTAGAACAGATTATCCATTTCTTATAATGTAATATTAAATATTAGAATCAACTTTTAAAAAGGCATTAAAGTTTTCATAAAAACTGTCCCAAATTTTATCAAGTTTTTTTTATAAAGAAGACAAAAAATAATATATATATATATATATATATATATATATATATATATATATATATATATATATATATATATATATATATATATACAGGGTGTATCTAAACTACTAGGCAAAACTTTAAGGGGTGATAGTACACATCAAGACAAATAATATTAAACGGGAAACTAAGGGTCCCAAACGTCTTCCGAAGGAGACAGGCGCCATCAAAGTTTAGGGTTCAAAATTTCAAATAATTATAAAAAACGAAAAAATTATTCGATTCGTTTCCGGTTTTCATGAAAACTATTCTTTATGTCAGTATTGCCTTGAAAATAAATTATAAAGATAAATTTTAAAAAATGCCGATAGAGGGCGCTTTAGACTTTGGAGTAACGAACAACTATTTTTTACCGTTGTTTTTTGCATATCATTAATTTTTTTTAGAAGTTTAGACATAAACTTAAATTTTGAGGTCAAAATCTGTGGTTAAGTGGCGCAAACTGAACTGTGTTCAATAGGAGTGGGTAGGTTCAAATTTCAAATGATTATAAAAAACAGAATAATTGGTCAATTGATTTGCGGTTTTCACTAAAACTATTCTTTATGTCAGTATTGTCTTGAAAATAAATTATAAACATAAATTTCAAAAAATGGCGATAGAGGGCGCTTTAGACTTCGGAGTAATGTACAACTATTTTTTACCGTTAATTTTTGCATCTCATTAAATTTTTTTGAAGCTTAGAAATAAACTTAAATTTTGTGCTGAAAATCTGAATCGTTGAGAGTGGTTAAGTAGCGCTAACTGAACAGTGTTCAATGGGGGTGGGAAGGTTCAAATTTCAAATGATTATACAAAACGGAAAAATTGGTCGATTCGTTTGCGGTTTTCTCTAAAACCATTCTTCATCTCAGTATTTCCTTAAAAATAAATTTTAAAGATAAATTTCAAAAAATTCCGTTAGAGGGCACCTTAAACTTTAGAGTAACCAACAAAAATTTTTAACTGTTATTTTTTGTATCTAATTAAATGCTTGCAAAAGCTTAGACTTAAATTTTGAGTTCAAATTCTGAATCGTTGGGAGGGGTTAAGAAGCGCAAACTAAACTGTGTTCAGGAGTTGAAATGTTACCCTGCCCACTCCACGAACTCAGTTCAATTTTTCGCTACCTAATTACTCACAACGATTCAGATTTTGAGCTCAAAATTTAAGTCTAAACTTTTAAAACATTTATTTAGATTAAAAAATAATAATAATAACAGTTAATAGTTGTTGGTTACTCTAAAGTTTAAGGCGCCCTCTAACGGAATTTTTTGAAATTTATCTTTAAAATTTATTTTCGAGGAAATACTGACATAAAGAATGGTTTTAGAGAAAACCGCAAACGAATCGACCAATTTTTCCGTTTTTTATAATCATTTGAAATTTGAACCTCCCACCGCCATTCAACACAGTTCAGTTTGCGCTACTTAACCACTCTCAACGATTCAGCTTTTCAGCTCAAAATTTAAGTTTATGTCTAAGCTTCTAAAAAATTTAATGAGATGCAAAAAATAACGGTAAAAATAATTGTACGTTACTCCAAAGTCTAAAGCGCCCTCTATCGATATTTTTTGAAATTCATCTGTATAATTTATTTTCAAGACAATACTGACATAAAGAATAATTTTAGTGAAAACCGCAAATCAATTGACCAATTTTTCTGTTTTTTATAATCATTTGAAATTTGAACCTACACTCTCCCATTGAACACAGTTCAGTTTGCGCTACTTAACCACAGATTTTGAGCTCAAAATTTAAGTTTATGTCTAAACTTCTAAAAAAATTTAATGATATGCAAAAAATAACGGTAAAAAATAGTTGTTCCTTAGTCCAAAGTCTAAGGCGCCCTCTATCGGCATTTTTTGAAATTTATCTTTGTAATTTATTTTCAAGACAATGCTGACATAAAGAATGGTTTTCGTGAAAACCGCAAACGAATCGACCAATTTTTCCGTTTTTTATAATTATTTCAAATTTTGGACCCTAAACTTTGATGGCGCCTATCTCCTTCGGAAGGCGTTTGGGACCCTTAGTTTCCCATTTAATATTATTTGTCTTGATGTGTACTATCACCCCTTAAAAATTTGCCCAGTAGTTTAGATACACCCTGTATATATATATATATATATAAACCTTTCATCCGATTTTGCATGATAGTTTAAACAATCTATTACCAGTTTTATTACAGACAATCTTTTACCTATACTGCGAAAAATCTAACACATTATGGAGTTAAAAGATGCTTTAAGTTCTTTCAGAGTTATCATAATCATGTAATATCATTTCCTGCATTTTTCTATAGAAACCACTGTATTCTTATTTCGACATCGAATTTTATAACTTTTGAATACTGAGGAAAAAGAAATTTTTGCTTTCTTTATAAATGTGTCAAAAGAACGCTTTTACAAATGTAAGTAAGTTAAGCATTGAATGGAATATTTTATATGATTTCCCCATCTTTCAATTTTGAAAAGCATTCAATATTTAACTGTATTTAAAATTCTAGAATAAAAAATTACATTTGAAAAGAATGATATCAAGATTAAATTTTATTCGAGAATATTTCTAGAAGAACGAGAAAACGAATCAATAAATTTAAGTTCTTTTTATATATTATTTGTGTTTCTATAAAGAAATTCTTAGAAGTGATTATCCATTTCTTTTATTATAGTATTAAATATTAGAATAAACTTTTATGGAGGTATTAAATTTTCAAAAAAACTGTCCTAAATTATCAAGTTTTTTCCTCATAATTTGCGATGTTCTGAATTTTTCAATAAATGTTCCATTTAGAAAATATGACAAGCAACATTCTAAAAAATACCCCGTAATCAGACTTAAAAAATAATGAAAATTATATGAAAATTGAGCAGAATTCCTAAACAATATTTCACTAACTATGCATGACAGCTATCAATATATTATGTTCATTATGTGCTAGCTAAATGAGTGAAGAAACATTTGTGAAAGTCTCAAAAAGGAAGTGAAAAGATATACTGTATCCAATACAATAGTACGTGAAAGGTTGAATATGCTATATTGAAACTAATTCATAGATTTATCAAAAAACAAAAATAAATAAGAATTACAAAAAAGGAAGAAATAAATAAAAATTGAAGAAATTAAAGAATTAGAAGTATCAGAAGAAAGAAAATTATATATATATATATATATAGTCCAAAAATTTTAAAGTTTTGAGTGAACTTAAGTTCACGAAAAATCCACATGATCAGCGCTATAGCTGCAATAATCACGTAAATTATGTATATAGCACTTTAAGAATAATGTGTAACGGCAGATCCAAAGTCCCGTGCCATAATGAAAAATGATATCAAACTTTTAAACTTTAAAGGAAATAAAAACGAGTAAGAAAAACAGTATAAAGACAATATAAAAAAGGCTGTGGATCTCATCAGCGGTGGGCAGTTTTAAAACACAGCAAATACATATGAATGGATATGGAAAAGGACTATTATAATGTAGTGGCAGTGGGTTTCGATCAGAGTGCTACAATTTAAAAAAATCAAATGTACAAAAACATTTGAAATCATAACACTCCCCCACCGGACCCAAACGCCACAGAAAACAGCATATAACACATTTAACATTGATACAAAACAAACAAACAATTGTTTGGTTTGTGTGGCTGTTTCTCTGAAGCTTGGGTAATACAACTTTATTTATTTCTGTTTTAAGTTATATTACATACTTGTTCATTTCGGCAGTATCAATGTTAAATGTGTTATATGCTGTTTTCTGTGACGTTTGGGTCCGGTGGGGGAGTGTTATGATTTCAAATGTTTTTGTACATTTGATTTTTTTAAATTGTAGCACTCTGATCGAAACCCACTGCCACTACATTATAATAGTCCTTTTCCATATCCATTCATATGTATTTGCTGTGTTTTAAAACTGCCCACCGCTGATGAGATCCACAGCCTTTTTTATATTGTCTTTATACTGTTTTTCTTACTCGTTTTTATTTCCTTTAAAGTTTAAAAGTTTGATATCATTTTTCATTATGGCACGGGACTTTGGATCTGCCGTTACACATTATTCTTAAAGTGCTATATATATATATATATATATAGCTTTCCTCCGGTCTTGCATGAAAGTTTAAGCAATCTATTGCCAGTTTTATTGCTGGCAATCATTTACCAATACAGAGTAAGGCCTCATACAATACTTTTTAAAATACTATTAAAAATAATTTAACTTATTCCAAAGTTATCATAATCATGTAGTAGCACTTCCAGCAATTTTCTATAGAAACCTGAATTTTAAAACCTCTGAATACTGAGAAAAAAGAGGTTTTAAAATGTACTAAATAACATGTACTCAAAAAGGAAAATTTCGCTTTTTTTATAAAAGTGTCAAAAGAATGCTTTTACAAATCGATATAAGTTAAGTATCAAATGGAATGTTTTTTTCGATTTCCCCATCTTTCAATTCTGAAAAGCATTCAATATTTAACTGTATTTAAATTTTCCGTATAAAAATTTACATTTTAAAAGAATGATATCATGATTAAATTTTATTCGAAAATATTTCTAGAAGAACAAGAAAACAAATAAATAACTTTAAGATAGTTTATGTACGATTATTTGTGATTCTATAAAGAAATTCTTAGAAGTGATTATCCATTTCTTTTATTATAGTATTAAATGTTAGAATAAAATTTTATGGAAGCATTAAAATTTTCTTAAAAACTGTCCAAAATTAACAAGTCTTTTCCTCATAATTTCCTATTTTCTGAATTTAAAAAAATATTCCTTTCAAAAAATATGACAAACATCATTCTACACAATATCCTGTAATCTAACATAAAAAAATAATAAACTTTGTATGAAAAATCAGCAGGATTACTATACAAAATTTCACTAACCATACATGATTGCAATCAATATATAAATTCATAAGTTGCTAGCCAAATAAGTGAAGAAACGTTTGTGAAAGTCTCAAAAACATAGCATGAAATTCTAAATATTATCGTCGATATCATAAACTCAATGTCGTTGTTCAAAAAAGGAAGCGAAAAGATGAGGGGCTGTTTTAAGATACAATAATACGTGAAAGCTTGTGATGCTATATTGAAACTAATCCTTAGATATATCAAAAAATAAAAATAAATCAGTATTAAAAAAGAGGAAGAAAGAAAAGAAAATTGAAGAAATTAAAAAATTAGAAGAATCGGAAAAAAGAAAATTAATTATATATATATATATATATATATATATATATCTTTCATTCGGTCTTGAATGAAAGATTAAACAATTTATTGTCAGTTTTATTGCTGACAATCTTTTGCCAATACAGCGAAAGGCCTCATACAATACTTTTAAAAATACTATTAAAAATACTTTAAGTTATAGCAATGTTATTATAATCAAGTAGTAGCACTTCCAGCGATTTTCTATAGAAACTATTGTATTTTTATTCCGACATTGAATTTTAAAATATCTGAATACTGAGGAAAAGGATGTTGAAAAATATACTAAATGACATGTACTCAAAAAGGAAAAATTACGCTTTCTTTATAAAAGTGTCAAAGGAATGCTTTTAGAAATATAAGTAGGTTGAGCATTGGATGGAATAATTTTATTCGATTTTCCCGTCTTTCAATTTTGAAAAGTATTCAACATTTAACTGTATTTAAATACCATGAATAAAAATTTACATTTGAAAAGAATGACATCGTGATTAAATTTTATTCGAGAATATTTCTAGAAGAACGAGAAAATGAATCAATAATTTTAAGTTCTTTCTATTTATGATTATTTGTATTTCTATAAAGGCTTTCTTAAAAGTGCTTATCCATTTCTTTTATTTTAGTGTCAAATATTCGAATCAACCTTTATGGAGGCATTAAAACTTTCATTAAAACTGTCCAAAATTAACAAGTTTTTTCCTCAGAATTTCCAATGTTTTGAATTTTTTTACATACTGAATTACTCTACATAATACCTTGTAATCATACATAAAAAATAATGAAAATTGTATGAAAAATTAGCAGAATTACTATTCAATATTTCACTGAACATGCATGACTGCAATCAATATATAATGTTCATAATGTGCTAGCTAAATGAGCGGAGAAACTTTTGTGAAAGTCTGAAAAACATAGTATGAAAGTCTAAATATTATCGTTGATAGTATAAACTCAATATCCGTTGATCAAAAATGGAAGCGAAAAGATGAGGGGCTGTATCCAAATGCAATAGTACGTGAAAGGTTGTGTATGCTTTATTGAAACTTATGCATAGATATGTATAAAAATAAAAATAAATCAGAATAAAAAAAGAGGAAGAACGAAAAGAAAATTGAATTAATTAAAAAATTAGAAGAATTAAAAGAACAAAAATTATGTATGCTCATACATATATATCTTTCATCCGGTCATGCATGAAAGGTTAAACAATTACAAATTTTATTGCTGAAAATCTTTTACCAATACAGCGAAACGCCTCATACAATACATACAATGCTTTTCAAAATACTATTAAAATACTTTAAGTTATTTCAAAGTTATTATTATAATCATGTAGTAGCGTTTCCTACAATTTCTATAGAAACCAATGTATTCTTATTTTGATACTGAATTGTAAAACTTCTGAATACTGAGGAAAAGGAAGTTGAAAAAACATACTGAATGACATCTACTCAAAAAGAAAAACTTCGCTTTCTTTATAAAAGTGTCAAAGGTTTGCTTTTGCAAATATAAGAAAGTTAAGCATTGAATGGAATGTTTTATTCGATTTCCCCATGTTTCAGTTTTGAAAAACATTCATATTTTAACTGTATTTAAATTTCTTGAATAAAAATTTACATTTGAAAAGATTAATATCATGATTAAATTTTATTCAAGATTATTTCTAAAAGAACGAGAAAATGTATCAATAACTTTAAGTTATTTTTATTTGTTTTTGGTGTTTTTATAAAGGAATTCTTAGAAGTGATTATCCAATATTTGCCATGTAATTTTGATATTTAAATAAACTTTTATACAAAAAATGAATTCCCAAAACTGCTAATTCTAACTTACCGTTAAGTATTGGCAGAGGTCTAGAAAGTGAGCCATTATTAAAATTCCATCGCAGCGAAGGACTTTGGAAAATGAAGTATCTTTTTTATGTTGCTTTTGTTGTTTTACATAATGAAATAATTCTACGCCAAAGTAAATTTTAAATAATGGAAATAATATAATATAAGAAGTAAAACCACAAAAATGTGTAACAAATATATTTTAATGTTTTTTTTTTAAGTTGTACCTTCAATACCATAAAACGTAAAGACTTTAATACAGAAAAAAACTTCGAGCACCGGTTGGACTATAACAAGAAAAAATATTTAAATTTTTTTTTGACTTTGGTATCCCCTTTAAACATTTACAAAAAAAACCTGCATTCAATTTAAAAATAAAAGATACAATAGTCAACGAATCTGTTTAAAACTATATTCTGTAATAAAATGACGTTTTGTTTTGATGTTTCGGATGATAGTCATCCATTTTTGTATAACATAAAAAAAAATACGTTTTTTATTTTTTTTTAATGCGCTTATTAAGTGGATGCTTACTAACTTATGTTTGTGCTGCTTTTCCCTCAGGAATGGAGGTTAGAGTGGCTTTTCTGCAAGAAACAAAATACACATGACAATACTTATATATTAAAATACCATTTATTGAATCAGAATTTTAAAAAAATGCAGGCGTTAATTTTATTTCTCGACAAGACTGTGTCTGAAGTCACTGTATAAAAGGTACAAGGGACTAGATCGAAAAAAAATATAACATTTCCACACTTGATTCACCGACCAATAGTTCAAATCTAAAATACACAGAGAACGATTAGAATATTATGAATATTATAGCAAGCAATATCTACCGTCAAAGAACAAAGTATACTTCGAAATGAGAATTAAAATCGCTCATTTTTTAAGCATGGCGTATTCTGTTACCTCGTCAAGTTCGAATTCTTATTACCTTTTTATCACAAATCAGAAATGAGATTATTGAACGCAAATGAAGTACAATTCTCACGTAATATTTCGATAGTTTAAAAAAAATTGTTCCGTTCTTATAGTTTAGCTCCTACTACTTAATAAGTGAAAATGCAATTTATAACATTGAAATAATGATATTTGTTTAAAAATGAATACATTATATTGGCTATTTAGTTTTCTAAAATAAATTTGTATGGTTTATATGTGGGTTAACATACAATTGATTGATATGGTTTATATGATTATATTTTTATAAAGTCACTTAAATAAGGGTTCCTATCATTTTACATCATATTGTACATGCAGAAAGAAATACATCCATTTTCAGTAAAAAAGGATTTTAATCATTGTAACAAGAAGAAGAATTGATACATAATGTATATATTTTTAAAATTATGATTGGAATGTTTTTGATTTGAATATCTATGATATTTTTTGTAAAGCAATTATTTTTTTAATAATAATATCTGTAATAATACGGTAAATATTAAAAATAAAATTATCTAGGCATTTTTCCAGTAATTGCCATCAAGTATATTAGATCCTTTAAAAAAAATCCTTTCACACATTAGCTTGAAAACAAGTATGTAAGCAAGATAAATAATTCTCGTAATTTAGCAATAATCATCAATTTGAGTATCGATTTTACAGAAATAAATGGTATTTTACCATTTTGATATTGTAAAGAGAGTTCGTTCAAGTATTTAAAGGTCAAACCAAAATTATGTAAATATGTATAGGGAAAAGAAGGACCGGAATATAACAGTACGTTTAAAATGGTTATTAACGTTTGACAAGTGGGAATAAATATGGTTATTGAAACGGCTATTGTAATTTGTTTGCTTACAGTTATTTAACGTTTATTTTCTTTCACGTTATTGTATGCATAAATAATAAATAAATATCCTAACTCGAAACAAACAAACAAAAATAAATTCTATTTATGAATAAAAATATTTTTTGTTCATTTCTGACTTTTTTTTTTCATTTTTTGTTCAAAGTGAGATTTTTCTTCTAATCGAATGTATCATGTTTTATGTTCTGCTATTTATTTTTTATAGACATTTAACATGCATTAGAAGAAACCATTTATGGTAACCAATTCACTTAATATACCACTAAAAAAATCTTAAGAAAATCTTAAGAAAATATCGATAGAAAATCTGTCGGAAATTGACCCATATTTTAAGTATTCTGTCGATATTTTTAAGCATACCTTATAAAAATCTGCAGATAGTTTTGAGGTAAAATTACATCAGCAAAATTTCTTCACATTTCTGTAGAAATTCTGAAGAAAGTGGATATTAATTCAGATAATCTTAAAATCATTTTTACTATTAATTAAATTAATTTAAAATTACCGGATTATCTTAATTTGTTAAATATGATCAAATGAGATATTTTTATATTTAATAAAATGTCTTTATGAATAATATTTTTTAATGAAATGTTAGAATCATTTAATAACTATATTTTTTCATTCTATAGCAAATTTATGGCTGATCACTCTCTTCACTAAGTATATGCATTTAGAAATTATTATAGTAAATTAGTGTATAATTCTGCACCTGAAAATAACGCCATATATCATTAAACAAGAAAAAAAATCATGTTTCAAGCATAGATTATGAAGCACTTTCAAATAAATTCAGAATAAGGTAAAAAAACTGCGGCGTTTAAAAAATTATAATATTGCGTCTCATTCCATCATAAATGTATAACGTATTTCAAAACCAAATTTCAGCTGTCCTCATCTACACCTGGAAAATTATCTGAAATTTTGGCAGCCTTGTATATGATATAGAGATTTGTATCAATTAACAACATGCATTTCAAAATTTGGTTCATTTTTGAGATACACATATTTCAATTGATTACGCAAATGCAGTACTATAACCGATTTATTTTGTGTGTCCCTGTAAATTAATAAAAAAAAGGTAAATGCTCTGTTTTAATGTGAATGCAGTAAAATTTGGTGATTTATATCAGTTTCAATACATCTGAAATAGAGTAATGCCATTAAAACACTCTCCAAACGATTTTTCACCATATACCATAATGTAATCGAATTTTTTAGAGTACTCGTAAATGCATCATTAATCGTAGATACTGCATACGAACACCAAACATGCTTTAGTGACCCTAAATAAGCTTTATTAATTGCATGAATATTCGATTATATTTACGAGAGTTAGAGCATGGATAGACGGACAGACAAACTTATTGCATAAACAATTTTCAGCTTTCTTGGGAAGTGCTAAAAAATAAAGTTAGCAAAATATCTTATTGAATTAATCTTAAACTGTTTGGAATTTTTGAAAAAAATATTATATAACTATGAGAGCAAATTCTATTTATTCAATTACGATGAGTTAAATCGAATTTTTAGAAAATAAAATAGTGCCTTTCTATGTTTAAATGTGATTCCACGTGTAAAACAAGATGAAAAATTCTATTTATTTTGGATATCTGTTGCTTGAATTGGATTGGAAAATTGGAAAAATATAATGGAATTTATGACGCTAAAATGTATATACACAATCTGCGATACCATTTCTTTAAAATGTGTCAAATTTAGAAATAAGATATTGGTTTTTGTTCCATTTTGCATAGGATAAACAGGAAAATTAAAAAAAATATGCACAATATATTGTATAAATGTATTTATCACTAGACATTAATTTTATTCAGAATGTACAATCATTTTGAAGTGAAGAAGTTAAAAAAATGATTATGGTAAAGTTGAATTTAAACAACCAGACAGAAAGACATGGTACATCAAAATGGATTATTTCCAAAATATATAAAACTATTTATTTTTGGAAATAAATTATGTTTTTTTTGTTGAAATTTCAAAATATCTTCTAAAAAGATAAAGAATTATTATGGAGGATTTTAAATCATGTGATTTAGGCGTAATTTAGATGTTATTTTCAAATATTTTAATAATTTATATATTATCATTAAATACAGGGTGAGCAAAAAGTCCGTAAAAATTTTAAAAATTCATAAAAACCGAAAAAATAACCGAAATGAAAAATGGTTTGCAGGGTTAGCATCCATAGGTCACGGGGATTTTTTTAAGACAGAAATAAAAAATAATTCAAAAAACAGCCGACAGATGGCGCTGGTACTTGCGATTTCCGCGGAAATATGCAAATGAACCGGTTATAAGAGCTTGCGCTCCTAATCCACAAGTGGTTCACCGTTGTGAGACTTGACCTTGATCAAGGATGCTCACTGCGAAGGACAAAGCTTTGTTGGTGAAGTTATTTTACATGAACAAGGAATCAGCGACTATTGCTTTGCGTAAATTCCGATTTCAAAAGGATTTGAGGACGGGAAAGGGGCCTTTAACAGCGACAGGCCTCATAAAGCTTGTTCGGCGGTTTGAGGAAATATTCTGTTCTTTATTTGGGTATCTTTTCTTTGATTTGGGTACGTCAGTGCCACCTATTGGCTGTTTTTTGATTTATTTTTTTTCATGTCTTAAAAAAACCCCGTGACCTATAGATACTAACACTGCAAACCGTTTTTCATTTTGGTTATTTTTTCGGTTTTTACGAATTTTTAAAGTTTTTACGGACTTTTTGCTCACCCTGTATTTAAAAAAATAGTAAATGTAAATATATTTTTATTCTTTTATCTTTTTACTTGAATTCACAATTAAAATTACAATTACAACAACTTTTCTATAGATATAAATGAAAAATAATAGTAAATTTGTATAATAACGTGTAATGTAGTTTCAAAAAACGAAATATTTTTCAATGAAACGAAAAGCTCTGTTGTTCGTTGATTTTTATGTCCCGAGTTTTTATGTTCACTAATGTGGACTCATACTGCGAAAAAAAAAATAGAAGTTCGTAAGCAAGAAACGGGAAATGCTGGCTCGTTTTTTGTTGTTCTGCGTGACAATACTCGTCCGAAAGACCAATAACATTCTTCGGAAATTCAATTGGGATTTCTTAATTCTCCATATAGCCCCGCTATTGTTCCAGGTGATTTTTTTGTGTGTCACTAAATCCAACGATTTCTTTTCAAGAGAACAATTTTCAATGAAGACTTGAATGGTGTACGGCAATAGCTGGCAACTTTGGTGGTAAAGGTTTATGATGAAGGTGCAAACAAACTAGTTTTAAGATACGGCATATGTCTCAAAAACGGCGGCGACTACATTGATAAATGAGTAAATGCATTTTATAATATAAATAAAATCATTATTTACTTTCCTTCATTTTTTTCTAAATCATATATTAACGGGTACTACTTTTTGAAATATCCTACGGTACTATAGTCTATGGTAAGAGGGAGAGTATCAGTTTTAAAATTTTTATTTATTAAGCAAAAGTTAAATTAGTCATTATTAAAATATTAAAAAAAGGCAGATAAAATTTATTAAATACACATAAATATTAAAAATTGATTAAAGTCTCATTGATACAAACATTTAAACTGATTTCATTCTGAAATAGAACCTTATTAAATAAAAAATAATTTGCGAAAAATAAATTTTCCGTTTGATTTAACTTCGAATACATGAAATTGTTTGTGAATGAAGGAATTGAATCAGGTGAAATCGTATTTCAAATTGAAAGGCATTCAGACTTAAACTTTTGTTTAGTAATTTAAAAAGGATAATTGGCGCCATACCCTTTAAAATTGAGTTTTTACCACATTATTAGATTACAAATTGGATAGTAAAGGGATTTATTGTAAAGAAATTCAAGTAAAAGTGGGTAAATTTTAAGAAAAATGTATGCTATCATCCGATTACCATATGAGTATAAAGTAGAACAAATTTAATTGTGCCTGTTTTGCAAAATAGTTTTTCTTTGAATTCAATAAATGAATGGAAATATTTGCTGTAAGAAAAAAAAGACAATTGCAAAATACTCAAACATTTAAAACATTATGTTTAGAAACAGGTAAAATAAGCTCAAGTATGTTTCAGGATGCCTTATCTCAGATTTGTTACCTTTTTTCGTATTTTTTGAACCTTTAAAATGTTTGCATACAAATAAGACTTATCAACTGTTAATTATTTAAGTCAGAATTTAAGTCACTACAACAACAATAAGAATCTGGTTCAGAATACTTTCCAAATCAAATAAATAAATAAAAATAAACACGTGCTTTTTCAAAAAAAATAAATAAAGTAAAAAAAAAATAAAGTAGGTTTTTAATTACAATTTCTTTTTTTAAACTGAAATTACAATCGTAAGAAAAAAAAGGTTAATGGAATAATTTCAATTTCTAAACACTTCGATACTGAAAATAAATGTAAAAAGTGTTTCTCACCCACCCCGAAAAAAGAACTTTCTTGTATAATCCTCATATACATATACAATTTTTTTTTTTTTTTTTTTTTTTTTTTTTACATAACAAATGTTTCGCTTCCATTTATATAGCTATATTTCAAGAATCCATACTAAGTTATATCTGATGGTTATTGACACGTTGAGGTCAAGGTTGAAGTGGCCTGAACGGAACACTGAAGTTCAATGTCAGTCAACGGCGACTGACATGGTATTCAAGGTGTTAAGATAGCAATCGTGAAAAACAATGTACTGTGTGTTCAATTTGTTACTGAACTTTTATTAATACATAAAAAACTTTTGAATAATGATATTTTTAACGTTAAGTTTATTTGTAGTGGGCTCTTAGATGAAACGAATTATACATATATATATATATGACATTGTAGTTATTCTGACATGGTTATTGTGTAGGATTCAACAGAATGCATTGTAACTCCTACTGATTCAGTGCATTTTTTCATTCGTGAGACAAGTCGTATAATTGTATAAACAGCCGATATCTTGTTGATGTTGGTGCAGGTCATGAAGTTGACTTACAATGCACACGCAGTGTAATGAAATTTTTTTTTCACTAAAAAACTAGCGAAAGCCATGCTTTGTTTGGATTCGCGAAGCATTATTTCATAAAACAGATATTTGAAAGTAACAATATTTTTTTTATATTATTTTTCCATCTTTATATAAAAAAACGTTATTTTATGTTTTGGCGCATTTTAATTTTTTATTTATGATGTAAGACTGACATATTAAAATATTTTCGAAGCAAACTTTTACAAAATATTTTTAAATTTCAAACTAAAAGCTCTTTTAAAGATGTTTTTACAATTTCCAGTAGCCACTGGTGTTTTTTAAAGTTGTTTGAAATATGCACGTTTCCAATCTTTGTTTTTAACATCAAATAATCTTTAATAGCTATTTTAGAATAATATATTTGAAAAGAGCTGGAAGAAAGTTACTTCTTCAAAATCCTATTTTCTGGAAAATCATTTGAAATCTGCTCTCGTTGATACTATGAATTTTTAACTATAAAACTCTTTATTCTAATTTCTTCGTTTTTATACATGTTAGCATAAGAGAATTTTAGGTATTGTGAAATTTTTCGTAAGGAAAATTCCTATTGAATGCCTAATTTTGAAGGACTTCCACTCTCGACAACGTTAAGCACGTTTTTAAGCCAACTGGTGTCTATATAGCTTCAATATTTACAACTTCTTCATCTAATGTTAAACCTTGGGATTTATGAATTGTAACAGCAAAAGCTAACTGCAGAAGAAATTCTTTCCTTGAGCAATTTATGCTTCCATTTTTTCAGAATTTAATTGTTGGGGGAATTGGTACGCACCAATTCTTAAAGGTTAAATTACTGTAGTATTACAATTTATCCATGATTATTCGCGATATCTGATCTGGTGGCTTGTGATTTTCTTTAATACGTGCAACAAAGTCTAATGTCCCGTTTACTAAACCTTTTTCGGTCCACAAATAAGAACGTAACATTACTTTAGATCCAAATGATAAAATAAGAAAGGGTTAAAGTCCATTTGTCGTTTCTGAATCGGCCAACTTTGCTTTAGTAATTTATAAACAGCTTGAATTGAGGCAACACCTTCACACAGTTCTTTTAATTTTTCATTTATATAACAAATTTAACAATTAATTTTATTTGTTTTCAATTCTTTTGTTGCCACTTTACAAAAAAAAAATCCATAATACAATTCTTTTAAAATGTTTAAGTGTCATCTGCGCAAACGATTTTGCGGGATAATGAAAACATATTTTATTTATTAAATTAATCATGATTCTATCTATAATTACTTACTCCATGATTTATATTTTTTTTCTGAAAATGTACGCGTTTCATTTTTTTTTATTTGCTAAATTGCGTCCGTATTTGAAATGCATGTAAAATAAATTAATTAAAATAATAATTTTTTTAACGCTTTACTGTAAATATATATATATATATATATATATATATATATATATATATATATATATATATTGTGCAAATCTTCAGATCATAATTTATTCTTGTGTTTAATTTGAAGTTAAAATATTGAATAGTTTTTTTGTAAAGTGTACGACAAAATGTAATTTGAGTGGACTAGTAGAGGATTCGCTTCGCTCATCCTAATAAAACAACCTCTATTACTTTATCAGCAATATATCATCGAAAACATTTCCAATAATTAAAGTGTGAAGCTGAAGTCTTAAGATGTTATGAAATCCTTTTTGATTTCAGAAGAAATTAGAATGAGAAATGTATTGTCATGAGGAAACTACTATATAGCATGGACAGTGGCATGTAAAAAACCGAACAAATTTGTCTCCTGACTTCAGTGCATCAACTTTTTCTCAAAATCTCGCATTAACAATAATCATGACAATTCATGACAATTTTGTCATAACCGATGTCGAAAAATAAAGGTAGTAATGAAACCTACGTCACGTCCAATAAGAGTAGTTCTGCAGGGAGGTTTGTTTGATTCGAAAATGTAAGGAAAATATAAACGTAAGATATTTGAAGCAAAAAATACTTCAGCGTGCGAATATTCTCAGAATAAAATGAGTAAAAAAAGAGATGGTTCTTTTAAAAACATTCTAATTTACACTAAATAAGAGATATCGCCAAAAATGATGTTATATTTAGGAATAAACTAAAAGCTTAATTTATATAAGATAATAATTAATCTCTTGAGAGGCAATGAGATATAATTTATACCTCTTAATTTAAACGAGATTCTCATCAGAAATTTTGGTACATGCAAACTTTAAAGCTCCATTCATGATGCGAGTTATCGGCAGGCGAACGACACTAATAGCATGAAATGTGAAAGGGAGGAAAAACAGAATACATGTGCAATATTTCGCCTCTATAAGTACATAAAAAGCATTAATTTATGGGACTTCAGAAGTCTTAGCTTAGTCAAGTGGTTAATTTAACGAGAATTTGATATCAATAATGATACATCTTATTAAACAACAAAAAACAGTGAATCTGCCGGTAATTTAGCATAAAAAAGGAAATATTGCAAAGGAAAAGTTTGTAAGAAATCTTATAAAGAGAGAGTCTATATATGAGTCTTAAAATTGTTTAGTGTCATGTCACATTTATTTTTTTTCTCAGTCCTTATGAAACATAAATGCATATATTTTTTTAATAAAGACAGTTTAATAACTAGTCCAAGTATTTTTTTAAGTATTTAGCATATTGAAATTTTATTTTACTTTTCTCATGTATAATTTTGCTAAAAAAAATAAAATTGTTTTTTGCCTTGAATCCACTTAGCGCGAGACTAGCAAAACTATTGGTTCAAGAGCCCCCAAAAATATTGATGTAGAACTAATGTATTTTGAACGTATATTTCATTTATAAGCAATTTATTTACTTATTTATCTGAAATTCAAATTTAAGTTAAAAAATTTTGCAATATTTTTTTCAAAAATTGCGAATTTAAAATAAAAAAAAAATTGCTTACAAACGAAGTATACATACAAGATACATTAATTTTATTAAATTATCAATACATATATATATATTGGGAGGAAGGGGTTGTGGTTCGTGAATCATGCTACATTCTTGCGTGAAGTGGATGCAATTTAAAAACAAATTTTTAATATTTAATCAAAATTAAACATAAATAAAATAAAATTTAAGAATATAATATTAAAAATATAACATAAATAGAAGAAACATTAAATTGTTTATATTAACGATTGTATGCATTTATGTTTTGTAGTGTCTGAGAAAATAATTGAACGTGACTTCGTACCGTTAGATGAAAAGTAGCCTTTGAGACCCCTTAAGCCCTTCGCGATGGGAGCCTTTTATGAAATTTTTAATGTTTTGTCACTGGTTTTTAAAAAATAGAAAATTGTGCCTTATTAAATAGAGAAAGAGCATCGATTGAATGAGACAAATTTTACAGTAAAATTTTACTGATAGGGTTAAACAAGGATTTTTAAGCCTTTTTATGGAAATCTGTGTCGCTTGTCTCCAAGGGGTTAAATGTGCAACTATCAATCGTGACAGGAACGTATCCGAAGATGTTGCGCTTCACTTTTAGGGAAAAGGCTGATAATGTAAAGGCATAAAATTGGCAAGCCTTTTCACAAACAATGCGATCTCGATGCTATAAAATCTACCCGAAATATAGACATTGTCGTTTTATGATTAAACGTGTGAAAATAACGTAAATATCTTACGAAAACGGAGCTTCAAAACATTCAGATAAATACTTAACACACACTTTTATTCCAGAATAATTCAACTACTACTTTTTCATTTCTCGTGACCGTCTGCGAAAAATAAAACTATGACCATGGAGTCACTATGAGAGTGTGGACACCGAACAAATTACAAATATTAATCGAATTCGCGACATTCTCCCACCTTGAATTTTTGACAGATAAACTCAACAATGGGTGCAATAAAATATAAATTAAAAAAATATATGACTAATACTTACATTACAGTGAAAAGATACAATTCTTATAATATTTCTTTTTCTCAAAACAGGTAAATAAACATTTTCTTCTGCAAAATTCAAAGAAAATTAAACATATTATTACAAATTGAAATTAACACTGAAATATACTAAAAAATAAGAATAAAGTTTTTAGTTGAAAGAGTAATTAAAGTCAATAACGTTTTGGGACAGTCACTATTCTGCTACTTCTCGTTCTTAATACTGGGTTACTAGAAAGATCTTTTGGAATCTCTAAATTGTACATTTTTTGCACAGGTCTACAAATTTCACCATTTTCAGTTTTTAATCGTGCAACTCTTGTGTGGCCATCTTTACCAGAAATAAGTTCTTGCATCGAGCTAAAGCCCAATAGTTTCTTATCAGACGCTACGAGTACGACACCACCAACGGTCAGTTGCTTGACATTCTTTTGCAAAGAACTTTGCTGGCGTAATTGTCCTAAATATTCAATACGAAATCGCTTAGGTATGTGTTCTCGAACATGTTGCCTATACTTAACTCTTTTATTTAATTCTTGCGCGTCAATTGTATCAAAATTTTTCACATCTGAAGATCTTATGTCCTGTAAAAACATTGATGGTGTTAACGGTGCTAGATCGTTCACACCTTCAGTATGTTAGATGTCTAGCATTCACAACTTGTTCACAATCACAGAGAATTGTGAGCAGTTCTTCGTAGGATAATGAAGCTCTATCTAGAACTTTTCTCAGGATGCGTTTCACCATTTGTATCAATCGCTCCCACCAACCGCCCCACCAGGCAGCGGTAGGTGGGTTAAATTTCCACCGAATCTTTTGTGTTGCTGCAACGGCAGAGATTTTCTCCCAATCTATGGCTGAAAATGCTGTGTCTGCCCGACGAAATTTCCGCCGTTATCAGAATACACGGTGGTTGGTCTTCCTCTTCGCGCTATAAAACGCCTGAAAGACTGGAGGAAAGCATCAGTAGATAATGACGTAACTAATTTTAAGTCTATGGCCCTATACACTGCACAAGTATACAGAACAATTCAAGCCTTTTTCTCATTCTTTAAATATAATAAGCCGGCTAAATCAACTCCCATTATCTGAAACACTGCTGCGTCATCAACTCTTTCTGTTGGTAATGAAAAAGAAATTGATTCTGTCTTTTGTGCACTGAATCTTCTGCATCGTACACATTTCTGTACTACTGCTCGAATAGTTTTTATAACTTTTGCGATCCAGTAGTCTTCTCGTAACGATGTCATCATAAGAGCCACTCCTGCATGCAAAAGCTCTTGGTGTTTCTATGAGATCATGCGGTGGACTACAGGATGGTCAAAAGGCAAAAGAACAGGGTATTTAAAATTGAAAGCATCTTCTCTATAAATAACTTGTATTTTAACTCTTATAATATCATATTCATCTAGGATTGGTTTTAAACTACGTATCTTCTGATTATTCTTCTCGTTGAATCTGTCTTTCTGAATCAAAATTATCAATTTTCTTTCGGCTTGTTCTAATTCCAAACACGTAAGTTCAGAAACTTCTTTTGAATTAGGATTTCTTGAATTGTTTAAGAATCTTAAAATCCAGGCGATCAATCTTATAATTTTCTTGAAAGATAAAAACCGTCGATAATACCAATCACTAGATTCTGTGTTCTTGTTCATTGCTGAAATGACACTTTTCCGTTTTTCAGAGTTAATAATTTCTTCATCGGGAATTTCGACACTTTGAGGCCAAGTATATTCAGATTGAGCCAATCAATCCGGTCCCTTCCACCATCTTAGTTGTAAAAATTGTTCAATCGAACAACCTCTGGAAGGGATATCTGCCGGATTAAATTTTCCTGCAATGTGTCGCCATTGGTTCTTTTGAGTTAAGGATCAGATTTCTTCTACGCGATTCCAAACGAATGTTCCCCATCTTTCGTCTCGCTTTATCCAGCTTAAAGCTGTAGCTGAGCCACACCAATAAAATGTCTTTAAATTTGAAATTCGTAGATCAGATATAACTCGACTTCTCAACCTGGCTCCAATGCAACATGCTAAAAGCTCCAACCGGGGTATCGTTATGATCTTAAGGGGAGCCATTCTTGAGCGTGACTGTATGAAAGTTATCAGGATTTTATCTTTTTTCTTTACTCTTAGAAAAATGCAAGTAGCATACGCATGTTTGCATCCATCACAAACTATGTGCACTGTAAAAAAAAATTCCTTGAAAAAACGGAAAACGTACTAGCAGCAAAGTTGCCATATCTGCTCCATTTTTTTCATGTAAAATTTACTTTTATGTCTTTTCTGTTTTCGAAACTGAAATGTTCCGTTTTTGGAAAATGAAGTGTTCCGTTTTGAAAACTGATGTTCTATTCTGGAAATTGAAATGCTACGTTATAGAAACTGAAATGTTCCGTTTTGTAAACTGAAATATACCGTTTTGAAAACCAAATTGTTCTGTTTTGAAAATTGAAATGTTTCGTTTTAGAAACTGAAATGTTCCATTTTAGAAACTGTTGCTTTCAGGTTTAAACCTAGGTTTTTTTCATTTGGCAAACTGGTATCTTCAGTTTTATCCCGGTTATTTTCAGCCATATTCAATTATCCGTTCAAAATTTGTCTCACACTGAGATAGTGAGATCTCAAACTCTGAGGTTATACGTATGAGGAGGGGAGAGGATTAATGCCTACATATATTTTTAAAAATAGCAAAATATTATTTTAAATTCCTTTTTTCTTCTGTGTACTGTTATATGATTTGTTTTTTAGTTATCAAAATATCAAAATAATTTTAAAAATATACACTTAATATAATTTAAGTGTTGGTACCTCGCAAAACAAAGTAAAAAATAAATATATATTTAACAAATATTTTCACACAAAAAATTTATGCTTGAAGAACTAACTTTTCACACTGTAAAATATGCATTACCTATGGAGATAAGTACTGCACACAGATATGTTTAACATTGATGAGGAAATTAAAGATGTGATTTGCATTCTACTTGATACTGGTTTATCACATGTTACTGGTAATATTTTTTGCGTTATTATAATTTGCTATTTTAGATCTTTCTTATCTACTGAAATTTTAATAAAGCTAATTAAATAAACAAATATTTATGTTTATAATTGCTGCTGATATAATAAAATGATATATATTAAATTCCTTCAATAATTTTCAAGAAAAAAAAGATACATTGATATCAGTTTTTTTTTCCATTGTCAAAAGGTCCGTGCCCTCCTTAACCCCTTAAGGTAAAAATTTGAAAATTAGTTTTTGACTTGCATCCACTGCGAGCAAAACTGTAGCAAAACTATTGGTTCAACTCTCACCCCCCCCTTCCCTCCCGAAAAAAATACGGATAATAATGTTTAACTAATGTATCTTGAATGTATACTTCATTTGTAAGCAATTTATAATATCTTTATTTAAAATTTGTCATTTTTCAATAAAAAAGGAAATTTTAAATTTTTTTATAGTTTAAATTTAAATTTTGATAAAGAAATAGCTTACAAATAAAATGTATGTTCAAACTACATTACTTTCACATCATTATCAATTTTTTTGTGGCTCTTCAACAAAAAGTTATGCTACTATCTTACGCGCCGTGAATGAAACTGAAAAAACAATTTACATTTACTTTAATCAAACTTAAACTATTTCAGTAATAAAATTTTAGTGTGGAGTGTTAAAAAAATGATTTTACATAGAAAAGAAATTAGGTTGTCTATGTTAAAAATTGTATGCATTTATTTTTTATAAAGATCGAGAAAAAAATAAATGTTGCATTATTGCTAAGTTCCACTGCCAGGTAGAAAGTAAGACATTTAATACCCCCTAATAACTCTGAAAATAAATATATCATCACTTCTGTCTATAAATTTACCTTTTTATGCACAGATCTTGAAATTTTCAAGTCTTTAATTTAATAATGAATCACTCTATTTATGTTGTAAAAGTTGTACTTCTTAAATGTCTATAGAATTTGTGTATATAAGCTTAAAACATCAGAGTTTTTTAACTTTTACAAATTTGATGATAATAAAGACTTTTTGTATATATTTATATGTAGGCTATTGTTTTTGTTCCTTTTATTTAATCTTGGAGGGAAGAATATTTTTCGTTGCGATGTCATAATCCGTTTAAATAATTTTTTTTTAATATGGGCTATAATGATATTTTAGACATGCCCTTTGTATCAATGTAATTTAAAACTTCACATAAAAATATCTAGCTGTCAATCTTTTTATTTTTAAAAAATTAGATGAAAATATTTTTTTATGTGAATAATAATATACAGATTAGAAACATTTCATTTAACTCACTTCCACTTTCATTATAGCTTTCATTATAGCTAGGTAACTTGAAAAAGGGCAAAAAGATTAGCAACTACATAGTACCTTGAAAATAACATTCATAGTACCTTGAAAATAACATTTAGTACTATACAACATTTAACACTTACTACTCTTTTTTGACAAAACCTCTAAAATTAGGAGTATTTTTCTTTACAGGAAATTCAGAAGTTTAACATTTTTCCTAATTATTCACGATTAATAATTCTACCTTTGCACACTGTAAAACTTCAATAGTAACTCTTGTTACCAATCTAAGTAAATATATAAAATAAAGCATTTTATTTACATGTATATTTCAAAACAAAAAATATCGCTAAAAAAATCTATATCCATCGAAAATTGCAGTTTTACACCCACCATTTACGCAATGAAATGTCAATCGTATTAAACATGGCAACAATTAATCTGTTACTAAGGGCTGTTCTCAGATTTTTAATTAATTGACCTGTTTTCGAAATATCCCAGTAAATGCCAAACATTTTGCTGAAAATGAAGAAGATATCAACCATTCAATAAAATTTTTCCCAGATCTTCAAAATTCTGAAAAAGAATTCAAAATATGCTCACTCCACCCCCCTCCTATGCTTTTGGGGGGGGGGAGGTGGAGTGAGCATATTGTGAATTGTTGTGAATTCCCCCCAAAATAAAATAGAATTTAATTAAAAATGCAACTATTTCAAAACATTCAGCTAGAAAAAAAGCCTGACAGTAATTCATGTCAATGTCGTCATAAATCCCTCCCTCCCTCTTTTACTGATTAACAATCGCAATTGCGATCAAACTATTGATATCAATTAACAATCATGATTATTTAAATAAATCCAAATCACATATTTTAAAGACAATAGAATTTTTGTAGAAAATATAAAAAAAGCATGAATAAAAAAGCAAAACTAAATGTAATATCAAAAATACTTTATTGCTAAAACATCACAAATTAAAATACATTTCATAAACTATGTATATTAACTATATTTATTGGCAGTTTGCAACTGTACCATTATTTTTCTATTTACCCTGGATATTTTCCCTCCTGTATCTCGATTTATGCCAGCAAAGATTCTGAAAAATTAAAATAAAGAACGTTTGTAATAAAATAATATGTAACTAGATAAGCACTACAAAATTTGCATGCCGTGCAGCTAGTCGTCTAGAAGTATAAGTTCTGAAAAACCCTAATTCTCAACGTGTTACCCAGCATCAACGTAAACCAGTCTGATTCTCCATGACATTTATTGTTGGTCAAGGAAGAGCACCATCAACTACGTGTTACTCTTCCTGTGTCCCAAACATCATTGGAAGCCATGGAAAGTTATGGATCCTCTAAAACAGTGATTTTCTAGAGTAGCAGGGTTTTAATACTTCTGCAATAAACATTTTTATAGATCTCAGAACATTAAAGCCATATGGTGACTAGAAAAAACAGTTCGCTAAACAAAAATGTAATCAGTGTTATAAATAAATAAATATATGTATAAATATATTTAGAAACTATTTAAAAATATTTAATTTTAAGTTTATTCAACAATAATTAAAAAGCCACTAGGGAAAATAAATAAATAAATCTAACCGTTTTCTGAAAATTAAATAGAAAATTCAATTTTCAGTTCCAATTCATTTAAAATAACGATAACAATAATTTATAAATTTTACTTTCAAGAAATAGCAATTCGAAAATTTAATTTTGATTCAAAATATGCATACAAACATTTGAGAAAATACAACTTAAGACATTTTACTTCAAAAATATTAGCTGTTAACTGCTGTGAAAAGATTTGTCACATAACTACTGTGAGCGATCTGTCAGACCGCTTAATTTAAAGATGAATGTAATGTTACATTCATTCTCAGAATACTATTTTAGGTAATAAACTTTATGTATCTGACTATAATAAATAAAATTCAGCTATTTAAAAGTCTCTAGAAATAGTAATAGGGCTCCAAACAAAACAAAATTCGAGCAGTATCGATAATTAAATTAAAAATTACGATTTAAACTGTGAAACTTTAAAAACTCTGCGGTCAGACCGCTAACATTAGTTATGGGTTAAATTTTTATTCGAAAGAGTTGAGCAATTGTCAGAAATAAATATATTTTAGCATGTTTAGTTAATAATATAGCGGAGAGTGGGGTGGTATGGGACACTTTTTATAAAATAAGATAATAAACTTTGTTTGATACAAAAACAAAAATTTCTGATTATAGAGTGCAAGGTAAAACAGTTTTTAAAATCCCTGAACAATACAGAAACATAGCAAGCATAAGCTATTTTATAATTAAAGAAAGTGCACGTTTCAAAATGTGTCTCATTCCTCCCCACATACAGGAAGGTATGGTACAGGAATAAAACAATGCTATAAGGCAAAATAGTATAGTGTCGGCTAGATACACAATCAAACAAAGATTGCAGGTTAATTATGTAGTACGTACCATAATGTAAAATTCCAGTATCTTCATGACTGGAATGAAAATTCACCTTATTAAAAAAGAAAAAAAAAAGAATTTGACATGCCCTATTCCTCACCACTTCCGTGTTTTATGTCACACTTTTTGTATAAACAAAAATGTTGCTTTTAGACTTATTTTAAAAAATGGTTAATATACAGTATGATGTTTCATAAATAGGAAAACGAATACATCTATGCATAAATAAGGCATTATATACAAAATGTATAAAAAGTATATGAAGCAAATTTATTCTTGTTTCTTGAAATATTCTTTTTTTTAGACAATTGCAAGCTTATACATACCAATGTTTTTTCATGTGAAGATTGGGCTACCAGTATTTCATCTTGTGTGCGATTGATGAAATGCTTAGAATGACAAAATAAAGAGAAAATCCTACTGTTCAGTATTAATTTCAAGGGAATAGCCCAGGGTAACATCCCCCCCCCCCAGTGCAGTGAAATTCCTCCTCCCGGATAAATTAATATTTTGGGTTTTCAATGGTCCAAAAGGGCAAATCCCTCCCCCCCCGAAGACACAAACGTCCCTCCGGGAGAAAGGTGTCTGAATTCAACACTGCTACTGTCAAAGTATCTGCCTCTCTCTGTCAAAATCCCCTCCACTCTCCAGTTCTTTCAGTTTAACAGAGAATTTGCAGTTAATACATATAAAGGAAAAATAAATATACTCCAGTGAGGAATTCAGACACTTTTCTTCGGGAGGGATTTTAGCGGCTTCGGAAGGTGGGGTATTATAGAGTTCCTTGGGATTGCACATTTGACATTAAAATGTTGAATTCAGGTCAAAATCTCAAATCTTCCAAGTGACACATCTTATTATTCCTCGAGGGAATGCCCCCCCCCCGGACACTCCTGAATTCAACATCAATATATCTTAAATCACTCGGAAAGGGAGGGACACCTAAATATAAATTTTGATATTTTTTCATGAATGTCTCCAAAAAATATCAAAATTTTTGTTAAAATACCTTTACAAGTGACTAAAACATTAAATTAGTTTTATATTTTGCATTTGGGCATTTCTGTCTACAAATCGACAGAAAATCAGTTTTAACTTCTGAATTTTCTGAATTAGTCATCTTAATCCTATTTTACAATAATCGTTTTGATTATATAGTCTATGTATTTGAAAATTTCAATAGACCTAACGCGTAATAACCGCATTTAAGAATTTTTATTCAAACCAACGTTTATTTAAAATACTTATAATATTCATTATAAAAAGTTATAATTGAATAACTAACCTCTTTTCTGTATAACAAATTCGGTCATCAAAGTAAATATTATAAGTAATGCACGTGTTGCGTTTGTGTTTACTGTTTTCAAGAAAATTTGTTAATGTACTCGGGAACTCGGACTGATTTTATCTTCGACCTAAGGCGTCGAAGAAAAAACCGAGCTGAGGGTTTTCCGTTCTACTCCCCTAAATGCAAACGTTCAGTTTGTCGACTGCTCTAGAATAAATAGTTCCGGTAATTTCATGAATAGTTGCAGATTTTTTTAAAACGGAAATTTTAAATTAGACGACTGTCCAGGAATAAAAATTCCCGGTATTTAAAGGAAAAGTTCCAGGTTTTTTCTAAAACGGAAATGTTCAGCTAAATCACGGAAAATTCACAGAGTAACACCTCTAAAATTCAGGGCATATTTTTACAGTGTGAAGGCCTACATCATTACTTTCATAATTATCAAAATGCATCCATCGTTGCAATTTGATATCAGAAATCATCTTCAATCCTTGCACCCATTTAAAAAATTGTTAGCTAAATTCGTTGGGAGTAATTCATCCCACTTAATTTTTAACTTCCAGTATTCTTGCAGAACAAGTTTAGGAAGCAAAGTCACAGGAAGGGTAAGGACAAGAGGATCAAACACTTTCTGAGCGAATGAAAGTACAGCTCGTTTTGTGGGAATAATTTGTTTTTCCTCAATAGAACCGATTTTGCAAGATAGGGCATCGTTTTTCAGATCCCAGTTTAAACCTAATACTGGTGTTATATTAGCTGTTGAATTTTCAGAAATAATTTGAATGGGATAATTTGACAACCATCCCCTGAGATTAAATTTTGCAGAGAAAAGTAACGTTTGGGTTCAAATATAAACTTATTTAATTCTTCAACTGTGTCGAAACTGCAAACACAATTATCTACATATAACGATTCATTTAAAATTTCTACTGTAGAAGCAAGATTTTCAGTCGCACTTTCTAAATGATGTCTCAAAGTAGCCGCTAATAAAAAGGGGATACAATTGATTCCAAAAACAACACGTTTATGTCTATAAATTATGCCATTTTCCCACATAAATCTCTGATAGTCTCTATCCTCTACTCTAATACCAATTTGTGGAAATGCCTTCTCTATATCAGATACTGCACCAACAGGATATTACCGAAAACGAAGCAATATAGAAGAAATCATTTCAATCAAATTTAATCCCTTATCTAAGCAATCATTTAGAGAAGGGGAACCTTTAACATGAGCCGAAGCGTCAAAAACTGGTCTAACTTTAGTAGTTTTACTCGATTTTTTAAATACAGGTCTGTGTGGCAAATAATGTATTTTAGTTTCTTTATTATCAACCACCCTTTCAATTATTCCTGCATTTATCCATGAATCAAATACTTCGCTATATACCTCAATTTTATTTAAATTAATTAACTTTTTTTGCGTTGTAGCAAGCCGCTTTTCGGCCAATTCTGTAATGTTAGGTAAGCAAGCTTTATCTAGCACGCATCACAATGCTACTTCGCATCTCCCTTCTGAATCTATTCTTATATTACTCTTAAAATGCTGCATAGTTTCTTCATGAATTTCACATTTAGTTTTGAATTCAACTGAATCCGTTATACCCATAATATCCAGCTTCCACAAATCAGTAACGGGACAATCACTATGAGAGTCACTATGAGAGTGTGGACACCAAAGTAATTATAAATATTAATCGAATTCGCGACAGGCCTGACGGCATTTGTAATCAAATTTATCTATCCAATCATTCAGTATCTATATTTTTTGTTTTAAATTTTTTCTGCAATTAATAATAAATATAAATATTTCGTAGTTCCAGATTTCGTTTATTTCAATTAAAGCGGAAAATTACATTAAAGGAAAAAAAAATTTAATCCATTTTCATATAATTTCAGAAAAAAAAATAATATTTAAACTCATATTTAATTATTATTATTATTTAAGTTCCTAATAACATATTACATTTAATTGAAGGCTGCTCAATTTTTAAAAATATATATGAATTTTTATTTTATTAGCAAAGCATAACTTATTTTTATCATTTGTTTATATTAAAGAAATCTTAATTTGGATAGATTTATTTCCTTTTTTTAATGTTTCGTCCATTTAAAACACTTCTGAAATTAATCTTCAAAGATTGAAGCATATTTCCATACTTTGTTTTTTTAAGTACTTAAATTTATTGCGTAAAGCATATACTATATACTTAACACAATTGCATTTTTATATGTAACTGAAATTGAATTGCTTTGGTTATAGAAACAAAATAAAATAATTTATAAACGGAATTCAATTTTTCGTTTAAATAAAGTCTAATAAAAAATGTATTTCTAGTATCATGATTTATAAGAGTTAAAAAATATTTTTATCAGAATATTATTTCATTAAAATTGTGATTTAATAAATTTGAGAATACCTTAATCTAATAAATTGTTCTTAAAAAAGGAACAAATTAAACAAAATTATACTTCAGCGAAAAAATTGTGTACCCAGTCATATACAAAATATAAGAATAATTAATTTTTTGAAATTGAAAATATCGTACGGTAATTTAATATAGAAATATGGAAAATATATTTTTATTAAGAACTTATTTTTATTTAAACTTATTTACTATCTTAAAATTAATATCACTTTTCAAAAAATTAATTAAAAAATGATTTTAAAAAGTCATAATAATAGAATTTTTATTCAAGTGGTTAAAAATATTAAAATATTGCACATTACTTTTCCAATAGTTATCACTAATACATGACTGGAGGCATCATTGATTAAATTTAGGCGATTTTGTTTAAAATCATTTTTTTTTGCAGTTTACGGTTTATTTGCTTTTTTGCCTTAAACGGATCGTGTGAGTGATTTTTCTGAATATATTAAAAACTGCCTACGGTTCATTTATATCGCCCCTGTAAAAATCAATGTTATATAGCATTTTTTACATTGTTTGCAATTATGCGTTAGTAAAATACTAACGCAATATTAAAAATAATGAAAAAATACAAAATAATTGCAAAATGGCAACCAAAATGAAACACACCTGCTAGAGATGAAAGGAAACTGAAGCGTATAGTATTGAAAAACTGTTTATAAAGTAAGCGATTCTTGCACCGAAAATGGAAAAAAAGGAGTTGAAATTTCTACATTGACAACATTAAAGCGTCGCCATAAATTTAAGTTTAAATCTCGGCCAAATCATAAAATCTCATAACTGCAAAATAAAAGCGTGTAAAATTGAAATGGTGCAAATCAAAACGTTTATGGAGCAAAAAAGATTGGAAAAATATATTATTTAGTGATGAGAGTATATTTTGTGTTTTACATGGTAATAAAGGAATCCGAGTTTAGAGAATTAAGAACAAAGTATTTGATAAAGAATACCTTAAATATTCCGTAAATTTTGCTGCTAGTATTATGGTTTGGAGTTACATGAGTACAGAAAGTACTGGAAAGTTATGTATCGTCTGCGAAAATGTATGATGTATCAAGAAATTTCTTAATTTAATATATTTTTTTTTATTTCTTCAGTGAGAATTCAATATTATAGGGGGGGTAAAATGGGGCTTCTAAATCTTAAGAATTAAAAATGTTTATATTATTATTTACTTCTACGGTATTTTAAAATATTTCCCGCACACATTCATCTAAAGACTAAGAATTTGCCTTTTTTTAATTTCTTTTTCTTTTCGATGCAGAATGTTTTTAGTATTATTACTATTATTATTTTACAGTAAACTAACTAAAAAACTCTTAATTCAATTCAAACAAAAATTATTTCGAGCAAAATAAAATGAATTCATTTTAAAAGAAAACTTATATTTAATTTATTTTTCTTTACATTTACAATATTCACTATGATAGCTGATGATGCAGAAAAGTGAGTTTGATCTCAATACGTCGGTTTAGTTTACACT
Organism: Maratus speculifer; assembly: GCA_964019185.1. Lineage (NCBI taxonomy): Eukaryota > Metazoa > Arthropoda > Arachnida > Araneae > Salticidae > Maratus > Maratus speculifer. The sequence continues at coordinate 140,016,283 of OZ025300.1, forward strand.
CAACATTCATATTCATATTCAATTCTATTGAACTGAAAAAAGTAGGCAGTATTTTTGGAAATGGTACAAAAGACTGTGGTAGCTTTCAATATCTTATTTTGTTTTACAAGAATTAAGAAGAGCGCAATATTTGTCGTTAAACAGTTTTCTTAATATGCTGCAGTGGAAAATTATTGAGATTGAATCTCATTTACAGGTCACTTGTAACTTATTAGCAACTCCTTCTCACTAGCAGGAAATAAATGGATGTTGATCGATTCCTTTCTTCGCTTATTTTTTAAATACCAATATATAAATTTTATAACTTTTTGTAATAGTGTGCATATTTAGTGGCATATCAAAGCCAGACCCAAATAGGGTGTAATTCATATCTCCCTGTCTCTCTCTGTCTCTTTTTATTTTTATTTATTTATTTTTTTAACAACGCCATGTACAGTAATATTCAATGTACACTAAGCTACACAATACACAAGCAGACAAATCCTAACTGAAAAAACTGGAATTGCCAGTTTTTCGAAACTTTAAATCATTTGTAGCTGTATTAAATTTTGAAATTAGTTTATTTATTTTTACTTAATATCCATGCAATATAATATTTCTTACGTAAAGGTAGGTTTTGATTGATATTAAAATGATTATTTTGCGTCAAAAATAAATCTAATCAAAATTAGATGTTTTTCCATTTTTTTTAATATTTTATCGAATTTTCAACTTTTTTGTGGCAGTATTAAAATTCGAATTTCTTACATATTATTGTTTTTTACTTAGCCTCCATACGCTATAACATCTTATCCGCATTGTTGGATTTTACAAATTATCAAAATAATTTTTGACAAAAATAACCTAACCAAAATTCGGTCTTTTTTCAATTTTTTTCGAAAATTCAACCCTTTTGTGGCAGCATTAAATTTTAAAATTAATTTTTTTTATTATTTTTCCCTTAATCTCCATACAATAGAACATCTCTTCCGCATAGGTAGATTTTGATGAATGGTAATTTTTTTTTTCGCCATAGACAATCGATCCACCCTAATGATTAATGCATGTTTGGGCCTTTAAAAATATTATTGGGAGGGAATGATTCAGCGATGACTCGTCTGTTGACGAGTTCTTGTGCAATTGGCTGGATACACACTACTGTTCTTCCTATGATGCCGGAATAAAAAAATACTTTCAAATCGTTGGGGGAAAAATGTGTTTTGAAATTAGGATTTTTTATAGGAAAATAATATGTAAGTTTCTGCTTTGTATCTTGTGCCAATAAATTAAAGGGCAAAAATGCCGATTTATGTCTCATTCACGCACATATGTTGCGGTTATTTTTAATTCGTAACTATTAATAATAACTGATTATTATTAATAATAACAACATATTTTAATAAAGTTGATAAATATTGCATATTAATGATGTTTTCTGTTATTATTAGTAACAAGGTGGAACACGTCGAATTTCGACGAAAGTAAATGTTTAAGAAGAAACTGTTTCATTAATTTACAATAACCTCCTGAGTCCTGATGCCGCCTGGAGGCGACACAAAAATCACCCTTTAAATTAATTTAATGTCTTCTAGAATTGTTAAAATTACATTTCGACTTTCTTAGATATATGTGTCCATGTTAGAAGCATCAATATACAAACTAAAGCATGTTTAGATATGTTTTTTAATAATTTTTTAAACTGGTTTTTGCAGTGCCACGTAAAATTTGTCTCGGGACTGAGGAGGATAATCCTACAAAATGAGCTACACTAAAAAATGCATCTTACAATGATCAGTTTAACTCTTAAACATATATTATATAAAGCCAAAATTAAGAAAAAAAATGCTATATCTATAAAACTCAGTTGTCCAAATTATTAAACTTAAACTTAAGTCGCACATGTAAAAGTATAATAATAAAGGAAAATATAATAATCAGTCATTAAAATGAAGTTATCAGTTGAGGCTCTTATGTCTGGTATAAATGCGTATGAAAAAAAATATTTCAAATTGACAAGATCTTAGAATTTCACTTGAAATTTATACCAGTCATAATTTTCATCTTAAAAAATTACATGCGCACATTTCAATTTTTATCAATTTAAAAAAATTTCGTATTTTTGTTGTCGATTACAAAATTACAGTTACAAAATTCGTACTAAAAACTATATAAGTATTTATATGTCAAGAATAAATTGAAGTAAAGCTTTCAAACAAATTGCATTTAAAACTACATATTTTTCTCTATACGCGGTGTAAAAAAAATTAAAAAGTATAAAATTTGCAGTGACCAAAATTGCATAATCGATTTGCATGTGAAAGTGTTGCCATTCGCAAAATGAAATACACTTTACGCACAGATAAATTTGACCTTTTTAATGTACAGGGTGAGCAAAAAGTCCGTAAAAACTTTAAAAATTCATAAAAACCGAAAAATAACCGAAATGAAAAACGGTTTGCAGGGTTAGTATCTATAGGTCACGGGGATTTTTTAAGACATGAAAAAAAAAATTCAAAAAACAGCCAATAGGCGGCGCTGACGTACCCAAATCAAAGAAAAGATACCCAAATAAAGAACAGAATGTTTCCTCAAACCGCCGAACAAACTTTATGAGGCCTGTCGCTGTTAAAGGCCCATTTCCCGTCCTCAAATCCTTTTGAAATCGGAATTTACGCAAAGCAATAGTCGCTGATTCCTTGTTCATGCAAAATAACTTCACCAACAGAGCTTTGTCCTTCGCAGTGAGCATCCTTGATCAAGTTCACGGCTCACAACTGTGAACTAGTTGTGGATTAGGAGCGCAAGCTCTTATAACCGGTTCATTTGCATATTTCCGCGGAAATCGCAAGTACCAGCGCCATCTGTCGGCTGTTTTTTGAATTATTTTTTATTTCTGTCTTTAAAAAATCCCCGTGACCTATGGATGCTAACCCTGCAAACCGTTTTTCATTTCGGTTATTTTTTCGGTTTTTATGAATTTTTAAAATTTTTACGGACTTTTTGCTCTCCCTGTAGATTACCAATGAAGATCGGTTAATATGATTAATGAATCCTAGTAATGGATGCGTTCTTTACTGGAACACATATTATCATAAATATATGACGTTAATAATAAAAAAATAATTTTCAAGAGACAATTTTACTCAGTCAAAAGATGTACCCTATGTGAAGCAGAAAGTTTTTCGTCTACGAAAATTCTAAATAAAGACTTCTATATAAATAAATATTTCTGTATTGTAAAAACATTATAAAACAACTCACTTCACTCGCTATTTTATGACTAGATTCCGAAACACATTTTCGTTCACATAGTTAAGCTGCTTCTGGAACATATAAATAAAATTTATATATAGCATCAAATTGAATTCTCTTTTTTATGTACGCTCGAGTAATTACAAAAGAACATGCAATATTAGACGGCATTATTACATCCTGTCTGCATCAGAAGATATACTTATTTCCAAGTTATGTACAGTTCAGTGTTCACATACTTCATTTACATTTAATGGAAAAACACAACTGCTGCGAAGTTTGTCGTTTATCTTAAAAGACGTATATATTATTTCCTTTGATAGAGTGAGTAATAAATTTCTTTATTATATTTTCTGTGTTTTATTTTCAACATTTGATATTAAATTTCTAATCTGAATTATAACAAAAATATTGTGAGAGAAGTTTTGGGTTAGTTTGATTATTAAAATCTAAAATACAATGTGTTACAATAAAAAATAAGAAAATCTAAAAAGACACAAAACTTCAGAACAATTGTACTTATTATGGTCACACAAGTCATTAAAACTTATTTATATTAATAATTATATGTAATTTTAGCCAAGAATGTAAATTAGATAAGTCAATTACAAATGCGATCTTCTTGAGCTGTCTTTCAGATCCATTAGACAATACCTAGTTTACCTTGGACCCATTCCAAGGTACATCAGTTTTATTAGGTTCAAAGTACACCACTTGACACTTAAAAACAAAACTGCCAATCATGATGTTAAGGTTAGGCCTAACTTTATTTAAAGCACATGGTTTAGTAGCTAAAGCATTATTTTTTTATGCATAATACTCATCTTAAAAAATAGATAAGTTTTAGTATAAAAATAACATAGATATTTCTAAGAAAAAATTACTTTTGAAAAGCAAATTTCCGTTTTAAAAAATTGTTGAATTAATTGAACTTCTAAACAAACGCCAAGAACTTAAATGAGACCTATGATGGCAAATATTTAATATACAAATGTTCTTGTTTAGTGATCTAAACAAGTAAAGCTAGATTTAACATAGGTTTGAGGAACACCACTCTCCCCTACTATTAATAGTACATGTCTTTTAATTGAGTATGACTTTGTTTTAACAAATATTTTTGCTATTATTCCAATGTAACAATGCTAGTAGTATCTATCTATGTCTTTACGATATGACTTCAATAGCGTTTATTCCTTTAGTAACAATAATAATAATAATAAATATTTTCTTATTTTCTCTGCACCGTTTGCGACTCTTATATTTTAATCATATTCTTAATCCTTGAAATTAAAAATATCGGTTACTTTCCTGACGAAATAAAGTATGATTAAACGCACAAAATATTAGAAAGATAAAAATATCTGTAAAATTTTGTTGCAATTTGATATTTTCCAGACGTCTCCAAAAACTCATCCTTAGTCTATTTTCACATGAAAATGAATTGAATAGACGATTAATATTGCATATTAATCATATTTACCGTTATTAATAATAATTAGCAATGAAGTTCGGTTAATATGGTTAATGGAGCCTAGTAACGGATGCGTCCTTTACTGGAACACTTACTATCATAAATATATGAAGCTAATAATAGAAAAAAATTTTCAAGAGACAATTTTACTCAGTCAAAAGACGTACACCATATCAAACAGAAAGTTTTCTGTCTACAAAACTGCTAACTAAAGACATTTGTATTAATAAATATTCCCGTAATAAATATTTCTGTATTGTAAAAACATTATAAAACAACTCACTTCACTCGTTATTTTATGACTAGATTCCGAAACACATTCTCGTTCACATAGTTAAGCAGCTTCTGGAACATATAAATAAAATTTATGTATAGCATCAAATTGAATTCTCTTCTTCATGTATGCTCGAGTAATTACAAAAGAACATGCAATATTAGACGTCATTATTACATCCTGTCTGCATCAGAAGACATACTTATTTCAAAGTTATGTACAGTTCAGTGTTCACATACTTCATTTACATTTAATGGAAAAACATAATTGTTGCGAAGTTTGTCGTTTATCGTAAAAGACGTATATATTATTTCCTTTGATATTGTTGGCAACAAATTTCTTTATTATATTTTCTGTGGTTTTTTTTCAACGTTTGATATTAAATTTCTTATCTAAATTAAAACATTAACATTGAGAAAGAAGTTTTTGTCTAATTGGTATATTAATATTAAAAATACAATCTGTTATTCTCTAACCCTTTGGATCTGACATATTATTAATAGTAAGGTACCCTGGGGTAATAACGCCACGTTAAGGTTCTACCAATTTTCACGGCTCAGTTTTAGTTTGTATTTTTCATACAAATATATGATTTGATACAGAAACTCATTGACTATCTGTATAAAAAAAAAAAAAATTAACAGATATGTATTCATAAAATGTAATGGCGTGATTTCTTGACCAATGCTATTTGACGTTATTACCCACCTATATGGGTAATAACGCCATGCAAACAAAACTATGAAATAAGATGGAATAATTGCTAGTTCACTTTTTCATTAACTTTTATTATTTTCTTTACCATACACCCTTTAATTCAACCATTTTTTGCTAAAAATTGAATTTTTGAAGTTAGTTTTTTTATTGAAGTGAAATAGCTCTAATTTTTTATATTAGAACATTTTATGGTATTTTTGCAAATTGAAGACGTGCGAATTTACCCAACATCTAGTGTTAGTAGGAATCACAAACGAAAAGAACGACAACCGGGCAAATATCGAATTTATATCAATTCTTCAGAAAAAAAAAGTATTTTCGATATGAGAAATGTTAAGTAAGATAAACAAGCTGCAGAACAGCAAATGATAATTATATTATAAACAGAATTTTTACTATAATTATCTTTTATTTTGTGTTTTCAAACCGATTTATAAACAGAAATCCTGATCATCTTTCCCTGTTTTCTAAGAAAGAAGATAATGCAGGGGTTGAAATGCCAGATATGACAAAGTTATCAAAGCCAACAATCATACAAGGAACAGTCAGAACATCCAGTCATTATACATTTAATTTTGATTGCTTTAATATTACTTACAAATAAACTGTGGGTGATTTGAATTTTTATAAATAAATATAAAATGGTTTGATAACTAATTTTCTATGAAAAAAAATGCATTGGTATTATTTTGTCTCCATTTTCCCCAAACGCGTCAAAGGGCCCCATTTGGTGTATCAATATGTCACGGGGATGGGGAACATTAATACAAATGACCTTTTTATATATTTTTCTTAATTACATGCAAACATACTATATAAAACAACAATTGTCCATTTTATAACTTACTACACAAGTTTTGCTGACACCACATGAAAAAATAACTTAAAATATCTACTTTCTGGACGCCAAAAAAATTCTTAGAAAAAAAACTGCATCAATGTGCCCCAGTTCCCCCTACATATCATAATGCATTTTTACTGTGCGTGTGTTTCACATAGATTTGTCTGCTTTAACTTTTGTTCTTGGTCTTAAGATTATCTGTTTAAAAAAAGGCTCAGTTGCTTTAATTTTACCAATTTGAGCTGCTTAAATTGGATCATTCATGGAAGGATAAATTTGTAACACGTAACAAAGCTTAACACTGCTGGCTAATATTTTCATGAATGGGTATTTGGCCTTCTAAAAAGCACGTGCATCATTTTGCAGCTATTTCTGCACTTATTTCAGAGGAGTAAGTAGGCATTGCAGCCAAATCCTTTGATTCTTCTGATAGTGAATTTTTGGAGTCAGCGTCGTTAATTAAGAAACGTATATTCAAAATAAGATAGTAAGAAAAAAAAAGATAAAAACAATGCAGGCAGACTGTCTGGATAAAAGCTTCGCTTACATCAAAGAATTTCTAACAAATACGAAATGAAAAAGGCAGAGTATGTTTTGAAGAGATTAATCCGCAAGAAGGTAGATGATATCCCACCCCCTCAAAAATGTCAAAGAATAATTTGAAATGTCCCCTTTCCTCGTCAAAACGAGTTATGTTAAAGTAGGCGGGAGGGGGGCACGTTTGAACATTTTTTTTTTTTAAATCAATACGTTTTTTTTATTTTAAATATTTTTTTGTGTTTTAAATATTACATATTAAAAATAATGCATTTCTTCATCATATGAACTTGAAATTAAAAGTTTTCTATGTAAATTATTAAATAAAAATATATGAATTTAAATAGTTGAAAGATTTCTCTTCAAACCTGCCTCATGTAGATGTACCATGGAACAAGTAAGGGGCACATTTGAGCAAAATAATAAAATATGAAAACATTGAGAGTTTTCATAAAAAGCTGAATATGGTTCAGAAATATAAAGTAATATGGATAAAATTAAATAACTATATTTCATTGAAACTATTATTTTTTCTATTATTTAACCAAATTTGAATCCATCAAAATTGATATCAAAATCATTGTTGAAATAACACAGAGTGACCCCACAGTTATGCTTGGTTGTAAAAACTTTTTTAAAATATATTTGAAATACACGAATATAATATCTGATGATTCTGGAATAATAAACTTTTTCACACACACACACTTTCACTCTTTTTTGAAGAAATGTCTGACTTTCTGACTGAATTCCATTTCATCTAGAACGGAAACCAAAAATAATGTTTGGGAAAGAGTAAATGAAAGAGTATAATATGCTTTGTCAGAAAAACCTGCTAAATCATAAGTCATTATTATGTATCCGGGATTTACATCTATCAAATAAATGAATGTCATCATCAATTTAGATTTGAAATTTCCCATCGCTGATAAATTCAGAGATTGTAATACATGTGTGCAGTAAGGAGTATCAAAGTCCATGTTCTTTGATATTCTTAATTAAAATCTTTTCACAGAGACAAAATTTCAAAAAATACTATATTTAAGTACATCGACAACTTTTTAAGTCATAGTTTTAAATGTTCAATGGTGTCTCATCACATGGAACTCAATATTACAACTGTTTACTAAATTCGGCTGAAGATTTTGAATAAAACAAAGCTTTTAAACTAAAGATTACATATTTATTTAAGCGTTAAACATTAAATCAAAATTTTAGAGCCAGAAAATTGTCAACAAAAATCTTACAACTTTATTTTCTTAAGTTTAGATTCAAGAGGGAGAAAAATACATGTCTTGCTTAGACAGTATTTTGCATACAAAATAATGCAGCTTTGTCTACTTATTGCCCTGAAGCATTAGTAATGTATTACCATAAAGCAATTAAAAAAATAATTTCTCTGAAGGCAGATATTTAGAGTGTTTAAAAGTGCCCCCAGTTCAAACGTGCCCCCCCCCCCTCTCTTCCCTACAAAAAGAGACAAAAACAGCTATGTTCATATCTTCGCTAGATAAAGTAAACCTTGAAATGAAAAAAACGACAAAAGTGAAGCTTACAAAGCATAAAAGCAATTGGAACGTTAAGTATTAAAAAATAACATTAATTTAATTGAAGAGAAAATAGGAATATGAACGAATAACAGATAAAAGGTAAATACAACGTATGATGCGAAAAATAGCCTAATGATTCAGAATCTAAAAAGAAGAAACTAGACATTTATGACTGATTTTGCTGTATTTGTTTGAAAAATAAAATATCAGAAATGTTTCCGTGTTCCCTTTACCAAATATCCCTGTTGTCTACGCTAGAACAAAAAAAGGAACAGAAGAAATTCATGGGTAAGTCTTAGATAACTTCTTAAGTGTTATTCAAGAATTATATGATATTTACAATATTTAATTCTCATGCGATATTCAATTGGTATATAAGACCTCTAGTCGGCTTGTGTGGTAGCGGGTCGAAAAATAGCGGCAAGAGGCTGGATCAGATTTCACTAGAATTTATTTAGTTCATTACAAGGAAATCTATTCCAATTATAACAAAATAAAAGATGGGTTCTCCACAACAGATTGAAAAGGTTGTTCATACTGCGTTAGAAGTGGCTTTACCGCCACTCGTTAATATAATAAAAGTTTATCCGGAGTTGTTCTCCACAAGTCCTTTACCATAGGCATTAACCGCCTATTAATTCGTCTCCAAGAGTGAGACACCGGTCACTGCTCTTTCTGTGTCCGAGAAGCCATCTCCTCCGTCTCCACGCTCAGCCTCCGAACAGAACAAGTCCCTTAGAGCATCTCCTCGCTCTATTTATTCCGTTTTCCCTCATCCATCATCCCTCGGGATGATACGCCTCTTTCTCTCTTGCACAGCGCTCGTCTTTACTGGGGAAATATCTTTCTCCAACTTGTGGAAATCATCGCCATAGCGGTCTCTCTCAACACTTCAAAGGCCCATCTTCCGTGGGGTCTAAAATCGGCGGAACGACCATATGCATTAGTCGAAGAGTTCACTTTAAGTGCTCTATGGAAATCGGCTGACTTCTTATGTCTACTTTGAGAGTGGAGAAAGATGTATTTCTCCTTTTGAGAATTCTCAGGGCTTTCCGACGTGGGGGGTAATTTTGGAAGCATGGGAATGAAATTCATCACAGCACCCCTTCCGCCAGTCTGATATTGTGCTGCAAGACACAATATCTGTAAGGGAAAGGTTAGCTCATTTAACTTGGGTGGCCCCGATATATTTTTAAATCTTTAAAATCCCTTTTGTTTATTTCTGTTTTTTTTTTCATTTAACAGGATCTTTCCCTCAGTATCCGTTTAATTTATCTACACAATAAAGTACACAATTATAAATTACAAAATACAGATAATTAACATGAAAACATATATACAATTGGATTTTCTGATAGATTTTACTCTATCCTACTTAAATAATCCACATGGGGTATATCCTTTCCTGGACGATGTTTTATAGCGTAATGATAGGGTTGCAGGGTGAGTGCCCAACGTAAAAGGCGAGGGTTATTGCCTGCATTATTCTTTAAGAATATTAAAGTATAATGGTCGGTCTGTATAGAATAGTCGGTATAGAATAGTCGGTCTATATAGATATACATTCGCGTTCTGAAGCGCTAAAATTCTTTTCTACGTCAGTGAATTTCCTACTTAGAAAAAGTATCGGATGCTCTTCTGAGCCTTGTCTCTGGGCCAGTATTATACCCATAGCCTTTTCTGAAGCATCCGTTTGTATTATAAATTCTGATTCATAACTGGGGGCGTATAGCACAGGATCTTCAGTTAATTTCTTTTTTAATTTCTCAAAAGCTTCCCCCATTTCGCTGCTCCAAACTATTTTTTCCCTTTTGTTTTTTTTTCCTTTTAAAGCACTCGTAAGAGGTTCAACGATGTCGGCATAATTTTTGAGGTAGCGGGCATAATAACCTGTCATTCCCAAGAATCTACTTATTTCAGTTTTGTTTCTCGGTGTTAGCAGATCTATGATAGTCCTGATTTTGACATCCGAAGGTTTTCGTTGTCCCTCCCCGACGATATGTCCGAGATATTTTACTGTCCTTTGTGCGAATTTACATTTTGCGATTTTAATTTTCAACCTAGCCTCTTTAATCCTAATTAAGACTGTCCTTAAATGTATGAGATGTTCCTCCCAACTGTTGGAAAATACTGCTGTATCGTCCAGATAAGGAAGACAATATTCTTCTAGTCCGTGTAATAATTTGGACATGGCGCGATTCAATGCTTGTTTCGACTTTCTTTATTAAAATTCATTTGGTCATTCAATCACTTGCATATCAAACTTATGATGCACGTTATACACGAGAGTTTAAAAAATCGCCTTTTTTTCGTGTAAACTACGGGGTGCGCGTTATACACGCGTGCGCGGTTTACACGAGTAAATACGGTATTTTATCGAAAGGCATGCGAAAACTAAATATTTCAGAAGATGAGATGTCTTACTAATAAAAAGTATTATTTAGCACATGTAATGATATAAACTTCAAACGGCCTAAATCATCTGTAATATTATTGAATATAAAATTAACCCGCGAGTAGTCGCGACTTTTTTCACAACGTCATTAGTCGCGCTCGGTCTTTTCGCCGCTGGCCCGGCGAATACAAAAAACGTAAAATATGAAATATTTTTCACTTAATATATAAATATAACATTTTAATGAAGATATAAATATGCAAATTTCTTAAGTTATGCATTTTAATCACGAGATTTGGAGTAATGGAAAAAAGTAAAAATGAACTGCTATTGGGAATTGTTCAGTAGAAATTTTCGTCAATTTCAACTTTGTTTCTAAAAATGTAATTAAAGGAAAAACAGAGATGTCCTGTTACTTCACTAAGGTGATATAGATATCGTTAAAGTCAGTTACATGGTAGATCTTTTTTGTATTTGTAATTGGGATATGAATTAGGAGAAGATAAGTTGTACGGGCGGCGAAAAGACCGACACGCGACTACTGACGGGTTAAATATTACTATAGTACTGCGTTCCATTTTTTTTATTTGTAGCCAGATAATGATTATCGATGATAGCTACGGGTTCCAATTGTTTATTTAGTTAATATCAAAATCTCTGTGATTAAATTAAACTAATTACAGGTCATTAATATTAGTAGGGCATAATACATAAAAAATGGGGTAAGTCGCAGTAGCAGCTATTAACCGGCTGGAATATGGTATATTTTTTCTAAATATAGGATAATAACTAAATGCACAAAATTGTCACATACATTACATTCAAGATTATAAATACAATAGCTGTATAATGATATATGTATACTTATTTTAAGTTCATACATATTTTTATTTTTACAATTCTTTGATAAATTGTTTATTGTTTGAAGATGTCATTTAAATGAAGAAAGTGTAAAATAAATGTGGAAACGCAAGCAGAAGATAAATCATTGGTCTTTAAAATGTGCATGCATGAAAAATCTTGAAAAACGAGTAAATCTTTGATGCAGAAGTTTTCAAACTAGAGGTATATCTGAGTGCTTGAAAGCACTCAGGGAGTTCTAAGAAAATGTTATATCTATTTATGTTTATCTGTCAATAAACTAAGATAAATATTCCTAATATTTTTAAGCCTTTAAAATGAAACTTATGTGCTATTAAAGACTTTTTACTATTATTTTACATCATTATTTGTCAATGAATAACGATAAGAAATCTCTTAATTTAAAAACAAATCAAAGTCAACATTAAAAACAAAGAAGGTTTTCTTAATGTATAAAATATATTAGAGAATATATGTAACAATTTTGAATAAAGATAATTTAAAAAAAAATCTGATTCAATAAATTAGTAGCTATAGCTCTCATTGCAAAAAAAAATGTAAAAGAAGAATACGATAACAAAATATCGCTATGAATTTCTCGAATTAAATATAAAAATATTTTTATTAATATATTGTGATTGTATCTGCTAATCGGATTTTTTTAAATGTTTCAATATAACATTATCAATAAAAGATTTTGTTATGCAATTCTTGAGTAAATTATGTAAATATTTTAATTAAATGAAATGCGACTGTGTCTGCCAATGAAGAGGTTTTTTGTTACATTTTTAATACCACTTGTTATAATTTTTAATAAAAAAAAAAGACTACGACTATGTAAATGGGTAAGGAAATGTTCACTTAGAAAGTAATTCGTTATAAACACTACATTTAAAACTTCTAAACGAAAACAAATCAATTAAAAAGGAATAACCTTCAAGAATGTGTCGCAAATGTTAATTTTACGGAAATCACATTATTGTAAATTGGCTTTTCATATGCTAACGTTAAAAAGAAAACTTTTTACAATATTTACTTATAATTTTTTATTTCTTTGAGAAAAGAGTTAAATATATGTATATTAAAAATGGTTGTTGTTTTGGTCGAAAATAGATCTTGTAAATAGAAAATAGATCTTTTATATATAAATATGATTGGTGTAAAAATATAAAATTACGATAGTTAAAAATATAATTTTTGCAATACCGAAATTTGAAAAACTGAAATTTTTATTTAAAATTTGACTATGACCTTTCCATTTAATATTAATTTAAAATCCACGGCGTACGTAATATATGACACTGTTATTTGGTAAGCCACACTTTGACAATCATGAAAAGAAAGAAAAGATCATTCTTCAAGCAAAGATTATGAAATTCTTTTCAACACATTGAGAATAATGTAAAAAAGCTACACTATTTAATAAATTTAAATATTATATTGGAATCAACAATTAGGAACTGCATGTTCTATTTGGTTGGAACTAACTTGTAGTAAACCTAAACAATGTATATCAATTTTATTATGTATGAAATAGTTTACCATAAATAAAATATGCAGCAAATCATGCCCTCTCCCCCATACTATTATGTAACGGAATTCCTCTGTGAAGCCCTGTAAATGAATAATAAATTATAACTGTATATATATTATTTTTTATGTATCAATCTTGGTATGATACTCTTTGATAATTCTACAAAATGTTTATTTTATTACCTTACATTAATGCATATCAATTTTATTTTAAGTTTAGACGCCTGTAAGATCTTTAAAATGCACTTGAAGCTGTTTTATGTCATTGGCCGTGATGTAACAGAATACTTTTGATTGTTCTTGTATTTGAACTATATATCCGATGTTACTAATATTTGAAAAGACAAAACAAAATTCTGGAAAAATATATACTTAAAACATCAAACGATTCAGTCGGGATGTATAGGGGTACGATAGTCGGGTATGAAAAGCACGCAGACATACGTACAAACGAACACAGAGAAAGGCGGACGGATGGATCAGACAACGACTTTAGGTGCTACACTTTGATATAACTACGAAAGCACCTGGAAAAGAGTTAGATTGTAAAGAACATGCCGAAATGAAAAAAGCATTTCCAGAAATTATTACTCAAAGACAGTATTCTAATATATTTCTTTTATTTGCTCCTGATTCTTCTGTTTTTTTATTGGCAGTAATGTAATTGAATGCTTTTAAAGCATTAACGGCCACGTCGCAGAAAGTCATTTTCAATGAATGATTTGGGATGTTTGACTTTTAACTTGTATGAGCTTCAGATATCACTAATTTTTAAACTTAAAAAAAAAAAAAAAAAAAAAAACTTCGCTAAACCATTAAAAAGGCTACAACATTAAAACGAGCTTTGTGCCTTTTTATTTCTTTTTTCGGTTCATGTAACACATTTTAAAATCAAATTCATAATCATATTTAAAAGTTATCCAATAAAAATCCAATCCTCTAGTTTTTTTAAATTCATATATATTTTTACTTTTACAATCTTTGTTAATGATCTGGAGTTTTTAAATACTTTTTATTGTTAAAAGATGTCATTTAAATGAACAAAGTGTAAATGAAATGTGGAAACACAAACAGAAGTCTTTAAAATGTCCATGCATAAAGAAGCTTGAAAAACGAGTAAATCTTTGATGCAGAAAGTTTTCAATCTAGATGCACATATGAGTATTTGAATGCCCTTAGGGAGTTCTAAGAAAATTTTATTTCTATTTATGATTATTTGTCAATAAACTATGATAAATGTTCTTAATATTTTAAAGTTTTTTTTTTTTTATAGTATAAGGATGTATACACTGCAAAAAAAAATCTGCAGATCTACAAAACTAGTTTTTTAAAGCTACAGAAATCTGCATGCTTACTAAAATTTTATCTGTAACCAGGTATAATATTTACCACTCGCATAGTACAAATACAAGAAATATCTTAGTTTCAGCTGTCAGCCAATCAGAAAGAGTTTCAGTAGTGACGTAATCACTACGTAGCCACAGAAGCTTGAAATGCATCCATCTTGAATCCGGTGTTGATAAAAATTTCTAGTTACTGAGTAAGTAAATTTTTATTTTGTTTGAGTTAAATTTTATTATGTTTCTTTTCTGCTTGATTCGTAGTAAGTAAAAATCAAAAACTCAGAAACGACTATTTGATTTCTAGTTATTTGCAAGCTAATCTTCCAATTATAATCTGTTTATTACGTATTTATCTTTCGTTGAGATAACTATTCTTTACGTTTGTGTTTAATACATGTGAAATTTCTAATGTTTTATGTAATAAATCAAATTCACCAGCTCTTTTTCTGAAATTTCACTTCCCTTTCTTGCCCCCTTCTCCACAATACCAAAATTTAAAGTGTTTAAAAAACGCTTAAATAAAATAATATATATATATATATATATATATATATATATATATATATATATATATATATATATATATATATATATATATATATATTGCTCAATTTGTTTCTTTCCTAGTGAATAAATTTCATTAATCATTCTTACATTCTCATTTATTTCATTAAAACTTCACATGAATTTCGCACTTAAAATTTTGCTTCCGAATTTCCTCCAAAAACTCTTTAAAACTGCTTAATCTAAAATAGCAAAAAAAAGTACAATCTGTGTTCTATGTGTTAATTTATTGTCGTAATAAATTATCAATTAAATCTTTCTTGTTTTTTCCCCGCACCTTCTTCAACTAAAAGAAAGCATAGAATTACATATAGAAAGTTTAAAACTCTTTATACAAGAGTGGTAGGAGAGGAAAAAGCCGAAATCGGAATTAGTTAATGGAAAGCTGGAAATTATTTAAATTTATTTAATTAAGAACGAATGTATTAAGACTTTTCATTTCTGACTTTGTGTGTGTTAAGAAATATGCACTAATTTATAAGTAACAAACACAATTTTATTAATTACCATAAAAAAATCCTCATGAAAAATATTGTCAATGCAAATGTAGTAGAACTTAAAATTATAAATAAAATGATAAACGATATTTAACATTTTCGTTGAATTTTCACAATTTTACTTCAAAGTATTGGCTAAATCGCTAATCAAGAACATGAAACACGAACAGACGAGTTAACAGTTTAAAGTGCTTGTTGTTTAGGTGCATTATGTACATGTAATTTTTTAAATTATTGATACATTATTTAGAATGGGTATTTTTGAGATTTACGGCTTAACCTGTTCATTACGAATTATAGCCCAGTGCTGGGCTATACAAGAAAGGCCAAAAGTCTGGTTTAATTACAGAAAATCTGGATATTGTTTTAATCCCTATCGACATAGATTAGAAATTAATGAACCAAGTTTCCTCCTTTTGCAGGTGAGCTTTAGTCGCTTCAAACAAATTAACTTAAAGTGCATATTTTCATAATTTTTAGAATATCTCAAAAATGACTCGTAAATGATGGGAAATGTTGTTTATTATTTCCGATATTGTATTTAAATTGTGTGTACCACTTAATATGATGAATTTAGTGAAAATAAAAAGCAAGGATAGGGGGAAGAGGGGTAGAGCGAACAAATGGTTTTACATAAGACTTTTCTCTAGATAAATTAAAGGTAAAATAATAGCACGATTATAAATTTCAATATTTTGCGTAAAAGACAAAGATGGTACAAATAAATTATTTTCTCAGAAGTATACAAGAATCTACAGTTAAATTCATAAAAGTTTCAAACCTTAGAAACATTGAAAAAAAGTATTAATTTTTACGTAAAAAATCTTTATATATTTTAAAATATGGTTTAAGGTTGGCGGTGTTCGTTTCGAAATGAAATGCAAAATTGCTATCATTTATGCATCACTTTCTCGATAACTACTAAATTATAGTTCTCAAAATAGACAAAATAAATTCCCAACATAATTACAAAAACATTTTGAAGGCCTTAAGAATTTAAAAATATACATACGCGTATGTAACAAATGGATACAGGATGGATGGATAACTTGGTGTCTCTTTGTTTCAAACTTTGGATTAGCGGTTAAGGCAAGATTTTGAAATAGAATTGCGACAAAATTATGACTATGGGTATTCATTTTATTTCAAATTTCAAACTCTAAGACTTTTGAATTGTGATGGTTTTTATAGTATTACTTGTTTTGAGATATTAAGATAATTAAAAAGATAATTTTTTTCAAACGTTCATTTAGAACGTGGGGGGGGGGGGGGTGAGGCTCTATTTTAATAATAGATTTAAACTGGAGAGATTAAAACAATTTCCAGTTTCCTCTCATTAATTTTGAGTTAAACCTACAGACCACTGCGGTTAAACTTTGAAAGAGAATTGTGGCATTAATGTTCAGCAAAATGTGTTCGTTTTACTCAGAATTTTAAGTTTTACAACATCTGTATTGACAATGTTATTTAAAATTAATTCTTTTGAGATATTTTTATGGTATTAAAAAAACATTTTTACTATTACATCTATATTTTTTCTAACGCTCACCTAGTACGAGGAGAAAAATGAAATATATTCATTGTAGATCTAAGCTGAAGGGATTAAAACAATTTCCTACTTTCCTCTAATAACGAACTCTACCAACTAATTACTGGGCTATTAGTATTTTACTTATTTCTAATTTTTAACTAATGTAAATAAGTCATCTAATACCCCCCCCTCTTTCTAAAAAAAAGCTTATTTTTAAGTTTAAAACCTTAAAAGTTATTCCTTAAAAAAATCCTAATATGTTACTTTATTGTAACAATAAGTAATAGATCATATAGCTTTACCCTTCCTCTCACCGAAAATGACGTTATCTCTTCTCCTCTCTCCTTAAACGGATACAAAGTTTAGTCTTTTACACTGATTATTTTTCATTCTTTGCGCATTTTGTAAGTATCCAATAAGTTATATTATCAACCGTTTGGAAATCCCCCCCTTCCCTCCTTCAATAAAAAAAAGAAAATATGGTTATCTTTGTCTCCATGCTTACTTTTAAAATTATAAATCTTTAAATGTCTATTTTTTTCGTGCTGTATTTGTTACTTTATTATGACAGCAATTAACCATCTGAAATCTTCTCTAAGTCTCTTAACCTAAGATTTTATTACTTATTAAGAAAGAGTGGGGTGGAATGGGACAGAAGATTTTTCTCCTTATGTTTCATTTATAAATATTTCATCAGCCACGTATTAGATTAAGGAAAAGCATCCCCAATGTGCAGTTGAATAAAGTAGCTGATATGCACAACTAATGCAATTGTAAACAGATGCAACTGTAAACAGAAACTATGCAATTGTAAACAGAAAAAGATTATTTCAAGAACCAAATGTAAATTTGCTTTATAATTTTATATGCTTTCAGTATATTAATGACCTGTTTATGTAAATATGTAATTGTTTCCCTATTTATAGAGCATTATCCTATATATCATCCATAATTTAAACTATGTCTAAAAGCAACATCTGTCTATACAAGAAGTTTAACGTAAAGTATAGGGAGGAATGGGACATTCCAGCAAACGAAGAAATGGGACAAGTCCAATTTCTTTACTTTTTTTTCTTCTAGTAACAATTTCGTTATAATTATAAAATTGTTTCTGAAAATTATGTTTCTATATTGTTCAAGGGCATTAAAATGTTTCATTTTGTATTCTATAAATCAGAATTTTGGTTTTTGTGTCACAGTTGATTTTCTCATATTTGAAAGTACACATTACATTCCTCCCCACTCTCCCTTAATATCTTTTATATTCAGATAATTTCAGAGCTTTATGCAAGTAATTTAGTTGCATGTCAGTTGATTTAATTATTTATAAAGGAAGTTTTATTTTTATGTAAAATTAGCCGTAAAAAAGAACTCTTTATGTTTTAAGAGCAAATCTCTGAGGCAAATAAATATAACGTTATCATTTCGGGGGGGGGGGGCTGTTATTTTTAGCCTGTTATTATTTTTTATAAAAATGCAAAGTTAAAACAACTGAATTATTATAAAATAATTTAATTCTAAAATATATTATATTGGAAAGTTTAAGATTCCTATTTTTCTTCATATGTGTATGTATATAATCACAGTTCGAGAAACCGTATGAAAAGGGTACTTGAAAAGAAGCTGTGTTTACAAATAAAGAACAAGTTGGAAATTGCACGTGAACGTAGCAAATGAGGTGCGTTCGTACAATAACGAAGTTTTAAAAATATTCAGAACTTGCTGATATAGTAGAGCGTATTCCGGATACAGTATAGTAGCCGAAATCTTTACGTTTTTGTAAATATGCAGGAAGTAAATTTTATCACACCTCAGCAACGTATATTTTATTCATAAAATGTGAAATAGTTGAATATAATTAAAACACGTACCAAACCATGTTTCCCCGTATAGCATTATATAGTGGAATACTTTTGTGTGGCCCTGTAATTTAATAATAAAAATTCTTTGCATCACAGATTGTACAGAATGCATATTTTAGCATATATTTCAAAAATTCATGCCAATTCTATTATGTTCGAATGAGTGTAACAAATTTAAAATGCATTTGAAACTTTTTCCCCATTGACCGTAATGTAACGGAATCCTTTTGATTGTCCCTGTAATTCATCTATGCATCCGATTTTTATATCATTTGAAATTACTCGACAAAATTACGCAATAATTATATGTTTTAAATTTCAAACGATTAAAATGCATTTAAAACTTTTTTCCCTATTGACCGTAATGTAATAGAATCCTTTTGAATGTCCCTGTAATTGATCTATCCATCCGATTTTCATAAAATTTGAAATGACTCGACAAAATTATGTTATAATTATGTATTTTAAATTTCAAACGATTCGATTAGGTAGTTTTTGCATTATTATATGCGGACAGACAGACAGACGGACAGACGGATGGACTGAGGGACAACAATAGGTTCTACGTATTTACATAATTGCGAACGCACCTAAAAAGAATGTTGCTATTGTTTTATTGATATGAATTTCTATTTGCCCCTCACCCCTCTCTGTTCGGTGCAAGTTGGTCGGAACTTTTAAAATAGCATCTTGGAGTAAATTGCTTACGGAGTAAAAAGATTTTGGAGAAATAGTTTGAGATTTTTTTAAAGGGCTTACTGTGGGGGTTTATAGATATCAGAAATTTAATATCGGAATATATAAATTTGTTAAAATTGGTAGTGATGATACATAGCAATAACTATCGTAAAGTGTGTGGGAATAGAAGAATTGCAAATTTCAAAAGATAAATGTGTGATATCAGATATTTATGTACAAATAGATGCAAAAAAAAAAAGCTAATCTTTTTTTATATTATTTTCTCCTGAAGCATCTTTTAAGTATGTATGTATTTTTAATGAATGGAAGCATTTTTAAGCAAGAACTAAAAATCAATTTATAACCATAGATAGTAAAACACTTTCCAACGCAGAATTCTATCTAAAATTTCCACCGTTTAAAAAGTTTCAGTATGACGGCATTTTATAAAACACGTAACGCATTTGAAAACTTAATCTCAGAACTTACTATCAATTATCGTAAAAATTTTCGAATTTTTTATAGAAAACTATATATGATCTATAGATTTGTATATACACTACATGGACAAAGATGATCGTCCACTTGCGATTTTAGACATTTTTTTAAATATCTAGAAAAATACTTGAGGAGTTTATCTTGAAACTCTAAATGTGTAAATATAATAGTAAAAGTCATACATTTCCATGAACTTTTTTTCCTGAAATTCCAAAGGGGATCGTCAACAAAATTTAAAAAATGAATATATTTTGGATAACACTGTCAAAATTAATGTAGCAAAAGCATTCAAAATATAGATTGTGATTAAGTGGGTTATTGTAATAAACTGTGTTTATTTTTATGTGAATAGCATGTGTAGAGAAATTAAGGTTTTTATAAAAACAGTCCTAAAGTTTTGACGGATTCTAGCTAGCTAGTTTTAAAATAGTTGTAACATTCAATACGAAGATGAATATTGGTTTTGCTATAATAATATTCATTATAAATTTTATTAAATTTTTTCTTTATCTTTTATATTAACATCTAACTTTTCTTTTAGATGCATGAAGAAACTGAAGTCTATCTTAAAAACAATGTGAGCCTGCTTGACGGCGAAATTTTAGGAAAAAGCTCTATGATCAATTAGAAAATCCTTGTGAACTTCATTCTTGCGCTTTAATATATTCTGCAGACTTAAGTTTTCCAGTTATTTTATTGCAATGATATGTTAACAATCATTTTCTAATAGTGCCTTAACATCTACATACATATGAGCTTGGTTATTGTTATTTAGGCAAAAATGGCTTCAAAAATATCGAGTATGAAATTCGTAGGTATTTGTATAAACACTAATTATGTAACTTTTGTAAAGTGTGGGTTGTATTAAAAATTTTCTTTTCTATTGCAATAAATTTAATAGTTATTTAATAAATTTACTCATATTTCATTGTATTTTGTCATTTATTCATATTGCACTTATTGGTTGTACAGATATGGATATTGTATTTATATCAAACGACAGCTCATAATATTTTCCAAAACATAATGCATTTCTTATTGTTTCCATTCTAGTTTACATAAGCTTTTTACTTTTAGTAGAATTGCTTAGCTATACTGATTATAACATACTGATAAACATTAAAAAGTTCGAAACCTGTCCACAATTGCTGTTGGTATAACAAAGATGTATTTTTAAGCACATTGGTTAAGGTGTTTATCAATTCTCATATATGTAACTATTTCAGTTAAAGATTCTACTTCCAAAGGAATGTTAACCACATAAGAATTCTACTAAATTCATACATATTCGATCCAACATCTTAACCAATGTGCGGAAAAAATAAATCTTTTTTATACCAACAGCAATTGTGGACAGGTTTCGAACTTTTTAATGTTTATCAGTATGTTATAATCAGTATAGCTAAGCAATTCTACTAAAATCATGCATATTTGATCAATTCTTCCGGATCTTTAAGCCAGGTTAGTTTTAAATTCGTGGTCCTGTCAATAATTTAATTTTTTTCTTTAATATTTCAATTTGAAACAAAACTCTCAAGCAAATAAAGTATTAAAGACATAAGTAAAATATGTAATGTATTAAGCGTAGGTGGTGCAAGAAATTTGTGAAGAATAAGACGTGGAAAAAGACCCCCCCCCAAAAAAAAGGGGGAGGAGAAATTTTATAATAATTAGTTATAACTTCACAGCATATTCACCTGAAATAAGAATAAGGTGTAAAAAAAATCTTAAATGCGACATTCAGGTAAAAACATTATTTTTTTTGCAGATTTTATATCTGTGTTTGTGCCATTTAATCGGTTATTATGTAGTGTTTCAAATATATACCAGGTGTTAATGAAGTTCTTAAGACCATATAACCGAACAAAACGCCTTTAAAAATATACAACACTATTGAGTTTTCATTTCTAGTTTAGTAGAATATTTACATAAAATGAACAGATGGTGTTTTCTTATAATATAAAAGTTTCTAAATCATCTTTTGGATTAGATGAGGCACAGTGCTTAATTATCTATCTATGATAATATCGTCCTTATAATTTGTAAATTTCATTTGTCTCAATTATATCAACATTTTTAGGCATATTTTAAAACTCAATTATGATACCGTACTTTGTTTTTATTGACTAAAAACCGTAAGATTTGCTTCAGCTTATCTGTTCATTTAGTGATTTTGTTATAATGCTCATTTAATATAAAATGTGATTTTGTACCTATTTAAATATCTACAGTGA
Source organism: Maratus speculifer (assembly GCA_964019185.1). Taxonomy (NCBI): domain Eukaryota; kingdom Metazoa; phylum Arthropoda; class Arachnida; order Araneae; family Salticidae; genus Maratus; species Maratus speculifer. The sequence goes on from OZ025300.1 coordinate 140,038,900, forward strand.
AACTTTAGTGCGTAACATACAAATATTTATGTCAATTGCTGTGGTAATACTGAAACCCATGTCAGGCCGTATTGTTTATTTTGCTTCGATGTATTTTGATACATGATGAAAACGCCACTCTGGATATTTAAAACTGTAAAGAATCAACTTCATATTGAAAGAATTCTGTAACAATTCAAATCAATAGAAGTATTAGTACACTATATATATATATATATATATATATATACACGTAAAATCTTTTCTGAATATTACTGGTAAACCACTGGTAATACAACTGTAATAATATTTTACAGTTACAAATATATTTTGGTAAGTGCAAATAAAATGTTTTAAATGCAATACTAAAAAATCCTTAGCATTTTTAATGTATTAACTGTTGTACTGTTGCAAAGAACTTTCTGACGCGAATACAAAACTAAAAAAAAATTACTAATTTTTCTGACGATACCTTAATAAATTTCCATTTTTTGCGAAAAACATAAAAATTTTAGGGCGCAGTTTAAAAAAAAATTAAGTAAATGTGCCATAAAGTTCCTTGCAAATGTACAACAAAATTCTCAATAAATTTACTACAAAATCCTTTATAAGAATACTAAAAATGAATAGAAAACTCGCAAAATATTGTTTAGAAAACTCCTTAAAAAATCGTTAGTACGTGTGCTAAATAATTCTCGGAAAATTTACCAAAATATATTTAGTAATCACCCAAAAATATCGCTAGTAAGCTTACAAAACTATATTTAGTACATTTATGAAAACTAATATGAGGAGCTTTCTTAAAAATCATTAGTAAATATACCAAGTAATCTTTAGTAAGTTTAGATAAAGCTCTTTAGAAAACTCCCTAACAAATCATTATTGCATTTATAATATAATCATTGGTAAATTTACTAAAAATTCCTTACTAAACTCCCTGAACAATCATTAGTAAGGTTACTAAAAAATATTTAGTAAATTTACAGACTATGTTTTGGGAAACTCGCTAAAAAATCGTTAGTGTGTTTCCTAAACAATATTTAGTAACAGTTACAAAAGCAACTTTAGTAATTTTACACGTTTTCGTTTTGTTGCGGTTACATAAAATGTTTTAGGCATCCCAGTTTCCTAGAAAATTCTTAGTAACCTTACAGAATTTTTTTTACAGTGTACATATATATATATGTATATACAGGGTGTCCCTAAACTCATGGTATATACGCTAGAAATAAAACTGGAAATAAAAATGAATATTTATTCATTTTTATTTCCAGTTTTATTTTTATATGCTCATGTTCACGGGATTTGTGTTTTTCTGTTTATTTCGAGAAATTTCTTTTTATCATTTATTTGCTTTTGAAAATGTTGCCGCAAGAGCAATGAAACATGTCAAGCTATAATCTTTTTATGTTATTTTAATTTATCACTTAAAGCATTTAAATTAAATTAATTAAATAGAAATTTTTTTCGTTTGAGCTTTTTTTCACACTTTAACTTTCAAGAAATGGTTGTGATTGAAATGAATCCTTTGAAAGTACGATGATGATTCATGATGGTTTTTTCAGAATTTTTCTATTTAAATGATCAGAAATCAGGAACGGTTAAAGATAAATGCTTCAAACTTTGTACATGTCTATTTTCGTCAGTATACATTAATTTTGATTCACCAAAATTGAAAAAAAAAATGTATTTTTTAAATAAAAGTTATATATATATATTCATTTTTTTCTTTAAATATTTTAATTACTTTTTTAAAAAATTTATATTTTTTTTAAATGGTGATTCAAAATCAAAATTTGGATATTTCTGTTTATTTAAATGTAAGAAAATTGAAATTCTACAAATAATATTTTGACTTACAGCAATTTTTTATTTACATTATTTTTTAAATAATTTTTTTTATTATTGTTATTATTATTTAATTACGAAAAGTCTTATTATATGATTCGATTTATAAAAAATATCGTTAACCATCACCAAAAAAAAAAAAAAAAAAAAAGAATGAGAGAGAATTTACACAAAGTAAATAAATAAATAAATAAATTGTGTCCCGGATCCCCTTAAGAAACAAAAACTTTTATTGAAAAAAAGAAAACATTTATAATAATCTTTTTTGAATTTTTTTGAATTTCATTTATTATTATAAACGAATGTAACCAGAATAAAATATTTTTCTTTCAACTATTATATTTAATACTTAAAAAAAAAAATAAATTCTGTTTTGTAACATAAGCTGATGAATTATACATAAAATACTTTTTACACAACAATAGTCCACACGTAGTCTCAAAAGCGTAATAGTTGAACGTGCCTGATAGAAGATAAAAGATAATGAATACACGATCATACATCAGCAGCGGATTAACTATACACTTAGAATTTCCGAAATTACTTTGTGAAAACCTTTCATTTACTATAATGATACTTCATCACCGTTAAGCGTAAAACATCATTTACAATGCATAATCGATAAATGTCATTTAAAAGTCTTGATCAATAATATGTTTTTTAGCAAAAGAAAAAAAAAATATGGACTTAAAATATTTCGTTATTGATTTGTGTGGAATATATACCATAATAAATTATTAACTAATTACTATTAACTTTTATTTTCTTTTCAGAGTCCAAAAAAAATGAAGTTTAGGAATATTTAGTCACCCATTACTGTCTAATAATAAAGTATTACATAGAAATAGCTAATGATTGAAAAAATTCTTCAATGCGACTACGATGTAGGTACTTAAAATTTATTTAAAAGAATTTATTGTACGTTGTATAACGTCTGACGACAAGCACAGACACTATATTCAACATTCCACCTACTCAGACCTGATGTCGCCAGGAGACGACATTAAAATTTCCCTTTAAATTAATTTAATTGCTTCTAGAATTGTTAAACTTAAAGCTAGACTTTTTAAATAAATATGTGCATACACTGTAAAAAAAAAAAAATTCAAGAGGTTACTAAAAATTTTTTAGTAAATTTGTATTCCACAGAATTTTTTAGTAACCATTACAAACTTTTTTTTGCAAGTTAAACAAGCATTTCTATTGCAAACTGAACAAAAGAATTTTTTGTATAACTAACTTAAAAAATTTTAGTATGAGCCACCAAGCAAATTTTAGTAATAGCTCCAAAATTGTTTTTAATAACCATTACGTGCGCCCGAAGGGCAGGAGGTTCCTTCGAGCTGCTTCCAGACTTCTGAAGCGGAAGATTTTCGGCAAAACTGCAATAGATGGCAGCACCAAACATTGCTAACTGTTCCAACAGGATTTTCATAATCCCTTTACTAACGAGTACTTACACTACATGCATCCGGGGCGTATTTGGCGCTGGCCAGTATCGAACCCGGGACCTTTTAGCCTGGAGTCCGTTACAATAACCACTATGCTATCAAGGCCACACCAAGTGAGTTTTAGTAATAGTTATTAAAAATATAAATCTATTAACTCTCTTCGTTGCTAACTTTTTTCTAGTAATTCTTACAGATTTTCTTGTAACCGACTAAGATTACTAAAAATTTTTTAGTAATTACAAGGATCCCCAAAATTTTTTTTTAAGTAGATCGACCCTTTTTTTTACAGTGTAATAGTAGCATTAATATATCGATAGATGTATCTTTGGAGATATTTATAATAATTTTAAACTGGATTTTATAGTACCACATAAAATTTGTCTCAGGACTGAGAAGGCTAAAATTTCCAAAGAACTTCTAATTTTAAATTCTTTATTCTGATTCATAATGTATGCATGATACATTTACATTTTTTGATTTTTTATAAGAGTTTTTTTTTTTTTAATATTTCGATTAACTATTAGAATCTTAAACTATAATGTATCTGCTTCTTAATCGGATTAATCTTTTTTTTAATTGAAATAAATATTAACATTTATTCTAATCTTTTACGAAACTTTTAATATTTATTTATTTTATTAAACGATTATAACCAGAATAAAAAGGATTTTTTAAACTATCATATTTAATGCGTTTTAAAGAAAGTAATTTTTATTTTGTAACATAAATTGATAAATCTTACATAAAAGCTTTTAAATGGAACAATAGTCAACACATATTCTCAAAAGCGTAATAGTTGAATGTGCCTGATAGAAGATAAAAGAGAATGGATAAACTATCATTAGTCAACAGCAGATAAACTATACACTTAGAGTTTCCGATATTACTTCGTGAAATCCTTTCATGTACTGTAATGGTACTTCAACACAATTAAGTGTAAAAAATCTTGTAAAATGCTTAGTCGATAGATGCCATTTAAAAGCTTTTATCAATATTTTATTTGTTATAAAAAATAAGTATAGATTTAATTATTTAGTCATGAATTTGCGTTTAATAAACACAATCATAAATTACAATTAACTTTTTTACAAAATAGAAAAAGAATACGTTCTCGTAATATTTAGTCAGCGACTAGTATTTATTAATAGTGTATTACGTAGAAATTGGTAATTACTGACAAAATGTTTAACTCTACTACGAACAAGATAGTATATAATTAGTTTATTGGATGCTGTATAGTATCTGACGACTAGTACAATCACCATATTTCATATTTAAAATCTCCAAAAAACTTATAATTTTAAATTCTTTACTCAACTTCATATTGTAGCCACATTATATTTATATTACATGCTTTTATATACTAGTTTTTAAATTTCTTTCTATTAGCTATTAAAATCTAAAATTATAACGCAATAACCAATTAAGAAGCAACAATATTTATTGAAATAAACATTAAAAACATTTAATATAATCTTTTATGAAACTTATTAAATTTCATTTATTTTAATAAACAAGTAAAACATAAAAAGAACTTTTTCAACTATTATATCTAATGCATTTTAAAGAAAGTAATTTCTATTTGTAACTCAAACTGATAAATTATACACCAAAGCTTTTCTATGGAACAATAGTCAACACGTAGTCTCAAAAGCGTAATACTTGAATAAGCTTGATAGAAGATAATGGATAAACTATTATACGTCAATAGCCGATTAACTATACACTTAGAATTTCGGAAATGGCTTCGTGAAAACCTTTCATTTACTATATTGATACTTTAGCACTGTTAAGTGTAAAACATCATTTACCATGCATAATCGATAGATGCCATTTAAAAGATTTTATCAATAATATGTTTGTTAACAAAAAGAAAAAAAAGTATGGATTTAATTATTTTGTTATTAATTTGTGTGGAATAAATACCACCATAAATTACTAATTAATTACTATTAACTTTTATTTTTTTGAAATTACAAAACATGAAGTTTGCGCAATATTTAGTCACCCATTACCATTTATTAATAAAGTATTTACGTTGAAATTGCTAATGATTAAAAAAAAATCTGCAACACGATTACGAAGTAGGTAGCATACAATTTATTTAAAAGAATTTATTGTATGTTATATAACGTCTGACGACTAGCACATACACCATATTCCACATTTAATCCACTCACCCCACTAAAAATAATTTTAAGATTATCTGAAGAAATCGCCACTTTCTACAGAAATTCTACAGAAATTTGAAGAACATTTGCAGACTTATCTTTATCTTTAAAATATCTGCAGAATTTTTTTAAGATATTCTTAAAAATATCTGCATAATGGGCCAAATACTTTCGAATTTCCCACAGATTTTGGGCCAAAAAGCTATAGATTTTCTTCAGATTTTTTTAATGGGGCACAGACCTGATGTCGCCTAGTGGCGACATTGAGAAACGCCCTTTAAATTATTTAAAAAGCTTCTAGAATTGTTAAAATTAAATCTAGACCTTTTAAAATAAATTATTAGAAGCATATTAGAAGATATAATATATCGATAGATGAAACTTTGAATATGTTTTATAATAATTTTAAACTGATTTTTGTAGTACCACGTAAAATTAGTCTCAGGGCTGAAGAGGCTAAAATTTCCAAAGAATTCTAATTTTAAATTCTTTATTCCGCTTCATATTTTATGCACGATACATTTATATTACATGATTATATACACCAGTTTTTGTTTAATTTTACTTCAATTAATTATCAAAATACAAAGTTATAACGTAATATCCAATTAAGAAAGAACATTTTTTTAATTGAAATAAACATTAACAACATTTATTATAATCTTTTATGAAACTTATAAAATTTTATTTATTTTATTAAACGAATATAACCAGAAAGAAACTATCATATTTAATGCATTTAAAATAAGTAATTTTTATTGTGTAACATAAGTTGATAAATCATACATAAAAGCTTTTTAATGGAACAATAGTCAATACGTAATCTCAATGGAGTAATCGTTGAACGTGCCTGATAGAAGATAAATGATAATGTATAAACTATTATGCGTCAACAGTGGATAATCTATACACTTAGAATTTCGGAAATTACTTTGTGAAAACTTTTTTATTTACAATAATGGTACTTCAATATAGTTAAGTGTAAAACACCATTTACAATACATAACTGATAGGTTTCATTTGTATTTTTTTTTTTCATTTAATGGATGCTATCAATGATATGTTTGTGAGCAAAAATATAAGAATGGACTTAATTATTATTTTATGGATTTGTGTGGAATAAATACCATCATTAAATGCTTATTCCGAATAATGAGCCAGTTTTAAAAGGTAAATAGCTATTTTTCATAATTAATTAAAATAATATAATGTTCGTTGTTAAAACTTCGGGCAATTTTTAAAAGATATTTCTTATTTTTACATTACAGGAAATAAATAACAATTTTGTTAATTTTATAGAAGCAAGAGAAACAAGAAGTAAAAAAGTCAATCTTTTTATATTAAAATGTATCTATTATAAGGGCCATATTCACCATTCGCTTACATTTTATGGTAACGGACTTGAAAAATAATGGATTTGATATTTCAAATAAAACAAAAAAGAAAAAAAAAACTTTTAAAATGAACTAGCTTGTATATTTTTGAACTTAGATAATAATTTACATACCTTCTAAAACTATTTATTAGGGCTTTCTCGCAAATTAAATATAGCATGGACGTTGAATAAGCTCGCCGAATGACGTGCAATCGGGATGGCCAAGCGGTCTAAGGCGCCAGGTTTAAACTCTGGTTCCCGAAAGAAAGCGTTTGTTCGAACCTTACTCCTGACATGCGTGTATAATTTACTATATTTTTTCCGTATTATAATTTTTATTAACCGACTTCTAAAAATCGTTAACTTTTCACTAAAAAGAAAAAAAAAGTTTCTACCAAAAATTCAACCGACTTCAAATACTACTGCAAAGTGAAAAAAAATTATATAATAGTAATAAGAAATTAAATTAAGAACGTAATATTTACCATGCGTATTATTATATTTATGTACATTAATTTGATTTTTTGGAGTCGGTGCCAGACAAGCGAAATTTAAAATTAAAATTAATTTTCCAATGCAAATCGTAAATGAATAAAGTTAAATTTTTAAACTACACATCAAATCGTAAAAAAACTCATAGATACCTCAATGTGTGTCTATTTGAAAATTACATGTAACTTGGCTTGGCTGGCACCGACTCCAAAAAATCAAATTAATGTACATAAATATAATGATACGCATGGTAAATACTACGCTCTTAATTTATTTTCTTATTACTATTATATAAAAAAAATATTTTTCACTTTGCAGTAGTATTTGAAGTCGGTTCAATTTTTGGTAGAAAAGTTTTTTTGACTAAAATATTCACAAAGTAACGGGCTTGACAAAAGATTACTCGCAATTTCTTAAAGAAAATATCTTTTGTATTTTTTTCATTAAAATAAAACACTAACAGTTTATATTTAAAATAATTAAACCTTTTTATTTAAAAAAGTTAGTTAAAATTAAAAAAAACACAGTTAAAAACATAAAAATTGGAATGGGACAGGCATTTTTGCTTAGAATCAAAATTTTAAAGAATTATATCTCAAACATTTTTATTGATTTCTTTATTTTTCATGTTAGAAATGTTCAATATAATCTTCTTCAGATAATGCATAGCTCAAATCAAATTTTAAATATTTATTTATGTTTGAATTTTCTTCTTTTTACTGTGGAACATATGTAAGCAAAATTTGAAAATGACCAATAAATTAAATTTCTTCTCGAACAATTATTAATTAATGTTAATTTGTTTGTTCAGATTTAAAAAATGAGCATTTCATCAGTCAATATGGTTTTACATTTTAACTTTTTAATAATGAATTTTATATAAGTTAAGTTTATAATATATTAGACATATAAATATATTAATATCATTCTTATATCTATCTTACGTATTTATATTTATTTACTTCATGTTTGAACTATAAAGTTGGTGTTTCAATTACACCATATTTCTTTTAAAAATGAGAAAAGTGTGATATTAGAAATATCTGGTCTTTTTTTTTTTTAAATTTTTGTGGGGCAACTGGAACCTAGATAAAAAAAAAAGATGAAATATGAATATTAATTTATTTTTAGATATTAAAATGCAATTCTGAAAATTTTCTGTATGCTATATTGGATCTAACTAATTACATTGATAAAGGTTCAGACTTTAATTTGAGGGAACACTGATTATTTTTTTAGCTGAATTGCCAAAATCTCTAGAGTTACCTTGTAAAATTTTGATTCAGATGCCCCGCGTAACCTTATTATTTTCTAATATTCTTTTAAACCGCATTTTTCTTTAAATATATAATTTATAATTTCTGTTAATATACTTATTATTTCTTATACCTATTATTTCTTTTAATATACTTATATTTCTTTTAATATTTAATTTCTTTTAATTCTAAAGTCATAGCACATTTCCCCACGTAAGCTTATTTCTTTTCCATATTTAATGTATAATATATAATATCTTTTTAATATAAATTGTCCCAGTTCCCCAATGTAATCTTATTTCATTTAAAAATACATTTAAAGCGTTTTGGGTACTATATTATAAAAAAAAAATATACTAAACAAAGAAAATTTATTCAATGTAAATATACTGAAAATGTTTAACAATTGCATAATACGGGCAAATATCTGTATTGTGTACATTAATTATATTTGTAACATATCCTTCCAACGTACATCATTTCAATAAATTCTTTAATTTTCCATTTTCTTTTTAGTGATATATTTAAACTACTTCAAATAAGAAATTTCCTGTAAAAGTAAAAAAAAAAATAAATAAATAAATAAATAAAACGATAGTGATAAGATATAATAAAATCTCGACATCTAAAAAGGCTTTATCGATTCTAACTGTAACTGAATAGAACTGTTATTGCCGTTTAGAACTCCAGGCGATGTAATCATAAGTACGACATAAAGCAATAATGGTTAAAAAGACTTTATTTCTTATTTTTTCCCAGCAATAACATTTCTTTTCTTTAATATATTTTTCAATAAATATTCTTGTATATACCATTATAGATTCTGAATGTCTACATTTGTTTTTATTTTCTTAAAATTAAAATAAATGTTAACTAATATTCTAAAAATTGCATATAACGTTTCTTTAAAACTTTAAAGTTTCATTAAATTTTGAAACAAAAAGTATTTTTGTTTGTTTGTTTGTTTTATTTTTCTATTAGATTTTATTCTTTCAGAATTTTTTAGGCATTACTTTTAGTTACATTTATTTTACAATATTAAAATATGAAGTTTGAAATATAATGTATCCAACAGTAACAAAATATCTAACGGAGATAAAAATCAGATTGTTTCTAAGTAAAATGCTATTTATATATTTAAAAAAATGTTTAAGTTGCAAACAAACAGGCCAAATTTTGCGCAAAAATTTTTAGTAGCATATTTCTAAAATCTAATTCTAATTCGTTGCATGGTATATGCATGTGAAGGTTTCATTGTTAATACGCTGATGTAAGCTTTATGATTGTGCAGTATTTGGCCGTTTTTAAATTCATTGCATGAAATATTGGTGCAGTTAATGGTTTTTTTCAGTCTTCATCAGTACTTGCAATAAATAATTATAGACATTCAAAAGCCTTTAAAAAACTTGAGGGATGTGGCAATCCCAATTTTTTCCTATTTCTTTCATCTAGAAAAAATGAAGCATAGCAGTGTGACCAGTCAGATGTTTTACTCAAAAATCTAATCGGTAGTAAGTTACGTCAAGTTCTTACTTTATCTGAAATTTGATGAATATCCGTGAATTAAATTTTGAGATATAATCATTGCGTAAATTGTAAAAAAATCCGGATACTTCTGTTGAGCAATTTACTCCAAAAACTGCACAACAGTAATTTATATCGGGATTTAACTGAATCTGAATTTTGATGAAAATTCGTACATTAAAAACCGAGGTAGATCTATTGTGATTATCATTAATAATATCACATAGTAGTATCACCTGTTGGACGATTCACACCAAAGGGTAATCAACACCATATCATATCAACTACAAATGGAGTCTGATGTTTTCTGAAATTCCGTGTGTTAATTTTTGAGATACATCAATTGCGGTAATTGTGAAAAAGTGTGTCACCTGTTGGCCAATATACACCAAAACCTTAAGGCTTCATTTTTCTTACTAGTGAGACTGGCGTCGTCTTCGATACATCTACAAACACTAACACCCCAACTCTCACTCACTGATTTAGTCAGCTGAAGTGGGGTTTACTCATAACATGACTATGACTTCATTCAGATATTATAATAGAGAGAGCGAGAGAGAGAGAGATGCTGTAGAGAAATGGCGTCAGCTGTATTCGAAGGCTTATACTTGCACGTTTCGAATAGTAGAGAGTGCTTGATTATATGACTGCAAGACATTTCACGAGAGAGAGAGGGGGAAAGAGAGCGAGATACTGTAGACAAATGACATCAGTTGTATTCGAAGGCTTCAACTTGCGTTTCGAATAGTAGGGAGTGCTTTATTATATGACTGCAAGACTTATTACGTATACTCTGCCACATTTACAAAAATAAACCAGATTCTGGCAACACAGAATCATTTCATAGAATTGATAGATTCCTTTTACATCATCATTTCGATATATAAAAACTTAAAGTTGTTATAGATTTTAAATTCTATTACATTTTTTAAGTAATATATTAAATCCTATTAAAATAGTCATTTTTATACAAAATTGATCATACAATAGCCTAAAGATTAAATGTAATAGCAGTACAGTATCTTTTTAAAATGCTTTATTTGTTTGATGTAAGGCAAAACAGAATTATTTTTGCCGTATACAGCTCCGGGCAATAAAAACCGTCTGCGAGCGACAAAAACGAACAATACAGCTCATATTCAAAATATTAGAATAATTGAGAAAAAGTAATAAGAAAAAATTATTTGTCATTTATTTATTTTTTATACTAAGTAAATGCAATTAAATTTCTTATAAATTAAATCTGGAATGTTTAGATAAGATTTTAACATTTATAAAATATAAAATACAGCACAATAAATTAGGTATACAGCTTCCTTAAACACACCAGAATATTAGAATAAAATTTAGATTGGTTCAAAGTATTAGAATATTTTATTTTACGCAACAATATTACCTTATGAATATGAAGTAAATGGTAGTTAATATTTTGTAGCATCCCCTTTAGCTTTCATAACAGCGTACAATCGATCTTGCATACTATATACAAGGTGTTTACAAACATTTCTATCAATATTAGCCCAAATAGACTTTATACGTGCCACTAACTCAGTTTTACTTGAAGGAGGATTTTCTTGAAGTTTTTTCTTCATTATACACCATAAGTTTTCGATGGGATTAAGATCTGGTGAATTTGGTGGCCAAGGAAGTACCTTAATGTTGCGTTGGCGGAACCAATTCTTAGTTGACACCGAGGTATGCGGGGACGCTAAATCTTGTTGAAAGATGAAATCATCTTCAAATAAATCTTCTGATGATGGAATCATGTAATATTCTAAAATTTCTTGATATATCAGAGAGTTAACTTTTTCGTAGACGATGCATAACTTTCCAGGTCCTTCTGCACTCATACAACCCCAAACCATGACACTAGCAGCAAATTTTACGGAACGTTTAAGACATTCTTTATCAAATGCTTCTTGCTTCATTCTCCAAACTCGAATACCTTGATTACCATATGAAACACAAAACATACTTTCATCACTAAATAATATATTTTTCCAATCTACATTGCTCCATAAACGTCTTGATTTACACCAACTCAATCTTATACGCTTTTGTCTTGCAGTCATGAGAGGTTTTGTTTTCGGTACACGAGATTCAAATTTAAATTTATGGAGACGTCTTAATGTTGTCGATGTAGAAACTTCAACTCCTTCTTCTTTCCATTTTCGGTGCAAGAATCGCACACTTTTAAAACGGTTTTTCTTAACTATAAGCTTCAGTTTCCTGTCATAGCTAGGAGATGTTTTTGGTTTTCGGCCACCATTTCGGCGATTATTTTGAAATTTTCCAATTTTTGAATATTGTGTTGGTATTTTACTAACGCTCGATTGCGAACAATGTAAATAATTCGCTATAAAACATTGATTTTTACCGTGCTGATACAAATCAACCATACGAAGTTTAGTAGATTCAGGAATATCACTCACACGGCCCATTTTAAGACGAAAAAGAAACAAACTGCAAAAAAGAATACTGATTTTAAATAAAATAGTCTGAATTTAATCAATGATGCCACCAGTTAAGAATCGGTAATAATTAAAGGAGAATTAATGTGAAATATTCTAATATTTTGAACCACTTGAATAAATATTCTAATATTTTGACTTTTGAAAATAATTTTTTTTTGCAATTAATCTTTTCAAAAATGATATTAAATTTAAGATAACAAGTAAGTTTAATCAAAAATAAGTTCTTAATAAAAATATCGTTTGCATATTTTCATTAAAAGACATTAAATTACCAAACGATATTTTCAATTTCTAAAAAAAAGGTAATTATTCTAATATTTTGAATATGAGCTGTACTCGAGAAAAGCTTATTTTAAACTATTTGCTGATAAAAAAGCTTCTCTTCTCATTCTTTGACGAATATATAAAGAAATACGTTATATCTAGTATAGCTTTCTGAATTCCTTTGAATATAAAAAAAAATAAATTGTATTGTGCAGTAAAATTGTTAGATATTCAAGTTAATCTTATTGAAAATTAATAAAGTTTTAATATAAAAGGATAAAATAAAATCCGTTTAAAAAGTAGAAATTTTCGAAAAAAAAATTCTCTGTCCCATCGACCTCCAGGAGCAGGTTGACTTCGAAGTATAGTACTCATTTCACTATCACAAAGTGCAGTATGATTAAAGATATACCCAGTTTACCAATTTATTTGACGTTTTTGAAGAGATTGTAAGTTCATTTTATTATATAAAAGTTGGTTTTTTCATAATAATCTTAAGGGAAATTAGGTTAAAAATGCCTAATTCCACAGTATTTTTTAAATAAATTCTACCTTTATAAAAAAGTCGACCAATACCGCCCATTACATAGTTTCTAAATACGTAAATAATAACTACAATTTCATGCGTTTGAGAGTAAAAATGAGTTTGTAAATGAGTCAGAAAATAAGAAATACTCACCGCCAATTATTCAATCACGATCTCTTTGCGAAATACCCAATTTGACAGCATTTTTAAAAATATATTCTGTCTTTGACTACAAACTGTCTAACACGGCAAATTATATAGGTCCTAAATAAGAAAACCTGGCAAATGGACATGTTTGAGAACAAAAATTAATTTAAAAATGAGTCAGAAAACGTGCAGATTGAAAACGATTTTTTCTTCAACACCTGTTTTTGTTTAATTTGATTTTTCTGTAAAAAAGGATTATATCGATTTTTTTCAGTATAAAAGTAGTAGATATTATTGTGGATATGTATAATAAATTTAATCGAATAGGATATTTTAATAAATCATGAAGTTATAAGGTTTTTTCTTGTCCCCCCCCCCCTTGTTTTTCTATTTTCGTTTTAATTTTTGTTTCATGGTTAATAATATTATTTTGTGGAAAGAGTTTGTTTTATCAAAAAACTTGTCAGTGCAAAAGTTAATATGTAATATTAATGTAAATGTGAAATGTATAATTTTAATTGGATTTGATGTATTGAGAATTGGGGAAGTTATGAATTTTTTTCTCCCAAAAAAACGTATTTTGTTCACCCCATTAACTTGTGTTTAATTTTATCAAGAATCTGTCATGTATAAAGTTTTAGTCTTTTGAGAAGTAATAAAATTTTTAAATTCGTAAGATATATTTTTTAACTAAGAAGTTAAGTTTTTTTTTTTTTTTTTTTTTTTTTTTTTTTTTTTTTTTGCTGAAGAATAAAAAGAAAAAAGTACTCTCCCTATATCCACAACTTGGCCCTATTCAGCCGATTTTTCACCTGAGAATAATAAGGTTTTATCTGTGTTTTTTAAAAAATGACTTACTGATATAGAAAGACTATATTTATATCTATAAAAGCATTTTTGTATCAAAATGATGTTATATATAATTTATATGTAACATCATAATTATATTAGTATACTTTTTTAATACAGAAATGCCTTCAATGATACAAATATAACATTTATATATCGATAAGTCATATTTTTCAAAAACACAGATAGAACCTCATTATTCTCAGGTGACGAATTAACAAACTTCAACCAAGATTTTAGGTCCTTTTATTTTATGTATCTGTTTGGAAAGGATTTGAGCATAGTCATAGAAGTTATCCATATCTATAAAAAAGTATTACGTATAAATATATATGTACATTAAGTTTTATTTATGGTAGTTTTCGAGTGTAGGGGTCACGATCGGTGTACATCTGCAAAAATGTTTCCGAAATTTCAACATAGGGCAGAATGCAATAGGTAGTATTCCTTACGAATATACCTAAAATGACACTTAGAAAAAAAAAGTTTTTTATTCATGTATGAATGATTGTTTATTCACGCGTATCACTGAACCATGCATGAATACTTATTCATTTATGTATAGTATATCTGTGTCTATATTCTCCTCCTTCCTGACACAAATTTTATGTGGCACTACAAAAACAGTTTAAAATTATTTAAAACATATCCAAAGGTGCATCAGTCTACATATTGATGCTTCTAAAAAGCACGCACCTATTTAAAATTTTAGATGTAATTTTAACAATTTTAGAAACATTTAAATTAATTTAAAGAATGCTTTTAGTGTCGCCTACAGGCATCATCAGGACTGAGAACGATATATACACGCTAAATGTATATTAAAATGAAATCATTAATCTTCAGACAATTTTAGAACATAAACAATTCTAATTCGGAAAATTAAAGGGATAAAGCATTCTTTTATTTAAATGAAAAGTCTAACACTTAGGTAAAACTCCTGAAATAATACTGATTTGGTAGAGTGGATAGTCTAATTGCGCATAGAGAAAGATTAAATATCTAAACGAATCAAATTATTGAACCTTTTGGAAAGAGTACTTGCGTTAACAATTTGATCTCTGGTGGATTAAATTTCTCTAAAATTCGAGATGCCACATTTTCACGAGACAAAGAAAAAATTTGGTTTACGATGTTCATGAACCAGCTAAGCATTAAACATTTTTCAAATAAATTTGTTCAAAATTTCCGGTGCTATTGTGTATTTCGGAATAAATATTAAGTGGTAAAAGAATCAACCATGAGAGTTTAAAGGGTTAAATAGCAAAATTAAAATTAATAGAAAAAAATGAAAAGATTTATATTATTATTATTATTATTTTGATATGACTACTATATCCATTATTAACAAAATATTGCATAATTCATTTTTTAAATTACTTTCAAATAATTAACTTTAAAAAAATTTGATCACGCTAAAAACAAGAAAAAACCTTATAATATATGAATATATAAAGGGTAGAAACATCATCCTTATCTGAAATGGAGAGATTTTATGCTACATTTAGATTTTTTAGGATTTGATTTTATCGTTGCTAAAATCTTCATGCGCACTGAAATACAGCGATATATTAAAATTTTAAAAGTAAATTTCTGTTAAAATTCACAGCGTTGCAACTTTCATGCCTTAGGCAGGAAATATTTAAATGAAATACGTAAAGAAAATACGATTGTTACATGAGTTTTCTAGAATTTTCCCCTGTGTAAAAATATGAAAATATTTTCTTTTAGAAAAGGAATATTTATATTTAAAGAAAATTTTTGAATGCATATTTTTATTCTTGTAGATGTGCATAAAACATAAATTTGAAAAAGAAGTAATATGAAATCAAAAAGTGGAAAATGCAAAATATTTTAATAATGAAAGATTTACATATTTATTTTTTAGAAATACTATATTACATGGACAAAATATTTTTTTTCTATATTTATTTTGAAACTGAATGAGGTTTTAAAATTTTAGTTGTAAAATATTACAGAGAAATAAGTGCATAATCGCGATTCCATACTCTTCTTATTTCTTTGTTTATTATAATACTAGATATAACAAACTAGAAATTGTACAGAAAGCGTAACAAATGAGCTGTGTTCATACTAGAGGTGCGTTCGGACGGGCAGACTAAACGATGACAATAGGAGCTACGTATTTATATATTTACGAACGCACTTAAAAAAAACTCACATCTTGGTAATTGTATACAGTACTTCGGAGTACAGTATAAAAGAAGAAATATTTTGTAGGTTCCTGTAAATACTATCTGCTTTCTATTATACAGGATATTGCTTGTTGTAATTCTCAGCAACGTATATCTATTTCGTAAAAAGTGAAATAATTTAACATAATCCAAACACTCCCCAAAAATAATTTTCTGCCCTATACAATTACATACTAGAATGCTTTTTGAGGCTCTGTAAATGAATAACAAATGTTCTTTGCATCACAGATTATACAGAATACATGTAATAAAAAAATTGCGCCATTTTGTTCTCTCTTAACTTCAATTCTAAAATTTGTGGAACATATTTCAATCTTAGTTTCGTAATGTATTAACTTGTAACAGCTAAAAAATTTTTCTTATTTTATTTATTAATAAATTATTGCTTGCTTCTCAAAAAGGCGGGAAGTATTTCGTAACCTAATTACTTTCTGGAATATTCCCGGGATTTTAATTTTATTTTTTATTTAACATCGCGTGACCGGTGTTAATGCGCGTTGTTAAAGGGCTTGTTATTTGCGAGGAAAAATATAGATCCTGCCTGAGGACACGCCTCCTTAGGCCAATCAGAGCTGATCAACTTTTGATGTTTAGACTTGAGTTAATCCTAATTGGATTTTTAAGTTGATTGACGTAGGGGAGTAGGAGGGAGCTAGTTTGTCGTGAAAATGTTCCTTTTTCATTTGGCTTTTTAGGAGCGTGAGAATGCATCTGTTATTAAAACTAGTAAGACGTTCGTTTGGTTTGTCTGATAAATTGGAATATTTAATGAAGTCGATTATATCACGAAGTTTGGAGTATTCGATGTGTGCAATGTTTAATGCTGGAATGACTTCGTTTGCCTTGTGACTTATAAAAAATATGTGTTGCAAAGACTTAGTGGCTTGATTTTTTACGGGGAAATTCCCAATAAAACTCCTTCGTTGCTTGAAAATTTACGCTAAGGCAACAGAACCTTGCTGCTGATTATTAGATATTAATAAGTGTGCTTATCAACCCTGGTGATGCACGGGAGCTTGCACGGTGTTGTGGAAACTCGACGTCGTCGCCGTTCTCGTTACATACATATATCAGTATATATTTCATAGATTCATATCATTTTATTATGTTGGGGAAAATGTGATATTATGTAATGGAATAATGTAACGGAATAATTTTAAATTCCCTGTAACTAAAGTATACATCCATTTTCATCAAATATGAAATGACTCGGCAAAATTATGCAACAATTATATATTTTAATTAAAAGAAAATCGGTTAGGTAGTTTTTGCTTTGTTATATGCGGACAGAGGGACAGGCGAACTGATGGATTGAAAGACGATTATAGATGCAACGTATTTACATAATTAATAATGCATCTAAAGATGAAATTTAATGATTTAGAAGCATGTATAATAAGCAAAACACTTAAATAAATTCAAAATATAATAAAAAAATCTATTCGGGACAATTTATATTTATCTAAATCAAGAGCAGCATAAATTCCCTGTAACTAAAGTATACACCCATTTTCATTAAATATGAAATGACTCGGCAAAATTATGCAACAATTATATATTTTAATTTAAAAAAAATCGGTTAGGTAGTTTTTGCTTTGTTATATGCGGACAGAGGGACAGACGAACTGATGGATTGAAAGACGATTATAGATGCAACGTATTTACATAATTAATAATGCATCTAAAGATGAAATTTAATGATTTAGAAGCATGTATAATAAGCAAAACACTTAAATAAATTCAAAATATAATAAAAAAATCTATTCGTGACAATTTATATTTATCTAAATCAAGAGCAGCATAAAAAAATTCCTCTATATGATTTGTTTTATCACATAAAAACTACCAATTAAATATCTTTTTGTAAAAGTGAACGTCGAAAATATAAGTGTTTTCTTTCAGGAATAAAAAAACAAACAAATGAAAGACATTCAAAAACATTCATTAAAAGAATTTACGATAAATATTTTTTCCATTTTTTTTCGTAAAGAGCAAATGCATATCGTAAATAATGTTTTTTAAAATTATTTTATTGAAAGTAAAATTTGGTTGTTTTAAAAATATTTTGCCATCATCAGTTTTTATATCGAATGTATTTTTAAGTTATAAAATCTTATATAACTGCATTTTAATGTAAATTAATTTTCCTTTTTGTTTGATATTTCAGAATTTATTACAAGTATCTTTGTTTTAAGAAAAAAATTAAATATTCCTTGATAATTTCTTATGAAGTTTTCACATATCATCGGATAGTATTTCAATTTTTCAATGAAGAAATAGAAATTTAAGTTTAAGTTGAGTTTGTTGAAATTTAAATAAAAAATAAAATTAATATAATGATTTAATTCATAAATTGAAACTTCTGAAGTTTGATAGTATATTTTAATAATAAAAATTAACAGTGGTCTACACGAATAGTAATTTTAAAAAATCCTCATTTTTACTGTGCAGTTATGAATTAAAACTGGAAAACTTAAATGATTTTAGTTTAAAAACTATACACTATGTGGCAAAAGATGACCGTCCACTTGCGATTTTTGACATTTTTTGAACACCTAGAAAATTTCATGAGGAATTATCTAAAAACTCTTAATGTTTAAAAATAATATAACAAGTCATATATTTCCGTGAAGATTTTTTCCCGAAACTCATAGGGGACCGTCAACAAATTGAAAAATAACGAATATCTTTTGGATAACCCTGTCAAAACCGATGTAGAAAAAAGCGCCCAAACTCTAGATTATGATTAAGTGGATTATTGCAATAAACCGTGTTCATTTTGTACCGATAGCATGTATATTCGTAGAGAAATTAGAGTTTAAAAAAAGTCCCAAAATTTTCCGCGTTTTTTGCTTATAATTTGCAGAGTTCTAGACATAAAATAGTGTTATTTCCCGAAAATATGACGAACAACATTGTACACAATTCCCTGTAATCAGAATTAAAAAATAGTAATAATTGTAGGAAAAATGAGTAGATTTACTATATAATTTTTCATTGCGCATGCATAATCGTTATTAAAATATCATTTGCATATTGTGTTAAATAAATGTATAGAGCAACTTTAGTAAATGTATAAAAAACATAGCTTGAAAATTCTGAAAGTGACCATCCATAGAATGAGATCAAATCCAATGTTGCCAAAATGAAGCAAAAAAATAAAATAAAATGAAATAAAATAAAATAAGTTGTTGTATTCAAATATAGTTGTACGTCCCATATTGTGTATTCTATAGTGAGACTAATGAATGGATACAGCCCCTCATCGTTTTGCTTCATTTTGGGAATAACGGATCTATAGAATTTATATCCACCAAGAAATATTTTTGAAAAAAGTTAAATTTAAATGCATCGGACAACAGATAACGTATTTCTTGCAGTTATTGTGGGCAGCCTTCAATAGTTCAATTATTGCTCATTTCCATCTTCAACAAATTATTTTGTGTATCCCTGTAAATAAAAGTTATGGTCTATGTATACCATATACTATATTAAAGAACTTGTAGTATACCTCAATGCTGTATATCGATTTAAATATGTTTAAAATACCGTAATATCATTAGAAGCACTATAAAAATGCCCCCCCCCTCATTGACCGTAATGTATTGGAAGTCTTTTGGGTGGCCTTATAACTGGACCAAATATGCGACATACTACATTCCGATTTTACTGATTTTTTTAAAATATTTGATTAACTAGAAAAATATTTGTAAATTTTCTATAGAAAAAGTACTGAGCTATTTTGACATTTCTCAGTGACTTTGTCTATTCGTGGGATTTACTGCTGTTTTATATCTATTTATTCATGTGTTCAACTAATCTGATTAATTTTCTCTTTTCTCACAGGTCTTGGGTAGTAAATGAAAAAATGAGATCCTACGAAATATACAATGTGCATTATCTCAATAACATTGAAGTAAACTTGACAAACGAATATAGTTATGAACGAATATGTCACATGCCGTTATAAACGAATGTGTCAATAACGGCATGTGTAAAATCTAGCTGCAGTAACATTCCAGATACCACTTAGTATTCTTGAAATTGTATGTCTAGGGACATACACGAAGTCTGTGGGTTGTTGTCAATCTTTACTCATGAAGAAGAATAGTTGATTTCCAAAATTCCTGCCAGTCGTGGGTGACAAGAGTTTTGTTTTAAGCAAGCATGGTGTCAAAATGTCAATTTAATTAAAACTGTGACAGGAAGGGTGCCAGTATTTTTCCACTTAATAACTCAAGGTGGTGATATAATCCTGCTTTTATCTAGAAAATAGAATTATCTGTGAGGATAGCATGCAATATGAAAGAATCCTGTATAGCAAAATCGTTCAAATAACACTAGATAATCTTAGGGCTTCCGTTTTTTATTTTATATGAATATCTGAGATAAATGTATCGTAAATCGCCTATTTCGAGCATTTAAATCATACCTTTAGCTATATGAAAAAATTACCGAAAACACGAACCGACTTTGTCACCCCATTTTTTTTTTTCTTATACAATGCTTCTCTTTTACATTTGATGTTAAATGAAATTGCCAGGCTGTCGCTTCTGCATATTGTTTTCATTTGAACTCCTAATTCGAAGTATACTGAAGATTATGTACAATGACATGTCCAAAATATAACAAAATAGCCGGTCACGGTACGTCCGAAAAAGTTTTTGTTTTTCAATTGTTCAAAGTATTTAAACATTTAAATAAATATTTAGACATAATAAATAAATATATTGTGTAAAAAAGAGGTAGTTAAATAAATGTAACATATTTTAATCAATTTATTTATATAGTGGATATTTATCTAGATAATACATACTGCTTCCTCATGCATAAATTATAAAATAGATTCCAATGAAATCGAATATTGAATTTCATAAAAAACTGTTTATTATTTTCAAACTATTTTAACACAAGAAGTAAATTTATTGCTAAATAGGTATTATAATAAAATTTTGTAATTTTTTTTTATTGATACATAAAATATACTGAATAGGGTGTTGTGTAGAATACGATATAGGGTAAGAGCACACCAAAGCTTTGCTAACTATCGAAGATTCATGAAATAAATAATTTAATTCTATTTGTGCCTAATTTGCAAGAAATGGATATGTACGACGTACTGTTTCAGCAACATATACGACATATGATACAAACCAAAAAAACAATTCAAATAAAGCATGAGTGATTTTCTGTCCATGTAGTAATTTTACGTTCATTTTGTCGATTATAAGTGAGCGTTAAAATAACGCGATTTAAGGCGTTAGATTTTCTTTCCCTGTGTTTTTTAGAAAATGTCCGTCAACATGCTCACAATCGCATATTTCCAACATGTTTATCGTAGCAACGATTACAACTTCTAAGCAATTCACCTATCGCCACCAATGTCAACACACTAACCGAATTACTCCGCCCATTGTCGAATAGAAGCGGCTTTACAAGGAAAAAAATTCCGTAAACTTCCTATCTCTTTATTTTTGTTAGGTTACATTTAGATATAAAAGATGCAAAATGGATATTATTCTTGAAAATAGTAATTTTTTCGGCATCGATTCCCGTTTGAAATAGTAACACCTAGTTGTGTTGCTGTTTAAAGAAATTGTTTTTCCTTTAAGTTTCGCTTTAAAGCTAAAATTAGGGGTAGGAATACAAAATGATGAGGATTTATTTATGTAGTCGGAGGATTTTGAAAATGACTAATACAAAATGAATACAAAAAAAAGAAAAGAAAAGAAAAATCGCAAACAAGATGAGATTTCAAGATATGCATCCCATAACAATTATGTTTCTAATCATTTTTCACGCAGAGAGAAAAAAAAAAGGTAAGTAAACTTACACATAATCTTGAAGTAAATGTCGTCGAAAAGAATCTCTGTATTTCAATCAAAATATACCGCCTTTGGATTTCATAACTGTTTTTATTAGTAAAGGCATACAAAAAATAATTTATAGTTTTTTTTTTCTTATGGTATATTGTTCCCGCTTTCGTTTGAATCCTTTTACATGTCTACAACCTATGAGGGTCGTCGACACGTTTTTATGGAGATCTTCTTTAAAAGTTAGATCAGCTTGAGATCGGGGCTCTGAAGAAGCCACACCATGTTTTTATTACACTTTTTGCTTTTTGTTTTCTAAATAACCTCTGCTTAATTTTGAACTACATTTAAAGTCGTTATCTTGTGTCAAAAATGACCCTATCGCCAAAGAAACTTAGCATTGATGGAAGTGCATGTATCTCGAGAAGAGTTTCATGGTATTTTTTTTCAAAATTCCTTGTATTCATACCAAATTTATCGTTCCATACTCAGAGAAACAACCACAAACCATAAGCGACACACTGCTCTGCTTCACAGATAGCACCACAGAAGTTCGCATCATCTTTTGTCTTCCAGAACGTCGAAAAAAATTCACATTTTTGTTCTAAATATTTTGAATTTGGATTTCCCATCTAAAAAATATTTTACAATTTTTTTCCTGTTCCATCTCGATAGGTAAGGGGGGATTAATAGGATTAATTTCTTCTCATTCTGCGCTTTTAACGCCTTCGGGACGAGCGATCGGTATACGTGCCGGTGCCGATTGTACTCACAACCCGGGTGAACGGGCCAATGAAATGAAACGTTTTATTTTTCAAAGTTTAGCGTACAAAACACTATCTTAATTATATTTCAACGTATATTAAGGAAGAACACTTCTTCTTCTACCTAGGAAAGGTAAAGAAATAATTTTTTTAATCCACGTGAATTTTTTTAAAGAAAATACTACAATGGGAAAAAGCATATTTTTTCATCACGACTTTGTGTTTCTAAAAGCGTGATTTTTTTCAATCAAAAATCGTTTTTACACGTCTAGTAGAACTTTATTTTTCTTTATTGGAAATAATTCTTTTGCACTTGGGATGGAGAATTTTGCGGTTAAACGATCCCTTGTAAGTATAGGACTAATAATTATAGGACTAATAATTCACGTGTACGATTTACTAGACAAACATGTGATTCATTCCCTTTTTCTTTTTCTTTTTCTTTTTTCTTTTTTCTTTTTTTTTTTTTTGTCTTGTTCACAAATTTTTTAGTTGCAAGTCGACATCATTACCAGTTCGTGTTTTCTTTCTTTTTAGAAGGAAATATCTATCAATTTTATATTTTTATTTTATTTCATCACTGCTATTCAGTTAAAAAAATAACATATTGATTGTGGGAGCTTGTACGCTGAGAATATTCTCGGCACCACCAAGTTAAACATTCAGTATAGTTTTGGCAATGGAAAGTTTTAAAAGAATTGTAAGTTGCTTTGGTTTTAATTTTTGAATTTTATCTTCAGAAATTATATAAGTATTTTTTTTAATTAATCCATTTTAAATTTCATCAGCTATATCTCTGTATCGTATTTCTCAAATTCACTGTAACAATGATTATATATAATAAGCTTTATATGACCCGTGTTTTTAATGTTTCAAATACAAAAATGAATTTGTAATCTGATCATTGGTGAATTCGTATGTGAACAGAAGACATTGAAAGAAGTAAAGCGATTTTCTTATTCATTTGTCAATAATAACAAACTAATGATATTATAATCATTTTAAGGGAAAACAACAACTTTCGGAATCCGTAAAAATATATTTATTGCATTTTAAAAAAGTAATATATATTTAAAGAAACTTTTACAAAATAAGTTCTTAAATAAAAGTTTTGATTTTTCTTTAAAATTCTCAAATTATCTCATGTTTCAACATTTAAAAACATTTGTTTAAAAAATTGTATTAATCTTACATTTGTGATGTATAAAGGCAGATTTCAAATTGTTTTACATTGAAACAGACGATATAATTTACAATTAAGTGATTTCTAATTTATGTGCTTCTGTAAGTATGAATGTGCTTCGAGGAAGATAAAGGAATTGCTCCGAAATTACTTTATTCAGATTTCAAATTCACGGCTTAGTGTAACAAAATGATAGTCTTATTAACAAAAGCTGTTGCCATTGCTGAATCTTTATCCTTTTCTAAATATTACTAAATGACATTCAGAAAAGTGTATTCAGAGTCATTTTGATGCTCTACATTACGGAGCAAATGCTTTTTGTTTACAGGAGATAAATATCCTTATGAACGGAATAAAATGCTATTTGAAATACTTAATAACATTATATTAATTATAATAAATACTATCAAAATACGAAGCTGTACTCGAGTGTTTTTGAAAAATTTAAACGGGTATTTGTATGACTACTTCTATGAAAAGAAAATTTACTTGAAATATTTTGAAGTCAGTAAAAAATTAAGCTATGTTCAATATTTCATTAGTCTGACAATGTACCATACATAACCATACATAATAAGTTTTAAATATTCTGTGATTTTAATTATTAAAAAAATTAAATTTTTAATCGGATCAATGATATATTTGTATGTGAAGAGAAAACATTGAAACAGGTTAAGAGTTTTTATCATTTATCTATCAATAATAACTAACTTATTTAATTCAAGTCAGTTTAAAATAAAATAGCAACTTTCTAAATCCATACATTAAGTAAAATATATTTATAGAAACTATTACAAAATGTAGAGTCACTTTGATTTTTTTAAAATCAATTGTTAAAAAAATGATTGCAGATATACTTTTAACGTTGCATATTTTACTATAATCTACAAATATTAAATTAAAAAAATGGATTTTTTTTTAAATCTCAATTTATCTCAACTTAAATATTATTTGTTTCAAAAACTATAATAACTGTACATTTGTGATATTTTAAAAACTGATCGTAAAATAGATTTACCTTGAAGCAGGCGCTATAATTTACATTTGACTGATTTTTAAATTATGTGCTTCGGTAAGTATGAATGTGCTGCGAGGAAGATAAATGAATTGCTCCGTTGAAATGACCTTATTTAGATTTTAAATGCTGTACTTCGTGTGATAAAAGGTAATCTTTTGAACAAAAGTTTTTATCATTACTGAAACTTTGTCTTTTATAAAATTTGCTGAATGACGTTCAGAAAAGTATATTTAGAGTCATTTTGATGCTTTATGTAACCGAGCAAGTGCTTTTTCATTACATGATATAAATATCCTTATGAATTGAATAAAATGTTATTTGAAATACTCAATTACATCCTTCTATAGTAAAAAAAAAAAACTAGCCTTAAACAAATCTCTACGAATGACTCCTGGAATGATGCTGATGTGTAAGGTTTCCGGAAATAACGCGTCCGGTTGGATCACACCTTCCATGAGTCAAATAGACCAATCAGGAAAAAGCTCCGTCTATGCTTCGACCAATGAGGAGAGGGATGAATTCCAAAACTGAGTGTCACTGTTAAAAATCTGCTGCATTTTGTTGCAACGCACTCCACCGCTTGTATATAATATCTCTATTCCAACCAATTAGAAAGCTCCATTTCACGGCCAAGTAACCGTTTTCTATACAAGCAGGGGAGAGCGTTGCAACAAAATGCAGCAGATTTTTAACAGTGTATGGAAGATAAGGTATCGGGAAAAGATTACATGGGGGGGGGGGGTTGGCGAGCGTAGCGAGCAGGGGGACGGAGGCCCCCTAGTTATATAAATTATAATAAATACTAGTAAAATCCGCAGCTTTTATTGAGTATATTTAAAAAAATTAAACCTTCGGATTCCGGTGCTTCTTATACAAATTTTATTGGATTAGCACCCCTTTTTTAAAAGAACTTTCCTTGAAGTAGACAGTTTCAAAAATTCTCTGATTAAATAAGAAAAAATATATTTTAATTTATTACTGGCGCCAAATATAAATTTAGGAAGGAAAGATGATGTCTGCACAGCGGAGACAACGGAGTTGCAAGGGTTAAAGTCCTACTTCTAATTGAAGAATATATATTTGAAATTTTTTGAAGTCAGTAAAAAGAAGCTAAGTTCAATATTGTTTTATTACAGTAACAATATTATAATAACCGTACATAATAAGTTTTAAATAATCCGTAATTTTAAGGTTTTAAATAAAAAAATAAATTGATGATACTAATCAATGATAATTTCGTATGTGAACAGAAAAGATTGAAACCCATTAAGTGTTTTTCCTCTTTTATCTGTTAATAATAATGAACTGATCAGATTATAGTAATTTTAAAATAAAGTAGCAAATCTCTAAATCCATAAACTAAGTAAAATATATTTAAAGAAACTTTTACGAAATATACTATCATTTTGATTTTTAAAGTATCAAATAGTCTAAAAATCCATTAAAGATATTTTTTATATAGTTACCTACATAACTATAATCATAAAATTTTAAATAAAAGGTTGGATATTTTTTAAATGTCTCAATGTATTTCATGCTTCAACATTTAAAACGTTTAGTTCAAAAACTATAGTAATCTTGCATTTGTGATATTTTAAAGGCAGATTTAAAAACTGTTTTACCTTGAAGCAGACGATATAATTTACAATTGAGTGATTTCTAAATTATGTGCTTTAAGTATGAATATATTTCGAGGAAGATAAAACAGATTATTCTAAAATGACTTTATTCAGATTTGAAAAGCATTACTTAGAGTAATAAGAGATAATCTTTTGAACAAAAGCTTTAACCATTACTGAAACTTTATTCATTTTAAATTTTACTGAATGACGTTAAGAAAAGTATATTTAGAGTCATTTTGATGCTTTACATAATTGAGTTAATGCCTTTTCATTGCAAGAGATAAATATCCTTATGAATTGAATAAAATGTTATTCGAAATGCTTCATGTCATTTCTCAAAACATTATAAATGATAGCAAAACACGCGTCTTTTCTCAAGTATATTTGAAAAATTTTAAGTGATATTTGTATGCCTAGTGCTGTTTGAAGAAATTACATTGCTGCGGATGGTTCAAAAATATTAACTAAGGGGCAGTCTGAATGAAATTTCCTTACTACACTGCATTAAGTGAAAATGGCATTTAAATTAATTAGAACTAAAACCTATACTAAATAAATGATAATTTAAAAGTCATTTTAAAGTTTTTGTGCGCATTTCAGTTATTTATTTATTTATTTATTTATTTAAGTTTTAAAATTTTGAATATTTTAGATTTTTTTTTTTTTTTTTTTTTTTTTTTTTGTGGTAGTGTCACTATTATAAAATATCGTCTATGCTGAAACACATATTGTCATCACCAATTTACAAAAATTGATTTTAAAATTAATTTTAGTATTTCCGAAGATTTCGTAGAAGTCGCAATTTAAATTTTTTAACATCTTTTAGCTCATTATAACTATTTAAATTTCTAGTCTTTAAAGAAATTTTCGACGCGAGCATTTATATCTACTAAGTAACCCTGATTAATATAAAAAAAGTACGGAAATTGTTGTCCGCACGATAAACTTCCTATAAAATGCATTATAATGGAATTTCTTTTGATACATTCTAAACAAAATTATTCTTTGAATATTTTTAAGAGGCATTACATTTCTAATTGACTTAAACTAAGGAATTAAAAAACGTAGAATTATCAGGATTCATTTTCCTAGCATGTTATTCCGTGATGTGTGTAAAGTACAGGGCCTTCTTTTATACTGTATAAATATATGTATATATTTTTTATATCTAATAATATGTGTGACTTATAAAACAAATGTATGAAGGGAGTAATAAATTCGATGTTTTATCAAAAGAAATTTCATAATTAAATCTAATTTTCGCTGACATGAATGCCATTTTTCTTGTATGTTCATTTTAGTTCGTCTCCAGATATAAATATGATGCTGAAGAGTAATTCTTATTATTTTTTAGATAATTTAAGCCCGAAATATTAAAATTAAAATTATCAGTAAGATCTTATAGTTTTTTTTTCTTGGAAAATATTCCGATTATTGTCTTTGCAAAAATTGAATAAATTTTTGTTGTGTCATTTTTCTGGTGTTCTTACATTAACAAATAAAACTGAGCATGACATGAAAAGTGAGCTATTATGTTGAAAACATGTTTCTTTAAACAAAATTCAAACGTTAGACATAAAATAAAGGAAGAAATAATACAAAAAAACAAGAGTGCAAAAATAATTTAGAATGAAATTAACATTTTTCTGGCTTACATATGCCAAGAAATGGCATATATTTACATAAATACTAACGCTTTATTTAAATTCTTCAAAATTTAGCAATTTTATTTGGAAAATTCTTTCCAATAGAACAAAAATTACATCTTTGAAATTATTAATCAAATTCTTAATTCTCTTAAATGGGTACTTTCACTATCTCAGATTATTCAAATACGACATTTTGTGATATTGAACATTTTCCACGCCTGCACTCTTCTGGTGACTGTGTTGAAACCGACATAAAATATAGCCTATGTTGGAATTAAGGCTATCACCAGCATTTTGCTATTATTTCTTTTGAAATCAATTCAATAAATGCTGAGATTAATCCTTAAAAATTAACAAACAAACGAACACTAAGGTGTTACTTCCCAGCAAACACTGAGCTATCGGTAAGCAATCGGACGATAGCCGCTTGCCACTACCAGTGGTATCGGACCGATGCCGGTTGTCGCTATCGGTTCCGTATCTTTTTTGATACGCCGCGCGAATGCCGCCCGATTCATGAGGCACGCAGCCGGTCCGGTATCAGCAAAAAACTATGCCGATAGCTAACCACATGAATACCGACTGAAGCCCGGCACAAGCAAAAAAAATCTCTGGTGGCGCCATCTGTTAAACACTCTAGCAAGTATTTTGAGAGCCAATGAACATACTTCAGTGCGGGAACAGGCGGGGTTTGATCTCGCAACCCCTAGCTCGGAAGGCGAACGCGTTAACCACTAGACAAGTCAGACCTGTTTAGGGGGAGGATTATGTGTGGTAATAAGGGTGTGTCTTTTCAGTAAGTGCCACGTAAATGGCAGTGTTGTTGACGTAAATGACAGATTGGAAAATTGAAATATTAAAGTGTTTTTATTTTATTTATGTATTCCTTTACTTGTATTTGTCTTATGCGCCTGATTTTACAAATTAAGTTAATATTTAAATTAATAAATTAGGAAATTTATTAAAGCAAACGAATTCTTTTTCTTATAAATTTTAGAATCCTTAAATAGTATATTTAAAAAATTAAAAATAATGCATTTTTTTCAGAAGTATTGTTAAATAAATATTTTTTTTTTTTATTAGAAACTATAACATAATTACATGCTTTGTGTTAATTTCTAAAGTGTATAGTTTTAACGTAGGAAAACTTATTTTAAATAATAATAAATTGGTAATAATTAACTTTTAAATAGAATAAAAAATTATGTTATGCCATTTGATGATTTAAAGTAGTATTTATGATTTACGACTATGTTGCAATGTTATGTTGTTGATTATGTATATTTATTAAGTAGAAAATAAAATAAAAGTAACATATATATTATATATATATATACATATAAGTATATAAATATAATTATTATTATTATTATTATTATTATTATTATTATTATTAAATGTATATTTAAAACGTAAAATAACTAATTTAATAAAAGAATAATTTGGTAATTATCACTTTTAATTAGAATGAGAATTCAAAGTCATTTCATGATTTAATGCAGAATATTTTTTTTATTATGTAGCAATTTTAATTCCGAATAATTGTTGCAATAATAATTTTTAAATCTTAAAATCAAATAGCAATATTAATTTATTTTTCGTTTGTGAGATAATATTTTAGAAAAAAAAATCTGATTTTTTTATGTTAAAAAATGGGTAGATTTCTTTTATATGTTTTACCTTGTAAAATAATTTCAAGCACTTTTTAGTAATTAATACTGAAATAAAATAAGAAAATGAGTTATTGCTTTGAAAATGAATAGTTAAATAGAAAATAAATTCAATTACCTTACAAATTATTTTTCTGTTTTTATATGATTAAGTTCCTAATAGTGAATAACAATTTAAAGGAGAGAATTTAAAAATTCTTTTTTGATTAAAATAATTGTAAGTCATTTTAAAAATTACTTCAAAAACAATATTTTTAAATAAATAAATATAGGTTATTTTTGACATATTTTCTGTTTATCACTGTCAGAATTTTTAATGAAATGCATGAAATATACATTTCTTATCAAAACTCAAACTTAAATAAAATTGGAAAAAAAAATCGGTTAAGATTAAATATTCTGAATTCGGACCGATGTTGGCAAATCTGATCGGTCCACTATCAGAACTCAGATATCGGTCCTGCGTCACTTGCCGGTATAAGTCGCTTGCCGATATATAACCAAAAGTGGACCGATTACCGTAACCGGCTGTCAAAAAAGTAGATTACTTAAGTTTCAGTTGCCAACCTGCTACCGACACGAAACCGACATTGACGGCTCCGGACCGATAGTATGCCGAAAGTTATGTGCTTGCTGGGTTCTTTATAATATTAATGTGGAATAAAATGAATGATGATTGTCAATTATTTTTTACACATTAATAATTAATTACAATTTACAATTTGACGTAGTTTTACAAATAATTGCTTTAATTTAATACTGTTAGTTTATGTTAAATGAAAATCTCTTACAATTTATTAAAGTTGTACTTCAAATGTATAATAATAAACTTTAAATTTCGTCCGTAATACAGTTATAATATTTATATATTTAATCTAAGTAGCAGGTTATCACTCTCGCCTCTTTTTTCAGCCAAATATTTTATAGTTTGTTGTCTAAAATGTATTTTAAATATAATATACTTTTTGCCTAAATCATACTTTTTCCTTCAGAAAATGCGTTTGTGATTGTTCGATTGATATAACAACTATCCTTGAAAGAAAAACGAGTTTAAAATAAGAACATGAAATATTAAAATCTATAAATATAAATACACGCAAGACCATTGTTATTATTGCATTTCAAAAATCTTTATTTTAATAATACAAAGAACTATTTCTGAATATTTCGCCTTCTTAATAATTGATAAAGATAAAATTTTCCCGCCTGTATCTTCGCAAAAAGACACTTCATAGACATTTTTAAATCCTTATTTATATCATTTCTTAAATTGATTTGGAGCTGCTTATAAAAGAATTGATATGATATAAATGAACACTGGAAGTATACTTAAAACACATCGACAATTACATTCACAACTTTTTACATTTACGAATTTTGCCCGCATTATTTATAAACACATAATTTCTCATATAAATACTAGGCTGAGCAAAAAGTCGCGGGAAATTTTGATTCCGAATATAGACTCTTTCGATCTATGCAACACTTTTTAAAAGTCCTTGACTGAATCCTTTAATAAAGTTCAAGAAGGTAATCCATATTTTTTCGATTCCAAGGACCCGCTAGGGTACTTTCAGCAAATCCGATATCTGGCACAAAGTCATGACCTATGATGGTCTACACTTTGAAGAAGAGTCCTTGTAGCTTTTGTTGTTAATTTGTACATAACAACGCAATTATCACGATCTTTCTAGAACTTTTTCTTGTATTCTCTTTGAAGTCAAATACTATAGTAGTGAAAGACGCTGCTAGTCATGATTAAATACAGTGGACCCTCTGTATCTGAACACACTCGTGAATAATGATGGTCTCGACTTTGAAGAGCAGTCCTTTTAGCTTTTGTTGTTAATTTGCGCATAACAATGCAATTATCACGATCTTTCCGGAACTTTTTCTTGTATTCTCTTCTAAGTCAAATATTATAGAAGTGCAAGACGCTGCTAGTCATGATTAACTACAGTGTACCCTCTGTATCTGAACACATACATGAATAATGATGGTCTCTACTTTGAAGAACAGTCCTTCTTGTTTTTGTTCTTGATTTGCGCATAACAACGCAATTATCACAAACTTTCCAGAACTTTTTCTTGTTTTCTTTTCGAAGTCAAATATTATAGTAGTGGAATACGCTACACGCCATGATTAACTACAGTGAATCCTATGTATCTGAACGCTCTCTAATGTGGTTATCCCCATATTATAAACAAATTCCGACGGTCCTGGAGAAACTCCATAGACTTAACAAAAGATGAACTATCTATATTCTGACCACCCTACTATTATGAAAGTTACATTTGACTCCCCTTTCTATTCCATCTCTCGGTAAACTGAATATATTTTTGTAATCTAAATTTTAATCAACTCATCATGGAAATTACAAGAAACTGTTGCAGAACAATAATAAAAAGAATATTTCCCAGTTAAACTGATGGCATTGAGCTCAGAGGCTATGCATACTAATTGTACATTACAGCTTTATGTTTTCAAGTGTTAATTCCGTTCGAAAACAAAATAAGGGGGAATACAGCTTCCTCCAATTCTCCGTATTATATTAATTCATAGAACAACCTAAACTAATTCGGGATATGCTTTATCATATAAAAAATTTATATCCAAAGTTCAGAGCAAATCGGATAATTCTTAATAAAAATATATTTATATAATTTAATAAGAGTTTTACCCTCTTATATACTTAACCATTAAAGTTCCAAAACTATTCAGGGATTTGCCTTATCAGAAAAAATCTACATCTAAAATTAAAAGCAAATCGGATTATTCTGCAGAAAAACCCATTTATCTAATTTAAGGAGGTGGGATCGCAAATACCCCTTTTATACTTAAAAATATCCCCAAATCTAACTAGGGTACCATCTTATCACTATAAACCTGTATCCAAAAAAATTAAAGCAAATGTGTTCATTCTAAAAAAAAAGGTTTGCCCAAAATAAGAGGGGTTAATCTAACCTATCCCCCATGAATACTTATCCAATGACTTCCCAAAACCAATCAGGCAAACGCTTATTAGAATGAACCTATATTCAAAATTTGAAGCTTATCTGTAAAATTTGCATGAAAAACTCATTAACTTAAATTAAGGGAGAGGTTACCTCCTCATCAAAATGATCCTATGTCTAAAATTTCAATTAAATCTAATAAATATGCATGAAAAACCCATTTATCGAAATAAAATATGGGATTAGCTCCCGTCCCTATGGGATTAGCTCCCGTTAATAGATAAATTCCGCCATGGACTTTGCAGAGTTAAAATTTTGACATATCTAGATGATATGATTATTCTGTCATCGACCTTTGAGCAACATTTTTATGATCTGAGATTAGTATTTGCAAGACTGGCCAGATTTTAACTTCATGAAAACCGTGATAAATTTTATTTTGTTTGTTCGCGTGTCAAATAACTCGGTCATTGGATTACAAACAAAGAAATTGAAGTTGACGAAGAAAAAGTAGCATCCATTATGAATATGCCTTCCCCATGGACTGTTAAACAAATACAATGATTTTTATAAACTTGTTCCTGGTATCATAGGATTATCTCGAATT
Source organism: Maratus speculifer (assembly GCA_964019185.1). Lineage (NCBI taxonomy): Eukaryota > Metazoa > Arthropoda > Arachnida > Araneae > Salticidae > Maratus > Maratus speculifer. The sequence continues at coordinate 140,072,752 of OZ025300.1, forward strand.
TTACTGAAGTTACACGTTCTCTAAGTAATCTTATTAAAAATGTTCAGTGGAAATGGGGACCTAAAGAAGTAAACCCATTTGTCACGCTAAAATAATGTCTGGTCACCACTCCACATTACAACAAGCTGATATGTCAATACCCTTCATTTTTCGAACAGACGCTAACGCATACGTTCGCGGTGCAGTTCTCCTCCAAGGCGAAGGATCCTAGGAACATTCCGTCGTGTATGCACCAGACTACTTAATTCTGATGAGTGTAATTATTCCACTGCAGAGCGTGAAACCTTAGCCGTTGTATGGACTCTAAATAAATTTCGAGGATATATTGAAGGTTCTGAAATCATCTCAGCATCCGACCATCAATCTCTCCAATGGCTGATGAGCCTAAAATCTCCATCAGATAGGTTGACCCGATAAACATTACAGATAAAGTCTTACAATCTAAAGATAGAATATATCCCAAACAAAGCAAACGTTGTTGCGGATATGCTATCTCGCCCAGAGTATTCACAAGATTCATGTGAGGTAAATGATGTTATAGTGGACTTCCCTACTGAAAGTTCTAAAGTGATTGGAGAAGACCAATTGAAAGATCCAGAGCTGAGGAAAATTATTGTGTCTTTTGAGAGCAGCCTTCCTGCTACGGACTTAGTTAATTGGACCGAAAGAGATTATTTAATGAATCAGGGTGTACTGTACCGATATGTCCTACACTGAAGTCGAAGAAGCTCAGTTAGTAGTTTCAACCTATTATCGTGTACGAATATTAAAAGAATACCATGATGCCCCACCACTGGACATAATGGCGCCAAAGGAACTTTAGGGGAATTGTTAAAAGATATTACTCGACAGGAATGAGTAAATTTATATCATAATATGTTAAATTTTGTCCTGATTGTAGCAGGTATAAAGCCTCAAATCAAAAACCTGCAAAACTCTTGCGAACTCCATTTTATGCTCAAAGAGTGAAAAATCTTTCTATAGATTTATTTGGACTCCTTCCCGAAAGCAAAACAGGAAAACGATAGAATTTCATTGTTCAGTATTGCTCAACACGGTGGATAGAGCTGTTGCATTGTCTCAGGCTACCGCTAGGGAATGTGCATTAACACTTCTCAATGAAATATTTTTACGTTACAAATTACATAGAAGACTAATTAGTGATAATGAATCCCAATTTTTGAGCGACGTCATGCAACAATTATGTCATTTATTGGACATTAAGCAAAATTTAATAGCCGTTAACCATCCTGGAGAGAACCCTGTTGAACGAAAAAATCGAGGTTTAAAACATCGACTTGCCATTTTAGTAGGCGGCGACCATGCCTTTTGCGAAGAACGTTTACCAGCTGTTAGATTCGAAGTGAATTCAACAAAATGTAGACTATGTCAAACTGCCGCATATTTGAAGTTCGCGCGTGAAATGCGTACACTCGACGATATTACGCGTGATTTACGAACTCTGATAAATAACGATAATTTTGTTCCAGAAATCACCCCGTACCAGGTCCAAATTATAGTCTTGGAGATCAGGTGTGGGTGACCTTACATCCAGTTAGTAAAGCTAAAAAAATCGCAGTGACAAATTCATGCCACGCAGAGATGGTCCATATACTATCTTAATTCAAAAGTCCTTAACAACTTATGAGATATCTCATCCAAATAATCCGAACATTCCGGTAGGTACTTATCACTCATCCGCACTCAGTCCATATCGAGGTGCTGACGAGCTGCCCGTGCAACCGCTACGAAAGCATGATAGACCACCAAAGGTTTCTGGTTCCTCATCGGGACTTTTTTGGTACGAGAAATGGAAAAAGAACGCACTTCTCCCTCCGCTATGCTTTTCAGAGATAAGAGGGTGCTGTTTATGACTGGTTCCTTGCGCCTACCATCGTTTCTTATATCCAGGGGAGTTCTGAATTAGCCCGGCATCAGAAATGTCACACCGTTGACTGTTAAAATGTTGAACATCTTAAACAAGATGTATTTTGCTTCTATATGTGCAGTATATGTCTAAAAACATTCTCCTGCAAATGGGTTATGTGTGCCTTGTGATGATTTCATGTAAAAAAGGTTTTGGAAGTTAAGAATTCTTCAATTCTTGAAATGTTCGTCACAAAACAATTTTTGGGGATTTTTTTATTGTTTTTGTGCATATAATTTTGCTTTTACTATTAATGAATTTATTTTAATTTTAAGAATCACCTTAAATGACATTTGCAATTGTTTCTGACTGTATAATATAAAAGAAAAATTACATGCTAAAAAACCCCTTAAGAATTCGAAATTCTTTTATATATAAAATGATGCATAAAATGAGCTTTAACATACTATGAATTTGATAAAATGAAATAAAATATATCCCAACTACTTACCACTTATTTAACACTTTTTAAAAACCACGACTTACTTACCACTTATTAAAAACAATAATGCTTTTGTTTTAGAAAATAAAAATGTATCATGTTTAAGTACAATTTTCGATGTATGTAACGGTATTTTATTTTATGATAAACTGTTCAAAATTAGAAAAATGAATGGCTACATATATATTGACATATTTAAAATAAATATTTTTTTTCTGATAAAAACTTATGAATACAATTCAAATAACAGCAGATAATAAAAATATTTAAAAAACATATACTCATTATGTAATAAATACGTAAATACAACTTATAAAGCTATCAATCAATAAAGTTCTTTAGTAGAGCCATTTATTTAGTGAATGAAGTCAAGGGGAAATCAACATATTTTTCAATAAATATTTTGCATAATAAATTCGATGAAATCCCATTCGAAGAAACCCAAGTTATAACTATCATATATGAAATCATTAAAAACATAAGACAGCAGCTTCAATAAATATGATATATGCATCCAAAACTAATAATCTTCAACTTATGTCAGAGATTAATGACTGAAGATAAAAATGAAATTATCTCTCAAAGAGCTGAAACACAGTTATCATGGAAATCAGAAAAATAAATTATAATAGTTCTCGACATAGCTCGACAAATTATAATAGCTTTCTCTAACAATCGACACAGTGCGGTAGAGACCGCAACTAATCAGCTTGCACTTATGTCAAGGTCTAACAAAATAGCAAATGTGATGAAATTATATTCCATTAATGCCGAGATATAGCTACGAAGGATACAGTGTATAACATTACACAGGATCTTCATTTCTGAAGCTATATGCAAAAACACCAAACCATGATTTATTCCTGATAAGGTTTAAAAGAATATCCAATATTTGAAACCACTTTATAAGGTTCTTTCCCCCGTGCAATAGTTCTCAAGGTACACCTTTCCCGAAAATCTTAAAAATTCCAGTATGACAATGATAACATAATGGCTATATATGGCCTAAAAAAGTAACACCACTATATGTCAACATATAACTCTATATAAAGATTTGTGAAATGCTTAGATAATGCTTTTGAGATAGCACTTGATTAACTTAAAATAATAATAATAATAATAATAATACTAAGCAAATTGTTTTTAGTTCCTATTTAAAGAATTATTCGTATTTTTCGTTTTATAGTTCCAAAACTGTAAAAAATGATAAAAAAATAATTTCGAATGTTTTCGTGTTTTAATCTTATATACAATAAAGTTAAATGAAATAAGATTTTGACTTTGCACAGTTTTTAAAATTCTCTGTTAATACATTTTTTGTGCATGTGTGTCATTTAACTTTTATCTTTATTAATGGAATTTAATTATATAAACAATTTAAATTATTAATTGAATTTCTTAGTCTCGCTTTAAATTACTGTGGGTAATAGTTAAGAATTAAAATTTTAACGCTCATACCTTAACTATATGTTAATGAGATTTATGTTTTCTTTCTAGTGTTTAAACACAGATTTTTTTAAATGTAATTTAACTTGATGCTATTGTTGAATTAAAAATATCGAATTAAAAAAAGTCGCCAAATTAAATTTTCCTGATTAAGATTATAAGATATTACGTTATTTATTTATCTTTTTTTTAATTTCTTTTTGTTACAAAATAACATTTCTAACATGCATTTTCAATTACAATAAATGTTTTCAGCATTAAAAACTTTAAAATTGCTATATAATTGAAACATTGTTCGTACCGTTAAAAATTGTTTGTTTTTGCGTAATGAGATAAGCCTTTTATAATTTCATTCGATTTTTTAATCTTACGTGTCATTAATTTCTGTTAATAGCTTGACATCATATAATTGAAATTCTTCTTGTTTTTGTATTTTAGTTTTCAAGATATGTTTATATAGAGAGAGTTAAAAAATAAATGAAGTTCATTTAAAATTGATTAAACAAATTTTAAAATTGGGTAATTATTATTTATTAAACATATCATAAACAACGTATAGATTTAGAAATAGTTGGAGATTTTTTATTTGATAACACTGTGTATAACCATGTATCGTTTTGCGCGCCAGTGATGTTATTTCTAAATAAACTTTAAATTTGTAGGATTTTATATATATAGACGATTTTGTCTGAAATATGTGTCCTCTAACAGTGTGAAAAGTTGGTTAAACAACAACAAATGATATTTAAAGGTAAAAACGCCTGAAATAACTGGAACGAAAAATTCAAAGGGATGATATTTTTCTGAGGCACTTACGTATGTGATATTTTCGTTTTAAAACATTGATAGTTAACTGTAACTATCACTGTTTTATGAGTAGCTATATATTTATGTATTACTTATTAATCATTTGAAAATTATTTTTTCTATTGGTCGAGAAAAGAGATATCTGAAGTATGTCTCATGCTTTGTGAAGTCCGAATTGTATTTATTTTGTGATTGGTACATATTTAATGTCGAGAAATTAAAAAATTATCTTGCCACAATGACAAAAAAGTATTAAAAACTACAAAAAGAAAAAAAATAGTAATAACTAAAAAAAATTCAGGTACAGCTTTCAAACAAATTGCATTTAAAACTAATTTTTTTCCTGTAAGACGGTGTAAGAAAAATGTGCGATGTTTACAAGTTTAAAATTTTCCAGTAGCGAAAATTGTAAAATTGAAATTTTATTTAAAGTTTGTTTATGATGGGACTAAGAATATGAATGTTTCATCAAAGCTACGTAATATGTGATACTTTTACTACGTAACCCACGTTTTGATCATTATTGATGTTTATTATTACTGTTGTTTTAAATATAGAATTTATTCACAAATCTAAAATTTTAATTTCTGATAAAATTATTTTCCAAATGGTTGTTGTAGACAGATTATTTACAGATTACATTTTTTCACCCTTCAATCCAGATATACATAAACCAATTTTATTAGCTCAAATAAAGTGAATAAAAATTTAAAACACGGAAAAATTTCAAGCGACAAAATTGTCCTGCAACTCATCAGTTACCTCACAGTTCTTTGAATATTAGAGACTAGGATTTTTAATCGTCAGATTTCCAAATATTTGATACGCTGTTAATGGCGACTCGCTTCACCACAGGCGATAAAAGCGCACCCAAAGAAGATAGTTACTTCATTTGAAACTCCCTTGCAGCCATAGGATAAAAGATATAGATAAAAGTATTACTTGGCTCTAGAACCAAGTAGGCTCCTGCAGTTCCATCCACGCAATGTTTCAACGTGAGTCCATTTCGAAAAACCTTTCGGGCAACAACACGTGTGACCTAAAGGGTCAAAACGCCATCTTCTCATTTCCGGTCATAGAACCGTGCCCTGCCCAGCGCACATCATACGGCTCCCTTTCCCAAACTTAGTACTAACGGCCGACAGCGACAGTCCCCACCACCCAACACTGATGGGTTGATGAGATCTGAATGGTTCCTTCGCTTGAACTCGCCCCAGGTCAATCTAAATATTAGCAGGACAACGGTGCCAATTAAGACCCAGAGGTTCACGACCCGATATCGTGGATCCGCGAGAGAGAGTTACTGTGTGACTTACCCCCAAGATGATATACTATGAATTTGGGAAGATATTTGCTGAGGCCAGACAAAAAGGGGGAAAGGAGCACCTAGCGGAAGCCGACCGAGGTTGGATAAAGTTATCCTGTCCGCATGGTCATGGTCTCGTGATTCTTAGCAGCCAACGTCTGGGATGCACCAACATGCGGACGACCCATGAGACGTAATTACTACTTACTATGGCGATAGCACCAGAAGCTCATAGCTAAATTTAAAGGAACCGAAAAAAATCTATCTTGACGGCACAGACACCATCTAGCGTTTGTTTTGCATCTAGCCTTTCCTTCCGCTCCGACAGAACGATTCAGCTCATGCAGGGCTGTCTGAATTTATAAACTAGGGGCTAGCTGTGAATCCAGGTGAGTTCGGAAAGCTCCACTTAGACAGCTTAGGCACCGCTTCGTTAGGAGGTTGGAAATTAAGATATCCCGCGCGTCTCGCTGCCCCTCTCCTCAGGCTTTGGAACAGCGCGAGGCCAAAGAAACCCCGCCACCCACTACCTTACCTTGGATCACCCGTGATTCATAATCCCGATTGCCCTTCACCGTGCAATGAGGACTCCTACCAGAAATATGGAGGTGCCTCTAACCATCTCTGAAGTTCGAGGAAAACAGCACAACAGGTGTTCGACGAAACATCCGCTCGAATTAGGCTCGCCGGCTCGGTGATTAGTTGCGTGTAAGTTATGTTTAGAGTCCGCTAGTTTTGAATCACTCGGCGCATAAAACTCTAGTCAACGAAAAGACGCACCAGACCAAGATTGGTCCGAGAGTTCACACAGAGGAGTGATGCATTACCGCATCGATCGATCTGCGTCCAGCCGAAATATCTGTGGGGGACGATACTGGAAGCGGTCTCGTCGGCCAAACCTGCCGCCATAGGATAATTGGAAGTTCCACCTTTTGGAATCATGCCATTTCGGCTCTTTTGACACAGTGTCGTCGCGCAGCTCCCTTTCGAAAACTGTTTCATGTTACTACACGGGTCGACTGCGCCGCGCCGTCCCCTCGCACGAGTCCAATGCCATTAGGTAATGAGGCCATGCTCTGTCTAACGCAGACCACGTGGCCCCCTTCCAAAACTTGCAACAAACGGTCGATTACGACAGTCCTCACCACCCAACACTCACATAGATCCGAATGGTTAATTAGCTTTGTATTAGAATGAAAGTTTTTTCTTCATGACAATTTGTTAACAAAGTGCTGGCGAGATGGCAGCACTAAAAAGTATTTTGAAGAAAAGGAAATAATTTATGTAAAAAGCATTCGATCTGACGTCACATATACTGCGGACTTCTACTTACTCTCAGAACGATTCTTCGCGCGTTTGTTGACTTTTTCTCAAGCTGATTTCGGAAGCAAAAACTGTGAGCTCCGAGACTATTTCTTTTTTTAAAAACTTTAAAATATAAAATTTGAAACTCTCCTTCCTTTCTTTTGTGTTACAAATGTTCTATGTTTCATTGAATTTATGTGAATTAAAGAAGATATCATTCGAATCCGAAGGTCTTCAAATTATTTGTTCTACAGTACACAATTCATGTTACAATAACCTATCGATTTTTCAGCAATATCTTCGTGAGTTCAAAAAAGTTCTTTATGCAGAAGAAGTGTAATTCCTTTCAAAGAAGATGTCACGCAAAGTAGGATCCAATTTATATATATTCATAGAACAATTTTAACTTTAAATTACGACTTACGACCTTTACTTCGTTCTCCCAGATCTTCCAAAGACCAGCGGAACAACGACACCTATAGACAACGATGACCACGAGCCATCGTCGAAGATTCCCTAGAGGGAGTTACTTTTCGACTCCCAATATCAAATCATATGACTGAAGGAAAATATTTTTTTGGGCCAGATGGGAAGTGGGAAGAAGTCCCTAATAGAAGCCCACGGGGGACGAGAAAAGACCTGCTGATCGCATACTCACGGGCACGCTCGTGGGATTTTTACTCCCGAGACGTACCAATTTACGAACGCCTCCTAAGGTGAACCGGATACGTACAACGACGAAAAATAGATGCTCGAACCTGATCCTAGAAGGATCGAGAAAACTACCTGTTGACGGCACAAATACTGACCAGCCTAGATTTTTTGTCCAACCCCCCTCCTACTTCTACGTAACTAATGCTCACGCGAGGGGAGGTCTGATATAACGGACAAGGCACCGTCAGCGGCCCCAGGTAAGACCTGAAACCTCCACCTAGAAGTCATAGACATCATCGCTAGGGTGTTAGGGCGTACTGAATTCCGAATGCCCCTTTCAGTGTCCCGATCAAGGAACCGCGCGAGGCCAACGCGTTTCCGCCGCCTCTACCTTAGATTGGAAATACCGTGTATCATAGGCACGAATGCTCCCTCAACGTGCATTGAGAAATCTTCCAGACAGATGAAGGTACCTGTAGACATCCCTAGAGGACGAGGAAAATGTCTGCACAGGTGTCTGAAGCGAAACCTGTCACGGGGTTTAGTTGCACGAATGTTATGTTTAGAACCTGTTAAGTAAGAATCATTGGACATAGAGAGGTCCACTCTAGCAAAAGACGCGCCAGACATGGATCGAACCGAGAAGTGATGTGCACTGATTCATTCTAACCATAAGATAAAATATTGGTATTTGTACAATTAATCAAGGTATTATATTAACGTTATTACGAGTAATTTTAGTAGTACTTTGAAATACGGTCAGGGCATACAGAGTTAATTTTTATTGCTTGACTCGTTTATCCATAATTTTGAATACATATCCTCCAAATCTGAATCCTTTACACGTATTATTTACCTGATCAAAACACTTGAAGAAGTTATATTTTAAATTAAATCATAGCTCGTATATTTTAATAATTGGATAACATTTGCGAATTACTATCATAAATAAAATATAAAAACATTTTAAGATTTCTCTACTTCATCTTATCAACACAAAAACTCTTTCCTTTATATTATGATAAACATTTTAAAATCTCTACTTTAATACATCAGTGAAAATATTGTTTTACAAACAAGAATTTAAGTGAACTGGCATTTGAATACTATTCTAAAACACAATTTATGTTCAGTTTGTTTCAATATTTGTTGTTAAATAAATTGGAAAAGTATCAATGTTATCGTTCATTTAAAATAGAAGTGATAAGAAGATAAGGTAAAATTTCAAGCAGAATTCATATTAAATCACGTACATACCAAAACCAAAATTACCCGGCGTTATCCTTTCACAGATGAAAGTAGATACTGAATAATATTTATTCTATAAATAATACGTTCGAGTATTTTTACTTATGAAATTGAATTCTATTGTCTAACTCACATAACAAGGAAATGATAATTTACTGTCAAATATACTTCTGAAATAAATATAAATGAAAAAGCATTATTGTAAACAGGTTGATAGGAATATTTTTATAGTTATTAATGTGGAACATAATCATTTGCTGGATGTCTCACCTGATAAAGATATTACCTGTTTTAAACAATATTTCAACAAGTTAAATTGGTGGCATTGAACTCATAGACTATTCATATTAATAGCATATCACAGCCTTATTTTTTCAAAGAAAACTGCCCCTCGATAAATAAATTAAAGGTAAATTACCCCCCCCATTCCCCCGCTTATTACTCAGCCGCTGGGCCCCTCAAAAGCAATCAAGGATCAGCGTTACAGAATGAATCTATATCCAAAATTCGAAGCAAATTGGATAATCCTGCGTATAAAACTACTTATATAATTTACGAGTGAGTAATCCAAGTATTTCTCTGTTTATACTTGAACATTAAACCCCTAAAACTATTCTGGAATACATCTTATCAGTAATAATCTATATCCAAAATTTGAAACGAATTCGATAATTCTAAACAAAACCGCCTTTATATAATTTAAGGGAGGTAAACACGCGTTCCTCCTTTATACTTAATCAATGAACCCCGAAAACTAATCAGGGAAACGCCTTATTTGAATGAAACAAGAAAAAATATTTTAAAAAAAATCTTACATTATCAAGAGTTATTGTCTTATATAAATACATTGTAAGAAAAAAAACTGGAATTTTACGTATATAATGTTGCCGAAATGTATATGCTTACTAGCATTTTACCTGCACACTGTGCAAGAAAAGATGTAAATCTAAAAAATTGATTTTTGTATGGCGACAGAAATCTAAAACTCTGCAAACAAATCAATTAAAATTACAGTTATCTTACTGAAATTTTATGTATAACATACATTGCAGTTACATAACAAATTCTAGACATCCCAATTTCGAAAAAAAAAATTCCTTAGTAACATTATTGATTTTTGGATTTTCAGTTCAAATTTGCATGTTTTACATGCATTTTTGCTATTGTCGTTATATATAAAGTTCTAAAAATATCAGTTTCCTAGAGAAATTTTAATAAATTCACAAGATTTTTTTTTTTTTTTTTTTTTTTTTTTTGTACAGTTTTATATACTTGCACACAAACACAACAGGTAAACAGATTAGCTCTCAGGTTTTGATAACCAGTGACCTAAAAACCATTAGCGTTAGAAATGTTTTTCTAACTTTAAAAAAAAAATGAAATATTGTTTTTTAAATACTTGCTGGAGTTTTTTTTTTTTTTTTTTTTTTTTTTTTTTTTTTTTTTTTTTTTTTTTTTACGAATGAAATTTGCCAAGTTCTACCATTAGAAATAAGGTTTTCTGACACTATAAAAGCATCTCTTTCGTTTTGCATTAGAAAACACAGAACGCATGTTTTATAAGCATATAATTCGAAACATACCTTTCAATTTCTTTAGTTAATCTGTATTTGATCATTATGTTACAGTATTACTTTTCTGATTCATATCATTATTTTATCTTAAATAATCATGTTGTCTCTCACTTCGCTTCAGAAATGCTGTTAATCTATTTCTGATAACTGCCATCAAATTATCCTATCTTTATATTTTGTTAGATGATTGTAATCCCTATAAGATTTATTATTATTCGTTATCTGAGGTAGATGATTTTAGTCAATTTAAGAAATTGTGATACAACATTAGTAAATTTGTCTAATTCACGGTTATTAATCAATAGAAACATTAAAGAAAAAAATAAGTACTACATTTCAGCATACGAGGAGGCATAAGGAATTTAAAGACTCATTTAATGCATCTGTATTTGCATATTATGTTACCCTTTTATCTTTTGCCATTATCTTATGTTATTTAATCATATTGTTGCTCTGTTCTGTTTGGAGAAATTCTGCAGAATCTCTTATAACTGTCTTCAAATTACCCATTATTTATGTGTGATGAGATAATTTTAGTTATTTTAAGAAATATTGAGCATTAGTAAATTAATTTTCTATTTCACAATTAGTACACTTAAAAAAAACTGTAAAGTTACTATTTTTTTCTAAGAAACTGGCATTCCTAGAAATTTTTATGTTACTGTAACAGTAAAAAGTCTTCTAACCGATTCTGTTGCATGAATTTTGCTGTTACCGTTATAAAAAATTTCTAGACACAATCAGTAAAGCCTATTTAATTAATCCACATTTCAACATACAGCAGTAGTAACAACCCTGTGCTTGTAGCATTACTCCACAAAACTGTCATAATTGTATTGCGTGTACAAATAAAAATGGATGGGTCACAGCCGTCCATAATTCATTTACCATTATTGTCAAACCTTTTACTAAAATTCTTTAAAATAAAGTGTATAATTTTATCACAAATTTTATTATTTGGAAATAGAGTTGTGCAAAAAGGTTAATAAAAGTTCCTTCATGTAAATCCGCTGAAAAATCTCTTTATCTAAAAATTATTAAGTTGAAAGAATAAACGTAACAGATAAAAACAAAATGAGAAAAATAATTAAACGTTATACTATTTAGTAAACTTTTTTATTTACATTTTTATTTATTGATTCTTTCTGTTATTTCTCAAGTATTAAACATATTTGTTATTGCATATCACATTTAATTATGCATAAGATGTTAAATAATACGTCTTTATTCCATAAAATCGCCATTTACATTAAGATTGAAGTTGAAAACCCTTAACTGAACAAATGAATTTTAAAAATCAATTATCCCAAAAATAAGTATTAAATCGCAATAATAATGATGTGTTTCATTTTATTTTTTAAATTATTGCTCAACAACTATATATTAGAAAAATTTCAATTCTTGCAAAATGATGGAACGATAAAACACTCTTTTAAAAACTCGACTAGAAAAGCTTCGATACCTCGTTCAAGTTTATTTGTTTTTCAGGCGGGTTAATTAAATAATCCTCTTAAATGCTCCATTAAATTTCTTATTTTTACGTGTCATTTAGTTTATGTTAAGTGTTTGTAAACATTAACGCAAGTACTTGACAATTTCTCATAAAATATTTACGAAACGTTTTTAATCCCACATGTTAAAGTTATAAAAAAAAGAAAAATAAATAAACTAAAGAATATAACACATTATTAAAATAATACAATACTATAATATTTATAATATGTACTTTTTTATTCTATTCTTTCATATTGTATAATTATTTATAATATTAATAATATATATTATATGTATTATTAAAAGATAAAAATTTCAACATTTTATTATTAAATGAACTTAAATATATGTAAAATAGACTTTTTAAGAATAAATATGAGTGATCTGATTAAACATTGCTTATTTAGTAAGTTTTGAAAAAGAAACACTGCGTTAATTCTTTCAGGGCAAAGTGTGTCTATTGTTAATTTGTTAAAATAATTTAATTCCACCAGGATTTCCAAACAAAATGTATTTAAAAATAAATTAATGGTAATCTCATATAATCCTTCAAAAGTAGACAAGATTGAGTGCAATCCTATAGGAAATATGCGACATTTAAGATTAGCTTCCTCGAAAACTACCCGAACGACTTTGATGAAGTTTGCAATCACATTAATTAGACTGAGCAAGAAATGTGGCTGGCAGTTTTTGCTTGCGTCTACATTTTTTATTTTTATTTTAAAACAATGGACATTTTTCAGCACTTTTTTCCGAAACTAATCAAAAGGTTTTAAAAAATAATCTTATAATTGCATTATACCACCTAAAACATATTTTTTATAGAAATCGCTCGACTACTTTAGGAGTTTACGGAGTTCACGGAGTTTTTACCTGCGAAGTACAGAGAACTAAAACGCATAGGCACTTTTAATTGGTGTGGAATTATACAATGCATTTATCATATACGTGTATAAAGTATATATAGACACTTGGATAAAATTTAGTTATACATAATAAATTAGTATAATTTTTTTTTGATTAAAATTAAATTGAGTGGGCTACGTCTTTCTTTTGATTAAAAAAACATTTCTTCGCGTATATGTTCCGTAAAGCGGGAAAGTGAAAAAAAATCGATATTTTTATTTATTTATTTATTTTATGATACTATCACTTATAAGAAATATTCTCCGTTAATTTTAATCATTCGGATCAAAACTTTCCGAGATACAGCTAACTGAGTCTCCAGGTGCTCCGTTCCTCCTACCATCATTAAGCCAATAAAAGCAATATTTTTGTGTTGGCTTCTTAGGATGGAGCAAATAGTTGCTTTGAAGCATGCAGCAGTTATAGGCGAATTACTTTTAGAGCTGGAATGCACGATTCTATCTAAGTTCACATATTTTAGTCATGTATCAAACTTTAATAGCATTTCCCAGAAAACTTCAAACTTTTCAAACATTTTTCTTAAAGTTGTAGTAAAAGTTTCTCGAAAGCCTTCTAACCGGTTTCGCCTAAACTTTGCATATTTCATTTTCATACTAAATACTAGTTTCAAAACAAAGTTTTTTTTTATGCAACTTATTTTTAAATTACAGAAAAAGAGCAATTTTTGACTAAAATTAAAGTTTAAATCATAGTTGCTTGATTGACCAAAATTTCAAAAATAAATATTTTGTGAATTCCTTCATTCAAGTTCAAGATAAACATTTTGTACTAAAGAAATCCTTTTGGTTTTTAAATTTCACATGCATCAATCATGAGTTATCCTGATTACCGCATGGAATTTTTTATAGATGATTTGGTTATCACTCGCTTCTCATATATATATATATATACATATATATATATTATATAATGAAAATGTCTAACTTTGGTGGAAAAAAATCATGATATTTCTTTTTCCTATTTTTAAGTAAAATTTTACTAAAATTCCGGTTGAAGTTCAGAATTACGCAAACGCCCCTTAAAGTGTTAATTGTTCCATATTTCAGCATAGATAGAAGCGCCAAAAATTTAATAAAAAAGAATACTGCCCAGTTAAACTGAAGGCATTGAGCTCACAGGCTACAAATACTAATTGCACATTAAAGCTTTATATTTTCAAGGGTTAATTCCGTTCGAAAAAAAAATTAAGAAGGGGACACAGCTCTCCCCTTTTCTCTTTTTTTATACTTAATCATTGAACCTCCTATACTATCAAAGACATGCTTTATCATATAAAAAATCTATATCCAAAATTCAGAGCAAATTAGATAATTCTTAATAAAAACCCATTTAGCATTTATATAATTTAAAAAGAGTTATCCCCCTCTTTTATACTTAACCATTAAACTTCCAAAACTATTCAGAGATTTGAACGAAATCTGAAAATTCTGCTTGAAAAACCCATTTATATAAATTAAGGGGGGGGGACATTAGAACCCCTGTTCCCCTTATTTATACTTATTCAATGAACACCTAATAACAGTCACGGAATCGCCTCATCAGAATGATCCTAATCTAAATTTTGAAAACTTAATTCTGCATGAAAATCCCATTTATATCAACTAACGGGGGGGGGGCATTAGAACCCTTGTTCCCCCTATTTATACTTAATCAATGAACACCTAATAACAGTCACGGAATCGCCTCATCAGAATGATCCTAATCTAAATTTTGAAAACTTAATTCTGCATGAAAATCCCATCTATATCAACTAACGGGGGGCATGAGCCCCCCGTTCCCCCTCTTATACATATCGAATGAACTCCAAAAACTAATCAGGGAAGCGCCTTGTCAGGATATACCTACATACAAAATTTCAAGTGGATCGGATATTTTTATCATGAGTTATCGCGTTACGTACATACATACAGAACGGACGGGCACATAAGCTCTCAGGCTATGATAGCCTGTGAGCTAAAAACTAGTTAGTTAATTAAGTATTTGTTACCA
This sequence comes from Maratus speculifer, assembly GCA_964019185.1. Lineage (NCBI taxonomy): Eukaryota > Metazoa > Arthropoda > Arachnida > Araneae > Salticidae > Maratus > Maratus speculifer. The sequence continues at coordinate 140,087,871 of OZ025300.1, forward strand.
GAAAGCGTTGTTTTGATAGAAATTTAGTTACCACTCGTGTCTAGCACTACACAACTTATAGTAACAGTAAACAAACGATTTATTTCCTCTTTTCCTCAAGATAAAGATGCAGTGGAAGAGACGCTAATGTCACACTGTCGCGAAGAAGTTATGACCCCACAATAGTCACTGAAAGAGACCCGGATGATAATGTAAAGTGTATGGGAGCATTCTTTTCAAATATCTCGCTCAAATTTTAATATTTTTACATGATGTTTTTTCTTTTTTTGCACAGGATAACTGGGGACGATCTGCAACCAGCCTAGTTTTTACTTTTTCGATTTTGCTTACATATTTTTTATATTATGATAGTTTAAATTACAGTACTGGTTTTAAACGGTTTTTAAATTTAAAGTAAAAAATAAAGAAGACTGAATCTTTTGGGTCATATTTGTATTATGTGTACAAATAAAAATGAAGGGTCACAGCCGTCTATAATTCCATTACCTTTATTGTCAATCTTTTTTCTAATATTCTTTAAAATAAAGTGTAAAATCTATCACAAAATTTATTATTCGGCAATAGAGTTGTGCAAAATTTATAAAAAAACTCCTTCATGTAAGTCCGCTGGCAAATCTCTTTTATCAAATATCTATTAAGCTTAAAAGAAATAACATAACTAATAAAAAATAGAATTTAATAATAAAAAAACTTTAAACATTACATTATTTATTATAATTTATTTATTTTTTATTTAACGATTTTTTCTGTTCTTTTCCAAGTATTAAATATATTTATTATACTTGTCATATTTGATGATACATAAGATTATAAATAATACATACTTATCTCATCGCCGTCCACATCAAGATTTAAGTTGAAAACACTTAACTAAACAAATAAATAAATAAATCTTAAAAAGGCATTTTATCTTAAAAATAAATATTAAAAGACAATAACGATGATGTTATTAATTTTATTTTTTAAAATTATAGCTCAACAACTATACATTAGCAAAATTTCTAACCTTGCGAAATGATGTTAAGGTAAACCCTTTTTGAAAAACTCGATTAGAAAAATTTCGATACCTCCTTCAATTTTTGATTTTTGTTTTTCAGACGGGATAATTAAACAAGCCTCTTAAATGCTCCATTAAATTTCTTATTTTTACGTGTCATTTAGTATGTGTTAAGCGTTTGACAACATTAACTCAAGTACTTGATAAATTCTCATAAAAAATTAACGAAACGTTTATAACCCTACACGTTAAAAAATAAAATAAAATAAGAAATATTAAAGCATAATATATATATTTAAAGATAAAAATTAAACCTTCTGATTATTAAATGAAATTAACCCTGTTTAAAATATTTTTATGAATAAATATTACGGTCTGATTAAAAATCACCCATCATAACTCACTTTGTTTTAACCTTTTGAAGGCAAAGTACTTCTGTTGCTAATTTGTTAATAAAATGATTCAGTCGCACTAGGATCTAAAAACAAATGTATTTTAAAGTAAATTAGTGTTGACTGCAATTAAAACTTTAACCGCTTCCTTGTTTATCCCGTAGTAAATGTGATAGTAAATGTGATTAAAGATTTAAACTGTTCTGCTTAAAGAGTTATATGTAATATCTATCGTAAGAGTTACTAAAAGAAATAAATTCTTTATTGATAAAGTTATAACAGAACTCCGATATTTCGATTGTTTTCATTAAAAAAAAAGAAAAAAAAGCTGTTTATCTGAAAATATCTGTTATATCCTGTACTACGATTACAAGTTATATGAGTAACTATACACAACTTTTTAACACTTACACGGGATTACATGTCAAATGATACGATGCATGTTTTATTTAAGAGTTTAAACCTATTTAAAAACGAATTCTTGAGATATGATATTTTTTGTACTTGAAATCACAACAAACGGATTAAATTGTTTATATCATATATTTTAATAACATTTATATACACACTTCCAAGATAATTATTGGAAAAATATAATTGATTTCTTTATTAGATATTATTTGTTTTGTTTTGACTTTTATTTCATATGCCCTTAAATACTTAAAGTAAACTTAAAGATATAACATAATACCATTTTAAAAAATAGAATAAGATTTTTGTAATGGAATAGCATTCACCATTTATGTGTCGAATTATGAATTAATGATCATTTTATTTGTAAATGCATTTTCTTTTTTCTTTTTCTTATAATTCGCCAAAATGAGTGTTGAAATACCCTATAACGACTCTCCATTTGCAACATTCTAAACATTAGAAATTGCTATTCGATGATAATAAATAGTATTATATTTAAATATAAGACAATATATATTAACTAACATAAACATCTGCCTGTTATCAAATTAATCTATTACATCTTAATTAAAGCTTTTTTTCATTCAAACGTTACATATAATTTTTAAATTATATAGTCATTCATTAAAAGCTGTTGAAAATAATTATAATAAAAATTTTTAAGTCAAATAGTCAAAGACTTTTAAAATCAAAATGCAATTTTTAAAATACGAAAACAATTATAAACGTAGAATATTAATTTATATTTTTAAAAATATTTTAATATTTATTCTAAAAATTTAAATTATACATAATCAAGTTAGATTACCTCTTAAGTTTCATGGAAAAACTATTACATTTTAGGAAAAAATTAATGTACGACAATTGCTTTTGGCCTTTCTTAACAATATGATAACGTTAAATGATCCATTGCATCATTTAGCGTAAATTATTTACATTATAATTTAATCGATCAGTTTTTTATTTCAAATTCCCAGTGACAGTGTGTAAAATGATGCCATCCAATGTTTATCGAACACATTCTGAGTTCATATTGATTAGATTAACGTTTTCGTAACTTAATATATAAAGATAGTGTTTTTTTTATTCCGTTTCATGTTTGCGTTCATTTAAAAAAAATGGAAGAAGTTTAAAAGAAGATTCTGAAAACTGCATTATAAACATTATCTATCCCTATATTATAAAGACATAAAATTTCTTTTTTTTTGCGGATGCTAATTTCTAAAACTACTGAATTGATTAAAAAAAACAATGATACCAAAACGAAGGTGTTCGCCCGGATTCAAACATATGCTATAATTATGCAACTAATCCAAAGGGAGTGCAGGAACAAAAAGCGTTCTAAAAATGCGATTTTTGAGTTATTGAATAGTCAAGAAACATGCAACTTGGCATGGTTATTATTTATGAGATAAAAATAATCACTAAGAACTTTTGCTACAAAGTATGAAATTTTAAAGCTGTGAAAATGCGCGAAATGATTTCTAAAAGCATTCTAAATAGAAATTTTAAAACAATCTCGGGAAATAACGAGCCAATAAAATAATAATGTCAAAATAACGATGATAGCCCTAACTCCGAACATAGGAACTTATGTCGGTTTCATTACCTCAAAGTGCAGGAACAAAAAGCGTTCTAAAATTATAACATGCCACCAATGGTAAAAGCCACGCGTCTGTAGGTATGCATCCTCCGAAAAAGACGGTTTATTGGATGAAAGGAAAGCAGCGCCAAAATATTCTGCACGCTTATTGGTGTTTTCCTTTTATGTACTTACTTTGACGTCACATGTGTAAAATCCATTACTTGTAAGATATAAATCATTTCTAAATGCATTTCCTTAAAAAAAAACGAATTTTAAAACAGGTGAAAATTCTCAAAAACCTTTTTAAATAGATATTTTTTTTTTTTTACTAATCTCAGGAAATAACAAACCGATCGAAAAAATAAGGAAGTCAAAATGATAGCGACACTTCTTGTTCCAACAAAGGATATATTTTGCATCAGTGTCACTGCCCCAAACGGAGTGCGGGAGCAAAAAATGCTCTGAAAATAAGATTTTTGTGTTACTGAAGGGCATAGAAACATGGCGGTTACTGAGATGACATAAAATATCTCTAACAACATTTCCTAACAAATTCGAAATTTGAAAAGGATGGACAAAAAAGATGGTAATTTAAAAGTGTCCTGAAAATGTTCTAATTCTTATTTTTTCATATATGCTTCAGTTGTTAATCATTGCGCAATGACTTATTCCATTGCTTTTCGCTGTTTGGTTGGATTTTGATTTTACGGTGAAACTGAGTTTACGAAACAGCTTTAAAAACACATTATTACTTAGCTTCAGGAAAATATAGAGGAACGTGTGATTCTGCTTTCATTCCAGACTGTTCCGTAATAAAGTCTGATTCGTCATTTATATTTCTATGAAATGATAAATCTGTTATCAGAGATACTATTGGATTTGACAATTGAAGAAGTTGTTACTGGAGTTGTTGGCGAAGTTGTATTATTTATTACTTTTATTGTTTTCGACCCGTAAGCACACGCATCGGGTATTTTTGACCCGACGCTCCCGATCATGTTTATGATTTTCAGGAATTTCTCAAGACTTGCACTTCTGGTAATTTACTGGGTTCTCTAGCAAGAGAAGATCTTGGGAACAGAAACTTGAAACACGAGATTTTTCTATTGTGGCTTGTGTGAATGGGTCAGTTTTACCTAACATAAAAAAAATATACAAAATAACAAAATATACAATTTTTTATACACAATATTGCTTGTAATGCTATTTAATTATCTTTTTTATAGAAAAAAATCGTTAAAATTATGTACTAAATGTGTTAATGTTTCAAAACGATACATAACGAATGAATGCCGGAAAAAGATACAAAATGAAAGGTAAGATTTTTGGGGTTTTTATGGTTTGAAATTTGATTTTGAAACCGAATAATATACTTTGTTGCTTAAAAAGCGATTCAAATAATAGTTTGATATTTTCTATTTTATTTATAATGTTCATATTTCACCGAGAAGTTCACGAAAAAGTTAGGGCCATATTGTCCCAGTGCGTGTGGTTACATCATAGAAGTGGGGGCGTGTGCTGAAAGATTAATATGCAATGCAGGAGTCTTCTTATCGAACAGTCAACAATCATCCTCGCAAACAGTCTTGATTTAAATGACTTTATAATTCTCCTCTGCTAGAAATATTAACTTTTGTTGTTTGTTTAGCTGCTATACTAATGTTTTGAGACATGTGTTGGAATTCATTTCTGTTGCATTATTTTTTTCTTTTATGTAATTGCGAGTTTGTGAATGTATACTTGATGCAATATTATTGAATTTTTTTCTCTTATAAAGAATATTTGCAAAGTAAATTGTCGACTCTTAGGGTTTTTATTTTTTTATATAATGTCTTCGCATTTTTCTTGTATCTTCATAATTACATATTATATCTTTTTTATTACTAGCTGACCCGCCCGGCGTTGCCCGGGTGCGTGATAATAATATCAAACGAACCTGAAATTTGTGATTTTATCTCTAATTTGAAATACGTGGCCACTGACTGTGAGAAAAATCGGTTTAAAAAAATAAACAGCTGAATTTAGAGTAACAAATATTTAAAACGACTTCAATGGGAAACGGAGGAGGAAATATGTGTTCAACAATTGCGCAATTTTCGCTTTAAAATGCTGATTTTATTCGTAAATATCACTGTTCAGTCACGTAACTTTTTTTTTTCACCTCGAAATCCTAAGTGTAACATTTTGATTTTCAAACAAATTATATCTCTCCTAGATCCGACTATACCTTAATTAAAATCGATAATCAATGATTAGGTAAAAGGTTAATATATAGTAATGTAGTTTCAGAACCATAGAACAAAATTAAGTATATTTCAATTAAAACGTGTGTAATATTCAATCAGTGGATAAAATCCTAACCCTAACTTAATTGTAATGTAATCGCAACCTATCTGTAACCTAACTGCAACTTAACCTGAGCCAAACTTAAATGTATCATAAATGTAATCTATTCGTCACCTTATCATAACTTATCAATTTTCTGACCGTAACCTAACTACAATTTACCTTAAACTAACTGTAACTGAATCATAACCTAACTATAACGTAACCGGAATTTAAATATAACGTAAGACTAACCGAAATATAATTGCAACCTATCTATAACCCAAATGTAACCTAACTGTTACCTAACCGTAGCCAAATTCTAAATTAATTAAAATTAACACTAACTATTAACTAACAATTCTAACCGCGTACGTGTTACAAAGTACTTTAGTTCCACTTTTCATCACTACGGGGCGCAATATATTTTGTACGAAAATCTGATATGGATCACCGCCACCTGCGGTCGGATATAATAAGCTTGCAATGCACGATTTGCAGTGTGCTTTAGTTTCACTTGCCATCACCAGAATAGGCATTTTTTCGTAAACAAACCTAGATCCGATCGATAATCAGATTTTCATTCTTTCCGTAGTTATATTACCCAACGGGATGGGGATACAAATACAAATTTATGAAATTTGTTGAAATTTCTATTCAGAAATAATGATAACCACCACGCAATTAAGAGTTCAATATTAAAAATTAGAATCTCTTACACTGCTGCTGCATGCTCTGTAAAATATGTTAGTTCTACTTTTCACCTCCAGGAGCTCACTAATTCCTTCATAAACCTATATCCGAAGGAAACTCCAGTATTAAGCGAATTCGTACATATATCAGTCGAGAGGGCGGTAAAATCCAATAAGAATTTAAGAAATTTAATGAAATTATTGTTCGGAAATAACCACTACTTATAAATTAAGGATGAAATATGGTCTGTGCAAATATCCTACATTCCCACTACCTGCAGCACTCTATGACAGGTGTGCGTTAAACTCGAAACAATTTTTTGTATTTAAAAGCGAAAAAAAAAAGAACAATGAAAAAACGTGTTTAAAAATAATAAAGAATACTGCCCAGTAAAACTGATGGCATTGAGCTCACAGGCTACAAATACTAATTGTACATTAAAGCCTTATATTTTCAAGGGTTAATTCCGTTCGAAAAGAAAATTAAGAAGGGGAAACAGCTCTCCCCTTTCCTCTTTTTTTATACTTAATCATTGAACCTCCTATACTATCAAAGACATGCTTTATCATATAAAAAATCTATATCCAAAATTCAGAGCAAATTAGATAATTCTTAATAAAAACCCATTTAGCATTTATATAATTTAAAAGGAGTTATCCCCTTCTTTTATACTTAACCATTAAACTTCCAAAACTATTCAGAGATTTGAACGAAATCTGAAAATTCTGCTTGAAAAACCTATTTATATAAATTAAGAGGGGGGGAGGCATTAGAACCCCTGTTGCCCCTATTTATACTTATTCAATGAACACCTAATAGCAGTCACGGAATCGCCTCATCAGAATGATCCTAATCTAAATTTTGAACGAAAACTTAATTCTGCATCAAAATCCCATTTATATCAACTAACGGGGGGGGGGGGCATTAGAACCCCTGTTCCCCCTATTTATACTTATTCAATGAACACCTAATAACAGCCACGGAATCGCCTCATCAGAATGATCCTAATCTAAATTTTGAACGAAAACTTAATTCTGCATGAAAATCCCATTTATATCAACTAACGGGGGGGGGGGGCATTAGAACCCCTGTTCCCCCTATTTATACTTATTCAATGAACACCTAATAACAGTCACGGAATCGCCTCATCAGAATGATCCTAATCTAAATTTTGAACGAAAACTTAATTCTGCATGAAAATCCCATTTATATCAACTAACGGGTGGGGGGGGGATTAGAACCCCTGTTCCCCCTATTTATACTTATTCAATGAACACCTAATAACAGTCACGGAATCGCCTCATCAGAATGATCCTAATCTAAATTTTGAAAACTTAATTCAGCATGAAAATCCCATTTATATCAACTAACGGGGGACATGAGCCCCCCGTTCCCCCTCTTATACATATCGAATGAACTTCAAAAACTAATCAGGGAAGCGCCTTGTCAGGATATACCTACATACAAAATTTTAAGAGTATCGGAAATTTTTATCATGAGTTATCGCGTTACGCACATACGCACATACATACAGAACGGGCGGGCACATAAGCTCTCAGGCTATGATAGCCTGTGAGCTAAAAAGTCATGCATCAAGTACAGATTATGAAACACTATCCAACACATTCAGAATAATGTAAAAAATTGCACCGTTTAAAAATTTAAGATATTGCGTCTCATTTTACCATGTGGAAATATATTAAGCATTTCAAAACCAAATTTCAGCTGTTTCCATCTGCATTCGGAAAATGATCCGAAAATTTTAGAAGCCCTGTATATGATACATGGATAGGTACATATTAACAACATGCATTCCAAAATTTAATTCATTTAAGAGATACACATATTTCAATTGAAAATTCCCCTTCAGCAATATCCTCTAATGAGGAGAATGGTAGGCAAATACTTTTGTGCTGCCCTGTATATGATGTATAGAATTTATATGTAAAGTGTAATGTGGAAAAAAAGTATTTACATTTAAAAGCGTACACCGAATTTTAAAACGTACTCTCCAGCAATTATTAAGCAAAGACAGTATTGTAACCATTTCTTTTGTGTGTCCCTGTAAATTTATTGTAAAATGCTGTAAATGCTCTGTTTTAACGTAACCGTAGTTAAATTAATTGATTTATATTAGTTTGAATACATTAGAAATAGCGGAATGTCATTAAAGTACGCTCCAAACGATTTTTACCCATATATCATAATGTAATCGAACTCTTTTGAATGTCCCTGTAAATGAATCAATATTCGTACATATTTCATATGCAATACCAAATATGCTTTAGTGATCCTAAATAAGCTTTATCAATTGAGTATATTTACGGGATTTACAGTATGGACAGACGGACAGACAAACCGAATGCATAAGTACTTTTCAACTTTGTGATAAAAACACTTCTGAGATTAAATATATATATATATATATATATATATATATGTATCATTAATATTATCTATCGAAAATGAGAATTTAAATTATATTTAAAATGTTTTCAATAACTTATTTAATTTCAATATGAAATTTAATTATTTCTAATTTTCCAATTTCTTTATTTTAAAAGCGAACATTTATTTTAATAAATAATAATAGAACAAAGACAATTTTAAAAATTTGCTATTTCTTCTTAAAATATGCTTTAGTTGTAAATCATTTCTTTCAATTCGTCTTATAATACAAAATTCCATGGAGGATTGAGATAGGTGGAGGTGAAGTAAGGATCAAAAAAGGTTTGCAATATTAATCCATTTATCGCTCAAATTTTAATGTTCCAAACAAAAGGACGTGGAAGGAATTTTGTATTATAATACGAATTGAAAGAAATGAATTACAACTGAAGCATATTTTAAGAAGAAATAGCAAATTTTTTGAATGGTCTTTGCTCTATTATTATTTATTAAAATAAATGTTCGCTTTTAAAATAAAAGAAATTGGAAAATTAGCAATAATTAAATGTCAAATTGAAATTAAATAAGTATTGAAAACATTTGATGCGAACTAAAAATTGTATAACTAAAAGTTTCCTAATTTAATGTAATTTTAAATACTTTATAACGTAGATGAAAAATGTTTATGACTTAATAATTGCATGTAAATAAATATTTAAAATATAATGATGAAAACATTCTTTTAAAATCATGTATGAAAACTTAAGTAATAAATATTAATCTAATGTATAGATTTCTTACTGCAGACGATTTTAAGATATTAACAGAAGAATGTTATATTTTCAAGCAAAACTTTAAAATAATATTCTATATTGATATTTAAAACACATATGATAAAATAATTAATAAATTCTTATCAGTGAAGCGATAGATTAGTTCTTTTTAAAAAATAATGGCAAAAATATACGGGTTTAAACCTGTTTCAATTGATAGGCGTGTCAAAGCGCGTGGTTTTATTTGGACTTAATGTTACTTAATGTAGGGTTACATTTTTAGCATCACCCTCCGAGATAATACTCCCCCCCCCCCCACCTATCTCATTCCTCCATGAGAAAATCTCTTCCATGTCCTTTTGTTTGGAATATTAAAATTTGAGCAATAAATGGTTTCACATTCAAACCTTTTTTCAGACTTACTTCACCTCCACCTACCTTATTTCTCTATAGTCATCGTCTTGAAACATCAAATACTCCAATGTCATTGTTACACCGGCTTATCTGATTACTTCTGCGAAAATTTTTACACAACCAACCAACCGTAAAAGAATGAAAGTGAAAAAAATGGAAAAAAGATGATTTTTTATGAGAGTGACCTCTCGATTTTAATTAATTACTCAGTTAATAATTGGAATTTCGAGATTCTGAGCGTCAGGTGCATCAGATGAGATATTGGGCTACTCTCAGAAAAATTTTGAGCTTCGTACGTACCGTAGTTTTCGCTAACTATCGCAGACACACACACACACACACACACACACACACAGACAGAGCGATTTGTTATTTTATTAATATAGAGATACTAATTGAATCTTCATGAGTACGAAAAATTTTTTTATTCTAATTGTATCACAGACAAACGATGTATTAAATTAATTTTATAAAATATATTATAACGGCATTTAAATGTTTTGTTGAAGTTTGAAATTTTAATGAAAATTGGATTTAGATCTGAATTATGTATTAATTATGAATTAATGATTGTTGATGTAAATATAATGTAATAATTATGAATTAATAAATTAATTATGGAAAAGTTATTATTAAAAGGTAAATTTGAAAGGAGTCGTTTAATACGATTTAAAATATTATTTTGTTGAAAATGTGGTTTTATACTTTAAAGATTCATTAGTAACTTTTACCCTAGTGCTTAAAGTTACGTGGAAAATAATTCTTGGAAGACAAAATGGGAATTTAATCTGTAAGCTTTTAAATATATGTTAATAAGGTAAATGAATATTTCTGTTAAAATCTCTGGAGTTATTAAAAGTATAATTAGTACATAGGGTTTCGGAGTATGTGTACCGCTCGTCTGAGACTCAACTAAAGATTAAGAAATTGGTATTTTTCATTTATACAGAATTATGCACACCACCTTCCTTAATATATTTAGTTATTGCTTCAGTATTAATAAAATACAAATTTATTTAAATACAATAAGGACCACATGATAAATTTATTGAGTTTTATATGTGTAAATCTAGTGTTTACGAATGTATAAAATCTTTAACCCTTCAAGTGGTTAATTATTTTCCGTCCAATAAATTGAAAATAGCGGATTCACACCACTATTACTTAAATAAAATATTCGTAAAATTTAGTCTAAACATTTCCGCCTTCCAAAAGTATGAAAATTTTCTTTAAAAAAATTAGTGGTGTCAAAAATCTTTAAATGATGAAATAAGCAAATTCGTCTTGCCCGAACGGCGTTCAGGTAAACTAGTTAAGGGGTTAAAAAATGATAGACATTGTATTCAATATGATCAATGCATATGACTACCGTAGAAATTCAAATTATTTTTAGAAATTCGTTGGTAATAATATATTGAAATAATTAAATGATTTCAGAGAAAATTCACGAAACATTTCGTCAATAGAGCTTGCTTCAATATTAATAGAATATCAATTATATAAATATGAAAATCACAAACAATATTTTTTTTTGATAACTAATAACAAACAAAATAAATACCAAGCATTGTGTTCAATATCATAAACACAAAAAGGTTAACGAATACATTTAAATTTATTTACAGAAATCCGTTGATAATACGTAATATCTTGAAATGATTGAATTGTTTTAGCATTAACACAAAGATTATTTTAACATTTTATATCCCTATATATGACTTTATACAGCTTTATTATGTGCATTTATTTCTAGGATAAAACAGTCCACAAATTAAATAAGAAAATAAATCATGACTAAATTTATTATGTTTATATTTAACATGGTCGTTTTATAAAAAAATACCTTAGTATGTTATTGACGTTTTTAATAATGTAGAGGAATATTTAGTATTTTATGGAACTAGAAAAAAAAAACTATGTTGTATATGAAACTGTAGAGCATTATGTTTTACATTATAAATTTGCATCTATACATATGTGTATATATGTGTGTGTGTATTTTTTTTTTCATTTCGAAGTTTGCACTTTGTGATTTTCAATATTTAAAAAATAACTGAACAAATATAATTTGGAATTTGAATTATCTCTGCTGAAATACACAGTACTGTACAGGTTTGTACAGTAAATAATGCTTTAAAACGTAATAAAACAAATTATTTATAACTCGATTCCAACTCTAACTAATATTTTCTAATATTTTTTTCAAATATTTTTTAAATAAATTGTATAACATGTTTAGTTTACATTAATATATTATTCACGTTTTTAATAATTAACAGTAGTGTTCAATACTTTATTGAACTAGAAAATCCGTAAATATAATGTATATGTAAATGTAAAACATTATATTTTACATTATGATCTGCGTCCAAATATAGACCTTTATACAGGGTGTTTCTAAATTCATGGTACAAACTTTAAAGGGTGATAGTACACATCAAGACAAGCAATATTAAATCGGAAACTGAGGGTCCCAAAAGTTTTCCGAAGGAGATAGGCGCCATTAAAGTTTAGGGTCCAAAAATTCAAATGATTATAAAAAACAGAAAAAAATCGTCGATTCGTTTGCGGTTTTCACTAAAACTATTCTTTACGTCAGTATTGTCTTGAAAATAAATTATAAAGGTAAATTTCGAAAAATGCCGATAGAGGACGCTTTAGACTTTGGAGTAACGAACAACTATTTTTTACCGTTATTTTTTGCATCTCATTAAATTTTTTAAGAAGCTTAGACATAAACTTAGATTTTGAGCTCAAAATCTAAATCGTTGGGAGTGGTTAAGTAGCACAAACTGAACTGTGGGGGAAGGTTCAAATTTCGAATGATTATAAGAAACGGAAAAATTGGTCAATTGTTTTGCGATTTTCAGTAAAATTATTCTTTATGTCAGTTTTATCCTGAAAATAAATTATAAAGATAAAATTCCAAAAATGCCGATAGAGGGCGCTTTAGACTTTGGAGTAACGAACAACCATTTTTTACCGTTATTTTTGGCATCTCATAAAATTTTTTTTAGAAACTTAGACATAAACTTAAATTTTGAACTCAAAATCTAAATCGTTGGGAGTGGTTAAGTAGAATAAACTAAACTGTGTTCAATGGGGGTGGGGAGGTTGAAATTTCAAATAATTATAAAACACGGAAAAATTGGTCGGTTTTCGCTAAAACTATTCTTTATTCAATATTTCTTATTTTTTAAGGTAAATTAAAAAACATTCCGTTAGAGGGCGCCTTAAACTTTAGAGTAACCAACAACTATTTTTAACCGTTATTTTTTGTATCTAATTAAATGCTTGTAAAAGTTCAAACTTAAATTTTGAGCTCAAAATCTGCATTGTTGTGAATAATTAAGTAGCGGAAAATTGAACTGTGTTCGAGGGGTGGGCAGGGTAACATTTCAACTCCTGAACACAGTTCAGTTTGCGCTTCTTAAAACGTCCCATAGTTTTAGAATTTCAGCTCAAAATTTAAGTCTAAGCTTTTGCAAGCATTTAATAAGATACAAAAAATAACGGTTAAAAATAGTTGTTACTCTAAACTTTAAGGCGTCCTCTAATAGAATTTTTTGAAATTTATCTTTAAAATTTATTTTTAAGGAAATATTGGCATAAAGAATAGTTTTAGCGAAAACCGACAATTTTTCTGTCTTTTATAATCATTTGAAATTTCAACCTCCCCACCCCCATTGAACACAGTTCAGTTTGCGCTACTTAACCACTCCCAACGATTCAGGTTTTCATCTCAAAATTTAAGTTTAGGTCTAAGCTTCTAAAAAAATGCATAATGGTAAAAAATAGTTGTACGTTACTCCAAAGTCTAAAGCGCTCTCTATCGGCATTTTTTGAATTTTATCTTTATAATTTATTTTCAGGATAATACTGGCATAAAGGATAATTTTAGTGCAAATCGCAAATCAACTGACCTATTTTTTCCGTTTTTTTTTAATCATTTGAAATTTGAACCTCCCCCCACAGATCAGTTTGCGCTACTTAACCACTCCCAACGATTTAGATTTTCAGCTCAAAATTTAAGTTTATGTCTAAGCTTCTAAAAAAAATTATGAGATGCAAAAAATAACGGTAAAAAATAGTCGTTCGTTACTCCAAAGTCTAAAGCGCCCTCTATCGGCCCTTTTCGAAATTTATCTTTATAATTTATTTTCAAGACAATACTGACATAAAGAATGGTTTTAGTGAAAACCGCAAACGAATCGACCAATTTTTCTGTTTTTTATAATCATTTGAAATTTTGGACCCTAAACTTTAATGGCGTCTATCTCCTTCGGAAGACGTTTGAGACCCTCAGTTTCCTACTTAATATTGTTTGTCTTGATGTGTATTATCACATCTTAAAGTTTGTACCAGGAATTTAGAAACACCCTGTATATATATATATATATAAATTTCAATTTGGAAGACTGATCTCGGTGTCTTTCAATATAAAAAAAAGTCTGAACAAATCTACTTTGAATTACTATTTCAAAATACTTTTGGTTTGTGCAGTAAATAACGTTTTTAAAACATAATAAAATATATTATTCCTAATTCATCCTAAACTATATTTTTATCAAATACTTTCCATTAATGCATTTTATAATATCTTTAGTTTAATACATTATGGAATTTTTTAATAATTTACCGAATTGTTTCATTTTTTATTGAACTAGAGAATGCGTATTTTTAATGTGTATGTAAATGCACAACATTATGTTTTGGATTAATTTTACTCCCAAATGCATATACGTATATATATATTATATATATATATATATATATATATATATATATATTTCATTTTGGAAGTCTGCTCTTCGCATCTTTCAAATTAAAAATATATATATATATAAATATACTTTAGAATTTGAAGTATCTATTGCAAAATACCTTTGGTTCGTACGCTAAATAATGCATTAAAAGCGTAATAAAATATACTATGACTAAGTCATCCTAAATTAATTTTTTTGTCAAACAATTTTTTTTAATGAGCTGTATAATATGTTTGGTGTAAGTACTGCTCAGGTATTAAATAATAATAAAATTAATTCAATGCGTCATTGTGTTACTTCAAAATTGACATTACAATAAAACTAGCAACTTTAGAACTTTAATAGAATTTATAACATTTTTAAAAATCAATATTTTGTTGTGTATATAATTTCGTACATTAAAGAATCATTGCTATCATTCCCCGTAGTGCTTAACCCATTGATGGACGTGGAATAAAATATATAATAACATTCCACGAATTTAAACGAGATTCGCATCAGAAACATTTAAAGGAATTCTATCTTTTTAATTTTGGCGGCACAATGCCAAGAGAATCAGTTTTATCAGATAGTTAAAGGTTAGTTTCACCAAAACAAATTTTCTCCAAATCAAGGTTTTTTTTTTTTTCTCTGAAAAAATTTCCTTAAAAAGGCAATTTTTAATTTTAAAATAACTAGAAAAAATGTTTAACTGAAATAAACTCAATCCCCCCCCCCCCCAAAAAAAAAGAAGCATTTTTAAAAATAAAATTTACATTTACAAAAATTAAATATTTAAATTTGGCAAACTTTTGCATACATATTTTCAACTGAATGAATAGAATGGACATCCATTATGAAATGACGAGTTCTTTTGCACTTGTTTTTTTAAATGGTTCTCAATCGATGACACTGGCATATCATTACGTTAACTCCATCTACGATTCAACCAATAATTTTTTCAAGATTTTGAGCCGTTCTAATTAGTCGTCATTTTATTGAATCTGAGATAGTGTTGGTATCATTTCCTTTTATCTTATTTTACCTATAAAACTTTGTTTGAAATGTAATGTCATCCTTATTGAAGAATCTAATAGCGAAAATCCAAAGCATTATCGTTGTATCAATCAGTGAGATTTAATTAGTAATGAAAGAAAAACAGCTGATTTCAATATTTTTTATTAAATCTTTTAATATTTAAGATACGTCCTACAGGTTTAACAATGCGGAGATTTACAACGTTTATGACAGCAGAGCTTTCATTCGAGTTTTTTATAAAGGGAAAAAGTGATTCTTCTGCATTTATTATATATATAAAACTCCTACGTGTACAACAATTCCGGTGTCAACCTATCCACGAGAAAAAGAAACTCATTCACCAATGAAAACGTTTCATAGTCGTAATAGAGCGTTCTCATTGGTCAGATTTACAGTGGGAACTGTAAATGGCGTCACTACATTTTACTTCTCTTTGAAATCTTTCCACGATTTTAAAAAGTATATTTAATTAAAACTTTTTATTAAAGGAAAGCGAAGATGTGTTTTAAATGCAATATTGTTAAAATTTTTATATTCGGGTTGCTTAATTTTTTTTCTTTACAGCCGTAAATGACTCTTGAGAATTTCAAATCTATAAAAAACATTGTGAAAAGTTACCTCCGATTTTAAAGGCAATCTATTTTCTGACCAATGAAACCGTTTAATAGTCGTAATCGAGTGTTCTCATTGGTCAGATTTACAGTGGGAGCTGTAAATGACGTCACTACATTTTACTTCGCTTTGACATCGTTTCACGATTTCAAAAACAATATTTAGTTAAAACTTTTTATTTAAGCAAACCGCGGGTGCGTTTTAAATTTCATTATAATCTCCACCCCCATCTACCAGATAGTTGCTATTGTTTTAAATGCAGATTTCTGTTGAAATTTTCTTTCGTTCTTTTTTTTGTTAGATTTTTCACTCTCCAAGTTTAATCGCTGTATTTATCAAAATTGTTTCAGCCTAAAATGGCTATGATTGACCATAGTTGTTGTAATTTTTTGTCATCCTTTAAAAAAGCAAACACGTCATTTTGACGGGCTACATTCTAGTCGATAAATATTCACTTATAAACAGTAAGTGATTACAATACGCAATTGCATTTATGCGAAAATCTCGACTGTCATTCCAGGAAGTACAAATTAACCAGCCTTAAACTAGAAAAAAAAGATGTAACATTGGTTTTATTTTTGCTGTATATCAATAAAAGAAATGAGGTATGTGCTTGTGCGTTTGTCTGCGCTGATTAAGAAAATCTATCACACTTAGGAAACTGCAAATTCAACTGGGCTTATTCGAATGCAGGTTTTGATGCATCTGAGATATGTGTAAACAACAATGTTGTAAACGATGAGAATGACGACCAATTAAAATTAAATTTGAGACAAATTAAATGTAGTGAGATCACTAATGGTAATATTTACGTGAAAAAAGCAAAAATAATTCCTCAAGTTTTTCCCCAAAATCGTTGATAGTCCCCAAACATTAGAGAATTTTCTGTAAAAATAAAATTTTGTTACCGAGGTATTTTCATGGTGTGGAAATTCTAAGAACAGTACGAGCCTTGATAGAGTTGCTCGAATCGTCCCCTTTCAATACAATTAGAGAACATTAAGGGATCCATATTTTTCTTTTATATTTAAATTTTCATATTTCTTATGAATTATTTTCAGTATTGCTTCAAGATTTTTTTAACTAAAATTTCAAACTGCTTTAACAATCCTTTGATAGTTGTTTTTATACTTTTTTATACTTTTCACTGTGCAAAAAAGTAATTCCCTTAAAAAAGGTAAATTTTTAATTTTTAAATTTGCACTAGAAAAAAATGTTTAATTAAATTAAACTCCCCCTCACCACCTAAATGAAGCATTTTTAAAAATAATATTCTTCATTTACAAAAATTAAACATTTAAATTCGGCAGAATTTTGCATACATATATAAAACAAAATGAATGACCACTGTGAAGCATCACTCTTAAACCCCTTAACTGGTTTGTCCGAACGCCGTTCGGACAGGGTGAATTTGCTTATTTCATCATTTAAACCTTTTTGACACCACTATTATATTTAAGAAAATTATTATACTTTTGCAAATCAGAAATGTTTAGACGAAATTTTACGAATATCTTATTTAAATAAAAATGGTGTCAGTCCGCTATTTTCAATTTATTGAACGGAAAAGAATTAACCAGTTAATGGGTTGAAGTCATTTTCGTGGGTAGTGTCAGGAGGGGTTATTATGGTCTCTTTATACATTTTCAGCATTGTTATTTTTTTTTACTTTCTTCTATTTGGAAAATGGATATTTTTGTTGCATATAAAGAAACTTTGAGCATTTAAGAATACCGCTTAAAACTTGTAATTCTCATAGCTCCCCGTTTTATTAAGTTAAAAAGACGGTTATAGCAACCCCATCTAAAACTCACAATCACAAAAGCTTGGGGTAATTAAGACCAATAGTGGGTAAATTATGGCCACTATATTTCCTTTTTATAGTTGCTTACACACATTTATTTGGGGATGAATAACACCATTATAACACCAAACTGACAAATTTGCCTATCAACCATTTTCTCATCTGCATTTGGGTCTCAAAAATTCCTCAGAGTAATGATAAAGAATATTTCAAATGAAAAATACGTTATGAGGTTTATATTTTAGCGTGGAGCACAATTTTACCATACACAGTTTACTCCATTATGGCGGGTGTCTCAATTACCCCCCAGACACAATTTCCAACCTGAAACTAAATGAATTAGTTTACTAAATAAATTACTACGAAATTAGCAAAAATTTTCAATTTCTTTGGATTTGTTTAATAATTATTTGTTTAAACTAAGTTCATTTCAAAGTTCATAGAGAACGAACTAAATTCGTGAACTTACGCTCCGTGAGTGCGTTCGTACCCAACATTGACTAGAATCTTAAAAAAAAACCTGATCATTTCTTCAAGTTATAAAAAACATTTACATCAATTTGCGTTGAAGGAAGGAAATTCTAATGACTAATTTAAGAAGCTTCCAACCGCCATTTAAAACAAAAATGTATAACATGAATATTCAAAAAATGTTAATTAAGTAATCGAAGTAATTTTTTTTTAATTTTGTAAAACGTTAAAAAAAATTTCAAATAATTTCGTATTTTTTTACGTTTGTTAAATTAAAAAATGCAGAATAAATACTACAAATATATTTTTTAAATGTATAAGTCAGCAGTTTTTACTACTTTAGAATGCTAGGTATTTTTGAAGTGCATTTTGATCAACCAATATTGGCCATATTTGATTTAACGACTATTCATTTTAACGTGCTATTAGTCGAAGTCCCATGAAGGTCATTAAATCGCGAGTCTATTATATTTCTTTTTAAAATGAATACGTTGCCACATGTATGGTAATGTACATTAAATAATTATTGCTACCATTGCCCATTATGTTTAAACTTGCTAGAAAACCATTTTGAAAAATTAGAATAAGGATATAAAAGACAATCTTATGTATATCTGAAAATGAGATAAATGAATATTTTAACGAAAACTTCCTACGAAAATTAACGCTGAGAAGAAGAATTTTATATTTTCTTTTATATTTACTTATTTCAACTTTTATTATTTTCAGTATTGCTTCAGCCCTTTTTTGAAAATAAAATTTCAAAATGTCTGAATAGATTGATGAGCGATATTTTTATCCATATCACAATACAAAACAAGTTGAAAATTGCACGTGAAACGTAGCAAATGAGGTGCGTTCGTACGATAACGAAGTTTTAAATATATTCAGATCTTGCTGTTATAGTACTTCGGATACAGTATAGTATCGTGATTTTTTTTGCGTGTTTTTGTGAATATACAGGAAGTAACTTTTATTACACCTCAGCAAGGTATATCATACGCTATGCTATCTGCTTTCTTTTATACTGGAAATAACTTGTAGTATTCCTCAGCAAAGAAAGCAATCTCATAAAATGTTAAATAATCAATTACAATTAAAACACGTTCCAAAGAATTTTCTCCCTGTTCCATTATGTAATGGAATACTTTTGTTACCCTGTTAATCAATAACAAATGTTTTTTGAAACACAGCTTGTGCAAAATATACATTATATCATGTTCTTCATAGATGCATAACAATTTTATAGTATTCGAATGAGTGTAGCACCATTAAAATGCATTTAAATTTTTTTTCCCCATTGACCGTAATGTAGCGGAATACTTTTGATTGTCCCTGCAATTCATCTATGCATCCGACTTTCATAACATTTGAAGCGACTCGACAAAATTGTGTAATAATTATATATTTTAAATTTCAAACGATTAAAATGCATTTGAATTTTTTTCCCCATTGACCGTAATGTAACGGAATACTTTTGATAGGTCCTTGTAATTGATCTATACGTCCGACTTTCTTAAAATTTGAAATTACTGGACAAAATGATATAATAATTATATATTTTCAATTTCAAACGATTCGGTTTGGTAGTTGTTATTTTGTTGTATGCGGACAGACGGACGGACAGAGGGGCGGAAAGACGGACGGACGGACAGAGGGGCGGAAAGACGGACGGACATTACTCTTTTAAATAATATTCACAGGTTATTCAATTACTTTACAGAAGAAATTAAGAAAAAATCAGCATAATTTTAGAATTTTATTGGAATTGTTAAATACGTTGTTTTAAAATAAATAATTTGTCACTTATATAGTTTTGTACTTTAAAGAATCATTATTAAGAATTCCCTTTGCGTTCAAACTTGCGTTAAAAATATAACTTAAAAATTGGATTGGGAATTGAAGAGGCAACTTTGGGAACACTTATCAATAAGATAAATGAACATTTTATTTAAAGCCCCCCTGAGTCATTAACAGATAAATTATTATGTAAAGTTTCTCATTTAATTCCACACATGAGACTCAAAATGAGATTAAGAATTTGAAATTTTCCTTTTGTATTTAATTATATATATTTCTGTCTTTATTATTAGATGTGTTCTTATTTATGTAAATACGTAGCATCTATAGTCGTCGTTCGGTCCGTCCGTCTGTCCGAAGATAATAGAGCAAAAACTACCTAATCGAATCATTTGAAATTGAAAATATTTAATTGTTGCATAATTTTGCCAAGTCATTTCAAATTTTTTGGAAATCGAATGCATAGTGTAATAATTACAGAGATAATCAAAATATTCATTTACATTACAGCCAATGGGAAAAAATGGTTTCGAATGCATTTTAATGGTGTTACGCTCTTTTAAAGATAATAAAACTAACATTTATTAATGAATTTCTTGCTAAAATATACATTCTGCGCAGTCTGTGGTGCAAAGAACATTTTTTATTAATTTACTTGCCGCAAATATATTCAATTACATAATAGTATAAAAGGGGAAGCATTGTTTGGAGTGCGCTTTAATAATATTAAACAATTATTGCTATCATCATTGCTGAAGTTTATTGCAAGTTACTTCCTGTATAATAGAAAGCAGAAAAGTAATATAAAATTTTGAAGTAAAGAAGTAAGTTTTAGAAGTAATAAAAAATTTAAACTGGTTCTATATCTATTTAAAGTAAGAAGTTATGGGTTTTTTTCTGTTTTCTCAAAACTCCTTCCTATTTCTACCCCCTTGATCTGATTTTGCCCATTAGCAAACCTGATCGTGATTTTATGTGTACGTTCGGAAGAGATTTTAGCGTGTTCTTAAAAAAGTTATATACATATTTATATATAATTTTATTACTGATGGTAGTTTTTGTCAAGGGGTCATGACCAGTGTAGATCTGCAATTTTTTTCATAAATTATGACAAAGAAACAAACGCAATATGTAGTATTTCATAGGAAATTTGCATTAAATAAAAATTAGTATTTCATTTTCCCACAAAATAAATGAATTTACTTAATGCATAAAATCCAGTTAACGTTATAAATATCTTCATCATTTTTTAATCAAACATTTCTCGTATTAAAACGTGATTTTTCATTTAGTTTATTACGAAAGTGGGAAAATTTCTGTTTATTTCTTGCATGCAAGTATATTGGCTAAATTTATACCAAATTTGCAATTTAATTTTAAAATGAAAACATGAAAATTACAATATATTTAAATTCTTAGTTTATTCAAAAACAAACAGACACAATCAATACTTCCGAATTTAATAATGTAGTAATTTTTTCATTCATTTAAACTTATTTGAACTATGGTTTTTTAAAGTATTGAAAAATATTATCTAAACTAACAATTTTAAATAAATATAGTTTATTCAAGTTAAAAATATAAATTTTATTGAAAAAAAAAACATTTCTTCATGAAAAATATAAGCTTCAAAATTTTAAATCTATCAATAAATCAAGTAAAACATGTTTTGTGAAACTATGGTTTTTCTTCTGATCTCAAGTTCTTAAAAGACAGAAGACTTTAGCTTAAAATCAAATCTAACTACACTGAACGCCACATAAATATTTAAAGTCGGCCATGTGTGAAGTTCAACAACATTGTATCACTTTAAACTAAATTTGCATACATCTTTTATTAAACCTTATACACCAGAAAAATTTAAATGTTATTCATAATTAGCCATATTTGTCTAAATATTGCGTTAAATAAAATTGGACAACCTTTTGAATTTCCAATTGAATGGTCAATTGTAATTATGGAGACATTATAAAACAAAACCGCTTTTTATGGTCAAGTTATGGGCATGGGTTTGTGGAATCTATGCAAAACAAAATTTTGTGGCGATGTGGATCAAAATATAAGAAGCAAGGATAGAAAAATAATTTAGAGTCGAGAAAATCAAGAAATTAAACATGTATTAATTGGATAATTTATTTTAGAGTAAAGTATAAAAACACTGAATAGCATTTGAACAGTAAATAGCATTTTTAGCTTTTTATCGGCCTTCTAAATTTACTTTATTCCCTGTTTTAAAAATCTTTTTTTTTCTGGTTTGCGGCTTTTCGATGGACTTCTCATTTCATACCAACATGGACATTTCGCAGCTCATTCCATCCTTGCTATGTAAGGAAGAAAATGATTCTATTTAACTTTTATTCCTTTCTTTACGAGACTGCATCTTTTTATGGATTTCGTTTAAGCAATGAGAGTGATTTCTAAATGTGAATGGGGAAAAGTATGAATTTTCGATCCTGATCTTCTACGGTAATTTTCGGCTAGTGCCGAACAGTTTGCAGATTCTCCTGAACATTTTCGATCTTGTCATTGCTTGAACTGGTACTTAGTTTTATTCTCGTGATTCCGCTGCATAGGGGCTATATCCTACTGCTAACCCAGGTAGCACAAAGGTATCGGTCAATATCAATAAGAGATATTGGCAGATAACAAAGTGTAATATTGACCAACGTTAAATGACCCCCCCCCCTCCCTAAAATGATATCCAAGAAAATTATGTTTCAATATTGAACATTTTTTGCCAATGTTTCCCAGCATCTCTGAATATCAGCTTATGACATTAAGTGATATCTTTTTTCAGTCATTTCTGAGTATCATTATTTGACATTGATCGATATGTTTTTCTAATATTACAGAATACCACTTTTAAATAATAAATTTTATCTTTTTGGATATTAATTTCTTTCTAGAATATCTTACATTACCAAAAATGGCACATCTTATAAAACTAATTTTGATTTTTATTGTTTAGTAAAAAATAAAAGAGAAAATTACAATAACTGCAATCATGTAATAAATGAAAGGAAGCGTAGAAAGGAAAGAACAACTTTTTACTTTTATGCCAGTTTCTCTTCTTACATTATTCATTCAGGAAGACCGCTAGAATTCGTAAACTAATTTAATTGGAGGAACATATTTCCTGTAAATGAAGCTGCATATTCAAATTTATTTAAATCATGTTTTATGAAGCATCATGATTCACGATTTTTTTAACAGAACTTTTTTAGGTCGGAATATTTGATAAGAACGTTCAAGTCATAAATAATGTAAATGTTTCTTATTTAAAATATATTCAAAATTTAAAGTGAATAATTTGGTGGTAATCTGACTGATGCGGAATATATGCGGAATACTATTTCGAAATATAAAAAATGGATATTTTTAACCAGAGTCTCAAGAAATAATATTTTCTGTACAATAAAATAGGGTCACATTTTTTTTTAATAGTAAAATGCTTTTTTTATTTTGTATTTTTTTACATGAAGCAAGTATTTGCATTTATTTACAGGAATCTAGAATTATGTATATATTGATTTAAAACCATACATAGTTATCAGATCATCAAATATAAAACAATTCATTACAAAAATACCAGATTAGGAATGGGAATTTTTCCACAATTAAGTTTTAAGAAAAATTTTCATCTTATATAAATGCTGTATTCTTGAAAAATTACAGTCATGAATAATATTTAGCATGTACTATTTATCCTTCATGTTATTTTTTTAAACTTTTCCTAGCCCCCCAAAACAAATGTATGAATATTTATCTCATTATAGCAGTTTTCCTTTCTTAAACAAATATTTTCTATGCAGGGAACAGTCTTATTTTATCCATGATATTTGAAATGTGGTAAATGTGTGTTTACTTTACAGATGAAAATTGTTACAGTCTTCCGTGCATTACTATAAATTAGTAAGCTTTATAAAAGCTACGTTTGCTCTTTATTGTTCAATAAAAATGTGAAAGAGAGGCTAAAGTTATAATAATCATAGTGTAAACCTACATTCAAAGAAAAAATACATAGAAAATAAATATATTTACTCATCAATGCTTCCTTTATACCAGTTTATCTTATTAAATTTTTTATTCAGAAAGATTGCTAGAATTCGTAAACTAATTTAAGTGGCAGAACATATTTCCTATAAATGAAATTTCATATTTAAATTTATATAAATCATGATTTATGAAGCATTCTGATTCAACATTTATTTTTTTAGAACTTTCGTTTGACGGAATATTTGATATGATCGTTCAAGTCATAAATAATGTAAAGGTCTCTTATTTAAAATTTATTCAAATTTAAAATGAATAATTTTGTGGAAATGTCAACATATGATGTCTATTTCGAAAAAAAAATTAAATAGAGTCTCAATAAATAACGTATCCTGTAAAATAAAATCGGGTCATGTATGTTTTTAATATCTAAAAGCTACTGTTGGATTATGTATTTTTTTAATTGCAACAATTATTTGCAGTTATTTACAGGAATCTAGAATTATGTACAGATTGATTTAAAAAACATATATAGTTTTAGGTCACTGAACATGAAACATCTGATTACAAAAAAGAACGATTAAAACTGCGCAATCTTCCAACAGTAAATTTTCATAGAAATTTTAATTCTATATAAATTCCATATTCTTGAAAGTTGACTGTCATGAATAATATTTAGTACTAGCGGCCTTCGCCCGCTACGCTGGTCGGTTTATCTAAAGAAATCTTGAAGAAGTAGTTAGATAAGGTTCAGACATACATTAAAAAAAAAAAGCAAGTCGATCATTCAAAAAACGTTGGGAAATATCAAATATTTACTGTAATTTTTTAAGAAAAACAAAGTTTCGAAAAAAAAAATTAAATCGAAAAAAAAATTACACTGACATATTAATGCAAGGAAATTTTCCCAGAGAGAAAATTCGCCTTGAATACAATATTTCAAATTCTTTTAATTGCTTATAGGCGTTAATGCCAACATAGTGAAAAAAAATTCCATGCTGGGAATCGAACCCGGGCCATCAGTATGGCGCACTGACGTTCTACCGACTAAACCACATGGAACGACAGCCAGCTTGAAACTTTCTCATACTTAAGTAGACTGGCGAAAACATAACGATAGCGCGTTTTAAAATCGCACAGTGACATCTATTGGATTTTATATGTACTAAAAAACGTTATGTACTAAAAAACGTGAGCAGCGCACCTAATAGTTTCTTTTGTTTCTTTTTGTTACTTTTTTGTCTGTTGTCCGATTTTGATGAAACAAAGCCTATACACTGCCCGGGAGTGTGCATTCTTCATTAGTGAAAACCGCATAAAAATCCATTCAGTAGTTACGAAGATAACCTCGAACAAACAGACAGACAGACAAAAAATTCAAATTTTTTTTTTTTGTGTTTCATTGGTTTTCTTTTATCGCCCTGACTCCATTTTTGTCAATTATCTTCAATGTACAGACACACCGGGTCCTACTGTTTTATTATATGTATAGATATATTATTTAACATTCGTCCTAAAAAATGTATGAATTTTATCTCATTATAGCAGTTTTAATTTCTTATATAAATATTTACTAAGGAGATAGCTCTGTTATCTTATCAATGATAATGAAAACGTGATAAGTATGTGTTTGCATTTGAAATGCAAATTAGATTATATTCTTTCGTGCAATACTAAAAAATTAGCAAAATTTATAAAAGCTTTTTTTTTTTTTTTTTTGCTGTTTATTGTTCAATAAATAAAATGAAGGAAAAGTTCAAGTTACAATAACTGCGATCATATATTGAATGAAAAGTATGTATAGAAAGTAAAGAAATTTACTCATGACTGTTTTTTATGACAATTTCTGTTTTTACATTATTCATTCAGGAAGCCCGCTAGAATTCGTAAACTAATTTAACTGGCAGAACATATTTCTTTTAAATGAAGTTGCATATTTAAATTTATTTAAATAATGATTTATGAAGCTTTCTGATTCAACATTTATGTTTTAGAAATTTCGTGGTACGGAATAATTGATGAGGACGTTCATGTTATAAATAATGATAATATAATGTTATAAATATTCAAAATTTAAAGTGAATAATTTGGTTGAAATGCGAACATATTTTATGTATTTTGAAAAAAAAGAAAAAAAATAGACAGAGTCCCAATAGATGATATTTTCTGTAAAATAAAACAGGGTCATATATGTTTTTAATGTATAAATATATATATATATATATTGGATTAAGACTTTTTTAATAGCAACGATTATTTGCATTTATTTACAGCAATCTGGCATTTTGTATATGCTGATTCAAAAGTATATATAGTTATTAAATTGACGAATAAAACATATGGTTACAAAAAAGCGATATTTAAACTGGGCAATCTTCTACCAGTAAATTTTCATGGAAATTGTCCTTTTATATAAATGCGATGTTCGTGAAAAATAACTGTCATGAATAATGTTTAGTATGTACTATTTATCACGTGCTATTTAATTACAAATTTCTTTTTAAACTTTTCTTTACCCTAAAAAACAAATGCATGAACGTTTACCTTATAATAGCAGTTTTTAATTCTTAAACAAATTCTTTCTATTCAGCCCTTTTACCTTATCCATGATACTGAAAATGTGATAACCATGCTTTTGAATTTCAAATGCAAAAAGTTACTTTTTTTCGTGCGTAATTAATAAATAGAAAATTTTATAAAAGCTGTTTTTTTTTTCTCTTTTTTGTTAAAAACTACAATCATATATTGAATAAAATAATAGATAGAAAGTAAAGAAATTTGCTCATAACTATTTCCTTCATGCCTGTTTCTCTTCTTACATTTTTTATTCAGGAAGATTGCTAGAATTCGTAAACAAATTTAACTGGCAGAACATTTTCCTACAGATGAAATTGCATATTTAAACTTATTTAAATCAGGATTTATGAAGCATTCTGATTCATTATTATTTTTTTTAGAACTTTTGTTTGACGGAATATTTGATAGGATCGTTCAAGTCATAAATAATGTAAGGGTTTCTTATTTAAAATTTATTCATTTTTAAAGTGAATAATTTGGTGGAAATATCAACATATAATGTTGATTTAAAAAAAAATAGATAGAGTCTCAATAAATGACATATCCTGTAAAATAAAGTAGGGTTATGTATGTGTTTAATATCTAAATGTTATTTTTCGATTATGATTTTTTTTACATGCAAAAAATACTTGCTTTTACTTACAGGAATCTAGAATTATGTACAGATTGATTTAAAAACATATATAGTTTTAGGTCACTGAACATGAAACGTCTGATTAGAAGATAAGAACGTTCAAGTCATAAATAATGTAAAGGTTTCTTATTTAAAATATATTCAAAATTTAAAGAGAATAATTTGGATGTAATGTGACTGATGCGGTCTATTTTGAAATATAAAAAAATACACATCTTTAACTAGCGTCCCAATAAATAATATTTTCTGTAAAATAAAATAGGGTTTATTTTATAGAAAGTGTAAAATAAACCCTTCTTTATTTGTAAAATAGGGTAGTGTAAAATAAAATATGTTTTTTGTACCAAAATTCTTTTTTTTATTATGTATTTTTTTTACATGCAGCAACTATTTGCTTTTTTTTTACAGGAATCTAGAATTATTTATATATCTATTTAACACCATACACAAAATGAAATACCATCAATCATGAAATAAGTCATTACAAAAATGCCACATTAGGAATGGGATTTTTTCCACAATTAAGTTTTAATAGAAATTTTCCTCTTATACAAATGCAATATTCTTGAAAAATTACAGTCATGAATAATATCTGCATGTACTATTTAGCATTTGTGTTTAAACTTTTCCTAGCCCTAAAAAAAGATGTATGAATATTTATCTCATTATAGCAGTTTTCACTTCGTAAAGAAATATTTTGTATGCAGAGAACAGTCTTATTTTATCCATGATATTGGAAATGTGATAAATATGTGTTTAGTTTTCAAATGAAAATTATGTTATATTCTTTCGTGCATTACTAGAAAATAGTAAACTTTATAAAATCTCCTTTTGCTATTTATTGTTCAATAAAAAAGTGAAAGAAAGGTTTAAGTTACAATAATCATACTGCAATCATAAATTCAAAGAAAAAATACATAGAAAATAATTAAATTTACTCATTACTATTTTCTTTATGCCAGTTTTTCTTCTTACATCTTTTATTCCGGAAGATTGCTAGAATTCGTAAACTAGTTTAACTGGCAGAACAAATTTCCTATAAATGAAATTGTATATTTAAATTTATTTAATTAATGATATTTAAAGCATTACGATTCAACATTTTTAGATCGTTCAAGTCATAAATAATGTAAGGGTCTCT
The DNA here is from genome assembly GCA_964019185.1 of Maratus speculifer. Taxonomy (NCBI): domain Eukaryota; kingdom Metazoa; phylum Arthropoda; class Arachnida; order Araneae; family Salticidae; genus Maratus; species Maratus speculifer. Next base: position 140,116,667 of record OZ025300.1, read on the forward strand.
TATTTAAAATTTATTCATATTTAAAGTGAATAATTTGGTGGAAATATAAACATATGCTGTTGATTTATAAAAAAAATAGATAGAGTCTTAATAAATAACGTATCCTGTAAAATAAAATAGGGTCATGTATGTTTTTAATATCTAAAAGCTACTGTTGGATTATGTCTTTTTTTAATTGAAACAATTATTTGCATTTATTTACAGTTATATAGAAGTATGTACAGATTGATTTAAAAATATATATAGTTATTAGGTCACCCAGAATGAAATATCTGATTACAATAAAAAAAGCCAGATTGAAACTGCGCAATCTTCCACTAGTAAATTTTTATAGAAACTTTAATCGTATACAAATTAAACATACTTAAAAATTGGCTGTCATGAATAATATTTAGTATATACTATTTAGCATTCGCTCTGAAAAAAAAAATATTAATATTTATCTCATTATAGCAATTTTAACTTCTTAAATAAATATTTTCTAAACAGATAGCACCTTTATTTTATCCGTGATATTTGAAACATGATAAGCATGCGTTTGTATTTGAAATGCAAATTAAGTTGTATTCATTCATGAATAACTAAAATTGAATAACGAAATTTATAAAAGCTGTTTTTGCTCTTTATTGTTCAATAAATAAAATGAAGGAAAAGTTCAAGTTACAATAACTGCAATCATATACTGAAAGAAAGAATATACAGAAAGTAAAGAAATTTATTCAGCACTATTTCCTTTATGCCAGTTTATGTTCTTACATTTTTTATTTACCAAGACCGCTAGAATTCGTAAACTAATTTAACTGGCAGAACATATTTTCTATAAATGAAATTGCATATTTAAATTTATATAAATCATGATTTATGAAGAATTCTGATTCAACATTTATTTTTTTAGAATTTTTGTTTGACGAAATATTTGATATGATCGTTCAAGACATAAATAACGTAAAGGTCTCTTATTTAAAATTTATTCTAATTTAAAGTGAATAAATTGGCGGAAATGTCAACATATGATGTCGATTTCGAAAAAAAAAAATAGATAGGATCTCAAAAAATAAAGTATCCTGTAAAATATATTAGGGTCATATATGTTTTTAATATCTAAATGTTATTGTTGGATTATTTTTTTTATAGGAACAATTATTTGCATTTAATTACAGCAATCTAGAATTACGTACAGATTGATTTAAAAACATATATACTTATTAGGTCACGAAGCATGAAATATCTGTTTACATCAAAAGCCAGATTAAAACTGCACAATATACTGCCAGTAAATTTCCATAGAAATTTTAATTCTGTATAAAAATTCCGTAATCTTGAAAATTGACTGTAATGATAATGTTTAGTATGGACTATCTAGCATTCGCCCTGAAAAAACAAATGTATGAATATTTATCTCATTATAGCAGTTTCTAAGCAAATAGCACTGTTACCTTATCCATGAAAGTGCTGGAAGCGTGATAAATATTTGTTTGCTTTTGAAGTGCAAATTAAGTTATATTCTTTCGTATAAAAAATAGCAAAATTTATAAAAGCTGTTTTTGCTCTTTATCGTTCAATAAATAAAATGAAAGAAAGTTCAAGTTACAATAAATGTATATTGAATGTAAGACTATATAGAAAGTAAAGAAATTTCCTGTATACCAATTTCTCTTTTTGTATTTTTTATTTTGGAAGAACGCTAGTATTCGTAAACTAAATTAACTCGCAGAACATATTTCTTTTAAATGAAGTTGCATATTTAAATTTATTTAAATCATGATTTATGAAGCATTCTGATTCAGCGTTTATGTTTTAGAACTTTCGTGGTCCGGAATATTTGATGAGGATATTCAAGTCATAAATAATGTAAGAGTTTTTTTTTTTAATTTGAAATACATTCAAAGTTTAAAGTGAATAATCTGGTTGAAATGTGAACATATTTTATCTATTTCGAAAGAAAAAAAAATAGGATCATATATATTTTTTAATATCTTAATGTTAATTTTGGATTATGTCTTTTTTTATTGCAGCAATTACAGCAATCTAGATCATGATTGCTGAATGCTAGATCTAGATAATTATTAGATCATGAAATATGTGACTGCAAAAAAGCCAGATTAGAATGGGCAATGTTCCATCATTAAATTTTCCCAGAAATTTTCATCTTATATAGATGCCATATTCGTGAAAAAATAATGTCAAGAATAATATTTAGCATGAACTATTTCAATAAATATTATTTGTTAAGCTTTCCATCGGCAGGAACAATCAAATATATGAACATTTACCTCATTATAGCACATTTACTTTCTTATACAAATATTTTCTTTATAGAGAGTACATTTTTACTCATAATTTGGAAATTTATATGTATGTGTTTACATTTGAAAAGCAAAATAAGTTACATTCTTTCGTTCAGAACTAAAAAATAGGGAAATTCGTAAAAAGCTGTTTTTGTACTTTATTGGTCCAAAAAAAAAAACTTTAAGTTACATTAACCGCAATCACATATTAAATAAGAGAATACATAAGAAGTAAAGAAATTTTCTCATCAGTTTTTCCTTTATGCCAGATTTTATTATTACATTTTTTTATTCAGAAGACCACTAGAATTCGTAAACTAATTTAACTAGCAGAACATATTTCTTTTAAATGAAGTTGCATATTTAAATTTATTTAATTCATGATTTATAAAAGATTCTCATTCCAATTTTATTTTTAGAAATTTTGGGATGGAATATTTGATAAGGACATTCAAGTCATAAATAATGTAAGGGTTTACTTTTATTTAAAATATATTACAAAAAATAAATTGAATCAGTTAGTGGAAATGTGAACACATTCTTTCTATTTAAAAATAATGATAAGAAAAATACATAAATATAAATCCAGTATAAAAAATAGGTTTCCTATACACTAAAACGGGGTGATATATGTTTTTTAAATCAAAGAAAGATATAACTGTTATTTTTGAATGATGTCGTTTTCAGGTGCGTTTGCAATTATATAAATACATATCATTTATAGTTGTACTTCAGTCCGTACGTCCGTCCGTCTGACTGTCCACATATCACAACGCAAAAACTACACAACCAAATCGTTTGAAATTCAAAATATATAATTTTGAAAATAATATGTTTGAGGCTGATTCAGAAAAAAGTAGATAATTTTCATTTAGAATAACTCACAACAGGCACTTTGCAATAAGCCTGAAAATTTTCCGAGTGAATGAGAAACAAATGATCATTTTTCATTAACCTAAATTTGCTTAGGGTCTTTGCAATTAGCCTGTAAAATTTCTGCTGATATAGTCCAAGTGCCGACCGCAGCAACTACAAACACTAAGTCATCGAGCACAAGAAAAAATCCCATATATTAAGGAAGGGTTGTCATAGAGGAATCCAATGATCCATGTCTGTCGGAACTTAGTTGAGCATAAACCAAAAATGAATACCTCTTGTGGTTGACTCGTAGACTTAGCTTATGTTTTGTAACCATTGTAACCAGTTTTTCGTGTTTTCATACGTTTGATTCTAAGGCAAACACAATTATAGATCTGCGAGTGACTCACAAGTGGTATTAATTTTTGGCTTATGTCTCACTTTACTTCCGGCAGACATGCATCATTAGACTCTCCTATGACTACTCTTCCGTAATATAAAGGATTTTCTTGTGCTCGATGACTTAGGATATTAGTCCGGGAGCCGACTGTCGATTTTCCTATGTATCGACTACAAGGACCGGGTATACATCAAAATGTAGGTCTCAATGTGCACATTAAGCATTTCACTGGCTGCCAGGTTCTATCTTGCCGAAACCCAAGGCAGCCGCACTTTTATGACGTCAATTTTGAGTGTTTACCTATGTTATCGAGTACAAGGACCGGACATACATCAAAATGTAGGTTTCAATGTGCACATTAAGAATATTACTGGCAGACAGGTCCTATCCTACCGGAACCCGGTGGCAACCGCACTTTTATGACGTCAATTTTGAGTGTTTACCTATGTATCGAGTACAAGGACCGGACATACATCAAAATGTAGGTCTCAATGTGCACATTAAGAATATTACTGGCAGACAGGTCCTATCCTGCCAGAACCCGGTGGCAACCGCACATTTATGACGTCAATTTTGAGTGTTTGCCTATGTATCGAGTACAAGGACCGGACATACATCAAAATGTAGGTTTCAATGTGCATATTAAGAATATCACTGGCTGCCACAAACATCAAAATATAGGTGGATAGGACCTGGCAGCCAGTGATATTCCTAATGTGCTCATTGAGACCTAGCTTTTGATGTATGTCTGGTCCTTGTACTCATACATAGGCATACACTCAAAATTGACGTAAGAAAAGTGCGGCTGCCACCTGGTTCCGGCATGATAGGACCTGGCTGCCAGTGATATTCTTAATGTGCACGTTGAGACCTACATTTTGATGTATGTGGCAGCCAGTAATGTTCTTAATGTGCACAATGAAACCTACATTTTGATGTATGTCGGGTCCTTGTACTCGATACATAGGTAAACACTCAAAATTGACGTCATAAAACTGCGGCTGCATTGGGTTCCGGCAGGATAGGACCTGGCAGCCAGTGATATTCTTAATGTGCACATTGAGACCTACATTTTGATGTATGTCCGGTCCTTGTACTTGATAAATAGGAAAATCGACGGTCGGCTGCCGGACTATATTGTGCAGTCGACTCTCGAACTCATAGAAGCAAGTTGGAAATAGCACGTGAAACGTAGCAAATGATACGCGTTTGTATGTTAACGATGTTTTAAAAATATTCAGATCTTGCTGTTATAGTAGACTGTATTTCAGACACAGTATAGTGGTCAAAATCTTGTTTGTGTTCCTGTAAATATACAGGAAGAAAGTTTTGTTACACCTCAGCAACGTATATCATATTCATAAAAAGTGAAATAATATAATATAATTACAACCGCGAAAAAACAATGTTTCCCCGTATAGCATTATATAGTGGAATACTTTTGTGTGGACGTATAATTTAATAATAAATATTCTTTGCGTCACAGATTTTACAGGATGTATATTTTAATATACATATGCACTTTATAGGTGCATGTATTCTATTATATTCGAATGAGTGTAATACTATTAAAATGCATTTGAAATTAAATTTCCCATTGACCGTAATGTAACGGAATACTTTTCATTGTCCCTGTAATTGATATATGCACCCTATTTTAATGAAAATTGAAATGACTCAACAAAATTATGTAATACGTATATATTTTAAATTTCAAATGATTCGAATGAGTAGTTTTTGCGTTATTATATATGGACGGAGGGACAGACGGATGGATGGACAGACGGACGGAAGGATGGACTGAACGATAACTATACGTGCTGCGTATTTACATAATCACGAACTCACCTAAAAATTTCAAATGGTTAAAATGCATTTGAAACTTTTTCCCCATTGGCCGTAAAATAACGGAATACTTTTGATTGTCCTTGTAGATAACCTATGCATCAGAGTTTCATAAAATTTGAAATGAGTCGACGAAATTATGTAACACTTATATATTTTAAATTTAAAACGATTCGGTTGAGTAGTTTTTACGTTGAACGACAACTATAGGTGCTACGTATTTACATAATTATGAACGCACCTAAAAAGGAAGATGATTCTTCATTAGACGGGCTTTTTGCAAAGAACTGTAATTCGCAATTAATGTACGACATATACATATCGATTAACATATACGTTCCCGCTTATTCATTTTTAATGCAATTAGACCTCCATCTGATTAAGAGAAGTAGTCTATTGAACATGGAAAACATAACTTTAAACGGATTTTGATGAATATGTTCTTTCAGATGTCAGAGTTGTATAATACATTACTATTAGGTAGATTTCGTATGAAATACTACCTATTGCATTCGCACCAGTTTACCTATCTATCTATCTATCTATCTATCTATCTATCTATCTATATATATATATATATATAAATATATCTCACTTTTTTATGGACACGATAGCTTCTATAATTCTTCACCAATCTCCACCAAACTGGTAATATAAAATCAAAGGGGTTAAAATCTCGGCTAAGTTCGTTAATGGGCAAAATCGGACCAAGGTGGTCGAAATAGGGGGCGTTTATGTGAAAACAGAAAAAACCCCATAACTTCTTAATGAAAATAGATATCCAATCAGTTTAAAGTTTATATTACTTCTAAACAATGGGCCAAAATTTTATGCATGACAGATTTTTGATAAAGTTAAAAATGGGCTCAAGGGGCGAAAAAAATAGGGTTTTGGGGAGAAAAAAATCATAACTTTGTCATTTCTCCAGATATCAAATCCATCTAAAGCTTTTATAAATATTCTCAAAATTATCTAAAACTTTTGTGTTTGCAAGTTTTTGATAGGACTCATTTTTACCGGTTAAAAAAAATTAACAAGTTGGAAATTGCACGTAAAGCGTAGCAAATGAGGTGCGTTCGTTGATAACGCAGTTTTAAAATATTCAGATCTTGCTGATATAGTAGAGCGTACTTTGGAAACAGTGTAGTGGTCGAAATCTTTCTGTTCCTGTAAATACACAGGGAGTAATTTTTATTATACTTCATTAACGTATATCTTATTCATAAAATGTGAAGTAGTTTAATTAAAACACCCCCCAAACAATGTTTTCCCGTATAACATTATTTAGTGGAATACATTTGTGTGGCCTTGTAATTTAATAATAAATATTATTTGCATCACAGATTGTACAAAATGTATTTTTTAGTACATATTTCTTAGATTCATGTCAATTCTGTTATATTCAAATGAGTGTAACACCATTATAATGCATTTGAAACTTTTTTTCCCCATTGACCATAATGTAACGGAATACTTTTGATTGTCCCTGTAATTGATCAATGCATCCGATTTTCATAACATTTGAAATAACGCGACAAAATTATGCAATAAATACACGTTTTAAATTTCAAACGATTAAAATGCATTTGAAACTTTTTCCCCAATTGACCGTAATATGTAACGGAATCCTTTTGATTGTCCCTGTAATTGATCTATCCATCTGATTTTCATAAAATTTGAAATGACTCGACAAAATTATGTAATAATTACATATTTTAAATTTCAAACGATTCGGTTGGGTAGTTTTTGCGTTGTTATATGTGGACGGACAGACAGACAGACAGACGGACAGACGGACGGACTGAGCGACAACATTAGGTGCTACGTATTTACATAATTACGACATACAGCGGACGACATACGCCCCCATACCATAACTCCTCCTCCACCATGTTTTACTGTTGGTACCAAGTTCTGTTTGCGAAATTCTTTCCTGGGTTTTCTCCCCACCAAGATTCTACCGTCAGAACCAAATATATTAAATTTACTCTCATCAGCAAATATAACTTTATTCCAGTAATCAGAATTCTTTTCTATGTTGGATTTTGCGAAAGCTAGTCTGAGTTTTCTATTCTTTTCACTTACGAAGAATTTTTTCTGGCTACTCTACCGTGATATCCAGCAGATCGAATTACCCTTCTAATAGTCTCAGGATTAACAATTATTCCATATAATGCTTGTAAATCAGCAGCAACTTTTGAAGCACTATTTCTTGAATTTTTTTTAATATTTCGAACGATAATTCGCTTTATTCCATTGGATAGCTTTGATGGTCGGCCAGGTCTTCTTTTATCCTGAATCATATGATTCTTTTTTACCGTTTAATGATATTGAAAACTGTTGAACGACTCAATTTAACTGTTTCAGCAGTTTTTCTAATAGATATTCCACGTTCAATATGCAAATTACTAACTAATTTTCGATTTTCAGTCGAAGTTTCTTTTCGTTTAGCATTCATGGCTACACAGAGCTAAAAAAACAAAAATTCCAAAACAAACTGGAGAGAAATACTGCAGACGATTTTATAAATTATTGCCAATTGCTTTTAAGTAAAAATAAAACCCCAAAAAATATTTTTATTGCTTATTTCAGGCGATTTTTGTTGCATATATAATGGTGTCCCATCACTTATGTGAGCTATTTTTTGCTCCGTTCTAAACATTTGTATTTTAATTAATTTAATATTTTAATATTTTGACAAAATGTATGTTATGTAATAACCTTTACTAAATTTAAGTATGAAACACACCCAAAAAAATGTGTACATATTTTTTTAATTTATTTGATTAGTTTCCTTTTGTAAAGCACAAGTGTCCCATCACTTATGTGAGACACTGTTTTTGTATTCATTTAATATTTTTATAATAAACATTTCTTTCACAATATTTAACTCGTGATTCACTAACAAGTCCATTTAAATCAAATTTCACACGTGAAAAAAGATTCTTAGGAGTTATATCAAACATTTATCTTTATTTAAGTAGTGATTTATGAAGCATTCAGATTTATCATTTTTTTTGGAATTTGCTTGGGAGTGATTAGGAGATAGGAATCTAACACGAAGTCATAAATCATCCTTTCACGTGTTTCTTTTATATAAAATTTTCCTAATTTTAAATGGATTCAGTTCAGACCAAAGAAATGATAACTTATGTTTTCTATTTGGAAAACAAAATTATTCCTGTGAATAATTCTTTTGTTGCTATAAAGTCAAAATGAATATAAATTGTATGTTCAAACATATGTATAAACATTTTATTTCTTATCGCGTTGTACTGCTATTCTTTTCTTTTTAAAGAAAAAAATGCATTCGAAAGTTTTCACGAATTTGCCATTTTTTTCACGAATTTGCCCAATTTAAAGGTCAGAGATGGGGAAAAACATGTTTTTTTTTAAATTGTCCATCTGTCTATCCGTATATACCTAGGTTTGTCTCTTTCTTTGTTTCATCGAAATGTTTAAAAAATTATGAATGAAATCCAATTAATTATTTGTGTAAATTTATAGCATTAGTCAGAAGGTTCATATTGAATTTGGAATTCTTCCGGCAGAATAGGGCTTTGTAATAACAATTTTTGTGTCATTTGCATCATTGAACCATCAAAAAGGCATGAAGCGCATGGTATTAAACCAAATTCCTCGTGTACATTTTTGGGGGTTATAGCCCAATGCAATAATATATTTTTTGTATAAATTGTACAATTTTTTTCATACAGTTTTTGTTTGTAAATCGTGGTTCAATCTTCGACGGGCAAACCGTCTCCGTTTTACCAGCGATTCTCACAAAACTAGTTTACAACAGAATGACGAAAAATTTTGATTTTATTAGAATATTTATTTGTATAAGTAATGAAAGCGAAAACTAGTATTTTACAATTATGTAGAAAGGTTTTAAACATGATTTATTTTCATTTCATGAAAAAATACTAGTTTCGAAATCCATTTTCAATGCATTTCTTAAATTATTGGATAACATCTGAGTGTCGCTATTTGGTGTAAAATATTTAAAAGCATAAAAAAGCAGTTTTGCGCAGACAGGCAAACGGTGGCTATTATGAACACGCCTAAAAAATATATTTATTTTGAGAACAGATGATTTTTTATAGTATTGAACTTTTTCTTTCTACATTTATCTGATGGACATGGGATATTTGATTTCACCCGTAGCAATATTATCGCGGTTGTTTTCGCAGGAATATAAATAAATATTTATTTCATCGTAATGCATATTCGACGCTATATTCAAAATTGAACGACAAAATTGAATTTCATGTTTTAAATTATGTCTCATCATCTACTGAATTTTTTTTACGGCCTCGACCGAATCATAAATAAGTAAAATCATCTTCTAACAGTGAAATTTGTTTCTTTTTTATTATAAGTTTTCTTCATATGAATGATGCTCAAAAATAAATTATAGATAAGGAGAAAGTTTTTTGAAAGTAACATTATTTTTTATTTATGATCGGCTGTTTAATACTACTATATAGAAAAGTAGTTTAATAGGTATTCAAAAATGTTTAATCTATACATATGTATTATAAATTTGAAATTTGTCCAAAATATATTATCTGAAATGCAAAGTTATACATTTAAAAGACAATTCTTTGTTAGTTTTGATTTGCTGTTATTCGAACTATTCTATTTAAATTTTATAAATGTTACTATTTACCACTATAGTTACTTGATCTCTGTTCCTGATTTTAACCTAGGCAAATTTTCACAACTTTATCATTAAAAAAAGTCATATTTAATTGTTGATTTTTCAAATTAAATGAAGTGAATATTTCTTTTTAAAAAATGAAGTATCTGTACGCAGTAATAAATACTTGGATCAATTAATCAAACAAATCGAGAAAAAGCCTTAAATATAATTATTTGAAGACATTCCTAACAACTTGTTTTCTATGAATACAAATAACGTGCATCTAAATCTTATAAGTAGAATTTTCGAAGCATAAATCAAGCGAATCAATAAATAAATCGAAATCTCAACTATGTTTTGACAGAACTAAAAACTTCACACATTAGCATTTTTGAATTTATGTATTGCAATAATACTTTTCTATTATTTCAATTTGTTACTTGCAAATTTGAGGAATATTAATTCAATTCATTTTAATAAATTTATCCGCAGCATCCCTATCTTACCTTGATGAATTCCTACGAATTATTATATATGTGACGTGATTGAGCAAGTTACTAATCGCGCTTCCATTATCACATACGTAGAAAAAAAAAACATACCAACAGAATTTTGTCAGTTTTTATTAGATTCATACCCACCAAATCCCTAAGCTACTATGAGACTGCTCTTTTGAATGAATTCTTTCTTTTAACTCCTTGTGTTGTAATCTTTATCAGAAATATATTTTCCCCTTAATGGATTTCTGCAATTGAAAACACATGTACTCACTTGCAACGAGAAAATCTTCCGGATAATTTCTGAAGAAATATAAATATATACTGTTTCGATCACAAAATATATTTTTGGTATACTAAAATTCCCTTCAGAAAATGTGAAATTAAAATATTAAATTTTGGATATGTTGTCATGACATATAGGAAAATATTTATGACATTGAAACATTACAAATGAATCGGTTATCTTATTATATTATAAACATGTTTCTGTTTCTTTTTATAGCTTGTCAACACTGTTGATGAATGAGATATAGATAAACAAAAGCCTACATAACGTGATAGCAGAATAAAGAAGAATGCTCTACCGTATATGTACAAAAAGAAGAAAAATTTTGAAGATATTGAACAATATTCAATTGTCCAGAACTAAAATCATAAATATAACATATCATTTATTTTTTAATGTTATTTGATTTTAACAGTACTAACTATTTATGGGTTATAAAATTTTATTTCAAGAATGTTTATTTATTTGGCAAAAGAAAATATCTTGCTGGTCATTTGTCATTAATGAGGATTAACAATTTTACCACTTATAGTTACGAGAGGCTTTAATCGATTAAATTAACTGCAGATAAGTGCATAATGAGTTTTATACATTAAAGGGAATACGGGACACATTTCAAAGTGTAATAATTAGTGCAATAAGTGTAAATTTTGTCTTATAACTTTCATCGATTTTTTTTTCGAAGAACAAATTCTATTTTTTTTGACAAATGCATCCATTTAACACGGAAAAAATATGTGCCATTCAATGCTTTAAACTCTTCCTAATCGGTTACAGCGATCACAGTGGCCAAATCATTGGTACACAATGACATTTAGGTACGCGCCAGATGTGACATATGGTGCAGTGCAGAGTTAAGTAATCGAATTAAATTGTATATCCTTGAAAATGAACAATTCATGGTTTCTACGACATGTTTCTCATAATGCATGGTTTAGAGGCGTTTACAAACGCATATTAAGTTCATTATGATTAATCTCGCCCGTCAAACGGGTATCATGTTTTTGCAAATCATTATTTGCCCGTACTACATACAAGTATCCATATCCCAATCATAATTTACTCTTCACACAAGTAATTTTTTAGTAAACTTTGTATTATTTGATTCAAGCATTTTTTTTATTCTATTACGCAAAAACATCTATTCTTAAAATCCGGTGATAAAAATTCTGTAAAAAACTTGGAAAAATTAGACATTATTGAAATATTGAGACATTAGTAAAACATTGATCGGTTAAACCCTTCAGGGGCGGTTGTAGGCTGACGAAACCACTTAATTTTATTTTTCAAACGCCATAATGGCACCAGAGTGTTTTGTAAAAAATAATTATGTTTATTATATGAGTGAAATATAGTTTTTCTTATTTACAAATAAAGTCGTTCTTAAATTTCAGTGTCACTCATTAATTTCAATAGTCAAGCAGTGAAAATGCCCTGCGCCGCAAAAGCTTAAGTGGTTAAACTGCTGCATCATCATTGAAATGTACTTTATATAGTGTTTACCAGTTATAGTAACGTAACGGTATAATTTTGGAAACACTTTTGGAAGGGAAAACTCTCCTTGAAAGAAACACATATACATACTACACTTTTCATTTTTCAATAGGGATCATGGTATAGTAAATATAAAGAATATTGAAATTTCCCGACAATTCTGGTATATGTACTAGAGTATGTGCAAGAATTACAGAGACTTACAGAGGGACAGACAAACCTAAATCATTAATGCTTTTTATTTATTCGTTAAAGCATTAAAAAGATGAAAATATTCTTTTAAAGAAAAATACATAAATAAATATCTAAATTGCATGAATTATTTTTCTTATCTTAAATGATAAGAAAAAAACCCTCTATTATTTAAGTAAATCGTGCATTGTTAAAGATTTATCTGAATAAAAATACGAGAGTCATTTTTGATTTGTTTACTTTCTCTCTTAAGTGATAATCGATGCAAAGTTCTTTCTGTTATATTCAAAGGTAAAGCTGCCGATCATTCAATAAAACATTAATGTCCTTTGCATTATCATATCATATATATTATAAAGCAGAAGTTCTGAAACTTCCAAACGGGTGTTTTCAAAAACTACCCGATGGATTTTTTTGCCGATTGTATCATTCGATAGGAAATATTTTTCCGAAGGTTTAAAATTCAAATTTACAGGGATAACTCTGATTTTTCGTATTAAATTTCGTATTTTTCGGTTATTTTTGACGGAAGGGTTGCAACAACTATTTTTTGGCGATAATTATATTTCAAAAAAGAAATGAAATGCTTTCTCTAATGGAAAATAATTTTAACATTTCGAAAAAAACCTGTTAATTCATTGATTTAAAATAAATAATGATAAAAAGAAAAAAATCCGTTTAATGCAAAATAATAATATGAAATTAAAATATTTATCTTTAACGAAAAAAAAAAAGAATATTTATAATATTTAAAAAGTAACTCAATGTGAAAGAAAGTTTTGAAGTGACACAATATTTGGCTATTTATTTCTTTCGAGCCAGATTAAAAGAAAACAATATCTAAAAAATTTTATTAGGTAAAACATAAGTATTTTTTTTCTTTCTTTTTTTAAAAATATTTTTAAATCTAATTTTCCCGTTATGTGTTTTACAGAAGAAACTCGCAGAATTAACTTTTTAAAAAAAGGCTCTAATTGTTATTTGTATGTTGTTTGTTTAATTGGGTGTTTCAATATACTTTTGTCGCCAATCAATGCGATTCTAAACCAAAAAAAGCACAAGACGGAGCAATGTTTGCAAGAACTATTTTTTTTCTCTCTCTCTTTTAATGAGCGAGCATTTTTAGGAAAAAAATTACATTTAACTTAAATACATATATAGAAGTTAATACCACAAAAATGAATAATATTTAAATTTTAGGGTACATGTCTTTCCAAATACATAGATACTGTAAAATAATTTAACTGCAACTTATATATATTTTTTTTTGACACAGATATCTCAGATATCTCATGCGCACTACATTGGTGCGATTTGTCTCTTACGCCAATACCATATATACATCTGGGTAATTAACTGACACCAAAGTGTCATTATTTTGCTTGATATGGCAACCCGGATGTTATTGTCTATTTATTAATAAATTGTCTATTTACAATTTTTTTCTTTTTTTTCCAATTATATAAACTATTTTAGTCTAGGCACATTTGTCATACATGCGCCACATTTGCGCGACTGCAATAAAAAGACGATTTTATGCCTCACTTGGTAACCTGGCTGTTGTTTATTTATTAATAAATTTTTATCTTATTCTATTTTATTTTTTAAAGGATATAAATAGTTTTGTTTTATAATTATTAACTAAATTTTTTAAAATTTATTGTTATTTTCTATTTAAAATAACAGAAAATAATTGTAAAGTATATGTGTAACTGGTATTTGAAAACAAAATTTTCTCCGAATCGGCATCAAAAGAAGAAGAAAAAAAACGCCAATTTGCTGCGTATATGTCATGTACACATTTTTTTTCACTATACTACAGTATTTAAACATGCTGTATAAATAACGATTATTGTTTTTTCCAAACATGTTAGGCACAGATATTATATACACACTGAGGTATCTGACTATTGCCAAAACGGTGTTATTTTGTCTGATATGGTAACCCAGCAACAGTTGTTTCTGTATTAATAAATTGTTTATTTACTTCCATTTTCTTTTTTGAAATTCTATAAATTGTTTTGTGCTATAGTAAAATTATAGCTATAGGAAGCTATAGGAAAATAATTTTTAAAAATGCACATTTCTTCGCTATTCTAAAACGAGGATTTTGCCACATTAGTATTGGAAGGAAATCTTGCAAATCCGGGTTTGTGCCGGAGTTTTTTGTGAAATATGATATTTTCAAATGTAAATTGAGTGCTACTTGATTAACACGTCGGCCAGTTTCATCAAACTATTCAAATTTACATAAATTCAATTTAATTAACGAAAGAACATAAACATAAATAAAAAATACAAATTAAAATTCGAATTAAAAAGCACTTATGACGTAAAAAAAATACGTGTATCACGCGTAATATCAATTGCTGTCATACTTACGATCATCGATTATTGACATTTATTCCTATAATTTGCGATTAATTTTTTTCGCGACAGAATAATCAAGTAGTACCGTACATTGTACAAACTCCAGTTAATATTGCAAAAATAGAGCTAAATAACTAAATGTAGGTGCAAATGCACACACCCATGTTGTAAGAAAGAGGCTCAAATGTCATATAAGCACCACGTTGGGGTGATACATTTCTGGCGCCACTTTAACCGAAATTTCATTTTCAAATGACAGATACAATTCTATTTTCTATTTTACTTTTCTATGTATAGAGTATAACATTTTGTATCATTTTAAAATGCAAATGAAAGTAAATAAATTGTTCATTAATAAATTAAAAACAAAGCTGGATTACCATAAGAGGCATAAAATGTTCATTTTGTTTCAATCACGCCAACGTGATGGGTATATGACATCTGTATCAAAAAATGAATTTCACACATTCAAAAAACATTCACCTTATTTTTCTAAGGAAAACTTTATTTAACTTTATTTATTCTGCTGGATTCCAGAAACGGAACACTGTAATAGATTTCTCAAGAGCAAATGTACGTTGCGAAATATAATATAATATTGATAGAGGATGTATTAAGGTTTCCACAGATACCCATATTCTCAAGTTGAGAGGTTTAGAGTTCAAAAACTATCAAATGAAAATGAATCACTTGAAAATTGTTTAAATTCAATGGTCAGTCTCTGCGATCATAATGCTCGCTATTTTAGAAGTATGGTGAATAGACAATATTTAAATTGCTCTTTTCATAATTGCCTCATTTATCCATCAAACTCTGCAATAAATAGTCAACTGAAATATTTTTTTCTTAAAAGCACGAATTTTATCGAATGCATAAGCTGATACAACAACATAATATTTTATTATTATTTTAATATATTTTGGAGTCTACGGGCCTTGATTCCATTGTTGTTCTTTTTATTTTTGGTTGTTTTGCTTTTTCTAGCTCGCTGAGTTTTGAACTGATGAAGAATCTCGACAGTAGATTCGAAACAGCTGTTTGCTAACTTTTAATGCATTTTTGGTGCCTTTATAATTGTTGGTTTTCTATCTTTAAATACAATGGCGTTTTGTATGATTTTCAGAAATGTGAAAGAGCATTCGAGATGAAGTTGCTTTAAAAAACACAATCATATTCAATATTTTGTTTTGAGAAATAGACCAGCGCAGCGGGCTTAGCCTGCTAGTTTTATTATAAAATATATATCCTCATCAGAAGTAAAATTTTCTCAATGTCAACTATTTTTTTTAATTGTTTTTTATTGTTCTTTTTCTAAGAACAGGCAACTGGTAACTATTATAGCTACTATTATTACTTAAAAAATCTACCTAAATGTTCTAATTATTTCAGAGTAATTTGAATAAATGCATTTTCTTCGTAATAACTATTATTTTTTAAATGAAATATGATACACACTTTCACACTATCATTAGATATGTCCTTCGTGATTCGACAGTTGTAAATTACTAATACAATCGAAAATTTAAAAAGTGCCTGAAAATATAGTAGCAGTATACTAAAAAAAATGATATAAGAAATTAATAAATAATGTAATAAAAATGTTCAATATTAAAATTAAAAAGTTTATATTATTAATATTGCATAAATTTTTTTACACGCCTACGGTAACTGATAAATGAAATAATAAAAATATGAAAATTTTAGAGGTGAAATTACATTTGAAATTACTGAATATTTAGTTAGTGAATAATCTCAGTGAAGGCATAGAACCTGCAGAATGAAAAATATCCAACTCTTGAATCAAAAGCGGGACCCCTTGGAATACCGCTCCAACCATTTAAATTACGAAGACGATGTCAAGCTTCGTATTTCTCACTCACAAATATTGGTAAGGCAGTAACTACAGCTCAAGATGGAAGTGTCTACGTGAAATCTCTGTTTTTCCACTCTTTTGGTTTCACTCTTATTTACAGTTGTAATAATTCATTAAATGTACCGTAATTTCAAGTGTAATTTGACTGCCGAAAATTTATTGAAATATTAATAATGTCACATTGACATTTTCAAATTTGGATTTTCTGAATAAAAAAGGAAATCAAATTGACGTACCTAAAGCTACCAACATAGAGTTGTGCTAAACAAAATGCATCTCAATTGTATGCACGTTTTTCAGTACAGATTCATGGAAGTGGAGTCTGATGGTGGATGATTTTGTACTGACTTTTACTTCCTGTATGATAACGGAAATTCGTCACCACCATTAGGTCATTTAAAAATGGTCACGTTGAAAATTAACTTACTAACAGAGTTGCTGGTTTGATCTTCCTTTTTTAATCTGAAATTCTGAATCATACCAAAAATTATTTCCTCTGCTCCTCCCTTCCGCCTCAATAAAAATCATTGAGGCTGAACATTCCTTGAATGGAGGTCGGCAATGTTTTGGGAATTTTACTCAGCCACTGATCTTTTTTCTGTCCACTTTCTGGACCCGGATAAAATTGATCACCACGGAAAAAAAATCATATATAGATATTCTTCATGTTTCAGTTTGTTAAGGATACGTTTCGCTTTGGTCAAGGGGTTTTCACGTACAGTCTGGGTCAAAAACGGTTCTCTCTACATCATGCACAACCTCTTACGGATCTTCGTTGATCGTCGAGTCGCACATCAGATGGTCGCGTAATCACTCTAGCCGCACTCTAGCGAGTGACTAGCTAGAGGTCGCTGCCGCACTCTAGCGAGTGATCTTATATACTTCCTAAAATTTTTATTAACACGGATGACGAATTCTACCGTACTGATAACCTTATACAGTCGACAAAGTTGTTTCCTGTATGATCATGTTTTATTTGCATGTATTCCACATCAAACCTGGCAGTATTTAATTGATGTCCTACTTTACGGATCGGGAGGTGGAAGCCCAGACAATATTTCCATTGAGTTCACGAATAAAAACCTAGGATTTATTGAATTTTGATTTGCATACTAAAACACAATCGGCCTTCCAAGTCATATCTCGTTGAAAAATACCTAAAAACGCAATTTTAATAATTGTCGTGTGATTTACAATTGTGCTTTCCTGCGTCCAAATGTATGCAAACACGGCGAAATTGAGAGCAGGAAAATACAATGATAAACTTACGAATAAATTGCTAAAATTGGATTTTGGGGCGTTTTCAACCAAGGAGAAATAATTGAAGCTTGGCAGAAATATTGCTTTTTAATATGCGAATCGAAGTTTGACTAAATCTTGTTTTTCATCCGTAAACATGGTTTGGCGATTCTATCTGCTGACATCTCCCGGTCCATTATGGACGAAAGGCCTGACAAGTCTAAAAAATAAAGCAGTCTCTAAATTGGAGCGTTCTTCAGTCTATAAATTAATAATAGCATGCCTTTTCATATTTTC